>CM066031.1:1322638197-1323955141 GCA_033557465.1 Ichthyophis bannanicus
TATTGCTTTCCTAATTATTCCTAATATTCTGTTTGCTTTTTTTTGCCACCGCTGCACACTGTCTATGATCACATCCATATCCTTTTTCTTGGTAGATGACTCCTAATGTGGAATCTAGCATTGTTTATCTATAGTTTGGATTATTCATCACAACATACATCACTTTGTACTTGTCCAACATTAAATTTCATTTGCAATTTTGATGCTCAGTCTCCCAGTCTCACAAGGTCCTCTGCAATTTCTCACAATTCATATACGATTTAACAACTCTAAATACTTTGATGTCATCTTCAAATTTAATCATGTATGCCTGGCCAGTACCTGGAACATGGGGCTGACTGCAGCATCACCAGGAGCCAGTGTGAATTGGCAGCATGTTCTGAAAAGCTGCTTTGTAGCAACATAGCAGGGCATGACCCTGTCAATGGCGGGGGGACCCTCAGAGTGAAGGCATGCTGCAATACAAACAACACTAATACATATCTGACTGTACTGTGTAATTTGTGAATGCCATGTTTGTTTTGCTGTAGGGTCTGTCTGGACAAACAGCTCACTTTCCACTTGCTTATACAATAGTTTTGGAGCATGCACATAACCTTGTAGTGTTATGGGCATGTAACAGACTCTCATACATAGTCTGTTTTTTTATGACCATATCTGTTTCATCTGGATTAATGCGTTGTTTGCATGAGCAAACCACTGTCAGTGTGAGCATCAGCTTAGGTGTACATTTTGCCAGCAGGGACGTAGCCGCACAGAGACAGAAAGCATCTGAGATGTCTACCTTATCAGAATACAGTAGGCACGGGGATGTACATCTCCCTGATTTTGGAACTGCAGGTGTGTCTATACCCTCAGCTTCAGAATCAGGTTTGTAACATGCCGGCCAGATGTGGCTGTTATAGAATCATGATCTATGGACCCGATTCCATCCGCACATAGATCTCCTCTGTGCGTCCGGTCTGAACCAGATACACAAAGGGGATCGCGATTCTGATCCTGCGGGACACGTCTAGCCCCATGGTATCAGAATCACACAAAGACCTGCATGTGCAGGCTGGGAGTGCAATTCAGTCTGGCCTGCATGCGCAGGACTGTCCCTGGTTAACTCAGTCAGGGCTTTAAAATGGAGCCGCGGCGCCATGGCGCCATTTAAAAGCTGCGATGCCGGCCACCTGAAAAAGGGGTTTATTCCCCGCAGCCTGACCCCTGATTTGGCCTCCTAAGGCCAAGGTGGACTGTGGGGAATAACCCCTAGCGCCCCTGCCCCATCTGCACCCCGGGCAATTAAAAAAAAACACGTCCAAGGAAGTTATTCCACCTCGGAGGTGGAATAATTTCCCTGGACATTTTGCCAGCCCAGTACGTGCAAGGGCAACATTAGAATCAGCCCTGTATGTCCAGGGTCAGTGACCGACCAATGCACGCCCAGTCTCCGCCCCGAGGCGCCTATTCCCCACCCCATCTAACTTCCCTGCACAAACGGTGGGGACATTATTGGGGGTATGAGAAGCCACAAATAGTGGGGATGGACGTCCTGTTATTTGTGGCTCAGAATAACCCCCTCTGTGTTTAGCAGTTCCTGTTAACCGCATTAAACCTTTTCGAATATCAGCCCCTGCATTTTGTACATTTAAAACTAACATATTTTTGTTTCGCAAGTCTGTAATAATTAACAATCTTTCATTCAGCCTGATATCTGGTTCTACCCCAATGGATGACCATTTTCACTTTATCTGCATACACAAAAACTCAATAAAATCCCATCTCCTTATCAACTTGCCAGAAAAGCCAAAAAAAATATTGAAAGCAATGGCTATAAGCATGATAGGAAGAAGGGGAGGAGGAGTGGCACTATATGTAAAAAATACTATTAAAGTTTTGGAATTGCAGAGCTTAAAAGGGAGAGAGGAGGCATTGTGGGTTAAACAAGAAAGAGGGAAAGATAAATCTGTTTGCACTGGCGTGACATAAAGACCTCCCTCACAAGAGGAAGAGGTGGACAGAGAGTTAATTGAAGACATATGCAGCATTGCTAGGAAAGGGGAAGTGCTACTGAAAGGGGATTTCAATATGCCAGATGTTGATTGGCAAATTCCTGTTGCAGTATCATCTAGAAGTACAGAGATCCTGGATTCACTACAGGGAGAACTATTCAGGCAATTGGTAATAGACCCCACACGTGAAGGGGCCATACTGGACTTGGTACTTACCAATGGTGAAAGTGTTTTTGATGTTATAGTGGGAGATCATTTTGCATCCAGTGATCACCAGATGCTGTGGTTCAGTATTAGGACTACGGCTGTTAGAATCTATTCAAAGGTGAGGGTCTTAGACTTTAGGAAGACTAACTTTACCAAGATGGGCCAATACCTCAGGGAGTCATTAGCGGGATGGGAACAGCTGGGGGATGTAGAAAAACAGTGGGCAAAACGGAAAGGGGATATTTTAAGGGCAACCAACCTTTTTGTTAAAATGGTAAATAAAGGTAAAAGGAAAAGGAGACCGCTATGGCTTTCAAAAGAACTAGCTGAACAGGTGAAGAAAAAGAGGGAGGCGTTCATGAAATACAAGAGATCACAGAAAGAGGAAGACAGGCATCTATATTTGGAAAAACTTAGAGAAACTAGCAAAGTAGTCAGGAAAGCAAAGATTCAAAAAGAGGAGGAAATAGACAATGCAATAAAATGGGGGATAAGACATTTTTCAGATATGTTAGTGAGAAGAGGAAGGGCAAAAGTGGTATTGTCAGACTCAAGTGTGAAGGGGAGGAATATGTAGAAGCTGATGAGGATAAAGCGGAATAGCTTAACAAATATTTCTGTGTTCACAGATGAAGAACCAGGAGCAGGACCTCATAAAACACCCACAAACAGGAACAGAATCGAGGGGCATCGTGAACAATTTTCAGAAGACTGTGTTCGTGAGAAACTAGCTAACTTAAAGCAGAGAAAGCGATGGAACCGGATGGGGTACACCTTAGAATACTGAAGGAACATGGGGACGTTCTAGCAGCTCCACTGACTGATCTTTTCATTGCCTTGTTGGAGTCGGGAGTGGTGCCAAAGGACTGGAGAGAGGTTCATGTGGTGCCTTTACACAAAAGCGGAAGAAAGGATGTGGTTAAAAACTACGGGATGGTTAGTTTAACTTCGGTGGTGAGTAAATTATTGGAAACGCTGCTTAAAGAGAAAATAGTGAGGTTTCTGGAATCCAGCAGATTAGAGGATCCGAGGCAGAATGGATTCACCAGAGGCAGGTCTTGTCTGACAAATCTGATTGATGTCTTTGACTGGGTGACAAGGGAGTTGGACTGAGGAAGAGCCCTAGATGTGGTGTATTTAGATTTCAGTAGAGCCTTTGACACTGTTCCTCACAGGCGACTTATAAACAAACTGAGCACCCTAGGGATGGACCCTAAAGTTACTGCTAGGGTTAGAAATTGGTTGGGTGGGAGGCGACAAAGAGTACAGGTAAATGGAGCTCACTCTGAGGAGAAGGATGTTACCAGTGGTGTGCCCCAGGGATCTGTCCTTTGTCCGATTCTTTTTAACATCTTTGTTAGTGATATAGCAGAAGGGCTGTCGGGTAAGATTTGCGTCTTTGCGGATGATACCAAAATCTGCAATAGAGTAGAGACCCAGCTTAGAGCTATAATTTAAATCAAATCAGAATATAGCTTACCTCAGCAGCACAGGACAGGGTATTGTGTAGCAGCCCTCTTTTAATACATTTCATACCCAGGAGAGAGCTTGTAGTTTAAATTTAATAGTCACTCATGGCCTAGCATCAGCAAAGTACTTTTAGTTTAAATTATAACACAGAAGGGAGCTTTCTGGTTAAATTTAGAACCCAGCAGAGAGCTTGTAGTTTAAATTTCATAATAAGTTAGAGCCTAGCAGCAGCAAAGAGCTATAATTTAAATCAAATCAGAATATAGCTTACCTCAGCAGCACAGGACAGGGTACTGTGTAGCAACCCTTTTTTAATAAGTGTTATTTCCTCCTCCCTCCCCATACCCACCCACCCCTGGGATAATCATAGCTTTATAGGTACTTACACATCTTAAAAGACAGGAGGTGCTCTCAGGTGAAGCTCGTTACCCAAATCAGTCATACACTAAGGACCTGAGATTAATTAAGCTTCAGGTGAACAAGGTATATTAAACGTATTAGGTACAGTTTTATTGGTATAAATATCCATAGCAGCCCTTAGTAAGTAAATGACTTAAAGATCTAAACACAAACTTAAAACTAAGATGCAGACAGCAGTCCAGCAGTGAGATGAGGGCTTTCCAGTCTTTTGCATTGAGTGTCACATGTATGATTTTCTCCCACTTGGTGAGAGGTCATACGTGTGCACTAGGTGCAAGGAGCTGTTTTCTCTCAGGGAATGAGTCCATTCTCTAGAGGCTAGAGTAGCAGACTTGGAAAACATAAGAAAGACAGAGAGGTACATAGACGAGACCTACAGGGATATAGTCCTGAAGTCCCACCTCCAGTCTGGCAGCATCCCTGTTGCCATGGAGGAGAGAGGTCACCTGACAGGAGAGCATCACCCTGGTGTGGCAGAAAGTGATCCTGTAAGTAGGAACTGTCCTCCAGGTGATGTAAAACCCTCTCGCACCGAGCAAGTTTCTCCAGGGCCATGTGCCCATGAGGGAAGGGTTAGGATAGCCGTTATAGTTGGTGATTCGATCATTAGGCATATAGATAGCTGGGTGGCTGGTGGATGTGAGGATCGCTTGGTAACATTCCTGCCTGGTGCGAAGGTAGCAGATCTCACGCGCCACCTAGATAAGGTCTTAGATATTGCTGGGGAGGAGTCTGCTGTCTTGGTACATGTCGGTACCAATGACATAGGAAAATGTGGTAGGGAGGTTCTGGAGGCTAAATTTTGGCTTTTAGGTAGGAATTTGAAATCCAGAACTTCCAGGGTAGCGTTCTCTGAAATGCTTCCCGTACCACGCGCAGGACCCAAAAGGCAGGCAGAGCTCTGGAGTCTCAATGTGTGGATGAGACAATGGTGCAGAGATGAGGGTTGGGATTTGTTAGGAACTGGGGAACATTCTGGGGAAAGGAGGGGCTCTTCTGAAGGGATGGGCTTCACCTTAACCGGGATGGAACCAGGCTGCTGGCATTAACCTTTAAAAAGGAGATAGAGCAGCTTTTAAACTTGATAATAGGGGAAAGTCGACAGTCACCCAAGAGCGGATGGTTCGGAAGAATGTATCCTTGAAGGATACTACCAAAAGCAGTGAGGTTCCAAAAAAGAGTAAAGTAGCCCAAATGCCCTCGAGTATGGAGCAGACAGAGCTTAAATATCCCAAATTACCCATGTCTACCAATAGCCAAATTAATATGAATAAAACGCAGTCTCTACAATGCTTGTATGCAAATGCTAGAAGTCTAAAAAATAAGATGGGAGAGTTAGAATATATAGCACTAAATGAGAGGTTAGATATGATTGGAATATCAGAGACATAGTGGAAGGAGGACAGCCAGTGGGACATTGTTATACCTGGGTACAAACTATATCGTAATGATAAAGCTGATCAAATTGGTGGAGGGGTTGTGCTCTATGTTAGAGAGGGCATTGAGTCAGAAAGGATTAAAGTTTTGAAGGAAACAAAATTTGCTGTAGAATCTCTATAGATTGAATTTCCATGTAAAAAGGGGAAGGCGATGGCAGTGGGGGTGTACTATCAACCCCCTGGCCAGAATGAACAAATGGATGATGAAATGCTCAAAGAAATCAAGGAAGCTAACAAAAGTTAGAGCACAGTAATAATAATGGGTGATTTCAATTACCCCAGTATCGACTGGATCAGTGTCACGGCAGGACATGCTAGGGAGATAAAGTTCCTAGATGAAATAAATGACTGCTTCTTGGAGCAGCTAGTTCATGAACCAACCAGAGGGGAAGCCATATTAGACCTAGTCCTTAGTGGAACACCAGATCTAGTGCAAGAGATAAGGGTGTTGGGGCCACTTGGCAATAGTGATCATAGCATGATCGCCTTGAATTTAATTAGTGGAGGAGGGATAGTGAGGAAATCCACAGTACTACCTTTTAACTTTCGAAAGGGAGACTATGATAAAATGAGGAAAATAGTTAAGAAAAAACTAAAAGGAGCAGTTGCAAAGGTTAAAAACTTACATGAAGCTTGGGTGTTGTTGAAAAAATACTATCTTGGAAACCCAAACCAGCTGTATTCCACGCTTTAAGAAAAGTGGAAGGAAGTCCAAAAAACTGCCAGCATGGGTTAAAGGTGAGGTCAGAGAGGCTGTTGTTGCCAAAAAAGCATCTTTCAGGAAATGGAAAAAAGAGCCAAACGACGAAACCTGGAAACAGCACAAACACTGGTAAGTCAAATGCAAGGCATTGATAAGGCAGGCAAAGGGGAATTTGAGAAGAAGCTTGCTGCAGAAGCAAAAACCCGAAATAAAGACTTTTTCAAGTACATTCGTAGCAAAAAACCTGTGAGAGAGTCAGTTGGTCCATTAGATGATAGAAGGGTTAAAGGGGCACTAAGCGGTGACAAGGCGATAGCGGAGAGACTGAATGAATTCTTTGCTTCGGTCTTTACTGAGGAAGATGTAGGGATGTTACCCATGACTGAAGTGGTATTTAAAGGTGCGGAAGAATTGAAGGAAATATCGTTACATTGGGAAGATGTATTACAACTATTAGATTAACTGACGAGTAGCAAATCACCTGGGCCAGATGGTATACATCCAAGGGTGTTGATAGAACTGAAATATGAGATTGCAGACGTGCTATTAGTAATCTGTGAACTATCATTAAAATCATCTCTAATACCTGAAGATTGGAGGATCGTCAATGTAACATCAATTTTTAAAAAGGGTTCCAGGGGTGATCCGGGAAACTACAGACCAGTGAGCCTGACGTCAGTAATGGGAAAAATGGTAGAAACCATCATTAAGAATAGCTTTTCATGGCCTAATGGGAGACAGCCAACATGGCTTTAGACAAATCTGTTATGTTTTTTTGAAGGTGTGAATAAACTGGTGGACAAAGGTGAGTCAGTTGATATAGTGTATCTGTACTTTCAGAAAGCCTTTGACAAGGTCCCTCATCAGAAACGTTTGGCAAAACTAAAGAGTAATGGGATAGGAGGCAGTGTACTACTGTGGATCTGGAACTGGTTAAAAGATAGAAAGCAGAGGGTTGGGCTAAATGGCCAATTTTCCAAATGGAGAAAGGTGAATAGTGGTGTACCCCAGGGCTCTGTGCTGGGTCCGTTGCTTTTTGACATATTCATAAATGACCTGGAAAGTGGAATAACGAGTGAGGTTATCAAATTTGCAGATGACACAAAACTATTTAAAGTTGTTAAAACCCAAGAGGATTGTGGAAATTTGCAAGAGGATCTTGATAAATTGGAAGACTGGGCATCAAAATGGCAGATGAAATTTAATGTGCACAAGTGCAAAGTTATGCAGTTAGGGAAGAACAACCCAAATTATGGTTACACGATGCAATGTTCCACATTAGGAACCATCTACCTGGAAAAAGATTTAGGTGTCATTGTGGATAACATGTTAAAACCCTAGGCCCAGTGTGTAGCGGCGGCCAAGAGAGCAAATAGAATGCTAGGTATCATAAGGAGAGGAATGGAAATAAAAACAAAAGATATTATAATGCCTCTATATCGTTCCATGGTGAGATCGCACCTTGAATATTGTGTGCAATTCTGGTCGCCGTATCTTAAAAAGGATATAGCGTTATTAGAAAAGGCTGAGAGAAGAGCCACCAAAATGGTAAAGGGGATGGAAGGATACTCCTATGAAGAAAGGCTAAAAAGGTTAGGGCTCTTTAACCTGTAAAAGAGATGGCTGAGGGGAGATATGATAGTAGTCTATAAATTAATGAACGGAGTGGAGCGCGTAAACCTAGATCGATTGTTTACATTATCAGAATATAGAAAGACTATGGGACATGCAATGAAGCTACAGGGTAAACTATTTAAGACTAATAAAAGAAAATATTTTTTCACTCAACGTGTAATCAAACTCTGGAATTTGTTACCGGAGGATGTAGTAAAGGCTGTTAGTGTAGCTGGGTTTAAAAAAGGTTTGGACAAGTTCCTGGAGGAAAGGTCCATAAAGCATTATTAAGAAGGGACCCAGGATATCAATGCTTGACCCAGTACAAGCATTGTGGAACCTGTGTCTTTTGGGGAAACTGTTAGGTACATATGACCTAGATTGGCTACTGTTGGAAACAGGATACTGGGCTTGATGGACCTTGGTCTGACCCAGTATGGAATATCTTATGTTCTTATGAAAGTGTAGATAACATGAGGAGGGATCTAACTAAGCTTGAAGAATGGTCTAGAATTTGGCAGCTGGGATTTAATGTTAAAAAATGTATGGTCATGCATTTGGGGTGCAGCAATCCAAGGGAGCAATATAGCATAGGGGGTGAAGTACCTTTGTCCACTAAAGAAGAACGGGACCTTGGTGTGGTTGTGTCTAATGATCTTAAAGTAGCTAAACAGGTAGAAAAGGCGACGGCAAAAGCTAGAAGGATGCTTGGGTGCATACGGAGAGAAATGGCTAGCAGAAAAAAGGCGGTGATAGTGCCTCTGTATAAGTCTTTGGTGCAACATTATTTGGAGTATAGTGTGCAATTCTGGAGACCGCACCTTCAAAAGGATGTAAACAGGATGGAGTCAGTACAGAGGGTGGCTACTAAAATGGTTAGTGGTCTTCATTATATAGCATATTTGAACAGACTTAAGGATCTTAATATGTACACCTTAGAGGAAAGGCGGGATAGAAGTGATATGATTGAGTTCCAATTGGCTGCTCGGAGACTTTAACTTACCCTCCCTACAATCCAACCAAGCAGATGCTTTCCTAGAAGCCATGCAAACACTCGGTTTTGATCAACTTGTGAACACTTCCACCCACAATAAAGGAAACCTACTGGACCTAATCTTCGCCCCCCACGCTGCTATCAGCCAGAACTCCAACCTCAACACTACTATCACACCCATCCCCTGGTCAGATCATAAACTAATCATGTTCCAGATGCCCACTCTTCATTCTAAATACCCACCTAACGACTCCAGTACAGAACCCAAACTTACCTCTCACTTCAAACCACTGGACAAAGAAGAATTCATTAAGCACGCCTTACCTATACTCAATTCAATGGCTTCTGACCTCGGCGAAGCAATCACCAACTGGAACGCCACATTAAAGTCTTTTGCACAGCTACCAGCCTCAACCAAAAGCAATAAGAACAAACAAAACAAAAGACAGCCATCGCCATGGTTCACAGCAGATCTTCGGTCATCCCTCCTCTCCCTCAGAAAATTTGAAAGGAAATGGAGAAGGTCTCGCTCTGAATCTGACAAAGTAACATACCTGAACCACCTCAAACTCCACCGTGAAACCATCTATCTCAGAATGAGTGAATACCATGCTAATCTTCTCCTCCACTCACTAAATAAACCTAGAGACCTTTTCAACATAGCAAAATCCCTAATTAAAGAACCATCACCTACACAACTTGTTCCTATTTCCCCCCAGTCTTACGCCGACTACCTTCAATCCAAGACCTCCTTAACTGACACAGTCTCAGTTACAGCGTTCTCCCACTCTCACACCTCACTTCCTCCTATCACAATGTTCACCACACCAACTGAGAAAAACATTCAAGACCTCATCACCTCCATCAACACCTCTACAGCACCAAGTGACCCCTGCCCAGCATACTGGGTCAGATCTCTGCGTGCCGAACTGAGTCCAATCCTAATCAACATCATCGGGCTATCCTTTGCAACAGGCTCGTTCCCCTCTTTCCTCAAACAAACCTCCATAAGACCACTCCTGAAGAACTCTAGACTTGACCCATTAAAGTCTGACTCCTACCGCCCAATCTCGAGCATACCTCTATTAGCCAAAATAATAGAGAAGGTTGTACAGAGACAGTTACAACATCACATTGATATAGCCTCACCGCTTGATCCTTGTCAACATGGCTTCAGGGAATCACACGGTGTAGAAACTCTCCTTACCACCCTAACTAACGCACTGAACAGAGGTCTCGATAAGGCTGAAAACGGCTTCGCCCTAATATTCCTAGATATCTCCGCTACCTTCGATTCCGTTAATCATAATCAACTCCTCGCCCGCCTCCTGGAGAAGGGAATTCGTGGCCTCGCCTGGGATTGGTGTAGGTCTTACCTATCGGAGCGCTGGCAGCATGTCAGAGTCGGTTCCACCACATCCACACCTTTCCACCAACATCAAGGTGTTCCACAAGGATCTTCTTTATCTGTGCTTCTGTTCAATGTATATATACAGCCTATATGTGACATCATACGCACCTTCGATATCTCCACATTAATCTATGCTGACGACGTCCTACTGTTTACACCATTTAAAGTCAAACAACCAGACTTCACCAACATTATTCACTGCTTCAACGCCATCACAGATTGGTTATTATCTCAAAACCTCCGTATAAATTTCAAGAAGACTGAAGTTCTGTTCATATCAAGAAACAAAGAATTCTCCCCCCCATCCTCCCTAAGAGTAAGAGATGCGGAACTCCCTAGTAAACCATCTATTCCTACCTAGGCATTACACTGGATCAGCATTTTGACTTTAAGGAACACATACGGAACACCACCAGATCTGTCTACAATAAAATCAGAACACTAAGGCGCCTCAGACCCATGCTACCTCATAACAACTTCAGGACCATCTTCCAGGCCCTCACACTACCTCACTTTGATTATGCAAACGTCGTCTTATACGGACTCCCCAAGAACATCATTAATCCACTGCAACTCGCTATGAACGCGGCTGCTAGGGTGCTCTGTGGTCTAACAAGATCAGACCATTTCACCCCGATTCTCATGGAACTCCACTGGCTACCAATTCATTGCAGGTTAACCTATAAAATCCTCCTCATCACTTTCAAGATCATCAACAACCTTGCCCCCACGTCCCTCAATGATCTCATCTCCCTCACCCCAAAAAACAGAACGAGAAGGTCAATAACGGACAACACCCTGATCATCCCTAAAGAGTCCATCAAATGCACCCAGACAACCAAGAAAAGGACCTTCGCCTTCTATGCACCTAAATGCTGGAATGACCTCCCACCTGAAATAAGAGCAATTAAAGACCTCACTCAATTCCGCAAGGCAATCAAGGACCACATTTTCCTTCTCCACTTTGCACAAGCATCCAATCATCAGCACTCCTAAACCTACAAACTCTCAATCTCCACTCCCAATTCCCTCATAGGCAATTCCACCTCAAGTTCTCTGCGGTCTTGCCTTAGCCCTCCTGTGAATACTAAAGAATCTAATATGTTTTTGTACATAGTTAGTTTTTTACCCTGTTGTTCCAAGTTTAAGTTTCCTGTTATAATGTAAGCACACAATTGTCCTCTGAATGTGCAACCTTTGTTATATGTAAACCGCACTGACAACAAATAGCGGGGTATATAAAAGATGTTAAATAAATAAATACCTCCATGGCATAAATGTACGGGGGGCGAGCCTCTTTCAATTGAAAGCAAGTTCTGCTATGAGGGGACATGGGATGAGGGTGAAGGGGGATAGTTTCAGGAGTGATATGTGGAAATATTTCTTTACCAAAAGAGTGGTAGATCCGTGGAATAGTCTCCCAGTGGAGGTGTTAGAGATGAGGACAGTATCTGAATTCAAAAAAGCATGGGACAAACACAGAGGATCTCTAAAGGAAAAAATGGGACTGATGTAGTTGTTGATATGGAAGGCCATGTGGTCTTTTTCTGTCGTCGTATTTCTATGTTTCTATGACCTCTGTGGAAGTCCACTGGCTAATTTGAAAGGCAGAGTCAGCTTACTATTTACGATCACACAAGCAGATCTATTGTGAACAAAAGATTTCAACAACTCTAAAGCCTTCCCTTTTATCTCCATCTCCTTATGGGGTAGTTCTGCAAATAACTGTAAGTTCTCACTTTATATTAAGTGCAGGAATGGGTAAGTTTTAGCAGATTAGAGTGCAAAATTCCTGTTTTGTAATATTTGTAATGGCTGGAACTATATCCTGGACTGAAGTTACCTGAAGTCATGTGACCTGCTAACCATGTTACTCCCTTTATGCAGGATGTTCAGTGGCACTAACATGGTTAGCATTGCTGAATATCTGCATGTGGCACTGCTGCATGCTCCACTGATAACCGCTTTGCATCAAGTATTCCAGGTGCCGCACCGGCTATAACTGGGCAGCGGTGATATTGAGCCACTGCCCAATTATGGCTACAATGTGAAAGTAAGGCACAACAAAGGCTGGCCTTTCTTTCGCCACGGAAGCTAACCGGGCAGCAGCAGCATATTGCTGCAGCTCGGTTGGCTTCATGCCATTCCAGGCGACCCAGATAATCAATGCTGGGGCCATTTATGACCCCAGCACTGAATATCTGTGTTCAAAGCTCAGCTCAGCTGTGGTGGCTACCTGCATTAGATCAGATAAGTGCCACTGCTGATTATCTGGCCCCCCATTTTAGTTAGGTCATGAAGATCAGAAATGAAATGCCCAGGTTGGGATGTACTCAATTCCCCCTGTATTTTATGAAAGGCTCTGTATTCGAATACAGAGTTGAATACAGAGCCTTTGGTAAAATATATATGAGGGGAGGTCATGAGGTATAGTGAGCCAAGAAGAACACATAATCCTTGAGCTCCAAAGCCTAAGTTCCATCCACTGACATCCTAGCAGTAAATTTGACCTTAGTGGCTTCGATACGAATGCCCAGGTACTAGTGATCCATACCCAGTGCAGATAACTACATTTGCTGTTGCATGGCAGAAAAAGCTTTGAAGAAAGGAGAAGGACCAACCATGATTCCAAGATGGTGGATAGCTTAGCTGAGCCATGCGCTCTGGCCTTGGACACATAACCCCTGGTCACACAAGTGACTGAAGTGGTAGTTCATGCTTTTCAGAAGAACTCAGAAAATCAACAGGACAGCCATATCCCTGGAATCTTATGGTACATGGCTTAAGAAAGTCAGATGTAAGGTTGCCACAGCAGAGGACTCAGCCCAGGGACTATTAGCAGAAGTCAACAAGCTTAGGAAAATGCTTGCATGATGCGAGGACCACCTTAACAAACAAGAAAATGTTAGAGCCAAAACAATCTCCATTTTGCTGGCTTACTGGAATCCATCACAGAGTCTAAACTATGGGGCTTTCTTAAAACATAGATGTCACTTGAGCTGAAGCTTGGTAACTTAACACATGGCCCCACCATCAAGAGAGCTCACTGCGTGAGACAGAGGAGGAGTGCTGATGGGCAGCTGCATGCGATTTTGGCACGGTTTCTAAACTTTCTACTGAAGAAAGAAATATTATAAACTATGCATAAAGGCCATCTCATTCATGACAGCAATTGTGTCTTGGTACTTCTAGACTTCTTGAGTCAAGTAGCAATGCTGTATCAGATATTTGCACCCATCTGTATGAACATCAGATGTGTTCTGTGCTTCTATTCCACTACGGGTTATTGTCAATGGTCAAGCGGAGATGTTATAGATAGCAGAGGAGGTCTGTACATTTTTGGAGCACCTGAAACAACAGAAAGTGAATTGATGAGACCCCTGTTAAATTGAGTAGTACTTGAGGTAGTCAACTGGTGGTAGCAAACATCATTACTATTGCACCATGAGTGACTTTAGTGAAAGAGTCTATTTGTGCTGCCTTGGCTTTCTCCTGTGAACTGATTTGAGATGAAGTGTTTCAGCCCTTGGGCAAAGCTGTATTAGTGTATTTTCCTTTTCTGTGCTCCTGCTACCGATTATTTAGGGCCCGATATTCAAAAGACATTTACATGGTTTATAGCCCAATAAATCATGTAAATGCCTTTAATCGGGATATTCAACAGTACTTACATGGGTAGTGTCGTTGAATATCCCCTTCTAACCCTGCTACATGCCCCGATGCTATGCGGTTGACGTTGAGGCGTGTTGGGGTCATGCTGAGGTGGAGTGGAGGTGGAGATTGTTGCTAACCAGGCAGTGGTGATATTGCATGCTGCCTGGTTAATGGCCCATGCCTAAGAAATAGGCAAGAAAAACCTTCTTATTGAATATATGGGGTTAAGGGTTGGTGGCGGGACTATGCCTGCCCAGATGAATATTGGGCCGTTAGTCTCTCTGGGAATTGGTTCTGCAAATATGCTATCTGGGGGTGTCACTTTTGGGTGGTTGGGTTCTGGGAGAATTGGTTTTATGGGAGACCTGAAATGGGGAGTGTTGTGAATACCCAAGTGTGTCTAATAGTGTGTCCTATAAACAGCCGAATCAGATACAAAATTCTCCTAATAACTTTCAAGCTCCTAAACGACATCGCCCCCTCACACCTATCCACACTACTACATGCCCCATCCGAATTAAGAGCTCGCAGACAAAACGCAGCCCACTCACTTGATATGCCAAAAACATTCACGAAGACTAAAAATCCTCAAGTGCTAGAGCCTTCACGTTCACTGCCCCCATGCTCTGGAATGATCTCCCAATAGGCCTCCGTATCATAAAAGACCTCTCCCAATTTAGGAAAGAACTCAAAACTTACCTATTCTCCGAACACTTTGAAATCCCCTACCCCCCAAGTCCTGTCCCATAGCATACACAGACACACAAACTCAAAACTCCCAAAACCACAATTAGCTAACCCCACACAGACCTCCCACACACACACAAAAAACTTATGATAAAAAATGGAAATAAATTCCACCACTTACGCATGACCTATGAATATTCTGTAACACATTGTATATAACCACTTGTAAATAACCTATGTAAATAGTTTGGACAGTTTATCGCATTTATTATTTGTAAAAAGTTAGAAAGTTTCTGTTCAATGTAAATGTATACCGAAGTATACAAAATTGTTAACTTGTTCCATGTAAACCGCCCTTGATCTCTGGAAGGGGCGGTATAGAAGAAATAGATAAATAAATAATTGAAATAAATAAATAAATAAATAATAGACATGGCATGAAGGTTCCCTGAGGCCACATATGTGAATCGGTGTCAGCATTAGAACATGAGATGATAAGAATCTATGAAAGATAAGTGCTGGCTGATGAGCTAATTTTGAAGAAATTTATTTAATAAATGCATGTCTTGTGAAAATTTTTGAAAACCATGCTTTTGAGAAAAGAAAAAATTACTGGCTAATGGGATGGAGGAAGGTTTTTCTGATCAATGATGTTGATATTTGGTTGGCCTGACCTATGGTCTGGACATATATGCTGAGGTCTTTTCCCTTCCTTGTTAAGAGTATCACTACAAAGATACTGTGAGAAAATCAGCAGTATACAGAAGATAGACTTTTCTATGCTTCGAGTTGTTACGTTACTTTTTTTTCAACATACCTTTTCATTTTTTTTTACTCTTTGTAATTTAGAAATTACAAAATAAGAAAAAGCTGCTCAAATAGAAATGCAGCAGACGATCCTGAACAGCTAAGCCAATTTAAATCATAAAGGGAAAAAATACCAGGAAATCTTCCTAATTAGTTCGCCAATACAGAAGAAGGTCTTGATCCAAATAAGCCCTATGAAATTTTAAAGAAATCATAAAATAACCAGACATAAATGACTTCAACATCTTAGATCAAGTCTTATAGTGCTTCAAATAAAGCGACTTGACCCCTCATGCCACAAACAGAGTCGGTGCTACCTTTTCAGCTGCCGTGTGTGAATGATTACAGTGCTACCCCCACCTGTCCCCACCATCACTGTTGTCCCTGCTCTCACCATTTCCAGTGGACCCTTCACAAACCTCTCTTGTCCCGAAATGTTGAAAATTCTGAGATGGTAGCCGTGTTAGTCTGGAGTAGCAAAAATGACAGAGGCAGGTGGCACCTTTTACACTAACCAATTTATTGAGATATTTACTGTCAAGGATAAGAGTCCACATCTAAGTGAACTCTTGCCCTCGAAAGTTCCTGCCTCAATAAATTGGTTAGTCAATAAGGTTAATGTATGGGTGAGGTTATAAATGCAGCATGTCAACAATAACTCTAGGATCTGTCTTAACTTTATTGATAAAATATGTCCCTTCCTATACCTGAGAGGGAAGATTATGTAATTTTTGATGTTCTTCCATTCCTTGGGAAAAGTACCTCATTTCCTTTCCCTGTGGAATAACTCAATGCCATTATAGATAAAATTAGTTTGAAAGTGTCTATGCAAAGTCTGCTACTGGGCCTCACAATTCATTTTCTTAAATAAAGTAGTGTAGGGACCATGTTAGTTCATTTCAGTGAACAGAAGTAAAGGTGAAGAAATGATACCAGCTAGTGCAATAAAAAGATAGCACTGTATGTATCTGCTTAAATGGGAAAAGGAGAGAGAGAGAAGAGTGGGCACAACACCTTCTGTGTTCAAGAAAATTCCACTCAAGAATAAAACTGAAACTCTCTCTGTAAAGTAATTATGGGTGCAATCACTGAGAAAAAAAGTCTCAGTGAGTGCACAAAATACACAATTTGCAGGTTCCCTAATTACCACTTTCAAATTGGGTACTCCACAATTCACTCAGGTACATTTTAGATACTTGTGTCCAGAACATCTGTTTCCCCTCCCTCCCAAAAATCTGAAAGACAGGAGCTGGTTGAGCTTATTTTATCTTTATTTTGCGAAGTAAAATATACTGTCTACAGGAATTCCACCACCTACAGGGAATAATGAAATAGAAATTAAAAGTTGCAGGTCCTTTTAAGGAAAAGGCGCTGAGGGAAGCTTCTGAAGGTGGAGCACTAATAATAATAGGCATTAACTAATACAGAACAACAGAACAGATGACTTCAGTTGCTCACATGGTGAAGTCCGGTGCTGTCCTTGACCCATGAAGAATGCAGTGGGGCTTGCTGTCTTGCTCTCTGGTGCTTCTCAGAAAGCTTCCCAGCGCAGCCTGTGCCATCTCTCCTGATGAAGGGCATCCAAAGGTTCCACTTCCTGCTGATCTGAATACAGTAAAAGAGCCAGGCCTCACTCGGTGCCATGGCTCCTGCCTCACCTTACCTAGCCTTGCTTCCTCCTTTCTTTAATGATGGCTACCTTGTTGCTGCTACGGATTTGAAAAAGTAGGTAAGAGCACGGGGCTTTGGAGCCCATGGACATACTGCATGTCTGATGCATCTCAGGCTCCTCTGATGCAACTTACTGTTGCTGAGGGGCAGGGATGCATCAAACATGCTGGTCCTCGCCCCAAGACTCCTGGAAAGGGTCAGAGGCACTATTTTGAATGCCACATACCCAATGGCGTAGGAAGACTGGGAATTGCCCGTGCTGTACACCAGGGAAATATCCGGTAAGAGTTGGCAGATGTTTGGGGGTAGAGGTTCAATATAGATGTCGATGATGTTGGGAAGGAGGTTCTAATAATGATGTTGGGCCACATTAAGTAAATGTCATGGCGCAGATGCACTTACTTTCTCCCCTTTAGGAGGCGGTAAGGGTACCCTGGATATCTGCAGCAGTGACAGTGCATAGTAACTTACCATGCGCTAACAGCAAGCTCTGTACGCATATACAGCCAATCCATTCTTCATCCCTTTCCCATCACCTGCGACTACAAGTAGTTACTGTATGAATTAGCATGTGGCGCCACAGCTATGGGATAACTGTTACTATGCTAATTCCCACGTTTTAATAAATAGGCCACTTTGTGTTCCTATTGCAGAACTAATTACAAAAGCAAAGTTGTTGTTTTTTTTAAAATTGCCTTCCTCTGGACCACCCACCAAAAAAGCAGTCAAGAAATTAGACATTGATTAGATGTATTCATTGGGAGTTTGCCTTCGTGAGCATCAATTTGGTTCTTTTGGGTGCCTAAAGATTTGGTGTATGCAAATTGCTTGAACACACGCTACTTCTGAATTAATGCTCATACAATCATTTGCCTGCATTTTAAGTTCTTGAGTACATACAAAGCATGCCTAAAACAACAAGAGGCCAATTTAGTACTGTGCATCCCGGGCCATCCAAACTTCCAAAATCTGGATGGGCCAGCCATACTCCGATTCTGAGCCCTGGGATGTACAGAATTGTACCCAGATAGCTCAGCCAGACTCCTACATGGAGCCACGGGGTCATAGCATCCTTTTGCCATGGCACCGAAGCTTCATGCAGGAGCCATGATCCCAGGCATCTCTGAGAAGTTCCTTTCCCCACCATTTGACCCCCAATCGGGCCTGCCATGGCCAGGGTTGGACCGTGGGGAACCCCCTGCACCCCCAAACCCCCTCATCTTCCTTTCCAGGCCTGACCACATCATCCGTTTCCATCTAGTGGGATTTATTCCATCTCTGAGGTGGAATAAGTCGCCCGTCCAACCCGCTGACCTTGGACATACAGGACCGACCTTAGAATAGGCCATATACATCGGGGGTCAGATTCCCACCCACTTCCTGCCTTTGCTCCTCCTCCAGCCCGCCCCCTTCCACTCAGGAACAGAGCTCCCTGCACATCTTGGATCTATGTGAGGGGAGCTCTTTGTTCAGAATCACAACCCTGGTGTTTAGCGGGGCTGATATCCGGATCGGATGTCCAGCCCCATTAAACACGGGTCAGAATCTACCCCCAAACACAATAAAATGTCCCCAAATAAGGAAAATATTTTAAATGAATAGGAATGAAAACTTTTTTTGACTGCATACACCCCTAATATTTATTTATTAATTCATATACTATTTCCACAGGCAAAACTGGCTTGTCCAAAATAGTGTGCATTATCAATATCATAAATCAACAATACAAACAAAAGCAGTTAATTTTATAAAATAAATACCATACGTATACTGTACCCACCCAACAAACAACTATAGATAGCACTTAAAGCATTGCAATCAGCACCGCCTCTGCTACCATAACAAGCATTAAGCCTCCCGCCCAGCCTGCTTCCTGAATATGGAGAAAAAGTCACATCCTCTCCTTTCTCAATACCAAATCATCTTCTTCAATATTAAATAATGATGAATTCCACAAAAAAGCACCAGCAGTCAAAAAGGCCCTTGCTCTTATTTGAGCTTTATCTGCCACTCATTTCCTCCTGGCACCTGCAATAAAGCACCTTGTACTTGTTTGGAACACAGCATGCACTTTATTCCACAAACATGTTAGTCCCTTCCCTTATAAAACCTTAAACATCAAAATGAACAAATTGTATCACACCCTTCACAATGAGTAACCGATGTAATACTCAAGATAGAGGCCTTGCAGAAGTCTGCCCTATCTGTCCTAACAACACACTTGCACCCAGTTTTGCAGTGCCCTCAGTCTATGATTGAGCACCTCAAAGAGGTCCATGTATGAACCATTACAACAGTCCCAGTGAGATGCTACCATTGCTTACACTATTGCCTTAAAAACTCCCATATCCAAAAATGCACACAGCCATCTCACTAAACCTATGTCACGTCAATGACTTGGTGAACCTAGGGTCTTCTTTCCGCTAAACAATGTACTTATTTTACTGTTCTAGCTCTTTATAAGATACTGAAGTTACCAGTTACCATGCTGAGACTAACTGATAACTGTAAATGTTTTTATAGCATAAATATTACCTACCTTGTGAAAATTCCTGAAATATGCTGCTTTCTCATCTGGAAATTTTTCTAACCTCCGGGGCCCCTTACTAGAGGCCTTCTTGAACACCAACCAATATCGTCTGAAAATCTGCAAATAAAAGCAAGGAGTTTTGTTACCACCATTTTTTTATGAATTTTCTAGAAGCAGGGCCACTGTCTCACTGTGGCAGCTCAGAGGAAGGTTTTGTGCTAAGTGTTAGGAAAATCTGTAGCACACTTTTTCAAATTCTTTAGTCACTTGGCACAATGCATATACAATTGGATCCCTTCTTGCGCACAATCCAATGTGCATGAAAAGTCAATTTTATTACCATTCTAGTTTTAAATTACCTTAAGTTGGCTAAAACCTTCCTAGTATAACTTTTTAAAAAGTCAGATTACACATGTAAATCTTTAACATACCCACAAAATAACTCTTCCCCTTGGAATGTTCTTTTCTAGTAGAGCTAAATTTTTGCATGTAATGAAAACTCATTTACTGTACATTTTAAAACAGTTCAGAATCCATTTCAAAGAAAATGCTATAAAATTTAGGCAATGGATTTATCTGTTAAAACTGAGATTTACACATGTAGCTGCCAGGACAGATACAATAAGAAGCTAATTTTATAAACTCCTGTGGAATTAACATGCATTGCAACACACACATTTCATGCCTATTTTCTAGAGTAACACAAATGAGTCCTTTACTTTATAAAAGAGGGCATAGATAGTGAGAAACATGCATCAAATCTAGGCATCATCACTTACACATGCCAGTCTTAAGGCTGGTGTAAATATCCATGCCTAGATTTTCAGTTCAATGTAAACTGTTCTATGTAAACTGTTTTATTGTTCACATTATATGTAAACTACACTGATATCAAAGAGCGCAGTATATAACAGCAAATAAATAAATAAAATAGATAAAATTTGTAAAGAACATACATTTGTTATAGTATTTTATAGCTTCTGTGCATAAATTTGCCTCACCTATGCTCCGCTCCTGGCCATGCCCACACCAAAAGTGCAAGCTATTGGCCTGATGTACCTGCTTACAGAATAGCATCCTCCTAAAGAATGCACATCCATGCTTGTAAGTCATTTCAAATATTTATTTAACAGTTTTTTTTATACATCTTTATCAGTTTAGTCAAAGCAGTTTACCTTGCAATGTAAACTTGATAATGCACATTAAACAGGGAACACTGATAACATGGATTCTTCTGAGGCAATGGAGGGTTAAGTGACTTAACTAAAGCCACAAGGAATGCTAGCAAGAATTGAACCTGAGTGTTTTGACTCCTAAGCCAATGTGCTAACCATTAGGCTATTTCTCTACTCCATAGATAGCCTGTGTGTGCTGATGGCACATAATGTTGATGGCTCCTTATAAAATTGCCTCCTACAGTTGTGGTCAATATTATTGTCACCTTGCAGTTCAACCCCTAAATGCCCAATATCTCCTAAACTAAGTGGCCAGTGAAATGGCTTTGTACTATAAATGCACACATATTTGACACATGAAAGAATCAAATAAAACAAGACCAATTAAAAAAGGAAAAAGTATAAAAACTGGAATATTGCCAGGACATGGTTATTGGTACTCTTATAAACAAGTCAAATCAGTTTAAACGGAAGAACCACATTCCCATTGCAGTAAAATTAGATGCACCTCTGACAAATTATCAGTACTCACATGACTTGAATCAACCAATGAATGATGGCTCTAATGTTTAAAATAGCCACATTCACTCTCTGTTCCATTTTCACAATGGTGAAGACAAGAAAGCTGCTTGAGACCATCAGAAAAGCCATTATCACCAAACATCAAACTTCAAAGGTGTAAAAGGCCATTTCCAAAGACCTTGGGATTCCTATGTCTAGAGTTCACAATGCTCTTAAGAAGTTTTTTGCTCATGGAACTGTCAAGAACCTCCCAGAATGTGGTGGGAAGAGGAAAATTAATCCAAGAAGTCTTCAAAGGTTAGTGTGAACTGTTGGAAAAACACCACGTACAACATCCAAAGAGCTTAAGGCTGACCTGGAGCAATTTGAAGTGGCGGTTTCAACCCGAACCTTAAGCCACACACTAAACAAAGAAGTACTCCATGGGCAATGAAACATAGAAACATGATGACAGAAAAAGACCACATGGCCTATCTAGTCTGTCCTTCCATATCAACAACTACAACAGTCCACTTTTTACCTTTAGAGATCCTCTGTGTTGGTCCCATGCTTTTTTGAATTCAGCTACTGTCCTCATCTCTACCACCTCCACTGGGAGACTATTCCATGGATCCACTACTCTTTCCGTATAGAAATATTTCCGCATATCACTCCTGAATCTATCTCCCTTCACCCTCATCCCATGTCCCCTCGTAGCAGAACTTGCTTTCAATTGAACATTTATGCCACGGAGTTATTTAAACATCTCAATCATATCACCTCTATCCCACCTTTCCTCTAAGGTGTACATATTAAGATCCTTAAGTCTGTCCTCATATGCTTTATAATGAAGCCCACTAATCATTTTAGTAGCCACCCTCTGCACCGACTCCATCCTGTTCACATCCTTTTGAAGGTGCGGTCTCCAGAATTGCACACTATACTCCAAATGAGGTCGCACCAAAGACTTATACAGAGGCATTATCACCTCCTTTTTTCTGCTAGCAATTCCTCTCCGTATGCACCCAAACATCCTTCTAGCTTTTGCCGTCGCATTTTCTACCTGTTTAGCTACTTTAAGATCATCAGACACAACCACGCCTAGGTCCCGCTCTTCTTTAGTGGACAAAAGTACTTCACCCCCTATACTGTATTGCTCCCTTGGATTGCTGCAGCCCAAATGCATGACCTTACATTTTTTAACATTAAATTCCAGCTGCCAAATTCTAGACCATTCTTCAAGCTTAGCTAGATCCCTCCTCATGTTATCTACACCTTCCTGGGTGTCTACTCTATTGCAGATTTTGGTATCATCTGCAAAAAGGCAAACCTTACCCGACAGCCCTTCCGCTGTTAAAAAGATGTTAAAAAGAATCGGACCAAGGACAGATCCCTGGGGCACACCACTGGTAACATCCTTCTCCTCAGAGTGAGCTCCATTTACTTTTACTCTTTGTCGCCTCCCACCCAACCAATTTCTAACCCAAGCAATAACTTTAGGGTCCATCCCTAGGGTGCTCAGTTTGTTTATAAGTCACCTGTGAGGAACAGTGTCAAAGGCTTTACTGAAATCTAAATACACCACATCTAGAGCTCTCCCTCGGTCCAACTCCCTGGTCACCCAGTCAAAGAAATCAATCAGATTTGTCTGACAAGACCTGTCTCTGGTGAATCCATGCTGCCTCAGATCCTGTAATCCGCTTGACTCCAGAAACCTCACTATTTTCTCTTTCAGCGGCATTTCCAATAATTTACTCACCACCAAAGTTAAACTAACCAGCCTGTAGTTTTCAACCACATCCTTACTTCCGCTTTTGTGTAAAGGCACCACATGAGCCCCTCTCCAGTCCTTTGGCACCACTCATAACTCATAACTCATAAACATAAACATAAACACTCCCGACTCCAACGAGGCATTGAAAAGGTCCGTCAGTGGAGTTGCTAGAACGTCCCCAAGTTCCCTCAGTATTCTAGGGTGTATCCCATCCGGTCCCATCGCTTTGTCTACTTTAAGTTGAGCTAGTTTCTCATGAACACAGTCTTCTGAAAATTGTTCAAGATGTCCCTCGCTTCTGTTCCTATTTGTGGGTGTTTCCTGAGGTCCTGCTCCTGGTTCTTCATCTGTGAACACAGAACAAAAATATTTGTTAAGCAATTCCGCTTTATACTTATCAGCTTCTACATATTTCCCCCCTGCACCCTTGAGTCTGACAATACCACTTTTGCCCTTCCTCTTCTCACTAATATATCTGAAAAATATCTTATCCCCCCATTTTATTGCATTGGCTATTTCCTCCTCCTTTGCCTTCTTGACTACTTTGCTAGCTTCTCTAAGTTTTTCCAAATACAGATGCCTGTCTTCCTCTCTCTGTGATCACTTGTATTTCATGAAGGCCTCCCTCTTTTTCTTCACTTTTTCAGCTACTTCCTTAGAAAACCATAGCGGTCTCCTTTTCCTTTTGCCTTTATTTACCATTTTAACAAAAAGGTTGGTTGCCCTTAAAATATCCCCTTTCAGTTTTGCCCACTGTTTTTCTACATCCCCCAGCTGTTCCCATCCCACTAACGACTCCCTGAGGTATTGGCCCATCTTCGCAAAGTTAGTCTTCCTAAAGTCTAAGATCCTCACCTTGGAATGGATTCTAACAGCCCTAGTCCTAATACTGAACCACACCATCTGGTGATCACTGGATGCAAAATGATCACCCACTACAACATCAGAAACACTTTCACCATTGGTAAGCACCAAGTCCAGTATGGTCCCTTCACGTGTGGGGTCTGTTACCAATTGCCTGAATAGTTCTCCCTGTAGAGAATCCAGGATTTCCTTACTTCTAGATGATACTGCAGCAGGAATGTGCCAATCAACATCTGGCATATTGAAATCTCCTATCAGTAGCACTTCCCCTTTCCTAGCAATGCTGCGTATGTCTTTAATTAACTCTCTGTCCACCTCTTCCTCTTGTGAGGGAGGTCTGTATATCACACTAATGCAAATAGATTTCTCTTTCCCTCTTTCTAGTTTAACCCACAATGCCTCCTCTCTCCCTTTTAAGCTCTGTAATTCCAAAGTTTTAATAGTAGTTTTTACATATAGTGCCACTCCTCCTCCCCTTCTTCCTACCCTGTCCTTTCTGAATAAAGTGTAGCTAGGTATAGTTACATCCCAGTCATGGTTTTCTGTGAACCATGTTTCTGTAACTGCTACTAAATCCAAGTCAGCCACTCCCACCAAAGCTTCAACATCAGGGATCTTATTTCCCATGCTACGGGCATTTATACACACTGCTTTCCATATGTTACCCCTGTTACCCATTTCCATAAAGGAAATGGGTGCCCCTGCCACCATCATCAGCTCTCCCCAGTCCGGGGATCGAGCCTCCAGCAGCGGGAGGAGCAGCGGCACCTTCATCGCCCAATCAGGGCGCTCTGCACGGACTTTAAAAGTTCGTGCCATCGGGCGCGTGGTCCTTGTTCCCCCGCCACCATCATCAGCTCTCCGCAGTCCGGGGATTGAGCCTCCAGCAGCGGGAGGAGCAGCGGCACCTTCATCGCCCAATCGGGGCGCTCTGCACGGACTTTAAAAGTTTGCGCCATCGGGCGCATGGTCCTTGTGCCCCCGCCACCATCATCAGCTCTCCCCAGTCCAGGGATCGAGCCTCCAGCAGCGGGAGGAGCAACGGCACCTTCATTGCCCAATCGGGGTGCTCTGCACGGACTTTAAAAGTTCTCGCCATCGGGCGCGTGGTCCTTGTGCCCCCGCCACCATCATCAGCTCTCCCCAGTCTGGGGATCGAGCCTCCAGCAGCGGGAGGAGCAGCGGCACCTTCATCGCCCAATCAGGGCGCTCTGCACGGACTTTAAAAGTTCGCACCATTGGGCGCATGGTCCTTGTGCCCCTGCCACCATCATCAGCTCTCCTCAGTCCGGGGATCGAGCCTCCAGCAGCGGGAGGAGCAGCGGCACCTTCATCGCCCAATCGGGGCGCTCTGCACGGACTTTAAAAGTTCGCGCCATCGGGCTCGCCCGCGCCTGGCGGGCCTGCGCCTGAGGGCCTCGCCAGAGGGCCCTTTGGCGTGGCCCTTAGGCGTGGACCAAGAGGAAGGACACCTTAAACCGACAGCCACCCAGCTCCAGAAGACGTCCACCAACAACAAGCTCACCCCAGCTACATATAGCAACGGAACATAGTAACTTTGAGCCCCGCACGACATAAGAAGATCATTACAATCTAAGGGTCTGATTACATCCCGGCAAGGTACTAAACATCATAGCCTATATAATCCCTTACTTTGTTGATCGTTCAAGGTAGCATACCCGTACGCATGTGACCTGTTAAAGTATTATCTCTCTATTACATCATCTCATTATTGTATCATCTCGTAATGGTATTAATGTATTTAATCTGTTAGAGTACCCACACTTATCTTTCATATAGACCTATTTGTATGTACCTTAGAGTACTCACACTATTGCAAATCTCCCTATTGTACTATCTCAGTTTTGTATGCTCTCACTATAACTTCTCATTGCCGTGTTGTCTCATTATTGCACTACTCCATTACTGCTTTATTGCATTATTACTTTATCTCTTTATTGCAAGATCCCATTATTGCACGATTCTTCATAGATTTGTTGCGTTATCTCCTTATTATATGATCTACCTCCTTATTGCACGACTTCACCACCTACTGTTGCATTGTCACATTATCCCAAACACACATTCACAACATTCAAAATGGCCCTTCACTTCGTTGCCCTTGTTAGCTTGTACCTCCTTACACATTGGCTTGGAACCTCCCATGACCTTTATCCATCTCACAATAATATCTCCATCTTGAATAACCATGGAAAAAGATGGTCTGGACCCCCGTACTCCCACCCAGGAAGCGATCCCTACATGCGCCGCTCACACTTGATTCACATAGCACTCCAACTATCCAAGACACCCAACCAAGATAAACCTCAGAACAGCCGACGCCTAAAGTGTGCCATCATAAATGCACGTTCAATACGCAAAAAATGGCCCGTTGTCCTAGACATAATCTCCCTTTATGACCTGGATCTACTTATGATCACGGAAACCTGGCTATCACCGGAGGACAACGTTCTCCTCAATCAACTCCTACCCCCCAACTTCTCTGTTCACACAAGACATAGAGAAAACAAAAAAGGAGGAGGAGTGCTCATACTCACCAAATCAGACCTTCATTTCCACATAACCGACTCCTCTAGCACAAACAACTAGCACAAACAACCTAGACATTCTCTCCATTGCAAACCAGCAATGCGCTATCAACCTATTGTACAGAACACCGTCTGCTTCTCCGGAGGACCTCCCTACCATTATTGACCTAGCGGCCAACATCCTCAATCCCAATAGACCAAATTGGATAATGGGGGATTTCAATCTCCCATCATTAAAACAAAACCAGGCAACTGCCTTCCTCGATGCCATTGAAGACCTGGGATTCAAGTAGATCATCAACAAACCCACACATATAAAGGGTAATATTCTGGATATGGTGTTTCCTCCTCAGTCGGTCCTTTAACAGAACCACAACCTAGCGTTATCGGTCATTGATGTACCCTGGTCGGACCATAAACTGATCAATCCCCAGATACCCATCAGCAATAAGCAGCCGCATAGCAGCCGAAAGATGAACAACACATCACGAACGTCAATAAGAAGCTTTCGCCCATTTAACAGGGAACTCATCCTGTCTGAGACCCACTCTCTCCTCAACAAAACCACGCCTGATCTTGAAGAACTAATCTCCTCCTGGAACTTCAACCTTAATGCCATCTCACAACGCCCGCACTCCAATAAGACAGCAAGGATAAAAAGAAGCTCTGCCCCATGGTTCTCTCCTGAGCTGCGATCTTCTCTTACACATCTACACAGACTTGAGAGACGATGGCGTCGTTCGCTCTCCACGGAAGATCAGACTGCTTACCAACTCCACCTATCAATGCACCGAGAAGCAATCGCAATTAAAATGAAACAATATCACACAGATACTCTAAAGAGATCCCTGAGCAAACCACGGGATCTTTTCAACTTGGTCAAATCTCTTTCGAAGGAACCATCTCCCGATCAACACAATGAGATTCACCCGCAAAAATTCGCGGACTACTTGCAATCCAAGATCGTACAGACTGACAAGGTATCAGCAGTCTCGTATCAAGAACCAACCGGCCTAACCCTTCTAAATAAGTTTTCCACACCATCCACTAAATGTATTGAGGATACAATAGCGTCTCTCAATACCTCCACAGCACAGACTGACCCTTGCCCAGCTTTTTGGATTAAGGAGCTACGCAGTGAGTTCAGCCCTTTCATCGCGAACATCATGAACCTTTCCTTCACAACAGGGTCCTTCCCCACAGCACTCAAACAGACTTCCATTAGGCCGCTATTGAATAACTCCAAATTAGACCCCCAGAGGTTCGATTCTTATAGGCCAATAGCTAGTATTCCTCTCCTAGCTAAGATAATTGAGAAAGAGGTACAAAGGCAAATTCAAGATCATATAGATTCTGAAGCTCCCCTTGATCATTGCCAACATGGGTTCAGAGAATATCATGGAGTCGAGACCCTCCTCACTATCCTTTTCAACAATATCATCACAGGCATTGACAACATCCGACAAGGATTTGTGCTCATCTTCTTAGACATCGCCACGGCGTTCGACTCGGTGAGTCATGAAATTCTCCTCAGGCGATTGAAAGAGAAGGGCGTCTGCAACACGGCGCTTGAATGGTGCAAGTCCTATCTGGATGGAAGATGGCAATATGTAAAATCCGGATCAGAAGAATCAAAACGCTTCCATCAAAAACAAGGTGTGCCTCAAGGTTCCTCGTTGTCATCTCTCCTGTTCAATATTTACATGCAACCCATCTGCAATATCATTAGAACATTTAGCGTGAACTGTTTGATATATGCTGATGACATACTCCTATACATGCCATTCTCTACAGTTCAAATGAACCTGACACCACTAGTAGATTGTTTCAATGCGGTCTCAGAATGGCTCCAATCCCAAAACCTCCGCATTTAAACGGAGGTGCTTTTCATCGCGAGAGACCCCAACTTTATTCCTCCGTCCCATGTAAGTGTCAAGGAAGCCGACTTGCAAACTAAAGAAACAATAAAATACCTTGGAGTCACCTTGGACCAACGTCTGGATATGAAATCTCACATAGGCAATATAATCAAAGCTGTATATTTCAAAATCCGTACGCTCAGGCATCTGCGCTCCCTATTGGACCCAGACGATTTCCGGACTATATACCAGGCGCTAATCCTACCCCATTTTGACTTTGCAAATGCCATCTTACAAGGTCTCCCGCAATCTACACTGAGCCCATTACAGCTGGCTATGAATGCTGCAGCAAGGGTCCTCCACGGAGCCTCCAGAAGTGACCACGTGACTCCTATTCTCAAGCAGCTTCACTGTCTCCCTATCCACGGAAGGCTTATCTTTAAAACCTTACTCCTCTCATTCAAGGCCATCAATGGCTTTTCATCTTCCTCACTCACGGAACTCATTCACACAGTGCCCCCCAACAGATCCTGAAGAGCAACAGCTGTAAACCTGCTAATAACCCCGAAGGCATTGACAAAATGCAACATTACAATGGCAAACAGGGCCTTCAGTCTATATGTCCCCAAATGTTGGAATGCTCTACCATCCGACATTCGGGCCATTGTAGACCTATCTCAGTTAAGGAAGGCACTCAAATATCACCTTTTCCTCCAATACTACCCAGTCAGCAACGAAATTTAGGTAACCACACCTAAGAAAGTCGCCATTGTTAGTTCTGAGACAGTGCCAGCACCCCACCTGCAATTTATGCACATATTTTCCTTATGTTATTGTTGCTTAATCTTGTTCTTTGTAATTATTTCATGTACATAGTTCACCCCTGTTATCCAAGTTTGTACTCCTGTTCTATGTAAAACCAAACAGCTTGTTGTTATGGTCTTTTTGTTATTATGTAAACCGCGCTGATATCGAATAGTGCGGTATATAAGAAACTGTAATAAATAAAATAAATAAATAAATAAAGGTATTTAATGTATCACCTACCTGGGGGCTTTCACTTACCTGGGGGCTTTCTTTACCTATCCCCAACGAATCTAGTTTAAAGCCCTCTTCAGTAGATTAGCCAGTCTACTACCGAAGATGCGTTGACCTTTCTTGGACAGATGGATGCCATCTCTGCTATGCAACCCTTGGAACAGCATCCCATGTTCTAGGAAACCAAAACGCTCTCGATGACACCATCCACGCAGCCATGCATTCATCTCCAGGATGCGAGCCTCTCTGCCTTGGCCTTTACCCTCAACAGGGAGGATTGAAGAGAACACCACCTGTGCACCTAACTGCTTCACCCTCTGTCCCAGAGCCATGAAGTCATTTTGATACGTTCCGAGGCATACCTGGCAGTATCATTTGTTCCAACATGGATTAGCAACATTGGATAATAGTCAGTGGGCTTGATGAGTCTCGGCAAACTCTCCGTAACATCTTGGATTTTGTCACCAGGCAGACAGCATACCTCTCTGGACATCAAGTCTGGTCGGCAGATGGACGCCTCAGTACCCCTCAGAAGAGAGTCTCCAACCACCACTACCCTTCGTTTTCTTCTGGTCACTGATTTTGCAACTTTGGGGTACTTGAACTCTGGTGCTTCCCTTTCCAGGGATGCTTTCACCTCCTCCACTTCCAGGGCTGCATAATGGTTCTTCAATTCAAGGGCTGGAGAAGTTGGATTGGTGATTTTGCAGGCCCTGGTAACTTGTGTCCAACCATCGACATTCTGTTGGCACCCATCTTCTCCTGTCCTGGAGAGCTTGGTTGCTGCAAGAAGCATCTCATCAATGTACTTCTCACTGTCTTGAATGCTCCTCAGCCTCACAACCTCCTCTCTGAGTTCCTCCACTTGTTTCCTCAAAGCTTCAGCATGCAGGCACCCTGCACATGGAACTGGTCCTTCAACTGGCATTAGGACTTCTGTCTGGACCGAGGCAGAAGCTGTAACGGGGGCAACAGCTTTAGCAATATGATTTTTCCCAGCCATTGTTCTGTTCGTGGAGCTTAGTTATCTGTTAAAGCAAAAGAGAGAGATCTACCAAGTACCAGCCGGTTTCGCAGCTATCCTTTCAAATAAAAAGCAGTTAAATCTCTTTAATTATATTCAAAATGTGCTGGTCCAATTCTCTGTCATTTGTTAAAGGGGGAGGTGCCCTATAAAGCAAGACTGCTCACTAGGGGTGGGTGGGAGTTGGGGTGGGTAGGGAGGGAACTAACACCTGATTAAGTGTTAGCAGTTTCTAAACCTGAGGAGGTTACTAGAGTTCAGCAACCTATTGTGCTCAAGGAAAGTTCCCCTAAAGCACCAAAAAGAAAGTAACCTTGCTTTACAAAAAAATACAAAAAACCCTTTTAAGCGCTCCCAGTCAGAGAGCTAGCAATGTAATATAATAAAAACAAACAAACCCTCAAATCCTTACTGTTTGTTGATCTGTAGAGCCCTGGTTAGGAAAGCCTCAACAGGGCAAGGCACTGGAGCCTTTTATGCAGGCTTCAGCTGCACTCAGGAAATCAAGCCCACTAACTCCTGATTAGATGTTAGCAGTTTCTAAACCTGAGGAAGTTACTAGAGTTCAGCAACCTATTGTGCTCAAGGAAAGGTCCCCTAAAGCACCAAAAAGAAAGTAACCTTGCTTTAAAAAATATACAAAAAACCCTATTAAGAGCTCCCAGTCAGAGAGCTAGCAATGTAATATAATAAAAACAAACAAACAAACAAACCCTCAAATCCTTACTGTTTGTTGATCTGTAGAGCCCTGGTTAGGAAAGCCTCAACAGGGCAAGGCACTGGAGCCTTTTATGCAAGCCTCAGCTGCACTCATGAAATCAAGCCCACTAACTCCTGATTAGGTGTTAGCAGTTTCTAAACCTGAGGAGGTTACTAGAGTTCAGCAACCTATTGTGCTCAAGGAAAGGTCCCCTAAAGCACCAAAAAGAAAGTAACCTTGCTTTAAAAAAATATACAAAAAACCCTATTAAGAGCTCCCAGTCAGAGAGCTAGCAATGTAATATAATAAAAACAAACAAACAAACAAACAAACAAACAAACAAACAAACCCTCAAATCCTTACTGTTTGTTGATCTGTAGAGCCCTGGTTAGGAAAGCCTCAACAGGGCAAGGCACTGGAGCCTTTTATGCAGGCCTCAGCTGCACTCAGGAAATCAAGTCCACTAACTCCTGATTAGGTGTCAGCAGTTTCTAAACCTGAAGAGGTTACTAGAGTTCAGCAACCTATTGTGCTCAAGGAAAGATCCCCTAAAGCACCAAAAAGAAAGTAACCTTGCTTTAAAAAAATATGCAAAAAAACCTTTTAAGTGCTCCCAGTCAGAGAGCTAGCAATGTAATATAATAAAAACAAACAAACAAACAAACCCTCAAATCCTTACTGTTTGTTGATCTGTAGAGCCCTGGTTAGGAAAGCCTGGCTAAGGAGGATCTAACTGCTCAAAGACAGACATAAAAAGACATACCTGATTTTGCCCAAACCCACCTTGGAAACCATAATCCTTCTGGGAAAATGTTCTGTGGACAGATGAAACCTAACTTGAGGTCTTTTGCAATGCATACCAATGATGCATTTACAGACGAAGAAGTGAAGCTTATAAGGAAAGAAAACCCTTTCTACAGTTTAATATGATGGAGGTTCTATAATGTTGTGGGGCTGTTTTGATGCCTCAGGAACAAGAGGCCTGGAACGTATTAAAGGAATCATAATATCAGAGGACCACCAAGATATTTTGGAGTGAAATATGCTACCTAACGTCAGAAAGCTAGGTCTGGGTCGAAGGTCATGGGTCCTCCAGCAGGACAATGATTGAAAACATACATTCAAAGATACAAAAGAATGGTTAAAAAGGAACAAATGGACTGTTTTAAGCTGGCCAGCAATGAGTCCCGATCTCATTCCAACTGAGAACCTTTGGAAAGACCTGAAATCTGCCATTGGTAAAAGGAATCCTGGAAACATTCATGAGCTGGAACAAATCACATTTGAAGAGTGGGAGAAATTATCACCAGACAGATGTACAATTGTTGTGCAACTGAATATTAGCGAAGGGTGACATTAATCCTATCTAGGTCATATTTTGTTTTTTCTCTTCTAACTTGCACAGATATCTTTTTTTTTTGTTATATAACTTTGGAAAAAGAAGAGAGGAGAACCTTCTCAATAAACAGGAACCAAACAAAGAGCGGAGGGCACAAAAACCACAGCCACAAAAACCATGGCCATACTGGAGTGGGTTGTCACGGAAATATTTTATTGAGGAGGGTCCTCAATAAAATATTTCTGTGACAACTTCATCCAGTGTGGCCGTTATATACCTTTGAACATACTACTATAATATTATGATGACATACAGTTTGAATATTTCCAATTGTTTTTAAGACATTTGATATGTTAGTGAGAAGAGGAAGGACAAAAGCGGTATTGTCAGACTCAAGGGTGAAGGGGAGGAATATGTAGATGCTGAAGAGGATAAAGCGGAATTGTTTAACAAATATGTCTGTTCTGTGTTCACAGATGAAGAACCAGGAACAGAACCTCAGAAAGCACCCACAAACAGGAACAGAAGTGAGGGGCATCTTGAACAATTTTCAGAAGACTGTGTTCGTGAGAAACTAGCTAAACTTAAAGTAGACAAAGCGATGGGACCAGATGGGATACACCCTAGAAAACTGAGGGAACTTGGGGACATTCTAGCAGTTCCACTGACTGACCTTTTCAATGCCTCGTTGGAGTCAGGAGTGGTGCCAAAGAACTCGAGAGAAACAAATGTAGTCCCTTTGCACAAAAGCGGAAATAAAATTGTGGTTGAACACTACAGGCCGATTAGTTTAACTTAGGTGGTGAGTAAATTATTGGAAGCGCTGCTGAAAGAGAAAATAGTGAGGTTTCTGGAGTCCAGCAGATTACAGCATCTGATGCAGCATGGATTCACCAGAGGCAGGTCTTGTCAGACAAATCTGATTGATGTCTTTGACTGAGTGATTAGGGAGTTGGACTGAGGGAGAGTCCTAGATTGGTGTATTTAGATTGCAGTAAAGCCCTTTGACACCATTCCTCACAAGCGACTTATAAACAAACTGAGTACCCTAGGGATGGACCCTACAGTTACTGCTTGGGTTAGAAATTGGTTGAGTGGGAGGCGACAAATGGTACAGGTAAATTGAGCTCACTCTGAGGAGAAGGAGGTTACCAGTGGTGTGCCCCAGGGATCTGTCCTTGGTCCAATTCTTTTTAACATCTTTGTTAGTGATATAGCGGAAGGGCTGTCAGGTAAGGTTTGCTTCTTTGGGGATGATACCGAAATCTGCAATAGAGCAGATGCCCAGGAAGGTATAGATAACATGAGGAGGGAACTAGCTAAGCTTGAAGAATGGTCTCGAATTTGGCAGTTAATATTTAATGTTAAAAAATGCAAGGTCATGCATTGAGCTGCAGCAATCCAAGGGAGCAATATAGTATAGGGAGTGACAAATTGTTGTCCACTAAAGAAGAGCGGGACCTAGGCATGATTCTATCTGCTAATCTTGAAGTAGTTAAACAGGTAGAAAAGGCAACAGCAAAAGCTAGAAGGAAGCATGGGTGCATAGGGAGAGGAATCGCCAGCAGAAGAAAGGAGGTGATAGTGCCTCTGTATAAGTCTTTGGTGCCACCTCATTTGGAGTATAGTGTGCAATTCTGGAGACCGCACCTTCAAAAGGATATAAACAGGTTGGAATCAGTACAGATGGTGGCTACTAAAATTATTAGTGGTCTTCATTATAAAGCATATGAGGACAAACTTAAGGATCTTAATATTGTGGCAAAGTCAACCATTTTGAGCATGGGGGAGGTGAACAGCATAAGAAATTCACCCTAATCAAGGGGCCTCTGTTAGGTGTGCAGGGTCAAAAGGCCAGAACCACAGTTCAAAGGCAGAAAAAAACCAGCGGGAACAAGTTTCACGAAATGCTTGACAGTGTAAGAGGGATAGATTGCAAGCACGAGGACAAAAGCCCTCACTCTAACAACTGCACTGATTATTCTAATGTCAGAAGGCAGGGGGATTACAGACACCTGGGACAGAAAGAGGTGGGGTTGGATCCCAGTGAGTATAAACCTTGGTTAAATTATGGAGGAAGGAGTAGTTGGAGAAGGAGCAGAAGGAGCAGAGGAAGCAGTGGAGGACAGACTTCAGAGCAACAAGGACGATGGAATGCTGAAGAAGCCAGAGCAGGTGCTAACTTCTGGAGACAGGCTGAGCTACCCATTGCTGAGAAAGGTGATTTCCCTGAATCACGTTTGCAACAAAGGTGGGAGCCAGGAAGTAGAGAAGCTTTCAGACCACCAGAGAGGTTGTCAGCAGGGCACTCTGATCAAGTGGGTGAGTCAGAACCTATGCAATTGGGAGAACCAGTGTCAGAGCTAGGAGAAGAAGAAGATATGTTGATGGACTGTTCTTTATGCCAAGCTCTAGACTTGAAGTGTCTGAAAAAGAGCCAGCCTTGAAAGAACTGTTCCTCTTGTTGAAGTAACCTTAAAGCTATGCAGTGAGAAAGTAAATTCCTGTGTGTTTTTAAAGGAGGAATTTAGTGCAGCATAAGCTAGTGAAGTAAGGCTGTGATTCATGCTTCTGTGTCAGCTGTGTTGAAACTCCACAACGGAGAGAAAGTTAATTGGCTGCTATAAGAGTTTGTGCTTTGCTCCTGTCTTATATGAAAAAGCCTACTATAAGGGTTTGTGCTTTGCTCCTGTTTATAAGAAAAGCCTGCTATAAGAGTCTTGAGGACACTTTGAATGCTTATTTCATAACCTAAGTTTGGTTCTTCACCTGGAAGTGCAGCCTAGAGAAAATTATGGCTGAGTGAAGATAGATTTGCCATAGAAGAAGTAAAGTTTGTTTTTCTATTGCTCTGATTGACAAAGGACAATAAGAAAAGTTGCATCTTGTTATATGTGAAAAGGCTAAGCTTCTGCAGTGAAGAGGACTTTAAAAGCCAATGCTGAGTTCTGTTTGTTTTGTCACCAACTTGCTGAACCTTAAGCAAAAATCCTACAATTTAAAATTCTGTAAATGGTACCAGAAACCTGATCTGTTCTATTGTGTTCAAAATAAATTATTTTTCTGTCATAAGCCTTACCCTTGGTTTAACACGACTACAATCCTTCTACTTAAAGCATAAATATAACAGCTGATAGAAGAAGGTTCTCAACCACCACGCCCTCAACAACTAGAATATTAGTGGTTTTGGTGTTGTGCTTGTGACAATATGTACACCTTAGAGGAAAGACGGGATAGAGGTGATATGACTGAGACATTTAAATATCTCCATGTCATAAATGCACAGGAGGAGAGTCTCTTTTGAAAGCAAGCTCTGCGACGAGGGGACATGGGTTGAAAGTGAAAGGGGATAGATTCAGGAGTGATATGCAGAAATATTTCTCTATGGAAAGGGTGATGGATCCATGGAATAGTCTCCCAGTGGAGGTGGTAGAAATGAGGACAGTTTCTGAATTCAAAGAAGCATGGGACAAACACAGGATCTCTAAAGGAAAAAAGGGGACTGTTGTAGTGGTTGCTATAGAAGGACAGACTAGATAGGCCATGTGGTCTTTTTCTGTTGTCATGTTTCTATGTTTCTGTGTTACTATTTCTCAAGATATTGTATACAATATACCTAAAATGCAAGAGTATCAACAATGTTGACCTCAATTGCACATATGTATCTTGCAGCACATAGAGCTTTACACCAAGGAAAAAGAGACACTTTCTGGACATGGTCTGGGTGGTACATCCAATTATACTTGTATTCCATATTTGACAACAGCAATACACATATATCTTGGCACCTTTACCTATAGACACAGAAAACAAGGATATTTGGTATACCCAGCTTGTTGCCCGAGCAGCATGCACAAGACCTTCAAGTCCCCTAACACTTGCCAACCATGGTCTTCATATTTATGTTTACAAAGAACCAATTCCAAGTTCTCGTAGGTTTCCTTCAAGTGTAAAGAATGACCTACAGGTATGGAAGCATAAAAACCGTTGTGGAGTAAAACTGCTTTGAGACTTCTTTTTGAAGAATCCATAAAAAGATGCCATTGTTCTGAATCATATTGGATTTTAAATTGACCCATCAGACCTTTGACATCGATGAAATAAACCAACTTGTCTTCCTGGGCGAAGTAAGGAACAAACTCCTTTTCACGATGTCTGAACCATGAAGATGACACTCCTGGCAACAATAAATTCCTGCCTTTCAGCCTTGATCCGAGTAACTCAGCGGCATCTTTGGGAAGATTCAAGTCTTTTACCAAATCATTCATCTCCTCCTGAGAAAACAATTTTGGTCTTGTATCATCTTCAAAGTCAGAACTTGATTCGTCATCTGGTTCAGGTATGACTTCACCTTCATCAGAGCTAGGTATCTCTTCCAAGGTAGCAGGGGGCTTGGGTACTGGTATATCTGTGCCATGGGGAATGGGACGGATTGCCGAGTGAAGATTGGGGTATTAAATGGAATGCTTCCATTTGGAATTAAACCCTTTCACATCGCATGAACAAAAGTAACAGTCTTCACTATGGTTCTTTTGCTCTCGCCATACCATAGGAATCCCATAACGGAAAGATTTTCCCTTTGAGGTAATTTTATAAAGTCATTTCTAGGATTATGCGACCACATATGTATGTAAATGAGCTCTTATAAAATACTGACTGATATCAAAGTATGGGTTTTGGCATAAAGGTGCATACATTGCCAGTTGGCATAGTCATGGGTGCAATATGGGTGGAGTGCAGGCAGAGTTCACGAACATGTATAGATTATACAAGTGAATATTTACACCTGGTCGCTAGCGGAAGTAAGTACCCATCTACATTCAAGATGCATTCTCTGCTACATATGCTAGTATTTTATAAAAAGAAATAGGCACCCACTTGTCTTTTTAAAATAACACCTACACTGGAGCCTATGTAGGTGCCTACTTTTGAGTCCTGTTATACAGTCTTCCTTAAGGTCTGGAGGAAAAATCCATAAACAATTATTAAAGAGGACTGGTAAAATCCACTGCTTATGCCTGGGACATGCAGCATGGGAGGTGTATACCTTTGTGAACCCAACAGGAACTTGAGACCTGGTTTGGCCACCGTTGGACACAGGATACTGGGCTTGATGGATCCTCGGACTGACCCGGTATGGTAAACCTTATGTTCTTATGTTCTTATTCTGCGGGCTGAGACCCAAACTCCTTGCAGATTGGATTCTTCTTCTTCTGATCTACCATCTCTGAATGGAACACAAACATCTCTTCATACGCCATCATGTCAGACAACACAGTCATGATAAAGCGACTACACCAAGCTCCATGGTTCACCCCTTGACTCAAAAATCTAAAAAAATAAACTCAGACAGCTTGAGCGCAGATGGAGATGACAAAAAAACTCCAACCAACCACTTGGCTTATGCAAGCGCATAGGCAGACTACTGTGCACTCACGCTCTGCACAAAAAAAAGAATATCACTCTAATCTTCTAAACACCTCCCTCAACCGCCCCAGAGAGCTTTTCAATACAGCCCTGAACCTGCTTCAAGCTCCAGCAAGTACAAAACCTAACCTCAACTTAGTGCCTGATGCCATGGTTTGATTTCTTCAAGCTACACAGCCACAGTTCAGCACCTGCCTGCCACTGACCCCATCAACACCCCGGAAAAAAAAAAAAAAAACCTGGTCAACTTTCAGACGCTTAACCACCAGAGATATTATTGACATTATAGCAAACTTCAACTGCACCACCTCATCATTCGACCCCTGCCCCTTCTCTTGGATCAAGATGACCAGACATGACCTTGCCTCAACCATTCTTCACCTGGTTCATGTATCCCTGTCACTCAGCCACATGCCAACTCCCTTCAAACTAGCCTCCATCAGACCCCTACTAAAAAGCCACTCAGCTGCCCCTCAGCTCCAGCCTCCTACATAACTATATCAAGCATCCCCTTCCAAGCCAAAATCATAGAAAAGGCAGTGCAGCTTCAGTTGCAAGAATTCATAGACACCCATAACCCCCCCCCCCCCCCAGCATGGATTCAGGCCATTTCATATCACTGAAACCCTTCTGACCTCCCTCCTGGATATCTTAGTCAAGGTACACAGAAAATCTCCCAAGGATTTATTCTCATCTTTCTCGACATCACTGCAGCCTGTGATTTGGTCACCAGGACACAGCTATGCTCTCGCCTCCACTCAATCAAGTCCAACAAGTACGAATCAGAACTGAAACCTCCAAACCTTTCCAGCTACTATAAGGATTACCTCAAGGTTCCACATTATCATCACTTCTGGTCAACATTTTCATCCAGCCCCTATGCACACTCATAAAACATCATAAGATTCATTATCATCTGTAGGTAGATGACATACTGATCCACACTCCATTCTCCACCACCAACCCATGATCAGCAGGTGTCTAGAAGATATAATCCAATGGCTCAACAAACACAACATGTACTTCAATCCCAGCAAAACAGAAGTCCTCCTCATAAGCAAACACCAATCCTTCACTCCTCCAAATTCTATCAGTCTGACCAATTTAACCCTACATTTCAAACACCCTGTAAAATGGAGTGGAGTGGCCTAGTGGTTGGGGCAAGGTACTTCAGGCCAGAAGGTTGGGGGCTCAAATCCCACTAGAGGACAGCAACCTTGGGCCGGAAGGACTGGGGTTTCTAGTCCCACAGGTGCTCCTTGTGGTCTTGAGCAAGTCACTTAACCCTCCATAGCCCATGTTCCCTGTAAAATAGTTATCTCCAAGTTATAATGCCCTGTTCAATGTAATTTCAGTTTGTTCAATGTAAACCACACTGATGCAGAATAGCGCGGTATATAAGAGAATGTAAATAAATAAAATATTTGATCATCACCTTAGCTTCCACCACCACATTAAAAAGGTTACTAAAGCTGCCTACTTCATGATAGAAACACTATGACACCTGCACCCACTGCTGGGATCTAATGACTTCAGAAACATCTGCCAATCACTCACCACCCCTTTCCTGGACTATGCAAACACAATATATCAGGGTTTCACCCAAAACGTTGCTGCCAAAATAATCAAAGGCTGCCCAAGAACACATCATCCCCATCCTGAAACATCTACACTGGCTGCCCACCCACATGAGGAACAAATATAAAGTTGTGCTAACCATATTCTAGGCCATCCACCATCTCTCAGCAGACATCCTTCACCCCCTTCTTCAACAACCCTCAGCAAGAGATCAACATGGTCCATTGACCACAACCTCCTGTCTATTCCAGCTTCTTTTATGCACTCCAGCAATGCCACTGCTAACCCATAGACGCCTCTTATTATGCATCATTCATTTGGAACTCCCTCACCCCAGAAATACGAGCCCTCACAGACCTAGGCAAACTCTGGCGCAAGCTAGAAACCTTCCTCTTTTTGGAACACTTTGGCACAGACTCTCAGCCACCCTCCCATCTCATCCTCATATGTATCTCATGTAGCACCTATTCAGCGTTCTTTAAATAGTTATGTTGCACTCAGTTAAGTTATTTATTAATCCCCTAGTTACTTATTGTTTTGTTCCATGTAAACCGCTGTGACTGGTAGATACAGCGGTATAAAAAAGGTTGCTAAATAAATAAATAAACCCTACCCCCAAAGCTCCTCCTCCCCTCTATATTTCTGACAGCAAAACTCTTTGAAAACTGCCCTGTTAATATTGCACCATCAATATTAACCCTTTGCTGAATGGCAAAGATGGAACAGTATAAAATCATTAACATTTATTCAGTGAGTGTTAGAAATGACTTGTAATTTTACGGCTTTGGTCATTTTAGAATGGCCATGTGCATGTAGCAGCATTTACAACTGTTAATGTCAGATATATGCAAATACTGATTTTACAATGCCACTATGTGCATGTGTAGATGCAGTGAGATGGGGCATGTTCAAGGCTTAAATATTAGCTACCTACTTGTTTGGACCTGGGGGCAACTGTGCCTAACTCTGTGGTGACTGACACTACCTGGGAGACTTTAAACAAGTGTTATTTCATTCAGCTCCTTTATTGACACCTCTTGTATGTGCAGTCTTATGAAATCCAGCATTTATTATTATTATTATTCAACACTTATAAAGTGCTACTAGGCGTACACAGCACTGTACCATCCTAGAAATAGAAAGTCCCTGCTTGAAAAGCTTCCAATCTAGCAAATAGACAAACAATAAAGCATAAGCAGCAGCTAGATTGAAGGGAGGAATCAGGAGCTGAAAACAGCCACAAAAAGGTAAGACTTTAGCATAGATTTGAATAGGGAGATAGAAGAGGCTCGACACAAGGGTAAAGGAAGTTTTTTCCAGATATAAGGAGCAGCAAGGTGAAACCAGTGAAGTCTGGAGTTAGCAGAGGAGAAAAAGGGACTTGCCCTGATCCTCCAATTGGCATCTGGACTGAGAGCAGGAAGCACAAACTCCTCCCGATCTCCATCTTAAGGCCTATCAGGGCCCACCTCTTCAATTTAAAAACAGGAGCGCCAGCAGGCACACCCATGCCTGGCAGGCCTGCGCCTGAGAGCCTCGCCAGAGGGCCCTTTGGCATGGACCGAGGGCGTGGACAGAAACAAAACATCAGAAAACTCCAAAAAGATGCAACATAGTCAACCCTGGGGAAACCAACAAGGCTAAGACTATATGGCAACAAACGGAAAAGAAGAGCTATAAGTAGATATACGAACAACACCAATGCAAGCAGAAAACAGCCAGCCAGCTAGGCAAGGTAAAGCAGAGCTAATGCCTCCTCTTCTCCAACCCCATATATATTACTAAGATCTTTTCCTGTACAACCATATGCAACCAACCATGCCCACAAACCAATAGGCCCTCTAAATAGAATAACACAGGAATACCTGGTATCATACTTCCACAGCAAAACACTCCCGCAATGAAGCCCTATCCCCATCCCACTTATACCACAGCACCAAACAGCACCTGTGCCCACAAGACCACTGCAAATCACACTCATAAACGCATGCTCCGTGAGGAACAAACTCCCCATATTCCAAGACCTTATCACAGATCAAAAAATTGATATCCTCTGCATAATGGAAACATGGCTATCAGAATCTGACACCGTACTCATGAACCAGATCACACCCCAAGGATTCAATATTTATAATTTTTCCTGCACCCACTCCAGAGGAGAAGTAACCATAATTGCAAAAGCTAACCTGCACCTCCGGGACCTTGCGACAGAAAGCTCAGAAGAAGCCTACAATCTCACAATCACCAATAAACACCTACTGATCTGCCTGATATACAGAACACCTGCAGCAAATTCGGACCTATCAGACATCCTCAAACAAGAATCGGAGGGCTATAACAAAAGAACAGATAATACTCGGAGACTTCAACCTTCCCTCAGTACATGAGAAATATGTTAAAGCATTCATGGAAGCAATGGGGCTATGGAGATGACCTAAATTGTCCGCACCCCAACACATGAGAAAGGCAACATCCTGGATTTCATATTCCTCAATTCCAAATCCAATAATGGGAGAAATCAACCAAAGATTACAGCTGTACCATGGTCTGACCACTATCTTATTACCTTCATCACATCCTATCAACCCTCTCCCACCAAGGTGGAACCTTGCCCAATAAGAAGGTTCAAACCATTTAACAAAGAGAACTTCCTCAGCCAAATCTTACCAAATATACAGCCAGGACATGCGGATCTTGAATCCTCAATTAACAACTGGAACACCATATTAGCTTCAGCAGAACGTACAAGGACAACAAACAGAAGAAACAATGCAAGACCACCAAACTCACGTTGGTACACACCAGCCCTACGGAAACTAAAAACACAACTAAGAAGAGTTGAGAGGAGATGGCGAAAGACAAAAAATGAAACTGATAGGACAAGTTACATGGATGGTCTCAATAACTACTGCACCAAAATAGATGACACACGAAAAGCCTACCACTCAAAGATTATAAATGCATCACTTAACAGACCACATGAGTTTTTCAACATTGTTAAGTAGCTAACCAAGACAGCTAACCTCTCGGACCAACTACCAAACATACTACCACAGCAACTCGCAGCACAATACAAGCAGCTCCAACAGATGGTCAACACACAGTCCATAACAACTACAAACAGTCACACTGCTGACCTTGGATTTATTTATATTTTATTTTTATTTATTTACATTCTCTTATATACCGCGCTATTCTGCATCAGCACGGTTTACATTGAACAAACTGAAATTACATTGAACAGGGTATTATAACTTGGAGAAAACTATTTTACAGGGAACATGGGCTATGGAGGGTTAAGTGGCTTGCCCAAGACCACAAGGAGCACCTGTGGGACTAGAAACCCCAGTCCTTCCAGCCCAAGGTTGCTGTCCTCTAGTGGGATTTGAACCCCCGACCTTCCGGCCTGAAGTACATTGCCCCAACCACTAGGCTACTCCTCCACTCCATGTGGGACACCTTTGAAACAATCCCCAAAGAAAGGATTGAAACCACAATATCAGGACTCAATACAACCACCTCCCCTTTTGACTTCTGCCCGGTTGACTGGATTAAGAAGACAAGGCATGAGCTAAGCCCAACACTCGCCAGCATTGTGAATAAATATCTCAAATAGGGTCAGATGCCCACTAGTCTCAAAACATCTATCATACACCCAACCCTCAAGAAACTGGATCTTGATCCATTAGATCCTACTTCATTGATACCAGTAGAAAGCCTCCTGTTCACAGCAAAAATCATTGAGAAGGTAGTACAACAGCAACTACAAGACCAGTTGGACAAAAACAACACGCTTGACCCACAACAACATGGATTCTGACCTTCTCATGGTGTCAAAACCCTCATGGTCTCATTGATAAACACCATAACCAAGGGAATCCAAACCAAACACATTGGATACGCACTGATCTTCCTTGATATATCTGCAGCTTTCGACACCATCTCCCACAGCATCCTCCTCCACAGGCTGAAGGAAATCAGCATCCAAGGCGGGATATAAATACAGCTAAATAAGGCAAAGTACTGCAATATTTCCAGTCATACCTAACAGATAGATACAACATATCCGAACCAGCACCACCACTTCCTCACCATAGCAACAAACCCAAGGGATTCCGCATGGGTCTGCACTATCAGCCATGCTATTCAACATTTACTTGAAGCCACTGCTCCATAATACAATCACACAATGTCAACTTCCACATATCTGCAGATGACATTATAATTTATGAACCCATAACCACCTCAAACCCAACAAACCCACAATTAATAACTTGCTTCAATGATGTGTCAAGATGGCTTCAAGAGAATAACCTTACAATAAACCTCAAAAAGACAGAAGCCTTATTTGTTACAAAAGATCAATAATTCACACTAGGAACAATCCAAATTAGAGTCCGACCACAAATAAGATATCTGGGAATCATTCTGGATCAGGTGCTGTCGTTCAAACAACAGAATGAAAAACCTGCAAGGACAGTATTTTTCAAAGCCAGATTGATACAATGTCTAAGACCACTCCTAGATGCTCAGGACTTCAGGTTTGTCATGCAGGCTATGACACTACTGCATCTGGATTACTGTAACTCCATATACCATGGTCTCCCAACTGATGCTTTCAACCCACTTCAAACTGCCCTCAACACAACAGCCAGAATCATCCAAAGAGTGAGAATATTTGACCACATCACCCCAGTCCTGAAAGATCTCCACATTCTCCCAGTAGAGGCTCGGATCAAATACAAAATACTAGTACTGATCCACAGAGCATTTCTTCAACAGCAGCCATCACATCTACATACACTTCTGACAAAACCTCATTCAGGAAGAACTACCCGGCAGCTCACAAACAATACACTGATTGTGCCACATGAAAGATCTAAATTCAACCAGCAAGCCTGAAACCACGCATTTAACCTATATGCACCTTCCTTATGGAATTCTCTCCCAACTAAAATCCGATGCATCAAGGAGCTTTCAACATTTAAAAGACAGCTAAAACCACATTTATTCAGGGAACATCTGGGATCCGAGCAGAGCATCATCCATTGAAAATGAGACTGAGAATAAACACTGAGAAATACTGGACAAACAGGATTGTAAATATGTTAGATAGGTAAACCGATGTGAATCTATCGATTATAACTACCCACCCCTCCAGGTGATGGGTTCGCCCTCCCCCAAATTATGTCACACTTTATCTATATGTTGTAAACCACTTTGTTGAATTGTAAACCACTTTGACCAGGTAAAAAGCAGTATATAAGCACAGATAGATAATAAATAAATAAATAAAAGGTAAAGAGAGAAGGAGACCAGAGGAAGAGCGAAATTCACGAGGGGGGTGTAAGGAGAGAGGAGAGAAGAGAGGTAATGGGGGCAGAAGAATGAATATATTTGTAGGTTAAAAGAAGACATTTATAATGGATACAGAAGCGGAAGGGGAACCAATGAAGTGACTTCAGAAGAGGAGTAATATGAGAGTATCGAGGTTGATGGAGGATTAAATGTGCAGCAGATTTGAATAGATTGAAGAGGAGAAAGATGACACTGAGGGAGGCCGGCAAGAAGAAGGTTACAGTAGTCAAGACAAGAAGTAACTAGAGAATGAACCAAAGTTTTAGTAGTGTTTTCAGAGAGGAAAGGGTGAATTTTACTAATTTTATAGAGAAAGAAGTGGCAGATTTTAGTAATCTGATGATTGTGAGGGGAAAAGGAGAGAGAGTTATCAAAGAAGATATTTGTGCTGTATTTTCTGGCATATACATGTATATTTGCTAACTCCCTCAAACATATTTTACAAAGGGCTCTCCATCCAACACAGCTTTTTCCAAGATACTTGAGGAATTGTGAACATATTGCCCTGGACTTCCTAGTTCCTACCTAGATGGTCTATGCAAAATGGGGCTTCACATATTCTAGCTTAGGTGCCTAAGTTCCACTTACAAGCCAAAACTGGATAAAGTAATGCTTGTTCCTGTATTGTGTGGTCTGCTGTTCTGAATGTTGCAATATGAGAGAAAAAGATGAAAATAAGATGAAAGAGGTAGGCAGATATAAAAATTGGGGGGTTGGGGGGGGGAAGCAAAAGATTGCTGTAATTTGTACAGATAATAAAGAGAGAAAAATTAAAAGAGAGTGACTCTGACTTCCACTGATCTGAAGAAGTGTAGGAGGCACTGACAGTATCTTAGAAATGGTAATTACAAAGTTAGGGATATTTTTTTCATAATGAAGCAGGATCTGTTATTTCATGCTTTGGTTTTGTATGCAGGATGATATAATAAAAGGACTGTAAGGCCATCTAATCATTCCTGTTACATATCTGGACCCAACTTGATAGCCAGCTTTACCTTCAGATCTTCACAACCATGGATTCTATTATGAATTCAGTTCAGGGCCGGCCCAACCATTAGGCAAAGTAGGCAGGGTGGCCAAAAGCAGGACATTCAAAACTAAACATTAGATTTTGACAGCTGGAGAGGGAGTGTGTAAAGCTTATGGTTTCCCTCAGGTGCCAACACTTTGAACCAACTGTGGGGCTAGCCCTAATTCTGTTAATATTTTTGCCTCCATCACCTCTACTTGAAGGCTGTTCCATGCTTCTATAACATTTTTGTGAAGATCTTTTGCTTATGATAGTCCGCATTCTCTCAAAACTCACAGAGCATCTGGTTTTTACTCAGCTCTCTGATCATATAGAATACAATCATACCTTGCATCCTCGGCAATCCGGCTTTCGCCCAGGACACAGCACCAAAACAGAGACTGTCTCCAGCTCCTGTCCCCTTTGGGGATCTGTGATTCCATCTGCATAGCTGAAGCAGCTAACAGCCATCAGACCTGCTGCCCAATCTCAAACAGCAGCTAACAGCCATCAGACCTGCTGCCCAATCTCAAATCAAATCCCAAACTCAAATCTTCTTCTGAACCAACACCACTGAGCAAATTTCTGCAACCAGGTTCACTACCTTAAATCAACATTATGTTTAATGTTATCCCCTTTGTCTACCTGTTACTGCCTACTATGTTAGTTTAATTAATAATGTTACCACACTAATGTAATTTTATAATTTGATCCTTTTATCAAAAATGCTATTTACACTGGTGTTCCATTGTTAGCTTGACTATCTATATTTAGTTACCACCATTACTGATACAATTACTGTTCCTTATATTTGCATTACTTTAATTAATGTTGCTACTATACAAATGTGTACAATGTACTTATAGTATATATCTTGTAACCCATAGTACATAACCACATTATAGACACCCTATAGTCTCTTCTATTTACTTCACAATAATACAGATCTACTAAGACATTCAGGCCTTTTCTAATTTACTATCCTAAAATCTACCTACCTTGCAATCACATATGTACCCTTCACTCAAGATACCAAAAATGCACTCAATCTTGAGCTTAACCCTACTCCTCCTTACCTCCTACTACCCCAACCTTCTTCACGCCTTTAACCCTGACACCAGCTTCATCCCAATTCTCCGCTACACGGGAAGAAAATGGTTTGAAACCCCCCGTCACCCTTCATCAAGACCCATCACAACCCACCCCCACCTACTATACATCCCATTGCAAAACCTCAAAAAGGACCATAGCCAGAAAAACAAATCCCAACACCCAATCAGGTGTGCACTTATAAATGCAAGATCTATACGTTCAAAATGGCCAGTGGTCCACGACCTGATATCTCAACACAATCTTGATATCCTAATGATAACCGAAACTTGGCTATCAGACTGTGATAATGCTCTCATCCACCAGATGTCACCACCTGGCTTCACCATCCACACTTGCCACAGATCTAATAAAAAAGGAGGAGGTACACTCATCCTCACAAAATCCAATCTCCAGTTCAAAACAAGCAATGCATCCAGCACCACTCACCTTGATATGATTACTATAACAAATGAACTCTGCTCTATCAACCTTTTATATCGAGCTCCAACACCCTCACCAGACGAATTACCAACAATAATCAATCTTGCTTGCAATTCCAGTATCCCAAGCTGGATAATGGGAGATTTTAACCTGCCTTCTCTAACAACTGCACATGCAACAGCCTTCATTGATGCTATGAAAGATCTGGGATACAATCAGATTATTGAATCACCTACCCACATCAAGGGAAGCACACTTGACCTGATCTTCGCCCCACAGATAGCAGCAAATATAGCTCACCACTTCGCCACATCAATAACTTCAGTACCCTGGTCTGATCATGATCTTATCACATTTCAGATACCCACCATCCATCAGACTAACAGCACTATCAAGGCACAAGCCCCACCAAGCTCTCTATCTACACGTTTTAAGCCTTTTGTTAAGGATAAAGCCCTTGAGGAAATCTTACCTCACCTTATTATCACACTATCTGACCCAGATAAACTAGTTTCCAACTGGGACCACGCCCTTAAATCAGCTGCCTCCCTTCCAACCACAAGAATAAACATCAAGAAGCGAGAACATGCTCCATGGTACACCAATGACCTTAGAGCGTCGCTCCTTCACTTACGTAAACTAGAGAGACACTGGCACCACGCCCGGTCCCCTGAATCTCTACGTACATACACCTCTTATCTACAATCTCATCGAGCAATGACGATGGAAAAAAGAAAACAATACCATGCAGATATTCTAAAGCGATCGCTTAACAAACCCCATGATCTGTTCAGCATAGTTAAGTCCCTAACAGGTGACCCAGCTCCCGCCCAAACAACTATGCCTCACCCACAAGATTATGCAAACTATCTACAATCAAAGATAATCCAAGCCAACAAGTTATCAACCTGCACAATCTCCTCTACTACATGTAAAACCCCTCTACTCAAATTTTGCGAAGTATCCAACAAAGAAATACAAGATATTATCAAATCCATTAATCTTACCACTGCCCCTAGTGACCCATGTCCAGCTAGTTGGATCAAAGAATTATGCCAAGAACTTAGTCCCGCTATAAGCAGAATCACAAGCCAATCCCTCTCCATAGGATCTTTCCCACAAAGCCTGAAATTTACTTCAATCCGCCCATTATTAAAAAACAACAAACTTGATTCCTCCAAAGTTGAATCCTTTCGCCCAATATCAAGCATCCCCCTACTCGCCAAAATCATTGAAAAGGTAGTTCAACGACAAATCCAACAACATATTGACAATGTAGCTCCACTGGATCCATCTCAACATGGCTTCAGAGAAGCTCATGGTGTCGACACCATCCTCACAACTCTCTTCAATGATCTAGTTACAGGACTTGATAACATCCGCCAGGGATTTGTCCTCATTTTCATGGATATTGCTGCAGCCTTTGATTCAGTCAACCATGAAACTCTGATACTCCGTCTTGTGGAGAAAGGAATACAAGGCTCAGCTATAGCATGGTGCAAGTCCTACCTATCTAACAGATGGCAACAAGTCAGAACAGGTCCCATGACTTCTGACCCATTCCCTCTCAATCAAGGTGTACCTCAGGGTTCATCCCTATCTGCATTAATGTTCAACATATATATGCAACCAATTTGTACCCTAATCCGCTCCTTCAACATCCAGTGCCTAGTCTACGCAGACGACGTCCTAATCTACTCACCATTCCTGATTGATCAACCTGACTTTTCACCTATATCAAGCTGCTTCGAAGCTGTATCACAATGGCTTACAACACAAAATTTAAGGATCAACCATAGTAAAACAGATGTCTTATTCCTCACCAAGAACCAGATGTTCTCCCCACCCCCACATTAAAAGTAAACAATATTGAGTTGATAGCAAAATCAACTATCCGCTATCTCGGCATCACGCTTGACCAACGACTCGACATGTTTACACATGTGAAGAACATCACGAAAGCAATTTATCATAAGGTCCGGATACTACGTCACCTGCGCCCCCTATTGGACTTTAATGACTACCGAACTATCTTCCAAGCCTTGGTGCTCCCACATCTAGACTTTGCAAATATTATCCTTCATGGCCTCCCTCAGTCAACACTAGGACCTCTTCGCCTTGCAATGAATGCTGCAGCAAGGGTACTTGCAGGTACATCAAGAGCTAAACATATAACCCCAGTCATGATGGATCTCCACTGGCTTCCACTTCAGGCTAGAATCCAGTATAAGTCCCTAGTACTAACATTCAAAGCCCTAAGGAACCAGATCACCTCACTCATCAGCAAACTCATTCAAAGACGGCCGTTCAACAGGATCAGGAGATCTAATCAAGCAAACACTCTAGAGATCCCCAACATTCTAACTAAGTGCAAAAAGGCTACTGCCAATAGAGCCTTCTCCCTATTTGCACCCATGACCTGGAATGCCCTCCCCACTGAGCTCCGTTCCACCCCAGACCTATTGTCATTTAGAAAAGCCCTCAAACAACACCTTTTCCTCATCCATTACCCAGAATCCAATCCCAGAAACAACCACCCATCCTCACATCCTACACCCTACTCCACCCCACCCAAAATCCAACACCATAAAGAAAATGACTAGCTCTACCACCATATCCCCTCTCTTATTTATTATTGGTACTGATCACACATCTTATTGATTAAACCTCATAAATATGTTGAAACCAAGCTATACTATATGTATAATTTCTCACCATACTATATGTATAATTTCTCACCATTCTCCATGAATAATTACTCTGTAATTAGTTACCCCTGTCACCTCCAGGTTATCTCGTCCATGTTCAATGTAAAAACTCAATTGTCGTGTGACATTGCAGTATGTTTTTTGTTCAATTGTAAACCGCACTGATTTTAATAGCGCGGTATATAAGAGAAGTAAATAAATAAATAAAAAATAAATATAAAACCATGCTTACAGCTCTTCTAAGTGAACTTCATAGCTCTCTCGACTCAGAAAAGTTTGCCATTGATCTTGTAAATGATCTTCTGCTCTCTCAACTCCATTCAATTTTTATCCATGGTCATATCTTACTTTGGTTCCAATCATTTCTCTCAGCTTGCTACTTTTCTGTCATTACTAACGGTGGAGTTTCAGATTCCTATCCGCTCCAATGTGGGGTCTGCCAGGGCTCTGTTCTGGCCTCCATTCTCTTTAACATCTTTCTGAACCCTCTTCCCACTCTCATCCAAAGTACAGGGACATCTACCTACATGTACGTCAACAATATACTGCTACTTGCTTAAACAGACAGTTTAAACCTAGAGCTCAGTCTCATGAATCACTGTGTTGCCTTAGTTTTAGACTGGCTACCTTCTAACTGCCTACAATTTAACCCAAGAAAACTACCGCTACCTGGATCACAGGAGGATCACAACCCCCTTATGTGGCACCACTCCTCCAAGGTACTCCCATTGCTTTGGCTTCTTCATTGAAATACTTAGGTGTGACATTGACACTGAGTTCTCCTTTTCACAACACATCAGTTCCATGGTCAAGGCATCCTTCAGTGTCATGCAACAATTTCATGCCATTCACTCATTCTTGGATACCTCAGCACAAACTACACTCATGCTCAACACAGTAATCTCCCGCATTGATTACTGTAACTCTGTGTATGCCAGTATACCAAATTTTGCACTCATACGTCTCCAGTCTATTCAAAATATGGTCTCCAGCTTCTGGCATCAGCTAGAAGATACAATCAAGTGACCCCACTCTTGATTCTGCATCATTGGCTTCCTATTAAATCCCATATTGAATACAAGATGCTTACTCTGAAGCACAAGGCCCTCCATCAGGCTGCCCCAGAATATCTGCCATCACTACTATATGTGATTTTTGTCTCCCTGTCCCTTGTCTATCTATATGTCTATGACTGTATTTTATTTGTCTCTCCTGTCTCTTCCCTTTGCTGTCAATTATATTGAAGTTCCTTTCTACCTCTTACTTGTTCTTATTTTGTAAACCTTATTGCCTAACCTGAAACTGTGGTATAGAAAGTACAATGAACGATAAACCATTCTATGCTTTTGAGTCTAGGGTTGCCAGTTGGCTCCCATTCTTTTTAGGCCAGACTGATCAAGTCCTGGTTTTATTTCATTGCAGGTATGGACTTTCAGTTTTGATTTTCTTACTGAGTTCCTAACAAAACCAGGATAACAAGTACAGGCATGCTGTGAGTTAAAACCAGAGATGTGCACATGCATTACTTTCATGCATTTGTTTCAAAAGGGAATTTTCAGTGCAAGCTGAATTGCTTTAAGATGCACTAACTTATGAATAAAGGCATGTAAGTTGATTAGTGCACATTAAATCAATTTGGCATATACAATTTTTTTAAGGCATTCTAAATGAACTAAATGTGTACTAGTGAACACACATACCTAGTTAAAACAATGACTAGATCAGCTTGTCCTAGACAAATCGAGCCAGTTGACATCCTATTTGAGCCTCATATTGTGACCCATTGCTCTAGAAGAAAGGGTCCCAGTCCTTTTGGTTGTGTGGTCCACTTATTAACTTCCAAAAAGTCCAGGAATCTCCAATTCATCCGCAGCACTCTTTTCAGATCCCCTCTCCTCAGCACCAGTCTCCACCATTTCATTTCATTTCATTTCTTAATTTAAAGCCTACCTCTCCTGCTATTCCCAGGCTGTTTATAGAAAACATACATAATTATCTTTATATACAAAAACAGACAATAAAACATTGTAAAGGCAACATAAGAACATAAGATATGCCATACTGGGTCAGACCAAGGTCCATCAAGCCCAGTATTCTGTTTCCAACAGTGGCCAATCTAGGTCATATGTACCTAGCAGTTTCCCCAAGAGACACAAGTTCCACAATGCTTGTATTAGGTGAAGCAGTGATATCCTGGGTCCCTTCTTAATAATGGTTTATGGACCTTTCCTCCAGGAACTTGTCCAAACCTTTTTTAAACCCAGCTACACTAACAGCCTTTACTACATCATCCGGTAACAAATTCCAGAGTTTGATTACACGTTGATTGAAAAAATATTTTCTTTTATTAGTCTTAAATAGTTTACCCTGTAACTTCATTGCATGTCCCATAGTCTTTCTATATTCTGATAACATATACAATCGATCTACGTCTACCCGTTCCACTCCATTCATTAATTTCTAGACTTCTATCATATCTCCCCTCAGCCGTCTCTTCTCCAGGCTAAAGAGCCCTAACCTTTTTAGCCTTTCTTCATAGGGGTATCCTTCCATCCCCTTTACCATTTTGGTGGCTCTTCTCTGAACCTTTTTTAATAACGCTGTATCCTTTTTAAGATACGGCGACCAGAATTGCATACAATATTCAAGGTGCGGTCTCACCATGGAACGATATAGAGGCATTATAATATCTTTTGTTTTATTTTCCATTCCTTTCCTTATGATACCTAGCATTCTATTTGCTCTCTTGGCTGCCGCTGCACACTGGGCCGAGGGTTTTAAGATGCTGTCCACAATGACGCCTAAATCTTTTTCCTGGGTGGCGGTTCCTAATGTGGAACCTTGCATCGTGTAACATAAAAAGGTTGCTCCTTCTAATGTCTTAATTGAAGACCTGAATAAAAGCAAAGGGTCTGATATTCAGTGCAGCAGCTGGCCGTTGTAAAGCAAATAGCCATTGCCGCTGAACCTAACCCTAATATTAAATGCTGGGCCATATTCGACCACCAGCGCTGCATGTGCCGGGTCATCTGGATAGCAGAGCTAACCAGGCAACGATGATGATCAGATGCTGCCTGGTTAGCTTCGGTGATGAAAGTTAGGCCACTCTTTAAGGTGGGTAACCTTTGCTGCCTAGCGATAATGGGGCGGTGACTGAATATTGCCACCACCTGGTTATCATCGCGTGCCACCTCCACTCCACCACAGGATGCCCTCATGCTCACCGGCTAGCATTGGGGCATCCTGTAGCACTAACCACGATGACTGCAGTTATCAGATCTTCTGACCACATTGAATATTGGGCCCAAAGCTTTCAAGTTCTTACAAAATGTAAGATAATTGGGATCTTGCTGCAGCAATTGAGGGGGAAGAGTTCCACAGTGTTGGACCACCCCAATGGCAGCCGGCTAGCATCAGGGCATGCGGCAGTGGCACCCACAGATATTCAGTGGCTTTTGGAAGGAGCAGATGACTTTGTTAATAGATAATATTATCCCTATTTGAACATGTTGTAGAAAGACAAAAAGGGCACGCGTATGTTGATGAAGGAGTTAAAAAGCTTAAAGCGAGGAATCAGGAGATTTGAATGTATATGGCACAAAACACAGAGCACAGAAGATGAGAGAAATATAGGCTGCAAATGAAGCATTTTAATGCTGAGTTTAGGAATTGTAAGAAGCAATGCTTTGCTCAGTGGTTAGTAGCAAAAGAAAATAAGCCTAAAGAGGTTTTCCAGATTGTGTTGTCATTAAGAAATTCTCAGCAGACTATTTTTGGTGGAGGAAATAGTTAAGATACTGACATGGTAAGAGTGAATGATTAAGCTATTTCCATGAAAAGATCCAAGATATTCGGCAGTCTTTTTAACTCTGTTCCATCAGCAGCAAATCCCGATATGCCAGGTAATTCCTGGCAGTGGTTTGGAGTGGCTTGTTACATCCATCTTTACTCATTTGTATTGCTCTCAGAGAGGCTGATGACAACATTATTTACTGATCTCAAACCAAACTCTCCCCAAGAAGTGGATCTAGCTTAGTTAAAGATTTCAAGTACTCCTTAGCGCCTTTATTGTTACTGATAATTTTTGCGTCTCTTAATGAAAGGCTATTCCCTGATGTTCTGAAGGAAGCAATAGTAATTCCTATTTTGAAAAGGCTGTAAACCAGATAAGTTTCAAGCCTTTAGACCTATTGAACATCCACCATTTCTAGGCAAACTGCTGGAAAAAGAGTGATATGGCAACTAGAACATTAATTGGAGAAAAATAATTTTTCTTGCAGATGACAAATCTGGATTTAGAAAGAAATACAGCATAGGAGCCCGGATGTTGGTTATGATTGTGCTGTGATTTTAATGGACTTGTAAGCAGCATTTGATACAGTTGATCATAAGTTATTACGTGATGGGTTCCAATTTTGTCATATCTCTGGAAAGACTTTGAATTGGCTCTCTTCTTTCTTAGGATTCAATGGGTAGAATGGGGCACCATGGTATCATTTCCAAGACCACCTACCATCTGGTTTCCCCGAGGGATTTATTCTTTCACCTCTTTAATTTATACATCCAGCCCCTGATTTAGATTTTAAGTTCATGCTAGAGTAAATTATATGTGTTATGCTGATAATATTCAACAATATTGTCCTTTGAGGAATGATAGAATTGGAGTTATTGCTGTTAAATCAGTGTCTGACTGAAGTAGAACATTGGATGAGCTCCAATAAACTTAAGATGACTGCTTCTAAGACTGAATTGTTATGGGATCGATGCCCTTCCATCTCATTTTTGTGCCCGAATCTTGGAGCGAAGGAGAACTTTTGCATCATTCAGAGCATGTCAGGATTCTGAGTATTCTCTTTGATTTGAATTTGACCATGCATGAACAGATAGTTCATGTGTTAAAATCTTTTTTTTTTAATCATTTATGTGATATCATCTATTTAAAAGCATATTTGAAGCTTTCAGAGCTGGTTTTGGTAGTTCATGCTGAGATAGCTAGCAGAATGGACTATTGTAATTCTCTGTATTTGGACCTACTTAAGACCCAGCTGTAGAGTTTACAATTAGTCCATAACACACCTGCTCAGGAATGGGTTGTTATAAACTCTTGTGATTTTTTTTTTAAATCTTTATTTAAATTTTCCAATTACAAAACACAAGTAACTAAAACAGACATTAACATAATCAAAACCTGCAAAACATACAAAACATACATCCCCCCTCCCGCCCCTCCCGTCCCCCTCCTCTAGAGCACATCCCACAGGAAAGAAAACAAGCAGTACATGTTACCACTTGGTGAGCGATCTTATACACATCATAACCATCTATCCCTCTGATAGTAACAATAGTAATACACCAATCAATGAGATAGAAGATTAGTAAGCTAAGCCTTATTACCTCCTAGTCTATCTTAGCTGCTTTCACAAAGTCATTTAATAGTTGCCATTTAAGGCTCCCTGGCTGTGGGCGTTTCTGTTGAAAAATTTGTTCATATTGACTGTACAAACATACTCAATTCCACCATTCCTGCGCACATAAATTAGCAGTACATTTCCAGTTACTAACAATTAAGTATATTGCTAAGCCCATCATGAAGTCCAATAAAAAGGTACCCTCTTTGGGCAAAGGCAGCTTCGCCGCCGATCTTAGACTAATGAGCTGCCAGGATAGGGGCTCTTTGAAGTGGAGAATAAGCTGTATTCGTGCCCACACCCATTCCCAAAAGGCTTGTACCCCTGGGCATTCATACATTACATGGATCAATGTACCAACTTCCCCGCCACAAGTCCAGCAAAGAGGGCTGCAGTTCCTGTCCCACCTCGCCACTCTGACAGGAGTATAAAAGCATCTATGCACAAAAAAGAAGAGAGTCTGAGTTACAGAGGCCGATCTCGAGACTCTCACTTGTTTACACCAGAATCTCCTCCACTCCTGCGCGGTGAGGACTATTCCTGCATCTCGATCCCAGCTGTTTTGAAATTTCTGTATCGGTGTTCCCGGGGCAAAGTTCAATTTCTTGTAAAAGCTCAATGCTATTCCCGCGGCTTGCACGACCTCTTGAACTATCTCAACCACACCAGCAGACCCTGTCCCACTTTTTGGATCAATCTTAGCAGACTCCAAGCAATGTCGAAGCTGCATCCATTGGAAGTAACATTTAGACGGGAGGCCAAACTCTAGTTGCAATTCACTGAAATCCTTCCACTTATTAGCAGCGATTAGCTGAGAAACATTCCAAATTCCTTTCATATACCACTGTCTCCAGGCTATAGGTTGCTTTTGGATTTTAAAAAGGGGATTATTCCTTATGGGCAACCGAGCCGGCGAGCACTGATCCGTCCCACATGCTTTGATAAGGGTCCCAAAAGCCTGAAGTGTATCCACTATCATACAGGGATACCGTATTCCCTGCCCCAACTGCATCCCCAGAACACGTTCCAATGGCAGCGGAGCTAAGAGCCTCTCTTCTACCACCACCCAGGTGGGCCTACTATCCCCGTGACCCTTCAGCCATCGAGATCCTTGCTTGAGGAGAAAAGCCTTGTGATAGGATTGAAAATCAGGGAAATTAACGCCACCTTGTTCACGACTAAGCTTTAGTTTCTGTTTCGCAATTCGCAGGGCTTTGTTATTCCACAAAAACTGACTCAATACCCGCTCTATCCGCTGATATATAGACACAGGAAACAAACAATGAATCATTTCTAAGATGTAATTAACCTTGGGGATCATCATCATCTTTATTGTCTCCAGTCGCCCCCACCAGGACAGGACTAAGGGGGACCACTTCAACTCCAATTCCCGAACCATATTAACCACCCCATCCGCATTCCAGCGAACCATTTCCTCCAAAGGATACCTATAATAGACGCCTAGATACTTCACCATGCCGGGCTCCCAAACGAAAGTATAATCACTTACATCCGCTTTGTGCACCAAATTATTTAGGGGAAATATTACCGACTTAGTCCAATTGATTTTATATCCAGAAAATGCAGAGTATCGCTCAATTTGTTTTAAGATCTCAGGGACAGACTCAGGAAAGGTAAACAAGAGAAGATCATCCGCATATGCGGAAAGTTTGATTTCAAGTTCCGCAATTACTGCCCCACGTATCTCGGCACATTGCCGAATAAGTAGAGTTAAGAGTTCGAGTGCCAAATTAAACAGCATGGGAGATAAAGGGCAGCCTTGCCTAGTCCCTTGTTTTAAGCCAAATGGACAGGACTTAATCCCATTTACACAAACCCGAGCCTCAGGGTGAGTATATAAGACTTCTAAAGCGCGAATAAAACCATTCCCAAAGCCGAACCACCGAAGGGCTGCAAACAGGAAAGGCCATTCCAGCTGATCAAAAGCCTTTTCGGCATCTAAAGAGAGCCCCACTAAAGGTGTTGGTATCTTTTCAGCACCTGCCAGTATGTGGCACAATAGTCTAGCATTGTCGGCTGTCGATCTCCCTTCCGTGAAACCACATTGATCGGGATGAACTAATACAGGCAAATGACCAGCGAGCCGAGCTGCCAAAACCGACACGTAGATTTTATAATCCACATTTAGGAACGAGATGGGTCGGTAGTTAGCTGCCAACAATGGGTCTCTACCCGGCTTTTCAAACACCACCAAATTAGCCGTTGCGAAAGCACCTGTTTGCTGCTCTTTCTCAGCTAACATACTATAATACTGTGCAAGCTGGGGAATCAGTTCCGCCGCGAAAGATTTGAAAAATTCTGCCGGCAATCCATCTGGTCCCGCTGCCTTGCCAGAGGCTACAGAAGCTATCGCACATCTGATTTCCTCCTCAGAGAAGGGCTTATCTAGCTCCTCTCTGGCCTGCTCATTTAAGACTGGCCATTGTATGCCCGCAACTAATTGATCAAAACCTTCTTGCGAGAACTCTCGTTCGGAATCATACAAGCGATTGTAAAAATCTCTGAAGATTTCCGTAATCTCTGAATCTTTGACCACCATTCCTTGCCCCCCCCCCCCGGATTCCGCAGAGCGGCAACTCTTTTGGCCTCCCGTCTACCTTTGAGTGCATTTGCCAACATTCTACCCGCTTTATTTCCTTCCCGATAGTAGTTCCCTTGTTGCGCTCTGATACTTTGTGAGGCTTCAGCGGCCAATATCGCATTATATTGAAACCTTAACCGCTGGAGTCTGAGCAAAGCACAGGTGTTGGAGCGCTGACTTAACACCCGTTCCCCAATTTTGATTTGCTGTTCAAGCACTACCAGTTGCTGTTTCCGCTCTTTTGCCTGACATATATTAAAGCTGGTTATGACCGCTCTTATTGCTGCTTTGAAGCCCTCCCACCAGGCCCATCCCGCGGTGGCTTGAGAGGAGTTGAAGTGGAAATACTCTGCAATAGCCCCCTTTATCTCTAAACAAAATTCTGGGTTATTAAGAAGGGCTCTATCAAAACCCCATTCAACTGAGTCCGTCCTCAGTGAATTATCTTGGACTACCAGGGAGATGGCCGCATGGTCGGATACATGAGTTGGATGAATACTCGCATCCACTATATTCGGAACTACCATCTTAGACACTAGGAAAAAATCGATTCTAGACTGCGATAAGTGTGGAGCAGAAAAATAGGTAAACTCCAGGTCCGTGGGGTGAAGTATCCTCCATATATCCACCAGCGCCATCTCCTTGATTAGGGAGGCAAGCATTAACTGCCCTTTGGAAGGTTTAATAGTTCGAGGCGGTTGTCTATCCACTAAGGGATCTATCGTCTGATTAAAGTCCCCCCCTACAATTAAAGGTTTATCAGCCTCCAGATGTATTTCTCTCGCTATTGTAGCAAAAAATTCGGAGTGATCAGTATTGGGGGCATAGAGACACATAATGACAATCTCCAATCCCCCCACTTTCAACAAGGCCTTAGACCACCGTCCTTCCGTATCGGACTGACAATACAGCAGTGTGGCATTTAAGGACTTTCTGACCAAAATGGCCACTCCATTTCTTTTCTTAAAGGCCGCCGAGTACGCCACAACTGTGAAGGGTTTTATGCTCAGCTTAAGCGATTCATTATTATTTAAATGCGTTTCCTGCAGCAACATTATATCCGTTTTCTTATGTCGTGCATAATCAATGATCTTTTTCCTTTTAACTGGATTATTGATCCCTTTAACATTTAGCAACATAATATTACAGGGGGCCATTACTATGCTTGTTTAAGTATATCCCCTTCGGCCCGGTGCAATATAGCTATTCATTCAGCCTAAGACCAGGGAGGCAAGTGGCAGCTCCCACCTCCTGGTTGCACCAGTTTCTACCATGCCTGCTAAAGTTATTGTAGCTATGTACATATGTGTGCTCTAGAGGAGAAACCCTTCCCAAAAACAGTATAGGTGAGCTTAAGTCAGCAGGACTGGCTCGGGAGACCCTCCGGCCTCGAGTTAAACAATATCTTATCTCAGCTAATGATAATAAAATAAACCCCAGCGACCCGCATATATAACTTCTCCCATCATCCCACCCCCCATTAATACAGAGTCTAACAAGTCCCTACAATTGCAATTAACCAGGTAAAGAGAGGGGACTGCACTGTCCAAATCATCCGCAATGCGGGCCTCACCAGCACATCCTCTGCAGTCAGGCCTTGCCGGTTAATAGACCACATGCCCTGGTTATGCTCATGTTGCCAAGGAGCCTGAGTTGTCTGCCGCCTTCCTCAACGCATGTGTGCCGCTTCTTTTTCTTCAAGGTACGCCAGTAGAGAGTCTGGCTCATCAAATGTCCGGGTCTGGTTATGGAGGGTGACCCGCATTTTTGCCGGATACATCAGACCGAAGCGTGCTTGAAGTTGCTGTAGGCGCGGTCTTAGTGCCAGGAATCTCTTCCGCCTGTCCACGGTGGATTTAGCCAGATCGGGATAAATAAAGAGCTTTCGTCCCTCATATTCCAAAGGTGCACGCATGCACGCCGCTTCCATTATCTGCGCCACTTGTTGATATCGCAAGACTCGAAGAATGATAGGCCTTGGCTGCGCACTGTGCGACGTAATATGCGAGGGGACGCGGTGGGCCCGATCAATCTCAAAGTCCTTCTCAAAAGTAAGTTTGAGGACGGTGGGGAGCAACTTTGCTAGGAAGGCTCTTATATCGGTGCCTTCTGCTCCTTCAGCAATGCCAACTATGCGGATATTATTCCGTCAGGCCCGATTATTGCCATCTTCAACTTCCTTTTGGAGTGCTCGAAGCTGTCTCTCGATTTTATCTACTTTTCCCAAGCGGACCTCATGCGCAGCGATAACACCTTCCACTTTTTCCTGACACAGTGAAATACCTTCTATTTTACTGTGTAACGCATTTATTTCCTCATGTACAGTGCTTAGTGAGGCTCTGTTGGCTTTGACCAGCTCTTTTACCCTTCTAATCTCAGCAAGAAGCTCCTGCAGGGTGTCAGGCCCTTCCTGTGCTGGCGCCATCTTCTGCAGGGAGATGGGCTCTGTTTTGGTGCACTTTGCGTTGCTATTCAGCGCACTTGCATAATCTAGCCGGGTCAGTTTCGGTCCCGCCATCCGTAGTCTTAACGCTGCTACAGTAAGCAGGTCTGTGTTACCAAATTATGCAGTATTTACAGGATTCTTGACGGGTCTCCCAGGAGCCTTCACACTAGGCAACTATCCTGCTCGGCATCAAGCTCTGCCCCCCAACTCTTGTGATTTTTAAGATTCTTCATTATTTATTATTTATATTCTCTTATATACCGCACTATTCTGCATCAGTGTGGTTTACATTGAACAAACTGAAATTACATTGAACAGGGTATTAATACTTGGAGATAACTATTTTACAGGGAACATGGGCTATGGAGGGTTAAGTGGCTTGCCCAAGACCACAAGGAGCACCTGTGGAACTAGAAACCCCAGTCCTTCCGGCCCAAGGTTGCTGTCCTCTAGTAGGATTTGAACCCCTGACCTTCCGGCCTGAAGCACCTTGCCCCAACCACTAGGCTACTCCTCCACTCCCCCTGACACATAATGTGGGTACATCAGCATGTACCAGAATGTTGCCTACAATTGCAAAATCCCGTGCTGCTAGAAGTACCATCTAATATAAAATGTATTGACTAAAAACAAGGCTTTGTTGCGAGAAAGCCCACTTTTCTTGAATCACCTTCCCCTTGTCATAAAGATGAGTTCTGAAATTGCTTTCTTTCACAAACATTATAAAGGTTGTTTTTTTTTTATTTAGTTTTTTTTTTTTGAAACTTTGTTTTTATTAAGCATGTGAAAGACAGGATAATAGCATACATGACCAACAGGTACAAGACCCACAACCAATCCCTCTCCAGGCAGCATACCCCGATGTACTAAACCTTCTTCCACAGCCAGCTACTATCTGGGGACGAAGGCTCAGCTAAAGAACCTCGTAGCCCAGTGAACATAGGAAAACAATAACAAGTTATAACAAACTGATAAACTTAAACAAACGCTTAACCCGTGTGCCATGTGTTGTGTGCTGGGCGCTGATGCACACCCCCCAGTGATATCACCCCACTAACCCTTGCAAGTAAGGGTCCCAAATCTTATGAAATTCCCACTCCCGACCCCGTAACCGATATGTCAGTTTATCAAACTGAATCATCTCCTCCACTTTCTTCTGCCAGTCCTCCGCTGCCAGCCCCCCCTCCCCCTTCCAGCGCCAAGCTATCGCAATCCGCGCTGCCAACAGAAGCTTCTGCTCCCGCAACCTAGCCCACCGCCCCAAACCCTCCTGGTCCCCTCCCCCCAACACCCACACCCGGGGCCCCCCATCCAACTCCCCCTCCCCTCCCGCCCTCCCACCCCCCCTCCTACCTACCCCCTCCTGCACCAACCTCCAGAACCGCTGTATAACCCGGCACCCCCACCACATGTGCAGAAAGTCCCCCCGCTGGCCACACCCCCGCCAGCACATCCCTGCCCCTTGCCCCCCCCCCTCCAGGCCAGTCTACTCGGGGTTGCATAGGCCCCATGCACGATTTGCAATTGCGTTTGCCTCCAAGAGGAAACCGCCGTATACTGATAAATAGCCCTATAAATCCCCTGCCACTGCTCCTCACCCCAAATCGCCCCTACCCATCTGTGCCACCGTTCCCGATGACCCCATCCCGCTTTATCCTCGGATTCTGTCGCCTCCTCCAACAACACCCGATAAATCTTAAAGATAATCCCCTTATCCTTATTTCCCTGAAACAACACCGTCTCCATCGCCGTGCTGGGGCGGCTAATCCACCGGACGGTCTCCCCCGTGTGTAGAAAGTGCCTAATTTGAAAATACTGATAAAATGGTATGGGAAGCTGTGCCCTGGACTCCAACTCACGATGAGATCCCACCACCCCATTCACCAAACAATCCCCAAATTTTACAATCTTACTCTGAAGCCAATCCGACCCTACAAAGGGAAAGAGGTCCCCCACCCTGGTCCAGAACGACACAAGACTGGGAAACCACCTCCGCTCTTCCCCCCGCTGTGCAACCCTCCACATGGCCCCCAAAAAAGGGTGGTCCTTCCCCATGACCCTTACACCCACCCCCCTTGGGGAAGCCAACCACTGAGTCAATGACAGTGCCCCAATCAGGGTGGTTTCCAGGCCCACCCACGCCGCTTCCCCCCCCCCTCCGGTAATGGTCCCGCCAGGCTCTTAGGATACATGCCTGATGGTACCACCGCAGGGAAGGCAACCGGACACCTCCGCTGTCCTTAGCCATCCGAAGCTGGCTGATCCTGATCCTCGCCTTCCGCCCTCCCCAGATAAATCTGCGAACCTGCTCCTCCCACCTTCGAAATACCCCACCCGGGATCCTCAGGGGCAGCTGCGCAAACAAATACAGAAACTTAGGCATAACGCTCATCTTAAAAGCTTCAATTCTCCCCACCCAACTCAGCTGCAGAGCCTTCCAGCTATCCAATAGACTCCCAATCTTTCCCCCCAACATCCGATAATTAAGCTCATATAAGCAGTCAGGGTCCGCCGATAACTGGACCCCCAGGTATTTAAAATACCCTGGCTCCCATTTAAAAGGAAAGGTCCCAAACACCTCCCTCCTGACCCCACTGAGAGCCATCGCCTCCGTCTTGGCCATATTGACCTTGAAACCCGACACCCCGCCGAACGCCTCCAACTCGTCCACCAGCGCCGGGAGAGATACCACCGGGTCCTCCATAAAAACCAATGTATCGTCCACATAGAGGAGGATCTTATGCAGACCCTGTCCTACCTGAACCGGACGGATCTCCTTGCGGGTCCGTATGCGGATCGCTAAAGCCTCGATGGCGATTGCAAAGAGCAGGGGGGAAAGAGGGCAACCCTGCCTTGTCCCCCTCTGCAAATCAAACCACTCGGAGCATTGCCCATTCACCAATATCCGGGCCGTCGGGCCCCTATAAAGGTCCCGGACCCCCTGCACAAAGCCCTCCCCCAGCCCCATCTTATCCATCATAGCAAATAAAAATTCCCATTCCACCCGATCAAAAGCCTTCTCGGCGTCTAAGGCCACACAAACTGCCGGTATGCGGGCCACCTTCACATAGTGGAGTAGCCCCACCGCCCGCCGCACATTGTCCGCTATCACTCTACCCTTGATAAACCCGGTCTGATCCGGGTGTATCAATCCCGGTAGGAGACCCTCCAGTCTCCCCGCCAGCACTCTCGCATATAGCTTCGCGTCACAATTAATCAGCGCAATCGGCCGGTAATTCTCACACCTGTCCGGCTCTCTCCCCTCCTTGGGGAGAACCACCACGTTCGCCCGGGACATCGTCTCTGGCAACCTCTCCCCCCTCAAAAAGCCCGTAAATAGCCGAGCCAAGAATGGCGCCACCTCCTCCCTCAGGGCCTGAAAATACTCCGCCGGGTACCCGTCCTCCCCGGCCGCCTTCCCCCTGGGAAGCCGTCGGATTTCCCTCTGCACCTCCCCCACCTCTATAGGTCTCCCCAACCACTCCGCCTGCTCCGCACTAAGCCACGGAATGTTCATCCCCTCCAACTACTCGCCTATTTTCGCCCTACAGGCCTCTTTCTGTCCCGTGTACAACTGCTCGTAAAATCTACGAAAGGCCCCGCAAATCTCCCGGCTCTCCGCCACTCTTTCCCCCTTCTCGTTCCTAACTTCCGCCACCACCCTACTCTCCCGGCGTTGTTTGAGCTGCCGCGCAAGCATCTTCCCAGCCTTATTCCCACCTTCCATAAAGTTTCGCTTGGACGCCCTCATCATCCTCTCCAACCCCTCCACATCCAACCTGTCCACTCTCGCCCTTAACTGAGCAGCCCGAGCCCGAGCGGCCTTGCATCCGGTCTTACTGTGTTCCCCCTGCGCCTCTTCCAACTCCCTCATCCACTCCCGCTGCTGCGCCTCCCTCTCCCGCTTCCTCTGACTCCCCATCTGTATCATCAACCCCCGCATATACGCTTTCCCACCATCCCAGAGCGTGGCATCCGAAACCTCCCCGTTGTCATTCCATTCCAGAAACTCCCGCCAGGCCTTCTTAAGCCTCTCCTGCCCTTCTGCAGACTGGATCAAGGCTATGTTCCCCCTCCACCCCCCTTTTGGGTCATCCACCCCACCCCCACCTGGTGTCCATTCCCCTGTAACCATCCCATGATCCGAAATGAGCACTGGGTGTAGTTGCACATTCCCCAAGGCTCCCATCTGTCCCTTCCTCCCGAATAGCATGTCAATCCTAGAGTAAGTCCCCAATCTGGGCGTGTAACAAGTGTAGCCTCGCACCCCAGGGTTCTCCCACCGCCAGATGTCAACCAGCCCCCAATCCACCATGCACTGCCTCAACTCCCTCCCCTCCCGTCTATGCTTCACCTGCTGGTAATTAGACCGGTCCTCTGGCCCCACCACACAATTCATGTCTCCCCCAACCACCCACTCCCCCCAAGCATGCCGTTCAAAATCTCGCAGTGCCTTCCGAAAGAAAGACCCTTTCGGCCCATTGGGTGCATACAAGTTTAGAAAGGATACCTCCCGTTGATCCACCCGCCCCACCACCCACACCACCCGCCCCATCTTGTCCCCACCCGATGCGAAGGGAACAAACTTCAACCTCTTATGCACCAAAATCACCACCCCTCTCTTCTTAGAGTTATAGGGGGCCCCAAATATTTGCTCATAGCCGTGGGCCTTCAACTTAACCTGCTCCTCCTCCACCAAATGAGTCTCCTGCAGCATGGCCATCTCTACCTTGTGCCTGGCCAGCTGCGTGAGAATCCTCTTCCGCTTAATGGGGCTATGAATCCCCCTTACATTAAACGAGGCAATTTTATTTCCCCCCATCATATATGTACTGCGCACCCTGCCACCGTGCCCCCCTCCCTGCAGCCAGTAGATCCCGCCTAGTTAGCATCAGCCCCAGCACCCCTAGCACACACAATTTGCTCCAAACACAACCCTCCAAACTGTACAGTCCCCCCTCGTCCCTCACATTCTTGTTGATTACAGACCTCCATTAGCCACCCTCCGCCCAACACATCCGCTCCCCTCCCCCCCGCACCCCTTCCATTCAAACCTACCCCGGCCCCCCACAGCCCCCCCACCCCCACAAACCGCACTCACATCTACCCACAGCAAATTATCCCGCTATGCCCCCCAGCCGTCCCCTCCTGGAATCAGTCCAGTGTCTCTCTGAGCAATGCCTCATTCTCCGGAGCTTCGCCGCCCATCGGCCTCCCCGCTCGCTGACTGCTGGTCCTCTCCGGTCTGGCGCGTTGGGCTGGCACGTGGTGGGCTCCGGCGGGACTGCTGATATTTCCGCCCTATCGGCCTCCCCGCACGCTGACTGCTGGTCCTCTCCGGTCTGGCGCGTTGGGCTGGCACGCGGTGGGCTCCGGCGGGACTGCAGATATTTCTCCAGCAGCTCTTTCAAAGCAAAAAACCTTCGCACCCCATTCACCACCATTGTAATCCGAGCCGGGTACCAGATCGCAATCTGCACTCCCCGCGTTGCCAGCTGGTCCCTCAGCCGTAGTAAATCCTTTTGCCGCTTCACAGTCTCAGAAGCCATGTCTGGAAACACATACACTGTCCAGGCTTTATATTGCACACTTTTAGATTTCCGTGCCACCCGGAAACATGTTCCCTATCCTGGAACCGCAGCAGCTTGACAATGAGGGCACGTGGCTTACCCCCCTGTGCAGGTCTAGGCCGAAGCTCCCTGTGAGCCCACTCGATTTCAAACTGCGGCGACGAGGGGGGGTCCGGGAAGCAGTCCTGAACAAAAGTAATCACATTGTCCCCTTCAGCCCCCTCCGGGACTCCAAATATGCGCAGGTTGGAACGTCTATCCCTGTTCTCCATGTCCTCCGTTTTGGCGTGCAGCCAACTTACTTGCTGTTGCAAAGAGCTCACCATGCAGTCGGTGGAGGCCTGAGCGTCCTCAGCCTGACTCACACGGCTTTCCACCTCCTCCAACAGCTGCCCGATCACTGTAAATTTCTCCTCGAGTCTCCCACAGACCCGGTCCACAATCTCCTCCTTCGTTTCCTGGATTTCTTGCACTCTCCTCCCCGTCCGCCGCCTCGGAACTGCTTGGGGAGACCGGCGCCGAAGGCGCGCCCAAGCTCGCCGCCACTTTTTTCCCTCCTCCAGCCTTCGCCGCATACAGGTCTTTAATAGTCGAGCCCGGCTTGAGTTTCACTACCTTCGGCATATTTTATCAAAGCGGGGGCCCGCAGGGAGCCGTTTCTACCACGCTATTAGGGGTGCGGGACCGGGAGCTCTCTTAAACACGTCTCTCCCCCTCCGTGGCTAGACCGGAAGTCTAATTTAGTTTTTAATACTCAGAAGATTATATTGTGATGATTGTAGATGTTAAATTTTGTATTTAAATTTGTTGTACTCTTTCGGAGATATGGGGGAATCCAAGATGGCGCTTTGAAGAGGTGTACTGAGTGGCACGGCATTCTATATGGGGAAGAAGCGCAAGCCTAGGGGTGCCAAACAGCCATCAACGGCACCTCTGGCTTCTACACCATTACCTTTGACGGTTACGGGACCGATGGATGTTTTTGTTTCGCCTGTGCCCCGGCAGTCGCTGGCAGTTGGGGAGAGTGGCTCGGCTGAGCGGCGGTTGGAGGTGGAGTCCTCGCTGTCCGCCTCGGGTGGTGATTCTTTCTCCCCTGGCTTAATCCGAGTTTCCAAGGTTCCTCGGTCAGATACTGGTGCTGCGAGTAACCCGGAAGAGGGAGCTGATCTGCTGGGTGGCACCATGGAGCGGAGTGTGGTCGGCATCTGTGACCAGGACCGTCTGGCTCCCCTGGATTTGCGTTCGAGTGGGGAGTCAGGGGTGAGACTCGCAGAAGGAGGTGTGGGCCTGGTGCCTAGCCTGTTGGTTCCTGCCTCAACATCGGGTGTATTGCAGAACTTGGTAGCTGAAGAGTGTGTTTCTGTTCCTGTTCCTGCTTCGGCGCGGGGAGTCCCAGAAGTGGTGACCTTGAAGAGTATTTGGGCTGCGATTATGCAACTTCGAGAGGAATTGGTTCCGAAGATTAATAGTTTGGTGACTCAGGTTTCTACTAATACTGATAGTATTCGGGAAAATGTTGAAACCATTTCTTTGCTTCGGACTGAGATCTCAGATTTTCGGGCAAATAATGTGATTCTGGAGAGGGACATGGAGTGCCTTAGGAAGAATGTTGCGCCAACGCGGTTTAAGTTGGAGATGTTGGAGAATACGATTCGAGCTATGAATATACGCATGATTAATTTTCCTAAAGTAGCGTTGGTTTCTCCTAGGATATGTTCCGTTCCTATTTAGTTGAGAATTTAGGTATCCCTCCTGAGTCTCATCCCCCCATTGTTAAAGTGTATTATCGTCCTACTGGGAAAAGGATAGTGGGAGGTGGGGTGGTTCCAGGGGTGGCTAGTGCCAATGTTTTAAATGTAACCGAAATGCTGGAATCTTCTCAGAAACAACAGGTAGTCCCATCTACTTTATTGATTACTTTAGCCTTGTTGTCTGATAAAGAATGGCTTATGAGGATGTTCTTTAAAAAATGTCATATGCTGTTTAAAGGTTTAAAGGTTTCCATGTTTCCAGATTTATCTAGGGAGACTCAGAAGAGGCAGCGGGATTTCCTTTTATTAAGACCTGGGGTTCAGCAGTTGGGTGGGCTCTTTTTCTTGAAATTTCCTTGTAAGTGTCTGATTAAATATCAGTCACATTCCTATATTTTTTATGAGCCCACCCAATTGCTGGACTTCATTAATGACCGACATCCTGAGGTTGGAACGGTCCCTCCTTCTGTTTAGGATGAGCATGATTAGGATTTGACTGTATATGTACACTCTCTTTTTTCCTTCGGATTTTGATGGCTGTTGTTTATTTCTTTCTAGGTATCCCCCAACACTGTGGGCTAGGGTGAACGGGGACTGTTTATATTAATTTACCTGTATTCTAATGTAAGGGACTTAATTGACTCTTGATGTATTTCCTTTTTTCCCGCTCTAGTTCTTTTTCAAGATGTATTTCTTGATAAATTTTGTATAATGTTATAAATATAAAATTAAAAAATAAATAAATAAAAAATAAATTTGTTGTACACTGCTTTGAAGCCTGCGGGTTCAGGCAATATCTAAAATGACTGAGAAATAAATAATGAAATGTATTTCCAAGAAGAAAAACCAAGCACATTTTGCATTCAAACAGTTTTTGGTATAAGTTTCGAAAGGATGCTTTGACTCTTACAGGTATTTTTACTGGATATGTACTATAAAAAAGGTGTATAATGCATATTGCTACTACAGGGGGAGCCCCACTTCCTGATCCAAGCCTTGACAGGCCCAATCAGGGGTCGGGTGGTGGGGAAAGGGTGGATTATCATACTTCAGCTGATCGGGCCTCCTGCATGGTGTTGTACGGGGAACAGGCCGGACGTGCAGTGGCATAGAATCGGGGCATGTCCTGCACGTCCAGGCCCGTTGCACCCAATTCTGATCCTGCAGGAATGTATAGCTCCCACAAGTTCAGAATTGGGTGCCACTGGTCCGTCCAGATTTTGGACATCCGGATAGGCTGGATGGGCCCCAATGATAAACAGGCCCTTAGTGTGCAAGGCAAGGTGTGTCCTTGAGTTGATGCTGACTCCTGGTAACCCAGCAGCTTCTGGGTTTTCTTGGCAGTGTTACTGGAAGTAGATTGTCAGGCCTTTCTTAGTGTAGTCGGTCTAAAAAAAGGTTTGGGAAAACTTCCTGAAGAAAGTCAATAGACAGTTATTAAGTTAGATCTGGGGAAAGCCATTGCTTATCCCCAGGAGTAAGCAGCACGGAATCTAATGTCTTTTTGGGATCCTTCCAGGTACATGTGAACTGGATTGGCCACTGGTGAAAACAGGATACTGAACTTGATGGACCTGTGATCTGACCCAGAATGGCAATTCTTATATTCTTATTTTTTTTTCTATTTTCAAATAGTACGTATATGTATGGTCTTTAGACTGATGATACTTGCACTTTTGCATTTTCACATTTTAGACAGTATTAGCCCGATTCTGTCCCGGATTTCGAAGCCCTCTGTACATCCAGTCTGAACCAGACGTACAGAGGATGCCGCAATTCTGATCCTACGGGGCATGTCTAGCCTCACGGGATCAGAATCATGAACAGTCCTGTATATACAGGCAGGGACTGCGATTCAGTCCAGCCTGCATGTATAGGGCATGCACGACTAGCTCAGTCAGGGCTTTTAAATGGAGCCACGGCACCATGGCATCCAGTTGCAATGGCACTGCGACTCCATTGAAAAGCCTCAATCCTGGCCTCCGGCTCCTGCAATTGATTCCCCGCAGCCTGACCCCCGATCTGGACACCTATGGAGAGGGTCGGGCTGCGGGTAATGTCATCGGCCCCCCCTGCCCCATCCGTGTCCTGAGCCCACCGATCCACTGCATCCAGGGAAGTTATTCCAACTCGGAATAACTTCCCCATACAAGTTGCCGGCCCTGGACGTACAGGGCTGACATTAGAATCGGCCCTGTATATCCAGGGCCGGTGACCACCCACCTCCCACCCTAACTCTGCACCCGATCCGCGCCCTCCCCGCCCCCATCTAACTTCCCCGTACAACCGGCGGGGAAGTTAGACACCAGTGGGGAGGCCCACAAATAGCAGGGATGGAATAACCTCCTACGTAGAAATCAGAAATGAGATGTCGAGATTGAAATGTACTAAATTCTAAAGGGATTTTAGAAACAGCTTTGCTTACTGTGGAGCAATTTCTAAAATACATAGAAAGAAGGGCAGTAATACATATTTATTCATATCCAAGTGCACTGGGAGGTACCATTTTACAAATTTACACATGGGATAAATCAATGGAATAACCTGGTAACTTCCACATGTGAGTACCAACATTTCACAACTTACATGTGTAAATATCGGCACCTACATGTACTGGTGAACTAGTTTATAAATTTAGACGTCTAGGGCCAATTTTGATTTAGGCAGGCTATGCGCCTCTTTGGCGCGTAGACTGCCCGCCAACCCCCTTAACCAGGATTTTCACTTCCGCAGTGATGGAAGTGAAAATCCAGGTCATGCTGGATGCCGGCAGCCGCCAAGGCTAAGCAGGTAGCAGCAATTTTTGATTCTATCCGCTTAACCCCTGCGCCTTAAAGATAGGTGAGGAAGCACCTCACCTATCTTTAAGGGGCAGAGAGCTGAACGGGTAGCACCGAAAATCACTGCTACCCACTTAGCCCTTTCCTCTACCCCCGTTCCACCCAAGAACACCCCCAACATGCTCCAGTGCTAACCGCATAACATCTGAGAGCATTAGGGACTTATCTTGGATTTTCAAAAGGCACTACCCGTGTAGGTGCCTTTTGAAAATCCCAGATAAGGCATTTACGTGGGTAACTAGGGCAGTTACCTGGGTAAACGCCTTCAAAAATGCCGCCTTTAGTTGCTTCTAGTTAATTAGAAAGGACACTATCTTGAACTCATTTCAATTTGGAGGGAGAAATAAACTAGAGGGGATTAAGGAGGATAATTCCCTTAGGCTCTTCTATAAAGGGCTGGCTGAAACGCACACTTTTTAAAAAACTACATGTTCCAGGGAATAGATAAAAATTCTGACATGGAGAATTTGGGGCTTATATGCGCATTCCCTAAATGAAATGAGGAATACATGTGTATATTTTTGTCCTGCCCAGGCTAGGCCAGGCCAGGCCAATCCCAGATCACACCCTTGACATGCACTTGTTAAAATGGCCATTTACGTGTGGATGTGATTTACACGTGTATATGTCCAATTATACATTTGTAAATCATGGACAGGTTTTCTAAAATAACTCCCATAGTGTTTTTTGCTAATGAAGTTGCCCAGAGGTTAGTGCAGCTTTGGTATGGTAGGTTTGTTATACAGCTCTGAATGTCTTTGCTCAAGGGTTTTATGTTACTGCACAAAGTACCTGCTTGTAGAGAGAGTTGGCATTGCTCTTACCAAGGGAACAACATAATTAGAATTGTTTTTCCTAGAATGGCTAGTAAGGGGAAGTACCCTTGATCAGTCTAGTCAGCCAATTTAAAGATTAACTTTCACTAATACAGTATGGATTACTTTTAATTTATAACCTGCGTTTTTAAATTTTACTCCCAAAAATACCAAATGACACCTTCATTGAAAACATTTAACAGTAGTTTTAAAGTAAGAACTGTGAAAGAGATAAACAGATATTTAGAGTAACATTTTATAGTTTGGAGTACACAAAATAGTTGGCACTGAGATTTTAAGTCATAGAGAGCAGCAGATTTAGGAGAATAGTTTTATGGGGCTAAAATTTTGTATTTTTACAGCAGATTAATTTAATTTAATCTACTTGGATCAACTGTCAATAAAGAAACAACAATCAGTCAAGAAATCAGACAATGCATTGCTGTTGGCTATGACCAAGAGCAGAGATGTTTCTCTCCATATAAAGATTCAACTTGTTCAAGTCATGGTATTTTCAATAACATCATAAGGATGCGAAAGTTGGACAGTGAAAAAGATAGACAGGAAGAAAATTGATGCCTTTGAATTATGGTGCTGGCAACGAATACTGTGTATACCATAACCTGCCTGAAGAACAAACCAGTCAGTACTAGAGGAGATCAAACCTAAGCTTTCTTTAGAAGCTCAGATGACACGACTTTGACTTTCATACTTTGGACACATCATGCAAAGAGAGAGATCATTATGAAAGACACCATGCTTGGCAACATAGAAGGTCAATATAAAAGAGGAAGGCCAGCAATGAGATGGATCAATACAATAAAAGCAGCTATGGGTGCCACTCTGTCAACAATGAGCCGTTTGACTGAAGACCAAACACAGTTTAGGATAACTATCCAAAGATTCACCATGAGTCAACACCAATTCAACGGCACTTAATAAATAATTTACCATAGGAATCACTAACTGGTAACACCAGGAACAAGTGGGATATGGACAGTAGCAATCCCCATTCATTCTTTCTGGCACCCACGATCCCTAGGGGTAGTATCCAAGGGGTTAAGTTGTTATTTGGACAGGAGCAGGTGGGGATATCTCCAGTCTGGATCCTTCTAAACCACCATGAACCTTTAAGGAAGGCCCAGAGTGACCTTTGGAGGAGGATAGTTTTGGGATCTTTGGGAGAGAATTGTGATTCAGTGGCCATGTAACTATGGGGATTTTGAGGAGCGGGTCTGTTTAGGAAAGGAGTATGTTTTGGGGGGGGGGGGGTTACTGACTCTTTGCTGGGGTCAGGGGGAGTAAACCCCAGATCGCTTTATTAAGTGCTGGCCCCTTTATGAATGCATCCAGGACCATCAGGCTGCATGTTAGTGGCCTGATGCTCCCAGGAAGAAAAATAAGGCCGGTTTAAAGCTGAAAATATTTTCCCCTCATAATAATAGTGCTTGCAATGTTCAACATAAGCTGTGTTATTACATTTTTGTCATTATGAGAAACATAAAAACACGACAGCAGATAAAAGCTATTTGGCCTATGACGTGTGCCCTTCCATACCAACTACCAAGATCTACAGTCTCTTTTTTCCTTTTGCGATTGCGTTTGTCCCATGTTTTCTTGTATTGCACAGTCAGGTGTATGCAGGCACATCCAGGTGCAGATGTGATTTCACAAACATGGACGAGCCTGATCTGATCGTCTGCAGGTGTATGTAAATAAACATCCCCAGAACCATATTCTAGAAACTGGACTTCTAGGATAGCCTAATGATTAGACTAGTGGGTTAGAAAGAGGACAGCCAGGGTTCATATTCCACTGCTGGTGTCGTTGACATTGGGCTGAGTACGGGGGATGATGGAGTGCTTTCTTTTCTCTGAATGTTTTTTTTTTTTTAGCTAAAACAAGCACTTTTCAAATGCTTGTTTGTGCCTGGAGCAGGTCTATCATTAGATGTGACACTGGACTTCCATAACATTTCTGAAATCAGGCAATGACATTAGGGTACCTGAGAATGCCACAGCCACACATCCACCATGCCCCTGCCCCAGTTCAGACCTGGATGTCCCCAGAGCCACCTTCTAAAATGACGCTGGGGATGTCTCAGTGCTTTGGACATTTCTAAGCCTGTTTTCAGACATCCATGGCACAAATAGGGCTTCTAAAATGACCCTTGTGCCTTATATAAATGTGTGTAGATGGAAGAATAAATAAATATATGATTGAAAGCACGAGTAAGTTTAGAAAAGAATGAGGGAAATGGTGCACATGTTGTATAGAGTAACACGGGAATTAGGATAAGCCAAAATGTTTTTTTCAATAGCAAATGCAATCTTCTATGGAACAACTATTTTGGGTTTCTCAAAAGCTGCTATTACATGGGAAACTTTAATCATTCTTTGAAATTAGTTGTAGGCTGTCTAAATATTTTTAGATGCAGTATTATTTGATAGGTTTATTTAAACTAGTATTCTATTTTTCTCAAAGCATGAAAATGTTTTAAAAGTGTCAAAAATCATCTCCATAGGGAGCTCTACACAGTACTTAGGCCAAGATTCATACTGTAAACTCTATGAAGTGACACTCACAGAGATAAAGAGTATATTAGAGATATTGAAATACCTCAGAGATATAAAGAATGTATGAGAGAAATATTTTTCAGTAAGAGAAGATCATGGTATACGACTAGAAGAGGGTAGACTGAGAAGTAATATGAAAATATTTTTTTTAGCCTTCTAGAGAAAAGTCGTAGAAGACAAAACAGTAATAAAATTCAAGAAAGCATACACTAACTATAAGGTGGAGATATTCTAAGGCATTTACACAGTTTGCAGACCTCATATCCTTGCACTGGCCCTGCTTCTAATCATTACCTTCCCTCATATTCTATAAATTTGAGTTTTGATATCAGATCTTTGATTTGAAAAGAACTGATGATAAAATTATTGTTGTTTAGTCATTCTTTGCAATCAATAAAAAATTCTGAAGTTTTCCATAGTCTTATAAATATTTGAGAATTTTTAGATCTCAGGTAAAATCAGTCAGTCATCAGTAATGAGTAGCTAGTATTAGCAGTACAACATGAATTAAGCAACCAGTGGACTTAAGTACTGACATCATTACCATGGACTGCCCAAAGAACAAACCAGTTGGTACTTGAGGAAATCAAACCTAAGTTTTCTTTAGAAGCTCAGAAGACAAAACTTCAACTTTCATACTTTGGACACATCATGCGAAGAGAGAGATCATTAGAGAAGGACATCATGCTTGACAAGGTTGAAGGACAACGCAAAAGAGGAAGACCAGCAATGAACTGGATCAATACAATAACAGCAGCTATGGATGCCACTCTATCAAGAATTAGCTTCTTGACTGAAGACTGAATACAGTTTAGGACAACTATTGAGAGTTGGCACTGACTCGATAGCACTGATAACAACATTAGCTTGACCACCAGTCCCCTGAATTCACCATGTACCAAAAATCCCATTAGTTAAGAAAAGGTCCCCTGATTCTGTGCCCTCAGGATGCTCTCAGTTTCTTTCCTGTCAGTAGCAATACAAAACAAGAATCTTGTTATTGATACTCTAAACTATGAGCAAAGGCATTCATAGGTCAGAGTGTAAACAGCACAGCTTTGGATTAGCTGCTATTGCAGACACCTATCCTCTCCTGACAGCAAATACTGAGCACTTCATTGTGAATTAGTTCAGTTCTGGAGAAACATGTGGGCATTGGGACTCTGGAGGTCCAGAGGACTATTTCAAGATTAGCTAGAAGAGGAAGGATTTCAGAAGCTTAGAGACCTATATTAAGATTAGCAGAATGGGGATTTTAGGGACCTTTATAAAAGGGTCAGTACAAGGTTATTAGATGCCCTTCGCAAACCTTCAATCTTGCACGCCTTCACAATTAGCATTTAGACTTCTAGCACTCCCCTCTCAAGATTTTGATAAATAAATTCAATCATTCAGTAATCATCCTGACAACATCCCTCCCAGACAATTTTATAAAAACAAATATGTAAATTTATTTATTTATAATTTATTTATTTATTATTTCTTCTATACCGCACTATTCAGCATCAGCGCGGTTTACATGGAACAGAACAATCAGACAGGGTACATAAGTCTGAGTTTACAAATAACAGGAGAACCAACCTGGATAACAAAATAAACTATTTACACAATAGTGTTATAGAAAAGAAACATTAGTTTTGAGATTCAATGGTAAAAGCATGCAAGGTCATTTTGGAAGCCGTATTTGTGCTTTAGATGGCTGAAAACAGGCATAGAGATGTTCAAAGTGCAGGGACGTCTCCAGAGCCATTTTAGAAGGTTGGTCTGTGGACATCCAAGTCTGAATGAGGGCATGTTGGAGGCATGGCTTGGGCATTCCCAGGAACCTGGATGTCCTCGCCAGATCTCAGAAACGTCCTGGATGTCCGGAGTCATGTCTAAGTTTAGACCTGCTCTAGGCATGAACCATGCCTATTGTGGCTGAAAAACATACAGAAGGTGTAGAGAAGAAAGCACTCCATCATTCCCAGTACTCAGCACAATCACAATAATAGCAGCAGTGGGATTTGAACCCTGGTTGATGTGTTCTAGTCTATAACCATTAGGCTATTCCTAGATATTCAGGTTTTGAATACTATTCTGGGGATGTCTATGTAGACACTCCCGCAAACGTTCATATTGGGCATGTCCACGTTTGTGAAACCATGTCTGCACCTGGATGTCCCTGAGTTTTCATCCAGACATTCTAGCTTAGAGGTCTCAGATTGTACTTGGATGTCCCTTCTAAAATTATAATATCCAAATATTCAACTTTGTTTATAAGTATATACATGAGGGACATTTCCAAAAGCCAAAAGCCAGTTAAAAGGATAAATAGGCTCTTTGCTAATTCTTCTATGGGTAAAAGTAAGTACTGATGAATCTTTGAGTTTGTGTGGCTCTTAGAACCCATTGTTTTGCTTTATAGCTGCTCTTTGTTGCCCCTGGAAGCTTCTGCCATAGGCGGTTGCATAGTTTTCCTAGCAGTTGGGCCAGCATGCCCTGCATGCTCACATTTCTGAATTGAGGTTCATAGGGGGTAACTTTAGGACATGTCTTGAAGCCTGGATTTCTGTTGGAGGTGGGGATGGCAAAGTGGTCCTTCATTTGTAGCCCCACTCTCCCTCACATTGGGGTACTTGTAGTCAGGGCCAGCCCACCCACTAGGCAAACTAGGTGGTTGCCTAGGGTGGCAGACCCAGGTGAGCAGCACAGTGATTTCCTCCTCTTCTAAGCAGTGGCTCAGCCTTAGGCAGGCCCGATGTGCTGCCCCAACTGCACCGCAAGCTGTTGCCGCACTGCCCCCAACATCCAGCCTCTCACCTGGGGTTGATTGATCACCCCTTTAGCACTGTGGTAGGCTTTAAAGTACATGCGCCCACTTACATCCTGCTGCTTCTGTCCCCTCCGACAGGAAATTACCCCATGTGCATGTGCTTTGTTGTTATTAAGTGCCGTTGAGTCGGTTTGCCAAATCTTCAAAGAGGTGATCGCCATGCCACCTATCAACTCCAGGTGAGCGGTGAGGGTTGCACATCAGGCCTGCCTAGGGTGGCAAGAACTCTTGGGCCACCCCTGCTTGTAGTCTGTGTTAACTGGGTTTCCATCTCTGATTCTGTTAATATAGACTGCAAAGATGCATGCTTAGTTGTACTGTGTTACAAAGGCCATGTACTGTTTAACACTGAGTACTGCAGCCTTCTGTATCTCATCATTGTTGTATATCCCACATAGTTTCAAAAGCCCCTTACTTATTTATGGGGATAATATGCTTTAAGGGAATAAGACATGATTTCTGCTTCTTCACATTTGTTAAATGGCAAAATTGTGCATTATATTACCATAATACATGCTGGTTTTCCCTGCCACATGTTCATTAGTAATGAAATGCAAATATATGGAAATGCATATAAAACACTTTGAGACCGATATTCCAAGTGGTAAATGGGATATTCAGCAGCACTAACATGATTACTGCCACTGAATATCCATGGCTGCCGGCTCTAAACATCCTAATGCTAACTGCATAACTTCAGAGCATGTCAGTGGCATTCTGGGGAAGGAGCGGAGGTGACGCCAATCAGTAGTCAGGGAGCAACGGTACTGAGCCACTGCCCAGTTAGCGATATGTGGCAAAAGCCAGGCACAGGAAACCCTGGCCTATCTTTCACCACATATCGCTAACCAGGCAGCAGCTCTATATCACTGCAGCCCGGTTACCGATCAGCAAAAACGGCTAACCCAAACAGTCAGTGCCAGGGCCAGATAGGATCCTGGCATTCAATATCTAGGTTTAATGTTCAGTCGCCAGTGCTGAATATCAGGCCCTTCATTATTATGTAAATCAAATAATGTAACTAGCATTGAACTTTGCAAACTGTGCTATCAAAAGAAAATAATGCCTGCTTAAAGGTGGCATTCTTTTACTGCCCAGTAGCATTGGGCTGCTAACACATAGCCCAATGGTGCCATGTGCCAACTTAAAGGGGCCGTGCATTAATAAATACTGTAAAGTGAAGTCTGAGGGTCCTCACCCTCCTCCCTCCTCCCTGCAATGACTCTCTCCTTGAAGGTACCACCACCTTCTCACAGAGACCACTACTCATTCAAACCACATTTTCAACTCAGCCTTAATGACTCCAACCCAATCATGAGCCCCAACCCTTCAAGGTATCCCCCATGCCCCCACAGGCCAACCTGAACATGTCTCTGGTGGCATGTGGTATCTGAGGTAGAAGTCATGCCCACCTGGCTCCTGCCCAGGCTCTTGCTCGGTTCAAAATGGTGCCTAAGACCCCTAGCACTATTCTCAAGGTACAAATGCTAGGGGTCAAGCTGCCATATAAAGTCATGATTGAGGGTTGAGGAGTGAGTGTCTTCAGAAGGGGCTTGAAGTGTGTTTTGAAGATAGGGATCTATGTGAGGAGGTGGGGAGCATATTTTTTTTTTGGGGGGGGAGGGATCATTTCTGGACTGGGAGAGGGATCCCCCCCTTTGCTTTGTCTATTGACATCCTGGCCTATTTAAGAAAGATTTCTTAGGAACATCAGGCTGCATGATACTTCAGGGGACCAGAATAACAAGCATGTGAGCTTGAATGCAAGCTCTGTTATTTGTTTACTATGGGAATTACTAACCTGTGGTACTAAGTTACCACAGGTTAGTAACTCTCACTGTAAACTAAGCTGCAATAAAATGGCCCCTTAAATAGCTAATGAGAACTATTTGAAAACGACCCGCCCTGTATGTGGGTGAAAGTATTTTAGTGGAGCTGTTCCAGAGTTATGTATATGCCAGTAAGAATCTGCTCTAATACAAGTATTTTATTCAGTTTTCATTTATTTATTTCCTTCAGTATTTAAATCATCCAACTCAATGTTCTCAGAATGGGTTACAAAGCAACATATGAATTAAAATATGTCAAAACTCAAAGTAAGTTTATAACAGGCTGCCTAAACATTTTTCTAAAAATGTATCTGTTATAAGCTTATTTTTGCAAACAGGAAGTCAGTATCAGTCCTCACCAGGGGCAGGAGTAATTACTACTACTACTGAACATTTGTATAGTGCTACAAGGCATATGCAGCACTGCACAGACACATGTAAAAGATGGTCCCTGTTCATTGGAGCTTACAATCTAACTTAGCGGTATACAGCAGGCCCCAAAAAGGGCGCGCAACCGCAGCAATGGAGGCCAGAGTGGGAGGGGGCACAAGGGATGAGATATGACTAGGGTACCTCATCTCATTGCACTGGCCCTGTCCTAGTCCCCAGTTTTTGTGTTGTCTGTCTTGACTAGATTAAGCTCTGATGCTCTGATGGGCAAGGACTGTCCCTTAGATGTTTCTGTACAGCATTGTGTACACTTTGTAGCACTATATAAATGATTAGTAGTAGTAGTACTAGTAGTAGTACTAGTTGTAGGATTTAAACTTAGGGGTATGTTTACTAAAGATTAATATGTGTTAAGTAAAGTTAATGTGTGTTAAGTGCTGTCACTGTCCATTCATTTCTATGGGCTGTTGCAGCACTTAACGTGCGATAACCTTCGTTAACACACACTGAACATTATTAAATATGCCCCTAAGTGCAGTTTATTATCAGTGACTGACACCTTTTTAAAAGTGTTTTAACTGGGAGTTTCAACAAAATATATTTGAATTTAATAGTGTGCATGGACACAAATAATCACTATGGGGTCATTTTAAAAGCCTTAGTCATGATTTGATTATTGATTCAAGCAGGTTAAAGTTGTCCACTATTTCAATTTCTTCTCCATCAGCAATGAACTTACTGATTTTGCCAGCTCTCAAGATCTTTGTCTCATTTTAAGGCTATGTTCCTTGATCTTGAGAAGCAAATATTTCAAAGAAACTACAAGCAATCAAGAAATCTGATGACACCTTCATCTTGGCAGAATAGCTATGAAGGACCTAGACAAGATTCTCAGGAGCAGAGATATCTCCCTCCATGCATAGATTCGACTTGTCCAAGCCATAGTATTTTCATTAATATCATATGGATGCGAAAGTTGGACAGTGAAAAAGAAAGAAAATTGATGCCTTTGAATTATGGTGCTGGTGAAGAATACCATGTATACTATGGACTGCCCGTAGAACAAACCAGTTGGTACTAGAGGAGGTCAAACCTAAGCTTTCCTTAAAAGCTCAGATGACAAGACTTCAACTTTCATTCTTTGGATACATCATGTGAAGGGAAATATCATTAGAGAAAGGTATTATGCTTGGCAAAGTTGAAGATCAGTGCAAAAGTGGAAGATCAGCAATGAGATCTATCGATACAATAAAAACAACTATGGATATCAGTCTATCTACAGTGAGCCTCCTGACTGAAGACCGAATACAGTTTAGGACAACTATCCAGAGGGTTGCCATTTGTTGATACTTACTTGACGACTCATAACAACAACTGTCATGATTTGGATGTCTGAAAATGTGCATACAGATGTCCAAATCATGAATACTTCCCTGAAGCCATTTTAGAAATAGTATTTATGGATTTCTCCATTGTGGGGATGTCCAAGAAGGCAGAGGTGTGTCCGGAGCAGTGCAATGAATTTAGATGTCCCCACTTAATTTCAGAAACGTAGAGTTGTAGCTCCATCCAAGGTTATATTTCCAGGCATGGATAAACATCAGGAAAGTGCTTGTTTTGACTTTCAGACATCCAGAGAGTCTAGAGAAGATGCCATTCCACTATTCCCTGTATTCTCAACAATCACAATGATAATAGCAGTGGAATTTGAACTGTGGTTTCTCCAGTCCTATCCCACTATGCTAATCATTAGGCTAGTTCTAGATGTCCCCAATCTTCAATCTGCCTGAACTTGGATGTGCCTGTTTTTTTTCCAGACATTCTAGCTTATAAGTCCCAGATGGTAAAATGTGCCTTTATATGAACTTTAAGAGAGACATATGTTATTTTTGGCCAACAAATGCTGGTCACAAATATTATAAAGCCAAGCTAAGCCTTTATAATCTGTTATCTCTGAACTATCCCTGGTAGTGTACAGATGCTCTTTCAGGTGCAAATATAAAAATGTGCACTCTATAAAGTATGCACATATTCTATAAAGTACATGTATAGCTTAGAACTCCAGGCTGGCTCCAACAAAATGCTGCCCCTGGGGCACCTTTGCATAGATCATGTGACAGAATGTGGGCTCTTGAAAGTATAAATGCTTGTGCATATGTATACACCTCTACAATTTCATCAGTCATTTTGAGTGTGTCTTTATTTAGCAGATTGACCCTAGTGGTAACATTACAGGTCACAGCAGCAATTTTGAACCCAGGACTGTAGAGAGCAGGAGGTGGGGTCCTGAGAGGGTATATTTTGACGCAGGGGAGTTGAATGGAGAGTCCTTGGGGAAGGACTGGATATAAGGGAGGTGATGGCTGGGTAGGAGTGAGAAGGGATGTCAAGGGGTGGAAGGGATTGGAAGGCTTCAGGAGGGGTCAGAAGAAGATCAGATGTCAAAGGGAGGTGATCAGGGTTGGAATCACTATCAAGGGAAGGAATCAGGAGGTGATTGGTGCTACAGGATCAGGTGTTCATGCAGATTGGAGCAATGATTTTACAAAAGTTGTTCCTATGCATATATGACTGAATTTGTATGATTTTCCTGATGTGCATTTTTTTAAAAATTGCAGCTTCCTCTGGACAGAGGGAGCCATCAATATGCAGTCCTGAATTTCTTTTACAAGAGGCTCTATGTTTGGCAGAACCTCTTGTAAAATATTATGGGGATTCTCCACTTCCTGACCTGGATATGAGAAGTTCCCTCTACTACTACTACTACTACTATTAATCATTTATATAGCACTACAAGGTGTATGCAGCACGGTATTGACACATAGAATAAGATGGCCCCTGCTTATCAGAGCTTACAATCTAATCAAGACAGTCAGTACAATAAATGAGAACGAGGGTACAGTAGGGAAGGGTAAGGGGATAGAAGAACAAAGTATTAAGATCCACAAGTGGCTTGAAAGAGGTGAGCCTTTGGCATGGATTTGAAGAAGGGGAGAAATGAAACCTTAAATAAAGATACAGGTAGTTTGTTCCAGGCATAAGGATCAAAGTCTGGAGTTGGCAGTGGAAGAGAAGGGCATAGAGAGAAGAAAGCCAGAGGAAGAGGACAGTTCACAAGGCAGGGTGTAGGGAGAGAGGAAAGGTAGTGAGGAGCAACAGAATGAATGCATTTATAGGTCAGAAGGAGACATTTGTATTGGAATGGAAACAGAAGATAAGCCAACCAAATTATATAAGAAGAGGGGTTATATGAGTATAATAGGACTAGTGGAAGATTAGCTGCGCAGCAGAGTTTTGAACAGACTGAAAGGGAAAAAGATGACTCAGAAGGAGAGCAACAAGGAGGAGGTTGCAATAATCTAAGCAAGAGGTGATTAAAGAGAGGATAAGTGTTTTAGCAGTGTGTTCAGAAAGGAAAGGGTGAATTTTGTTAATGTTATAATTTTCAATAGAGAAAGAAATGACAGGTTTTTGCTACCTGATGGATATGTGAGAAGGAAAGGGAGGAGTCAAAGATTACCCCAAGATTACGGGCTGAGGAAACAGGAAGCAGAAGACTTATCAACAGAGATACAGAAAGATGGAAGGAGGGAAGAGGGTTTAGGAGAAAAAATAGAAAGTTAAGTTTTGGCCATGTTCAATTTCAAATGGTGGTGAGACATCCAGGCAGCGATATCAGATAGGCAGGCAGATGTATGGGCTTGGAGTGTAGGAGAAATATCAGGTGTGGGTAGATAGATTTGAGAGTCATCAGCATAAAAATGATATTGAAAACCATGGGAGGAGAACTAAAATTTGCCTATATGTATAAAAATGTTATTTTATTTATCTAGGCTTATATACTGTTTTTCTACAAGTCAAAGCAGTGTACATTCAGGTACTGCATATATATTTTTCCCTTGTCCTCAAAAGGCTCTCAATCTATGCTTTTGTACCTGAGACAATGGAGGATTAAGTGGCTTGCCCAAGAAACCCCACTCTTTCCAACCGAAGGTTGATGCTCCTAGGGGGATTCAAACTCCTGGCTCTCCAGCCTGAGGTAACTTGGCCCAACCACTGAGCCACTCCTCCCTGTGCAACTCATAAAGCTTCCATAAAGCTCAGCTGTTATGCTTCACAGACATACAGTAGAAAACTCAAAATCCAAAAGAAAAAAATCCACAAAAATGATGCTAGGTACATTATCTTCTTCTCCTTTCCTTTATGCGGCTCTCTTCTTCTCCTCTGCTTCCTTCAGGTCTGTCAGTCAGGACTCCTGCTCCTTCGCTCATACTGTGTTTCCTGATAGAACACTACACAGGCAGTTAAAGCAATTCACATCCAAGAAAAGACCCAATCTCTTATAATCCATCTCTTTATGGTAATAAGTAAATTGCGTAACGTGCTGCGGAAGCTGAATCAAGAGGTACCACATTCATGGATAGATATGTAGCATGCTGGATCTGTCTGAATTATGGCTGATTATGGAGGTACCTGAATGAATTCAAATTGGAGAAGGTGAAATGTTGCAAAAATGGTGAAATGGAACATGTAAAGCATAGATGGATGCAAATATCATATGCGGATTCAAAATGAATTGAGTTGAATTGAATTGAATTGGTAAAAGGATGATGCAAATCCAATGGGAAGAAATGAAAAGGAAAGAGCTGTAGAGCTTTGCTCCCTACCACTAAATGGAGAGTCTACCCTGAACGGAGGGGTGCAAGGAAATTACCGAAAAGACAGAGGAAGCTTCAATAGCCCAATTGGAACACATATTATAACCTGTAGTAAGACATGAAGCCAGGCAGATATTAAAGAGACTGGAGAGAAAGTGGGTCACATGGACCTATTAAACCTATAGGAGCAAGAATTACAAACATGCATGAAGCTGCTTGCCCTAACTTACAACTGGCAATAATAAATAATACAATGAAAGTATGTACACACAATTGTGGGGGCAGAACACTACCTGCCTTGTATCAGGAGATACCACTATTATTTAATCTTATAAATAACCAAACATATCAAAGAATGCAAGTCCATAATGCAAATTATAGAGACTCTCAGTGATCCAAGGAACCTCTTCTTCATGCTGCTGCATCTGGAGAAAAGCACAAACAAACTGTGGACAACACAATAAGAAAAGGTCTTTAAGTCCTGAAATCTTCAAAACAGCAAACAGTCCACAAAGTTCATGTGTCTTCATAAGGCACAAGGAGAACTGCCTTGGAAATGGGCCTGAAGAAGGATTTTGTTAGCCCTTGGTTCATGGTTATCACTTCAAATTTGCGGACATTTCCATTTTTGCTGGGAAAGGTCTTAACAAGTCCCAGTGGCCAATTGTTATGTTGAGAATGGCTATCCTTAAGCAATATAAGATCACTTCTATGGATGTCTGGCTTGATACACTGCCACTTGCTGTGACTTTGAAGGGTTGGAGGGCATTTATGTTTCCACCAGTTCCAAAGTTGCTGGCAAGGCTTTGGACTTGTCTCCATTGTTGTTTGTAGAGATCCTTCTTGTTGAACTCTACAGGTGGGGTTGTCACACTCCCAGTCTTTTTTATCCAAAGTATTGCTGACATTAGAATCAGGATTCAGTAGCACAACAGAGTTCTCTGAAGCTAGGGGTACACATTCCAGTTTAACAAGGAAATGTGGCCCTATCAACATGTTATCTGCATCAGCTTTGATGCCAGGACAGCTCTTGGAGCATGGTCTGCTGGGTTCTGGTCGGTGGGCACATAATTCCATTGACTTCTGGTTGCATTCAGCTTTGATTATGTATATAGCCCGGCACTACCTTGCTGTCAGTAGGGAACTTAATCACATCTGGTTGGATGACTATCTCGCTTAGTATGAACTCTGCTATCTCTACTGCTAATATTGCTCCACATAACTCCAGCCATGGAATAGTGTGATTAGGCTGTGGTGGTAACTTAGCTTTGTCAAAGACGAATCCCACCTGAGGTGTGCCTTCTGCATCTGTAACTTTCAGGTAGGCATCTGAGAAAACAGAAATCTCCTTGTGGCAGGCATCCTTGAGAGATGTAGAGGTATATGTATGTGGGATGTGGAGCTGTTCAAGTGTAAGTAGGAAATCTTTCCACGCTTCCCACTCTCATTTCTTTTCTTTAGCTAATGAGGCATCCTAATCACTTGTATTTGATGAAAGTTCTCTTAGGAAGGACACTGGTTGCATATGTGCTAAAGCCTGATTTATGTATGCTGTTGAGGCACATGTCGCTTACTATCACCCATTTGAAATCGAGACGATTGGTGTAGGGGCCTCCACGAGGATTGCTGCACAGTAGATGATCCTTATGCAAGAGCAGTATGTCTCTGCTTAGTAGAAATACAGTATAATTTGAGAATCTAGATCCAAAAGTGGGATTAGATTGGCTATGGGTTTCAAGTGAGAATAATACCAAGCAGATTCTGGTGTAGGAATTTCATCCCAGTTGTCTTGTATCTCATGCTATAAGAGTAGGTAGTTGCAACATGATGCTGACATTTATTGTTTCTATCATATACCCACTTGCTTTCCTTCCCATCAACTCTGAGCCTCCATGAACGGGTTCTGAGCTTGTAAGGATAGTAAGCTTCATGTATGGATGTGCATAACATATGTGGATTCAAACTGAATTGAGTTGAATTGAATTGAATTGGTAAAAGGGTGATGGAAATCCCAGGGGAAGAAATGAAAATGAAATGAAAGCTTTGCTCCATGCCACAAAATGGAGAGTCTGCCCTTAAAGAAGCGGTGCATGGAAATTACCCAAAAGGCAGAAGGAGCTTCAATAGCCCATTGGGAAAACATATTATATCCTGTAGAAAGGCATGAAGCCAGGCAGGTATTAAAGAGAATGGTGAGAGTTGGTCACATGGACCTATTTATTTATTTACATTCTCTTATATACCGCACTATTCGGCATCAGCGCGGTTTACATGGAACAAAATGCTCAGTACAATAACATGTATGAGTTTACAGATAACAGGGAACAAGAAACTTGGATAACAGGGGTAACTATTTACAAAACTTACTACATGTAAAAATCAAAAGATTCATAAAAAACACAATCACGTCATGGGTTTGAGTATCAATAAGAACATAAGACATGCCATACTGGGTCAGACCGAGGTCCATCAAGCCCAGTATCCTGTTTCCAACAGTGGCCAATCTAGGTTATACGTACCTAGCAATATTAAACCTATAGGAGCAAGGATCACAAACCAGCCTGAAACTGCTTACCCTAATTTACAATTGGCAACAATATATAATACAACAAAAAGCATGCACACACAATTATGGGGGCAGAACAACTCCCCTTCTTTATTTTTCCATCTTTTCAGCAGTCATCATCTTCTTAATTCTGCAAAACAACTTCCAAAGAAAACACTCCCTCTCTTCTTCAGTGGGTTCCCGGAACCCAGAAAGACCCCACTACAGTTGTGGTTATTGTTAAGTGGCAGTAAGTAGACACTGAATTATGGCTACCCTGTGAATAGTTGTCCTACACTGTGCTCAGTTCTCAGTCGGGTGGCTAGTTCTCAATACAGTGGCATCCACAGCTGTTGTTATATCAATTGATTGCATTGAATGTCTTCCTCTATTGCACTGACCTTCAATCTTGCCAACTATTACTACTACTACTTATCATTTGTATAGCGCTACAAGACATATGCAGCACTGTACATAAATAAGAGACAGTGCCAGCTCATCAGACCTTATAGTCTAATCAAGACAGACCACACCATAATTGGGGACTAGGGTAAATCTAGGGGAATTGCAACGATACAGATAGGTGATGAGCAGCAGAATAAGGGGATTAGGATCCAAAAACATTCTCAATAGCCTGGATTTGAATAGGGCTAGAGATGGAATCTGGCGTACTAACTCAAGTAGTTTGTTCCATGCTTATGGAGCAGCAAGGTGGAATGAATAAAGTTTAGAGTTGGCAGTTGCAAAGAAGGGCACAGATAAAAGGGATCTGTCTGAAGAGTGGAGTTCCTGAGGAAGGTTATGATCAGAGATAAGAGAGGAAAGCTAATGAGGAGCCACAGAATGAATGTACTTAGAGTTCAGTAGGAGAAGTTTGAACTCAATATGTAAGCGGACAGAGAGCCAGTGTTGAGAAGAGGGGTTATGCGAGCATAGCGAGACTGGTGGAAGATCAGCCATGCGGCTGAGTTTTGAACAGATTGAATGGAAAGAGATGATTCAGAGGGAAACTAGAAAGCATTAAGATGCAATAGTCTAGGCAGGAGGTAACTGCTAATTTATTTATTTATTTGTGTGATTTTTTTTATACTGCCATTTTGGGTAATCATAGCGGTTTACATTCTAAACAACTGAGATTCGAGGGTCTTGGTAGTGTTTTTGGAAAAGAAGGGATGAATTTTGCTGATGATATAGAGAAAGAAATGACAGGTTTTAGCTATCTGTTTGATGTGTGCAGAGAAGAGCAGAGAAGAGTCAAAGATGATGCCAAGGTTGTGAGCTGAAGAAACAGGAAGGAGAAGGGTCCACAGAGACAGAGAAAGGAAGAAGTGGGGAATGGGTTTAAGGGGAAAGATAAGAAGTTCAATTTCAGCCATGTTCAATTTCAAATGGTGGTGGGACATATGGTTCTGAATTTCTAGAGAAGTTTCAGGTGCAGAGATAGATCTGAGAGTCATCAGCATAAAGATGATACTGAAAACCATGGGAGGAGATTATTGCACCAAGGGGCTGGGTATAGAGAGAGAGAAAAGGAGATGTTCCAAGACAGAGGTCTGAGATATATCGACTGAAAGCAGGATGGAGTAGAGGAGGATCCACCAGAACATACAGTAAAAGTGTGATGGGAGAGATAAGAAGAAAACTAGGAGAAAGCAAAACCCCTGAATCCAAGAGAGAACAGGGTATCAAGGAGAAGGTTGTGATCAGCAGTGTCAAAAGCACGGAAAGGCCACGAAGGATGAGGATCAAGTAAAGGCCCTTACATTTGGTGAGTACAAGAGCCATTTCTACTGTATAGGATGCAGAGGATGAAAACAACATTGCAATGGATACAGAAGGGCTTGAGATGACAGAAAATCCAGACAATTGTGGTGAACCACACATTCAAGGAATTTAGAAGCAAAGGGGAGGAGGGAGATGGGCCAATAATTAGAAGGACAGATAGGGTCTAATATAAGTTTTTTGAGATGGGGTGTAGAAACAGTTGCAGTTGTAGTGGAAAGTGATAGGTTGAGGATATGACAGATGGAAGGGATGAGGGTAGGTGGGAATGGGATCAGAGGGACAAGTTGTGATTTTGGAGAAGGAAAGAAGATAAGCAGTTTTCTCCTCAGTGATTTAAAATAAAAGAAAGAACGAGGGAAGGATTTGGAGGTGTGAAAGGAAGTGACTCTGTGGAGAATTTGTGACTGTATAAGGAAGCTGTATCATGGAATGAGTGGGTGAGGGGATAGAAATAGTTGAGGAGGGAGGATACAAAGTCACAGCTGCATAGAGGAGGGAAATTGCAGTAGTGTGCAGAAAGCTGGCCAAGATTACAACAACCACACCATAAATGGGCTATTCCAAAGATCATGTACCAAATAAACCAAATTCATTGGAAAATATATGTTGCTAATAAAGGAGAAAAAGGACCTCAGTGTATCAGCCAAACTTATAAATATAATAATGTCTGGCATTCAAACTAACATCATTGATCCAGAAAAAACTTCTTTATACTGAATCTTTACTCAATAATTATCAAAATATTATTTTTATTTTTATGTTTTTAGACATATTTGAAAAATCATTTATCACCCAATGAACTGTATATGAAAACTTTATATCAAAGTACTTATCTGAACGTATTAATTGAATGTCAAAAACTCGCCAAAAATCACCCAACAAGATTACAACAGAACAGATAAAATTGTATAATAATAGTACACACAGACACAAATAGATAAATAAGCATGATGTGTTTCTTTAATGATATTTCTCTTTGCATGACGACTCAGAGTATGAACGTCATGGTCTCGTCATTTGAGCTTCTAATGAATGCTTAGGCCTGATCTATTTTAGTATCAATTGATTTGATCTTCAGGCAATCTATGCTAGATGCCAGCACCATAATTTGAAGGCATCAATTTTCTTCCTGTCTTTTTTCTTCACTGTCCAACTTTTGCATTCATATTACATTATTGAAAATATCATGATTTGGGCAAGTGAAATATTTGTGCACAGAGATACATCTCTGCATTTGAAAATCTTATCCTGGTTCTTTAAAGCAGTTCTTTCAAGAGCAAGGTATCGTCATTTCTTGACTGGTTTATGGCTGATTCAAGGCTTGATATACCACTTTTAGCCATATGCAACAAAGTGGTTTACAAAAGCAGAATTAATAACAAAAAATATAAAGTAAAACAAAAGAAAAAGCTAATAAACAAGTACAGTACAGATCTTAGCATCAGCTCAGGGACTTGCTCCCCTACAGGACACCAACAGCTTGTTCATAAAAATATGTCTTAAGTTTCTTTTTTTAAAGATTTAAGAGAGTTATCTTGCTGAATGTAGAGGGGGATCGAATTCTACAGGGTAGGAACCAAGAAATAAAAGGCTGACTGTCGCGTGGACTCAAGTCAAGCAAGATTAGTCGATGGAATCATCAGGTGATTGTGAGATTGAGAAATCAAAGTTCTAGAGGGTATATAGGGAGCAAGGGAGTCAAAGATAAAGAGGGAGGCCAAAATAAATTTTTTTATTTATTTATTATTTATTTATTAACATTTCTTGTATACCGCACTGTTTGCAATCAGCGCAGTTTACATGAAACAGAAACATCCGACAATTTACATATGTCTGGTCATTACATTTAACAGGAAATGGAACTTGGAGAACAGGGTAAACTATATACATAGGAGGTGTAATGAGAATGGATACTGTTTGGTGTTTTAAATTGTTGGTGATGCCTATTGCGGGGGCTTGTCTGGTTGACTATTACTAATGTTGAGGTGCTCGCAATTCGAGTATGACTGGGGTTCGGAGCTGTCAGTGAGATATTTGATGAAGAGGAAATGTTTAAGAGCCTTCCTGAACTGGCACAAGTTGGGGAATGCTCTGATATGTGGTGGTAAGGTATTCCATAGACTTGGGGCGCAGAGTCGGAAGGCTCTGTTAGCTGTTGTTTTGGTGCAGCTTGTCATTTCTTTTGGTATTGCTAGCATGTTGGATTCTGCGGTTCTTCTCGGTCTGTTAGGTGCAAGTGGTTGGATGAGGTCAGATAGAGAGGAGGAGGAGAGCCCCTTGCCAGCTTTGAAATTCATCAGCAAGGTCTTAAAACTGATCCTGGCTTGAATGAGGAGCCAGTGTAGCTGTTTCAGGAGGGGTGTCACATAGTCTCTCCTGGATGCTCCAAAGAGTACCCGCGCTGCACTGTTCATAGCAAGTTGCAGGGGATTCAGGGTGGATCGGGGGAGTCCTTGTAGTATGGAGTTTGCATAATCGAAATGAGGAATGATCAGGGCTTGGTAAATGGTGCAGAAATCATCTGGTTCGAGTAAAGGGCGTAGGTGTCTGAGGGATCTAATTTTGATGTAGATCGCTCTTACGGTATTGGCTATGTGTTTCTTCATGTCGAGATTTTGGTCCAACGTCACCCCAAGGTAACGTATAGCAGGTTTCACTTGTAGATCGGCATCATTTACCTTCACACAGCTGGGTAGTATGAAACTGGGATTTCTAGAGATGAAAAGAACCTCCGTCTTCTTGTGTTGGATTCACAGATTTTGTGATAGGAGCCACTCAGATATGGTGTTGAAGCAATTAGTCAGAGGGGCAAGGTCTAGTCTATCCAATGATACTGGCATGTATAACAGCACATCGTCAGCATATATCATGCAACTAACATTGAAGGATCTAATGATGTTGCAGATGGGTTGGATGTATATATTAAACATCAAGGATGATAGGGAAGATCCTTGAGGCACTCCTTGACTTTGTTGAAATGGTTCCGATGTAGCCCCGTCTGCTCGAACATGCTGCCATCTTCCAGACAGGTAGGATCTGCACCATTCAAGCGCTGTTCCGCTGATACCTTTTTCTCTTAGCCGGCATAGGAGAATCTCATGGCAAACAGAGTCGAAAGCTGCTGCTATATCTAAAAAGATGAGTGCAAAACCATGTCGCATGTTGTCAACGCCTGAAATTATATTGTTGAAAAGGGCTGTGAGTAGTGTTTCCACTCCATGTGACTCTCTGAATCCATGTTAGGATGGATCTAGTGGGGCAGTAGTGTCGATATGGTCCTGTAATTGCCTCTACACTATCTTTTCAATGATTTTTGTGAGCATAGGAATACTAGATATGGGCCAGTACGACTCCGCCTTTTGGGGGTAGAGGGGAATGACCCAATGTTAAAGGATTGGTTTATCATGTTGGCTATAATTGGATCGAGGTCACATCGCAGATCTTTTATCCAGAATGCCGGACAAGGATCTGTGTGTGTGGTGGTGGTGTTTAGGGCTAAGATGGTATCTTCGATAATTTTCTTTGAAGGTGTAGAGAAAGATGTTAGCGATGCTGGGTACTCTTTCTCGTCGGGGGGGGTCAGGTATTACTATTTTGTTGGTCTTGCACATTTTGGATTGCATGAAGACCGCATAGTCCTGCGGGTGTATGTCGCCAAGGTGCTCAGGGGTTGGTTCTTTCGCAAGCGTTTTGACTAAGTTAAACAGGTCATGCAGCTTGTTCAATGAGCATCTCAGGGTGTCTGTATGGTGTTGTCTCATCTTGTCTGTGATGGCTTTGCGATGTGCAGTCAGGTGTTGGATGTATGCTGCTTGGTCACTGCTTGTGCGTGACTTCCTCCAGCGCTTTTCCAGCCTCCGTAGGAGGGTTAGTGATGCCCTTAGGTCGGCTGTGAACCATGGGGCAGATGATATTTTCTTCGGGGCCTTGTTTGTTGGAGAACGGATCGCGATTGAGCTGAGTTTGCTGTTCCAGGCAGTGGTCAGCTCATCTAGGTTTAGAGAAGTCTCATCAATGAGCGTGCCCGTTTCGGCGAGGATGCGTTCTCTATTAAACGGGTGGAAACTTCTGGCCGCTGGGTTAGAGCTCTTACTTGTATCCATTTTGGGCCTTTGTGGCTTGTTGAGGGTAGGTATCTGAAAAGTGATGAGTCTATGAACAGAACATGGGACTGCTGTCGCTGATAGCATGATGTTTTGTGGTTGATCAAGAACTGCCTGCGGGGCGAATATGAGGTCTAGAATATTACCTTTTGCGTGAGTAGGTTCCTGCACCAATTGCATGTATCCCAGGATTTCTAGGGCTTCTATAAATCCCTTGTATGCTAGCAAAAGGACTTTGAATTTGATCCGATAAGAGAGAGGGAACCAATGGTGAGGTCCCAGTAAAGGAGTAACATGATCAGAGGACCTAGAGCGAGTAAGAAGTTTAATATAAACATTTTGAATTCTTTGTAGACGATTAATTGCAGTGAGAGGACGTCCATTATAAATCAAATTACCGTAATCTAATTTACTTATCATCTGAAAAAGATTAAATTAGTAAACACAGGCAAAGGGCTCTAATGGTATGAAGGGAATAGAAATAAGACTTTATTGTGTCTTAAATCTGAGAAGAAAAGGTAAGCCATCCATCAAAAGTAAAACTTAAGATCTCGAGCTTAGAGACCACTGGCAAGGGATGGCCATTTAAGACAGCTGGCACTACCATCGGAGCAGTCCTATTAGTGACCCACATGGCTTTACATTTTTCTAGATTCAGCTTCAAACGGTAAGATCGGAGCCACTGGGAAATAGTAGCATAACAGCTGTTAAAGGATCGCAAATCCAAAGCATGAGGATCCAGATAACCAATGAGTTGAATATAATCTGCGAAAAAGTGCACCAAAAAACCAAGGGATTGTATAAGCAAAACTAAAGGGACCAACAAAATATTTAACAAAATAGATGAAAGAATAGACCCCTGGGGAAAACTGCAGGAGAGATGCCACACTGTGGAAGACTGAGACCTACAGTAGTCTGCAAAAGTGTGGTCGGTCAGGAAGGAGGAAAACCAATCAACTATATTGGCAATGCTGACATAGATCAACCACTGAATTAAAAGATCATGGCCAACCAACTCAAATGCTGCTGATAAGTCCAATGAAATGACAAGAGCTATATGACCAGAATCAAGAGACTGGTGCAACTCACTGAGCAGAAAGGTAAGACATGTTTCCGTGTTGTGATGGGGCCAGAATCCGGACTGACGAGGGTGTAAGATGTGTCTTTTCCCCACAAAACCCCAAAGTTGAACAAAGCATATCTTTTCAATAACTTTCACAAGGAAAGAGAGCATTGAGAGAGGCCTGTAATTCTCAGGACGGTTGGTGGTTACAACGCCCTTCTTGAGGATTAGCCAAACAGTGGCCTGCTTCCAGCCCCACAGAAGGGTACCTGATCTAAGTAAGGAATTGACCATAGCCAACATATAAGAGTACAAAGACTGAAGCTTTGATATCAAAATTGTGGATGGCAAAGGATCCTGAATAGAAGTAATAGGACAAAGTTGAGTAAGGATACTCAGTAGATAGAGAAGTGATATCAGAGGAAAAGAGGGCTGCTGGTCTTTTTTTTATTGATTACTGATCCAAGCAGGCTAAAGCTGCCTACTATTTTGATTTCTTCTCCATCAAGGATTAAATTATTGATTTTTCCAATTGTCAGGATCTTTGTCTTCTTCATATTAAGATGTGGCCCATTTTAAGACTATGCTCCTTGATTTTGATAAGCAGATATTTTAGATTGTCTTTACTTTCAGCCAGTAACATGATATCATCCACACCGGTATTCCCCTCTACCTCGCCGACTTAATTCATCTTCATTCATTTCACCGCTCCCTCAGGTCAATCCACCTGAACCATATGTCCCTTCCCTCTCCGTCACAGGCTCACCTTGAATCCACTCGCTCTTCTGCCTTTTTCTTTCTGGGCTCCCGACTCTGGAACTCGCTCCCCCCCCCCCCCCCGCTCTCCGCTTAGAACCCTCCTATAAAACCTTTAAGACCAAGCTGAAGACTCACCTCTTCTGCATTGCCTTTAATCTTCCTCCTCCCTCTGCTCCCCTATCTCCCCCACCCCGCTGAATCTGGATGTTTTTAACCCTTTGTCGCTGTGCACTTTGTTTTGTTTTCACCTTGCTGATCTATCCTATCTCTCCACTCTATCTTATCTCTTAATTTTTTGGCGTTCCTTTTCCTTTTCAGCAGCTTAAATATTTTTGTTATTGTAAACTGCTCTGGTTCCCTCGGTAAATAGCGGTATATTAAATGAGCTAATAAAGATAAAGATCATCATTGAGCCTTCCATCGATCTTCACACTTGCCTTCATATAGTTCTGCTTCTGTTATGATTTGCTCTGCATGGAAATAGAACAGGTATAGCAAAAGTATGAAACTTTGTTGTAAACCTTTGTAGATTTTAAACCGTTCAGTTTCTCGTTGTTCCATTGAACTGGTGTTCTCATGCACAACGTTTTCATTGATCAAGAAGCATCAGGCTTTTTCATGATTTATCCAATCAAAGGCCTTGATAGAGTCAATGAGACACATGTAGATATCCTTTTGTTTTTTATTTTATCTTTTCAAGGATCCATTTCACATTTGTGATGATGTCTACTGTTCCCCGCCCTTTCCTGACTCCTGCTTGCACTTCGGGAAGTTCTCGTTCCAGGTATGGTCGTAGTCTTCACTGAATGACCTTGAGCAGAATCTTCCTGGCATGTGAGATTAGAGAAATTGTGTGATAATTTCCACAGTCAGAAGGATCACCTTTCTTCTGTATTGATATGAACACAGGACCTGATATTCAGTGACAGCAGCTAGCATGATTACAGCAGATAGACACCACCGCTGAACATTAAATCCAGATAGTCAATGCTGGGGCATATCCAACCCACTGAACATCTAGGTTCACTGCTGAAGAAGGAAGCTAACTGGGCAGCAGCGATATTCAGCTACTTCCAGGTTAGCTTTGGCAGTGAAAGTTAGGATAGTTTTTTCTGTGCCTATCTTTTGCCACTGAGGGATAAGCAGTCAGTGACTGAATATCACCATTGACTGGCTATCCCCAGGTGCCGCCTCCAAAATGCTCTGATGTTAACTAGTTAGCACTGGGGTGTGTAGTGGCAGTGTCCATGGATATTCTGCGGATATTAACCATATTAGTGCCGCTGAATATCTCATTTAGTGGCATTTACATGGTTTTCAAGTCTGCAACCATCTAAATGCCTTTGAATATTAATCCCACAGATCTTTTCCAGTTAGTTGACAATCATGTTGTCTTCAAAATTTCCCAGAAGAGCCTTGTAAGCATTGTAACAGCCGCATCTGATTGTTATAATACTTCAATGGGAATGCCATCAATCCCCAGTGATTTTTTTGTTTGATAATGCTTTCAGTATATCTTTGACTTTTTCTTTTATTACCAACGATTCCTGACCGTAAAGTACAGGTTGAAACGGCTGTTAATCCACTTCATTTTTATGGTATAAAAACTCAGTGTATTCTTCCAGTATGGAGAGATCACCACTAGGGGTCGTTGGCACCATTTGCCATGCTGCCTCATGCTGAGCAAGAGAAAATGGACCTCACTCCTGTTCCCACTTCATCCCAACAACTCTGGTAAGCCCAGGGGTGTCAGTTGCAGGGACAGCCCGATCTGGTGGGAAGTGGTGTAGGATGCTTGGGGATAGGCACCTGTCTTTTTGCTCTGGGTGCTTTCATAGAAACATGACAGGAGATAAAGTCCATAGGCCTATCCAGTCTTCTCTTTGAGGGAAAGGAGACCCTTTTGACCATCTTGGTGGGAGGAGAGGGAGGGGAATTGACTTTTGGTTGCAAAGGGGATCAGCTTCTGGTTGTGGATGGGTGAATAGAAGGGAGGATCAGCCCTATGTAGGGAGGCGGGACGAAGGTCAGCAGCAGCTTACTGAGGTTGCGGATTAAGGTGGGGAGGACCTGGACCTGTAGTGCTGCAGCGGTATGCCTTCTGTGCCAGTACAGGGATTTCAGGAGGCTGTTCACATGGCTAAATGGGGGGATTTTCACGTCCTTGTTCCCCTCGGCAGCTTCCTAAAATCACTGCTCCTGTCAGATGTGCAGGGGCATACCCCTGAAGTCCTGCAGCTATCTTACAAGGGGTTCAACATTTGACAGAACCTCTTGTAAAATACTGTCCTAAATCTCCACATCCAGAGATGGATATGGGAATTCCACTCGCCACGTCCTTTCTGAAAATCCCCCTCACATTGCACAATAGTGGAAAGAAGCATTGTCCTGGCTCTGCTGACCTTGCCTCTATACCAAGATTGATATTTTTTCTTCTAATTAATCTCTGTCTGTAGGAGATAAAGAAGAACTGTCCAGCTTATCCAAAAATCTTAAACCCTCTTTGCATCATACTTCACCTCACTTTTACTCAGTATTGTGCAATCATTCATAAACTGTTTTGCAATAGCATGAGTATTAAATAAAATCTCATATTTCTTATATCTCAATGTTAAAATTATTTTCTGTTCAAGTTATTATGCTTCTTACTCTCAGCATGGTACCTTAATTTCTGCATAAATAATTCCATTTCCATTATGCTAGCAATAAATCAAATTATGTTTGTATTTTAACTGCTGCAACCTCAATAATAAATAATTATTTTTCTTATGAATATTTTGATGCTGTGTTTTTTTCTTTTAGCATATCTTAAACTCTTTTTCCCCTAACTTATGTTTCCCAGCAACAAAGTTTAAAAATGATTCCCTTGAGTGTGCACTGGATACTATAGGCAATGAAATTCTGTACACAAAAGAAGAGTGAGATGTTAAGGTGATCACATCTGATCATGAGGGTGGGAGCCAAACATCACCGATCATTACTTTAGAGGAACAGCCTTCTCTCTCACTTTATAGAGATATGCATTTGTTTGCCTACAGTCAATTCATTTAGATACCTTAAGAAAGTGCAACAACTTGATTTAATGCACACTAACTCATGAATTAACACACAAAAATTGAACAGGTCTTTACATAGTTTTAAGATGGTCAATCAGATTTATGTTGTTTTTGTGCTTTCATGTCGATTTTGCTTGTTGTTAATGTTTTTATTTTGAATGTTGATTCTGTAAAATGCATTGATCAGCACTTGCTGGATTGATGGTCTATACATTTACACAAATAAAATAATTTTGTGTGACTTTCAGTCATATTTGAACTTGATAAAAATCGAATGGAATTGGAAGTGGTTTGCTTATCTTTAATAGAAGGCTTCTGATAGGTTTTAAGGGAATAAAATAGGTGTTTATTGGATAAATATGGGAGAAAATCCACTTCTCCCACTGGTCTTTCACGTCCCGCCTTCCCTGCCCAGAATCTTCTATTCTATTTTGTGCCTTTTCCTTGCTGCTGCTTCCTTATCTGCCCAAATGTATGTATTTGATGCCACCAAAAAGGTACCCAGCAGTCGCACTTGTATCCCAAAATATTAATAGACACTACATTTTTGTATTCTCAAAGAGCTCCTAATAACGTAGGTATGCTTGACTCGGTGGCTCCCCTTCCCCACCTATTCCCCCCCAAACCACCCCCAACCCCAATCCTTTATTCCCTCACAAACCACACAACACTCATATTGGGTATCAACTGGTCGCAGCTTTATTAACATTCCAACATTAAACCAACTCATATTCCAACATAACCTCATAACTCTTTATCCGGCGGAGCCATGCATCACCAGCCATGTGATTTGCAAGGTGACCCCACGCTCCGCCTCCGCCACGGACATGCCAACATCTAGTTTAAGTACCCACCCCTCCCTGCCCTCGCCATATGATTAGCAAAGGCCAACCAGGGTTGTCCGGATCAGGGGCACCCCACCCCCGCCCTAAGCATTACCTGAGACTCTGGACCCCGGAAACCTCCGGGATCCCGCCACCAGTACAGGCGACTTCTATGTCCACGTGCCGCCCCCCAACCAAGCTGCAACCAGCTAAAACTCCAGGCCAACCACATATTCCAAGGCCTCCTGCCAGTCGTTGAGCAACAAATCCATTCCCACCGGGGATAAATGCACCCATCCTGCCTATACAGATCCACACACCCCACGTCCACCCATGAATGCAGGATTTGATATCCCCTGTGCTCACACACCCATCACTCGATCTGACGATTAATTTTTATCAAACTCCGCGACCACTGTCGCTGAGCCCAACAGGCTGGTCTTGGAATAATGTCAGACCACAATAACAGTACATCCTGAAACATTTGCAGAACTTTGGCCAGATCCTACTTTGCCACCCATATCAACTGTTTACAAGTCCAGGCGCCCAGGTCGATGCCGCCCAAATGTAGCAGTAGCATGAAAGGCTATTTCTTCGTACGCTTATGGTGCCGTAGCAAAGGCAACAGTTGAGTCCAACGCAGAACCTGCTCACCCAGCCATAGAACGGACACCTGTGTGGTGTTCAGACCCCCAGTAGGCCCCAGCGGCCATACCGCAGCCCGCTGTCCAGCTCCATAGACAAACAAGTGACCGATGAGCCAGCAGTCAAGCAGCCTCCGACCCTCATCTGAAAGAAAATATACTCATTAAACTCTGCAAGTTTTGTCCACCCCGCCCATTTCCGTCCGTACATATCCTTGAAAAGTCTGCGATCGCCAATGGCCAATGCACTTTATTTCATGCTGAGATAAGCACGCTGCCGCCGCACTAGTTGCTGCCCCATTGGGGAACGAATGCGGGGCAAACTGTGCTGGATCCTCCCCCACTTGATGCAACACCAAGCGCAGGACCGTTGCCACCTGGAAGCGCATCAAAGGGGCCCCATCCTCATGTCAGAACAACAAGCCCTCACGCCCCAGCCTGGACAATTCGACAAAACGTTCCAGCACACTAAGGACTGCGCCTGTCCCACAAACAGAAATCATCCAGATAATGTATGATATTCGCACAGCCAACCCTCATAATGAGTGCCCAATACAAAAAAGTGCTAAACTTTTCGAAATACGCACACGAAACTGAACAACCCATAGGCATGCACTTGTCGAAATAAAATTTTCCTTCAAAACAAAAACCTAACAATTGAAATGCAGACGGCTGAACCGGCAATGAACGAAACACAGACTCAATGTCAACTTTGGCCATCAGACAGCCCGTCCCGCATCTCCTAACCAACTCCATCGCCCGATCAAAGGAGGCATACCGCACCATGCAGGATTCCCTAGGGATGTGATCGTTTACTGACGCTCCCGAAGGGAACAATAGATTATGGATTAAATGAAATTTCCCAGGCTCCTTTTTTGGTATAATTCCCAACGGGGATACGACCATGTCCGGGAAAGACACGTCCATAAACGGACCCGCGATCCTACCCTACTCCAACTCCTTCTGCAATTTCTCCCATACAATGTGCTCCCACCGCCTCACCGAGGGAGAATTGCGCACGGCCGCCACCGACACTCTCCCCTCCACTGGGATCACAAAACCCTCCTTAAAACCCAGCTCCAACACCCTACTGTCCCACTTCTTCGGGTACTGGTGCAGCCAGGGCCCTAAGGCTTCCCGCCAAATCGGTGTAGCCAGTCTCTACTGCTTAGGGCCGGGCACTGACCCCCCAACCGCCCCTTTCTTAACACATTTACTCGCGGCATGCCCCCCACCACAGACGGAGTATGCGTGGTGAAACTTGCAGTCAGGGAATGGACACGAGGATTTATTGAATCTCCAACGCACATGGCCAGCTCCACTCCCCGCCAACTTCTGCTGGGGCACCCCCCCCCCCCCACTGGCTGAAAGGAACGACTCAACCCCATTGACGCCACTGCCCCCCCTCTTGCTCCCCCTCCTGTCCTGGCTGACATCTGGGTCAGCCATAAAATAATGTCCTGCATCCCCCAAGAAACCAGTTTATTCTCCTCCATCTTATCCCTGAATTTTTCGTCATAATTGAGCCACGCCCAACCCTCATGTGTCTGAGCCGCCTCCAAGATAGAGTCGGCATACGCTAATAACATCCCATAGTCCTCGGGTGACTGGCGACCCCACATGCTGGCCAACCACAAAAACGCACGCGTCCAATTGATGACATTTCGTGACACTTTTTTGACCCTGCCTGCCTTCTTGTCCTCTTTCGTCTTTTTGTTGCTTTCACCCGACATTCTCCTCCCTTCCAACAACCGGAAAATGTCAATATATCGCCTCTTCCGAATCGGCCGTCTGAGTTTCCTGGGCACGCTCTCCCACAACTCTGAGAATGCAGCTAGCGTCGGGGTCCCCCCACCTGTGCCAGCTGCCACTGGTGTGCTCATGATTACCGAATACTCGGCACGGTCTGCCCCGGACGACGATGAAACAGACTCCGAAGCCGATGAGGACGACGAAGAGCTACGCCTTCTCCGACATGCATGACGTTTATTCCTATGCACTTTGACCCCCACCACGGCCTGCATGCCCGTCTCCTGTACCTGCCCCTCTAGTGACTCCCCTAACAACTCACCTGCCTCAGCAGTCCTCGCCCCCACCGTACTGGTCGCCTTCAGCGGCTCTTGTGGCTCCCCATTCGGCAAGCCATCATTCCCTTCATTGGCCACTCCCACAGGATGCGCCCCTGTTGATCCCGACGTTCCATGCACCGTCATCCTGCTGTCTCTTGTCCACTGTGATGCTGTAGGTGTCTGTGGAGATACAGAAAACACAGGAGAGGGAACCGCTGCCGCCCATGCAGCCGGCCAAGCCCCCAGCCAAGCTGCCCCATCACAATTTTTTGGACCATCACGTTCCCCCAAGCCCATCACCTAGCCCTGGCCCAACCCCTCCCCTGTGTTAACATAGCCCTTCCACCTCGAGTCTGTGCCCCACCCCCTAAGCTCCCCTGGTGCAATGCGAGACCCCTCTATCCCCTTTCCAGTCCTCTGTACCCGTGGGACTCCTCTGCCCCTTGAGACCTCAGAGACCCCCACTGCCCTGCCCCTGTCCTATGAGCTCCCCCCCTTCCTCATCCAGCAGAACCCCGGCACTGAGCCCTAGCGATGACCCCTGCTGCTGCACTTGCCTGCAAAAAGAACCCCGATGTGCTGCTGTAGTTTTTTGTTCTGTTCTCTGCCGCCGCCATGTGGCTGTCTGCCTGTGCCCAGCTCCGGCCCTTTCCAGAAGTCCCCACAGCCCGCAGCATGCTTCACCAGCCCCAGCCGACACCACTGGCCTCGAATAATACCACCTGCAATTCAATTCCCATGTCGCGCCTCTCAAACGCCGCCAACTCTCCCGATCGCTGCCTCCCATCAAAGCCTTCCACCCTCCACCTTGCTCTGCGCTTTTTCTGTCCCCGGCGGCCCTCCTCCATCCTGATTGGCTCCCCCGCCTTCCCTCCCGTGGTGGGAGCCAATCAATTCAAAGGACGCCGCCGGCTCCGGAACGCCTCTTGACTTCCTCTTCCTCCCGCGCGCACATGGAGTCACCACCGCCGCTCCCCAGTTAACCCCGGCCATCGGGGACTGCGCCCCGCAGCCTCAATCTTACCTGGAAAATAAAGACCCTAAATTAACAATATATAAATGCCTAAGAACAGAATCCCTAACTATGTCCGCTACATGATGGAAAATGCCTTTGTATTCCATGTTTAAGATAATAATGATACTAACATGGTCCCATGCATAGTATTTTCAATGGAAGGTTTTACAGACAAATTAAAGAACTGTTCCTCAGCAGTTATAACTGACAGTCATTTCGTCTCTCTTACACGGTTGAAAGACTGAGCAATCTTGCAAGATCTAAACCTTGGAAGCCCAGCTGTAGATGCTGCCGACCGGCACCATATCAGAGCTGCCCGTCCAGTTGAACAAATGCCTACCGTATACAAAATCTTTTATTGGGGTTTAACCTCCTGTTATGAACCCAGCTTATATCAAATTACTGTCTTCTTACTAAACAGGAAAATGCAATTAGTATAACTGATTATAGCCCCTACACTATGTAGCTTTTATAATGAGATAACATGCTTGCTGGCAGATTGCCAATTTGAATCCTTAGCAAAGTGGGTTTTTGTTAATGTTTCATTTTCTTTAGCCATCTGCATCCACATTATAATTGGTTTATGTTAGTGGGCTTGTGCCTCTCTTCCTCTGAATCACCTCATGTAATTGTTCATAGGGACACTCTGAAACATTTCTTTTTTCAAATTGAAAAAGAAACCATGTAAGTTTTGTTTTTATGAGACAGTACTGCATACGTATTTGAAATAACTACTATGAATGACTTTTTAGTCAAAATGGCAGTATATACATTTTTAATAAAAGAAATGAAATGAAATTTGAGGTCTGTAAAATCTATTCACCCTGCATTCCTCAAAAACTAGTAAGCAAGAAGGACTACACACAGGGAACTGAAACAGAGGGTTAGATCTCACATAAAAAGGTTAGCTACTTTTTTGACTAATAGGAGACCTGAGAGAAAGGTAAGGACTTTGAAAAGTTTTCTTCTCATTTATTTTGACAGGTACCAAAGCTCCTTCAAATGAAATATGGCTGGGAATATCATGTCATCAAAGCTATTGCCTCCTGTTACAGCTTCAGCTTCTGCCTTGGTTCAGATGGCCAGTCTGATACCAGGTGAGAGATTGTTTCCATGTGCAAGATGCCAGTAAGTTGATTCCCTCATGAAACAAGTGGAAGAACTGTAAGAGGAAGTAGTAAGACTGAGAAGCATCCATGACCATGAGAGCTACATTGATGAAATGTTTCTTGTGGCATCAAAGACCTCCAGCAAAGAAGAAGATGAAATGCTATTAAAAGAGGACAGCTGGACACAGATCAACAGAGCCTTCAGAATCAATGCTCAAGCTACAACTCGACTATCCCTTGAATTGAAGAACCAGTATGTAGCCATGGAAGTAGAGAAAGTGAAAAACATCCAAGGAACAGGAAGAACCAGAGCTCAGAAACCCCAAAATTGCTGACTCAGTGACCAGAAGGAAACAAAAGTTAGTGACGGTTGGTGACCCTCTTCTGAGGCATCCGCCTGGCAACCACACTTTATGTCTTAGGATATGTACAGCCTGCAAGGTACCAAAATATTATGGAAAGTTTGCTGCAATTTATCAAGTCTGCCATTATCCAATGCTGTTTATCCATGTTGACACAACTGATACTGCTAGGTATCCCTCTGAACAAATCAAAAGTAGATTCATGGCTCTTGGAGAGAGGGTTAAGCAGATAAGTGCAGGTGGTATTTTGCTTAATCCTCCCTGTCAAGGGCAAATGCCGAGGAAGAGAAACTTACATCATAAACATTAATGCATTGCTGCATGAATGATGTCATTGAGAATACTTCAATATCCTGGACTAGTAGATTATTTTCCAAGGCAGAGATGGTGTCCACCTACCAAAGAAAAGGCAAAGTATCTTTCACAATAAACTGGCTAACCTACTGATGAGGGCTTTAAACTAGGTTTGCTGGAGATGCATGAACAAGGCTCCGAAGTAGAAAAACCCTCACATGTGCGCATATGACTCAAATCCTGCAGTTTTGCTGATCTTCTTCACTTCAAATTCACACTTTCCTCTTTCCAGTCAGCCTTAGCACTTGCCAGACAAAACTACTATGTCTATCTGACTAATTCTCTTTCCTCTGACCCTCGCCATCTCTTTTCAACTCTCAACTCTCCTCAAAATGCCCCCACTTCCGACCCCTCCTTCCTTTCTGCCCAAATCCTGGCTGACTTCTTCCATGACAAAATACACAAGATTACCCTCCAATTCCCCACAAAATCAGATCCATCCCCTCTTCCCCCTCTTCATTCTTAACTTTTCTCCTCAACCTCTGCCACCCTCTCTTCCAATGAGGAAACCTCTCATCTTCTCTCTTCTTCTAGACTTACTACCTGCTCCTCTGATCCTATCCCCACCCATCTCTTTAACTCCTCCTCCACTGCTATCTCTTCCATCTCTCATATTATCAACCCATCATTCTCCTCTGAAACTGTCCCAACAGCCTTCAAGCATGCTGTTGTCACACCTCTCCTCAAGAAACCTTACGAGACCCTACCTGTCCCTCTAATTATCAGCCCATCTCCCTCCTCCCATTCATTTCTAAACTTCTTGAAAGTGTGAGTCACCACCATTGCCTAGACTTTCGCTCCTCTGAAGCCCTTCTGGATCCACTGCAATCTAGCTTTCGTCCTATATATTCTACTGAAATGGTTCTTGTCAAAGTCTCCAGTGACCTGTTCCTGGCAAAATCCAAGGGTCTTTACTCAATTCTTATCCTTGTTGACCTTTCTGCTGCTTTTGACATGGTTAACCACCACCTTCTCCTTGACACCTTGTCCTCACTTGTTTTTAAGGGCTCTGTGCTACCGTGGTTCTCTTCTTATCTCTCCCATCACTCTTTCAGTGTTTGCTCTGGTGGATCCTCCTCTACTGCTATCCCCTTCTTATTTGGTGTATGCTAAGGGTCTGTCTTGGGCCCACTCCTTTTCTCTATCTATACCATCTCCTCCCATGGCTATCAGTACCACTTTTATGCTGATGACTGTCAGATCTATCTTTCTACACCTGATATCTCTCTGGCAATCCAGGCCCATATTTCTGCCTGCCTTTCTGACATCGTTATCTGTATGTCTCACTGTCATTTGAAACTGAAGATAGTCAAAATCGAGCTTCTTATTTTCTCCCCTAAATCCTCCTCCCCCCTCCCCCTTCCTCCTTTCTCAATCTCTGTGGATAACACTCTTCTACACCCTGTTTCCTCAGCCTGCAACTTTGGGGTTATCTTTGACTCTTCCCTCTCCTTCTCCACACACATGCAATTAATAGCTAAAACTTGTCATTTCTTTTTCTACAACATCAGGAAAATTTTCCCCTTCCTTTCCGAACACACTACTAAGACACGTATCCACTCTTTAGTCACCTCCCTTCTTGACGATTGCAACCTCTTCCTTGCTGGTCTCCCCCTATATCAACACCCTTCCCTTTAATCTATTCAAAACTCATCTGTACGGCTAATCTTCCACCAGCCCTGATAGGCTCATATAACCCCTCTTCTCAAACAGCATCATTGGCTCCCCTTCCACTTCCATATCCAGTTCAAATATCTCCTTTTGACCTATAAATGCATTTATTCTGCTGCTTCTCGTTACTTCCTCTCTCATTTCTCCCCACATCCCTCCTTGTGAACTCCACTATGGTGGATTGCTTCTCTCTGTCCCCTTTTCTTCCACTGCCAACTTTAGTCTTTGATTCTTTCAGCTTGCAGCTCCTTATACCTGGAGCAGAGTCTGTACGTTAGGCTTCATGTCTCCTGCTTTTCAAATCCATGCTAAAAGCTCACCTCTTTGAGGCTGCTTTTGGATCCTGATCCGCTTAGTCTCCTATGTGTCTCCTTACTTTTTCCTAGTTGTATCCTTGTCCTCAACTGTTGTATTGTCTGTATTTACTAGATTGCAAGCTCCGATGAGCAGAGTCCATCTTTTATATGTATCTGTACAGCATGACATATGCCTTGTAGCGCTATATAAATGTCCAATAATAGTAGTAGTGATAAAAAACAGTAAATACTTGAATAGAAATGGGGAAACAAGATAAGATCTGGAAAGCTATGTATACTAATGCCTGCAGAATGTGAAATAAGATTCTGAATTTAGAGGCTATAATGGAAGAAACTGACTTGGATTTAATGGTTATCATGGAGACATAGTTTATGGAGCTCCATGACTGAGCTATAATGTTTTTAGGAAGGACAAGGTAGGAGAAAATGGAGGAAGAGTAGTGCTATATGTAGAAAATTAAATTAAGAGCAACAGAATTGCAGGTCTTATCGGGAAAGTAGGTGGCACTATGGGTTAATCTTCAAAGAGGGAATGGAACATATATTTACACTAGTACAGTTGTGGTTAACATTATTGGCACCCTTGCATTTTAGGCCATTTATACCAGCTCTAGGGCTAGTGTTAATGATAGTGCATTAAATTCTCATGTGTTGTTTGCTACTGACTTTTATGTATTCAGCTTAACATGATGCATATATGATCTCATTCAGTGTCAGAAAAATTAGTGGTTGACCCATGTGTTTGTATCGTCCACAGAAAGTATATGAAAACTAACCGAGGCTGCTCCATATTAAGTCCTGCCACTTTCCGGGCTCATTTTCAAGTTTCTATTCTTTTCCAATAGAACATAAAAGTCATAGAGAAACTAAGACATAGCTAACCCTATCATAGCCTAAAATAAATTTCTTATAGATCAACAGTTCATCTTATTAAGAAAAAAAAGGGAAGGGAGCTAGCAAAGTTTTGTCATATCAATTTGATGCCACTATACATGGGCCTAATTTTATAACAGGACACCTATGTGAGAAGTGCAGAAAGGACAGGCACCTATATGGCTTTATAACAGGCTTTCATATCTTGCTCTATGGTAGGTGTAAATGCCTGTGTGTACCCTACGTGTGTACCTGTGTATTTTATAAAAACCTGCATAGCAACTTTGCGCCACCTGCATCTAAACTATGTCACAGGAACACCTAGCGAGTATATTTATACCCACATATAGTGATAAACAATTTTTTAAAAAGGCTACAGTTGTGGTCAACATTATTAGCACCCTTGCATTTTAGATATATTGTGTACAATATCTTGAGAAGTAATTAGGAAATATTCCAACTGTATGTCATCATAATATTTTAATAGTATGTTCAAAATATAAAACAAAAAAGATGTCTGTGCAACTTAGATATAGTAATTTCTGAGATAAAAACAAACTATGACTTGGACAGGATTAATGACAACTTTCACTAATATTTGGTTGCACAATCCTTGGCAGTGATGACAGCCTCCAAACGCTTCTTGTAGCCATCTATAGGTTTCGTACATATGTCTGCTGGTAGTTTCTCGCACTCTTCAACTGTGATTTGTTCCAGCTCATGCATGTTTCCAGGATTCCTTTTACCAACCGCAGATTTCAGCTCTTTCCAAAGGTTCTTGATTGGATTGAGGTCAAGACTCATTCCTGGCCAGTTTAAAATAATCCATTTGTTCCTTTTTAACCATTTTATTGTATTTTGGATATATATTTTGAGTCATTGTCCAGCTGGAAGTCCCATGACCTTCGGCCTAGATCTAGTTTTCTGACACTTGGTAGCACATTTCACTCCAAAATACTGTGGTAGTCCTCTAACTTCATGATTCCTTTTAATACAGGGGTGGGCAATTCCGGTCCTGGAGGGCCGCAGACCAGTCAGGTTTTCATGATGCCCATAATGAATATTCATGAGATCTATTTGCATCCACTGCCTTCCATTGTATGGAAATAGGTCCATGAATATTCATTAGGGACATCATGAAAACCTGACTGGTTTGCAGCCCTCCAGGACCAGAATTGCCCACCCCTGCTAATACTTTCCAGGCCTCCAGTTCCTGAGGCAGCAAAACAACCCCACAACATTATGGAACCTCCACCATATTTAACTATAGGAAGGGTGGTTTTTTTCCCTATAAGCTTCATTTCTTTGCCTGTAAATGCATTGCTGGTCTGCATTATCAAAGAGCTCAAGTTTGGTTTCATCTGTCAACAGAACATTTTCCCAGAAGGGTTGTTGTTTCTCAAGGTAGGTCTGGGCAAAGATCAGGCATGCCTTTTTATGTCTGTCTTTGAGCAGTGGGATCCCCTTGACCTCTGCCCATGAAGTCCTTCTTTGTTTAGTGTGCGGCATATGGTACGGGTTGAAACCATCACTCCAGAATGCTCCAGATCAGCCTTAAGCTCTTTGATGTTGTATGTGTTTTTTTCCCAATAGTTTCCCTAATCTTTGAAGACTTCTCAGATTAATTTTCCTCTTCCCACCACATCCTGGGAGGTTCTTGAGAGTTCCATGAGCAGAAAATTTCTTAATAACATTGCAAACTGTAGACACCAGGAATCTCAAAGCCTTTGGAGATGGCCTTGTACCCCTTTAAAGTTCGAAGCTTGAAGATAATAGCTTTTCTGGTGGTCTCAGGCAACTCTCTTGTCTTCACCATTGTGAAAAAGGAACAGGGAGTGAATATGACCAGTTTAAACATTAGAGTCATCATTCATTGATTGATCCAATACTGACAATTGATTACAGGTGCATCTATTACTGCAATGGGAATGTGGTTCTTCTGTTCAAAGTATTTTGACTTGTTTATAAGGGTGCCAATAATAATGTTCTAACCAAAAAACTAAAAAGGTTCACTACTATAATATTCTACCCATAAAGTAAAAACCATACCCGACATTGCTATTCTTAATACCTGAGCCCAAACTAATAAGTTATCATGCCACTCTATTTTTGTTGGATTGCTTCCCTAGAAAGGATACCCTCTCTTGTAGCAAGCCCTCCTTTTTATCTTTTAATTACAGGCTATATAGCCTAAAAAAGTAATCCAAGGGAAATGCACAAACCTTCAGAAATACTTAACTTGACCGATGGTTTTCTTCATTTTCCAACCACATTTGAAGCATGTCTCCTTATTCTGCTCTCAATTCAGGAAGGTCTTAATGGAGTGAACTTGCACCATTATGCGGAAGAGCTGAGAACAACTAAGAGCTTGAGACACGGTGTTGTGTTGTGGTGCCCAATTATAACTTGGAATTTTCAGCAGAGGGCACTAGAATAGTCTTGAAACCTAACCGACATTAATTGTACAGATGGACCATAACAAAGGCTCCATTATAATGGAGAATAATGCTGGAAGTTCATTCCATTAAGACCTTCCTGAATTGAGAGCAGAATAAGGAGACATGCTTCAAATGTAGTTGGAAAATGAAGAAGTTCGTCTGTCAAGTTAAGAATTTCTGAGGGTTCACATTGGTTTGTGCTTTTCCCTTGGATTACTTTTTTAGGCTATATAGCCTGCAATTAAATGATAAAAAGGAGGGCTTGCTACAAGAGAAGATATTCTTTCCAGGCAAGCAAGCCTACAAAAATAGAGTGGCATGATAATTTATTAGTTTGGGCTCAGGTGTTAAGAAAAGCAATGTTGGGTAAGGTTTTCACTTTATGGGTAGAATAATCATCTCCTGGCAATGTCCCAGTTTTTGTACTATTTCCTTTAATTGTTCTTGTTTGATTCTTTTATGTGTCAAATGTGTATATATGTTTAGTCTAAAGCCATTTCATTGGCCACTTTCTTTTAGGAGATATTGGACATTAAGGGGTTGAACTTCAAAGGTGTCAATAATGTTGACCAAAACTGTATGTGCTCTTATTTAGCTTAAGGCTCCAAATACAGGGTAAACAGCCACACTTTCATATTTTGCCTGGAATTGTAAATGATTATTAATATTTCTTAACTCTTGGGGAAGAGAGTTCTACAAAATGCACTGGAACTTATGGAAGCAAGATGAATTTCATAAGGATGACAGGCAAGGCAATCCTTTTGCTCTGGGGTATATTCTTGCAACCATGGTGCCAAATGCTGAGGCTTGCCTTGTACAAAGCATGAAATATGATGCCTAAGACTTTAGATCTGGCTTTGACCAGCAACTGGTGCAGATCCTGAAGTACTGGGATATTATGGTCATGTCTGTTCCTATCAGTTAACAAACGTGCAACTGTATTTAATTGGCAGGTTACTGACTAAGCAGAAAATTTATTTTGGTCAAGTTACCTCCTCTCTTATTTTCTCACAGAAAAAGGATTTCTTTATTTCTTTAATAGCATTTCTTCTTTAATGCATGATTCCACTGAGGTTTGAGATTACTAAAACAGCAATTGCGTCATTTTATGGTAGAGAGATAAAACTACTCATAAAGTCCGACTTTGTACATCACAGGCTCATAGATATAAAAATCAGCCTGTGGTGTACAGAGTCAGGGATTATGAGTACTTTTATCTCTTTGCCATAAAATGATCCAACTGTTATTTTGATAATATCAAACCTCCACGGAATCAGGCATCACTTTTCCTAGGAGTCATCAAACAGTCAGTAGATGGAGCCACATAATCAAGTCCTAATTCTAAATTTTTTAGTCCATTGCCCTTTCAACTGACACAGAAAGCTGATGCGCCCAGCTTCTCATCCCATTTTGGAATAATGGACAAAGGAAATACACACAAAATGAATATGACCCAACACAGGTCATGCAGCCATCTGTTTTATTCCACTCCTGGAACTCTCTGTTCTTGCTTTCTTCTTTCTGCGGTGCAATCATTCTCCCATTCCTTCCCTCCATTCCCATGTACCCAACCAACTTTTATAAAGGTTTGAAAGAAGGAGGGAGAAACATGAAGAAAAGAGAACTGAGAATATTATGTGCATGCTGTTTTGTCTCATCCACATGCAAGTTAGTGCTGATATAGACATTGTGTGTAGACCATATATTTTTGGATTAGTTTGATTGCTAATAATGTGTATGGACTATTGAAGCACAATGCTTGGGGAGGAGTAGATTGTCAAGATCACTAAATTTTATTCACTCTGTGGGTGAGATTTCATTAAAATGTAAGAAGAGGTGGTGAAGAACTCGTGAATCCTGGCGGATGATGGCCTTAGTATGGATGCACCGATAGTCTCAATTATCCAGCTTGCTTTTGTAGAATTACATCCGAGAAGACACATTCTACATTTAGTGCAGGAGAAAGATTTAGTAACCCTTCTAGATATATACATTTCTAATAAACAGGCTAGAACACTGAATGAGTCTTATTGAAGAAGAGGTCAACAATTGTGTGAAACCATTGTTTGTTTTCTCACCATTGGCTTCTAGTGCAGTATGGTGATTTGATTCCAAACAATGTGTCGTGTGTTTCAAGCTCTTAATTTGGAAGGCCTACATGTACTTATTCTTTTAGTGCTGGCCAGGTTCCTTTGATCATTTCAACAATCATTGTTAAGGATTCCAAATGAGAAGAGGTTGCGATGTACTCATAGGCTGGTACGTAAGGCATAGGTATTTATAACAGCTTTTAAATAGATATGGGGGTGTTACTGGGAAGCTTTTAAGCAGATTCTATGGAAAGAGGGGGGATATGATGGAAATGGTTGCAGATTCCTTTTTCAATTTATAGCTTAATGTTATGATTTTTAGGCACATTTCACACTAGTAATAGTATCTGTTTGGGAAGGTCCATCCTTCCATTTGTCAATCTGTCTGTATAGGCATATCTTTATTTGCTCTTGCACAAACAAACCTATGCCTTTGAATTTAGATAGGCAGACAGTCAGGCCAGGACTTCATCTCCATCGCACACTCTCTTTAAAGTGCCTGCAAGGAGCCCAGAGAGAGAATGGAAGTCATGGTCAACAGCTAAGAACACATGAGCCCACCTCCCACTGGCAGAAGTGGAGGAAAAGATCATGACTTGTCTACCGGAGGGGATCCGACCTCCCACTGGCAGAAGAGAGCATCGCAAAGACTGCCCAGGACTAAAGGTTAAATGCTGGAGGGATGGGCAAGAGGAGATAAGAAAAGAAGGCAGGAAGGATTTAAAGGGACAGTGTGGATGGAAAAGAAAGTGTAAAGAGAAATGGATGGAGAGAGTAAAAGTGCAAGGGGGAGTGTCAGCATTAGAGGTGCTGGAGGTGGGAAGGAAGGGAAAGTGCAGCAGGAAAGGGCCAAAATGTATATATGCCAAAAGGCACACCCCATCACTGCAGCACACAAACATACACAAACCACCCCTGCACCATGTATGCACACACACACATACTCTACCCCATACTATACATGCATAACTTGACTGCACACCTACCCCTGTACCACACACAGATAACACATACTCCACCCTTGTACCACACAAATTCTACCCCCACATCATACACAGATATACCCCACCCCTGTACCATCTACACAAAACTAACACCACCCCAACCACACACCACAAATTAGACACAAAACCACTCTCACGATATCACCAATATGTAGATGACACCAATCATAAGGATTCCACATATAGCCCTTGCTGCCCTAATGAGACATACTTTATCGAGTTTCTTCACACCTCCCACACTCGAAGCATATGAGTTTGTAAATGAAGGGAGGGTAAACACAACACTTCATCATACATGGAGGGTTAATTCTGTAAACTCCAACAGAGTTAACGCATGTTAGCATGCTGCAAACTTGAGGCCTATTTTATAAAGAGGAATACATGTATACTTAAAATGGAATTTTAGAAAGGATGTCCTAATGCAATCTGGGATGTCCCGGGCAAAACATGCACAAAAACGTTGGGGACATCTATGTTACACATCTCTGGCTTACACATCTCTGGCACTGTCCACACAGATGTCCTAGCTGTAGAATAGTGGGGTGGGGACAGTTATAATAATAATAATAATAATAATTTAGCACATACAAGGTTGCATATGGAGATATCCAGCAGTGCGGTGAACCAGAAATACGAGCTCTCCCCCATCCTTGTTGTCATCACAGTATAACTATGGGATAGGAGTTTATCTCTTTCTCCACACCCTCTGGATGTTTGACAGGCAAAGCAAGCACTTTTCTGCTGCCTGTTCTTGCCTGTAGCAGGTATAAACAGACATGGCATGGGATGTACAGGACATTTCTTCAATCAGGCGAGGATGTCCAGGTTCTTGGTAATGCCCTAGACGTGCGCCTATACCACACCCCTGTTCAAATTTGGATGTCCTTATGCTGGAGACTTCCACAAAACTGGCTTCTAAAATGGCTCCAGGGATGAATAGGGTTTCTAAAATAACCCCTTTAATAAAATATGTGCTGTAAAATCTAAGCACGGGCACTTACATGTGCTCTAGGGCAGGTGAAAATACACACGCCTAGATTTTTAAGAAGCACATGTAACTTATAGAACTCTGTAATTTACATGCATGAATTTATACTCTGCCTATGCTGCACTCAAACCCCACCTCTGTGTACACCCACAATGAAGGAACATGTAATTAAATATGATAAGCACATGCACACATTGAGACTATGGTGTCATGTTAAAAGCATATCCACGTCTACATAGAGGCATTTACAAATGTAAATAGCATACATCTGTAAATTTAGATATGGAGATACGCACCAATTAGAGATTTCAAAGGGTTGTTGCATGGATTTAGCTTGGACAGGCTAAAAATCTACATGTGTATTCCCACTTTGAGTAGGAAATACGCAAAGTTACTCTTGCATTGGAGATGGTGTAACTTCCTATGCCTTCATAAAATGCAGGCAGCATTATTGCTCATGTGCCTTCTCTACCTAGGTGCCCTAGAATAAAATTATATTCATTTCAGTCCTACCCCTTTTCCTTTCTGCTGTTATCCTTTTCAAAGAAATTTTACTTACATAGATATTACTATGTACTGTATTGCAAGGCTGTACCGAGCCAGATTCGCGCCCTGTGCGACTTGCACATCGGGCACGCGCCCTCCCCCTCCTCCCTATATCTCCGTCAGCCACTGCCTGCTTCTGCCCTGCTGCTGCCACCCTCTGTTTTCTCTATGGTGGCAGCATCAGGGCAATAGCAGGCAGAGACCGGACGGAGGTATGGGGGGGGGGGGCGTGCCCGATGTAAAAGTTGCCAGCAGCAGATCTGGTCCCTCCCTGCTCTGACGTCGCATTGGAGGACGGAGGGACCAGACCTGCAGAAAGATCCAAAAAAGCTTAGGGGGCACATTTTGGCTGCCTGTTGTTGCCGTGCTGCCACTGAAAAAACAAAAAGTGGCAGTGGCAGGGCAACAGCAGGCAGCCGCAATGCGCCCCCCAAACCTTTGTGCCCTGTGCAGCCGCACCGCTTGCACAGGGCTAGGTACAGTGCTGACTGTATTGTGTATGCACAAATGTAAGCTTGATGTTGAGAAGTACTTTGTAATTATTTATCTAAAAGTACATGACACTTTGCTATTTAGATAAGATGCGGAGGTCAGAATGAAGACATCACATTTGCAACATTTACAATGCTGTGTCATTTTAGAAAAGGACCCTCTAAATATGGAGCCTTTTCTAACATACTGAATACAGAGGTGCAGGAGTGCACATGTATGTGTCAATACATGAAGCCAGAGGAGTCATTTTACACGTCTACACATTGGAAAAATCAATGATGGTAATTCGGCACCTCCCACAGGTAAATGCTGACACTGAAATATGGAGATTGCCCATTCGGCAAACCGGAAACCACAAAGAGCGAAGAACCCATACAGGGATCAGAACCAATGAAGAAGCAGATTCATGTGACAGAACAGGCTCTTTACTGTGACCAAACCCCAGCACATTTTGGCCAAAGGTCTTCCTCAGGGAGTGAAAAATCTCAAAATAAAAACATGAAGCCATAAATAAAAACAGATACAAAACATTCATAATCAATAAGGGGAACAAAGTACCCATAAAACAAGAGAATAAATAAATAAACAAAAGGTATTTAGATAAACAATAATAAAAGGAGAGACAACAATTCATATAGTAAATCAATCAATAAATAGCACTATATGAATAAATAACTAAATAAATAAACAAACATAGTCTAAAACCCATATCATATACATCAGGCATGTCCGACATGGTAGATAGCGATCTACCTGTAGATCACGGAGGGGTCTGAGGTAGATCGCCAGCCCCACTTAGCTCCATCTCTCCAGCAGATCACCCCGTTGCTAGGAGAGAGCTCGTGCCGGCAGGTCGCCTGCCGAGGGCTTGCCGCTTCCACTGATCTTTTGCCTGTATTTTTTCCGTGCCTGCGGGAATCTTGCCTGCGGGTGTATAGGGAGAGCTTGTTGTTTTCATGCCACTAGTTTGTGGGTACCCCAGGGGGCTGCCGCCCGCGCCCCGTGACGAGACGCCACAGGCCTGGCATCATACCTGATCTCTTGCCTCTCAGAATCACCCATTCCTGCCCCTGCCCCAACACCCCTTAGAAGTGTGTTTTATACTGGCCGATATCCATTTGCCCAGTCTTTACCTGAATACACTTACCACATTAGTTGTGTCATGTGCTGGTCATTGGCCGCTTTATAGTTCGCTTTCATTAAACGTTTTTGGGCAGACACAACAAAGTGTCAAGAATTTGGTGATTTTGGTGGGCTTTTCCAATATTATTCTAAATTGACTATGCCTTGCCTTCGAATTGGTTCAAACCACTGTGACGTTTGCTTGCCTCTGCAATTTTATTTTGCCTAGCCTTTGCGTTGATTCTACACTGCAATTTTATTTCACCTAGCCTTTGCGTTGATTCTACACTGTGTGCAGAATTTATTAAATCATGTGTGGTGGTATTTGAACTTGTTTGGCGGTATTTGATTATATCTGGTTTTCTGGACAGGTGTTTGAGTTTTTTTGATGATTGTTTGGTGGTACTTGATTATTGGTGCCAGTATGATAAATTCTTATTTTTACTTTTAGAACTGCATGTCTGGTTTTGGCATCTCCTGTCCTTGTATTGCACATCATACAGAGGTCTTCAGTTACTGTTGATCTTTAATACTTTGGGACAGTGACAGTTGTGGACAAGATTCAGCCAGTGTTTATACTAACTTAGCAGATTTGGCCTTCTTACATCCAGCCACCCTAGTATAACGAAGATGAGTGTTCCAAAGAAGAGCAAAACCTACCACTTTCATGATGAATGGGAAATGGACTACTTCTTCATCATGGTGAAAGACAAGTGTTGTCTAATTTGTAACGCCCCAGAATCCTTGCCCAAAAAGGGTAATCTGGAATGTCATTGCTGATTTTCCACCCAAAAGTGAAAGTCGTAAACTGAAGCTAAGAGAACTTAAATTGAAATTGGCTACTCAGCAACAGTTGATGGCGAAGCCAAGGTCACATTTGGTCAATGCAACCATAGCATCCTTCAAGGTCCGCAACCTGATTGCAAAGAAATGCAAACCTTTCACTGAAGGGGAATTTGTAAAATATTGTTTTCTTGAAGCAGTTGACAATCTTTTTGAAGAATTTAAAAATAAGAAAGAGATCATAGCTGCTATTCAAGATGTACAATTGTCAAGAAACACCAACATGAGGCGAATAGAAAAGATGTGTAGAGATACAACTGGGAGGAGTGGCTCAGTGGTTGGGACAGGCTACCTCAGGCCAGAAAGCCAGAGGTTCAATTCCCACATGGGGACAAGCAGCTTCAGGCCAGAGATACTGGGGTCTCTAGTCCCATGGCCACTCCTTGTGGCCTTGGGCAAGCCACTTAACCCTCCATTGCCTCAGGTACACTTAGATTGTGAGCCCTTTGGGGACAAGGGAATAAAAAGTATCTGTTAGTATACATATAAACTGCACTGATTCTAAATAGCACAGTATAATAAATAACTGAACAATTGTTGGAGGATGTTTCAAATTGTGTTGCTTTCTCACTCCAACTGGATGAATCTACAGACATAAGAGACATAGCCAAGTTACTAGTCTTTATCCAGATGGTTTTTGAAGACTTCAGTGTTAAAGAAGAACTACTTGGAATGATTTCTTTGAAAGGGAGAACTGCCGGTCAGGAAATATTCAGTTCTTTCCATTCTTTTGTGACAAAGTGTAATCTTCCATTGCCTAGACTTGTTTCTATCACTACTGATGGAGCAAGAGCAATGACAGGTGAGGTTAACGGTTTCATAGCCCTCTGTAGACAGCATGACGACTTCCCAGATTTCCTTTCTTACCACTGCATCATTCACCATCAAGTTTTGGCAAGCAAGAGAATCAATACAAAGACTGGCATGGACATCACTTTCTAAATTGTAAATTCAGTTCGTGGAAGATCACTTCAAAGATGGCTTTTCAATCTTACTCTTGATGAAAGGGTAGTGGAAATCATTTTGCACACAGATGTAAGGTGGCTAAGTAGGCACAAATTTCTGCAAAGATTTTGCGATTTGCTGAATGAAATAAGAAGTTTTTTGAAGGAGAGGGGAGATGACCAAGCAGAGTTGGAAGATGAGGAGTGGTTATGTGATCTGGCATTTCTTGCTGACTTTACAGGCTAACTAAGTGATATGAACCTTGAACTACAAGGAAAAAACAAATGCATTGGCGAGATGATGAGTACAGTTTCATCCTACAAGAGCAAATTTGAGCTAATGATGACTGACTTTGCAAACAACACTTTTGATCATTTTCCTAATACGGAGGACCATCTGGGACAATATCCAAATTTTATTTATTTATTTATTTAACAGTTCTTTTATACCGCACTCTTTATCATCAGCGCAGTTTACAGTGAACAAAACTACTCACGAACAGCAATAGGCAGGCATGAGTTTACATATAACAGGGAAATTAACCAGGATAAAAACTTTGTGAAACTTTGTACATTTATGTTATTACAACTTTACACAGTGATAGTGTTCTATTTACATAATGTGTGACGTGCGACAGAACAATTGCGTCCTCATACTGAGGGATTCAGTTGTGTTGGGGGAGTCGGTGAGGGGTTATGGTATTGAGAGAAGTGTATAAGGAACAGGTGGTGCTTTAAAGCTTTTCGGAATTGCTTGAGGTCCGTGATTGATCTAATTGTGGGTGGAAGGTTGTTCCAGCGTCTGGGGGCGTAGTGTGCGAATGCTCTGTTAGAAGTTTTGGCTGTGCATTTTTTGGATTCTGTGGGTATGGCTAGTGTATTAGCTGCAACTGATCTCCTAGGTCTAATATTGGAGGTGTGATTGAGGAGTGTTGTGATTGAGGGGAGGGAGCTATTTTGTTAATGGCTTTGAATGTGATGAGCAGTACTTTATATGTAATCCTGCAGCTTATCGGGAGCCAGTGAAGTTCCCTTAGGATGGGGGTCGTGTGGTCTCTTCTTGATGCTCCATATAAGACCCGGGCAGCGGCATTCATGGCTAATTGTAGTGTGTTTATGGTACTTTTTGGGAGGCCGTGGAGTATGATGTTTGCATAGTCAAAGTGGGGGGTGACTATCGCCTGGAATATTGTACGGAAGTTGTCAGGGTCGAGCATGTTTTTCAGGTGTCGGAGGGTCCTGATCTTGAAATAGATGGTTTTTACCGTGCGGTTTATGTGTTCTTTGAAGTCTAGTTGATTATCCAGTGTTATGCCTAGGTATCTTATGGAGGACTTGATTGGCAGTTCTGCGTCCCGTACTTTTAGGGTCGCTGGGGGTGAGAATCCTTTGTTTTTCATGATGATTAGTGCCTCGGTTTTTTTGAAATGTATTCGCATGTTTTGAGTGAGGAGCCAGTCTGTTATTGCATTGAAGCACTCTACTAGAACTGTATAATCAGGGAGCATGACATTGATCGGAGTAAATATCAGCACATCATCTGCTTAGATTAGACAGGATATACCATAGGAGCGGGTGATTTCGCAAATCGGCTGCATATATATATTAAAGAGCAGCCCTGAAAGGGAGGAGCCTTGGGGTACTCCTTGCTTCAGCTGGAAAGGTTCCGAAGTAGTTGATCCGACCCGAACTTGTTGCCATCTCTCTTCTAGGTAAGATTTACACCAAACCCATGCTAACCCGTGGACTCCCTTCTGATGGAGTTGGGTTAGAAGTTTGTCATGGTCCACTGAATCAAACGCTGCTGAAATGTCAAGGAAGATTAGCGCGAAGCCCATTTTGATGTTATCAATCCCACCACCGATGGGCGTGTTAGTTAGGGAGGTGAGAAGTGTTTCAACTCCGTGAGCTTCGCTGAATCCATGTTGGCTGGGGTCTAATGGTGATGCGATATCAATGTGTTGTTGTATCTGTCTCTGGGTCACCTTTTCAATAATTTTTGATAGTAGTGGGATACTGGAGATCGGCCGGTAGGATTCCTCCTTTGTTGGATCCAGTTGGTTGTTCTTTAGCAGTGGTCTGATGGACGTCTGCTTAAGAGCAGATGGGAATATTCCTGTTGAGAAGGATTGATTTATGATATCTGATATGAAAGGGCTGAATTCTGCATGCATTGCTCTTATCCACTGTGCCGGGCATGGGTCGTTGGGCATTGTGGTGGTATTTATGTTGGTGATAATGTCTTCAATGTTTTTGGCAGAAGGAGAAGAGAGCTTGGTGAGTGGGTTCTGGTGCCCAGGAGGCCGGGTAGTTTCTGAATTGGAGGCTGTTGTTGTTTTGATGGCTTTAGATTGGATATAGTTGGCGTATGTTTGGGGATGTATTTGTTCTTGTTGTGGTTGTGATGGTTCCGTGGTTAGAGATTTTACTAGGTTGAATAGGTCTCTTGGCTTGTTTAAAGAACAGTTGAGGAGCTCAGAATGGAAAGCTTTTCTCTTGTCCCAGACTGCTTCTCGATGAGTTTTCAGATGGGTTAAGTATGCGGCTTGGTCAACGGTGTTCTGGGATTTACGCCATTTTCTCTCTAGTTTCCTCAGGAGTAGAAGGGACTTTCTAAGTTCTGGAGAGAACCACGGGGCTGACAGCCTTTTATCTGCACGGATAACTGATGTTGATTGTTTGTCAGTGGATGGCAGTTTTGAGTACAGGTTAAGGGTGTCATTCCAATTTGAAACCATGTTATTTATGTTGGCTGATGGCTGAGCCAGTTTTGGGAGGACATGATTCATAATATCTTCATTGTCAAATGGTTTGAATCATACTGAGTTGGCTGTTGACTGTATATTTGTACGGCTGATGGTCTCTTCTTGTGATGGCATATTGAATGTTATCAGGCTGTGGTCTAACCAGGGGACCGGGGTGATTGAAAGATCAAATTTGCACTTTGTGAGTGTGTCATTGGGCGGAACAAAGATAAGATCGAGAACATTCCCTCGTTGGTGGGTTGGATTATTTACAATCTGTTTGTAGTTGAGATTGGCCATTGCATCGAGGAAGGTGTTAGATAAGGCAGGTTGGACGGATGCAAGATTGAAATCGCCCAGTAGCCAGTTTGGTTTGTTTGGGTTTTCAGGATTACAAGCTAAGTCAATTATGATGGATAGATCTTCAGCTGATGAGCTTGGTGCCCTATAAATAAGGTTGATGGTGTTATATTTATTAGATATGGTGATAGTGTCTAGTTGTTGTGTGCTTCTGATCAGGATCGTTTGGTATTGGAGATCAGTTTTTGCTATAATGAAGGCTCCCCCTCCTCTTTTGTTTGCCCTGTTACATGTGTAGATAGAGTAGTTGGGGTTTGTGATTTGGTTTAATATGACAGTGTCAGTGTCAGAGAGCCAAGTTTCGGTGACCATTAATATGTCTAGGTTGAAATTGTATAAGAGATCTGTGATGGCTGGCCACTTCTTGCAGGCAGAGCGAGCGTTGATGAGTGCACACCTAAGTTCATGTTGAACATCTGACTCATTGCATTTCGTGTTGGATGTGTGCTCTAATGCTATATGGAGCAAATGAGACTGTCTCTTGTAGCATGGTTTTTGTGGAGGTTGGTAATGGCTATGGTAGTGTTTTTTGCTTGTACTGTGAAGTAATGGGATCTTGTTATGGTCAAGAGTGAGGGCATTAGATCCATAGATGGCACTAGCAAATAGGTAAAGGCATGTGAAAGCAAGTATGGAAAAGGCCATGATTCTTTGTTGTGTGCAAGTTAATACTATAATACCTGCTTTGTTTCTTGATCTGTTAGATAGCTCAGTATTGTGGGATTACAGTGGAGGATGAAAGGTGACTTATTGGTGTGGCGTTGCCTTAGTGTGCTATGGGAAGGTGAAACTTTTAATAGCACAGGTGGAAGTTGCTATCTCACGGGTACCACATGAGCAATATCAGGTTGTGGTTACTTTTGCGAATTAAGGTTTTGTTAAGCAGGTAACTATATCTAAATGGATATACCTTGTTTCAATCAACATAGTTAAGCAGCAACTTTTGAACCAGCAGAGTTACTGAGAGGATACAATGTTTCAAATGAGGCATATACTGAACAGGAAACTATGTTATGTTATTTTGTTTTTCAGAATGAGAAGTATGTGACAGAAATCTGTTCTGCTATCCAGGAATTCAAAAATAGATTATGTGATTTCCAAAAAATTGGAACAGTTGTGGAGTACTTGTCATACCCATTCAAAGTAGATGTGGACATTAAAGAAACTGCAGCTGCTATCAGTAAAAATTACTCATTGAACAAGCCATTTCTTGAAAACAAAATATTAACCCTTAAAATTACATTTTTCTCAAGACCCGTGCTAAGCAAGAATCGTTTTAGAAGCTAGTGCCTAGAGACAAATCTCCCAACTTGAGAAGATGCAGTGAAGCTGTACACTCCTGTTTCGGTTCAACTTATTTGTGTGAATCTGCATTTTCCCATCTGAAAATGACAAAGAGTACACAACATTCCAACATGACAGATGAACATCTCCAGGATTCCCTGAGACTGGCCCTCACGCAATATTCACCCAACTTCAAAAAGCTGGTGGATGAAATGCAGGCTCAAACGTCTCACTAATGAGCAAGAGCGAAATATTAAAGATTGTGCAAGATCAGCCTGGATCAATATTCAACCTAAATTTAACACAAATAACTCAATAAAAGTTAAAAAAAGTTATTAAGACAGTTAAAGAAAGTTATTACTCAATAAAACTTTAAGAAAAAATGTACTTTCCATTTCCCCTCGCAGTTCTTACTGGATCTTCGTCTCTCTGTTTTGTTTTTGCTTAATTTGCTTAACAGCTGATCACATCCAAGTAAATGACAGAAGGTTCATTAAAAATGGGGGGGGGGGGGAATCCTCCAACTTTATTGAGTTAAAATTAAATTTGAAACTAATTTGAAACTTAATTTTCATGGTGGTAGATCACCGGCACTTTTGGCCGGAAAAAGTAGATCACGACCTGTTCGAAGTTGGACATGCCTGATATACATAATAAAAAATGTACATAAAAAGGCAGACAACTCATATCAACATGAATTACTAAAAAGAGGGAGAGGAGGACAAGAAACAATGGAGGACCAAACACATAGAAATGATACCTGAGATGAACAATATCAAAGAAACACTACAATAGTGTCAATAGATGGTTCTACTATTTCTCAGAAGAGCCATATAAACCAATGTTCTCAAGAATTGTGAATCTATAAAAACAAAAACTAAACATCAGAAATTCTCTATTTCATGTACATTGAAAGACAAAACATTGAGTATGTAAAGTAAAACCAAAAAAGGAGGGGAAGGAGAGTGGGGGGGGGGGGGGGCTGAGAAACAATTCTCATGGGATCATATCCGTTGAGACCAATCACACCTAGCTGATAGCCGATATGGGCACTCTCACATAAAAATAATATAAAATATAAATTGTAAATAATATCTGGCCAACAGGAATTATTCACCCTTATAGCTTATGTGTGTTATAGTCTAATGAAGAATGCAGACAGACCTCATCTGTGCTGACAGTAAACAAAAAACAGTGAAGTAAAGCTGGCTGTTAAAGGGAAACCAACCACTGTTAAAGGAAGCTAAAATCATTAAAGACATTTTAAAATGTTGTATGTCATATAAAAAGTACACAAAAAGAAAGCAGGCAATGAGGAACCCTTTGAAGGAACAAAGTTAATTGAGGGGGGCTGCCCTACACATGTTTCGGCCACACCGGCCTTCTTCAGGGGCTGTGACAACTAGAAACATAAAACCACATAAAAACATGTGATAAATAATTTAATAAATGAGCACTGATGACTTCTGAGTGTACAGAATTAAATGATATCAAATTGTACATATAAATAATTAAAAACAACACAATTAAAGTAAATAGAAAATAAGAAATAAAAACATCCTAAAATCATTAAAAATAAGAAAAAGCATAATCCTAAAGAGCATACTGCATGCAACAGGAAATTTAGAGGTAAAAATTATATATATATGTCCATTTCAACTGATCTGTTGATAAGGTACTGTATTATTGTTTATCACTGCCGCTATGTGGACAGTTTAAACTCACATGTATAACAAAAACCAAACCAAAAACTGCTGCTCTTTACATCATAAGATTAAACTTAAAATGGTACAAATAAAAACCAAAGTAGAACATCCACGGAGCTGTAAAAATAGACACACTTGCTAAAAGATCACTTTTGAAGTGATCTTTTAGTGTGTATGTCTACTTTGGTTTTTACTTGTATCATTTTAAGTTTAATCTTATGATGTAAAGAACAGCAGTTTTTGGTTTGGTTTTTTTTATACATGTGAGTTTAAACTGTTCACAGTTCACCACTCTGATTCTTTTAAATTTCACTATGTTAAAAAATTGTTTTAGTCTTAAGTTTAGACTTCTAAGAGCCTTTATACCAGCTAAGCAGTCATGTGAGCGTATCTGTGCTAAAACCAAAGTTTCCGTTGAGCACGGCTACGGGTGTTCTTATCCACAGTTAATACGGTCGAAAGGCTCACAGACACTGTCTTACACTCTGCTTGTCTTGATGCAATGCCCCTAAGTATTCTTATGCCTTTAATTTTATAACAAATACAATATAGTGGACAGCACAGACAATTGATCATCTGCACACCTCTGATTTTTTTTCCTGATGAAGACTGCACCATACCTCCTTGCAATTAGTCTAAACTAACATTGTAATATGTTAAAACAATGGTGCTTTCTTATGGGTAGTTTATTGTTTTGTTTTACGGTGATTACATGTGCACACTCCAAGTTCCACATATGATTCTTTTTTGAAGCACCGTTCTATCATTATGGCTGATCCTTCTTTTGAGGAACCAACCTGAGTCTGCTCACATAATTAGGTTTTCATGTGTGTCCTATGCTTCCTCTATGATTATCCTAAGGCTTTCATTTAATTCTAACACCCATGTTTTATTGTATTTATTTTTTGCAATAAGTTTGGTGCCTCTTTCATGGCCACTCTACTGCCTTCTTACCAACAGTGATTTATATCACCTTTACAAATCCTGGGCTGTCCTCCTTTTTGCAAATGAATTTACAATTTTAGTTCCCTCCTCCTTTCCAAATTGTTCTGTTCCCTTTCTTCTTATACTGCCTTGCAAGGCTCTTTTTAACAGTTTTCATTATGTTCTGTCTTTAGCGTTTTATTCTTCACTATCAAGTACCATTGAGTATATGTCCATTTCAACTCATCTGTTGATAAGGTACTGTATTATTGTTTATCACTGCCGATATGTTATATATATGTATATATATATATATATATATATATATATATATATATATATATATATATATATATATATTTATTTATTTATTTATATTTAATGTTTACCTCTAAATTTTATCCTTTCCTGTTGCATGCAGTATGCTCTTTATGTTTGATTATGCTTCTTATAATTTTTAACGATTATCTATTAGATGATGTTTTTATTTCTTATTTTCTATTGACTTTGATTGTGTTGTTTTTAATTATTTATATGTACAATTTTATATATTTTAATTTTATACACTCAGAAGTCATCAGTGCTCATTTATTAATTTATTTATCACATTTTCATGTGTTTTTATGTTTACTAGTGGTCACAGTCCCCTAAAGAAGGCTGGTGTTGCTGAAACACGTGTAGGGCTGACCCCCTCAATAAACGTTGTTCCTTCCAAGGGTTCCTCATTGCCTGCTTTCTTTTTGTGTGTTGTTTTTCGGCAGTTGGGGTGCTTTTTTTGTTCCTGTCATATTAAAAAAAACTTGCTCTTTCCGCAATGATCAACATCAAAGGAAAACCAAAAGTAAAGTAACAGGCGATGTGCACACCGACTTTAAAACACAGAGGGAACTCCCACCATTATGAGAGGGTCAAAGGTCATGTCAATCTTCCCAATAGCGTGGAGTAAAAACAAATGTCACAAATATCATTTCATATCTTTCATTTATGAAGGAAAGGGTTTATATTAAAACATGCATAAAATGCCACATGAAAATTCAGCAAATTCTTGTCCCAGGGTGCAGATGGGGTGGGGGGGGGGGGCAGAGGAAATTCCCCACAGACCCTGCCTTTTTTTCTGGTGGCTGGCATCGCCTTGACTGAGTTAGCCAGGAAGGTCCTGTACATGCAGGCTGGGCTAAATTGCAGTCCCGGCCTGCACATACAGGACTGATCGTGATTCTGATCCCGCAAGACTAGACATGCCCCGTGGGGTCAGATTCCATATCCCCTCTGTACATCCGGCTCAGACTGGACATACATAGGGGATCTATGTCTGGGACAGAATGAGCCCTATACTGTAGTTGTTTAATTGTAAACTGCTTTGATTGAACCCATAATAGCAGTATATCAAAACCCAATAAACCATAAATCATTATTGACTCCCACAATGTGTGCCACCAGCAGAGCTACCAGGTGAGCCTCTTCCCACCATCAGAATCCTGCCACTTCCACAATCATCACACTGCTGGAAGTTCTACCTTGCTTGTTGATGTTTACCACTGCAGCAGTATTATCTGAGAACACGTTGAACTTCTCCAGAACTTGGTGAATTGCCCTGGTCTCTAGCCTGTTGATCGACCAGGAGGCTTCCTATGGGGATCAGCGCCCCTGTGCAAAATGACCCAGACAATACGGTCCCCAGCCCATAATGCTGACATTGATGGTAACTATCACTCTATCTTAGGCCTTCAGAGGCATTCTTTCTTTCAGAGGGTGAGTCTGCATCCACCAGGACAGTTGCACCCTGATTTTCTGGTGAAGATAAAGGCACTGTTTGAACAACTGGGAGCAAAGTCACCAGCTTCAGAGTCAAAGCCATTGATCCCAGGAGCTGCAGGTAGTCCCATAACATGGGAGCTGTCTGAGAGCAGAAATCCCTGCACTGCATCTGCAGCTTGACCAATCTCTTTGGGCATGAGAAACACTCTGCCCACATGAATGTCAAAGTGGTTAGCCAAATAAGGTCAACGCATCTTTGGTAGTAGACTGGCTAATCTACTGAAGAGGGCTTTAAACTAGATTCGTTGGGGATGGGTGAAGAAAGCCCCCAGGTAAGTGAAAGCCCCCAGGTAGGTGATACATTAAATACCTTTATGGAAATGGGTAACAGGGGTAACATATGGAAAGCAGTGTGTATTAATGCCCGTAGCATGGGAAATAAGATCCCTGAAGTTGAAGCTTTGGTGGGAGTGGCTGACTTGGATTTAGTGGCAGTTACAGAAACATGGTTCACAGAAAACCATGACTGGGACGTAACTATACCTGGCTATACTTTATTCAGAAAGGACAGGGTAGGAAGAAGGGGAGGAGGAGTGGCACTATATGTAAAAACTACTATTAAAGCTTTGGAATTACAGAGCTAAAAAGGGAGAGAGGAGGCATTGTGGGTTAAACTAGAAAGAGGGAAAGAGAAATCTATTTGCATTGCTGTGATATACAGACCTCCCTCACAAGAGGAAGAGGTGGACAGAGAGTTAATTGAAGACATACGCAGCATTGCTAGGAAAGGGGAAGTGCTACTGCTAGGAGATTTCAATATGCCAGATGTTGATTGGCACATTCCTGCTGCAGTATCATCTAGAAGTAAGGAGATCCTGGATTCTCTACAGGGAGAACTATTCAGGCAATTGGTAACAGACCCCACACGTGAAGGGGCCATACTGGACTTGGTGCTTACCAATGGTGAAAGTGTTTCTGAAGTTGTAGTGGGAGATCATTTTGCATCCAGTGATCAACAGATGGTGTGGTTCAGTATTAGGACTAGGGCTGTTAGAATCCATTCCAAGGTGAAGATCTTAGACTTTAGGAAGACTTACTTTGCGAAGATGGGCCAATACCTCAGGGAGTCGTTAGTGGGATGGGAACAGCTGGGGGATGTAGAAAAACAGTGGGCAAAACTGAAAGAGGGTATTTTAAAGGCAACCAACCTTTTTGTTAAAATGGTAAATAAAGGCAAAAGGAACAGGAGACCGCTATGGTTTTCGAAGGAAGTAGCTGAAAAAGTGAAGAAAAAGAGGGAGGCCTTCATGAAATACAAGAGATCACAGAGAGAGGAAGACAGGCATCTGTATTTGGAAAAACTTAGAGAAGCTAGCAAAGTAGTCAAGAAGGCAAAGATTCAAAAGGAGGAGGAAATAGCCAATGCAATAAAATGGGGGGATAAGACATTTTTCAGATATATTAGTGAGAAAAGGAAGGGCAAAAGTGGTATTGTCAGACTCAAGGGTGCAGGGGGGGGGGATATGTAGAAGCTGATAAGGATAAAGCGGAATTGCTTAACAAATATTTTTGTTCTGTGTTCACAGATGAAGAACCAGGAGCAGGACCTCAGAAAACACCCACAAATAAGAACAGAAGCGAGGGACATCTTGAACAATTTTCAGAAGACTTTGTTCGTGAGAAACTAGCTCAACTTAAAGTAGACAAAGCGATGGGACCGGATGGGATACACCCTAGAATACTGAGGGAACTTGGGGACGTTCTAGCAACTCCACTGACTGACCTTTTCAATGCCTCGTTGGAGTCGGGAGTGGTGCCATAGGACTGGAGAGAGGCTTATGTGGTGCCTTTACACAAAAGCGGAAGTAAGGATGTGGTTGAAAACTACAGGCCGGTTAGTTTAACTTTGGTGGTGAGTAAATTATTGGAAATGCTGCTGAAAGAGAAAATAGTGAGGTTTCTGGAGTCCGGCGGATTACAGGATCCGAGGCAGCATGGATTCACCAGAGGCAGGTCTTGTCAGACAAATCTGATTGATTTCTTTGACTGGGTGACCAGGGAGTTGGACCGAGGGAGAGCTCTAGATGTGGTGTATTTAGATTTCAGTAAAGCCTTCGACACTGTTCCTCACAGGCGACTTATAAACAAACTGAGCACCCTAGGGATGGACCCTAAAGTTACTGCTTGGGTTAGAAATTGGTTGGGTGGGAGGCGACAAAGAGTACAAGTAAATGGAGCTCACTCTGAGGAGAAGGATGTTACCAGTGGTGTGCCCCAGGGATCTGTCCTTGGTCCGATTCTTTTTAACATCTTTGTTAGTGATATAGCGGAAGGGCTGTCGGGTAAGGTTTGCCTCTTTGCAGATGATACCAAAATCTGCAATAGAGTAGACACCCAGGAAGGTGTAGATAACATGAGGAGGGATCTAGCTAAGCTTGAAGAATGGTCTAGAATTTGGCAGCTGGGATTTAATGTTAAAAAATGTAAGGTCATTCATTTGGGCTGCAGCAATCCAAGGGAGCAATACAGTATAGGAGGTGAAGTACTTTTGTCCACTAAAGAAGAGCGGGACCTAGGCGTGGTTGTGTCTGATGATCTTAAAGTAGCTAAACAGGTAGAAAAGGCGACGGCAAATGCTGAAAGGATGCTTGGGTGCATACGGAGAGGAATGGCTAGCAGAAAAAAGGAGGTGATAATGCCTCTGTATAAGTCTTTGGTGCGACCTCATTTGGAGTATGGTGTGCAATTCTGGAGACCGCACCTTCAAAAGGATGTGAACAGGATGGAGTCGGTGCAGAGGGTTGCTACTAAAATGATTAATGGGCTTCATTATAAAGCATATGAGGACAGACTTAAGGATCTTGATATGTACACCTTAGAGGAAAGGCGGGATAGAGGTGATATGATTGAGATGTTTAAATACCTCCGTGGCATAAATGTTCAGGGAGAGAGCCTCTTTCAATTGAAAGCAAGTTCTGCTACGAGGGGACATGGGATGAGGGTGAAGGGAGATAGATTCAGGAATGATATGCGGAAATATTTCTTTACAGAAAGAGTAGTGGATCCGTGGAATAGTCTCCCAGTGGAGGTGGTAGAGATGAGGACAGTAGCTGAATTCAAAAAAGCATGGGACCAACACAAAGGATCTCTAAAGGTAAAAAGTGGACTGTTGTAGTTGTTATGGAAGGACAGACTAGATGGGCCTTGTGGTCTTTTCTGTCATCATGTTTCTATGTTTCTATATTCCAAGTCCTGAGAGTGAGTAAAACTCCTTTTGGTGTCGTTGATCACCAAGGCAGCTTTTCCAGCCACTGAATCACCTGGGCCAAGTCTCACATAGACGCCATGGAATCACAGTCATCCAGGTATGAGTGAATCCAGGTCTCCTGCTTGTGCAGGAAGGTCACCACAACCACCATGACCTTCAAGAAAGTGTGAGGGCTCATGGCAAAGCAAAGAAAAAGGGCAAGGGAAATGTAAGTGGTGAACCTGTGATGCAGAACTGGTCAGATAGCTGAGAGGAATATGGAAATATTCCTTGGAAAGGTTGGAGGTTAGAAACTCCCCTTCCTGGACCAATGCAGTTACAACCCAGAGTGTCTCCAAACAGAAATAGGGCACTCTGAGCTTGGGTTTGGCTGCCTTCAACTTCCTCAAAAATGCATCATCATTATATCTAAGTATTAGAGAGAGAGAGAGAGAAAGATAGGGGGCATTAAGGAGACGTTCTATAATTTCTAGTGTAGTTCCCTTTTTGTGAGTGTGACACGAGGGGAAGTCTTAAAGTTGTTTCAAAGATAGTTAGAAGAGAAGGGGAGGATGGGAACAGGAATTAAAGTCAAAGTGAGTGCAAGAGAGAAGTATTAGAGAGAGAAACATAATGGGAAAGAAAGGTATGTTGTGAATAGTGAATGAATGTTTAAGAGGAAAGTATATGAAGGTGATCCACATTTTTGTCCCATTAGAGGGGAGGGTGTAAGGTAGTAAAAATTTAGAGAGTAAGGGGCGAAAGGACAGATGATGCTAGAAAACTGTAATAGTTTTTCAACAAGCAAGCTGCTCCTGTCAACACCCAGTGGACGGATTGTCACAATCGTTCCTGTTCCTGAAGAAGGAGGAAAGACCGGGCCCCAGCATACCTACCAAGACTCTGAAAGGATAAGTATACCATCATTTGAACACTGATACTTGAGCTCAAATATTTTATAGGGTCACCTTTGTAGTAAAAAGGTGGAACTGACACGTATCTGGAAAATTGACAGTTTTTATGAGAATTTACCTGACTGAGTCTCTTGGAGAAAAGAAATAGACCACCAAACACCCTGTATTTTGAAGGAAACACTTTATTGACATTGATGTTTATTTTTAAGTATTCATGTTGACCTGGTTTACATAATTCACCTATGTTCAAAATACTCACTTGTTTTTATGTGAAAACCGTGTGCATAAAATAAATGTATTTATTGTAACATCAAATTGGTCCAGAGCCTTAGTCCCTAATTAGAAAAAATATTCTTTCCCCTTATTAGTTCCTCTCTTTCAGAGGGGTATTCCTTAGGGGGACATAGTGTATTTCTACTGTGACCATTCTTACAAGGGTAAGCTGTTTAACATCACTTCCAGCTTAACTGTGAAATCCCTCAGCTTCTCAACTTGCCTTCCTGAAATGGTTACACTAGCTTCTCTTAGTGCTGCACTTGGGTATATGCTAATGATGTCATCACTGACGGCTGCTCTAGTCTGTCTCCACCTGCTGATTGGGGAGCATAACCCACTTAGTCTGGACTGGTCTAACCGGATGATAAGGGGATGATAAGGAATGGGGAATACACATGTATATATTGATCTGTCCTGCACACTTCCTAATCATGCCCTTGAAACTCCACCTTGAAACTTCCACAATTTCCAGGACATTCACATGTAAACTGACTCCTTTCTAAAATGGCCCTTTACACATAGATGCCATTTACAAGTGTATATGCCTGATTATGCATGTTTAACCCTGGGAGTACCGATGGGGTCAAAAGTGACCCCATTGCAAGTTTCACAATGTGTATCTCAGAAATTAGTTGTTCAAGAATGCAATCTTTTTATGACTTTTCACATGTCAATATTCTCTTTATATTGCACCATGAGAGGAATAATTTTCATCCGCTAGGTGACGCTAGTGATGAATTGCAGCACAGAGTACCAGTGAGGTCATTTTTGACCCCAGTTGCTTACGTCCGGTTTGGATCATGATACAACTTGCAGTTTTGTGAATTTTTTGATCTGACAAAGGTATTTATCATTAATTATGTATCATTTATTTTTTGTACTCTTATTTTATGAAAATTACACATTTTCTGTAATTGATATCATACGTTCTCTCATTATTTCCGATGAAATCTAAAGGCTTTCAGCTCGTTCATCACGATTATTGTACACCTATAGTAAAACTGCTTTGCATTTTATTCAACTTTATCTTTGTTTATTTATTTTAGGTTATTGTTTATGATGTCAAAACAAAAGTATTCACCTGCCCAAGTAAGAGAAATATTGCAACGAGATGCTGACAGTGATGGCTCTGAATTGTCTGATGATGCAGCATATTCAGCAAGCGAAGAAGCATATCAGCCAAGTTTGGGCGATAAATCTGATGATGACAGTCATGATTCAGATGGCAACAGCAGTTGGTTGCCAAGTGAATGTGAGACTGATGTTGAGCTGGTAACATCGCCTGCAGCAAGATTTGACAGACGGAGAATTTCAATGTTTTCTTGGACTTCTGATCCTCTCAGGTGTGTACAAGTCATGAAATGAATCCATACTTCAGTTGTGGAACCTTGAAGATGGTCATTCTGCTTTCGGCAAAAATATGGCCCGTAACCATTTTCAGCAAATTTCTTGTGCTCTCAGATTTGATGATGCAACTAACAGACGTGAACAACGAGGCGTGGATAAGCTTGTTCCAATTAGACACGTTTTGGATACCTGGGAAGCAACTCTAAGTGACGCCTTTGTTCCTGGTGAAAATGTTACCGTGGATGAGCAACTGCTTACATTTCATGGCCGTGTTCCATTCAGACAATATATTCCCAGCAAACCTGGGAAATATGGCATAAAGCTATGGATGTTATGTGACAGTGCAACGTCATTTGTTCTGCGTCTTCAAGTATATACAGGAAGGGAACTCGGACAAAACAGGAAACAGAATCAGGGTGAAAGGGTTGTGCTGCAACTCACTGAAGGATTGACGCGATCTGGCAGAAATGTTACTGTTGACAAGTTCTTCTGCAGTTTATCCCTGTCACGGAAATTGTTAGAAAAACAAATGACACTTTTGGGGACAATTCAAAAGAACAGAAAAGAATTACCTCCAGAATTTGTAACAGCAAAGGGCCGAGAGGTATTCACTTCACTGTTTGCCTTTTGCGATGACGCCACTCTGGTTTCCTATTGCCCGAAGAAAAGAAACGTGGCTGTTCTTCTGAGCAGTTTGCATGATCAAAAAGAAGTAGATAACACACATCCAGACAAAAAAACATGCATGATCATGGACTATAATTCTAGTAAAGGTGGAGTAGATACGGCAGATCAAATGTTGCTCACGTATACCACAAAATGAATGACAAGACGCTGGCCAGTGAAAATCTTCTAAAACATGTTGGACATCAGTGCTTTGAATGCCTTCATTGTTTGGATGTTACTAAATCCATAATGGCAGTCCAAGTCAAAGCACAGACGTCGTCTATTCCTCTTGGAATTAGGAAAGCAGCTGCTTCAGAGTAATTGCAGCGAGACTTCTTCCAGCATTGAAGAAGCCACTGATGCTGTTTGCAATGTCAGATCTCAATAAAAGGGCAAGGTGTCACTGCTGTTCCAGAGAAAAAGACAAGAAAAGCAACATAGTTTGCACCTCCTGCAAGCACAATGTTTGCAAAGAACATTCAGAAATTGTCTGTGTCTCATGCAAATGACTGTAGTACTTTACTGTGTTCATCAACTGCATGCAAAAACTGCTTTCATGGCAACTCTTCTTCATGTAATTTTATGATAAAGCATTAAATTTCAAAACATTTAACCTTCATATAATAAATAATTAATTCAGAATAATATTTTGTCTGTTTAATTTAAAATTTTCATGGTTAACAAAATTCGTCGTGGGGTCATTTATGATCCCAACGGTATTCAGTGTGTGCAAAAAATCTCGGTAATTCCAGGGTTAAATTCCAAATGAGGCTTCAACAATAACCCCACATTAAGAAAAATATTAAATTGTTTACAATCCAAAACAAATATTAAAAACCATACTCCCCTACTTCTGAGCATCACCAGTCCTTACATCTATGCTCTCTAAATCTAAAACAAAGCGGATTTTCATCAAACATCCAAATGCTAAAATATCCTCCATGTTCCAAAAATCCCTAGAAATTTTATTCCATGATAAGAGAATAACCATGGAAAAAAATCTATCTAAAAAATGTTTTCCCCGTGACTGCAAAACCCTAACCAGGGAGTAGATCTTCAACTTCTTCCTTAAACATTCAGTGCTCATTCCATGTATGATCTTATATATGATTGAAAAAGTCTTAAAGATAATGGGGGGGGGGGGGTGGAGAGATATTCAAAGACATTTACAAACCATGTAAATGCCGTTCTGCAGGATATTCAACGCACTAACACTGTTAGTGCCACTGAATATCTGCAGGTGCCAGGCTACATGCCCCGATGCTAAGTGGTTAGCAAAAGGGTATCCCAGGGTTGTTCTGGGGCAATATCCATCGCTAATGGGGCAGCGGCGATATTGAGTTGCTGGCTGTTTAGCAAGACGTGGTGAAAGTAAGGCGGAGAAAGCTGTGGCATAACTTTTTCCTGCAGAAGCTAAATATCGCTGAATATAGAGCCCAATATCCTTCTCAATCCATAATCAGTGTAAACCAATTAAAACTGGCGATGTATGTTTTCTAAACCTACAACCAGTTGGTGGATGTGCTGCTGAATTTTGAATACTTTGCGACCTCATGTCTCCATTTCGAGTAACCCAAGGTACACAGGGTTACAGTAGTCTAATCTAGAGGTTAAAGTGAGATGCACAATCCTTTGCTAAAGATGAGCTTGTAAATAATGAATTACTCTCAATTGTTTCCTGTGGAAATGGCTGCCCTTAACAACATCATCAGAGCTCTATCGAGTGCCCATAGGCCCCATCCTACTTGAAAATGCACTGTTACCAAAGGAAGCTGTAAATACAGTATGACCACTGAAAAAAAACGATTGGCTGTTAACCTAAAACTTCACACTGAAAGATACTAAATTATCAAAGCTTTCAATAATGAACCATTCAACCTAAACTTTTATTTTTGTGCTTCCTAAAACTCAACTTCCTCAGAAATGCATCATAATTATTATTTATGTCCTTCCTGACCACCCGTAAAGGCCTATTTTACATACGCCATCTAGGTGGGACTTAGGACATCCAAGTCAGGTGATCCCAATTCTCCAGGTATTTAACAAAAGGCTCTGCTGAACATGGGGCCTTTGTTAAAATACCTATATGGATGCTGGCATGTCCAATAGGAACCAGCCATTTCATTAATCCATTTAAAAAAAGAGCAGCATCACTTAGGGCTTTGCACATGTAAGCACTGGCAATTGCAGTGGGAGCGATGATCTTTCAACATGCGTGTGTATTTGCCACCAGTTATATATGTACATGACAGATTTTAGAAAACTATATGTACAAGAGGAGCCAGTTAAGGAGCTGAATGAAATAAATGTTGTTTTCATACTTTTTACGTTGGTGGTAAACACCACTGAAATAAGTACTGCTATTACTACCACTACTTTGATTTGCATAGTACTACAAGCAGGATGCAGTGCCCTACAGAGACATGTAAGAGACAGTTCCTGTTAATCATGAGAGACAGCACAACAACTGGGGAGTAGGGTAAATCTAGGGAAAGGGTAAAGATATACATACAGTAGGAGGTGAGCAGGAGACTAAGGGGATCCTAAAGCAGCCACGAAGAAGTGGATTTCAGCCTGGGTTAGGGCCAGAGATGTCACTCCTTGGGCAATTTGTTCCAAGCATGTGGAGCAGCAAGGCGGAATGAACAAAGTCTGGAATTAGGGAATTCCAGAAGTCTGGAATTGAGGGGTCACAATTACCCCTTCAATCTCTGTTGAAGACCCTGGGCCCATATGAACAGATATTTATGCACGTCTTGGAGCAAGTGTAAATGCTGATGGGGTATTTTTTTTAAAATCCCATTTACATGCATAAAAGCTGTGTAGCCCTTGTAAAATGCCTGCCTAAAGCTACCAAATAATTGAATGCCTTTTTCAAAATTCATGATAATATTTTGGTTAACTACAATGTCACTGCTGAAAAAACAGAAACATACTTACACCTCTCTTCCTGCTGTTAGTCATCCTTTAGTTCGTATTCCCATGACCTGTTAACCTTCGTCAAAAGTCTCTTTTGGCTCTTCAGTAGACTCATGTCAACACTTCTTTTCCTATTCCACTTTGCCTTCTGGCTATTAATTAATTTTTTTTAGCTCACTGTCAATTGCTCAGGCCCCAGTAGCCCCATTCTGCCTGTACATTGCTTTGTTGCTTCACACTGAGTTGCACAGATGTGTTCCTTTTTCAGTTTTGAAAGCTGATTTATTTTTCATCTCGCTTATGCTCTGCTTCATCAGTTTCTACTTGCAGCTGATTTTGGTGATATACTGTATTCAAGTGAATTGATTAAAAATAAAACAAAAGAAGGCTCTATGTAACTTGCACAAAATGAGACAATGTGTCCGTCACATACCCTTTAAAAAGCTATCTTTGCTGTAGACATCAAATGCTGGGAGGAATCTCAGACTCATTTGAACTCATTTCTGAATCTGCAACACACTACCACAGACCTGCAAAGTATCATAATCATAACAGGGTCGGACTCTGATTTATGAACCACCCCCATCTATGGACTCCACTTAATTAAAAGTGCAGAGCTTTGTCCGGCTCTTTGCAATGGTCCAGTTTCAGAAATTTCCAGTGTATAGAATTCAAGCGAAAAAAACATATAAAGTAAATCACAATTCCTTAGTACTGTAATATCATAAGGGTAATCTTTGTTCCACATTCACTTAAAAGGTTACATGTAATTACCGCTTTGTTCATACGCAATGGTGATAAATATATGCATGTTCTATTCTCAAATGTTTTGAATAAATAGCCTTGGATATGCACTATCCCATATATAGTCAAATTAGCCCAAACTCAGTTAACAAACCTTAGTTCTAATCTAAGAAGCTAAAACAAGAAACTTAGGATCACATATGGAGTCTTGCCACAGGTTTATTACTGAGATACTTGAACGGATTGGATTCCAAGCTCAAAGTAATGTTGCTACAGACAAAGAAAGGTGGAAATTATTTTAGAACTAGCACAGGGAGATGTTATAAGTGCAAATTCAAATAATGTTGATAGGATGAGTTCAGTAAGTTCTCTGAAATGTAAGGTTTCTTTGGGAAGGCTCATATACTTTTCATGCAAGTGGTCTTATTCTACATGGCTCTGTTTTACTTTTCTGTCATGCTTAAATTGATGATTATGTCTCAGTCGGAATAGGCGTATGATTTCTAGGGGAAACTAAAGCTTTTTATTAAATCAATAAAAAGACACTGTAGGACACGAGCTACAGAAATGATATAAGCTTCTTCTTTACATGCGATAGCAAGTTAAAGGAGTGAAACGAGGAAGAGCGAAGCAAGATGGCGCCGGAAACAGATGCCCACTGACTTCGCTCAGCCAGGGTTCCTACATTTGTTTTCTTTTCCAGCTTTTCCTGTGCTTTCCTGCCCTATGCCACATTCGGGTAGGAAATGGAAAGCAAAAATTTTGTTGGTGGTGGCCTCGGGTGGTGAGAAGATGGCGGTTAGTGGGCCCATGGAATCTTTTGTGTGCCCTGTGTAAAGGGGTGGTGGAGCTCCAGATGGCCTGCTGGATACAACGGGGGCAGAAGGAGAGCCCTTGTGTGTCATTGGGCTGGAGGTATCGCTCAGTCTGGAGAGCCGAATCTCCCCGGATTAGCCAGCGTCTGAGATCCTGCACGGGGACTTTGGAGTGAGTATGCGAGTAATGGCAGCCTCGTCTCCTGAGAAGTTTGTGCAGCTATCTAGTCCCAGAATTGTTAACTGGGAGTTTGGCAGTAATGCTGAATGTTCTGGTGTGGAGGGGGCAGCTATAGAAGAGGATTCCTGTTCCTGTTCTTGGTATTATTGATCTGAGGTGCAGCCTCCTCCGGATCTGGCTAGCTCTGGCCAAGGAGCAGTGCCGGTTAAGGATTCCACTAACACATTGGTGGTGCCTTCTATTTCGGCCCTGGAACTATTCAAGAAGTTTCTGACTTCTATATTGAAGATTTCGGCTGAATCACTTCCACCAATCTTTAAGGCTTTCTATTTGCCTACTGCTAAGATTAAAGCTGTGGATAGCTCTGAGAAATCATCATTGTTATTATTGGATAGTTTGGATTTGACTACTTTCTTGGAAAGGTCGGCCTCTGACTCAGGGATGACCGCTACTTTGTTGGCTACCCTTGCTTGAGAGGCCGACCGAGATTGGTGTTTTTGGACTCTCAGATCAGGATGTTCCCTGATATTTCCGGGCTACGCAGAAGAGCAGGAGACAATTTTTACTGTATCGTGCTGGGGTGATCTAACTGGCGGGTCTTTTCTTTTTGCGTTTTCCTTGTAAATGTTTGGTGAAATTGGCTGGTCTCAGCTATATTTTTTATGATACTTTCCAGTTGGCCTCTAGAATGTCGAGCATGTAGGACCCCTCTTCTTTGCCTCCCCTAGGTGGCCCTACTTAGTTATGTGGGTTGACCTTATGGTGATGGTTTAGTTTACTCCCCCTTGACATCTGTTCATTCCCTTATAAGATTATGTAAGAATATTTCCTTTATATTGTGACCTGTCTTGCTTCACTTATTGAGGACTTGAGGGCTTGGATGGTTAAGTGTAATCTATTGTTGTTTTCTATATTGTAATTTTCTTTAATTTGCCCTATCTGTGCAAGATATTTTTCTTATGTTTATTTTGTGAAATTGCAAAAATTAAAAAAAAAAAGGAGTGAAACGAATAACTTGTGAAGTAGGAAGTCCTATAATAGAGGCCTTCAGGAGGTCTCAAGTCAAGACTGAAAGAGTATCATCTAGCAAAAGTTTCATCATCAGAAAAATGAATCATTTGCAAAAGGGGTTTTAAGTTAGCATCCCATTAGGATTGAAAGCAGAATTGCTAAAGGCTACCATAATGAGTAATGAACAATGAATTTTGTGTTTTTTCTCAGGCTATGAATTTTTTAGGCTCTAAATATATTTCACTTCCTATGTCTCTATCACATGAATTTAAAATCCTCTCTAAGAGCTAACACAATTAAGGAACCTAAGGGGCAGTTTTACTAAAGTGCTCTAAGACGTTAGCATGTAACTTAGCGCATACTGTTAGCGCAAATGCATGGTAACTGTTACTGTGCTGCCATCAAAGTTAGCACACACTAATTCATATGCTCACAGCCTGCTTTCTTTTTGGGTGGGCATGGCAGCGGGTGACAGCTAGTGCCTGAGATGGCACCGTGTTCTAGTGTCACAACTGCCAAATGCACACTGCACTTAAAGCCACCTCAAGCTGCCATGGAAAGCTCAGCTGACCTGTCAACCCTTCCTCCCTCCCACCCAGTCGCATGCCCGGTGCTCCATGAGACCTTCCCTCCCATCCTTGTACAAATCACTATCTTATTATGGGGCCATTGCAGGTTCATAGTGCTTTTGATGATCATTTTGACACTGTGGTGAACAAGATTATAGGGCCAATGATGTTGAACGTCCGTTAAACAAATATCAAAATAATGTCAGTGTTTAATCAACAGGTACCTGGCTAGATGGTAGAGAACTGGAATGCTTCCATTTGTTAGAGTTCTTTTCCTCCCCAGTTATCAGTTGCCTTCCCTCTGGACACCTACCCCAGGTTCCCACTGCTCAGGTACCTGGGGAATAAGCACCTACACAGAGTAAAGCATGCAAGGCGTTTATTCCAACGAGACAAAGGAAGTTCCTTTCTTATATACTGTGAAAGAAACAGTACAAACGTTGCACAATGAGTCATACCTTCTATCTGTTGGTCCAGCAATTTCATACAGGGTATGACCCCAGCACGACCCCAGCCCTGACCTGCATCTTGCCACGTACACATTCTTTACAGGGTCAGATAATATAGTAGAAGTTTCCAGACTTAGAAAATAACATTATCATAGCACTGTCACAACAAGCCTGCTGCCTAACACATTCTTACCCCCTTACGCCATTAAGGAGGTGTTGAATGTAGTTGATCCCTTTAAGTAGCAGTGGTGAAAATAGAAATAGGCACTTTGAGAGAGCAGAGTGAATTAGCCATGTGGGTTTGGAGAATAGGCGACTGTACCTTTAGCTTCTGAATGGATATCACAGCTCTGTGCAGATGATTAAGAGGAAGTTTCCATCCAACATATTAGCTATGCAAATAACTTTCCTCGGGCTTTTCACAGTTGTTAAAGAGTTGGTAGGTAATCCTGATTTGAAGGAGGTAGATGACAGTCCTCAGGCAGATTGTTTTACTGATTACTGTATGGCAAAGGAGACAAACATTCATTCTGCAATAGCTGTCTCATCTTAGGTTTCTGTGGAGATTGCGAAGTAGACTGAGTTTCATTCCCTCTCAGTATCTGATGTGTCCTGTGCGGTGAAGCAGCTGAGATCAACACGTTTTGTTCTAGATCCTTGTCCTGTGAGTTTCTTAATGGCACTTAGGATGTGCTGGGCTCTTTGCTCACTACAATTGTGAATGCAAAGCTCTGTTATGGTGCTTATTCTTTCTCTTTGAAAAGAATGATCGTCCATCCTCTTTTGAAACATGGTGTTATGTACAAAGGGGTGATGACCAGCTACCACCCAATATCCAATTTGACCACCCTGAGTAAGGTGACTGAAAAACATGTTTTTCATTAGCTGGATGATTCTATCCTGGAATTGTCCTTTTTAGACCCTTTTCGCTGTGGGCAAAGAACCGAGCCCTTGGAGTTCTTAGTAGTTGATTTTCTTCAGCAAAAGATTGCTGGACATGTGTACTGATTTTACCACTAATTATTTTGATAATTGGCTAGGTTATTTAGCATCTTTTGGATTTTTTGAGGGTGATGTTACAGTAGTTTTCATCTTTCCTATCTGAGAGGCAGATGTAAATGGTGTTTGGGATCGCTGTTTCAGCTTGGCAGCCCTTACATTTGGAAGCACCCTAAGATTCCTCTCAATCAGTAATGCTGTTTAATATGCAGCATTTGGCTGTGGTGTCGTGTTCGGTGCAATGCACTTTCATATATACGCAGATAAAGTACAAGTATTCATTGAAGGGGAAGAGACAGCAGATATCTTAAGGAACCTGAACAAATTGTATGGAATATGTTGCCCCTGGATGGTTGCTAACTTGCTGGCTTTGAACATGTGAAAGATGGAAATGCTATGGATAGACAGAGTGCCTTTATGTTTTGCACTGATTTGGTTGTATCCTGGGATTGTGTAATCTGGGGATACTATTGGATTGCCTGCGGATGTTCAAAGCCCCGAGTTGAGTTTATGCTTTGTTCGGCTTTTTATACTGTAAGCCGTGGTTGTTATTTTCCATGACAGGAAAATTATGCATACCTAATAATATGTGTTTCTTTCAAACCCAGCCTTTAGGAACTTACTTACCCTTTAGGCACTTACTTACCAATCGGGGCTGTGGGAGGAGGAGCCAGCAGCTTGAAACAGCAGCCGCTGCCGGCAGGAACACATAGAGACACCCGCAGCCATCTTCAGCTCCCCCGATCGGGGTCGAGCTCCTGAGCGGGCCGGCCAGCTTTCCCGCTTAGGCCTCCAGCCCAATCGGGGCTGTGGGAGGAGGAGCCAGCAGCTTGAAACAGCAACCGCCACCAGGCGGGCCCGCACCTGTCGGGCCTGCGCCTGAGGGCCTCGCCAGAGGGCCCTTTGGCGTGGCCCTTAGGTGTGGGCCCGACAGGCGGGGATCAAACCGAACCCCTTAACCAGTACAGCTTCTGTGTTCTGGGTATGAACACACTGAAAAATCCTATGAAACAGATGTCACTGCAACTCTCACATTCAGCCTCTCCAACCCATCACAGGCTTGCCATCAACTAGCCTGAAGGAGCGAGTCACATCAACCACGAGCAGCCCCCTCAGCACAAGTATAGACAACAGGAAACTGTTTGAAGATCAACGTGAAGGATTGGGCGCTCCGGTCTCAAGGTCTTTCTTGTCAAGTACCTATATAATAGTATGTTTAGATACCTTGCACTACAATGTTAATCAATTAGTGTATTTGGATACATTGTATATATTGTAGAATGTCTCATACTGCTATTACTGCCAGTATCTAGTTAGCCTTTCTGAAGGCAAGTGGCTTGTGTATCTCTCATGCACTCTCCTGTTAGCCTGATAGCCTGAGTATACTATTCCTGTTTCATACTCCTTGCTGTTTGAGCAGATATCTACCCTGTTAACAGGATGACTGTCTGATCTGTACTCATTGCAAATTGATTCTGTTTGCCACCATCTCACACTTACATTCTTGCTCATTATTGTATGCTATATCTGCTAGACTACCTAACCAATTTAGGTATAGCAACAATCCTCTAGTGAGTTGCTTACAACGCCTAGCGCACCAAGATGGAACACCCTAATCCGGCCATATTTGCCCTTTTTTTCCTATTCACTAGTTGGCACCCAAGCTCTCTAGCCATAACTCCTTCTTACAATCAGATCCCGATCCTACATAGCCATGGGAGAAGATGGGCAGGTACATCTCATCATAATGTAAAATGGGACACACGATCGCATCACCCCCATCTGCTACACATTGCACTTCAACACTCTATGAAAGCTAAACAGGACAAAAGCCCCTACCCACGAAATCTAAAATGTGCTCTCATCAATGCCCGCTCAATCCGTAAGAAGTGGCCAGTGATTGCAGACATAATATCCCTCCATAATCTCGACATCCTCATGGTCACCGAAACATGCCTATCTCCTGAAGATAACGTCATACTCAATCAGCTTCTACCCTTTAATTTCTCAGCATACACAAGCAATAGAGAAAACAGAAGAGGAGGTGGTGTTCTCATCCTCAGCAGAACAGAGCTCCATTTCCAGCTAGTTAACTCCACTAGTACAAACCACTTGGAAACAGTCTCCATTTCCAACAAGATCTGCTCTATAAATCTGCTTTATAGAGCTCCCTCAGCCTCCACAGAGGACCTCCCAACTATTATAAACCTCGCATCCAATATCCAGAATCCAAATACACCAAATTGGATTCTAGGTGATTTTAACCTGCCAGCACTTCAGGATAACCATTCTTCTACCTTTCTTGAAGCCCTCGATATTCTAGGATACAAGCAATTAGTAATAGAATCCACTCATGTGAAGGGAAATACATTAGATCTCATTTTTGCTCCACAGACAGTTTCTGACCAATTCCATGACACCGTGTTGTCCATAACTTCTGTACCATGGTCAGATCACAAACTCATCATTTTCCGGATTCCCACTCATGACAGTCAATCGAAGATCAACAGAGCTCCAAGTAATCCCCCTAAACTACCTGCTAGAAGTTTCCGCCCATTCAATAAAGATCTGATCCTGGCAGAAACGGGTTCGTTCCTTAATAAGACCACCATGGACCTGGAGGAGCTGATCACTTGCTGGAACAATAACCTCAGTGCGATTGCACTTCGTCAGCCTCCAAACAAGTCATCAAGGAAAAGACCTACAGCCCCATGGTACACAGCTGAGCTAAAATCATCACTCAATTTACTACGGAAGCTTGAGAAGCGTTGTTGAAGGTCACACTCCATTCGAGACCAGACAACATACATCCATCAGCTAGCCGCTCACCGCGAAGCCATCACAAAGAAAATGAAACAGCACCACACAGACACTCTGAAACGCTCGCTAAATAAACCTCATGATCTGTTTAACCTTGTCAAGTCTCTATCCAAGGAGCCAACACCTGAGCACCAATGTGAAATTCATCCGCAGGAGTTTGTCACCTACCTCCAATCCAAGTTACGTCAGACAAATACAATTTCAATGGGTGTCACCTCCACAGACCAAGGGTGTACAACATGTGCAACATCTTTAACGTCCTTCTTGACCCCTTCCAAGAAATGCATCGAAGATACGATCATGAACCTCAATACCACTACTGCGCAAACAGATCCTTGTCTGGCTTTTTGGATATAGGAACTGCGCAGTGATCTCAGTCCGATAATAACGAAAATAATGAACCTATCTTTCACAAGTGGTTACTTCCCATCTGCCCTCAAACACACGTCGATCAGACCTCTGCTAAAAAATAGTAAATTAGACCCCCAAAAGGTAGTCTCCTACAGACCCATTTCAAGTATACCTTTTCTCGCAAAGTTAATCGAAAAAGAGGTGCAAAGGCAGTTACAAGACCACATCGACTCTGCTGCTCCACTAGATCCATGCCAACATGGATTCAGGGAGTCACATGGAGTGGAAACATTCCTTACCACCCTTTTCAATAATATAATCACTGGCATTGACAGCATCCATCAGGGTTTTGCACTCATTTTCCTAGACATTGCTGCAGCCTTCGACTCAGTAAATCATGAGCTTCTCCTAGGACGGCTAAAAGAGAAGGGCATCTGCGGAACAGCATTGGATTGGTGCAGATCATACTTGTCCAGTAGATGGCAGCACGTACAATCAAGTGTAACAACATCAGAACCGTTTCACCAAGGTAAAGGAGTTCCTCAAGGATCCTCCCTATCGGCTTTGATGTTCAACATATACATGCAACCCATCTGCAACATCATCCGATCTTTCAATGTCAGTTGTATGACATATGCTGATGATGTCCTGCTCTATATGCCATTCTCTATAGATCAAGTTGACCTCTCCCCTTTGACCAACTGCTTCAATGCCATATCTGAATGGCTCTTGTCACAAAACCTTCGAATTCAGCATAAGAAAACTGAGGTGCTCTTCATTACGAGGAACCCGAACTTCAACCCACCCCAATACATGAAGGTGAAAGAAGCTGATCTTCAAGAAAAACCCACAATTCGTTACCTGAGAGTTACACTGGATCAAAACCTTGACATGAAGGCATACATAGCTAATACTGTAAGAGCAATCTATTTCAAGATCCGCTCACTCAGACATCTACGCCCCTTGCTTGAACCAGAAGATTTTCGGACAATTTACCAGGCGCTGATAATACCACACTTTGATTATGCCAATGCCATATTACAAGGTCTCCCCCAATCCATTTTGAACCCCTTGCAACTTGCCATGAATAGTGCTGCGAGGGTTCTCCAGGGTTCATTTAAGAGAGACCATGTGATGCCCCTTCTAAAGCAGTTATACTGGCTCCCTGTACAAGCCAGGATCTTCTTCAAAACTGTGCTGCTGACATTCAAAGCAGTAAATAAACTCTCCTCATCTTCAATATCTGACCTTATCCAAACAACAGCTCCTAATAGACCAAGAAGATCCACAGCGATAAATATGCTAGATATGCCGAGAGAATTAACAAAATGCACCTCAACACCTGCAAACAGGGCCTTCAGACTCTGCGCTCCAAGATTCTGGAACTCATTACCATCAAACATCAGGACAATCACTAAACTAACCCAGTTTAGGAAGGCCCTTAAACACTTCCTTTTCCTCAAATACTTCCCAGAGAGCAGTGAATCTCATCACCATTCAAATATGTACAACTGTGCCACCACACCCTATCAGCCAGGTGATCACACCATGCAAGGAGTCCCTGACCATTAAATCACCCTCTTGCTATGTCTTTATATAACACCGTTGTGTAAATAGTTACTTTTGTTATCCAAGTTGGTTCTCCTGTTAATTGTAAACTCAGACTTATGTACCCTGTCTGATTGTTATATTCCATGTAAACCGCGCTGATGCTGAATAGTGCGGTATAGAAGAAATTGTAAATAAATAAATAAATACCCTTTGCTATGAATGCTGAAGATATGGGCACTCTTATCCCTCTAGAATTGGAAGCATTGGACACAGATTTTCTTCTAGGCCTGTTGAAAAGAATAAATAGATGTTCTGTCTTTTGGAATGACGCTGTTGTCTTCAGATGCTGCCTCAGAGCATGCTTCATGACCAGGAAATGAAGCATGCCGTTCTTGCCTTCCATTTCACTTCTGCTGAATGTCACTATTGAAATCACCCGGTTCAGACTGAGAGACTACCTTAGGGAGGAAAGGTGGAACCCTCTTCAGAGCTACTTTCTCCTAATAAAACTTAAGGTATCTGCAAACTTGATATGTGTATTGCTGATATTATTGACACAAGGAAAGCCCCTTCATATGTCAGGGATAATTGTAGAAGGAGCCACAAAATGTTACATACTCTCTGCATGCAGAAATCATGGTATTTTAATGATTGATGTGCATTAATATGTGTACATTAGGTGCTTGCAATGCCACAAGTGTTCATGGGCAATGTTCAGTCAGAATGCATGAGTGCATTGCTGTGGCAGGTGCAGGCCTGTGACCCACAGTGTCCGAACATAAGCAGGCCAGCATGGCTAGCTTGACCTGTAAATGAGGCCTGTGGAGAGGCATATAGGATTGCACATCCCCCAATATGCTGCTATTGTAAGATAGAACTCAGTAGAAGTATTGAATTAGCTTAGGTAAGCAGAATTGCAGTATTAAAAGATGGAAAAATACAGAAAAAACATGTTTAAAAGTTACTGATAAGAAAAAGTACATCTGCAAAGAAATAATTGGGAGTGCTGACAGATGAGTTGCAGAGCCCAGCTCCTCTGCACGTACAAATTGGTTCTATAACCTTGAGAGTGTGAAAGTAACAAGTTGATGAACTGACCATTGTAATTGGGACTAGAAGGGGGGTATGCAGGTGTCATGCCCACTGGAGGGACATAATTGGATAAACTTATCAGTACCGGGACCAATAGAAGAGGTACGGGAGGTTACCGGGACCAATGAAATGTTTTTCTATACCTAGAATGGAACAGAAGTCTATAAAAGTTGTTGTAATGCTTGAAAACTTTGCTCAGCCATTTTGAAATTGATTGGTTCGAGACTTGTGCACAAATAAATGATTTGGACCTTTTGAACAGACTCCTGGTATCATTGGTTTGTCTGCGCTTTGCTGCTACATATTCCTTGGTGCGTTGGCCGGGAAGTTGTGGAATCAAAGTGTATATAGGGCAATATACCACGACTTTCCGCCTCTATAGGCTTGGTCCTGCCGGGATCGCGCCCTTCCGACGAGGGCTGCTCCCTGGCGCCACCGGTCCCTTGTATCGGAGGGAGCTGGTCGGACCTCGGCGGGTGACGAGCCCGGCTGGAGTCAACGCCTCGAACCCGAGTGAGGGGAGTCCGAGGTCCAACTCATGCGCCTGCTTGGGAAGTTTGCGAACCGGATCCGGTGAGTATAGTTTTGATTTTGGGTCTAGACAGAAATAGAAAGAGCAGTACTGCCATTGGAACTTGGAACTTTGGAATTTGTAATCTCGAGATATTGGGAATTGGTAAGAGAGCATGATCACCTCTCAAGGAAGGGCCGAGTAACCCCGCATGGGAATTCGCCGGGTGAAACCCCCATCCTTTTTGTAATTGGGAAATTGGAAAAGACTAGTCAGAACAGATAGAAACGAATGCATTCTGGGATACGTTGCTAGCATGATTGTGTGAACGAAGTGTGAATGAGAGGTCTGGCAGCACGGACCAAGTGAAGGCGGACCCCTGAGTAGCGCATTTCCTGACCGGGCGACCGCGTTCAGGTCGCGAAAAGGGGGAAGCGATTGTCGTCTTGTCTTGTTATTTGTACTCCTTATACGTTTCCAGGGCCGTGTGGACCCCTTACCCACGGTCCGCCCTCCTTTTCCCTTCTGTCTGTTGTTGCGCGCACACATCGAAATGGGAGGGGCGGGGTCTACTAGAAACACTCCACTAGAATGTATGATCGCACATTTTAAAGAGGGATATTCAGGAGATTATGGTATTAAAATGACAGCAGCCCGTTTGCAGATTTTGTGTACTAGGGAGTGGCCCGATCTAGACCCCATCTGGCCCCAAGAGGGAACGTTCAATGTAGAGATTATTCAGTCAATACACCGTAGAGTGCGGATAGCGCACCCCGACCAGTACCCCTATATAGATTCCTGGTTAAGTATTTGTGAAGATCCGCCCCCCTGGGCGCAGCGCTGTTATGAGGAACAGTGCAGAATAATGTTAGCTAAAACAGATTCTAGACAGAAGACGGAACAGCCTAGAATGAAAGAGCAGGATAAGAAAGCCAGAAAGAAGCCCATCCTGGCAGATCCTGATTCCCCAGAAATAACTCTCAGGCAGCCCCGAACCCCAGGTCCAGTAAGAGTAGCCCGGCGTCCTGCCCCAGAACCCCAGAGACGGCCAGAGCCGAGGCGGGACCCAACCCCTGATCCCCCTCCCGGAGGAGAGAAAGAGGAAGAATTAGCAGGAAAAGAGGAGGAGGACCTAAAAAGCGAGTCAGAAGTGGAGACCGAAGAAGGAGAAAGAGAGAATCCCCCAGATGAGGAGGAAAGTGTACAAATACTTGAGAAAGCCAGCGTTAGCACTAGCACGCCAGAGAGAGAGAAACCCAAAGCAAAACCTGTTGAGAAAAAGAAAGTGACTCCTGCAAAGGCAACAACAATAACCCTTAGATCCCAAAAGACACCCATGGCAGCCAAACTGTTTCCCTTACGGCAAGTCCCGGGAGTGCCCGTAAAGAATGATAATGATGAAGTGGTAGCGGGACCCCTAACTTATGTGTATATCCCTTTCTCTACAACTGATTTATTAAATTGGAGGTCGCATTACGCCTCCTATACTAGTAAGCCCCAGGAGCTGACAGAATTAGTAACTAGTATTATGGAAACTCACCAACCCACTTGGCCAGATTGCCGTCAGCTCCTGACCACCCTATTCACGACAGAAGAGCGAGCAAGAATTAGAAAAGCAGCTATTGAATGGATGGCAGAGAACCCTGTAGCTCCGGCACAGGGGCAGAATATAATAGACCGTCGAGAAGCAGCTCAGATAGAATTCCCGAATGAAGACCCCCAATGGGATCCAAATACAGATGAAGGATCCACAGCCCTAGCCCGTTTTCGCCAAGGCTTTTTACAAGGCCTGAAAAGGGGGGGCCAGAAAGCTATGAACCTTTCCAAAGTTGCAGGAGTTATCCAAGGGATAGATGAGAGCCCAGCAGATTTTTATGAAAGATTAACTGAAGCATACAGAATGTATACTCCCTATGATCCCGAGGCACCAGGAAGCTTATGTATGGTGAATTCTGCTTTTGTAAACCAGTCTCAACCAGACATTAGACGCAAATTACAGAAGTTAGAAGGGTTTGCGGGCATGAATGCAACACAGTTATTGGAAGTCGCTCATAAGGTGTATGTGAATCGTGATACTGAAAGACAGAGAGAATGTGATAGAAAGATGAAGAAGAAAGCTGATTTTTTGGCTGCGGCCATAGTGGAACAGAAAAGGGGAGGTGTCCCTAGTCGAAGGAGCAGAGGAAGAGGGCGGGGTCAAGGCGGAGGCCGGACCCAGAGACTAGGCGTGAACCAATGCGCCTATTGCAGAGAGGAAGGACATTGGAGAGATACGTGCCCGCAACTCGAAGACGCCCAGCATGATGACGACAGCAGCCATCAGTGGCGAGAAGAAAGACGAAGCTATCCCCGAAGCCGAGGAGGAGCCAATCGAGAACAATTCCAGCGAGAGAGAGGAGGAGCCATTCAAGCATTGGCCACACCAGCCCATGATGAGAATGACGTGGATTAGGATAGACCGGGCTCCAAGTTTGCTTTAGGTCTCCAGGAGCCTATGGTCGGAATACAAATAGGAGACCAAATTATGGACTTTATGGTTGATACTGGAGCACAACATTCAGTAATAGACAAAAAGATAGCCCCATTCACTACAAAAGCAGTCACCATTATAGGAGCAACTGGTGCCAAAGCCACAAAGTCCTTTCTTCAAAACCGAATATGCAGTCTGGGAGGACAGCAAGTAACTCATCAATTCCTTTACATGCCCGAATGTCCAGTGCCACTACTGGGACGAGATATGTTAGCCAAGCTTCAAGCACAAATATCTTTCTCTGAGCAAGGAGAAATGCAAATGACAGTAAATCCCCAAACCAAACCAGCAGGAGTGATGCTGCTGACAGTTCCCCGAGAAGAAGAATGGAGATACTACATTGATGATTCGATACAAGATACCTATTTTGAACAAACTTTGAAAAGTATTGATGCACCACCTGGAGTATGGGCAGAAGGCAGCCCCCCAGGCCTAGCCAAACATATAGCTCCAGTGATTGTAACCCTCAAGCCTAGTGCTACACCAGTGCACGTCAAACAGTACCCTCTCCCAAGAGCCGCAATTGAAGGCATTCATCGCCACCTACAAAGATTGCTTGAGTATGGCCTACTAAAAGTATGCCAATCCCCATGGAACACTCCACTTTTGCCAGTAAAGAAGCCTGGGACAGATGATTATCGCCCAGTGCAAGATTTGAGAAGAGTAAATGATGCAGCTGAGACCATACATCCAGTCGTACCCAATCCTTACACCCTCCTAGGACTGATACCTGCTGAAGCTACCCATTTCACTGTACTGGATTTAAAAGACGCATTCTTTTGCATAAGATTAGCCCCTGTAAGCCAAATATTGTTTGCATTCGAATGGCAGGACCCCATCTCTGGAAGAGGGGGCCAACTTACCTGGACAAGATTACCCCAAGGATTCAAGAATTCGCCTACCATCTTTAGTGCCGCACTGAATCAAGACCTTTCAAGCTATCCAGTAGCCCCGGGGAAGAGAGTGCTTCTCCAATACGTGGATGATCTGTTGATAGCTGCCGTATCAGAAAGTGAATGTATACTAGCCACCAAAGATCTCTTGCAGTTACTAGAGGAAGCTGGATACAAAGTTTCCAGAGCCAAAGCACAGCTATGCCAAAAAGAAGTGAAATACCTGGGTTTTCGTATCACCCAAGGAAGCAGAAGATTAGGCAGAGAAAGAAAAGAAGCAGTATGTAGAATTCCAACTCCAACAACCAGAAAGCAAGTCAGAGCCTTTCTGGGAGCGGCAGGATATTGCCGAATTTGGATACCTAACTTTGCCCAAATTGCCAAACCACTGTATGAAGTCACAAAAGGAGAAGAAAAGTCGCCACTGGAGTGGGGACTTGAGCAGGATACAGCCTTCCAAAAGTTAAAAGAAGAATTGATGTCATCACCAGCACTTGGACTACCAGATGTCCACAAACCTTTCCACTTGTTTGTACATGAAGCACAGGGAAATGCCTTGGGCATGTTGACTCAGAAATTGGGAAATTGGGAGCGACCTGTAGCATACCTATCGAAACAATTGGATCCTGTGGCCAAAGGATGGCCACCTTGCTTGAGAGCAGTTGCAGCTACAGCGCTACTAGTGAGCGAAGCAGACAAGCTCACACTAGGACAGAACATACGAGTCACTGTGCCACATGCAGTCCTTGCCCTTATGGACCAGAAAGCAAATTATTGGCTCACCAATTCCCGAATGTTGAAGTATCAGAGCATGTTATGTGAAAATCCACAGATACAACTCGAAGTGAGCCATGCCTTGAATCCAGCCACCTTGATACCCATCAGTGAAGAACTCCCAGAACATGACTGTATTGAAGTCATGGAAACTGTGTTCTCCAGTCGACCCGACTTGACAGATGTGCCCATAGACAATCCTGACCAAATCTATTATGTTGATGGGAGCAGTCTCATCCTCAATGGAAGACGCTGTGCCGGATATGCAGTCGTCACCCAACATGAAGTAGTTGAATCATCAGCTCTAGCTTCAGGCACATCAGCCCAGAAAGCCGAATTGATAGCACTCACCAGAGCATTGTTGTTAGGAGAAAAACTTGTGCTAAATGTATATACAGATTCCAAATATGCCTTCACTACCTTGCATGCCCATGGAGCTCTCTATAAAGAAAGAGGACTCATCACATCTGGAGGAAAATCAGTCAAATATGGTCCCGAAATATTGATGTTACTTGATGCAGTATGGGCCCCAACACGTGTAGCTGTCATGCATTGTCGAGGACATCAAGCAGGAAAAGGAGAAGTTGCCCGAGGAAATAGATTTGCAGATGCCTCAGCACGACAAGCAGCTATGACAGGACAAATTGCCCCACAAGCTACGCCAATGCAAGCAGCATTGTTTCCAGTACCTTTGAATCTATGGACCCCACGATATACCACCAAAGAATTGGATTACTATTGTGACAGAGAAAATGGAGTACTGAAAGATGGATGGATTGAGCTGCCACCAGAAGAGGGCAGTCAACCTCCAGGACGAATAGTAATTCCTGAGCTATTAGGACCAGCCTTTGTCAAAGCTTTCCACGAAGCTACCCACTATGGGAAGAGTGCCATGGAAAAAGCACTCAGACCACATTTCTACATCCCTCTGATGACAACCATATCAGCTTCAGTAGCACGACAATGTCAAACTTGTGCCAAGAATAATGCCAAGCAAGGCCTTATTACAGCACCCCGAGTTCAGTCAAGAGGTGTGACCCCTATGCACAACCTCCAAGTTGATTTCACCGAAATGCCAAAAGCCAATGGGTACCATTACCTATTAGTATTAGTTTGTACTTTCTCTGGGTGGGTAGAAGCATTCCCAACCAGAACTGAGAAAGCCCGAGAAGTTACCAAAGTCTTAATGAGAGAGATTGTCCCCAGATTCGGAATTCCAGCAGTAATAGGGTCAGACAATGGACCCTCATTTGTCTCCCAAGTTACTCAGCAGTTAGCAAAAGCTTTGCAGATACAATGGAAACTCCACACTGCATACAGACCCCAGAGTTCAGGGAAAGTTGAGCGAATGAATCGTACCTTGAAAGCCCAAATGTCTAAGCTTTGTCAGGAGACACAATTGAAGTGGCCCCAAGTGCTCCCCATAGCTTTATTCAGAATACGCTCAGCTCCTGTAAAGTCAACAGGATTTTCCCCTTTTGAAGTTTTGTATGGTAAACCCCCACCAATAGTGCAGGGAATCAAGGGAAGTCTAGCCCAAATTGGTTCAGAAATAACCAGACAAGAACTTCTAGCTCTTAGTTTTGTTCTGCAGACTCTCCATACGTGGATCCAAGACCAGTTGCCTATCAACTTGACGGAACCCTTGCATCCCTATCAGCCTGGTACTTCGGTGTGGATCAAAGATTGGAAGAAGACACCGTTGGAACCCCATTGGAAGGGACCGTACACCGTCATCCTGTCTACCCCAACTGCAGTAAAGGTAGCCGAGATCGACGCCTGGATCCACCACAGCAGAGTCAAGCCCGCCGCCGATCCTGAACCTGAGCAGTGGACAGCAGAACAGCATCTTGATGCACCCTTGCGAGTTACTTTGAGACGGCAACCAGCAGCTTAGACACTTCATCACAAGTGCTTTGCAGCAGCCAAGTCTTTCGAAGAGGATTGCTGTTTTCCATGCAGCAACAGCTTTGTTTCAACGAACCCAATTTGTGTGTGATTTGACACACTACTTTGAGACTACATTGACTAAGCCAGACTTCACAGGCCAACTGAAATTGCTAAAAAGTTGGTCAATGTGTACTGGACAACCTGAGGATCTTCAATCAACACTCAGCACCCGTTAAATTGCTTCATTAGCAAACGGGACGAAGAATAAAAGACCGTCGTGATCAAGATCAGCAAGCTGAGGATTCAGAAGAACTCCAATCAACATCGACATGTATCTTTACTTTTGCTTTGCTTTGGTTGCCTTCTTTGGAGGTTTTGAACAGACTCATGCTTTACCTCCATGCACTGCCTGCATTACTTCTACTAGAATTGGACTGAAAGTAACTCAGACTTTGCTTTATCATTCTTACTATACCTGCAAGGGAACAGTAACTCGGTGTATCTATAACACCACTGAACTAAATGTTTGCACTCATGGAAAAATTAAAACATGCTATAATCCGCATCAGAATCCATCCTATTACACGATGGAAATAAGATGGAAGGATGCAGATGGACCTATATTAGCTGCAACGCCACCACTCAAGGACATTACTAAACCTGCTGTTTTGAATTTTGATGCATGCAATGCTATTAATAGAGATAGTTATTCCACCTGTGGTACATGGGAGAAAGCGTATCGAAATGACCATAAGTATATGTGTCCAGAAGGTGCCACGGGATGGAGAAAGTGTACAGGTAAAAAGGAACCAGGCTATAGTACTGCCCCAGCAGCAGACTACTATTGCCCGTATTGGGGATGTGTTTTTTATGCTACCTGGAACACTGGTATAACTGATGAGAAAATAGATAAACGAATGGCTACTTTAACCAAGCCAACCACAAATGATAAATGTCAGAAAGATGCTTGTAACCCCTTACACTTACGTATACACAATCCCCATGCATGGAAACAAGGATATAAGTTTGGTTTACGTATTGCTGGAGGAGCAATAGATCCAGGGACCATTGTGTATATCAGATTGAATACCCAAGCCGACAAGTCATCTAAATATCATATTCATAATACTTTCTATGAAGCCATGCATGTAAATAAGTTTGAGATCCCTCACCCCTCACAGAATTTATTTCTAGAAATAGCCGGAGCAGTAGTATCTAGTCTTAAGATCACAGATTGTTATTTCTGTGGCGGAACCCAAATGGGAGATCAGTGGCCATGGGAAGCCCAAGAATTGAATTATTCCATGATTTACAATCAGACTGAATTACACAAGACTACCAGTGAATGGGTGTTAGCGCACTCAATCGTTGGACGTCTTTGCTATGCCAGAACTGGACCCCAGTTCACCCAAAAGGTAGGACAGCTGGTCTGTCTTAGCCAGAAGTACTATAATGCCACGACCAAAAAGATAGCATGGTGGTCAGGACTCAAACATCCTGAACCTCCTAACCCATTAGCCAGATTTCCTGAACTTGCAGGTCTATGGACTAACCTTGCCAAAGTCCAAGCCTGGCAAGCCCCACCTGGCCTATATTGGATCTGTGGAAACCGAGCATATGCACAACTCCCACCACACTGGGGAGGAGCATGTGTCTTAGGAACCATCAGACCTTCTTTCTTTCTTTTAAACACTGAACATGGAGAACAATTAGGATACCCAGTATACACTACCCACCGACACAAAAGAGCACTAAGACAGAAGAGAGAGGCCTTACAGATAGGCAAGTGGGAGAAATGGCAAGGTGATGATTGGCCACCAGAAAGAATCATTGAATATTATGGACCCGCCACTTGGAATGATGATGGTATGTATGGTTATCGTACCCCAATTTATATGATTAATCGTATTATTCGCTTACAAGCAGTAGTTGAAATAATAACTAACGAAACTAGTCATGCTCTTACGCTTTTAGCTAGACAAAGTACACAGATGCGCACTGCGATATATCAGAACCGCTTAGCACTTGATTATTTGTTAGCAGCTGAAGGAGGAGTATGTGGTAAACTGAACTTAACCAATTGCTGTTTGAAAATAGATGATAAAGGTCAAGTAGTTGAAGAAATTGCTAAAGATATGCAAAGACATGCTTATGTGCCAGTACAGACGTGGCACTCATTGAAATTTCCTAATTGGTTTGCTAACCTCTTTTCATGGGTGGGAGGATTTAAGACTTTCATCGTATTGGTACTAATCCTTGTTGCTGTTATCTTCTTATTACCATGTTTAATCCCATGTTGTATGCGTTCCATTCATAACACTATTGATAGTACAGTAGAGCGGAAGACCGCAACAAAAATCATGACTTTATATACAGCCAGTCCTGGTAGAAATCCTTTAGCCAGGATGTGATTCTTCAGAAAGTGATTTAATTCTCACACCTTATTAAGTAATAGGGTGAGAATAATCAAAGGGGGTAATGTGGCAGGTGCAGGCCTGTGACCCACAGTGTCCGAACATAAGCAGGCCAGCATGGCTAGCTTGACCTGTAAATGAGGCCTGTGGAGAGGCATATAGGATTGCACATCCCCCAATATGCTGCTATTGTAAGATAGAACTCAGTAGAAGTATTGAATTAGCTTAGGTAAGCAGAATTGCAGTATTAAAAGATGGAAAAATACAGAAAAAACATGTTTAAAAGTTACTGATAAGAAAAAGTACATCTGCAAAGAAATAATTGGGAGTGCTGACAGATGAGTTGCAGAGCCCAGCTCCTCTGCACGTACAAATTGGTTCTATAACCTTGAGAGTGTGAAAGTAACAAGTTGATGAACTGACCATTGTAATTGGGACTAGAAGGGGGGTATGCAGGTGTCATGCCCACTGGAGGGACATAATTGGATAAACTTATCAGTACCGGGACCAATAGAAGAGGTACGGGAGGTACGGGAGGTTACCGGGACCAATGAAATGTTTTTCTATACCTAGAATGGAACAGAAGTCTATAAAAGTTGTTGTAATGCTTGAAAACTTTGCTCAGCCATTTTGAAATTGATTGGTTCGAGACTTGTGCACAAATAAATGATTTGGACCTTTTGAACAGACTCCTGGTATCATTGGTTTGTCTGCGCTTTGCTGCTACATTGCAATGTGTGCCTTTGAGTCAGTCCTGACTCCTGGTGACCCAGAAGCTCCTGGGTTTTCTTGGCAGTGTCACCGGAAGTAGATTGCCAGGCCTTTCTTCTGAGGCAATGGAGGGTTAAGTGACTTACCCAAGGCCACAAGGAGTGCTAGTGGGAATAAAACCCTGGTTGCTTGGTTACCAAGCCAGTGTTCTAACCACTAGGCTACTCCTCCACTCTACAAGTAAATTATACAATACTATATGCACATTCTCTACAAATCTAGGTCTGGGCATATTTTCGACCACTTACATTAATGGGAGCCTCCCAAGAGAAGCGGTGCCTGCATTCTGTACCCCTGTGCTCCAAATTAAAAGCCTCCGGCAAGCCCCATTCATACTCCTTTTTTTTCCATTTTTATTTTGATTTCACTTTCTCCTTGCTGCATGAGTCTGCCCTGCCTTCTGCTAGAGACAGAGCAATTCTGGGAAGCTATCTAAATATGAGAAATCACCTGGTATTCTCTGTCTCTGCCCACTGGGAGGAGGGGCAGGCCTACTAGTCCGGCAAGGACAAAAATAATTTTTGGTTAGTTTGCAATTGCAGGCGTTCTCCTCCCTGGATTACTACAGTGCACGTTATAACAGTCTTCCAGCTTAATTCTTACATTCTTTACAGTTAGTCCAAAATTCAGTTGATGCTTATTTAAGGACTGTGGGCTCAAAGCCCAGATGATTCCTGTTTTGTATTTATTATACTGGATGCCAATTCTTTTTCCTTTACATTGTAGGATTTGTTGTTTGGTGTTTAAAGCTCTCAATGATGATGAGTCTGGTTATTTGAGACATGTTTTGGTGCTCTATATGCCTAGCCTCAGTTCAAGGGGGTTAGATTGTGTTTGACCCAAGCAGCAGTTTAGTTTTGCTGCACCATCATTCTGGAATGCCTCACTGGTGGCAATCAGGGTGGAAAGGAATTACCTGAGCTTCTACAGAGAACTGAAAACACAGTTGGTTACAATGACGTTCGGTCAATGAGGGTCTCTACTTAAGGAGGTACAAATATTGCAGGTTGTGTTTTGGGTAGTATGACATAGGTTGGTTTGGCGCAATTTTCAAAAGTGTCCTATTTCTAATTTATTGTATATTTTATTGTGAATCTGTTTTTGCTAACTGCACAGATCAATATTGGCTAAATATGCAATCCAAAAGTTTGTTTAAATAAATAAAATATGGTGGCTTGAATTATTATTGTTGCCAAAGCAGCTCCTCTAGTTTCTAATTTATTTTAGGGTATGCTTTTGGATTTTATAGCTAGTTTTTTTTAAAACTGACTGAACAGGACTGTACCAAGCTAGAAACCTGCCTGTGTGACTCACAAACCTGGTGACCCTCCCACCCAACTGAGCTCAGGAACTCAGTCTTGTTGGACTTCCCGGGGCGTCCATCCACACTTGCACCCTGCGCTGCCATACAACTCGCATAGCCTTTGCTATGGCCCTGTTTCTGAATATCCAGAGGAAAGAATGCAGGTTTATGAAAAAGATGTTCTAGGCATTAACTTCACTTGAAGAGGCTCATTTGTCACCTCCCAGAAACTGTGCATCTTCGAGTGTTGCATTAACCATGTGGAATGCTTTGCTGTAAACAATTTATTGATTTAACAGGTTTTATATACCGCTTTATCATTTCAATCAAAGCGGTTTACATTGAAACTTAAACTTGGTAATGTACATTAAACAGGGACATTGATAACTTGGATTTTTCTGAGGCAATGGAGGGTTAGGTGACTTGCCCAAGGCCACAAGGAGTGCTAGTGGGAATTGAACCTTGGTATCTGGGTTCCCAAGCCAGTGTTCTTATGCAGATTTTGTCCAATTTTGCTGATAGTTAATCCAAGGATCATCTCTCAGGCTTTTTTATATGGTATATAGCAAGAACGTGACATGTTATATTAACACTGCATTGGAAAATTGCTAGATGCAGTGTGGTTATGGTGAAATGTCTTTAAAGTCTGATTTTATTCATGTGAAGTGGCATTTTAGAAGGGACGTCTAGGAAAAATCTGTGATGTCCAGAGCAGAATAACTGGGGGAGAGGCAGCCATGCCTTCCAAAATCACTCCATCTCTACCCCCAAAAAATGAACATCCCAATAACTGGTTCTGGAGATAAGTCCCATACTGATAGCAAGGCCAAGCACATGCATGAGTGGTAGCTAAGTGGTTAGAACACTGGATTAGTAACCAAACAACCAGGGTTCAGTTCCCACTATAAGAACATAAGAACATAAGATATGCCATACTGGGTCAGACCAAGGTCCATCAAGCCCAGTATTCTGTTTCCAACAGTGGCCAATCTAGGTCATACGTACCTAGCAGTTTCCCCAAGGGACACAGGTTCCACAATGCTTGTATTGGTTCAAGCATTGATATCCTGGGTCCCTTCTAAATAATGGTTTATGGACCTTTCCTCCAGGAACTTGTCCAAACCTTTTTTAAACCCAGCTACACTAACAGCCTTTACTACATCCTCCGGTAACAAATTCCAGAGTTTGATTACACGTTGAGTGAAAAAATATTTTCTTTTATTAGTCTTAAATAGTTTACCCTGTAGCTTCATTGCATGTCCCCTAGTCTTTCTATATTCTGATAAGGTAAACAATCGATCTACTTTTACCCGTTCCACTCCGTTCATTAATTTATAGACTTCTATCATATCTCCCCTCAGCCGTCTCTTTTCCAGGTTAAAGAGCCCCAACCTTTTTAGACTTTCTTCATAGGAGTAGCCTTCCATCCCCTTTACCATTTTGGTGGCTCTTCTCTGAACCTTTTCTAAGATTGCTATATCCTTTTTAAGATATGGCGACCAGAATTGCACACAATATTCAAGGTGCGGTCTCACCATGGAACGATATAGAGGCATTATAATATCTTTTGTTTTATTTTCCATTCCTTTCCTTATCATACCTAGCATTCTATTTGCTCTCTTGGCCGCCGCTGCACACTGGGCCGAGGGTTTTAACATGGTATCCACAAGGACGCCTAAATCTTTTTCTTGGGTGGTGGTTCCTAATGTGGAACCTTGCATCGTGTAACCATAGTTTGGGTTGTTCTTCCCTAGGTGCATAACTTTGCACTTCTCCACATTAAATTTCATCTGCCATTTTGATGCCCAGTCTTCCAATTTATCAAGATCCTCTTGCAATTTTCCACAATCCTCCTGGGTTTTAACAACTTTAAATAGTTTTGTGTCATCAGCAAATTTGATAACCTCACTCGTTATTCCACTTTCCAGGTCATTTATGAATATGTCAAAAAGCAGCGGACCCAGCACAGATCCCTGGGGTACACCACTATTCACCTTTCTCCATTGGGAAAATTGGCCATTTAGCCCTACCCTCTGCTTTCTATCTTTTAACCAGTTCCTGATCCACAGTAGTACACTGCCTCCTATCCCATGACTCTTTAGTTTTGCCAAAAGTCTCTCATGAGGGACCTTGTCAAAGGCTTTCTGAAAGTCCAGATACACAATATCAACCGACTCACCTTTGTCCACCTGTTTATTCACTCCTTCAAAAAAACATAACAGATTAGTAAGACAAGATCTTCCTTGTCTAAAGCCATGTTGGCTGTCTCCCATTAGGTCATGACTATCTATATGCTGAGTAATTTTATTCTTTATGATGGTTTCTACCATTTTTCCCGGTACTGATGTCAGGCTCACCGGTCTGTAGTTTCCCGGATCACCCCTCGAACCCTTTTTAAAAATTGGTGTTACATTGGCGATCCTCCAATCCTCAGGTATTAGAGATGATTTTAATGATAGTTCACAGATTACTGATAGCAGGTCTGCAATCTCAAATTTCAGTTCTTTCAACACCCTTGGATGTATACCATCCGGCCCAGGTGATTTGCTACTCTTCAGTTTATCTAATAGTTGTAAGACATCTTCCCGATGTATCGATATTTCCTTCAATTCTTCCACACCTTTAAATACCACTTCAGTCGTGGGTAACATCCCTACATCTTCCTCAGTAAAGACCGAAGCAAAGTACTCCTTGTGGCCTTGGGCAAGTCACTTAACCCTCCATTGCCTAAGAAGAAAGGCCTTGCAATCTATTTCTGGTCACAGTGCCAAGAAAACCCAGGAGCTTCTGGGTTGCCAAGAGTCAGCACTGACTCAAAGGCATACATTGCATTTTTGGCCTGACCACTAGAAAAACTAGGGGATGGCTTACTGCAGCAGCTTATGGGGGAGACAAAGAGTAAGGCATTTAAAGTTAAACAATAGATTCTAACAGCCAGGGGAGCATAAGGCTTAAGGTTTGCCTAGGGCGCCACAGTTTGAACCAACTCTTGGGTCAGCCCTGGCCTGACCAGTAACAGGGAAGAAAGAGTTGGACTATGAGAAGTCTGATAAATAAGTTACAGTTGTAAATAATGGGAGGAAACAACAGAAACCAGCAGAAACTCAGCTAGAGCCTCCCAAGGAATCAAGAAACAAGGTATCCAATATTTTGCCTTGAGAGGTTGGTGGGATCCAGAGGGTGTGTTTCACTTAACATCTTAAGAAGTCCAAACTGTGATATGAGAGACTGGACCACAGTGCAACCCAAGCTCACAATAAGGAGAATGTTGAGTGCTTTTGCTAAATTTTGTTTTTGAAGATCTAGAGTAATTTCCCCTGAATCCTGTTCCCAAGGATACCTACCCTTCACACACAAAATTGGGATTTTTGTAAAAGATCCATGCCATAGACATAGGTGTTTAAACCAAGTACCAGAAAACCTCTGTGTTGACAGTGAATTTTATCAGCATCTTGCAGACAATGAGCAGAGTCTGGAGTACCCAGCCTGGGGCCCACAATGAGAAGAAAACAATGACAGCAACCTTGGGCCGGAAGGACTGGGGTTTCTAGTCCCACAGGTGCTCCTGTGGTCTTGGGCAAGCCACTTAACCCTCCATAGCCCATGTTCCCTGTAAAATAGTTATCTCCAAGTTATAATACCCTGTTCAATGTAATTTCAATTTGTTCAATGTAAACCGCACTGATGCAGAATAGCGCGGTATATAAGAGAATGTAAATAAATAAATAAGAAAAGAAGGAAGGAATTGTTTTTCTGATTTTGAAAAGAGTTTAAGAAGAGGACTTTAAGATATCATCAATTCATTTCTTAAATGTCTTTTCAATTCTTTTGTTGTACGTACTTTTAAATCGGGGATTTAAAATAAAGGTGAACATTTATTAATGCATGAATTTTTGTTTTCACATGAAACTCTATAATATGTTAGTCAATACCAAACTAATAACACCTCAAGTGATAATTTTGGTCAAAACAAATATTTAGACTGCTATTTTGCACAATATTTCAGTGTTCCCATTTCGTGGATGCTATGAATGAAAGGGCAGGTGAAGTGGCTGTTATATAAAACAACTGCAAATAATGTCAAACAACTGCAAATACATTTCCAAAACTTATTATAAATGAAATGTAATTAGTATTATGTGGAGATTATCTTTATAGTGGTGCGTGACATGTACAGGGGGCAGGATATGGAGAAGGGAATGGCCCAGAGTAGGCCATGGATGTGGCAGATTCAAGTCAAATGGGTGGCCCAGATGTGTGGGTCTTCCCAAGAAAGGATGTGGAGGAACCCATGGCAGGGTGGGTGGGCTGGAGGAAGGGGCCACATGCTGCCACAGACACCTGTCCTATAAATGGGGCCCCCTGAGCGGCAGCCTTACCACCCCATGGTGACAGAAACAGGCCTGGGACTGCATCCGCAGTGCCTGATGGCTGACATGCATGCCCTGTGTAGCTAGACGTTGTTGTGCTGGGGGTACCATGTGTATGCAACACACTATGCACATGTCCCTCCCCCCCATGACAGCCACCAAGTGTGCGGCACTGGCATCGTGCAATGGACAGGTGACACTGCACCCCTTGGCATATCTCAGCAAAAATATTGGCAGAGTGGGCCTCGAACCCCCAGACCAAGAGGCAGTCCCCATACCAGCAGCCCATGATGGAACACTGCTGTGACCAATGTCCCAGGCAGGCAATGTGCATGATGAACAAAGGCATGGGCCAGTCACGCATGGTGTGGACATGCACTGGCCCGTGGCAGCTGCTGCACATACCGCAGCCCCTCCCCATGTGCTGACATGTGCATTGAGTGGTATGGACATATGGCTAAGGCAGTCATGCAAAGTAATGTATATGTCGGCTGCTATTCATTCATCATCATCCTCCAGCATTGAAATAACTTCATGTAATTTGTAATGCCTTGACATTCTAAAGTTGAAAAATGTGAAAAATCATAAACAGACAACACAAAAACACCAAATAACACAGTTTGTGGAATAATTGCATACTGCACATGCTCTATTACACTTAATTGCTCATATTATCGCTCATTGCAAATGCCCTACCCATTCATGCATAGCGTCCCCATAACGGGGACGGCAGAAATATGTATAGTACTCAGAACATAATCACTGTAAATTCTACATACAAATATATTTGATTAAAAACAATATATTAAACAAAAATTGAGCTTACTTGAGAGAATGACTGATTGCGTTCTTGTCAAAAAAACGCTACTTTTCAAGCTTACGATAAATTTAGCAAATTTTACTAAACTCTTACTTCAAGGTCTTTTATCGGTTCTGCGGGTGAACATATCACGCATTCATTCTACATTTGTTCCTAATAAAATATTGTGTGTTTGAATTGTTTTATGCGTGGTTTAATATGACCTGAGGCATAAAATTTGAGCGTACCCATTTTGGGGACGCTATGCATAAATTAAAAGCAAAGATCAGCATGGACATTTGTTTCTGAGTAGAGTGGAATGTTGCAATTTCTTTAAAATCATTGAGTGAAGACCATGGAGCACTTTGCCTTCCCCTGCCCATCAGTCCCAATTGTTGCGTTATACAAATTTATTTTGTGTACCCCCTAGAATTGGCAGCTCTGTATGCCACCCCAATAAAACTGGGCTACACTATTTTTTCCCTAATTGCAAGTATAAAAATGTTTTCAAGACTAACACTATATAGTAGCCAGTTAATCTGCATATTTACATCAATTATTCCTGATTACCCATAATTGTCTAATTATACAGTTATATGGTTAATTTAGTAGAAATTAAAAACTATCTTCAGAATGGCATTTTATTTTTAGGAATAATTCATTAAGCATACCTTTCCCCAAACAAGTTTGTGATAGATAATTTCACTGTCTTTTCCATTACAGCTTTCTAAATTCCTAGTTGCTCAGTGTAAAACCTGGCTTAAATTACTGGAAAAGGGCTATAATCTAATATAACAGGATTGCAAACTGCTAAAGTTGACAAACAAAAAATAGTACAACATATTCTCTTCTCTGTAGCATTGAGCACACATTTGCTAGATTCTAAAACTGAACAGTAACAGTGAAAAAGATAGACAGGAAGAAAATTGATACCTTTGAATTATGGGGTTGGCAATGAATCCTGTGTATACCATGGACTGCCCGAAGAACAAACCAGTCAGTACTAGAGATCAAACCTCAGCTTTCTTTAGAAGCTCAGATGACAAGACTTTGACTTTCATACTTCGGACATATCATGCGAAGAGAGAGATCACTAGAAAAAGACATGCTTGGCAAGGTAGAAGGTCAATGCAAAAGAGGAAGGCCAGCAATGAGATGGATCTATACAATAACAGCAGCTACGGGTGCCAGTCTGTCAACAATGAGCCGCATGACTGAAGACTGAACACAGTTCAGGACAACTATCCAGAGGGTCGCCATGAGTCGACACCGACTTAACAACAACAAAACTGAACACCTACCTCAGAACAGGCATTAGCCTTTTAGCTCACACAGAATTTCAAGGGCTCAGCTAACAGAATGCCATGATGGTTATTGATGGAGAGGATGTGACGTCTGCAACAGAGGGTGTTATGGGATGTAGCACAGAGGGCAGGGGAGATATGGAGATGAGGGAGAGATCAAAAGAGAAGAGGCAGCAGTCCGAAAGGAGAGATGCCAGCCAGGGCCATACCAAGCCAGAAACGTGCCTGTGCGACTTGCACATCTGGTGCGTCCCCTCCCCCTATCACAGGTTTGCCATTTACCCCATGCCCAGCATCTTGCCTTACCCCACACCTCCATGTCTAGCCGGCTCCCTGCGCTTTGCCCTTGCCCTGCCACCACTTTTTGTGGTTCCTTGGTGGTGGCAGTGGCAGTGGCAGCAGCAGAGCAGACATCCAATTAAAATAAAAAACAACATGTGGCTCTTTCTGACTCCACGCTTGCATGTTGGTCTGATCCCTCCCTCCTCTGATGTATGGTTTATCAGAGGAGGGAGGGGCCAGACCAGCCATTCAAACGTGGGTCTTTGCAACTCTGCGCTTGAATGGCTGGTCTGGGTATGCCCTCCTCTGACACCGTGTGGGTTTTTTTTTTAGGTTTGGATGTCCACTCTGCTGCTGCACCACCAAGGAAACAAAAAAGTGGTGCTGCGGCAAGGGCAGGCAGCGTGGGGGGTAGCTGAGGCTGGCAGCCCCAAATGCGCCCCATTCCTTTTATCCTTTGTGGCTGCACTGCTCGCACAGGACTAGGTATGGTGTTGATACCAGCACCAACTTAGCCACTTAAACATTCCACATTTATTTAGGTGCAATAGACTGTATCACATCATAACATGTAGTAGAAGCAACCATCCAAACAGAGTTAGCACAAGGTCAAAATGTAATAAATCATGCTGGAAGAAAGGAAATAAGCCTGAATAAAGGTATAGGGAGTCTGTGCAGAGTCTATGCTCGCCATTAAAATAAGTTATGGTTCCTTTGATCGCTCCATCCATTACTTGGATGAATGGTATTTCTAGTGCTAATACATGCCAATGAGCACTGACCCTCCCCCCCCCCCCCCCAGGATGCGTGCATTTATCAGACCAAAACCAATCTAGGCTAGCTTTGGTGACACTAGATACCTGAAGCAGATCGCATGTCCACGTGACGGTGAAGATACAATCAGATGTCTGCCCTATTAACTTTTAATGGTACTTTCTGAGCCTACCATGGTGATCACGGGTAATGGGGAATCTGGGTTCGATTCCAGAGAGTGAGCCTGAGAAACAGCTACCACATCCAAGGAAAGAAGCAGGTATGCAAATTACCCACTCCTGACTTGAGGAGGTAGTGATGAAAAATAACAACACAGGACACTTCCAAGGACCTGTAACTGGAATGAGTACACTTTAAATCCTTTAACAAGGATTCATTGGAGGGCAGGTCTGGTGCCAGCAGCCACGGTAATGCCAGCTCCAATAGTGTATATTAAAGTTGCTGCAGTTAAAAAGCTTGTAGTTGGATCTTGGGATTGAGCTAATGGTCCGCTGCGAGGCGAGCTACTGCCTGTCCCATCCCCTGCCTCTTGGCGCCTCCCCAATGCTCTTGACTGAGTGTCCTGGGGGCCTGAAGCGTTTACTTTGAAAAAATTAGATTGTTCAAAGCAGGCCGGTCACCTGAATACTTCAGCTAGAAATAATGGAATAGGACTCCGGTTCTATTTTGTAGGTTTTCAGAACTGGGGCCATGATTAAGAGGGGTGGCCAGGGGCATTCGTATTGTGCTGCTAGAGGTGATTCAGTATTAGTGCTAGGGCTGATGACATCCATTCAAAAGCAAGGATCTTAGACATTAGGAAAACTAACTTTGCCAAGATGGGACAATACCTCAAGGAGTCGTTAGTGGGATGGGAACAGCTGGGGGATGAAGAAAAGTAATGGGCAAAACTGAAAGGGAATATTTTAAGGGCAGCAAACCTTTTCGTTAGGTAAATGAATGTAAAAGGAAAAGGAGGGCACTATGGTTCTCAAAAGAAGTAGCTGAAAAGGTGAAGAAAAAGAGGATGGCTTTCATAAAATACAAGAGATCACAGAGAGAGGAAGACAAGCATCTATATTTGGAAAAACGTAGAGAAGCTAGAAAAGTGGTCAGGAAAGTAAGGAAACAAAAAGGAGAAATAGTCAATGCAATAAAATGAGGGAGGAATATGTAGAAGCTGATGATGATATAGTGGAATTGCTTAACAAATAGTTTTGTTTTGTGTTCACAGATGAAGAGCCAGGAGCAGGACCTCAGAAAACACCCAGAAATAGGAGCAGAAGTGATGGGGATCTTGAACAATTTTCAGAAGACTGTGTTCATGAGGAACTATATAAACTAAAAGTAGACAAAGCGATGGGACCAAATGAGATACACCAGAGAATATTGAAGGAACTTGGGGACATTCTAGCGGCTCCACTGACTGATCTTTTCATTGATTCTTTAGAGATGGGCATGGTGCCAGAGGACTGGAGAAAGGCATGTGTGGTCCCTTTACATAAAAATGGAGGTAAGGATGAGGTTGAAAACAATAGGCCAGTTAGTCTAACCTCTGGTGAGTAAATTATTGGAAATTGTGCTAAAAGGGAGGATAGCGTGGTTTCTGAAATCCAATGAATTGCAGGATCTGAGGCAGCATGGGTTTACCAGAGGCAGGTCTTATCAGACACATCTGATTGATTTTTTTTGACAGGGTAACCAAAGAGTTGGACAAAGGGAGAGCACTAGATGTGGTGTACTTAGATTTCACTAACGTCTTTGCACATTCCACACAGGCGACTTATAAACAAACTGAGCACCCTAAGGATAGACCCTAAAGTGACTGACTGGGTTAGAAATTGGTTGAGTGGGAGGCGACAAAGGGTATAGGTAAAAGGAGCTCACTCTGAGGAGAAGGATGTTACCAGTGTTATGCCGCAGTGATCTGCACTTGGTCTGATTCTTTTTGACATCTTTGCTAGTGATATTGTGGAAGGCTATTCGGTAAAGTTTGCATCATTGTGGATGATATCAAAATCTGCAATAGAGTAGACACCCAGGAAGGAGTAGATAACATGAGGAGGGATCTAGCTAAGCTTGAGGGATGGTCAAGAATTTGGCAGCTGAGATTTAATACTAAAAAATGTAGGGTTATGTATTTGGGCAAATTTAAGAGAGCGGTACAGTGTAGGGGGCGAAGTGGGACCTGGGCGTGATTGTTTCTAATGATTTTAAGGTGGCTAGACAGGTAGAAAAGGTGATGGTGAAAGCCAGAAGGATGCTTGGGTGCATAGGGAGAAGAATGGACTGCAGAAAAAAGGAGGTGATAGTGCCTCCGAATAAGTCTCTGGTGCGACCTCATTTGGAGTATTGTGTTCAATTCTGGAGACCACACCTTCAAAAGGACACAAATAGGATGGAGTCGGTGCAGAGGGTGGCTACTAAAATGGTTAGTGGTCTTTGTTATAAAGCATATGAGGACAGACTTAAAGATCTTAATATGTATACATCAGAGGAAAGGTGGGATATAGGAGATATGATAGAGATGTTTAACTACCTCCATGGCATAAATGCACAAGAGGAGAGCCTCTTTCAATTGAAAACAAGCTCTGCTACAGATGATGAGGGTGAAAGGGGATAGACTCGGAGTAATTTTTGGAAATATTTCTGTACATAAAGAGTGGTAGCATGGAATAGTCTCCTAGTGGAGGTAGTAGAGACAAGGACAGTATCTCAATTCAAAAAAGCATAGGACAGACACGTAAGATCTCTAAAGGAAAATAAGGGACTTTAGTATTTGATATGGAAGGGCAGACTAGATAGGCCATGTGGTCTTTTTCTGCTGTCATGTTACTATGTTTCTAAGCCCCAGGAAGAAAGGAGGACCAGCTTGGGAGACACGGGGAGGTCTCCCTGTGACAGGGGATGAAAGCATAATCAAAATGAACAGTTTGAAGGTCAGAAACCCAATTGGGACAGAGGGATTAATGAGGAGTGGACTGAATGATCAGGCACTCGGGCAGTGCCTGAGGGACAACAGCAGTTGGGGGCCCGTTCTCCTCTAACCTCCATCTAGCATGCAAGCATGCACACACATTCACACAGACATACCAGGCTACAAACCAACACACACATAACAAATATACGGTATACCCTTGCATACTATACAGAGGCAATGCACACACAGAAGGGATTGGATAGAATTTCTGAAGCCATGATCCTCATGCTTTCTCCAGTTGTTTTTAATTAGCAAAATAATAGGACACATATCTTTCTAGCTTTGTAACAGATGCACTGTCTGAAAATTTTCACTTTGACCTTCAATTTCATTCTTCAGGAACTTTAAAATCTCTAGGTTGTTGTTTGGGATGTCATAGTCTCCTGGAACCGACCTGGTTACACTGAGACCTAGCATTGTTCTACATTAAACTGTTTGCAAATAGCACAGACAAAAACATTTCTCAGCTTTCAGACCTCTCTCTAGCCATCTTAGCATGTTATAGTTTATTAAAAATTTGCCCACATACCCAGCTAACTCAGCCAGACTCCTGAATGGAGTTGCAGAGCCATGGCGTCCTGTTGCCACGGTACCATGACTCCATTCAGGAGCCACAATCCCCTGCCATAGAAAACAATCTTCTTTCCCTTCAGCCTGACCCCTCATCTGGCCTTCCATGGCCAGGGTCGAGCTTTGGGGAATCTCTTGCACCCCCTCACCTTCTTACTGGGCACATTCCCATTGTTTTGCTCCATCCAGGGGGACTTATTCCACTTCCGAGGAATGACCCCGGATGTACAGGGCCGATCTCGGAATTGGTCCTGTATATTCATGGCTGCTCTCCACCCACCACCCTTCCTCGCTCTGCCTCTGTCCTGCCCCTCTTTCCCACAAACAAAGCTCCCTGTACAAATTGCCTGTTTGTCCAAAGAGCTCTGTCCTGGCAGGCTGCCTGGCCATTTAGTGAATTTGGAAATCTGGATCAGACATCCAGACCTGCTAAACGGTGTTCAGGATGACTCCACAACTGCATAACTTCTCACTTGTCCACACTAAATGTCATGTGCCATTTGGATGCCCAATCTTTCAGTTTATCAAGGTGCTCTTGCAATTTTTCACAATCCTCTTGGGCCCAATTCCATCCCGGACATTGATCCCCTCTGTACGTCTGATCTGAACCAGATGTTCAGAGGGGATCGCAATTCTGATCCCGCGGGACACGTCTAGCCCTGTGGGATCAGAATTGCGAACAGTCCTGCATGTGCCGGCCACCAGAGAACAAATGCTTATTCCCCATAGCCCGACCCCTGATCTGGCCTCCTAATGCCAAGGTCAAGCTGCGGGGAATGTCCTCCGGCTCCCCTTGCCCCATCTGTGCCCCAGCATTTCAATAAAATCACGTCCAGGGAAGTTATTCCACCTCGGGGGTGGAATAACTTCCCCGCACATGTTGTCGGCCCCGGACATACAGGGCGGACATTAGAATCGGCTTTGTACGTCCAGGGCTGGCGACCACTCAGACTCCGCCCCTGAGCCACCCCTTCCCTGCTTCTGTCTAACTTCCCTGCACAACCGGCGGGGAAGTTAGTCACGGCCAGGGAAGGCACGAATAGCGGGGATGGACGTCCCATTTGGCTGTCCATCCCCGCTATTCATGGCTCAGAATAACCCCCCTTGTGTTTTAACAACTTTGAATAGTTTTGTGTCATCTGCAAATTTGATCAGCTCACTCATTATTCCTATTTCCAGGTCATTTAGGAATATGTTAAAAAGCAGAGAGCCTGACACACATCATTGGGGTAATCCACTATTTACCTTTCTCCATTGAGAAAATCGCCGATTTATCCCTACTCTCTGTTTTCTATCTTTCAACCAGTTCCTAATCCACAATAGTACATTTCCTCCTAGCCCACGACGTTTTAATTTCCCCAAGCATAAATAGGGCTTCTATAATAACTCCCATAATGATAATAATTGTAAAATGTTTTCTATTCACAGTGAAATATATACTAAAGTCTAGCACGATTTAATGACTTTGTTTATTTCTACATTAGATTTTTGTCTATAGTGAGCTTTAGAAATATTACAACAGATGCAGAGCCAGTAATCTATGTCAGATGGATGGTTAGGGGCCATTGACCCTTATTGCCTGGGGGCCCAGATCACTGTCAGTCTGCCCTTCGAATAATTTTATCATATGAAGGTGAAGCCTGAGCTGAATAACTGCTTGTATACCGAAGAGATGGAATTTTGACACAGAGGATAGCTGAGTTAGAGCTCTCAGCCAAACATACAGTTGGAACTCTAAGAGAAAAGTGTTTTGATTTCACTTCATGTTTTCTGATTATGCTCAGAATGCTGAGAATAGCTGGGGGGAGGAATAGTCTGGTAGTTAGAGAAGCAGGCTGAGAACCAGGGAGGACGAGTTTAAACCTTGCTTCTCTCCGATGCTTTCTGTAACCTCAAGCAAGTCACTTCACTCACCACTGCCTCAAATACAACTTGGGCAGGTAGATAACTACAATAACTGAACTGTAACTTGTCTTGAGCTCAGGCTTTTTAAAAAAAGCAATAATGAAATCTAAGATCCAAGTTTACTGAAGCCAAGGTTGCCTAGCATGCTTACTCTCAAAATTCTGAGTGTGAGACAGGGAGTCAAAACTAGAATAATCTTTATCTTTATTGAAGAATTTAATATACCACACCTTCAGACATCAGGGCAGTTTACAAAGCAAACTATAAAGGGTAAGGCAGAAAAGGAAAAAAAACTACAATAATTTGATAGGACAGAGCACAATCATACCAAAGGTAGGGAAGGGAGGGAAAAAGAGGAGGGAGGCCAGAGGAGGTTAGGTGACAGAAGGTGGCAGATCAAAAGTGGATCAAAAGAGGTGCGTTTTGAGGTGACTCTTAAATTTCTGAAAAGATGGTTCAATATGGAGGGCCATGGGGAGAGAATTCCAGAGGGATGAACCTAAAAAAAAGAAAGCACAGTGGCGTGTTGACTCAAGACGTGCTCGTGAAGCAGGAGGGAAGTGCAGACGATTGATATGAATGGCACGAAGGCTACGGGATAGGTTGAGAAACTGGAGTCTTCACTTAGTTAGGTTGTGCCTCAATGTTCAGATTTTTCACGAGACTCGGTGGCAAAATTTGCCCAGCATGACTCTCAGATTGTGCATTGGATAAAAAATGCCAGAAATTGGAAGCTCATTGTAATATGTTGCAAAATTCTTCAATGTCTTTTATAAAGGATAGTATCATTTTACACACTCAGCAAGAAATATTAGAGAATAGCTTGAGAGCTTCAAATGTGAGATGTTTAAATTTCCCTTATACACGTTTTTTGTCTCCTCAAATTTTATTTGATAAGTATTTGATGGAGGTTTTAGGATATCGAGAAGATACCAAGCCGTATGTAACAAAAATGTTTTATATTCCTCGTAAAGGGACGACTCCAGATGAGGTGCCTCCTGGAACTGCCCCTGTTGTATCTGAGGATTCTTTGGACGTTTCTGCGTTCATTGAATCCTTTCAGGATATAATCTCAACTAGGGCTACGCTTCTGATATCATTTGCCTCTGAAGCTGATAAAAATACTGTAATACTTTGCAAACAAAGAAGCTGCTTTCTGTGGGGAGAAATTTAATATGTTTCCCGATGTCTCTTGGAAGACTCAACTTCGTCGCAGGGATTTTTTATTGTTAAGGTCCCGCATCCTAGCTATTGGTGCCACATTTTTCCTTAAATTTCCTTGTAAATGTTTAGTTACTTTTAAAGACACCAAGTATGTTTTCTTAGAGGCATCGGCGTTAGAAACTTTTCTTTTATCACATTCTTCACAGGTATGATAATTAGTTTTTGATAAATTTACTTGTCATCAGATAGAAAAAAAAGAGTTTATGAATCGGTCAGCATTTCCTTTTCTCGCATTTTTTCTTTGTATATTTCTTCATGGTGTACGTTTATTCTTACCATGTTTTCTCAAAATTTGCTCCTCATAATGTGGACTGTATTTTGTTTACCTTTTTTGATTTTCAATGCTTAATTATGGAATGTTTGCTATTTCTTGAATTTACTGAATAAAAGAAAGTTGAAAATTAAAAAAAAAAAAAACGTGCTTGTGAAGCACGAGGGAAGTGCAGACAATTGATATGAACGGAACGAAGGCTACGGGATAGGTTGAGAAACTGGAGGCAGTCAGACAGATATTGTGGCATGTACTTTATATGTAAATGGACCTATGGACGAAGGTAAGAATTTTGTAGTGAATACAATATTTGATGGACAAACGGTGAAGATCAATGAAAAGAGGTGAAATGTGTTCAAAGCAAGTGGTATGGAAAATTATCCTGGCAGTAGTATTCTTAATTAACTGAAGATGGCAGAGATGAAATTGAGGTAAATCAGCAAGAGCGACATTGCAGCAATCAATGCGTGAAATAACTACTGACAGAAGAAGAGTGGTCAGGAGAGATGGACAGGAAGGGGCAGATGGCACAGATTTACCGAAGGGAATAGAAAGAACAGCACATTAGGAGAAAGAGATGGTCGCCAAAGGACATGGAAGAGACACCAGAGGAATATGGAGACCCAGGAGAGGAGGGGCCAGAGAAGAACAGGAACCACTGAGGGAGAATCACACGGCAGACATTTTGGAAGGATTAAAATGAAGGAAGTTGGATGAAAGTCAGTGGGAGACTTGGGCAAGGCATTTGTCCAGGGGGACAATTCTGGGATGGAGGTGCTGGTGTGGTGAAGGATGATTATGTCATTGATGTAGTATTAGGCCGACAAGCCAGACTGCTGAATCAGCAAAGTAAGAGGGGCAAGGAACACATTAAACAAGGGAGGGGCCAGCACTGAATCCTGGGGGAAACTACAGGGGAGGGAAGTGGGTATAGAAAAGTAGTCACTGTGACAATGGAAAAAGATCTAGAAGAGAAAAACTTGTAGAACCAATGAAAGACTGAGCTGTAGATACCTTCTTCCCAAAGATGTGACAGTAGAGTGCGATGATCAACTAAATCAAAAACAGAAGAGAGGTCAAGAGATAGATATAGAGACATTACCACAGTCATGGGAGATGTAGAGTTCATTGAGGAGAGAGATAAGAATGGTCTCAGTGCTGTGGCCAGGTCTGAAACTGGATTGGTGGGCATGATGATAGTGAACAGAGTCAAGATGTGCAGAGAGCTGGGTGAAAACAAGCTTTTGAAGGACCTTGGAAAGGAATGGAAGGTACAGGGAGGTAGTGAGCAGGATCTGTAGGGTCAAGAGAGGACTTCTTAAGAAGAGGATATACAAGAGCGTGCTTCCAGGGAGTGAGAAAAGAGCCAGAGGAGAGGCTAGTGTTTAGCATAGAGAGGAGAGGAGGGAGAAGATTGAGAGAGGGCTCAAGAAGCCAGGCAGAAGGAATAGGGTCAGAGGGGCAGGTGGTTTTTGTGGGAGGAAGTAAGTGACTTATGAAGATCAGCAGATTTAATAGGTCAAAAAGTAGACCAGGTGTGTTACTTTTGGATCTTGATTCACCCAATCTCCTTGTTTCTTTACCTTCCCCCTTGTTTTATCCCTGTCTACGCCTTCTGTGTTGTCTGTCTTGACTAGATTGTAAGCTATGATGAGCAGGGACTATCTCTTACATGTCTGTGGAGCGTTGCGTATGACTTGTAGCGCTATACAAATGCTCAGTAGTAGTAGTAGTAGTAGTAGTAGTACTATAAAGGGGGAGAGGAGGGGGTGGGAGAAGTGGGGGGTGAGGAGAGAGGAGGAGGGGGAAGAAAAGGAGGAGCGAAGGGAATGAACTTTGTCAGTGAAGAAAGAAGCGAGGTCGGCAGGACTGGGAAGAGGGGGGAGGATGGAGGATGGGGGTGGGGAAAATGTACGGTGGATAGAGACCTCAGAACTGAATAAAGCTAGTGGGAGGAGCTGGAGGGGGATGTGATATGAGATGATAATATGACTGTTTGGTCTTGTGAATGAGAGAAATGTAATGCTGATGGCAATCATGAAAGTGACAGAGAGATTCTGAACTATGGTGTTTGCACCATAGGTGCTCAGCACGACAGAGGTAGTTGCGGTGCAGCTGCAGGCCAGGGTGATACCATGGGTGGTGGGAGGGCTTGCGATAGGGGCAGGAACAGAGGGTAGTCAGAGAGTCAAGGGTAGAGGACAGTCAAGAGTTCCAGCAGGAAGCTTGCTCATCATTGAGAAGGGATACAAAATCAGGTGGCAGAAGCTGATCAGAAGAGGGAAATTGTTCCAAGGTGGAGGGGTTAAGACATCGGAAAAGTCAGACGGGCTGAAGGGAAGAGGAGGGAGAGGTTGTGGGGTGGGAAGCCAGGGGAGTTCGCAGAGAGAAGGTAATGTAATAATGATCAGAGCAGTGAAGGGGGATGGTGGAGAAGAAGGCCAGAAGCAGATTTGAGGATGTGTGGGAGAAGAGACATGCTGGAGAAGAGCAGAATCTCAAAGGGGTGGTGGGGCAGTGAAAATGAACATTGAAGTCACGACAATAGGAAACTTCAGGGAGACCTCGGAGAATGAGGAGAGTGGAGTCTCAAATATCTTTTCAAAAGATTAATAGATGATAAATGTTTTTCAAAAAGATTGCACACTACAAAAGGAATAACATACAAAGTTTAATGTGTGACTGTTATGAGTTTGAATATTGGTGAGATGTAATGTGAGGTTGTTTGAGTAGGTCTCAATGGGTGGATAGTAATATGAGTTGTGCGACAAACTAAGGGCCATATGTACTAAACTGCGAGGTGACTTCCACTTCATGCAAAAAACACTAAAATATGGGTGTTTTGTGCTATTTTTTATACAAAGTGTACTTTATGGTAGTAAACTTTCAGATGAAACACATATATTTAGATTTTTCATTAATGAGCTCTACAATGCAAAATCATGCAAAGCAGATCTTTAAAGCAAAAACAAAATGTGAAAACAAATGTGCGAAAACAGCTTTTCAAGGCCATTTTTGCTGAAAAAAGTAATTTCAGCTCAACAGCTGTAGTTAATTTTCTCAAGCTGGCAAAAAACACATCTTTGCCCCTTTGGGCGGTAGTGGCCACTGAAAATTAAAGGGCCCTCCAACCCAAACTGGTGGTTCTCCTTCCCCCTTGGTGACCTAAACTCCATAGTGGTCCAGTGGATCCACTACCTCCTTCCCCAACCCTATGTGGGGCTAAAATGTTTTTAAACCTTCTTTTATCTTAAACCCTGCTCCTTCACAAACTCCAAACGCTGACCCACCTTCATCACCCCAATTTGCCCCAGGGATCCTGGGGGCATTGGGGGCAGAAGTAATCCTCACTTGCTCTTCACACCTAGGCTGCTGGCTGTATAATGGCCAATTGACCTTTGTCAATAATCTCGCTAGGGGTCAAACTGACAAATATGTTTACAACTAGACCATAGTGGCAGTGCTGCAAGACTACCATTAGGGGTTATTCTGTGCCATTTTGCAGCTGTAATCTTATGTGGCAGGAATGAGTGTGGATCACTTCTGCTACCTTGGTGTATGTGAAAGAACTTCTGGGATGAGGAAAGGGGAGATTTAAAACATTTTTTGCACTGCATCGGGGCTGGGAGGAGTGAACCCTTTGAGCCACCAGGGAGTAGAGATCCCCTGGGGGAAAAGGTCCGGGGGGGGGGGGGGGACTGCTGATTCTGGCTGGAAGGCCCTTACAGTATTTTTTATAGGCTACTGGGTAATGATACATATTTTTTTTTTTTAATTCCTCACACATTTCCACAGCACAGAATACATAGGGGTATTTTTACTAAAGAGCGTTTAGGGCGCACTGGTTAGCCAGCGGTAATGGCAGCGGTAAGGGTGTTTTCGTGCAGTAAAGGCCAGGGCAGGGAATAGGCATTCCGGCGGTAAGGGCACTTGGCTCCACTTATCGGGCATTAACAGAATACTGGTGTTAAGGTGCCAAACATGCATCTTAATGCCTGAAAATGGAAGATACCTTAGCACAGGATAAGGGGAGCCATTGTGAAACTCACATTTTAGGTGATGGATGGAAGGAAAGGAAGGAGCTGATGGACTTGTCAAATCCATATGTAACCTACGTGTTAGTCAGTAAGTGGGATGAGAATGTGGGAGGCATCTGTACTGTATCACTGAGGGTGCCCACATAACCTGCTGTAATATCAATGTGTGGCATAGGACTGGGAAGAAGTGTTCCCTGGCAGACCCAGCATTGCCACGATGTGAGCAGCAGGATGACTGAGCAGGAGTGGTGACATGTGAATCAAGCACAGGAGAAGTGTGTGTGATACATCCTAATGATAAAAATGTTCCTGTGTGGGCCATGGTGTAGCAGCTGGTAGAATACATGACTGTACATAATGGGCATATGCTGATGGATGGGCTGAAGGATGGATGGTGGTAGATGAGTGTGGTATGGTCTTGCTGCCCCGATGTACCTGAAGTGCTCACAGAAATGCAGCTCTAGTGTGTGCGAAAAAATTGTAACTGTGCCATAGGGAAGCCCCAATACCAGCTATGTGGATATGACAGCTGTGAACTACCATACAATCTTCCTGACACATGTACATACAACAACTGGACAAGTGTCTCTCATATTGGCCATATGGAGCAAGTAAGGATGTGTAATAATCCCTCAGGTCGCCATCCCAGGAGTGGGATGTGCCTGCATGTACTGCATATATGTGGTGGAGCAAAAGATGTTCAGTCACAGTTACGATGAAATAGTCCAATCATGTGCCACTCATGTGTCACACATCTGCAGGATGAACATGTCTGACCCTTTGCAATGGGCTACAGCAGAGCCAATAAAGTCATGCTGTCAGTGGACATGATTGCAGTGTGCATATTTTCAGACCCAGTGTGCTATTGGAACACATAAAAAAGCATAAGAATATGTGTCCTGCAGTCAATGCAGACCCTTGACTGTTTCTGGCAGTAAAATGAAGTGAATTTTGCACAGCCACAAAGAGAACAAGTGGGATTCAAATCCAGGTCTATTGCTTATTAAGCAAGTGTGAGAACCATTAGGCTACACTTCCACACCTTGCTACCTAACAATGTCTAGAATCAAAGATACTGCAGGTCCCTGCCTACAATGGGTGAAACCCAAGACATGAAACAAAATGACTGGCACATTCGGAGGCAGTGGTACACCACACCTAGGGCCTGTCTACAGTGGTACACATGCAGTACGTAATGCACTGGACATGTAGTACTATAGCTGCATAACAGACACACAGCTTCAGAATACATTTCTTGTCCAAAGGCCAAGCCACATGTGAGGTCAAGATGCCCATCCCTCAACTGTACCTCTAATGACAAATAACAGTCACACACAGTGGTCCACTGTTCCATAGTGTGGCACTAATCCCAGAGGCAACACATGTGCAGGGCATGCAGTCCCTTATGATCTGCTGTACACTATATAATAGGCACACCCGCACATACACCAAACGCAAACCACATTCATGACCCATGTGGTCCATCGCAGACCATCCTGGCCTCCCCAGGAAGCCAGGCACACTCTCCTACCATCATAGACTACAAACAGGTACTGGGCAATGCCCCAGTGATCACAGTCACCACTATGGCTGCAATTAGTGCTCTAGGTGCCAGTATCGGTTAGCTCCTCCATCACCCATGATGCACCGCACAGTCAGAGCAGCTGTATGTAACTGATCACCATACGGAGAATGCAGCGATCCATCATATCAGCTCTGTAATACGCAGGGACAAAGTGTGCTTCCTGCAATCACAGCTGCATAATGTGCTAATGACCTGTTTCAGCAATCACCTTGAATGTGAGGGGGGGCACATATCACCTGGTCCCCATAGCTAGCACTGCAATAGATGGACTCTCCAGGTTGTGGAGCAGATCTATATCACTGCCCGTGTGCTATAGGCATTGTCTGCAGTGTGGGATGCTAGTCACTTGGTATTCTGCACAATTGCAGCATGTTGTAGTGGCCTGTCTTCTGGGCCTTGTGTCCTCCTGTTGGCCATGGACTCTCCTATAACATCTCATGTTAATCCCCAAGGTTGCAGCACCGGTTTCCAAGGAACCAAAATGTAGTGAATGTTGTCTAGTCAGGAGTGGGGTGCTGACACCAAGCAGATAGGCCTGCCAAAACTATAGTTTTCAGCCCAAGAACAGCTGCTAGCCTCACTTTCTGGGAATTCCAATCAACTAGAGAAATCCCAGGCAGTCTGCATGTGTCAGGCAACACTGGACTGTGTCAGCCACTCACATACCATCTGTGCCCAGTCTGCTAGTCATCACACACTGCATGTGCACATAGCGACCATGAACTCATTGGCTTGGAACAAACAGCTTGGACACCCAGCAGCCTGTTCAGTGATTCGACTGCCATAAAGAAACAGCACTTGACACTATATGGCATCATGTGAATATGTAAGCCATGACATAGTCACAATCGGTCAGTGAGAAATGCCTCTTAGTATGAACAGATATGTGCACCCAGGCTATGGCCATGGTAGACCCACAATAAGATGGCTCAGTCATTGACCCTACCTCCGACACAAATACATCCTACATATACAACACTACTTGACCATCTGAGGAATATAGGCCTCAATGGTATCCCCCTGCAATGCTCCTCCTCGTACCTCAATCAATGCAAATTCCAGGTAAAGTCAGACCCCAACTTCTCAAAAATAATTGACCAACAAGGGTTACCTCAACGTTCAGCGCTCTCTGCTGTTTTATTCAACATATACCTACAGCCTCTGTGCAATATAATAAAGGATCACAATATTGAATATTGAATTTATGCAAATGATATAATGGTCTTCACCCCAGTCCACACTGCACAATCTGACCTCTCCAGGATTACATCTTGCTTGGAAAAAGTGACTGACTTGTTTCAATGACAAAAACTCCACATAAACTACACCAAATCAAAAGCTCTCATCATAACTTGTAATAGCTCATTCACACCCCTGAACAACCTTAAAATACATCAAAACAACATTGAGATCAAACAAGAAGTACGATATCTGGGAATCATACTGGATCAAAAATGATCCTTCCAAACACACATTTCAAAGACCTCAAGATCAGCATACCACAAACTTTGAACAATACAAAGACTCCAACCACTCCTAGACGAGAAGAGCTTCCATACCACCTGCCAGGCAATGATTATGCCAATACTGGACATCTGCAACTCTATTTATCAAGGCTTACCAAAACATAGCAACCAACCTCTACAATTAATATAGAACACGGCAGCAAGAATAATATCTGGGATACCGAGGGACACCCACATCACCCCAACTTTGAAACAATTGCACTGGCTCCCAATCATTCAAAGATCAAAATTCAAATTGCTTACCATCATCTTTAAGATAATTCACCAACTGCCATCAATCACCCTCCAACCAATGATACAGAGAGATCCAGAGAAAAGAAACCGATGAGTATCCACTAAAAACCTATTGCTTATACCGAAGGCAAAAATTAAAGCAAAATAGATAACCTGCAACAAAGTGCCCTCTCTCTATTCACCATTGCTCTGGAACTCATTACCAGATACCATAAGAGCCAACACGGACCTCCAAGATTGTATTTATTTAGCAAGATTTTTATACTGCTTTTCACCGGGTCAAAGCAGTTTACAGTTAACAATTTGAACAGGTTTACAGAGAACATTTAACTATATACATTTGGAGGAATATATAACAATATACATGTGAACAATCTGAACATTTGAACTTGGCTTACTAGCCTATTTAACTTTATACAATGGAATTTGAGTGCTTTGCTATGTACAATCTGATTATAGACATGTAAATATAGGGTAGGGGGTTGTGAGGTTTGCAATGTGGGTAGGCTGAGTTACAGGTTGGTTAAGTTATATCAGCGAAGTACTTGGCAAAGAGGTGGGTTTTTAACATCTTTCTGAACATGGTGAGGTCTGTGGAGTTTCTGAGATTATCAGGGAGGGAATTCCATAGGGAGGGTGCATATCTTTGGCAGGCTTGTTGATTGCTTTTTGTTTTTTTCAGGTGATATTTTGAGGATGTTTGCAGTAGATTTTCTCATGAGTTGGTTGAGGTGTGGGGTGGAGTAACTTTTGGATGATTGATTGTTGATGGTTTTAAATGTGAAGAGTGTGATTTTGTATAAGATTCTGGCTTGTAGTGGGAGCCAGTGGAGGTGTTTCAGGATGAGTGAGTTGTGGTCTGATCTGGAAGCCCCCTGGATAGGGCGGACAAATGTGTGTAGGGCTGTTTGTAAATGCTGAATCATGAATTGCGAGAGTCCTTGATATATGACTTTGCAGTAGTCTATGTGTGGGATGATGAGGGCTTGTATTGCTTATCTGAAGTCAATTGCTTTAGCAGAGTGTGGAGGCATTGTAGAGTCCTCATTTTGAAACAGACAGTTTTTGTTGTCTTGGCAATTTGTGGTTTGAAGGTTAGCAGCTGGTCAAGGGTGGTTCCAAGGTATTTGACTTCATTCTTGACCTGTATTTTAAAGTTGTTGAGTATGATGGTGGAGGGTGGAGTGAATGAGCTATCCCTGGTGATAAATAGAGCTTCAGTTTTGTTCAGATTAATGGATAGGTAGTTTAGTTCAAGCCATCTGGATACATCTGTGAAACATCACTGTAGGAGGTGGAGTGAGGGGTGGTTGGTGTTGTATAACATGATGTCATCAGAATATATGTGTAAGGAGATATTGTGAGATCGAAGTGTTTCAGAGTGATTGCATGCATATGTTAAATAGCAGTGCAGAGGGTCCTTGTGGGACTCCTTGTGTTTGGGTGTATTGGGCAGAGGTGCAGGCCCCAATCCTTACTTGTTGTTTTCAGTTTTTGAGATACGATTGAAGCCATTTTAGTATGGTGCCTTCTATTCCTAGTGACTGCAATCATTGTATGAGTATTTGGTGATTGATGGTATCAAAGGCAGCTGAGATATCTAAAAATCGAAGGATGAATCCAGAGTTTGGTTTCTGGGTTTCTTTGATGAGTTTGTTTGACAGGGACATCAGTAGCATATCCACTCCATGTCTGGGGTGGAAACTGTGTTGTTGGTCATTCAGTATTTTATATTTGTCCAGATAGTCTTGTTGTTGTTGTATGGTTTTCTTGATCATCTTGGCGATGAATGGAAGGCTGGCGATTGGTCTGTAGGCTAATGGGTCATGTGGTCCCAGGTGTGTTTTTTTGAGAATGGGGTGTATAGATGACAGTTTTAGGCAGTCTGGCTTATAGCCTTGATCAAGGAAGGTCTGTGTGAGTTTTGTAAGTAGAGGCGAGAGTTCAGTGATTGTCAGTTTTATCCAGATGATGGAGCAGGGGTCTAGGGGGGATATGGTTGTGTTGAGTTTTTTTTATGATAGACTCAGTTGTAGTGTTGCTTATAGTTTCGAAGGTTGACCAGGGGGGTATTTGTGTGGCGGGGGGGAGGGTTGTGTGAATGAGGCTGTTAGTGGCTAGTTGAGTAGAATGAGGTAAGTTGGTGGGGGGAGATGGGGGTGCTGTGGGAGTCATTGGAGGGGGGGAGCAGTAAGGTCCTTTATTATACTGAAGAGTTCCTTTGGGCAGTTAAGGGAGGTCTTCATCAGTTTGGAGTAATAGGAACATTTGCAATGATCAGTTTCAGTTCAGTATTCAGTATATCTTTCTTGGTCTGATGTGAGATGTGATTTTAGAAAAGGCATTAAAACGCTCCTATTTACAGAGCATTATACCAGAATCACTTGATGAATACCACCTAGTCCTACTCTAATCCAAACCAAAACTCTTCCACTATCCCTGATCCAACCCAAAATAGTTCACTACATAATGCTACTTTATAATAGTTCACCACTGCATAATGCTACTGTATAATAATTTGCCCAAGTTCATAGTAACATAGTATATTTATTTTATTTATTTATGCTTATATACCACACTTTTACAATCAGCGTGGTTTACATGTTAACAACATAGTACAAGGAGCAGGTATAACATTACATATAACAGGTACATAATAATAAAATAATAAATTAACGACTTAACTAGATTATCTAACAATAGAATGTTTTGAATAGTTTACATTAACAAGGGACCTGGGTAGGTAACTATTTACAGGCTGATAGTATGGTCAAATATAGGTTGAGAGTATGCGATAGTAAGGGGGCCTGAGTATCTACGGAACATAGTCAAATGAAACCTGGAAGAGATGCGTCTTAATTGCTTGCAAAAGGTTGCCAGATCGGTGATGAGGCGGATGTGAGGGGGGAGAGAGTTCCAGAGCAATGGTGCAAAATGTGAAAATGCTCTATTTCTGGTAAATTGTGAGCTTTTTCTCACCATAGTAGGAATGACGAGAGTATTAGTCAAATTTGATCTCCTAGATCTGTTTTCTGGTGTCCATTGTAGGAGGTTTTCCAGCGAAGCAGCTGAGATCTGATGAAGGATTTTGAATGAGAGTAAGAGGGCTTTGTATTTAAGTCAGTTATTAATTGGTAACCAATGTAGGTGGATTAAAAGAGGTGAAACATGATCATGTCTGGACGCTCCATAGATTGTTCTGGCAGCAGTATTTAATGCCATTTGTAGAGGGTGGAGTGCATATGCTGGTAGGACATGAAGTATAATATTAGCATAATCAAAGATTGAAGTGACCAGGGCTTGGAATATAGTGCGGAAGTCGGTGGGTTCTAGTGGGGTCGGAGCTGGCGGAGTGATCTTATTTTTAGGTATACAGACTTTGTGATGTTTCTTATGTGGGTTTCCATATTTAGATGTTTGTCCAGGGTGACACCAAGATATCTAACCTCTTGATTTGACTTCAGGTTAGCATTCTTCACTTGTAGGTGGGATGGTGGGATGAAAGTCGTATCCTTAGTGATAGTATATTGCAGTAGATAAAGAAAAGTATGGTCCATCCAGTCTGTCCAGCAAGGCGGTAAGAATAGGTGCATTTTCCGCTTCGTTCAGGTCTCCCCTCCCCATGCCTTTGTTTGGGTGTGTACCCACTGCTCCGTGTAGGTCACCCCTATTTGTTGAGATATAAGAGATAGTTGTATTTATTTTATGCTGTTGCTATAAAGGGATCCACTGTCTCATGCCACTTTGAATTCTGTCACTGTATTTGCCCCCACCACTTCCACTGGGAGGGCTGATACAGTAATGGAAACATAGGATGAAGTTAACACAGCTTGATATCCCAATCCTAGTCTGCAGGCTGGTCTTGAACATCTGACCCTTCACTGGGCATGTGTTTGAAACCACAGAGCAGCCATGTGGGTTCATCATTCTATGGGTATAATATGTCAGGATACAGGAGGACATGCGTTGGGATATGCCTATGTCTGCTTAGATCCCTGCAGCATCTGTGCCATACTTGTCTGAAAGGGTATGTTCAGCAGGTGAGGAACATCTTGTTAGGTCTGTATGCTGCACTGCCTTGCTATGCTGCTGGTACAGCTGACATTCATGTCTTCCATATGGCATGCAATGATATATGACCACACACATTCCAGACCATGGGTGTCCTAGCTGACCAACATATCCATTTCCTGATGTGTGCTTCTGGGGCAGTTATGGACTAATCTCATATTTTGCAGACCACCATAGCAACTTCGGATTCACATGTGGCTCAGCTGCTTGTAATTAACTGCATACTTACTTATAGAGGGGTCACCGGTTCACACACAGATTGTGGTCATCATTTGGCTGGTGAGGGGGCAGGGTGGGCATTTTTCCTCTGACATGAGCTGTTATCATGTTACATGGTATTCTTTCCCCCCCCTACATGCACATATCCACTCAATATGTGCAGGTGGGGGGCATCCTGATCCAAGGGCCAGCCCATTCACTCGGATAAATAGCCGAGTGCCAGGGTCCAACACTCAGGATTGACAGCATGCCAGCCGATCCCTCCCTCCCTGCCATCGTAGCACAACCACCGCTTCAGTGCTGCAGGTGGCCTTATTGCGGTTGCACACATGCTGCTAGGCACACCATGCCACTCCTGCCCTCCTTCACGGGGTGGGGGGTGGGGGGGGCAAAGGCATGCATGTTGCTGCCTTAGACCTTGGGAGGAAGGGATCACCATGTGCTCCACTGTAGCTTCTGCTGACATGCTTGCCATGACAGTGGCAACTGCAGCGTTGCAACTGACACAAAGGGCTGGGACCCAGATTTTGTTCATAGCAGGCTGCAGTTGCTGCAACTGCCACTGCAACCCTCACATAATTTATTTATTTTTTATTTATTTATTACAAGCTCTTATATACCGCAGTATTTAGCATCAGCGCGGTTTACATAAAACACAAAGACCAGAACAAAATAATGTTTGGTTGTACAGAGAACAGGTACGACAACTTGGATAACATAGGGAATTGTTAACTGAACTATTTACATATATATAGTATAGTATTTACATATAAATAGTATGCTTTATGCTCTGGGTGTGAATAGGGTTCTGTGGTACAGGTGGTTGAATTGGAGGAGGTGTGGTTAGGTCGTTATCTGGTTGACCTGGTAGTAGTGGGGGAATAGGTGGAATTTGAGTGCCTTTCTGAATAGAGTTAGATCGTTGACGGCACGAATCTCCGGTGGCAAGGTGTTCCAGCATTTTGGGGCATAGAAGCTGAAAGCCCTGTTAGATGTCGCTAGTGTGCATCTTGTTGCTGCCTTGGGGATTATTAGAGCGTTTGTAGATGTAGTTCTTCTAGATCTGTTGGGTGGAACAGTCTGAATGAGGTCTATTAATGAGGAGGAGGTGATGCCTTTGATGTCCTTGAAGGTGAGTAACAAGGTCTTGAACAACAGTCTTCCATGTATGGGGAGCCAGTGGAGCTGGCATGGTGGCTGTGGGGGTGTCACGATGTCTTGTTCACTGCGGAAGCATGTATGTGTGCTGCCACTGTCACAGTGGAGTCCTATCAGACATCAGAGAGATACACCCTAGGCGGTAGACTTTTCTGCCTGGAAGACCAGCCAGCCCACTGCTTCACCCACATGACACCTCTTCTGGCAATTTGGCACCAGCAACATTGGGCCCTTTCTTAATGGGCACCATGCTGGTGCTGCAAATGGAGCACTACTATCATTAATTTGATTTCCCCAGTGGCTGGAGCACATTGCATACGTTGAAATAGGCTCTCCCCTCAGAAATTCCCCTCACCACGAGCTTTCAGATGGCATTAGGTTTCCTTACACAGGGAGCTCTAACACATGGTAACATTCAGGGAGCACACACTATTCCTGCCCACTCTCCACCCCATTAATGCCCACTCTCTACTTCCTTTCACCTTAATGCTATGGGCCCAGCTTCTGCCGGTTAATCCTGCGTAATCAGTGCATTTCATGGCATTAACCACTCACGGACGCCGATAACACTCGTTAACGTCACCTTTGCTTCCTTACCGTCCTTTAATAAACATACCCCATAATGTTCCCTGCTGTGTCAATGCATGAGAAATTTCTTGCAAAGTATAAATAAGTATGTAAAGAAGAACTAATTTGCATCTCTAAGCTAAATTTAGCAGAAATGGGTACGACCAACAAACATTTTTGTGGGTTGGTACATATGTTCCTAAATGTTGGGATAGTATGATCTGAGGTTAGGATAGGGTAGTTTTGAATTCTCTGTATTTATCAGCTGTTAGGTTCAGAATAGTTATGAATTTTATGTCAGTAAGGCGTATAATTATTCTAATGTTGTAAACTTATTCATTTGTACTTCTTGTTCCCTGCTTCGTATCTTACTGAAAGACGTGGGCTTTAAATCTCATTTTAAATTACAATTAAATTTAAATAAATGTTTTTAAATAAAAGCCTAGCCCACAAGTTCTTATCCAATGCCAAGATTTATTTTTTTTAAATTTTGAAAATATTCTTAATATTTCAGCAGAGTAAAAAAAAGTATAATAAACAAAAACAAAATACCTATTAATATTAAAAATCTCAAACATTATTTTAAAAAACAATGGCTAAGAAAATGAATTACTTTTGCCTTAATAGGTAAGGTATCCCATAATACCAGACTAGCAACTAAGACAGAATAACAACACTTGAACCACTTTATTCATAGTTCTAATCACCAATAGCCTCTATCAATTAGATTGTGCTATATGCCAAGCCAGTCATTATAGAATAATGAATATTAAATAGCATGGGTCCATGCAACGTAAGTCTTAAAGGTAATGCACAGTGTAAAGACAACAATGCAGGCATAATATGATGATATCACTTGAATAAAGAGAAGAAACAATCGGCTAAAGCTTTCGAGGCCAATGAGAAACATAACAGCATATTAAGGGAGATGCAGATTTCTGCTGGGCACGCTGAATGATATGTTTAATAGATCTCTGAAGACCCTGGAGAGGTTCTGTAGGTATTGGAGAAGAGAAAATGTAGTCCCTTTACAGAAAAGTGGAAACAGGGAAGAATAGGGGACCTACAGGCAGGGCCGGCCCAAGTGTTTCTGCCACCCAAGGCAGAAACCCTGTCTGTGCTGCCACCCCCCCCCCCCATGCCAAGCTGCCCCCCTGTGCCAAACCACCCCTGCCAAGTCACGCTGCTGCCCCCAATTCCATTTTTGGGGTTGAAGGTGGGCAGAAGTGGTGGCAGTGGCAGTATTTTAAAAGCAGCAGCTTTGTGCCACCGCTTTGTTGCCCACAGCAGGCCAGGTGCTTCAGCACACATGGCTTACCACTTCTGATCCCCCTCTGATAGTAAGTCAGAGGCGGATCAGAAGTGGCAGACCATGTGCACCAAAGCACATGGCCTGACACAGGCAACAAAGCAGCGGCACAAAGCCGCCCACCTGGGTTGCTCACCCTAGGCGGCTGCCTAGCTCACCCATTGGATGGGCCGTCCCTACCTACAGGCTCATAAGCTTCAACTTCTTGGTGGGGAAAGTAATGGAGAGACTACTTATAGAAAAGACAGTAGTTTCAAAATCTGATGATTTCATGAAAGTCTTAAAGGGGGTTCATAAATGCACAGAATGGCCTGGGGATGGGTTCCAGTGGCAAACTGGATTAATAATTGCTGGATTAACTGATGACAGAGGGTAGTGTTAAATGGAATCCATTTATAAAATAGAAAGTAAATAGTGACATGCCTTGGGGATTAGTCTTGGGAATAATTCTATTCAATGTCTATGTGAGTAATATTGACATGGGATTAGAAGGGGAAGCTTATCTTTTTGTGGATGACATGAAGATGTGCAACAGAGCAGACATCTCTGAGGGAGTAGACAAAATGAGAAGTAATCTATAAAAATTACAAGACTGGTCAAATGCTTAGTATTAAGCTATAACACGAAGGAGTACATAATGATGTATTTGGGGTGCAGAAATCCAATATGATAGAGTATGAGATAAGAGGGGAGAGGCTTTTGTGCATGGAAAAGGACAGAGACATTGGAAAGGGGTGGGCCACATGAGTCCTGGCCCCACCAAAGCCTTGCTTCCTCAACTGCCAGCCTTCCCCTCCTTTCTGCCTGCTGGGACCTGATCTTCCACATGCAGACAGAAGAGGTTTTCCCATGATTGTGGGGTTCTTCTGCTGGTGGAGGATGGGCTACCCATGGGCAGCCCGCTGCTTCTGAGGTGGCAATTGTGGCAAAAACCCCTTTTGTCTGCCTGTGAGATATTGGGTCTCCAAGGGCAGACTGTAGGGGAAGGCTGGCGATCACAGCCTCACTGAGTTCGGCTGGCAAAGGGGTGGAGTTTGGCCTCCCAATGGGAAAAGTGTTCCGGCGCCTCTGAACCAGGAGAGGAACCTAGGGGTTCTAATGCCCAACCATCTCAAGTTGGCAAAACAATCTAACAAAGCAGTGGCCAAAACCAGAGGGATGCTCATCAGCATAGAGAGGGATATAACTAGCAGAAAGAAGAAGGTGTTAATGACCCGGTTCAGGTCATTGAGGCCTCATTTGGAGTACTCTGACAGTTTTAGAGGACATTTCTTCAGAAAGGACATAGAGAGACTGCAGGTTATGCAGAGAAAAGTGACCAAAATATTAAGAGGTCTGCATCAGAAGACACATGGAATAGACTAGAGATGCTAAATATGCATACCTTAAAAGAGAGGAGGAATAGGAAAGTGAATGTAGACTTTTTAACGTCAGCATTTGCACCCCCATGACTCAATCCATTGCTCGTCTTGATCTGCCTCTCCAAAATAAGAAACACCAGACCATCAGATAGTGGCCAAATCCGGATGCATCATTATTAACACTTAACTTTACTTTACAATAATCCACTTAAACCACTATAGTGACCCTCCCAAACTGGGTTCATGTGTGACTAGACAGCAACATCCTAGTACAGTCTCTTCAGTCCTCTAGCCTGCAGTGGCACTAGACTAAGGAGGTATTTTACTAAGGGACGCTAGCTAGCAGCAAGTGTTTTGGCACTCACTAAAGGTGTGCTGGGATAACATTGAGCTATGACAGTTAGCTTGGGATGATTCCCACGCTAACTATGCTACTCACATTAGAGTCATGATTGGGTGGATTAGGGGCAGATAGCATTGGGTTCACATTGCATGCTGTGTCCCATGTGATTAGCATGGATTCACCTAACACTACCTCTATAGATGGAGTTAAGTGCACCCTCGTTAATGCGGCCCAAGTTAGGGGAAAGTGGTCCATGTTAACTGATAGGGAAATGCTTTGCATACCCCCGACAGTTAACATGGTGGTATTATACCTAATGTGCTGCAATTTTGGCACATTTGGTGCAACACTCTACTGTAGTGCCTTTTAGTAAGAGGGCCCCTAAGGGTAAATTTTTTAATACTATCAGAACCTTCTGAAAACTCCTGTCCACACAAGGTGGTAATTCACATGTTTCCAGAGTCAACAGTGATCGATATGGCTTGGGGGGGGGGGGGTCCTCAGTCATGTTATATGCTCCTGCCTGATTCCTTCTGGGAAGTGGGCATTATAAATGCTTGAAAAGTATAAGCGAACAAATTAATCCTTTCCAAAGGAGAGGAAGCAGTAGAAGTAGAGAACATAATATGACTCTACAAGGAAGAAGACTCAATAGCAATATTAGGAAATATGTTCCTGGAAAGCCTTCCTGGAAGAGACAGCAAAAATGTTGGAGGAATTTTAAAAGGAGTAGGATACACACATTGGATCCTTAAAAGGTAAGAGGATGGAAACCAAGTATAGAGTGTTTCAACTGAAATCAATAGCGAAATGCCTTTTTATAAACTTCTAAGATGGCATGGGGAGGTACAGTTACCTGCATGGAGTGACAGTTACAATCACTTATTGCACAGACTGGATGGATCATATTTGAATTTATTTGCCATCATTTACTATGCTATGTAAACCTAGCAGCAACAACTTCGAGAAACTTTAGTGAAGAAGTTGGTAAGCCATGATATATAGAATTACAGTAATCAATGTAGGACAATACCATTGCTTGCATCAGGTTCTATTAATTCATCAGGCATCAGGTTTCGACAAAGGCTTCATGAGATGTAAAAGATGAAATTTATAAAAATCAATATGGAATATGGCATTAACATGAGATTTCATAAACAAATTATCTAGAAGAACATCCAAGCTGCATGTTTCAGTAAGCATAGGTACTGTACATCAAAATCATCTATCTGCAGGATCAAATGGTATGAATGATCAATCAAGATCTTATTTTTTTTAATACACTATGGTGTCGATTCTGACCTGCGTTTAGTGGGTCTGGACATCAGGTGCAGACAGAGCTCCCAGTATGTATAGGCAAGATGTGCGGAGAGCTCTGTTCAGGGGCAGGACAGGGTGGGCTGGGGGAGGAGCGAGGGTGAGGAATAGGCAGGAACCTGACCACGGATGTACAGGGCTGATTCCAAGGTTGACCCTGTACGTCCAGGGTTGGCCATTTGGATGGGGGACTTATTCTATCTCAGAGTTGGAATAAGTCCCCCTAGATGGCACATAAAGTAGACACCAGGGCCACAAAGCAAGGTGAAGGGGTGCAGGGGGTGCCCTGCAGCCTGACCCTGGCCATGGTTGGACCGATCGGGGGTCAGGCTGTGGGGAAAGAAACATTTTGGGGTCTGCCAGGGATCATGGCTTTTGCATAGAGCCACGGTGCCATAGCAACATGAGTCATGGCACCGTGGCTCCATGCAGGAGCCTGGCTAGGTTAGCCGGGTAAGTGTGGGGACGTATGGGTTGCTTGAATCGGGACACATCATGGACATCCCAGCCTTATGCCATGATTCTGCTTCTGCTGGACTGTCTAGTCCCTGTGGGAGCAGAATTGGGTGCATCCCTGGGCTGTCCGGATGTCTCGATGTCTGGACAGCATGGGGACGCACCTCTCTGAATTGGCCTCCATGACTGTAATGTTTAATGCATTAGGTTGAATAGGGAAAAAATAAATATCATCTGCATGCAGTCTACAGTACATGAGAACCCTAAGCGGGTCATTTTGGAAGCCCTATTCATGTTTTGGACATCCAAAAATGGGCATAGAGATATCCAAATCACAGAGGTGGAGGTGTGGCTGGGGCAGTCCCAGGAAACTGGATGATCTGGTCTGATCTCAGAAACATCATGGACATCCGGCTTGGTGTCTAAGTTTAGACCTGCTCCAGGCACAAACAGACATCTGAAAAGTGCTTGTTTTGGATGAAAAAAATCCAGATAACTCTCCATCAGTCCCAATAGTCAGCACAATGTAAACGATAGCAGGAGTGAGATTTGAATGTTGACTGCCCTCTTCTCAGCCCACTACTCTAACCATTAAGCTACCCTAGATGTTTGAAACACAGTTCTGTGGATGTCTATGTAGACACAGACATCCATATCGGGCATATCACTTTTATGAGATCCTATCTACACCTGGACATGTCTGCTATTTTTTCCAGCTTAGATGACCCAGATTGCACTTGGATGTTCCTTCTAAAATTCCCCTCCACATCTTTTAACAGATCATAGATCAGTCTCAAATAAAGATTAAATAAGACAGCAGAAAGCACTAATTATGAAAACGCAATGTCCCAAAGAATCTTTGAGTATTCGTTAACTCATTAAAATATCTTTATTTGAAAAAAAAATGTTCAAGTATGTAAAGTGATCAGTTTGGTTTGTCATTACAGTCTTTCTATATAGACGCTTCACTGAATTACCTGCTCTGTATATAGCCATCACTATAAATCTGTCTTAAAATAATGAGCATTGTATTAATATAGAAACAAAGGTAAGAATTACCTGTACTACAGAATGCTGCTTATGCTATTCAATGCATCATAGAGAAAACGTTTTTGCATAATATTCTAATTTCTTTAAGGGAATTTTAGCAAAATGAAGACAGTTAAGGAGACATTTTTATATGACAGCAAAAATAAGAGTATGCATCGAACAAACAATAAACTCTACTTGAATAATTCCCTATAGAAATACTGTATCTGTTACCATAGTTTCAAGAACTGAAAAATAAATCCTGTGAAAGCAGAATGAAAGATTTTTAAGCATCAATCTAGCAAGTAGAACTGAAGAGTTCAAGATCTATTTTTACCAACCACTAGCAATAGACTGCAGTGTGCCATGAAGTGGAAATTGTAAGGGGAGAGGGATAACTGTGAGCCATGCTGAGTGGAATTTGAGATAACCTCAGTAGCATATGACAGAGAGCTACAGACGGGTTATTTTGTCATCTCCATTTTAATCTAATAGTTCTTTTTCCCAGGAAAATAAAGCTACAAAGTTATGCTCTTCCTCTCAACAAGTGTGATGAGCTATCTGTAGTAGTGTGAGATTAACTACAGCTCATGAAAGAAAACAGAGCTACTGGAACTTAATGAACGAGAGGGCTTCCATTTCAATGATTTTTTTTCTTCAAATATTTTTCCCATCTTCCATCATTCTTTCACCTTGTTGCTCCTTATGCCTGGAACAAACTCCCTGAGTCTGTACATCAGGTATCATCTCTGCCCCTTTTCAAATCCATGCTGCTCTTTGAGGCTGCTGTTGTTTCCTGATACCTTCTTTTTCTTGTGTCTCCTTACCCTTCCCTATTCTACTTTTATTCTTATCTTTTGTTTTGTTTGTCTTGATTAGATTGTAAGCTCTGACAATCAGGGACCATCCTTATATGTGTCTGCACAGCGCTGTGTATGCCTTATAGCAGCACTATATAAATGATTAATTGTAGTAGTAGATCCTTTTTCCTTTTGAATGTTAAGTCTTTCAAAAATTTAAGCAGTCACTTATTCAATATAAGTATGTAGATATAAATAAATAAACTAAATAAATAAATAAATAAATAAGTTGTAGATATAAATAAATAAACTGTAGATAGTTACCCCAGTTTTATACCAAGTTAGACCTCCTGTTCAATGTAAGTGCATGACCGTCCCTGTCTACGCACAAAGCTGTTATCTGTAAACCACACTGATTTTAAAGAGCGTGGTATATAAAAGCAATAAATAAATAAAATAAATAAATGTACTCCTACAACAATGCAGGTATTTATAGGCATGACATGCGTAGCTGTTCTGAGATGGAGAGTAGGAAGAGTTAGGGTAGAATGGCGATGTACATATCTATGTGGACACGTTATAAAATACGCAAGTATGTGCAGTATATGTACACACACTTATACCATCTTTGGAGCAGCTGTAAATTTGTTCATGTGCATTTGTACACAATTGAGTTGAGCTTTGGGTGCCTATATTAAAGTGGTTGTGCATTTGTCACAGTTGATTCAATTTCAATGAGCATCTAAAAATAGACCAACAAATATATGTGTGTACAATTGAATGTGTGCATTTTTAACTTTCTGCGTGCATACAGTACACAAGAAAATGGATGAATACGTGGAACAAACACAAAACAGTGTCTGACAATTGGGAAAAAATCCATTTGAAATGGTTTTCATTTGTGTGGTCATCAAAGATTGAGCAAAATAATGTGTATACGTTTGAAATTCAAATGTACAGAGAGTAATTTTAAAAACTGGTGCCTAGTTAACACAGTACTTTACTTCTTTTTTATAAAGCCAAGTCTGCTAGTACTTCACTTTATAAAATAGAACGTAAGTGTGGAAGTATGCAAGTGTTAAAGTGCAATCACTTGCACTAGTCCTAGAGCTGGTGCAAATCATTACACCTACATTTTGCAATTATGTGGGTAAACTAAAAGATTTTTTTTTTTAATTAAATCTTTTTAAGAGTTTACAACATGAACAGTCACATTACAGCCATTATACAATAAACAAAACTACAACTCACACAAGACCCCCCAATAGACCTTTAACCACCCACCCCGTACCTTGCAAACCTCTTATAATACTTAAGTTAGCTTACCACAGAACCTGTAAACCGATCCAAGGCGGACCATTTATTGGGACTAACTCTGTTCCCCCTTAAGATGATGGCTTTATCCTGAGCTTTTTCATATTTGCTGAAAAGACATACTTGGTTCCACCAAAGAAGCCAACTTAATTTTGAAGCGTCCTTCCAACAAAATAGAATCGATTTTATGGCGATAGCCAACATAAAGTTCAGTAGAAAGAAGTGCTCTTTATCCAACTGCGGAAGCCCTGCCAACGATCTCAATGTGACTATACGCCACGTTAACGGGAAAGAGAAGCCTAGCACCTTCTGAATTCTATCCCATACTAATGTCCAGAATCCCTGAATGAAAGGGCAGTCAAAGAACATGTGCCTCATGGTACCATCAGTTTGCTGAGAAGACCAGCACAGGGAGGATTTAGCTGTGGACCATTTAGCCAACTTGACAGGAGTTATAAATGCCCGGTGTGCAAAAAAAAACAAGGATTGAGTGAGCGCCGCCGATCTTGAGGCGCGTACAATCGGCCCCCAGAACAGACTCCAAGACTTTTGCGACCAGGGCAAATCTACTTCTTCTTCCCAGAGTTTACTTAAACCCTGCATTCGGCTTAGGCCATGCGCGCGAAATAGCGCATAAATGTTTGTAATTCCTCCTTTCTTGGAACTCAGGTCTGTCATGATCCTCGCTAGGCCCCAGCTAGATGCATACTCCCCAGACTTTATTCTTGACTGCGATAAGCAGTGCCTAAGCTGTAGCCACTGGAAAAAACAAACTGAGGGCAACCCAAATTCTGCTTGTAGTGCTCCAAACAACTTCCAATGGCCTCCATCCAACAGTTGCCCCACTGTCCAGATGCCACATCTCTGCCATACAGCCCACGCAAAGGGGGTCGAGTTTATCTTGAACACCGGGTTGTACCAAATGGGCAGGTGGTGAGAAGGTGGATTCTCCGCTGCAATTACCGGTAGAAAAGACTGGAACGCACCTTGCATAGAGACGATTACACGCCCCACCTTACAAGATTCCGGAAATTTCATTCCCATGACAAGACGCATTGGATATGGGTGACAGAGTCGTTCCTCGAGCTCCAACCAGGTGGGCTTGTGAACTAGCAGTTCCCCCGACGCCCAAAGACTACCTTGCTTGAGTATCGCCGCCAGATGATACCATTGAAAATCGGGAAAATGGACTCCCCCATTTTCTTTACATGCCTTCAGTTTCTTCAAAGCGATCCTAGGAGTCTTCCAGCTCCAGAGAAAAGCACCCAGGGTGCGTTCAAACCCCTTGTAGACAGACGCCGGAAGCACAATAGGAATCATCCCCAATATGTAGTTTATTTTCGGCATGAGTACCATCTTGATGGATTCTAGCCGTCCCCACCATGACAGGTGCATCGGGGACCATTTTAATGTAAAAGATCGAATTATCTCTTTTATCCGTTCCACATTGATCCGTACTGTTTCCTCCAGCGGGGCAACAAACTGAGCTCCCAAGTATTTTATAGCACCTGTCGCCCATTGGAACGAGAACTCCTGCACAAGGCTGCTACTAGCCTGGGTGTTAAGGGGGAAGGCCACCGATTTTGTCCAATTCACCTTATAGCCTGAATATTTGGCATAATTGTCTATCATCTGCAGCAGAGGAGATACGGATGCTGGTCTCAAAAAGAACATAAGATCATCCGCGTAGGCTGACAACTTGATGTGAAGGTCGGCAACCTCAATGCCTTCAATGTCACTTGATTGCCGAGCCATCAATACCAAAGGCTCCAATGCCAAATTGAATAAAAGGGGTGACATTGGACACCCTTGCCGAGTACCTCTATGCAGGCTGAAAGACCTGGAGAGCTCCTGTTTGGCTAGGATCCTAGGTGACGGACGAGAGTACAGCACCTGGATCATGTTTATGTATCTCCTGGGTAACCCAAACCACTCCAGTACCCGGAACAGGAAAGGCCATTCCAGTCTGTCGAATGCCTTTTCAGCATCCATGGACAAGCCTATGAGGGGCGAGTCACTATGTTCTGCCACATCCAGCAGGGTACACAGAAGTCTTGAATTATCCGCAGTAGATATTCCCGCCACAAAGCCGCACTGATCCGGGTGGACAAGCATATGAAGTACCTTATTGAGATGCCCAGCCAGTACAGCCAAGTAAAGCTTATAGTCAGCATTCAATAAGGAGATGGGCCGGTAGTTACCCACCAGAGTCGGGTCCCTGCCAGGTTTTTCAAGCACCACTATCGTGGCTTTGGCAAAGGCTCCTGTATCCGTAACCTGTTCTTGAAGCAGTTGATAGTAGGTTAACAAGCAAGGAGACAATTCTTTCGCAAATATTCAATAGAATTCAATCGGGATACCATCAGGGCCCGCTGCCTTACCACTCTCCATTCCAGACATTACTTCCTTGAGCTCTTCTTGGTCCATATCTCTGCTGAGTAAGGCAGCCTGAGCCTCGTCCACTGTGGGATGTGATATCCCCTTGAGGAATTGCTCCACACCTGGAACATTCTCAACTCCATCAGAAGTGTATAGTTGCATATAAAAATTTCTAAAGATTTCCATTATCTGAACATTATCGTCCTGGGAATTCCCATGATCGTCCTTTAAGGACACAATATGTGATTTCTCCTTACGGGGCTTTAAGTGAGCAGCCAGTATTTTGCCAGCCTTATTCATTTCTGTGTGGTAGCACGCTTTCTGCTCAAAGACCTTCTGCTCCACCTCTTTGCTTATTAGCATATTATACTGATACCGCAGCCGTTGAAGCCGTGTAAGCACCTCAGAGCGGTATTGACGCTGTAGCAGTCTCTCGCCTGCCCTAATCTGAGAGTCGAGAGCCGTGAGCTCTCTTTTCACCTTCCTCGTGTCAGCAATAACATAGCTGGTAATCCTTGCTCTGATGGTAGCCTTGAACGCCTCCCACCATGCCCAAATAGAGGTATCCTCCGGAGAGTTTGCCTCAAAATACTCCTGAATGGCTTGTTTGACATATTGCCGGAAAGGTTCTTCGGCCAGCAGCGGTCTGGGAAAGAACCAGCTGCCACCTTTAACAGGCTCCACTGACTGCCCCTTTTCAAGCATTATTGCCGCATGATCGGAAATATGTGTGCTTAGAATCTCTGCACTTTTAATGTCTTTAGCAACTGACCTGGACACCAGGAAGAAATCAATCCGCGAGTGTGACCCATGCGGATGCGAAAAGAAAGTATAGTCTCTTTCCTGAGGGTGAAGTATCCGCCAGATATCCACCATACCCATATCTTCCATCATGGCTGAGAGTACTTCAGATGCTCTGCCCCTTCGTGGAGCCCAACAGGGTTGACAGTCCAATATGGGATCAAGGACCAAATTGAAGTCGCCCCCAAAGATGATGGGGAGAGAGGAAAACTCCATCAGTGCCTCTGCCAAAGTTGAAAAAAACCCAGGATTATCGCAATTAGGCGCACATACGTTAACTATTAACAGTTGCCAGTTGTCGAGCTTGACTTGCACACAAGTCCACCTCCCCTCCGGATCAGCTCTGGACGATAACAGCTGGATTTTACACGAACATTTGACTAGTATAGCCACCCCATTTTTTTTCCCCACAGCAGCTGCGTAGGACATTAGAGAGTACTTCCCCCTGCCAGTTTCACAGAGTCTTTACTAGTTAGATGTGTTTCTTGAAGGAGCACTACATCGGCCCCCTGCTTTTGACAGTAGGTTAAGATCTTTTTTCTCTTAATAGGATTCTTGATGCCCTTTACGTTCAGGGATAATACTTTAAATGAGAACATATCAAGTTAGTAGAGGAAGAAACTCATACCAGCCTGAGGACCGCCTTGGTTCTGCTTGAGCAAAACGGCCATCAAGCCGCATCTTGGATGAAAGAGGTTTGCAAGGTCCCAACATCCCCCCAATAACACAGGGGTAAGCCCTGGGTAAGCCAGTAAGCATATCAAGATGACCACTCGATGCCCCCAATTACTGCTAAACACTAAACCCTTACTCGCTAACATAAGGCTATCACAGTTTCAACACTATACATTCATTGACATTCTACTAGTCTCCCTATGCGGTTGCATTAGTACTAGTTGCTGTGCAGAACCATCATTGCATAAACGCATGCTCAAAAAGAGAAATGAAAGGAATAACGAAGAGTAAAGAAAAACACCCCTCATGCACAGCCTCCCATATCAAGAACAGAGCAATCCCAACCCCCTCCCCCCATATCACCACCCTCGTTGTACATGCTACCCGTAAGTATAACGGCTTAACATAAGGCCAGAATTTACAGAAACAGCCCAGCCTACAAAACTTAGGGAGTCTTTCATGCTGAAAAGCCATAGTCCACCATCCTTCGGAGAGGGGCTCCCTTTAGACAGAATCAGCTCATCGCATCTGGAGGCCTTCTTGCTCCTCAAGAAATTTTAAGACTTCCCTTGGGTCATCGTAAGTTTTAGTGGCATTATGGAAGGTGATTCGGAGACACGCCAGATATAAGAGGCCATATCGCGCTTGAAGATGCTGCAAGCGCGGCCGCATCGCCAAGAATTGCCGCCGCTTATCCACAGTTGTCTTGCACAAATCCGGGAAAAACGATATGCTTCTGCCCTCATATGACAAAGTATCTTGGGCCTTAGCGGCTGTTAGAATCTGCATGGCCTGCTGGTGTTTGAGTAGACAAAAGATTACCGGTCTAGGGTCCTTCGCATGTAGGCGTATTTGCGCTGGGACTCTGTGCGCCCTTTCAAATTCAAGCGGCCCCGGGAAATTGATTTTCAGCGTTACCGGAATCATCTTGCTAAGGAAGGTTGAAAGATCCGCTCCTTCGGCGCCCTCCGGGAGACCTACTAATCTTACGTTGTTTCTCCTACTGTGATTGTTTAGGTCCTCCAGTTGTTGTTCCAGACTTTCCACTTTCTTGACGGCCTTATGAAGGCAGGCCAGCTGAGCCAAATGTGAAATTACCTCTGCATCAACTTTGTCCATGCGCTCAGATAGCCCTTGAAATTGAGCTCTCATTTCACACAGATCGTCCTGCACCCGCGCAATTGCGTCACCATTTGCAACGACCAGGTCCTTCACCGCCCGTATTTCCCCTAAAACTTCCTTTAATGAATCCTCCAACTCGTGGGAAGAGGCCATCTTGTGTGGCAAAAGGGGATCCGACTTCGCCCTTTTGGATCCAGGATTTGTGGGATCAGCGAAATCCAGCTTTGTAGGTTTACTGCACGACATCACTCCTCCACTGAACGAGGTTTAACCCGCACTATTAGCAACAAGATTGTGTTAGAAATAAGGGGTTATTTGCAGGAATCTCGTTAGGGGGCCTCGGAGCATTGCTCTTATGCTGCCATCTTGAGTCCCCACTGGCTCCGCCTCCTCCCTAAAAGATTTTTTTTAACCTATGGAGATAATTTTAAAAAGCTTAGTTGGGACTGAGACATGCAAAAACATGTATGTGGACGTCCAAATCATGGAGCCACCTCCAGAGCCATTTCACCAATGGTTTTAAAAGATATCCCCAGGGATGTCCAAGAAGACGGAGGTGTAGAGGAGGGGTGTCTGGGGCAGGGTGATGACCGTAGATGTCCCCACTAAATTTCAGAAAGGTCAGGGATGTCTGCACCCTTGTACAAATTTAAACCTGCTCTAGGCAGAAATAGGAACAGAAAGTGTTCGTTTGGGTCATAAAACATTCAGATCATGTAGAGAAGATGGCACTTCAGCATCCCTTTTGCTCTCCACATGTGCAATGAAAGTTTTGGTTTAGCTGGGAATGTGTGTTGTGCTTGCACCTCCACTGGATGTCTCTGAGATCTCCCTGGGCTGGAATACTATTTCAGGGGAGTCTATGTAGACAGTTCCACAGACGTCCATATTGGGCACATTCATGTTTTTGATATCGTGCTTGAACTGGACGTGCCTGTCTATTTTTGGGATGTTTTGACTTGGACATCCCTTCACTTGTACAGTTGCTTACATCACTCATGCTCCAACCAACCTCTGCCCATGCACACGATCACAATGAAAGCATGCGCATACATTCACACTAGTTGGTATTTTACAAGAGCTTAATTACACACATATGCATAAATCAGTAACATACTAGAATTTACAAGCATTGTTTGATCCTAAGGGGCTTGTTTACAAAGCCGCGGTAGCGGTTTCCGATCGTTATCGGAGCCGCGGCCCCATTGAAATCATTGATAACGATCGGAAATCGCTACCGCGGCTTTGTAAACAAGCCCATAAGTCTAATGGGCTCCATATAACATTTTATAATGGGGTACCTAGGTTAAGTGGGCAAGAAGGTGTCTATTTTATAGAGATAAATAAGGGCCTGTTTGTTTTTATAAAATACTAGCATAAATCCTGCGAAGATCGTGCCTACATTGCAGACGTGGACTTTACGCTCACTTCAGAGTAGGCATAAATGCCTGCATATAGGTTATTGAAGTACGTGCATAAACTGAGTTATTTTATAATCTTACTCCCATACATCATGGATAGGGAGGTGGCCATTGCAAGAAAATGTCCAAAGGACCATTAACTGAAGACGTCAGTGTAGAAGTACTAGGGATTGAGGATGGCTACGAAAACCCCTTCCCTTTATCCTTCCAACCCATATTGATACAGCCGTTTCACAAAGTCTCAATCAATGCCATCTTGGCTCCCCCCCCCCACCACTTTACCAGTTTAAAGACACTTTCTCTATCATGTCTTTCTCTGGGCTTACCTATAATATCTCTGTTTTCTCACCATTTACATTTCTACCCACTCTAACAAAACCGATTAGAAATCTCCTTCAAACACTAATCCACCTTCCATAACATCTGCTCCCATCTTCCTACAACGAGATTACCAATTGCACATCACAATAAAGATGACAAATGCAAAATCAAATCCACATACTAGTACACCTAATGGTTGCAAAAAGATGTCAATAATATGACAAAGGCAATCCCTGTGACACTCCCACTACTGTTACATGAGACTGTGATAATTCACCTTTCACCCAACCAGAAACAGCCACTCTTGCAAAAAAAGAAACAGTCTAATCGATTACCTTACCACCTATCCCTATAGCCTAACATGTCCCTATAGCCTAACAGTAACCTGTGGTTAACAAAATTGAATGCAGATAAAAGATCATGAAGTGTGATTAAAAGATAACTTTTTCAGAAAAAAAAAATGTCACACTGTATCCAACAACGCAAAGTGATCTCAGTGCTATGCATTCTTCTAAAGCTTGACTGATAAAGATCCAGTCATGCAAAGTCCTCCACAAAGAAAGAGAATTGAGCCAAAACCATCTTATCCAGCAATTTTGCAGCATCCATACAGTAGCTAGCACACCAATCTTACTCTAATCTTCTTCAGCTCCTTAGGGAGTCTCCCCGCATACAAGGACCTATTAACAATCTCAGCCACAAAGCCTAACAGTTTTGGTTTAAAGCCTTATCTATGGCAGAATCATATGGATCCAAAAGAAACTCTCCAGATCTAATCTTACACAACAACGTGCCAAGCTTCTCTACAACACTAGATGAAATTCCTCCAAATGCTCTACCATCCCATTCTCTAATAAACATTGATCCTCAACCCCACCCAGTCTCAATGAACTTCTCAAACTCTCAATCTTCTCCACTAAAAAATCTATTAAACAGCTCTGCCCTCAGCTTTGCAAAACCCTACTCATGATCAACTCTTTTCCCCAATATCTTCCTCACAATTTTAAAAAATTCCACCATCACCTTAGCTAACCTAACCTATCTGAAGAAATATTCTCTTCTGCTGTAATTTTAATATAGAGATACTGAGATTTTTTTTCTACTCATTTCTGTTCATAATATGCCCAGGATGCTAACCTTTTGATTTGATATTAAATAACACTCACTGGTGATCACATTACCTCGTGACCAAATAAAATAGTTGCCTTATTTGTAAGATCCTGACAACTGGCAAAATCAATAATTTCCTCATTAATGAAAAAGAAATAGAAATAGTAGACAACTTTAACCTGCTTGGATCAATAATCAATAAAGCAGTCAAGAAATCTGATGATGCAGTGCTGTTGGCAGAATGGCTTTGAAGGACTTAGACAAGGTTCTCAAGTGCAAAGATGTGTTCTTGCATACAACGATTTGATTTGTCCAAGCTATGGCATTTTCAGTAACATCATATGGATGTTGAACAGCGAAGAAGAAATAGAGGAAGAAAACTGATGCCTTAGAATTATGATGCTGGCAAAGAATACTGTGTATACAATGGATTGTTGGAAGAACAAATCAATCGGTAGTAGAGGAGATCAAACCTAAGATTTCCTTAGAAGCACAGTTGACAAGACTTTGACTTTCATACTTTTGGACACATCATGCAATGAGAGAGATCATTTGAGAAATACATCATGCTTGGCAAAGTTGAAGGTCAGCACAAATGAGGAAGTCCTGTCCTGGTTTTCTTCCTATCTCTCGCACCACTCTTTTAGTGTATGTTTATTTATTTATCTATCCATATTTATATACCACCTTATCCTTCAATCAAAGTGGTTTACAATACAAATAAATAGTAATATTAAAAATTTGGTAAAAAGGACAAAGTTGGAAAATAAAAAGGGAAAGACATTAACAAATAAAAATTAGAAAAAATACAATAGAATAATTCACTAAGAAAAACCATAGTAATCCATAAGCAAAAATGTTTTTAATATTAAACGGAATTCTTTTATATCCCTTGTATATCTCATTTGATCAGAAAGAGAGTTCCAAATAGCAGTAGCAGCAAGTGAAGGAGCTCTTCTGACAGTAGACTGATTAGATCGTTGAAATTCAGTAGGTGTAGTGAGCCTGTTTAACATGTTGGAACACCTGGGCCTTATACTCGGATCCTTGATTAAGAAGCTTTGTAGGACTGCAGCAGATGTATTGTAATAGATTCAGTGGATAATAAGTGCTGCTTTATATCGTACACGTAAGATGATGGGAAGCCAGCTAGTTGTTGAAGTATAGGAGTTATGTGCTCTTTCCTAGATATACTCATAATAATCCTGGCTGCTGTATTTTGGACCAGTTGAAGAAGGTAGAGGGACTGTATTGGAAGACCCTGATAAATTGAATTAGCATAGTCTATGATAGGAATAATTATTGATTGGCACACAGTATGGAAATTATCATTGCTCAGAATAGGTTTTAGTCAATGAATGATTTTTAACCTGTGATGCGCTTTGGATGCAGTTTTAAGAATGTGCCTACGTAAAGACAGATTTTCGTCAAGGATAACACCTAGATACTTAATTTCTTTTTTTACTGGAATCAATTTATTATGAACAGCAATAGTTTGCGGTGGCAAAAAGGATGAGTTTCTAGTGAAGTTTCATCGCTTCTGTTTTGTCACAGTTGACAGAAAGTGAATTGTTGGAGAGCTAAGTAATCATGTCTTCCAAGCACTTGGTTATGGGAGTTAGGTCTGGGATGTCAATCTTGATGGGGAAGTATACCATAATGTCATCTGCATATAGATGATAAAGCATCCTGTGACTTCTATTTATACTGCAGGTGGGTTGATATATATATTGCATAGTATGGAGGATAGAGCGGAACCTTGAGGGACTCCATTTGGCACACTGAACCTTGTTTTCACTGCATGTAACCTGTTGAGTTCGATCACCGAGATAAAAACAGAACCACTTTAATGTATTGTTACATAGACCAATTTCTTGTAATCTCTGTAACAATATGGAATGGGAAATGGTGTCAAAGGCAGCTGAGATGTCCATGAATATTACTATGAATCCATTATTGATGTTTGAGCAAGGCCGCGGGCAGAGTCCCGACGGCCGGCATTAACAGGGCGCGCGGCCCGGTGCGGGGACCCTGCGCGCGGCCGCTTCCTGGGGCCGGGGGGGGGGGGGAGGTTATGGTTTGAAACCATTGGCTCCCGGCGAATGCGATCGCTCGGGAGCCAATGGGGAAGCGGCTGGTGGGGAGCGCGGCGGGTTGAGGGGCTGCTGCAGGTCTCCGCGTGCTCAGTCATCGCTGGAGACCTGCAGAGTGCCGGCTTTTTGCTGAGTGCTGCTTTTTCGGGGCCTGCTGTTTCTGTGGCGGCTGATCGTCTCGTTTGGTTTGTCGGCGGCGCGGTTGCTGGCAGGCAGGTGCTCTTCTTTGCTCGGTGAGCTGGGGGTGTGCGGGCCCGCGGGGGTTTTGGTGGTGGGGGTGGGGCTAGGCACGGGACTGGGGTGCGGGCCTAGTGCCTCTCACATGGTGGTGCTCCTAAGAGGGTGGGTGTTAGCCCTTCTTGGCGGGGGCTGGTGCTAAATGGCATAGCACATACGTGGGATATATAAAGCAGGGGAATTGAAGTTGTGTGTTTAAGTATGCCACCACGTGGGGGGCGAGGGGGCAGGGAGAGGGGGCTGAGCAGGTCTTCATGTCGTCGGCCTGTGCCTTCTAGGGCTGGGGGTGTGTAGGGGGGGTTGAAGGGGTGGTGGAGAATACAGCTGGGGAAGGGTGGTTGCGTGGGGGGTGCCTGTGGGGAGGGGGGTCTCGAGGGGTCGGGGGTTGGCGCAAGGGCGTGGGAGCTCTCGGGGGGAGTGGAGGGCATCTGTTGGGGGGGCTCAGAGGGGAAAAGCGAGGGGAAAGGTGAGCGCGCAACGGGGGGGCAGCGGGCTAGCGCTGTTATGCTGGGGAGGCTCTGGGGGCAGGTGCCGGGGGGAGTATAGTGGAGGGGGGGGATGGTGGCACTGGGGGGGCCAATGCTTTTGGCTGAACGGTGCAGGGGCAGTGCGGTGCGTTGCCGGTAGGCGGGGCCCCTGGTTTTCCTGGGGCGCCTCCTGCTGCAGTGTGGCCATCTGTTCTGGGGGGCTATATGCCGGTGAGGGGTAATTCGCCTTGGGACCATTGGGTGAGTGAGGGGCAGGGCACTTCGTCAGCTGATTGGCGAGCGCCTTGGTCCCCTATGTGGCCTGCGGCGGGTGCCCCCCCTGTTTTTTCTTTTTTGTCTCCGCAGGTGCAGGGGATGGCGCAGCTCGGCGCTGCGAGCCCAGATCTGGTTCCGGCAGCGGATGGCAGTGCGGCGGCGCTGAGCGGTGCCGCGGAGGTGTTGGAGGCTGGAGTCCAGGGCGCCGCAACCCGAGGAAGGTGTCGCCGGAGGGACCAAGCTGCGACTTTGCCGTCGGGGGTGGATGGACAGGCCGCAGGTGAGTTGTCAGGGGACCAGGGTGGGGATGGGTCATGGCGGTTGGCCCTAGACAGTGCGGAGCGCAGGTCGCGGAGGAAGGGGCGTCGATCTTGTCGTAGGCGTCGTAGTTCTGATTCCTCTTCCTCTTCTTCAGCGGATTCGTCTTCGTCTTCCTCAGGTCGCGAGGCGGAGGTTGAAGAGGCGGGGTCTGGGTCGGGTGGGGGGGCCCCGTCGGTGGTAGCTTTTCCGGAGTTGTGGAAAGGGGTTCCGAAGAAATTGCGGAGGAAGATTCGGAAGCGCCGGTACATAGATATCTTTAGGTTGTTGGAGGGCAGAAAGGGGTCCGGCGAGAGCTGGAAGAAGCGGAAGGAGGACGAGAAGGTGGGTCGGCTTCGGAAGGTGGCGCGCAACGTGGTCAACTGGACACGGGCGTTTTTGCGCCTGGCCAGTGTGTGGGGCATTCTTCGCCAGAGCATTATGGGATGTTGCTGGCGTATGCCGATTCTATTTTGGAAGCCTCGCAGACGCACGAGGGTTGGGCGTGGCTAAATTATGACGAGAAGTTTCGGGATAGGATGGAGGAGAATAGACTCTTGTCATGGGGCACGCAGGACATCAACCTATGGTTGACTCAAATGTCTGCTCAGTCGGGCGTGGCCTCCGGGGGGAGAGGGGGCGCGGCAGGACCTTCGGGTGGGGGCCGTTCCTTTCAATCGGCGGGGGGTGGAGTGCAGCAGAAAGTCGGGTCAGGGGGTGGCAGCAACATGTGCTGGCGCTTCAATAGGACCACCTGCCCCTTTCCTGATTGTAAATTCAAGCACCTCTGTTCCGTCTGCGGCGGGGGTCACTCCGCCGTTAAGTGTGGTAGATGTGGGCCCAAGGGCGTCGCCGGGCCAGGGCCAAAGGCCCAGTGAGTGGGCTGATGTGGCCCCGACTCCGGTTCGGGCGGAATCCTTACGGTTTTGGCTGCAGCAATACCCGCGGAGGCGTGATCGGGAGCTGTTGGGATCCAGTTTCCAGTTTGGTTTCATTATCCCGGTTCGGGGGGTAGTGCAGGCTAAGCGGTCAAGGAATTCCCCTTCGGTTCTGAGGTTTGTAGACGTGGTGCGGAGCAAACTGGCGGCTGAGTTGCGCTTGGGCCGGATCCCGGGGCCTTTTCTGGAGCTGCCTTTTCCGGGTATGGTGGTCTCTCCTCTGGGGATTGTGCCGAACAAGGCGCTGGGAAAGTTTTGGCTCATTCATAACACAGGTACACTAAAAAAATTTTTTTTAAAACTGCCTCTAATGTTTCGATTGATTTTTACGTTTTTTGGTGCGCTGAATCCAAATATGGTAACCAATTTGCTCCATCACGTACAGATTTTTTGCTACATTGGGTTAGCAGTTTGAGGTGAACGTTTCAGATTGAGTGCGATCGAGATAAAAGTTTCTTGGATGAATTCTTTATACTAATTGTTTAGTAGTTATTCAAATAAGAATAAAGAAAATTGTAACAAGGCAGCACATAAGAATAATGTCAACAAAACACACTGTGATGGTAGCAAAATTGTCTGCACTTAAAACAGCCACATACATGTGCACAAACATTGAGCATATAAGAGCGAGGTTAGACACAAAGCAAAGCAAAGAAATGTGCAAAAAATGTAGTACAGGTATGCATGTAAGAATAGAAAATGCAAACCGCACCATTGCAATACATGAAGACAAACACCCGATGGTGTGAAAATAAAATTCTAATAAATGAGATCCGACACTGTGGTAATAACTAGCAAATTTTTATTTCAAAGTTTAGTAAAAACACGATATTTGTCAACACAGTTTAGATTTTAAAGTCATTCTTGGGTCAATCAATCTCCTGGTGGGCCCGTTTCTTCTTCCCCCGAATGCTTCTCTTGGTGCGCTTCTTGGCGTATTTTTCATCTGGGGTTTCCCGTAGCAGCAACCAGCAGAAATCAGCCATCATAGTGGTGTTCCATCTTCCTTGGTACCTTCTCTCTGCGTCCTTAATGTCCTGGTGAATCCTTTCACCTTGTTCTTCACTGTACGCCCCCAAGTTTTCAGGAAAGTAGTTCACATGGGAGTGCAAGAAATGGACTTTCAGGCTCATGTTACAGCCTTGTTCTTTGAAGGCATTGAGCATCCTGGCAACAATATCCTTATAGTTCTCATCCCGCCTGTTCCCCAAGAATTTGAGAACAACATCCTTGAAGGAATCCCAGGCTTCTTCTTCCTTCTCAGACATCGTTTCAGCGAATGCTCCATCTGAAATGAGTTTCCTTATATCAGGGCCAACAAACACTCCTTCCTTTAGCTTTGCTTCAGAAAGTCGGGGGAACTTTGAGCAAAGGTACCGAAAGCACTCACCATCTTTTGGAAGGGACTTGATGAATTGCTTAATGAGACCCAACTTAATGTGGAGAGGTGGTAATAGAATTTTATCACGATGTACCAAGCTCTCATGAAGAACATTTTTCTCACCGGGTCTCAAATACTCCCGAATTGGCCAGTCTTTTTTCCCCCAGTGTAGGTCGCGGGCCCGGCTATCCCACAAGCAAAGGAAGCAGGGATATTTGGTGAAACCAGATTGCTGCCCTAATAGCATGGATAGAATTTTAAAGTCTCCACAAATCATCCACTTATGCTCATCATAACGAATCTTCTGAAGAATCAGGGCCAAATTCTCGTATTTTTCTTGGAGAATAACAGAGTGAGCAATAGGAACTGAAGCGAATGTGTTGCCATTATGAAGAAGAACAACTTTTATGCTGTCTTTTGATGAATCAATGAACAGCCACCATTCAGCAGGATCATACTTGAGTTTAAACTTTTCCATCACTCCGTATATATCGTTGCAAAATACCAAATCTTCCTCTTTGCTGAAATACTTCAAAAATTGTGTCTCGCGGTTGCGGTACCAATAAAAAGTTGTTCCTGGTGACAATAGATTTTTCTGTTTAAGCCGAGAACCTAGCAGTTGGGCAGCATCTTTTGGGAGTCCTAAATCCCGGACTAAATCATTCAATTCAGCTTGAGAGAAAAGTTCAGGTTTCGGATCTGGTTCAGTTTCAAACTCGGAAGTACTGGACTCATCGGGAAAAGCCATCTGATGAGTCTCATCATGATCAGAACCGTCCACACAAATATGATCCAAAGATTTTGGTGGTTCAGGCACAGGTACTTCGTTGCTATGAGGCATAGGCCTAATTGCTGAGGGAAGGTTGGGGTAACTTATTACATTCTTATTTTTTAAGTTGTATCCCTTCACAATGCAAGAGCAAAAATAGCAGTCACTGCTGTGGTCTCTTTGTTCACGCCACATCATAGGTATTCCGAAACGAAATGCTTGTTTTTTACCTTTCATCCATAAGCGTAGATCTTCCTCACATGTCTTGCACACTTTGTGAGGAGCCCACGGTTTGTCTTGATCGCCTAACTTCAAACCGAAATAGGCGAAATATACTTTTTTAATAAATGCAGAAATGTTCCTCTGACGCTTTTTCACGGTATAGTCCCACAAATAAAACAAAAACTGTCCGGAGAGTTGACGCAATCTCTGGCTCTGTGAGCCATCACAAATACACAGCACTGCAAACTACAACTGTAGTGAACCACTTCGGAATAAAGCTGGATTACGACTGAGCAAACAAAAGGTAATAATGAACTTGCAAGAAACTGAAATTTGACAGGAACGTTCATGTCGCAACCACCGTGTTTGAGCGAGCGCGAACGAGGCGAGGCGAACAGGAAAGAACATGCGCCAGCGCGAGTACTGGATTTAGCCCCCCGCCTCCCAATTGTCCTGTTAATGTATAAAATGAATACAAAACACTCAAAAATATCATGAGGGAGTGTTTCTAGTTAGTTAACCATTACAACCTCTATTTTGGGCCAAGAAAATAAACTGCAGTCGGCTAAAAAGAAATTATGTGAACATTCCTTATATGGGTAAGAAATCTAATTTTGCAAGAAAACGTGACGTGATGGAACATTTTGGATATTTTTCCTGGATTCAGCACCCCAAAATCTATAGGAATCAGTTGCAAAACTGGAGGCAGTTTTTTGGTAGTGTACCTGTGTAATCTGTCCTGTCCGATGGGTGCGTCTGTGAATGATCATATCCCACGGGAGCTCTGCACTGTGCGGTATGCGTCTTTTGACAGGGCATCTGAGATGGTACGGACGGCTGGGCGGTCTGCTTGGATGGCGAAGGTGGATATTGAGTCTGCCTTCCGCTTGCTGCCGGTGCATCCTTCTTCTTTTCCGTTGTTGGGTTTTCATTTTCTGGGGAGCTATTATTTTGATAAGTGTTTGCCGATGGGCTGCTCTGTTTCTTGTTCTTTATTTGAGAAGTTTAGTACGTTTTTGCAGTGGGCCTTGAGTCAGAAGACTGGGTTGCGGAATGTGGTCCACTACTTGGACGATTTCCTGTTCATAGGTTTGGCCCATTCCGATGAGTGTCAGGCGTTGTTAGCGGGGTTCCAGGAGTTATCGCAGGAGTTGGGTGTACCATTGGCAGTGGAGAAGACGGAAGGGCCTATGACCAGGCTCACATTCCTAGGCGTGGAGCTCGACTCGGTGGAGCTTATTGCGCGCTTGCCCCCGGAAAAGGTGGCTGGTTTACACGCGTTGGTCGCTAACGTCCTTGCGTCCGCTAAGATCACCTTGCGTGAGATGCAAGCCTTGTTGGGTTCTTTGAATTTTGCGTGTCGGGTGATCCCCATGGGCAGAGTTTTTTCCCGGCGACTTGCTGCTTCGACGGCCAGGGTGCTGAAGCCGCACCACCGGATCAGAGTTACCGTCCAGATGCGGGCGGATCTTCGGGTTTGGAGCCAATTTTTGGAGGAGTTTAATGGGACTTCCGTTTTGTTGGGCGCAGAGGTGTCTAGTGCGCAGTTGGAGCTGTTTACAGACGCGGCCAGGAGCATCGGATTCGGGGTTTACTTCGGTGGGCTTGGTGCGCGCAGCGGTGGCCCCAGCACCCCGTCAGGTTTGACCTCCAACATCACCTTCCTGGAATTGTTTCCGTTTTTGGTAGTGCTGAAGTTGTGGCCTGAGCAGTTGCGGGACCGGCGGGTGGTGTGGTGGTGTGACAATGAGGCCGTGGTCAGCGTGGTTAATCGTTTCTTGCCAAAATGCTTGTGGGTGACTCGCTTGATGCGCGAAGTGGTGTTAGCCTGCTTGTCCTTGAATGTATCTGTTCATGCCAGGCACCTCCCTGGTTGCAAGAATCATATAGCTGATGCGCTTTCTCGTTTACAGTGGGATCATTTTCGCGAACTGGCCCCGGAGGCAGACCCGGAGGGAGCCATGGTCCCCGATTCCTTGTGGAGCATTGGCCTGGAGAGATGCTGAGCTTACTGTGAAGTTCGGTAACGCCCGGGACGTGGTCGGTGTACCGGCGTGGCTGCGACGAGGTGGCGGAGTTTCTAAGGGAGAGGGGTTGATTGGCGGGTAGGGTGCCTGATGCCCTCATTGGTAGTTATATAGCGGAGGCTAAGGGTCGCGGGCTGTCCCGCACGTTGGTGCATTCGCAGCTGGCGGGTTTTAACTTTTTTGCCGGCGCCGTGGGCTGGGGTGCTGCTGCTGGGGGAGTTTTGGCACGTCGCCTGCTTCGTGGGTGGGAGCGGCTTCGGCCGTCACCCGCGGATCGCCGCAAGCCCATTACGCATGGATTGCTAGTGCGCCTCTTAGAGGTATTGCCCCGGGTGGCCTCGTCAGCTTTTGAGGTGGTGCTATTCCGGGCCGTTTTTTGTCTCGCTTTTTTCGGGGCTTTTCGCATGGGCGAGCTGGTGGCCAATTCGGGTAGGTTGGGGGCTGGGGGAGGTTTGCACAGGCGCCACGTGTATTTGGAGGACGGCCAGATGCGGATCCTGTTGGAAAAGTCCAAGACGGATCAGCGAGGTCGGGGTTTGTGGATTGTATTGCGGGAGGTCGCGGGTCTCGTTACTTGCCCTGTGCAGGCGGTGCGGAGGTACTTGCGGGTGCGCCCAGAGCGGGCCGGGGTTCTCTTTTGACATGAGAATGATTGGGTGTTGACTCGTTTCCAGGTAGTGGCTGTGCTGAGGTTGGCTCTAGGTGTCTTGGGTGAGGACCCCGGCTGCTTTGCCTCTCACTCGTTTCGTATAGGTGCGGCCACCAGTGCGGCGGGGACCGGAATGTCAGATGATGACGTTTGGTGCATAGGTCGTTGGCGGTCTCGGGCTTTCCAGGGTTACATATGGTTATAAGGGCTTGTCTTGGTTGGGGGTGGGGGTATACTGATTGTTTATTTGTTTTTCAGATGGGGGCATCGAGTCTGGTATTGCCTGGGTGGTGGGGCATTCCTTTGTCCACTGGGCCTGTCAGCGCGCTGCCATTCGACCTGGGGGACTGAACTTGCGAATGGATCCTGCAGTGGTGTCGGTCTCATGGCTGGGACAGAGAGGACTACGATGGCTGCAGCTGCTTCCTTTGCTCCGTCACCACATGAGGACTTCGCGGAAACCGGCGGTGCTGCTGCTGCATTTGGGGGGCAATGACCTTGTCTCGTGGTCCTGTCGTCAGCTGATTAGAGCGGTACAGGACGACTTGGCAGTGGTTTTGCAAATGCTCCCTGGGACAATTTTGTTGTGGTCGGACATTATCCCTCGGCCAGCATGCTGGGGCTAGCGGCGCTGGTCGAGGGGGCTGACTAAGATAAACTGGAAGATCGGTCGGTGGGTCTGTGTTAATGGTGGCTATCAGATCATGCACACATGGGTGGAGGTCGGTTGCGCTGGTCTTTATAGGAGTGATGGCGTCCATTTGTCCCCAGTTGGCATGGACCTGCTCCTTAACGACTGGCAGGAGGCCTTAGAGTATGTTGTTTTGTGGGATAGATGCTGGTCGCAGCTTTAGGCTTGGGGGGGCGGTGCATCGACAGATTGTCATGTGCCGATGGCGGGATCCCGGAGGTCCGGGGTCCGGTGCCTCAAGGTACACTTGGGCGGGGGTTGGGGTGCCCCTGACCCGGATATACCCTGGCCGGCTTTTGCTATGGGCATGGCGAAGTCGGGAGAAGGGTGGGAAAACTTGCCGGGGGGCAAGTGTCGGGCCGTAGCGGTGGTAGGCACTTTGCTAAGGCATGGCTGGTGTGGCACTACTCCGCTAGGGGGCCTAGTTATGTTTTCTGTGGTTGAATATTGTTAATAGTTATTACTTAATAAAGCTGCGACCAGTTATTTTCCCATAATAATGGTGTGGTGTTTTCTTGGAAGTGGGGGTTTGGTGGTGAAGGGGGGGAGAATTTGTGGCAGGGCCCGGAGCACCGGGTACGCTTGCCTCGGTTAATAGTGGATCAGCCTTTACTGCTATCCTGCTTTCAGTTGGTGTACCCCAGGGCCCTGTCTTGGGACCTCTCCTTTTCTCTCTCTCTGCACTCAGTCCCTTGGTGAACTCATCTCATCCTATGGTTTTCGGTCTCATCTCTATGCTGATTACACTCAGATCTATCTCTCTGCACCTGAAATCTCTCTGGAAATCCAGGCACAGATCTCTGCCTGCTTATCTGACATTAGTGCCTGGATGTCTCTCTACCAACTGAAACTGAACATTGCCAAAACTCAGCTCCTTATCTTTCCCCCTAAATCCACTTCCCTGGATAACACTTTACTCCTCCCTGTTTCCTCGGCTTGCAAACCTGGGGTCATGTTTGACTCCTCCCTTGCCACACACATCCAACAGATAGCTAAACCTGTCATTTCTTTCTTTATAATACTGGTAAATTTCATCCCTTCTTTTCTGAACACACTACTAAGGCCTTTATCCATTCTCTAGTCACTTTCTGTCTAGACTACTGCAACCTTCTCTTCGCTGGAGTTCCTCTGAATCATCTCTCCCCACTTCAATATGTTCAAAGCTCAGCTGCACATCTTTTGCCAATCTTTTGCCAATGTCACTATGCTCATGTCATCCCTCTTCTCAAGTCAGTCCATTGGCTCCCTAATCATTTCTACATCCAGTTTAAACCTCTACTACTAACCTATAAGTGCCTTCTTTTGGCTGCTCCTCAATATCATTCCTCTCTTTTCTCTCCCTACACCCCTCCTTGGGAACTCTACCCTTCTGGCAGATCCCTTTTATCTGTGCCTTTCTCTTCCACTGCCAACTCCAGACTTCGATCTTTCTACCTTGCAAATCCTTATGCCTGGAAAAAAGAACCTGAGTCGATATGTCAGGCTCTATCTGTTGCCTTGTTCAAATCCAGGCTAAAAAACCCACTTCTTTGAGACTGCTTTGGGATCCTGATCCCCTTAGTCTCCTCTTCTCCTCCTAGATGCTTCCTAACCATTCCCCTAGGTATATCTTTGTCCCCAGTTGTTGTGTTGTCTGACTTGACTAGACTGCAAGGTCTTATGAGCAGGGTCATCTCTTACATGTCACTGTACAGCGCTGTGTATGTCTTGTAGCACTGTACAAATGATTAGTAGTAATAGTAGTAGTAGGCCAACAATACAATGGATGGATACAATAGTAACAGCTATGGATGCCACTCTTTCAACAATTTGCCACCTGACTGAAGACCGAACACAATTTAGGACAACTATCCAGAGGGTCACCATGAGTTGGCACTGACTCAGCGGCACTTAACAGCAACAGATCTTGTAATACCCCTCTCATGGGTTGTTTAAAGGGTGCCCTTTTGTAGGAAGTACAGGATCGTTTACCTTCTAAGTGTTTTTGCATCAAGGAAATACTTGCTGACATCTGACAAATTAAGATCTCCAAAATAATTTCTAAATGATGAAGAAAATAAACCAAAACAGCATAAAAGATATCAGTTGATAAAAATCTAAGATTTGCCATTGATGGTCTAATTAGATATAGCAGTGGTTATGTACGCATTGAAGATACTTTTGTAAGGATTGCTTAGTTTAATGTGTGTTGTCACTTGCATACTTTGCATCTATTGGATTTATTTATTTATTTATTTGACATCTTTTCTATACCGCTTTTCAGTTTTATCAAAGCGGTTTACATTGAAACATACAAGGTTTACATAGAACGGTACAGTGGCAACTATTTACATTGAACAGTTAACAATTCGAACTATTACCTTATACAATTAGTGATTGCCTGAGTGTTACAACGGTAGTCTCATAACATTTTAGTTGTTTGTAGTAGCTTGTGAACTGCTTAAGGAGGAAACTTGTTGTGGTTGGGGGTGTTGATTGGAATTGTGTTGCTGAGATTGCATGTTTTATGTAGTGTCGAAGTGCTCTGTGAAAAGGTGGGTTTTTAGATATTTCTTGAAGTCAGTGATATCTATGTGCTTTACTTTATAAAATAGAGGTGTAAGTGGTAAGACATGCATGCCAAATCTAGGCATGATCACATAAATCAACCCTAGACTTGATGTAAAAACACATACCTACATTTCTAGAAATTGTGCTTAGATTTTTTGGGGGATATTCCGCGGCAGCAGCTAGAGCTTTGAAAGCAGCTATCAATCGCTGTTGAATTTTAACTACAGATATTCAATGCCAGGGCCATATCCAGCCACTGGCACTAAATATCCAGGTTGGCCGCAGAATCCGGAATCTAACCAGCAAGTGATGGGTGCCACCCGGATCACCCCGATGCATCAGGCATCAGAGAGTGTAGCAGCGACACAGAATATCCAGCTCAGCGGCATTTACACAGTTTGCAGGTCTGCAACTCGTGTAAATGCCTTGGAATATCCCCTCCCCCCCACAATATATATAACTTATGGGTATGATTTTTGAAAGGCATTTACACAGTTTACAGCCCAGGGATATTAAACGGTACTTACATGATTAGTGATGTTGAATATGCTCTTCTAATTCCCCTATGCACTCCAGTACTATCTGGCTAGCATTAGGGAGATGTCAGAGGTGTTATGGGGCAGAGTGTAGGCAATGACATTGCATGCTGCCCGATTAGTGATCTGCGCTAAAAAGAAGAGCGAGGAACCCCCCCCCGTCTATCTATTTAAGGCACAGGAGCTAACAGGGCAGCATGCAATATTGCTGCTGCCTAGTTATCTTTGACTGCTTATGGTGTTTGTGGCATTGCTGCGGCATTGAATATCCAGGTTAGAGGTCGGCGGGGAGGCTATGCGCCAGCGTGGTGCATAACCCTTTGAAAATGAGCCTAGCTCAATATCAGGCCCTACATGCATAAATTTAATTTCAATTAGGGTCAAACACTATCACAGAGCAAAAATTGCCAAAACAAAAAGTATGGGCTCTGTATATAAAAACAAGAAAGTGTCGTTGTGTCCCACTCAAAACTTCATGCAATAAATATAGAGTTTAATAAACAGCTTCAAGCATAGTGAGCACGCAAGGTTTGCAAGCAACGAAAGGTCTCAGACTTGACGGGCAAGATATAACACTCCAGACAGCAACGGCTGCCAGAGCATAGCCCTATTAGCATCAACGACCTTAGATATTATGTTGCAATAGAAAAAGGGGCTACCATCAACTCCTTCAGCATAACCATAAGAACTGTTTCTCTTATTAAATTCTTTAAGGGTAATATAGGAGAATATGTAGCAGAACTTAGCTCATAAAGTATTGCTTGAAAAGCTGCTTTGCCATCATCTCATCCCTGCATAAGCCCCAACGCTCTCAATCGCGCTGTTATTGCGTTTCACCCGAACAGGTTTCTTCAGGGGGTGACTGGCAGAGGATGGCTAGAACACAAAAATATAAGATGCATTAGTTTGTAAAAAGCACACACTTTCATTATTGCGCTTCAAGAAGACATTCAGTAAGGAACGGAAGAAAAGTTATAGCACGTACAGCAGATGACAAGAAATCCAAGCACTACTAACCGCTGCTGAACGCTGCGCATGCGAACTGCCTATTTATAGAGCATACTGATTGGGCTGTGAAGGAACCAATGGGAGATTACACACAGACTTCCCATTCAACCCGCACATTCAAGCCAAAAGGCGAAACTGAACCGACCCGATGGATCCAGCGCTGTTCATGCCATGTTATCCTGGCATGAACAGCGCTGGATCCATCGGGTCAGTTCAGTTTCGCCTTTTGGCTTGAATGTGCGGGTTGAATGGGAAGTCTGTGTGTAATCTCCCATTGGCTCCTTCACAGCCCAATCAGTATGCTCTATAAATAGGCAGTTCGCATGCGCGGCGTTCAGCAGCGGTTAGTAGTGCTTGGATTTCTTGTCATCTGCTGTACGTGCTATAACTTTTCTTCCGTTCCTTACTGGATGTCTTCTTGAAGCGCAATAATGAAAGTGTGTGCTTTTTACAAACTAATGCATCTTATATTTTTGTGTTCTAGCCATCCTCTGCCAGTCACCCCCTGAAGAAACCTGTTCGGGTGAAACGCAATAACAGTGCGATTGAGAGCGTTGGAGCTCATGCAGGGATGAGATGATGGCAAAGCAGCTTTTCAAGCAATACTTTATGAGCTAAGTTCTGCTACATATTCTCCTATATTACCCTTAAAGAATTTAATAAGAGAAACAGTTCTTATGGTTATGCTGAAGGAGTTGATGGTAGCCCCTTTTTCTATTGCAACATAATATCTAAGGTCGTTGATGCTAATAGGGCTATGCTCTGGCAGCCGTTGCTGTCTGGAGTGTTATATCTTGCCCGTCAAGTCTGAGACCTTTCGTTGCTTGCAAACCTTGCGTGCTCACTATGCTTGAAGCTGTTTATTAAACTCTATATTTATTGCATGAAGTTTTGAGTGGGACACAACGACACTTTCTTGTTTTTATATACAGAGCCCATACTTTTTGTTTTGGTAAATTTAATTTCAGCCTACAGACTGCACCAGTGCTTGCCTACTCTGAATGTGCATGCCATTGCCCTGACATCTCTACTTACAAAATAGTACCTGCCTAAACTAAGCACTTTAGTGCCCATCCCCATATGTAAGTCATTGAAGATAGGTGACTTATGCATGTTGATGGTGCATAAATTTACACAGCACATTGTAAATTTACCTCCATTAAGTAATAAGTAAAAGAACACATGTAAGTTGCCCTGACCATTATGTTCAGATTATTTACTTAGAAGAATGAAAATTGTATCTTTATAATAACAGCAATTAAAATCTCCATTATAACCTTAATAGTTGTTTTTGAATAAGGGACATAGTTACTAACATGAATTAGGGAATAACACATAATTTTTGAATCAATGCAAGCTGCAGGGTGACCTCAGTGTGTGTGGTCGGGACTCTGAGTATGTGGGAGTCTTCTGAGAGGGTGGGAAATCATGATTAGGGGAAAGAAATTTGGTAGTACAGGTCTCTTTAAGATGGACTGCCATCCATTCTCACACATCGTGACATGTAGCATCAGAGGGCAGACCCTGCCTTAGTGCTGCACGTGATACTGCAAGAAGGGCATGCCCTACCTTTGCCACTGAGTGATGCAGACCTGCATTGGAGGCACACAGATGGGATGGACATTCATGCTCTGGAACTAGTGAGGCACCTCAGCATTTTTGCTTGCCAACATATACAAGGCTATGCCATCCCTGGGCCAAAACAGAGGTATGGGTATGTCCAGGATTTACCAACCCGGCCATGCCTCCCCTCCTCTAGTTGCTGGAAGATTGCTGAGTGGTTCAGGATCTAGGAATAATGGGTTGACTCTGGGAACCTGGCCACTATAGTCAGGCTGATCAACATACATCACACTACCCCTGCACATTCAGGAGGGTACATGTGCTTGCAATACAGGAAGGCCACTTCCCTGTCCCAGTGTGGTACTGGCACAACGTGCATGTGATCTCTTGCACCCATCACATTAATTAGGCCAGATACGCTGTTGACCTGTTCCGTTAGATCCTCCCACTGTTGCCTCTCATGCTGCAGATTATGTGGGCTGGGAACATGGGTGTGGGCCTGTAGCAGTTTTATTCCTTGCTATGTGGAGGATGGCCCAGGACACAGGGTTTGATAGGATTCACACCTGTAAGCACGTTGGGGATGTATCATCATGGCAGGTACACTTAACTCCTGGTCTGGGGCTGGCGTTATCTGCACTCATACCAGTAGCATCATTTGCAATAAGGAGCGCCACTAGCGAGTGCATACTAGCCATGTGCTGCTGTTCATGCCTAATCTCTGCTCCATCCCTGCCCAAACCCCGCCAAGTCACGCAGTAAGCAGGTAGCATGACATTTTTAGTGTGTGCGCCCAGTTAGTGCAGCCCCATGCTACCCAGTAGAACACGTTAGTAAACATACCTCAGGATACAGTAACTATCATAAAAAATACCTTTGATCGGAAACCTAAATGTGAAGCTCACCTAGGACTGCGCCGAAGAATCAGGCAGAAAGAGGACTATCTGCAAAACAGTGTATTTTCACTAGTCTGAAACAGGGATCCTTTCAGTGCAGAATCTGGTTATTGAAGGAAGATAAGTGTCACAAAACTATTATGCAGGCATGCTATATTTTAATATTTGTGTCCTGTTTCCTCCATTTTTGTTAAGTTTTCAGATCACAGGTCGTGTCATCACTGGGGGAAGCGTGATTTTTAAACTCCCCATTTTGCTTACAGGCCCATGTGCCCTTTACACTCATGGGCCTGCAATCATTTTTAAAGGGAAATGCTACAGCTTATGAAGATATGTTTTAAAAGAATGAAAAAGAGCCAAATAAAGATTCTGCATGAATAAAGAAAATGAAAATATACCCATTTTTTAAACCTGCTTCTAAGAAAATCCTCTTGCCTATGAAGATAAATTTTAATTTTCCGTCATTTTCTAGTCAATTTTTCTTTAACAATAGGTCAGTTTCGAAAGCAGTTTTACACTAGTTGTTCTTTTATCCATGATGATCAGAGTCTAAATATTGTCACATCTCAGTGCAGCCAGAAGTCTGTGCACTATGCATTAATCTTTTTGAAAATTATCCTCTGTATTGCTAGCACCCCAAAATGTCTCATGGACTCTCCAAGGTAAAAGAATCTTTAAAATTTCTTTTCAAAATGTGATAATAGAACGTGTACTTCTAATATAGTATGCTTATTGTGGAATATAACTCCACATTTATTCAGTAAGAATACTTTGCTATTTTGCAACAGTATTGAAAACAAGCAGCATAACAAATCTTTCAAATACTAAGTGCAACAGCATAGCCCAAACATTCAGTGAAAATCAAACAAAATCAGAGGAATGAAAAAAATATATATAAGGAATCTATTTACTAAACTGTGTCAGTTGTTAATGTGACACGTAACACATGCTAACGGTTAGGATTGCTCATGTTAATTGTAAAAGCACTATCTGCCTCAATAACAGCTAACATGGAATGAGGCAGGGAATGGGTGGGGCATAAACCTTAGTAACCGGGTAGCCGGACCCCACGCTCCCCATTATCCAATTCTTGACACCCCCGAACTCTCTCCTCCCTCCCCCCTTCCATTCCCTCTCCGGTCATAGGCATCCCCACTTACACTCCCAGCCCCTTCACCCAATCAAGCAACAGAGACAGTAGTTGGGCAGAAACTGGTCGCAGTTTTATTGAACATAACATCAATAACAGTTATAACAGAATAACGAATCCCTGTGCCCCGCGGCAAGATCTGCCACCCGCCATGTAATTAGCAAGGTGACTTCTCCGCCGCCCCCCGCACAGTAAAAGCACCGGCCAATGGGTAATAACCCTTCCCCGACTTGGCCGTCTCAGTAGCACAAGCCGACCCGGGTTTAACCATGTCGAGGGCCCCCGCCCTCCTGGCCTGCCGCTCCGGACCCCGGGAACCCCCGGGACCCCGCAACCCCCCCAACTGCGACAACCCATAACTGACCCCCCCACCACTAGCCAACGGGTGGGCGGGTGGGAAGCAACCAGCGTGCACCTCTCACCGCGCACGATGCAACAGGCTCAAGCGCGTGGAAGTGCACGTTGATGGATCCCCTGCCCGCGCTCCCGCGCAAGGGGATCCAATCAATTTAAACGACTCACTTTGTCCTCCAATCCCGTTTGCTCTTCTAGCCCGCTCCTGATGCCTCCCCCACCGCCCCCTTCTCTTCCCTCGCGCAGCACAAACTGTACCAGCCGGGTTCGCCTCGGGCCGGGGCACCCGGTTACTAAGCGGGCGCTGGGTACCTAGCCCGCGCCCTAGTTTTTAGTGTAGAGATAGCACTGTGCATTCACTTTTTTAATGGTAGATAATACCTGAAGAGATGAAATTAACTGTATCACGCTTTCTTCAATTATCATGTATTGAAAATTATTTCTGTCTGTTAAATGAATGAGAAACTGCTGGGAGGTTTCAGCAATTACCACATGTTTCTTTTAGCAATCTACACACATTAACTGCAAAATCTTATTGCATTTTAGTAATTAAGAGCCCTAGTGAATTTTTAATAAAGCCTGCTAAGGTTTTGCACTTAATGTGCGTTACGAATACACATTAAGCACAAAGCCTCCATGTTAGCTGTCAGGGGCATGAACAGCATGTCACTGGCTGGAAACCCACAACTGAGTGCCATAACAAATGGTACACTTAACATGGATTCACCTAAAAATATCCATACAGGTGTCATTAGCTAAATCAAAGCTAACTGCAACATTAACTGTACTCGCGCGCTAATGTGCTCTACAAAACCACACTACTACTACTCTTAATAATTTATAAAGCACTACGAGGCAAATGCAGCACTGTACAAACACATAAGAAGGCAGCCCCTGCTTGAAGAGCTTACAATCAAATTAAGATAGACCATACAAGGGGTCAATAGAGAGAGGAGACAGAAAGCAAACATGAGATTAGGATCCAAAAGCGGCTTCAAAGAGGTACACCTTTTTGCATGAATTTGAAAAGGGAGCGATACGAGACTTGCCATAAGAATAGAGGAAGCTTGTTCCAGGCATAAAGAGCAGCAAGGTGAAAGGATCAAAGTTGGGAATTGGCATTAGAAGAAAAAGGCATAGAGAGAAGGAAGCCAGAGGAGGAGCAAAGTTCATGAGGAGGGTTGTAGAGAGAGAGGAGAGAGGAAAGTTAATGAGGGGCAGTCGAGTGAAAGCATTTATAGGTTAGAAGAAGAAGTTTGAAATGGATACAGAAATGGAAGGGGAGCCAATGAAGTGATTTTAGAAGAGAAGTTATATGAGTGAAGATCAGCCATGCATCTGAGTTCTGAATAGATTGAAGAGGAGAGAGATGACTTTGAGGGAGACCAACAAGGAGGAGGTTGCAGTAGTCAAAACGGGAGATAACTATCTATCTGTCAGATCGCTCTCAACATCTCAAACATCTAAACCATATAGACAAGAACAAGGATTACTGCAGGGCTCATCACTATCAACACTCCTATTTAATATTTATCTACAATCTATCTGTAACATCTTCAAGAAATTCAAAATAGGACACCACATTTATACAGACAACATAATGTTATATCAAACTTTTCAATGTCTCATTGGAGTCGGGAGTGATGCCAAAGGACTGGAGAATGGCACATGTAGTCTCTTTACACAAAAGCGGAAGTAAGGATGTGGTTGAAAACTACAGGCTGGTTAGTTTAACTTCGGTGGTGAGTAAATTATTGGAAGCGCTGCTGAAAGAGAAAATAGTGAAGTTTCAGGAGTCCAGCGGATTACAGTATATGAGGCAGCATGGATTCACCAGAGGCAGATCTTGTCAGACAAATCTGATTAATTTCTTTGACTGGGTGGCCAGGGAGTTGGACCAAGGGGAGAGCCCTAGATGTGGTGTATTTAGATTTCAGTAACGCCTTTGACACCGTTCCTCACAGGAGACTTATAAACAAACTGAGCACCCTAGGGATAGACCCTAAAGTTACTACTTGGGTTAGAAATTGGTTGGGTGAGAGGTGACAAAGGGTACAGGTAAAAGGAGCTCACTCTGAGGAAAAGGAGGTTACCAGTGGTGTGACCCAGGGATCTGTCCTTGGTCCGATTCTTTTTAACATTTTTGTTAGTAATATAGTGGAAGGGCTGTTGGGTAAGGTTTGCCTCTTTGCGGCTGATACCAAAATCTGCAATAGAGTAGACACCCAGGAAGGTGTAGATAACATAAGAACAGATTTAGCTAAGCTTGAAGAATGGTCTAGAATTTGGCAGCTGAGATTTAGTGTTAAAAATGCAAGGTCATGCATTTGGGCTGCAGCAATCCAAGAGAGCAATATAGTATAGGGGGTGATGTACTTTTGTCCATTAAAGAAGAGCGAGACCTAGGTGTGATTGTGTCTGATGATCTTAAAGTAGCTAAACAGGTAGAAAAGGTGATGGCAAAAGCTAGAAAGATGCTTGGGTGCATAGCAATGTTCCCTCTAATTTTCTGTAGGCTGTGTGCGCATAAAATATCAGCTGTGTACAGCTTTTGAAGGAAGGTTAAATTTTTGTGCGCCACATAACGACACTCGGAGTTATATACTTTAAAATTTGAGTACAAGTCAGAATACAGTATGTACACCACATTGATTTTAATCAAATTAAATGAATATAGACGACTACTAAACGAAGCAGGAAATTTCTAGTAATTACAATCATAACTTTTAAATTTTAAGACGTCTGTGTTGTTTTCTATCAGAATCAGAGCTGTAATTTTTGTGCGCTCTGTTGTAAAGTATGTGCGCTCGCTCGGCGAGGTGTGTGCGCGTGCACATGCGCACAGCTTAGAGGGAACAGTGGTGCATAGGGAGAGGAATGGCCAGCAGAAGAAAGGAGGTGATAGTGCCTCTATATAAGTCTTTGGTGCAACCTCATTTGGAGTATTGTGTGTAATTCTGGAGACTGCACCTTCAAAAGGATGTAAACAGGCTGGAGTCGGTACAGTGGATGGCTACTAAAATAGTTAGTGGTTTTCATTTAAAGTATATGAGGACAGACTTAAGGATTTTAATATGTACACCTTAGAGGAAAGGTGGGATAAAGGTGATATGATTGAGATGTTTAAATACCTCCGTGGCATAAATGCACAGGAGAGAGCCTCCTTCAATTGAAAACAAGCTCTGCTACAAGAGGACATGGGATGAAGGTGAAAGGAGTTAGATTCAGGAGTGATATGCAGAAGTATTTCTTTATAGAAAGAGTGGTGGATCCATGGAATAGTCACCCAGTGGAGGTGGTAGAGATGAGGACAGTATCTGAATTCAAAGAAGTATGGGACAAACACAGAAGCTCTCTAAAGGAAAAAAGGGGAATGTTGTAGTGGTTGATATGGAAGGCAGACTTGATAGGACATGCGGTCTTTTTCTGCCATCATGTTTCTATCACAAACCCATCTATCAAGCAGATTACAACATGTTTCAGTGAGACCTCAGCATGACTGAATTCTCACAATTTAAAAATTAACCTAGAGAAACATGAGGTACTATAGGTCACTAGAAACCAAAACTTTGTCCCACCCCCATACTACTGTACATCTGAAAGAAGCTGAACACACAACTAAAAAATGTGTCCATTCTTTAGTTACGTAGTTGTGTGTTCAGAGAGGAAGGGGCAAATTTTGTTAATGTTATAGAGAAAGAAACAATAGGTTTTAGCAATCTGCTGAATATATGAGGAGGAGTCAAAGATGACCCCAAGGTTACGGGCTGAGGAAACCAGAAGAGGAAGAGCATTGTCAACAGTGATGGAGAAAGGAGGAAGGTGGGAGGAGGGTTTAAGGGGAAAGATAAGAATTTCACTTTTAGCAATGTTCAATTTCAGATTGCAGGGAGACAGCCAGGCAGTGGTGTCAAATAAATAAGCCAAGAGATTTATTTATTTATTTATTTTAAAGTTTTCTAGCAATCATGTGTAAGTATAGTCACTAATGTGCTACATGTGGGATTGCACAAGGGGTGTAACTAATCTGTCAGTTGTGATATAGTGTGTATTGAATTTATCATTACTACGAGAGGCTGCTGTATAAACAATTATAGTTCTTGGGTGTACAAATGGGCTAATTGCAGGTTGCATATGTATTCTACTGTAGATATCTAATGAATTTATGTAACAGGAAGGTCTGAGTTGGGAAAACTATAATAATTAGGTATGTGACCGTTTAGGTTGGGTGTATTAGAATTTTGGAGTGTGTACCCAAAGTATTCTGTAAAGAGATGAGTTTTAATCTCTTTATGAAATCCCACAATGAAATGTAGTCAGGTCATTAATACTTTTAGATTTTCAAGAAGAGAATTCCAGAGTACAGGTGTGCAAGATATGCAAATGCTCTATTTGTGGTTGATTCAGTTGAATTGCAAAAGTCAGGGGGAACAATTAGGTTAGTTTGTGAACATCCTCTTCGTGATCATTCATTCAAACACCACATTTTCCTACTTCACTTTGCTCAAGCATCCACCCCGCCGCTGCTCACCCACACACCAATATCCACAAACCTTACCCTGTCATGAGTATTTTGAGCTTGCCTTAGCCCTTCTTGTATATACTAACCTAATCTAATTGTATTTTTGTACATATGTTTATAGTTACCCTGTTGCTCCAAGTTGAAACTCCTGTTACAATGTAAGCTCCAAATTTAAACTCCTGTTACAATGTAAGCACAGAACAGTTTTCTGACTGTGCACCCTTGTTATATGTGAACCGCACTGATAACAAATAGCGCGGTATATAAAAGTTGTTAAATAAATAAAATAAATAAATAAATTTGAGTGAATACTGATGAGTGTGGAGAGGTAAGATGTGGCTATGTGTTTTATGAGCTTGAAAGTGATCATTACTGATTTATATATTTTTAAAAAAAAATTATTTATCAATTATTAATATTATTACATCCAAAAACAATATCGAATGAAAAGAAAATACAGGGGCATATCAACAATAACAAATTTGTAGCAAAAGAAATATCCCCCCATTTATAATTAGACCACCAATTTATAGGGAAGTACCAGGAAAGGTTTTAAGACTGAAGGTCTTAACACAAGAAATTTATACAGCAAAGGCAGGTAGACTTATGCTTCAGTCGAATGAGAGGGCACAGATACTTCTACTACAACCTCCTCCCTAGCCTCCAGAAAATCTTGAAGCTGCCTAGGCTAAAAAAACAAATACAATTTCTGTTTAAACATAACACAACATTTTGCAGGAAATTTTAGCTGAAAAGTAGCCCCTAGGGTCAAAACCCTGGGGCGAAGGTCCAAAAACCTTTTCCTTCTCAGGTGCGTATCACGAGAAACATCAGGAAATATTCTAACATTAGAACCTAGAAAAACCTCATTAATATTTCTGAAGTACATTTTAAGAACATAAAATTTATCTGACTCTAAAGCCATAGTAACAAGCAGGGTAGCCTTCCCTGTAACACCTTCTAAAGAGTTTTCTAAAAAACCCGTGAGGTCTTCTAACCCAGGGGAAGTGGGGGAAATACCAAGAGCCTGATCACTTACACCCACCAGCAGGTATTGGGCCCTAGTCATAGGCGGAAACTGTTCCGGGGGAATCTTTAAAACTTCCCCGAAATACTTTCGCACCATGTCCATAGATGACAACACAGGGGACCTAGGAAAGTTCAGACCCCACAGATTGCATCTACGGGCCTGGTTTTCCAGATACTCCAACTTCTTAATGGACATGAATTTATCCTTAAGCTGGGCAGTAATCAAGTCCCGAAGCTGTCCCACATCTTCTTCCAACCTGGAAATCCGCACTGCTTGCTCTTCATGGGCATTAGAGAGAGTACCACAAGTCGACTTTACCTCCAACAAATCAGTACTCACAGACCCCAAGATAGTAGACAAGGAGATGTTCAAAGCAGCCAAACCATCCCACAGTGATTCCAAAGTGAACACCGCAGGTCTCTCCAAAATAGGAACCCCCGGAGGCTTCTCCTCCCTACCAGGTACAGCCACAGACTCCACCTCCGATGGACTTCCAACTTCACTTGTGTTCACGCTGCACCTTCACGCCGGGAGAGACATCCAACTCAGCCAGACCTCCTCCCATGCTCCACCACACAGGAGTGCTCACTGGCAACCCCGCAGGTAGTACAAGCACGGCCAAGGACACACTTCCGGGTCACGGTGGGGGGGGGGGGGTGCACTGCTCAGGGGAGAGCCAGACACCCGCTGTGCTCAGGGGCGATACTTCTCCTACCACCTCCGCCGAAGACGCTGCTCCACTGCTGACCACGAAACCGCAAACACTGAGAACACGTTGACCCAAGGAGGACAGCAGGTCCGATGGAGGTAAAGGAACCTGCTTCCGTTTTCATCGCCCCATAGCACCAAAGCAAGGGGGAACTCCTTGAGCAATCAAAGACTCAGTAAAACACGTCTCACAGCCAGGAAACTCCTGCCGCCATCTTAGTTACTTCCCTAATATGTATTACTGATTTATATTTAATGTGACTTTGGATGGGTAACCAGTGGAGGTCATTTAAGAGTAATATGGTCACAGGTATGTGCTTTTGTAATTATTTGTGCAGCTATGTGTTGAGTCAGTTGTAACTGGTTTATCAATTGCTTGGGGAGACCATAAAGGGTACTATTACAGAAATCAAAATGAGGTGTGATTAAGGCCTGGAGCACCAATCTAAAGTCGAAGCTTGAGAGTAATCGTCTCAACTGCTATATCAGTCTTAGTTTGAAATAAATCTTACTTGTGGTTGACTTTATGTGTGATGCTATGCTGAGTGTTTTGTCTAGGATTACCCCAAGGTGTTTTACTTTATTTTTTACTATGAGGTCAGCTTCTTTCAGATATATAGTAGGGGGGGGGGCAAAGTTTTGGTTTCTAGTGATGTATAGTACCTCAGTTTTCTCCAGGTTAATATTTAAGTTGTGAGAATTCGGTCATGCTGACGCCTCACTGAAACATGTTGTAATCTGGTTGATAGATGGGTTTGTGATGTCAATAGTTTGATATAACATTATATCATCTGCATAAATGTGATATTCTATTTTGAATTTCTTGAAGATGTTACAGATAAGTTGTAGATAAATATTAAATAGGAGTGTTGATAGTGATGAGCTCTATAGTAATCCTTGTTTCTGTCTATATGGTTTAGATGTTTGAGATGTTGAGAGCAGTCTGATAGATAGGATTGGAACCATTGAATAATTGTTCCATAAAGACCTATTTGCCGGAATCTATTTAGAAAAGTAGATCTCAATCAACTAATCCCTTACTTTTAATGTTGGAATATTTGTTTTGAGGATCACTTCCTCTCGCAACAAAATTTCCTATTAACTCATTTAAGGTTTACCAAAAAAAAACACCCTGTGAACCATTCCTATAAATGTGCATTAACACAACCATGTGCTATACACTTATGCTTTGGCCTAACTTCAAATTCAAAATGTTTTTACAAAAACAATATGGTATGGAAAGAATCTATCTGTTTTTCGATGTATCAGCCTCCACCTGAACAAATAACCTTCAGTCTCCCATCAGTTCTCAATTCTATACAATCATCCAACCCACTGTTCAAGTAGTGGTTGTAGAATTTCTTCCAGTTCTTCAATCCAACCTGCTATTCACGTAGGTGCAATATTTCTTCCAATTCTATGCTTGAAAGAAATTTTATAACTACACGAATAGCGGGTTGGATTGAAGAACTGGAAGAAATTCTAGAACTACTACGCAAACAGCCGGTTGGATGATTATACGGAATTGAAAACTGGTGGTAGACTGAAGGTTATTTGATCAGGTGGAGGCTGATATGTCAGAAAGCAGATAGGTTCTTTCCATACCATATTGTTTTTTGTAAAAACATTTTGAATTTGAAGTTAGGCCAAAGGATAAGTGTATGGCACATGGTTATGTTAATACATGTTTATAGGAATAATTAATCAGTGGGGTTTTTTTGGTGGGGGGTAAACCTTAAATGATTAAATAGGAAAATTTTGTTGCAAGAGGAATTGATCCTCAAGACAAATATTCCAACATTAAAAGTAAGGGATTAGCTGATTGGGATCTATTTTTCTAGTTAGTTTGGAAGATTAATATTAGTAGATAGTGTGATTTGGGATTGGAATCTATTTAGAAGCATCCCATGATGTATACTGTCAAAGACTGAGGCGATATCTAAGCATATTAAGATGAAAGTCTGCTTTGAGTTGTTTATACCTCTAATGAGTTTGTCCAGGAGGGCTAGTAAATGTGTTCAATGCTGTGACTTGGTCGGAACCCATACTGGTGTTTATCAAGAGGGGAGTTTAGTTCAATATAGTCCTGGAGCTGAATTTGTACAGTTTTTTCAAGGACTTTTGCCAGGAACAGGAGGCTAGAGATTGGTCTGTTGGAATTAGGGATTGTTATGAGTTTGGATATGAGCTTGGAGTACAGGATATGAGCTTGGAGTAAAGGAGAAATATCAGGTTAAGATATATAGATTTGAGAATCATCAGCATTAAAATGATACTGAAAGCCATGGGAAGAGATGAAAGCAGCAAGGGACTGGGTATAGAGGGAGAAAAGGAGAGGACCTAGAACAGATCCTTGGATACACCAACTGAAAGAGGGATAGCAGTAGAGGAGGAGCCAGCAGAACAAACACTGAAGGAGCAATTGGAAAGATAAGAAATGAACTAAGACAGCATAGAGTCTCTAAAACCAAGAGAAGATAATGTGTCGAGGAGGATAAAGTGATCAACAGTATCAAAAGCAGCAGAAAGGTCAAGAAGAATGAGAAGTGAGAAGTGGATCAGGAACTGGGCTCATAGAGGGAATGCAAAGGTCCTGTGGAAACCCTTAGGCAGTACTGCAACTGTCCTTCTCAGTCTGTGAAAGCGCAGCTGCAACTTGCAAATGAATAGCAATGTTACTCTGTCTAGCCAATATAGGACTGTTCAAAAGATGCAAAACTGTTTCCCCAAGCAAATCGCTTTTCCAGCTTGTTTCTCCGCCCACAGTCTGTTCAATGAATTCCTATGTCTCCTCGCCTGAACCCAGAAAGACCTGCCTTCAAGCAGTCTAAAAACTAGTGCTGTTTCCATGCTTTGTGGGCTGTTCAAAAGATGCGGACCTGTTTCCCCAAGCAAATCACTTTTCCAGCTTGTCTCTCTGCCCACAGTCTTTCCAATGAATTACTTTGTCTCCTCACCTGCACCCATAAAGACTCACCTTCAAGCACAGCCTGAAACCCAAAGCTGCTTTCAGTACTTTGTGAGAGCTGCTAAGAATTTCAGGTACGGAAATATCACTTACACAATTTACAGACCTGATGCTAATGCACAAATGGTGCCATTACTCTCCACCGCTGTGGCCAGTAATTCACTCCATCTTCCCTCTGAATTGGTGCTGTGCCACTGCTGATGATCATACATGCAGGCTGAAAAAGTGCAAAGGAGGAATCAACAATGGAGGTTTAGTCGAGCTTACTAGGACCTCTTCCTCTCCATCTGTTAGCACCTCTGATAATGTGGGGCTGCCAATGGAGAGGGTCTTAGAGAGGTGGAGGCAGCTGTGAGGGTTCCCAAATCTATTGTCAGTCGCTTTCACTTTGGGAGCAACGGCCACAGATCACCATGAGCAGACATGCGGAAGTCAGCTTTTACTCGGGGAGTAACAGCCGCTAGGTCGCCCAACTTATGGCCTCCAGGTTTCTGCTTCTTGCAACTCAGGGGAGAGTTTCACTTTCTTGTGCCATCTTAGTGATTGCCTCGGTGTGTCTGAAGAGTGCATAATCGGAGTGCACCATCCTCCGCTCCCAGTGATTTTGTTTTGGCCAGCAGTCTTGCAGCCAATAATATGGCTGACTTAGGTGGGTGGTCAATGGAGTATTAGGAATCGGCATCCATCTTGGATCGAACTTCATCCAGCTCTGTCCCAACCCACCCACTCTCTACATTGGCCAGTTAATGTGCATTTTAGCGGTAGGTAACTGGCATACCCACTCATTAGTGTTCACTGCAGCCAGTTATCACACGCTAAAATGTATGTTAGCAGTGTTTAGAAAAACTGCTTCTAAATATGTTTCAGGGCAATTTTAATGACTTAGTTTATCACTAAAAACATGTTTGCTTTTTCTGGAACATGCCTGTATACATGTATTTGTTAAGCAAAATCACTGAGGTTTCAATTATATGCTATTAGGAAAAATGTGAAGAAGCATCCATGAAATTATTTGTGAAATTGAAAAAAGATTCAGGTTGATATCCAAGTCATTACCACACTTCAGATTGCGTTCATTTGATGCTTTTCAGAAAGATGTTGCCACAAGTAAAAGGTTTTATAGGAATACAGTGCTGAATGAATTTGAACATGCTTACAGAATAATTCTTCCTTGGATACTTGCCAAGAAGAAAATATGCATTTTCTGCAGTTTGGTAAGGTAAAAAAAAGGTAAAATGTATGATAGGGTGATAAAAGGCTCTAATTTTTCTCTCTCCTCCTTTTTATAAGAAAGTAAATCATACAACAACACAAAAATATCCCTAAGATTTCTTGAATACAAATAGTGAATTTGCAAGTTTTTTCACTTTGTGGGCTAGATTTACTAAAGTATACTACCATGTTAGCGTGTGCTTACGCCATTAATGTGTATTGTTAGCAAATAGATCCTATGGCAGAAAAGGAGCCTTGTCAATATGTGTTAGTGTGTGCTAACATGGTAGAATATTTTAGTAAATCTAGCCCAAGATGCATTAAGATATTATTTGCATGTGTGAAAGCGCTGAACTGGACCAGTCTTATGGCTGGCTCACTGGCATATGCTATGCATTGCTCTGTGGAGAATGCTGGATTCTCAGACTGGGATGATGCACCTGGGGTCAGCTATGGATAGGTTTGCCAACTGGCTGGTTTTCAGCCAACCTGGCTGGTTTTTGTATGGCCAGGCCAGCTGCCAGCAGAACCCTAAAACCGGTAATTGAAAAGCCATTTTTTTGTGACTTGAAGATCAGAGGCAATGTTCAGCAGCTTTTATTTCCCCACCTCATGCTGCCATCTCTACTGCTTCTCTCAGACCCAAACTCGGTGGCAGCAGCAATAAAAGCCACATTAACCACAGTGGTGGGACCTTCAGTAGTCCCGCCACCATGTTTAGTGTGAATTACATGCACCCTCAACCTCAGCCTGTTGGAGGGTTGCCAAAGAGTGTTGCAACACAGGGGAGGTGGTGGATGGAGCAGAAAAGTATTGGTATTGCTTTGAGCAGCCCCTATGTGTTTCTGCAGCAAAATTAGTATTAGTAGAACACAAAGGAGGTTGTGGTAGTGAGCCCCCATGTTGGGAGAGAGAGTGGCGCAAGGAATACCCTGTGTTCCTTGCGTTGTCGGCTAGGTTGTCTAGGTTGTCCCTCGGGATCTTCTTCCTGAGGTTTGGCCACTCAAATGGCACAGGCCCACCAGGCATGGGGGCGCCTGCAGTGTCCCTGCTTTATTTGGCCTTTTGTCGCCAGTAGATGATTCCTGTGTTTGGAGACTGGTGCTACTGCATGCAATTGGTATCAAGCAGGAGCTTACCCACAGCGTTGGGAAATGCACCTGTGTGATCCCTGTTCATCCAGAAATCCTTTCTTGTGCTGGGGAGAGTGATCAGGCTGCTCTACTGGGCATCCGATAAGTGAAGAGGGAATGGTGCCTGCACTGTCCCTGCTTTATTCGGATCCTTGTCGCTGGTTGATGATGCCTGTGTGCAGAGCCTGGCACTATTGCATGCAATTGGTATCGAGGGGGGGCTTACCCCATAGTGTGCCAGTGATTAGAGGTAAACTGTCGCATTCCAATTCCAGACATTGGGAACTAGCAGAATCCAGATTTTAACAATCTGTTGAGGTGTTGTACAAAGAACCTGGTTTAAATCTGTTTCAGCATCTGTGTAGAGAGTAATATATAAACATTTTACCTAATTTTTCTTTCTGGTTTTACCCAAACAGCTGAATTCAGATTCATGGTAAATACCGAAGAAATGTTGCTGTTTAATAGTCATTGCCCAAAGCAGCAGCAATCTAAAGTGTCTGCTGATGCCCTTGGGGAGGAGGAGGAAACTCTGAGATCCAAAATAGCTAAATGCCCAATAAAGCCATGTGTAATATCTTCCTTAAATAGGCCAAAATCTACATTATGGCCCAATTTACTTCCTAAGACTACAGTATCATAGTCTAGAATTTGAGAAGAAATTTTCCTCACAAACTAACTTATGTGGAATGAGAGACTGGAGATCTGCTCTCAAGCTATCGAGTAGCTCTGATAGATAGAACCTCAGCAAACTGGAATGAGTATTTTATTTGTTTATCTGTATTTATTTATTTGGAAATTTTAATATATACCGCCATTCAGACCAAAAGGTCATCAAGCCAGTTTACAAACCGCAGCAGTATTCCAGGACAATAAAAAACCACAAACACAAGCACCATAGGACAGGGATGAATAACACAACAATCTTTAACCTTATACAACTTAGTAGGGACTGCAGCACAGAAGGACAAAGCACCCATCTAGCCTCACCTCTCTCTGACAATTATTGAGCATTAAACACTTGGTGCAACAACAATTTCTTCAACCTCATCTTAAATTTTTTCAATGAACTTTCGACACGTAATTCCAATTGCAAGCCATTCCATAAAGTGGGTGCCACAAAACTAAAAACAGCCAGATGAGTACACTCAAGAGTATAACAAGAAGGGGACAGAACAACCAACAAATAAATCTGAGATGAGTGCAATGAGAGCCCTGGATGGTAGGGAATCACTGATGAAGATAAATAAGATGGGGTATTAGCATGGAACACCTTGTGCACCAAGAAAAGTGTCTTGTACTTAATTATAAAAGCCACTGGCAGCGACGCATGTTCCCCAGCAAAGGAGACAACCGACTCACTCCATACAAAATCCATGCAGCATTATTCTGGATGAGTTCTAACCATTTGATATTATAAGTCAGGACCCCAGCCAAAAGAGATTTACAATAATCTAGTAAAAATGAAAGCCTGAATCAATATAATAGAATTGTTATGAACAAGAGAATATCAAATAGAACACACTAATCTCAGAGAGGCAAAGTGTCCCTTAACTATCATTGTAAGATGGTCTTGAAAAGACAATTTAGAATCCAATAATACTCCAAGATAGCAAATACAATAAGAACATAACATAAGAACATAAGAAAAGCCACACTGGGTCAGACGAAGATCCATCAAGCCCAGCATCCTTTTTCCAACAGTGGCCAATCCAGGTCACAGGTACCTGGCAGGTTCACAAAAAAGTACACAGGTTGCACTATGCTTGTCTCTGGGTAAGCAGTGGATTTCCCAAGTCCTCTTTAATAATGGTTTATGGACCTTTCCTCCAGGAACTTGTCCAAACTATTTTTAATCCAGCTACACTAACAACTTTTACTACATCCTCCGGTAATAAATTCCAGAGTTTGATTATATGTTGAGTGAAAAAATATTTTCTCTTATTAGTCTTAAATGGGTTACATTGTAGCTTCATTGCATGTCCCCTAGTCTTTCTGCTTTTTGATGGAGTAAACAACCTATCTACATTTACCCATTCCATTCCACTCCATTCATTAATTTATAGACCTCTATCATATCTCCCCTCAGCTGTCTCTTTTCCAAGTTGATGAGCCCTAACCTTTTAAGCCTTTCCTCATAAGGGTATCCTTCTATCCCCTTTACCATTTTGGTGGCTCTTCTCTGTGCCTTTTCTAATTCTGCTATATCCTTTTTAAGATATGGTGACCAGAATTGCATACAATATTCAAGGTGTGATCACACCATGGAATGATACAGAAGCATTATAATATCCTTGGTTTTATTCTCCATTCCTTTGCTTATGATTCCTAGCATTCTATTTGCTTTCTTGACTGATGCTGCACACTGGGCAGAAGGTTTCAGCATATTATCTACGATGACGCCTATGTCTTTTTCCTGGGCAGTGGTTCCTAATGTGGAACCTTGCATCGTGTAACCATAGTTTGGGTTGTTCTTTCCTAGGTGCATAACTTTGCACTTGTCCACATTAAATTTCATCTGCCATTTGGACATCCAGTCTTCCAGTTTATCAAGGTCCTCTTGCAATTTTTCACTATCCTCTTGTGTTTTAACAACTTTGAATAATTTTGTGTCATCTGTAAATTTGACCACCTCACTCATTATTTCCACTTCCAGGTCACTTAAGAACATGTTAAAAAGCAGCGGGCCCAGCACAGATCCCTGAGGTACTCCACTATTCACCTTTCTCCATTGAGAAAGTTGGCCATTTAGCCCTATTTTTGGCTTTCTATCTTTCAACTAGTTCCTGATCCACAATAGTACACTGCCTCCAATCCCATGATGTTTTATTTTCACCAAGAGTCTCTCCAGAAGGGGGGTGACTATACTATGAGACTTAGATCTCTCAGTCTGCCATTTAACATATTCAGATGTGTAGCAAGTGTGCCTGTAATATGTTTGGAGTATGTCTTTATGCTCAGGTTTTTTCAGGCAGGAAATAACAGCTATGGCCATCTAAGCACATTTTGTGCTTCCCCCTAGAAACATTACATCCATGAAATGGGCATTTTTTTTTCACCTTATTCATGGTCAGGAGCAGGTATGGGCATGGACTCACTAACCAGGACTAGATGTGCTTGTGCCATTCTGAAATCACACTGTGATGTATACTGTATCTCCCTTTCTCTACCCAGGCCATGCCTCCACCATAACCTTGTGAAACATGGATATTCTTACTGGGGATGAATGATTAAAGAGAGGTGAACTGAAAAAGAAGGATGAGAGGTTGATAGTTGCAGTCCAGGACAGTGGCTTACAGATGAGATGGTTTACCGTAAGAACTGAAAAAATTGGTAACACAGATGTATGTTGATTCTGTGGGAAAGGGCTGGAAACAGTGACTCACCTCAGAGCTGACTGTAAAGTTCTGATGGAAGAACATTTCTATACAGAAAGTTACAATAAAGTATCATGCCTCATCCACTGGAAACTCTATAAACACTACATCACTGTAACAGAAAAGCAATGGGATCACGACCCTAAGAGAATTACAGAGAATGAGGAGGTTATGATCACCTGGGATACTCCCATTCCAACCGATAAAAAGCTGGATGTGAGGAAGCCGGATATAATGATAAAGGAGAAAAACATTAGAGCAACATTAATTATAGAGGTGTCATTTCCAAGCAACTACTCTGTAAATCGTGTTGAGAGGGAGGAAATCTTCAAGTACCAAGAATTGCAGTTAGAGACTAAGAAAATGTGGCAGAAAGATATTGAGTTATTTCCCATCATGTTGTGTGCCACAGGCTTAATTAAGAGGAATTTCCAAGCGCACTTTGTTAAATTACCCATACAATAACATCTTACGAACTCCAGAGGGAGGCTCTCTTTGGGACGATGCAAGTATTATGCTGAGCATTAGCAGTAAATTTGAGAGACTGAGATAATACTCAACATACCCTGACTTAGAAGTGAGGTTCATGACTATCATGGTATGCCCAAAACTCGCCCATTTAGAGAAACTGCCCCAAGATGTCTACATACCCAGCTGATAAATGTCCCTGGGAATGTCTCCTTGCTTTGCACATCTACGTGCCCATTTTCAGATGTACAACTCACAAATAGGGCTTCTAAAATACCCCCCTTAAATCACCCTCATAAAATATGTGTATAGTAACATTCTCTCCCTTTACCATTGTCAACAAAAAGAACTGCTATACTTGTTCCATTTTCTCATTTCACAGATGCTGTCAAAGGACAAGGAAAGAAGTAAAAATATTACTAGCTAATCTTATCAGTGCTGAAATTTATCTAAGCATTACATTTCCTGCTACAGATCTGTAAATTTGGTGAACTTAGGGCCTGACAGTAGTTTCCATTTGTTTCATATGCCACCTCTCCAGAGATTGCTCAATGCGGTTTCCAGTAAATCAAAAATTAAGGAAGATCGTTAAAATAACAACATTTCCATAGTAAAATAAACAATTGAAAGCTAGTACTTAAATAGAAATTAAAATACATAGTATATCCATAACAAAGGCAAACCCCCAAAACACTTCTCAGCCTATTCTAGGCCCCCAACTCCATAGTCCCTAATCGTCTCTCACAAACGCGAAAGAATAGACAAAATCCTAAACCAAAAACTTCCTGCCTCACCCCTCATGCAATCCCTGATTGTAAAATTACTGTCAGGATAGGGAATATTTCACTTAAGTTATTTTAAAGATTGATCAGCTCTGTCACACCTATTATCCATGAAACTATAAACTATTTAAAATTAAGTTCTTAAAACCAAATTGTGAACAAACCTAACTACTAGCAGGGTCTCCCAAGATGGGCAGGTCTTAGCTGAGGTGCCAGACCAAGACAAACCACTCATCTGGGTAGCAGCAGAATGGGATGGTGTTGCTGGTGGAAGATCACATTTCTGTGACAACAGCAACAATACTAGAATTACCTGCATGGAAGAAAGGCTTGGCAATCTACTTCTCTATCTTGCCATGAAAACCCAGTGGATAGTCACAACAAAACAAATTGCACTACTGTATAGTGCTGGAAGATGAGACTCCCAGGTCAGAAGGCACTCAACTGGCTACTGGGGAGAAACTGAAGACTTTTCAGAGTAAAGCCAGCATGTAGGTGGATCAAAGCCCTCCGGACATCTGTCCACCGATGTAGCTGTGCATGAATGAGAGTCAGAAGCTGCAAAGATGTCTTACATACCAGGACATGGAACATATGAAACATGAAACAAGGGAAGTTGGAGGAGGTCAAGAATGAAATAGATTGTGTACAACTCAATCTGTTGAGTGTCAGCGAACTGAAATGGACTGGCATTGGGCACTTTGCATCTGATGGTCACACGATCTACTATGCTGGAAATGAAAGATGAAGAAGAAACAGTGTTGCATTTATAATCAAGAAGAAATCTGCTAGAACTGTAATCAGTGAACATTATAATCAGTGAATGCTTAATTTCTATTTGTCTACGAGGAATGCCTATCAGCACAACTATAATTCAGGTATATGCCCCAAAAACAGCTGTAGAAGAAGATTAAGTTGATGAGTTCTATGAACAGGTACAAGCTAAAATTGACAGAACATGCAAACAGGATCTCCTGATAATCATGGGTGACTGGAACGCAAAAGTTGACAACAAAGAAGGCAAAGTGGTTGGAAAATATGGACTTAGCAACAGAAATGAAATTGGAGAAAGAATGAAAGAATTCTGAAAGACCAACAATCTATTCATCTCAAACACCTTCTTCTTGCAACACAAGGAGTGACTGTACACATGGACTTCACCCATTGGATTCTACAAAAATCAAAGGTGCTTGTTTACAAAACCGCGGTAGCGGTTTCCGATCGTTATCGAAGCCGCGGTCCAATTGATTTCAATGGGGTCGCGGATCCGATAACGATCAGAAACTGCTACCACGGCTTTGTAAACAAGCCCTAAATTGACTACATTTGTGGAAGTCAATGATGGAAAACCTCTATAACATCAACAAAGACAAAACCTGGAACTGACTGTGGTACAGATCACCAACTACTAGTATAGCCAACTCAAGCTAAAACTGAAAAAGAGCAAAACACTCATGAATGTAGCAAAATATAACCTTGAATTTAAAAACTTCCTACAAAATATATTTGCTGTTTTAGATAGAAATGACAGAGCTCCAGAAGAGTTATGGGATGACATCAAGAAGGTTGTGTTGGAAAAAAGTGAGAAGCCTGTACAAAAGGTGAAAAAGCAAAAACATAGAAACATAGAAATATGACAACAGAAAAAGACCACATGGCCTATCTAGTCTGTCCTTTCATATCAACAACTACAACAGTTCCCTTTTTTCCTTTAGAGATCCTCTGTGTTTGTCCCATGCTTTTTTTAATTCAGTTACTGTCCTCATCTCTACCACCTCCACTGGGAGACTATTCCAAGGATCCACCACTATTTCCGTAAAGAAATATTTCCGCATGTCGCTCCTGAATCTATCCCCCTTCACTATCATCCCATGTCCCCTCATAGCAGAACTTGCTTTCAATTGAAAGAGGCTCTCCCCCTGAACATTTATGCCATGGAGGTATTTAAACATCTCAATCATATCACCTCTATCCCGCCTTTCCTCTAAGGTGTACATATTAAGATCCTTAAGTCTGTCCTCATATGCTTTATAATGAAGACCACTAACCATTTTAGTAGCCACCCTCTGCAACGACTCCATCCTGTTCACATCCTTTTGAAGGTGCAGTCTCCAGAATTGCACATTATACTCCAAATGAGGTCACACCGAAGACTTAAACAGAGGCACTATCACCTCCTTTTTTCTGCTAGCCATTCCTCTCCGTATGCACCCAAGCATACTTCTAGCTTTTGCCATCACCTTTTCTACATGTTTAGCTACTTTAAGATCATCAGACACAACCACGCCTAGGTCCCGCTCTTCTTTAGTGGACAAAAGTACTTCACCCCTATACTATATTGCTCCCTTGGATTACTTCAGCCCAAATGCATGACCTTACATTTTTTTAACATTAAATCCCAGCTGCCAAATTCTAGACCATTCCTCAAGCTTAGCTAGATCACTCCTCATGTTATCTACACTTTCCTGGGTGTCTGCTCTATTGCCAATTTTGGTATCATCCGCAAAAAGGCAAACCTTACCCGGCAGCCCTTCTGCTATATCACTAACAAAGATGTTAAAAAGAATCGGACCAAGAACAGATCCCTGGGGCACACCACTGGTAACATCCTGTACGAAGAACTCTGAAAATTGCTCAGAAACACAGAGAAGCTAAAGCCAGAGGAGAAAGAGAGGCAATTACAGAACTCAATAGATATTTCCAATTGCAGCAAGAGAATAAATGGAGAAGTACTACAATGACAGATGTAAGGAAATTGAATCATAAACTATTAGAAAAACAACAAGATTAGCTTTCCTAAAGCTACGAGAGTTAAAGAAAAAATTACAGCCTCAAATTGGAATGCTACAAGATGCTCAAGGGTCAATGTTGAATGATGCTGAGAAGATCAAGAAAAGGTGAAAAGAATATGCAGTCATTATACCATAAAGATCAAGTGGTCCAACAGCCATTTCAACCTTTACCTTATGTTCAGGAACCATTGATAATGAATGAAGAAGTCAAAGTAGCATTGAAAGCCTTATCAAAAAACAAAGCACGAGGCATTGATGCAATTCCCATTGAAGTATTACAGCAATTGGATACAGCTGTTACCATACTTGCAAGGTTCTGCCATGAAATTTGGAAGACAACATCATGGCCATCTAACTGTAAAAGATCAGTGTTTAAACCAATATTAAAGAAAAGTAATCTAACTGACTGGGGAAATTATTGCCCAATCATTCTGATCTCACATGCCAGCAAGACTCTACTCAAGAGTATTCAGCAGAAACTAAAACCATACCTGGAACAAGAACTGCCTGAAGTTCAAGCAGGGTTCAGGAAAGGGCAAGGAACAAGAGACATCATTGCAGATATGAGATGGATCCTTGAAAAGACACAGAAACATAGAAACATAGAAATATGATGACAGAAAAAGACCACATGGCCTATCTAGTCTGTCCTTCCATATCAACAACTACAACAGTCCCCTTTTTACCTTTAGAGATCCTCTGTGTTTTTCCCATACTTTTTTTTAATTCAGTTACTGTCCTCATCTCTACCACCTCCACTGGGAGACTATTCCACGGATCCACTACTCTTTCCATAAAGAAATATTTCCGCATATCACTCCTGAATCTATCTCCCTTCACCCTCACCCCATGTCCCCTCGTATCAGAACTTGCCTTCAATTGAAAGAGGCTCTCTCCCTGAACATTTATGCCATGGAGGTATTTAAACATCTCAATCATATCACCTCTATCCCGCCTTTCCTCTAAGGTATACATATTAAGATCCTTCAATCTGTCCTCATATGCTTTATAATGAAGACCACTAATCATATTAGTAGCCACCCTCTGCAACGACTCCATCCTGTTCACATCCTTTTGAAGGTGCGGTCTCCAGAATTGCACACTATACTCCAAATGAGGTCGCATCAAAGACTTATACAGAGGCATTATCACCTCCTTTTTTCTGCTAGCCATTCCTCTCCGTATGCACCCAAGCATCCTTTTAGCTTTTGCCGTTGCCTTTTCTACCTGTTTAGCTACTTTAAGATCATCAGACACAACCACACCTAGGTTCCGCTCTTCTTTAGTGGACAAAAGTACTTCACCGCCTATACTATATTGCTCCCTTGGATTTCTGCAGCCCAAATGCATGACCTTACATTTTTTAACATTAAATCCCAGCTGCCAAATTCTAGACCATTCTTCAAGCTTAGCTAGATCCCTCCTCATGTTATCTACACCTTCCTGGGTGTCTACTCTATTGCAGATTTTGGTATCATCTGCAAAGAAGCAAACCTTATCTGACAGCCCTTCCACTATATCACTAACAAAGATGTTAAAAAGAATCGGACCAAGGACAGATCCCTGGGGCACAGCACTGGTAACATCCTTCTCCTCAGAGTGAGCTCCATTTACTTGTACTCTTTGTCGCCTCCCACCCAACCAATTTCTAACCCAAGCAGTAACTTTAGTGTCCATCCCTAGGGTGCTCAGTTTGTTTATAAGTCGCCTGTGAGGAACAGTGTCAAAGGCTTTACTGAAATCTAAATACACCACATCTAGGGCTCTCCCTCGTTCCAACTCCCTGGTCACCCAGTCAAAGAAATCAATCAGATTTGTCTGACAAGACCTGCCTTAGGTGAATCTATGCTGCCTCGGATGCTGTAATCTGCTGGACTCCAGAAACCTCACTATTTTCTCTTTCAGCAGTGTTTCCAATAATTTACTCACCACCAAAGTTAAACTAACCGGCCTGTAGTTTTCAACCACATCCTTACTTCCGCTTTTGTGTAAAGGCACCACATAAGCCTCTCTCCAGTCTTTTGGCATCACTCCCGACTCCAACGAGGCATTGAAAAGGTCAGTCAGTGGAGCTGCTAGAACGTCCCCAAGTTCCCTCAGTATTCTAGGGTGTATCCCATCCGGTCCCATCGCTTTGTCTACTTTAAGTTGAGCTAGTTTCTCATGAACACAGTCTTCTGAAAATTGTTCAAGATGTCCCTCGCTTCTGTTCCTATTTGTGGGTGTTTTCTGAGGTCCTGCTCCTGGTTCTTCATCTGTGAACACAGAACAAAAATATTTGTTAAGCAATTCCGCTTTATCCTTATCAGCTTCTATATATTCCTCCCCTGCACCCTTGAGTCTGACAATACCACTTTTGCCCTTCCTCTTCTCACTAATATATCTGAAAAATGTCTTATCCCCCCATTTTATTGTATTGGCTATTTCCTCCTCCTTTTGAATCTTTGCCTTCTTGACTACTTTGCTAGCTTCTCTAAGTTTTTCCAAATACAGATGCCTGTCTTCCTCTCTCTGTGATCTCCTGTATTTCATGAAGGCCTCCCTCTTTTTCTTCACTTTTTCAGCCACTTCTTTCAAAAACCATAGCGGTCTCCTTTTCCTTTTACCTTTATTTACCATTTTAACAAAAAGGTTGGTTGCCCTTAAAATATCACCTTTCAGTTTTGCCCACTGTTTTTCTACATCCCCCAGCTGTTCCCATCCCACTAACAACTCCCAGAGGTATTGGCCCATCTTTGCAAAGTTAGTCTTCCTAAAGTCTAAGATCCTCACCTTTGAATGGATTCTAACAGCCCTAGTCTTAATACTGAAGCACACCATCTGGTGATCACTGGATGCAAAATGATCTCCCACTACAACATCAGAAACACTTTCACCATTGGTAAGCACCAAGTCCAGTATGGCCCCTTCACGTGTGAGATTTGTTACCAATTGCCTGAATAGTTCTCCCTGTAGAGAATCCAGGATCTCCTTACTTCTAGATGATACTGCAGCAGGAATGTGCCAATCAACATCTGGCATATTGAAATCTCCTATCAGTAGCACTTCCCCTTTCCTAGCAATGCTGTGTATGTCTTCAATTAACTCTCTGTCCACCTCTTCCTCTTGTGAGGGAGGTCTGTATATCACACCAATATAAATAGATTTCTCTTTCCCTCTTTCCAGTTTAGCCCACAATGCCTCCTCTCTCCCTTTTAAGCTCTGTAATTCCAAAGCTTTAATAGTAGTTTTTACATATAGTGCCACTCCTCCTCCCCTTCTTCCTCCCCTGTCCTTTCTGAATAAAGTATAGCCAGGTATAGTTACAACCCAATCATGGTTTTCTGTGAACCATGTTTCTGTAACTGCCACTAAATCCAAGTCAGCCGCTCCCACCAAAGCTTCAACATCAGGGATCTTATTTCCCATGCTATGGGCATTTATACACACTGTTCTCCATATGTTACCCCTGTTACCCATTTCCATAAAGGTATTTAATGTATCACCTACCTGGGGGCTTTCACCTACCTGGAGGCTTTCTTCACCCATCCCCAACAAATCTAGTTTAAAGCCCTCTTCAGTAGATTAGCCAGTCTACTACCGAAGACACGTTGACCTTTCTTGGACAGATGGATGCCATCTCTGCTTTGCAACCCTTGGAACAGCATCCCATGGTCTAGGAAACCAAAACGCTTTTGATGACACCATCCACGCAGCCATGCATTCATCTCCAGGATGCGAGCCTCTCTGCCTTGGCCTTTACCCTCAACAGGGAGGATTGAAGAGAACACCACCTGTGCACCTAACTGCTTCACCCTCTTTCCAGAGCCATGAAGTCACTTTTGATATGTTCCGAGGTATACCTGGCAGTATCATTTGTTCCAACATGGATTAGCAACATTGGATAATAGTCAGTGGGCTTGATGAGTCTCGTCAAACTCTCCGTAGTATCTTGGATTTTGGCACCAGGCAGACAGCATACCTCTCTGGACATCAAGACTGGTCAGCAGATGGATGCCTCAGTACCCCTCAGAAGAGAGTCTCCAACCACCACTACCCTTCATTTCCTTCTGGTCACTGATTCTGCAACTTTGGGGTACTTGAGCTCTGGTTCTTCCCTTTCCAGGGATGCTTTCACCTCCTCCACTTCCAGGGCTGCATAATGGTTCTTCAATTCAAGGGCTGGAGAAGTTGGATTGGTGATTTTGCAGGCCCTGGTGACCTGTGTCCAAGCATCAACATTCTGTTGGCACCCATCTTCTATTCTGCTGGAGAGCTTGGCTGCTGCAAGAAGCATCTCATCAATGTACTTCTCACTGTCTTGAATGCTCCTCAGCCTCACCACCTCCTCTCTGAATTCCTCAACTTGTTTCCTCAGAGCTTCAGCATGCAGGCACCCTGCACATGGAACCGGTCCTTCAACTGGCATTAGGACCTCTGTCGGGACCGAGGCAGAAGCTGTAATGGAGGCAACAGCTTTAGCAATATGATTTTTCCCAGCCATTGTTCTGTTCGTGGAGCTTAGGTATCTGTTAGAGCAAAAGAGAGAGATCTACCAAGTACCAGCCGGTTTCCCAGCTATCCTTTCAGAGAAAAAGCAGTTAAATCTCTTTAATTATATTCAAAATGTGCTGGTCCAATTCTCTGTGATTTGTTAAATGGAGGAGGTGCCCTATAAATCTGGAAGGAGATGGTCAGAAAACCCCTACCACACCACATCAAAAACCGCTAATACATTTCATCTGCACTTACTCCACATCCCCCTACAAAACATAAAGAAGAATCAATCTGAGAAGCACCAGCCCCAACAGCCCATGAAATGCACACTCATAAACGCCAGGTCAACTCGCTCAAAATGGCCAGCAATCACTGACCTGATAACACTCTATGACCTTGATATCCTAATGATCACTGAGACATGGCTGACCGACTGCGACAACATAATCATCAATCAGATGATTCCAGATGGTTTCTCACTTTTTGCCTGCCACAGAGCCAACCAGAAGGGAGGAGGAACACTCATCCTTGCTAAGGCAAAACTACAATTTAAACTAAATGATTCCACCACATCAACCCACCTGGATACGATCACCATATCAAATGGTCATTGTACCATCAACCTACTCTATCGAGCCCCAACATCATCACCTGAAGACCTACCAATAATAATTAACCTTGCCTGCAATTCAAGCAACCCATGTTCCGCAAATTGGCTGTTGGGAGACTTCAACCTCCCTTCCCTACAAAACACACAAGCAAAAACATTCCTTGAAGCACTAGATGAGCTGGGCTATAAACAGCTCATTGATTCTCCCACACACACAAAAGGGAGTATCCTAGACCTGATTTTTGCCTCTCAGTCCGAAGTCGACACCATCCAGCACCTACTGATATCTATAATTCCAGTACCCTGGTCTGACCACAACCTGCTCAGATTTTACATACCCACCACACGCAGCCGCATGAACAGCAGCAAAACTCATGCCCCTTACGCTAGCACTCCAACAACATGCTTTCAACCTTTCATCAAAGGTGAAATCCTGGAGAAGCTACTCCCTCTCCTCACCGATACAATCCTTGACCCAGATGAGATGGTAGCCAACTGGAACAGCAGCCTCAGTGCCGTAGCTCACCTCCCCCCTATCAACAAGGAGTCAAGGAGACGTGAACATGCACCATGATACTCCAAAGAACTACGAACATCACTCCTTCATCTATGCAAACTAGAGAGACAGTGGCGCAGAACCCGATCTACTGAAGCACATTGCGCATACAACTCCCACCTGTTAATACATAGAGAGAAAATAATGGAAAAGAGGAAGCAGCACCACACAGATATTCTAAAACGATCTTTAAATAAATCACATGACCTGTTCAATATTGTAAAATCTTTAATAGGTGACCCAGCCCTAACACATCCACATATGCCCCAACCACAGGACTACTCTGACTACCTACAATCAAAGATGATCCAGACCAGTATTAACTCAACCTTCTCCAACATCACCAACATGCACACTGTGCCACAGCCAACACCATTCCTCAAATTTTGTGAAATATCCACCAAAGAAATCGAAGACACTATTGTTGCGATCAACCTCACCACGGCACCTAACGATCCCTGCCTAGCCAGTTGGATAAAAGAGCTACGATGCGACCTAAGCTACACTCTGTGCAAAATGCTAAACCAATCATTATCAACAGGATCCTTCCCTCAGAATCTCAAACACACATCAATCAGGCCTCTGCTAAAAAACAGTAAACTTGACCCATCCAAAGTCGAATCCTACAAATCAATCTCCGGTATCCCCCTACTTGCCAAGATCTTTGAAAAGACTATTCTGCGTCAGATCCAACAGCACGTCGACACCGAAGCACCCCTCGACCCATCTCAACATGGATTCAGAGAAGCACATGGCGTGGACACCATCCTAACAACCCTCTTCAATGACTTAATCACAGGACTTGACAACATACACCAAGGATTTGTTCTTATCTTCATGGACATTGCAGCCGCATTTGACTCAGTGAACCATGAGATTCTGCTACAACGGCTCCAAGATAAAGTGGTACAAGGCACCGCTCTACAATGGTGCAAATCCTACCTGATTAACAGGTGGCAACAAGTTAAGACAGGTACCTTGACTTCAGAGCCTTTCCTTCAGAAACAGGGAGTACCCCAGGGATCATCCTTATCAGCACTGTTTTTTAACATTTACATGCAGCCCATCTACACCCTGATCCATTCCTTAAACGTGCATTGCCTTGCCTATGCAGATGACATTCTGCTATACATCCCATTCAGGACTGACCGGCCTGACTTTTCACCCATTACAAGATGCTTTGAAATAGTTGCAGACTGGCTTCTCACCCAAAACCTACGAATTAATCACAGTAAAACTGATGTTCTCTTCATCACGAGAAATCAGATGTTCACCCCACCTCCCGCACTCCAAGTTAAAAATGCCGAGCTCAAAACTAAAACCACAATTCGCTATCTAGGTATCACACTAGATCAGCGACTTGACATGATAACACATGTGAAAAACGTCGCAAAAGCTGTATATCATAAGATTGGAACTTTACGCCTTTTTCGACCACTCCTGGACTTCACTGACTACCGGACTATATTTCAAGCCCTAGTTATCACACACTTGGACTTCGCCAACATCATCCTCCATGGGCTTCCACAGTCAACCCTAAATCCACTCCGACTTGCCATGAACTCGGCCGCTAGAGTACTTGTAGGTGCGCCAAGGTCAGAACACATTACGCCTGTGATGAAGGAGCTCCCCTGGCTACCTCTACAAGCTCGAATACACTACAAGGCACTTGTCATGACATTCAAAGCACTGAGGAACCAGCCCCCCTCACCCATCAGTAAATTAATCAACAGCATGCCTGACAACAGGAACAGAAGATCTGCAATGCAGAATGCATTAGAAATCCCTAAGATAATGACAAAATGCCTAAAAGTAACAGCCAATAGGGCCTTTTCGGTTTATGCACCCACAGCCTGGAATGCCCTTCCCTCCAAGATTTGATCTATCACGAGCCTTACCCCATTCAGAAAAGCGATAAAATACCACCTATTCCAAAAACACTACCCAGAAGGCAACCCAGAGAAACATGTAATAGGCCCCCCGACCCCCTTCCATATCTGCCTCAATACTTTAAGCCAACAAGAGAATGGATAATCAGCGCTTCCTTTGGCCTAAACCAGTCCCATCAATCCTACTCAATGGTGAATATTCTGTAACTTTGTAAAATGTGCTGTAAATAGTTCTCACCCAAGTTCTCACCAAGTTATTTACCCTGTTCATTGTTCATTGTAAGCACAATGTGTTCTCGTTACATTGTACTATTGTTTTGTTCGCTGTAAACCGCACTGATCTTAATAGCGTGGTATATAAGAAAGCTAAAATAAATGAATAAATAAATAAATAAATAAATAAAGCAAGACTGCTCACTAGGGGTGGGTGGGAGTCGGGGTGGGTAGAGAGGGAACTAACACCTGATGAGGTGTTAGCAGTTCCCAAAGCTGAGGAGGTTACTAGAGTTCAGCAACCTACTGTGCTCAAGGAAAGTTCCACTAAAGCACCTAAAAGAAAGTAACCTTGCTTTAAAAATATACAAAAAACGCTTTTAAGAGCTCCCAGTCAGAGAGCTAGCAATTTAATATAATAAAATAAACCCTCAAATTCTTACTGTTGGTTGATCTGTAGAGCCCCTGTTAGGAAAGCCTCAACAGGGCAGGGCACTGGAGCCTTTTATGCAGGCCTCAGCTGCTCTCAGGTAATCAGGCCCACTAACTCCTGATTAGGTGTTAGCAGTTCCCAAAGCTGAGGAGGTTACTAGATTTCAGCAACCTACTGTGCTCAAGGAAAGTTCCACTAAAGCACCAAAAAGAAAGTAACCTTGCTTTAAAAATATACAAAAAACCCTTTTAAGAGCTCCCAGTCAGAGAGCTAGCAATTTAATATAATAAAATAAACCCTCAAATCCTTACTGTTGGTTGATCTGTAGAGCCCCTGTTAGGAAAGACAAAAGAATACCAAAAGGATATCTATACGGCTTTTGACTATGTAAACCATGAGAAAGTCTGGGCCACATTAAGCATGGGTATACCAGAATACCTGATAGTTCTCTTGCACATCCTTTACACTGATCAAGAAGCAACAGTTTGAACAGAACGAGGAGAAACAGAATGGTTTAAAATTAGCAAAGGTGTACAACAAGGCTGCATACTTTCCCCCTACTGTTTAACTTATATGCAGAACAACAGAACAAATCATCAGAGAAGCAGGATTGTATGAAGACAACCGAGGTGTGAAGATTGGTGGAAGCCTCATCAACAACCTTCGCTATGCTGATGATACCACATTACTGGCTGAAAGTGAAGATGATCTGAAACATTTGCTTCTCAAGATCAATGAACTTAATCTTAAAATGGGCCTGCAACTTAATGTAAAGAAAACAGATCCTAACAACTGGCAAAATCAATAAGTTCATCATTGATGGAGAAGAAATCAAACCTACTTGGATCAACTATCAATAAAGAAATGACAAGCGATCAGGAAATCTAATGATGCATTTCTCTTGGCAGAATGGCTATGAATGACCTAGACAAGATTCTCAAGAGCAGAAATGTCTCTCTCTATACAAAGATTTGACTTGTTCAAGCCATGGTATTTACAATAACATCATATGGATATAAAAGTTGGACAGTGAAAAAGATAGACAGGAAAAAATCAATGCCTTTGAATTATGGTGCTGGCAAGAAATGCTGTGTATACCATGGACTGCCCAAAGAACAAACCAGTCAGTATTAGAGCAGTTCAAACCATAGTTTTCTTTGGAAGCTCAGATAACAAGACTTCGACTTTCATACTTTGGACAAATCATGTGAAGAGAGAGATTGTTAGAGAAAGACTCATGCTTGAGAAGGTAGAAGGTCAATGCAAAAGAGGAAGGCTAGCAATGAGATGGATCGATGCAATAACAGCAGCTATGGGTTTCACTCTATCAACAATGAGCTGCCTGACTGAAGACCGACACAGTTTAGGACAACTGTCCAGAGGGTCGCCATGAGTCGACACTGACTCAACAGCACTTAACGACAACAGTCATAATTTAGACATCTAAAAATGGGAACTTAGACATGCAGAGTATGGAGACATTCTGGGGGGTCATTTTCCAAGCTGGTCATATAGACATCTCCAACATGAGAACGTCCATGTAGAGTGGGGGCATGGTGAAGGGGTAGCCTGGGAGAAGCAAGAGAGATCCACGTCACGGTACAATTTCAGTATAACATAAACATGTCTGGCCCTGGTTGGTGAGGTGCCCAAGCCTGTATATGCTTCTGTCCATGAATAAAATGAAAAAAGTGCCTGCTTCATGGATGCAATGCCTTCAATGAGAAGTGCAAAATGTGCTTACATCACCACAATTATAATTTTCTGCCCGAAGACATCTGCATGTAAATGCATAATCCAAACATATTACTGGCCCGCCACTGCACATCTGAATATCTCAAATTGTGGTCCATGTGGTAGTCTCATAACACAATCACCCTCCTTCTGAAATACCCCAGTATATGGTTCTGCAATCTCCAATTCGGGGATATCCACATTTGTGAAACTGCCTACACTCATCCATGTACCCAATCTTGTTATGTGCAGGGGGCATCTCCAGAACCAGCTACCTGTGTAGTGGCTATATTGGTTGATGGGTTTGGCATATGATTGGCAATAATTGAATAGAATTAATCAATGGCACTATTAGATGGCTTGCATTAATGCCCTACTCCCTGAGGCAGCAAATGTGAAACGCCGAGCATCGGAGTAGTGACCATATTAGTTTGATGTCTTGCTGTTATGCTTACAATCACTCTTATTATTGGTTTTGAAAGCTAGTCTACTCTGATAGGATACTGCAATTTTAGAAGAGACATGTTATGCATGGATATGGCCATATACACATTGAAATGACTTCAGAAAATTTACCCCTTAGGGCATCAATTAGCACTCACTCTCTGCACAGAAGCCAACAGGCTCATTCCATCCGAGACATACAGCCTCTTTGTATGCCGATTTGAACTGGACGTACAGAGGGGATCGCGATTCTGATCCCGCGGGGCACATCTAGCCTCGCGGGAACAGAATCACGAACAGTCCTGTATGTGCAGGCTGGGACTAAAATTCAGCCTGGCCTGCATGTTCAGGAAAAGCCAGACTAACTCAGGCTTGACAAAGGCTTTCCCCATGCCCTATCCCCCCATCCGGCCTCCTAAGGCCAGGGTCGGGCTGTGGGGAATGCCACGGGCCTGCCGAAAAGAAACATCCAGGGAAGTTATTCCACCTCAGAGGTGGAACAACTTCCCTGCACAAATCGCTGGCCTCGGATGGACAGGGCCGACATTAGAAGCGGCCCTGTACATCCAGGGCCGGCGACCACTCACTGCCCATCCTAACTCTGCCCCCGATCAGCCCCTTCCCTGACGGCATCTAACTTCCCTGTATAACTGGCGGGGAGGTATAGACGCTGGTGGGGAGGGCACGAATAGCGGGGATGGATGTCCCGTTAGGACGTCTATCCCTGCTATTTGTAGGACAGAATTGGGCCCTTAGTAACCATTACCACACTGGCCTGATAGCTGATTTGTGTTAACTCAGGAACTATGGTCCCAATTCCTTTCTCGACGTTGATCTCCTTTGTACATCCGGGCTGACCGGGACATACAAAGGAGATCACTATTTTGATCCCGCGGGGCATGTCAAGCCCCGTGGGATCAGAATCGCAAACAGCACTGTACGTGCAGGCTGGAACTGCGATCCAGTCCCAGCCTGCACGTACAGCAAAGCCCGACTAACTCAGTCAGGGCATTTAAATGGAGCTGTGGCGCCATGGCGTCATGTTTCCATGGTGTTGCGGCTCCATTTAAATGCTGCGATGCCAGCTGCTGATGAAAAAGTTAATTCCCCGCAGCCTGACCCCCGATCCAGCCTCCTAAGGCCAGGGTCAGGCTGCGATGATTTAACTTTTGCCCCCCAGCCCCTTCCACACCACGGAGCTGCCAAAACGGGTAGAATAACATTAGAATCAGCCCTGTTTATCCAGGGCTGGCGACCACCCACTGCCCACCCTCTCTCTGCCCCCCGGGCTGCCTCTTTCCCGCCCCTGACTGACTTCCCCGCACAACCGGTGGAGAGGTTAGTCGGGGGCCTGCATCCACCACGAATAGCGGGGATGGACGTCCTGTTGGAATGTCCATCCCCGCTGTTCATGGTTCAGAATGACTCCCTAAGTATGTAGTGTGTTATAGGGTGGTAAGTGGGCAGGGAATGGGCCTGGCCTAAACATCCTAGCATCACCAACACATCGACACTGTCCCATCTCAGAACCTATCTAAAGGACAATTGGGTCATTACTGGTAGTCTAGGGATAAATGGGGCAAAAGCGGTACCCCTCTGCTCCTGCCCTCCCCCCCCCCATTCTCAAAATAGTGCCAGGATCACCCTGTGATAGTCTTGTGGTACTACTGCTAGGTGTCACAAACTAGGTGATCCAGTGCCATTTTGAAGATTACTGGATCTTGAGCAGGAGCAGAGGGGGGCTGCTCCTGTCATGATCACCCCTACACCACCAAGGATGACTCAATTGGAACTCAGGTTTGGGAAGCAGGGTGCAGAGGTATTGGTGGGGAAGAATTTTTGACAGTGTCATTCTGGTCATGGTGGTCCTGAAAAGAAGTTCTGATATGGAGGACATAATCATGGGTTGGGGGGATGTCTCCCTGGGGAGAGGAACACCTTAGTGTGTGATCATTAGGGGGAGATCATCGGGAGTGTTCTAACTTGGTGGGGGGGGGGGGAGAGAAGATCACCAGCGATGGGGGTTCCTGCTTGGCCATGTGTTTACATTCCCTACCTTGGCAGAAAATGCAAGTGCTCCCGTACTTCGTGCCAAGGTAAAGAATGCGGGGCCATGCGGTATTTGGCTGCCCTGTAAGCTTAAGGCAGATGCAGGGCATGACATCTGCATTTAGCACACAGGCTTTGCACCTACTGTGTGTGTTTTTTCTTCAGTAAACCCATAGTAGGTGCAAAACCCTACCTCACTTTAGTAACTTGATCTTCTCAGCATCATTCAGCATAACTGCAAATATTACTATTATCTCCAGGAACAAGCAGGAATGTAGTCTTCACATATGGGTATCGTCGGTACCGGCGGAGCCCGTGCGGGAACTCTCAGCGGTGTCCAATAGGAAAGCTTTTGGAAGCATCCCACAGCGCATGCGTGCTGCCTTCCCGCCTCTGTACCTCTCTCACTTCAGTTCTTCATTTTTTGTGGAGCCGACAGGACACAGTACCCTGTCACCGCAGAAAATCTACCTTTATTTCTTGTTTTTTGTGGTCGCATCTGCTTTCATTCGACGCCTACTGGTACCGCCGGTTCTCTTCTTCTTCTTTCTTTAAAAAAACCCCAAAAAACCATATATTTTTCTTCAGGGTTTTTCCCTATTTCTGGTGCTAGGTGCCATTTTGGGCACCAGGCCCATTCTTTTCTTCAAGCATGGAAAAACCAGCCAGTGGTTTCAAAAAATGCTTAAAATGTGGTGGTACCATCTCCGTCACCAACACCCATGATTGATGTCTAAAATGTTTGGGTCCTGAACATTGTCTCTCCTGCATGAGGATGACCAAGAAGGGCCAGCAGAATAGAGCTGCAAAACTCGGTACCCTTTTTGCCTCCGACACAATGTCAATTGCATCAATGTCTTCCAGGGCTTCATCGTCCTTCCATGGATCACAGGTAACCAAAAGTAAAACTAGCTGGTCCTCGAAGGGAAAATCTCCTTCGAAGTATCGAGATGCCTCGGGCATTTCCCTCGAGGATACTTCACCAGCAAAACAGCCCCGGCGGGAGTCTTCGAGCTCCATAAGAACATAAGATATGCCATACTGGTTCAGACCAAGGTCCATCAAGACCAGTATCCTGTTTCCAACAGTGGCCAATCTAGGTCATACGTACCTAGCAGTTTCTCCAAAAGTCACAGGTTCCACAATGCTTGTACTGGGTAAAGCATTGATATCCTGGGCCCCTTCTTAATAATGGTTTATGGACCTTTCCTCCAGGAACTTGTCCAAACCTTTTTTAAACCCAGCTACACTAACAGCCTTTACTACATCCTCTGGTAACAAATTCCAGAGTTTGATTACACGTTGAGTGCAAAAATATTTTATTTTATTAGTCTTAAATAGTTTACCCTGTAGCTTCATTGCATGTCCCCTAGTCTTTCTATATTCTGATAACGTAAAGAATCGATCTACGTTTACCCGTTCCACTCCGTTCATTAATTTATAGACTTCTATCACATCTCCCCTCAGCCGTCTCTATTCCAGGTTAAAGAGCCCTAACCTTTTTAGCCTTTCTTCATAGGAGTATCCTTCCATCTTTTCTAATAACACTATATCCTTTTTAAGATACGGCGACCAGAATTGCACACAATATTCAAGGTGCGGTCTCACCATGGAACGATATAGAGGCATTATAATATCTTTTGTTTTATTTTCCATTCCTTTCCTTATGATACCTAGCATTCTATTTGCTCTCTTGGCCACCACTGCACACTGGGCCGAGGGTTTTAACATGTTATCCACAATGACGCCTAAATCTTTTTCCTGGATGGTGGTTCCTAATGTGGAACCTTGCATCGTGTAACCATAGTTTGGATTGTTCTTCCCTAGGTGCATAACTTTGCACTTGTCCACATTAAATTTCATCTGCCATTTTGATGCCCAGTCTTCCAATTTATCAAGATTCTCTTACAATTTTCCAAAATCCTCTTGGGTTTTAACAACTTTAAATAGTTTTGTGTCATCTGCAAATTTGATAACCTCACTCGTTATTCCACTTTCCAGGTCATTTATGAATATGTCAAAAAGCAGCGGACCCAGCACAGATCCCTGGGGTACACCACTATTCACCTTACTCCATTGGGAAAACTGGTCATTTAGCCCGACCCTCTGCTCTCTATCTTTTAACCAGTTCCTCATCCACAGTAGTACACTGCCTCCTATCCCATGACTCTTTAGTTTTGCCAAAAGTCTCTGATGAGGGATGTTGTCAAAGGCTTTCTGAAAGTCCAGATACACTATATCAACCGACTCACCTTTGTCCACCTGTTTATTCACACCTTCAAAAAAACATAGCAGATTAGTAAGACAAGATCTTCCTTGTCTAAAGCCATGTTGGCTGTCTCCCATTAGGCCATGACTATCTACATGCTGAGTAATTTTATTCTTTATGATGGTTTCTACCATTTTTCCCGGTACTGACGTCAGGCTCACTGGTCTGTAGTTTCCCGGATCACCCCTGGAACCCTTTTTAAAAATTGGTGTTAAATTGGCGATCCTCCAATCTTCAGGTACTAGAGATGATTTTAATGATAGTTCACAGATTACTAATAGCAGGTCTGCAATCTCATATTTCAGTTCTTTCAACACCCTTGGATGTATACCATCCAGCCCAGGTGATTTGCTATTCTTCAGTTTATCTAATAGTTGTAATACATCTTCCCGATGTATCAATATTTCCTTCAATTCTTCCGCACCTTTAAATACCACTTCAATCATTGGTAACATCCCTACATCTTCCTCAGTAAAGACCGAAGCAAAGAATTCATTCAGTCTCTCCGCTATCGCCTTGTCGCCTCTTAGTGCCCCTTTATCTCCTCTATCATCTAATAGACCAACTGACTCTCTCACAGGTTTTTTGCTATGAATGTACTTGAAAAAATCTTTATTTTGCGTTTTTGCTTCTGCTTCAAGCTTCTTCTCAAATTCTCCCTTTGCCTGCCTTATCAATGCATTGCATTTGACTTGCCAGTGCTTGTGCTGTTTCCAGGTTTCGTTGTTTGGCTCTTTTTTCCATTTCCTGAAAAATGCTTTTTTGGCAACAACAGGCTCTCTGATCTCACCTTTAAACCATGCTGGCAGTTTTTTGTACTTCCTTCCACTTTTCTTAAAGCGTGGAATAAAGCTGGTTTGGGCTTCCAAGATAGTATTTTTCAACAACACCCAAGCTTGATGTAAGTTTTTAACCTTTGCAACTGCTCCTTTTAGTTTTTTCTTAACTATTTTCCTCATTTTATCATAGTCTCCCTTTCAAAAGTTAAAAGGTAGTACTGTGGATTTCCTTACTATCCCTCCTCCACTAATTAAATCAAAGGCGATCATGCTATGATCACTATTGCCAAGTGGCCCCAACACCCTTATCTCTTGCACTAGATCTGGTGTTCCACTAAGGACTAGGTCTAATATTGCTTCCCCTCTGGTCGGTTCATGAACCAGCTGCTCCAAGAAGGAGTCATTTATTTCATCTAGGAACTTTTTCTCCCTAGCATGTCCTGCCGTGACACTGACCCAGTCGATACTGGGGTAATTGAAATCACCCATTATTATTACTGCGCTGTAACTTTTGTTAGCACCCTGGATTTGTTTCAGCATTTCATCATCCACTTGTTCATTCTGGCCAAGTGGTCGATAGTACACACCCACTGCCATCGCCTTCCCCTTTTTACATGGAATTTCAATCCATAGATATTCTACAGCAAATTTTGTTTCCTGAAAAACTTGAATCCTTTCTGACTCAATGCCCTCTCTATCATAGAGCGCAACCCCTCCACCAATTTGATAAGCTCTATCATTACAATATAGTTTGTACCCAGGTATCACAGTGTCCCACTGGTTGTCCTCCTTCCACCATGTCTCTGATATTCCAATCATATCTAACCTCTCATTTAGTGCTATATATTCTAACTCTCCCATCTTATTTTTTTACTTCTTCCCTAGGCCTCATGCCTCCAGTGCAGAAAGGAATCTTCACACATTGGATTGTAAAAGAGCCTTGACTTTTTATCTCCATAGAACTAAGCCACATAGAAGATCTTCTCAGCTTTTTGTGGCTTTTGACTCTAGCCATTTGGGACTTCCAGTTTCTAAAAGAACTCTGTCAAATTGGATTGCAGATTGCATATCCTATACATATCAGAGTAAGGGACTTTCTCTCGAAGGCCATGTCACGGCTCATAATGTGAGAGCAATGGCAGCCTCAACGGCTAACCTTCGTTCTGTCTCTATTGATGACATCTGCAAAGCAGCCACTTGGACTTCAGTACATACCTTCAAAGCCCACTATTGCTTAGACAAGGACTCCCGTTGGGATGCTTCGTTTGGCCAGGCTGTTCTACAACATCTCTTCCATACTTAATACAACTCCTACCCACCATCCACAGTTTGGATGCCTAAGGTCCATGGGAGGAAGTATGACCCATCTCACCTGAGTTCGCAGCCAGCTGGGGTCACCCCTTGGCATCTTTCAGCTGGAGAGTCCCCATATGTGAAGACTACATTCCTGCTTGTTCCTGGAGATAGCGTAGTTACTCACCTGTAACAGGTGATCTCTGGGAACAGCAGGAATTTAGTCTTCACAACCCACCCACCTCCCCTAGGAGTTTGTCTCTATCTCTCTCTTTCTCTACCTCTCTCCTTTGGTCTCAGCTATAAACTCAACTGAAGTGAGAGAGGTACAGAGGTGGGAAGGCAGCACGCATGTGCTGTGGGATGCTCCCAAAAGCTTTCCTATTGGACGCTGGGGAGCGTTCCCGCGCGGGCTCCGTCAGTTTCGATGATACCCATATGTGAAGCCTAAATTCCTGCTGTTCCCGGAGATCACCTGTTACAGGTGAGCAACTACACTTTATTGTTTTGACTCTGGATATTACATAAGAAAATCTTCTAAGCAAATAGAAGAGGATATGGTCTGAGAACCTGGAAAGCCAGTACTTAAATCCAATTTCTACAAATGGCACTCTCTATGACCCAAAGCAAGTTGCTTTACCTCCTGTTGCTTCAGATTTCCACTTAGATTTTAAGCTTTTTGGGGCAGAGTCTTATCAAACCTGAGCACTTGTTTCAGTTGTGCATCACTGAAGACATTCAAAAGCACAAAAAAAATGATTGACCCATTATTTAGCTGATCAGGTTACCAGCTCAAGTTAAAAACTAATGCTTGAATCTAGTCCACATATTCAGTCCTAGCACCTGTACAGGTAGCAGTATTGAATAAACAGATAATATAGCAAATGCAATGGCAATCTACAGGCTTAAACTAAACATATAAATTGTTCATTTGAAGCTCATTATCACTACTAAATGGCTAATTTTGTCTCACCCTCATTCCTCCCTTAATCCGGCTGACAAATATAAGGATAATATCTGGCTTTTTTTAGTTATTTAAATGGCATCTGTCCCTTTAGTGATGTGAATTACCCATAGATTTCTTGAAAACCTATAGATGAGGAAGATATGGGTTGGCTAGTCTACAACCAGTGAATAACTCCCTTTGAATATTATTCTTATCAAGGCATCTTCTCATTCAGTTTAGAATGGAATTGAAAAAAGTTCTTGTCAGATTATATTTAAAAGAATTGCTGCATAAGGATAATATAAAACATTCCATGTTATTATTTGCATAAGTAAGAGCACAGACTGGGCAATCCTGAATTTTTCATGGACTCAATATTTATTGTGAATTATGCTGAATACTGCTTCTCGAGGAACAGTAGGGCTTTAAAAATGAAGGCATTATCTGCACTCTCCCTCCCTGAGATAGCCATGCATTTTGGTCAAATGTAAACAGGAGGGAAGGCAATTTTAAGTTACTCTTTTCCATAGGGAAACAGCAATCTACACACAGAAAAAAGCTATGAAGGGTGATCTCTCTGTGAGTTAAGATAGCAAAAGAAAAATTGACAGTATTTCACCATGACTTTCATAACCATCAAATCTTCTGTTGGATAGATTTCAATATACCTCTTGTTCAGATAAAACTAATATAGAGACGCCTTAGGTCCTGCTCTTCTGAATAGCAAAGACCTTCAGTAAGCTTCTGAGTATATTATACTGTGCCCTTTATTTGTTCTGGTAGTTTTCCAGAACAGGGGAAGTTACTCTTTCCACTGAGACATAATGCTGAGAGGAGACTTCTCTGTGAATGAACATTCAGCCACCATAACACTCCTGCTCAAAGGCAGTTCTCTGTCTTTGAATGACCTAGCTATCATACCATCCATCTGGCTAAGCAAAGCATCTTAGGGGGCAGTAGGCTTTCAGCATAACAAAAGTTGCTTAGACCTCTGTATCCAATATCCAATGTCCTGGTGAACACCATCAGCACCTTCCTGCTCAAGAGGAAAGGAGTTAGTCATATCAGGTAGAAACATATCAATAGGATATCTGGGAGCCACTTGATCCAGGAAAGGAGAGTATCCAGAGGACATCCCAATAGCCAGAAGAAGCACAGAGCCTGGAGCTACCAAGGTGCCACACCAGGGACCACATCTATCACAGACTCCAGCTCACAAAGTATTTTGAAGGAAGATAGTCCAGTTGAGATTGGCAAATACTCTCTCATTCATTTGCTCTTTTTGTAAAAGTGTCAGATTCTATAAACAAATGTTAAATGGATCCTTTATGTGATCACAATGACATTCCAATTTATAAATTAGATTCACAAGAACCAGTCTATTTGCAATGCAATGATAAGCATTTTTTTAATTTCATGTTTTGCTCTCTCATTAGAAAAAAGCTATTACAAAAGTTCAATTTTATTAGAAAAAGCTGGCAAGAACATTTCCTGAGAAGTAATGAGACAACTAAATGAGCTATACAAATTAGATACTTGGAGATTTGGAACAAATTACAAAAGTATTATAAAGCATTAGATGTGGATGAAGATAGTCAAAAGTTTAAATAAGCCAGTCCGTCTTAGTCCACCTACAAAGAAAAAACATCACCATCTTATAATAATTCACAGGCAAACCAACATGTTCAATCATTTCATTTACTGACTATATCTCAGAATGTAATTCCCAGGCAGTGGGGATTAGAATACTCATTTTTTTTTTCATTTTAAGAAACATCTACAAACTAATTCATGCAAGGGATATCATGACAGTAACCAACTAGACCATCATAGAAGCACAGAAACAGAGAAAACAACAGCAGATGAAAACCATACAGCCCCGGTCTACCCATCAATGAGAACTATTAAGTAGTATAACCTCTCCCTCAGAGATCTGCTGTATCTGACCTATGCTTTCTTGAATTCAGATATATTTTTATCACTTCCACCACCTCCACTGGGAGGCTGTTCTACATTTCCACCATCATTTCCATAAAGAAATGTATTCTCAGATTACTCCTGAGTCTATCCCCTTTTACCTTCATCCTATGACCCCTTGTTCCAGAGTTTCCTTTCAACTGGAAGGTCACTTTCTGTGTATTAATACTATGAAGCTATTTAAATGTCTCTCATTTTACCCCTCCCCTGCCTTTCCTCAAAAGTACACATTTTGAGATCTTTATGTCTATACTTATATGCCTTATGATAAAGAACAGTGAACATTTTAATAGCTGCCTTCTGGATTGACTTCATACTGTTTATTACCCCAAATGAGGTCTCATTGCAGATTTATCCCAAGGCACTATCACCTCCTTTTTCCTTCTGACCATTTCTTCCACTATCCACTAAAGCATCCTTCTGGCTTTTGTCATGGCCTTTTCTATCTGTTTGGCCACTTTGGCCAAGAAAACAAATAGAATGCTAGGAATCATAAGTAAAGGAATGGAGAATAAAACCAAGGATATTACGAATGCCTCTGTATTGTTCCATGGTGCAACTGCACCTTGATATTGTGTGATCACCATAGATTAAAAAGAATATAGCAGAATTAGAAAAGGTACAGAGAAGAGCTACCAAAATGGAATGGGGACGGAAGGATACCCCTATGATGAAAGGCTTAACAAGATTAGGGCTCTTCAACTTGGAAAAGAGACGGCTGAGAGGATATATGATAGAGGTCTATAAATTAATGTAAACATAGATAGGTGGCTTGCTCCATCAAAAAGTAGAAAGACTAGGGGACATGCAATGAAACTACAATGTAACCCAGTTAAGACTAATAAGAGAAAATATTTTTTTCACTCAACATGTAAACTCTGGAATTCATTACCGGAGGATGCAGTAAAAGCTGTTAGTGTAATGGGGTTTAAAAAAGGCTTGGACAAGTTCCTGAAGGAAAGGGCCATACAACATTATTAATGAGGACCCAGGAAATCCACTGCTTGAAACCTATGTATCTTTTTAGAAACCTGACAGGTACTTGTGACATGGATTGGCCGCTGTTGGAAACAGAATACTGGGCTTGATAGATCTTGATCTGACCCAGTATGGAATTTTTGTTCTTATGTTCATGGCCTGGAATTTTTAGCATTAAATCTTAACTGCCAACCATTCTTCAGGTTTTGTTAGACCCATCTTCATATCATTCATGTCTTCCCTGTTGCAATTTTGGTATCATCCGCAAAGAGGCATACCTTTCTTGGCAGACCTTCTACACTATCACTTACTAAAATGTTAAATAGATCAGCACCAAGGCATGCCACTGGTAACATCCCTATCTTCAGAGTGAACTCCATTTGTCACTGCTTTCTGGTGCCTCCCACATAACCACTTTCTTTCCCAGTCCATCCCAAGGACACTCAGTTTATTTATAAGGCATTGATACAGAATGGTATCAAGAGCCTTGCTAACATCTAGCACTTTCCCCCAATCCAATTATCTAGTCACCCAGACAAAGAAATCAATCAGATTCATCTGACAAGGCCTATCTCTAGTAAAGCCATGCTGTCTTGGATCCTGTAACTAAATCTAAGAAACTGATACAGAGACATTGCATGGACATTGTCTGCTTTCAGGGCATTCAGATACATGAGGGGCCTCAGCAGACACACACATACTGTGAGCTACCCAGAATTCTTGGAGGCTTCTCTGCTGCATGAAGGCATCTCCTCTTCTTCTCTAGGAGTTGCCTCATTTACAATGCAGAGACTTTGTCCATACAGGTCTGCAGTAAGCGGATCCTAAGTTTGCTTTGATACCACTCATTTTAGAGACACGGCAGGCCACAGGGCATGTGAGCTGCTGTTGATTGGCCATAAAACCCCAGAAACCAGTCAAGGATGTCTGGAAGGTTAGGAGAAGAAAGGGCCAGGTTGCTGCAAGTGGGCAATATCCCAGAAACCAACTGGGTCTATCTTGTATATTGGTTAGTGACCTGGCTTCTGATTGTAGGCTCAACCCATAGACACGGATAAAACACCCCCGATATAAAACAATTTAAATAGATGTTTATTGGATAAATACCAGAAAAACACCACTTCTCCAGGACTTTATTACCCCTCTTTTGGCTTGTCTTCTATCCTCCACTCAGTTGTTTTGTTTTCTTCTGCACTAATGACTCTTAAGTGACACAAATGTATGTTTGATTCCGACAAAAAAAGATAACCAGCAACAACACCCGTGGTACAAAAAGACTGATAAACTCTGAGTTTCTGATCCTCAAAAATCACCTAAACACCTGCATTTACAATTTATAATCACCTAGGAATAGAAGTCCTAGATATAAAGCACAAAAGGCCCAATATGACTATCTATACAATGGTGCTTTTTAGTTAGTTAACTTTAACATATAAGAAACTAAAGTATAATGTAATCAAGTTCTTGCAATGTACTGCCTGATTAATGCATCAATTATATGTAACACAAGGCCTGCCCTATCTGCCTTGCAACAGCTTGCATATCACAGGAGAAAAGCCTCAGACACCTTCAAGCTACTGGAGTTGGGTGCAATTGAGCGAAGCCTTCTCACATCTGGTATTCAGGGCTCAAAGAATTTATGCCTCTTTGAATGGGATTAGCTGAACATGAGATCCCCCCCTCACTGAGCCTGTGATATACCTTTCTTTGTTCATAACAGGCTGTAATTAAACACACTCTTGCTTTACTGGCACAATTTATAAATAATATTTTACAGAGTAACATATATCAGCATTTACAAAATAAACTCATCAAGTCTTTAAAGAGGAAAAGAAAAACACAGCTCAGTTCAAAGAGAGCTCTTTAATCTGATGCACTTTAGACAGATAACAGGTTTTTATCTTTCCTTGAGGTATGGACTAAAGCCACTTGGAACAATTCTCCAAGTACTGCAGCAGAACAAGTCTGTGATTCAACAAGGCAATCAGATGCCTCACAGCCAGGACTAGCTAGCCACTAGGCAAACTAGGCAGTTGCCCGGGGCAGCAACCCCTGTAGGGCAGCAAAAGCAGGACATTGAAAGCTAAATAATAGATTTTGACAGTCAGAGGGGGTGTAAAGCTTGGGTTCCTATTCATCTCTAGATTAGACAGGTAAAAAAATCTATGATGAGTGTCTTCTTGTATCCTGAGCAAAACTTAAACTCATAGAGGATACCTCAGGTGTTTGGTCTCTTGTAAAGTTGAGCTCGATGCTAAACTCAGAGGAGCTTTGGTTGGCAGTGCTCCATACAAATGTTTGGTTCCTTGTTTCCTCTCTGACCTTATGCTGTGGCAGGAAAATGTTCTTTTTCCTCGGTGGAAGTCTGTTGGCAATTGGATTCCAAGAGGCTTGGAAATTAGTAGAAGGAGCTGAAGTCCAACTTCCCTTCATCTTTCCTTTCTCTTTCTCTAACCAACAGCTCTCTGTTCTGCCCAATTTACTCTCTACTGAATTAAAAAAAATCAGGCTACTTCAAACAAATCCTAGTGGGCTACTACAAAGAAGAAGATAACCCTTTCATTGCTGGCAAAACCAGAATCAGCCCAGCACTTCCTTTGCTGTTCTTCTGGGTTAGAGCATTGTAGTCCACTCAGGGTGCTGAGTAGAGTGGTGAGGAGTGTCTTGATGCCGTGGAGTTCTCTAAAGCCATGATGGCATGGGTCAAGAGGAGCGGCAGTCTCAATGTGGTGCTGGATTTGGAGTTGAACAACCTCCTCGATTATCTTTGCCAACAGGGGGATACTGGAGATTGGACAATAAGATTCTGCCTTCTGGGGTTTCAGCTTGCTGTTCTTTAGGAGGGGTCGGATGGAGGCTTTCTTTAGAATCTGGGGGAATGCTCCTGTTGAAAAAGCCAGCTCCATGATCTTAGCTAAGGTTGGGCTGAATTCGGCACGCAGGGATCTTATCCAGAATGCTGGGCAAGGGTCATTGGGGGATGTGGTAGTGTTGATGGATATGATGGTGTCCTTGATGGACCTCTCCGAAGGGGGCGTGAAGGAGGTCAAATGTTTTAGGGAGCATGGCGTGTGAATTGGTGTGGAATTAGGGAGAGAGGTGTTGGTTAGGCTGATTGTGGAATGTAGTTGATCAGCAAATTCCTGAGGGTTTAGGAAACCAGGTTGGGTGGGAAAAGTCTCCTTAGTGAGGGTCTTGATGATGTAAAAGAGGTCACAAGGTTTGTTTAGGGAGTGGAGCAGGATCTCAGAATGGTATTCCTTCATTTTCTTGAAGACTGCTTCTCGGTGTGCATTAAGTTGGGATAAGTAGGCTCCATGATTGTCTGAGGACCGTGAGCATCGCCAACATCTTTAGAGCTTCCTTAGGAGGAGTAGTGAAGTCCATAGGTCTGAGGAGAACCATCGTGCTGTTTGTCTTCTTCTTGGTGGCTTGTTTGAGGCCGGTAGAAGTGCAAAGGAGTTGAGACTGTTGTTCCAGGTGGATATCAGCGAGTCGAGGTTGGGTGGTGTCATACTGAGGTTTGGTAGGACTTTGTGAATTATCTCCTCTATTGAAAGACCGGAATCATCTTGTGGGAGCTGAGGAAGCATCAGTGACCTCCCAAGGGATGTTGTTACCCTGAAGCATAGGCATCTGGAATTTAATTAAGCTGTGGTCAGACCATGGGACCGGTGTGATTGAGAGGGAGAAGTTGTAGTCTGAGTTGGTGGTTGATAGCGGTGCAAAGACAAGATCAAGTTTATTTCCTTTTGAGTGTGTAGCGGCATCAATTATCTGTTTGTAACCCAACTCAGTGAGTGCTTCGAGGAAAGCATTGGAGTGGTTGCTTTGGAGAGATGGTAAGTTAAAACATTTATAAAACATGATTGGGGTTATTCTGAACCATGAATAGCGGAAAAGTTAGTTGGGGCGGGAGAGAGGTGGCCCAGGAGTGGTGAGTGGGCAGGCAGTGGGTGGTAGTTGGTCCTGGACGTTGTTTGTTTTCATCATCGGGGCGCGGCTGGGGCTGGGAGGAGGGCAAAGTTAATTCCCTGCAGCCCAACTCTGGCCTTAGGAGGCTGGATTGGGGGTCGGGCTGCGGGGAGTTAACTCTTTCAGCAAGCAATCATCATCACGGCTTTTAAATGGAGCCATGGTGCCATGGCAACATGACACCATGGCTCCATGGCTCCATTTAAATGTCCTGACTGAGTTAGTCGGTCAGGGCATGTACGTGCAGGGAGGGACTGAATTGCAGTCCTGTCCAGCACGTACATGCCTGTTCACGATTCTGATCCCGCAGAGCTAGACATGCCCCGTGGGATCAGAATCGCGACCTCCTTTCTTTGTCCAGCTCAGCCCAGATGTACAAAGGAGATCTACGTTCAGGACAGAATCGGGCCCAATGCGATTATGTCACATCCTGTGACATAGCGTTTCGAAATGAAAGGGAGAAGGGAGATGGGTCGATAATTAGAAGGACCAGTAAGGTCAAGCGAATGTTTATTGAGGACATGCTTGAAGGCTGCAGGGAAGGTTGCAGTGGAAACTGAAAGGTGTAGAATATGTGAGATGGAAGGGATGACAGAGGAGGAGATGGAGTTGAGGAGATGGGTGGAGATAGGATCAGAAGAACAGGTGGTGAGTTTAGAGGAGGAAAGAAGAAGGGTGGTTTCCTCATCATAGATTTTAGGAAAAGGATGAAAGGGTGAAAGAAGTTGAGGGAAAATGTTGATATTGGAGAGGGGGAAGAGGGGGTGAAGAAGAATTAATAGGGAATTGAAGAATGATCTTATGGACTTTGTCGTGGAAATAGTTGGCAAGGGTTTGGACAGAGATAGAAGGAGGGATAGGAGGCAGTGGTGCCTTAAGAAGGGAACTGAGAGTAGAGAAGAGACGACAGGGGTTAGAGGCAAGATAGATGGATAAAATAGTTTTGTTTTGCAAGTGCAATTGTAGACTGGAAAGAAGCAAGCATGAATTTAAAGTGAAGGAATTCAGAAAGGGAGTGGAATTTGAGCCAAATGCATTCAGCTGAGTGGTTATAGGAGCATAGGTAGCGGATTGTAGAGGTCAGCCAGGACTGAGGTGAAATGCACTTCACAGGATGTGAAATGGGCAGAGCAAGCATATCCAGAGTGGAGGAGAGAGTGGTGTTATAGGAAATTATGGCCTCATGCACAGACAAAGTGGAAGAAAGAAGAGAAGAGACAGAAGTGTATAGAGTCAGTGTATCAATAGCATGAAGATTCCTAAAAAAGATAGGAGGAGATAGGGCGAGATTCAGGTGGTGAGTGATGAAGAGTGAAGCTTAAGAGGTGGTGGTCAGATAAAGGAAGAACTGTGGTGCGGAAATTAGAGGGTAAACAATTAGAGTAGAAAAGGCAGTAGTTGAGGAAGTGACCAAGTTGATGAGTAGGATCAGAAGAGCAAAGATAGGGGTTGAAAGAGGAGGTAAGGAAAAGGAGATTAGATGCATAGGGGTCAGAGGGGTTATCAATATGGAAATTAAAGTCACCAAGAATAAGGGATATGTTTGTAAAATATGATCTCAAAGATGTGTCTCTGCAATCTGTGTTAGGTGTACCTGTACCTATTTCCGGTTCACTTTCTTGCAAAGGGGCCCATTCCAGATGTCCAAAATGGTGTAGGATCCCCCACTTCAGGTTAATCAGGTATCAGGAACTCCTCCTGTCTAGTGTGTGTCACCTCTGCCTACTCAACAAGAGAAACTGCTCTAAAGTTGAGGCTGTGTCTTCAGTCTTTTAAAATAAAAACTTCAGACTGAGACTTGTTTTGCACACAGTCAGAGAACGTGATGAGATATCAAGGACAGGAACATGTGTCAATGAAACTTTATTAACAAACCAGGCACAATTCTGCCAAACCAAATTTGCCAACCCTGTCCTTGGTATCTCATCACGTTCTCTGACTGTGTGCCTAGTTTGACGTGGTTTCCTGCTTTCTGGTTGGTCTGAGACTTGTTTTTGTACTTGCCCTATTCTAGTTTCAAAGATAAAAGATAATTTAATATCCCTGTCTAAGTACCATGCACTCACACACTTCACCCCCTTTCATACACTTTGACAAAATAATTCCTTTAAGGAATCAAGATTTAAGGGTTTTTTTCCCCTCTAAAACCTCAACTGGATGGAAGCTGTGTATCAGGAGTTTAAATCCAGAGATTCTCTCTCTCTGATCTGACTCCCTGCAACACTCAGAATTGCCACTGTTACTAACATTCTAACCTACCCGAGATCAGCACAGCTTCTAACTCCTTTTCACAAAATTTAAAACTCCTTTTTAAAAGAAGCTTTACTTCAATTTCAGCATATAACGCATCAAATCCTTAAAGGAAACTCAGTATAGTATTTTTTCCCATACTCTCAAATAGTTGTATAATAGAGAGGGTTTTTTTTTTCTTTTTTTAAACTGCCGCCTCAAAGAACTCTTGCCAGGATTTTAGGTTTTAAAATCAACAGTAGTGCCAAATTTATTTTCCAAAATGAACCTCACAGTTTTACAGAACTCCAGGCTAAAGCACTTTCCTTTTCCAGCTATATTATTTCCCTTAGCTCATGTCAATTCAGAAATTCTGGTAAATAAACCAGTCAAATTTCTTCTAAAAGAGCTATCCTACCCTTTCTTCAGATTACACAGATTTCTCCAAAAACAACCTGTGCTTCTTTCACAGTGCCCAATAGGAAACCTCTGAGAGTCTCAACTCTTACTTAGTTTCCAAATTCTCATTTACTTTAAGATACCAAGCACTATATAAACCTGTTGCTTAATAAACTCAGGTTTTAAACCAAAATTCCTGCCCTCACAATGCCACACCTCTCAAACATATCCATCTCTCTCTCTCTCTTCTTCAGCCCCAGCTGCCAGTTCCTCACCCTCATCATTCACATTCCATCCCCAACTGTAAAAGTTCTCTTCCACTGCCAATCTTGAAAATAGCTCCAGAGACCATCCAAAGGAGAGCAAAACCCCCACAATCTCTAGATAAGAGAATCATTCTTCACCTAATTAGATCATTTAAACATTTTCTGTGCTGTTCCTTTAAGATTTTAAGCAGCTGAGCAATTTGTCACAAATCTGTGTCATAACCCTGATCTTTCCCTCCTAAAGCAGAGCTTTCAGGAGAGAACCCTGCACTGGCCCATCACTCCCTAAGCCTGCTTTCACATCCAGGTATTTTCCATTTTAAAATTGCAAATTTTGCCCTTAAAATGTGCTTGTTAAAGCCTCACAATGCAGGATTAATTTTTATTAAATTAATTCCAAGGCTCCAGTGCCCTTCCAGAGCCTCAGAACTTCAGCCCCCCCTTACTTGCACATCGCCGTGATTCATAGCCAAAATAAGCTTTTAAAAAAAATAATTAAACATATGTTTGGGCTTAGCAGCCCTCTTTCATAAGTTCAGGACCCCCAAAACCAAGAAAATTGATTTTTTTGCACCATTTTTGGCTGATTCAGGGGCTGACTCCACCCCTTAAATAACCCTTACAATAGGCCTGAAGCTCCCCTAGAGCCAAGCATGGCTCCAGTACAATTTCTGTGCCTTTTGATCCAACATACAAACTCTGGGGCTTATCGTAAGACCCATCCGGCCAAAATACCTTTTTCCAAGGCCCCCTGCCTCAGTGATGCCTCTGTCCAAGGATTTGCCTTATGCCAGCCATGGCATTCACAGCTCCCCTCATTTCATTCCTCAACTCCCCATTTGATATCGGGGGCAGGCACGAATGCCGCAGCTGCAACCGATCCTAGCAGGTAGCACCTCCGGGACCCAGACACCGGCAGGCCAGCTCCGATGACAGCCATAACAACAGAGCCCATTGTAGGCCCACACCCATGGTTCTCCTGCAGCACTCTTTAAAAACACAGGCTGCCACTGGCTCTATTGCTGGAGCTAAAGAGCAACCCTCAGAGCCCCAATTTTTCCTTTTTTATTAAAAAAAAGTGACACATTCTGCCTTCCCTGCAGCCGTGGGAAAGAAAAAAGATCCTTGGCTGCTATGAGCAGCCCTGGAAAAGTGCCTGAACCCTGGAGGGGAAAAACAATTGCCATGAGCAGCCCTGCTAAGTGGCCCCAGCAGCACAAACGTAATTTTATTAACCCTCTGGTTACATTAATACTTAACATCTTTCTGACGCTGAAGAAGAAGATGAGTGTAAAATCATTATAGGCATTGGCTTAATGGGATGGACTGAGTTTGTGAGCTATTTATTGAGTTAGGTAGCCTTTGTTACTAAATGAATTTTTTATTTTTAAATTATAAACCATTATGATTGGCTTTTAGCCACTGACAGTATATGCATTTTAGATGCATGTTTACTAAAGTACACTACCGGGTAGCAGGTGTTTTTAGCATCTCGCTAAAATGTAGCATGGGCAGTGTCTGAGCATGGTATGGTTGTTCCCGCTAATAAGGAACTTAATAGCTTTTTCTCAGCTGCCATTAAGACCTTATTAACATATATATATATGTGTGTGCTTTTATTAATGTTCTTAGCACACTAGATCAGCCACCATTTTGAAACATTTCACTTTAGCAATCATGGCTTTTCTGCTTGCCTGTCTTTTTCCTACAAAAGCAAGTTACAGTGAACTAAAGCATCCCTTTGTTCCCAGAAAACAGGTACTGATAAGAGGACAGCTGCATGTGTGAAGGACTTAACAAGTTACAGTGAAAGATAGTAAAAGTGAGGCAAATTTTTTTCTCTTAGTATAGATCAATAGAGTAGTCCCTTTGAGCCCCTCCTCCTTCCCCCTTAAGCAAAAACAAGGCCTAAGTGGTAATTGCAATGTTATCTTTACATAGCCCAACTTCCATCACCTTATCTTTCAGAGAAGGGGCCCGGGATTGATTCTTATAAATATTCCTGAAGGATTTATTAGTTAGGCCTCCTTGATCAAAAAAGCATCTTTTCCCAAAAACATTCCCAGGTCTCAGCTTCTTTTACACCCCTTATCTCACCTCCCATTCCTGAGCATGTTCGTTTCCAAAGAAGCAGCTTGTCAACTAATTAGTTTTACTAATGAGAAAGTTTCAAGACATGTTTCAGCCCAACTGCTTTTTGCATGCACCAAAAAGGTATAAAAACCTGTGTTTCCCTAAGGAGGGGGTCATTTGTACTCATTGCTTGTGATCCTGCTGCAGCAGTGATAATAAGGTTTTTACCTTTGCTTTACAAATGGTTCATAATGTCTGTTTTCCTCCACTGTAGAAATGAGTCCAGGGAGGCCCACTCAGGGCTTCCCACATCAGTTTTGGCATCCCATATGGGACTCTCCAGTCAATCTCTCTTCAGCCTCGGATCTGGACAATGGCAGCATGTGCCAAAAGGTCAATGATTTACTTTTGGCCCTTGTCTAAAATTCTAGGCTGTAGATAGGTGGTGAGTGAGTCTAATATTAAATTACCATCTGTACTGAAAGTTTAGTTAGTCACCGATAAACAGTGGGTCACCTGAGTGACAGTAAAAGCTTATAGGGTGTCGCCCCACTATAAATATACTGACCAGATGTGAGGAGATTTTGTGAGGCAGGAATCTTGGTGACTGGATAGGTATTTGATATATTTTGGAATAGTCTCTCCCATATATAATAGTGTAATAGAAGTGTACACCCAGATTATCAGGGACTTGACTTAGAGAGTACTTGAGAAGAAAGGGTAAATCTAAATCTAGGGATCCCATTCCCTTGACATGCATCTTAAACAACTGGGGTCATTTAGAAGGTATGGCCAGCCTCTCTAAAGGGACCCTGACCAAATTATGCCAGGTTGCATGGCCATCCTATATGGCTTCTGAGCCTTCTGAGAGAGAGTGACCTTGGGAGGGGTCTTTTGAGTCTCTAACTCTTTCCACTTTAAGACGCATCCTAATGGAGCCGAAGAAGAAAAAGAATACACCAGCTGGGATATAACTACCCTTTTTACAAATACCTTAGACTTCTCTCTGTGTCCCAAACAGTAGGGCTCTTTAACTCAGGTTAAAACGCAGAATAAAAATAAAACCCAGTGCTGCTCCCCCTTATGAGGACCCTGTAGTTTCCTTGCCAGTAAAACAGTGTGATAACCCTTAAACTGCTTCTTTGAATGCTACAAATTAGCCAGAGCCTGATTTTAACTCCTTATGGTCTTCAGTAATTGCAGATAATGGAAAAGCACTAGAGGAGCAGGTTAGCTCCAAGGAAAAGCCCCTCCTGTCACTCTCTCTTCTGCAAATTCTGAAGTAGAGAGCTATAAATTCTCTCTACTGACCCTAGAAGTGCAAGATTGTCAGAATCTTTCTAGCTCTACTCCATCTCCACGAGGAGAGCTGGGATATGAACCCTTGCAAGAAGTGGGGAGGTACACTCCCATGTTTAGCTCCCAAAACTGCCCAGCTTCTCCTAAACTCTGATTCTGAGCTAATGCACAATGTTTCATTACCCATTAACATGAACAGAAGTAGGGGAATTTCAAACCAATTCACTGTTGCAAAAGAGAGATTTTGTTTGCATACAGAAAAGCAGATAAAAGGATGGTTGTAAAATATCCCACCCTGTAACTTCTCCATAAGAGACACAGCGCCATTGATCTCTGTGCGAACTGGGTTGTGTTCTATATGCCCTTCCTGACTGCAGTCGAAAGCTAAGGTTTAAAACTTTTCTTCCTAGCGCATTGCCAGTGAAGCCACTTTTCTATACAGATGAGGAAAGGTCTTGTGCATGCACGGTTAAATGCAATTTACCTGAGGTATTTTCAAATGCCTACAGTATTTTTCAAATGCAAAAAAAAAAAAAAATGCTCCTGATTAATTAATCATGTCTTTTCTTCTTTGTTCATAGGTTCCCAAGAATAAATGTCTTTGTTAAAAACAACAACAGAAAAACAAAAAAAAACCCCACCTAACATTGTTTTATCTTACGTGGTTTTAAAGAAAGTATTCTTGTGATGGAGTGCAAGGGTGGGACAGATTGAGAGGTTCACATTCCATGGAACTGAGAAACTTCATTTTGAATGGAATTCCAAAGATCACTAGTCTCTGGGTCTCAGAGAAAGGCATTACAGAGACAGGGAAAGTTACACTGATAAGAGTTCAGTCTAACCCATTTGCTGTTTGTGAATATTTCCTTTGCAGTTTTTTATATCCACCTGAAGGGAAAGGTGCAGAAGTTTTTGGAGTCTGTAAGTACTCATTTATGTTTGAATTCCATTGTCATTTCCTAGAGCTGGCAGACCTCCAGAAGTGGTTTGACTTCATTTGTACATAGTCTGAAATAAAGTACAAAGATTTAATTTCCATTTCTAATGGTTCTAAGATACCTTAATTTAACATTTTATCCTTGCTCAGTATGTCTTATTAGACACTGAGCACATACAGATTTACTCAGCTCAAGTAATTAAAAAGAGGGGGCTTTTCTGATATATTAGCATAACAACAATACTAAACTTTAGCAATTGTTTAATGTTTTATAAGAGACTTATCAAATAAGGATACATTAGAATGTTATTTAAAAAAATGACCTATGAATGTAGTTTGGTGGAATGATGCAAGTGATGAAAATTATTGAGAGGGGTGAGAAGGGATATTCATAGTGAAAAAAAATCCTCTGCTGGATAGTAAACCGGTGAAGGTAATTTAATGAGGTGAAATTATGTGGCATGTTTACTAAACTGTGGTAACAGCAGTGGCTATGCTAATGCGCGTTATGTAAAATTAAAGCGCCTTAACATTACATTCTGTAACGTTAAGGTGCTTTAACATTACATAACGCACCTTAACGTTCCCGGCCGCGGTAAGTCCAGAAAAGGGTGGAGAGAGGGCGGAGAGAAAGGGTCAATGGGCAGGGAGTGGGCGGGAAGAAGCCCCTTCCACACTAATGTGGAGAAATTAAGGGCTGAATCCTAACGCAACTGAAAACCTGGCATTAGCACACATTTGCAAGAGAGAGAAACCAGTTCTGTGTCAGCAATATACAGCATAGCCAGGGAGCCCCAGAAAAGTGATAGGAGTGCTACATTTGCACCAACAGCATAGTGGACAAGTAGGAAAGGCCACTATGGTGACAGTGCGAATGGTTCATAGGGTGCTGCAGGCGGGACATGTAGTGGGGGCAGCTGGGGCACAGGGCTGACCAGGCAGAAGCCTAGGTAACACATAGGAACATAGACATGAGAAATCAGCAAGACAGCCGCTGACCAAAGCAAAACACCAACCACAAATACTCTGACCACCCTAACCAATAGTTGCCAGGGCACACACCGGACATCCTCTCAGCCACCCATCCTCCATGTGGAAGGTACAAAATGTTGATAGTCTGTGATGGGGTGGGGGGCATGCGGAAGGCCATGTATGCCCCTCACCCCTGACACCCCAACCCAGGCACCAGCCTACCCATGCAGTGTGTGACCTGTGATGGCGCACCAACAACATATGCCCATGTCAACATGACAGAGGGGGGTGTTTGTGTCCGTGCTGGAGGGGGCAGTGGCACCTGCCTGCAGTGACCCCAGGCCATGCCCTGCACCAGTATGTGGTATGCAGTGCAATATAAATGTTCTGGCTGATGAGACATACAGCTAGCCCAAGGGACCAATGTGACCCTGTGGCAACACTGTGGCACAATACACACAGCCAGTGATTCTCTAAGCAGAGGATCACAGGTTCAGGTTCCAGCTGTGGGCCCAGCACAGCACATCCCAATATTTTACCCCACTAGGTAGATGAAACAGAAAGCAGAGAAGGTCCTGCTGAGGAGAAGGAAAGGTACATCCCAATAATTTTCCCCACCATGTACAGAGACCAGAATAACAGAAAAGGTCGGGCTGAGGAGAAGGAAATGTCCATCTCAATAATATACCCCACCATATAGATAGAACAGAAAACCAGAAACGGTCTGGCTGAGGAGATGTAAAGGTACATAATACCCACGATAATTTACCCACTATGTAGCTATAACACAACACCAGAAAAGGTCTGGCTGAGCAGACATACAGGTAGCCCCAGGGCCCATTGTAACTCTGTGGCAACTCTGTGGTACAGCACACACAGCTAGTGTGACCTGGAGTTGAGAGTCACAGGTTCAAGTCCCAACTGCAGGCCCAGCACAGCACAATCCAATATTTTACCCCACTATGTAGATGAAACAGAAACCAGAGAAGGTCCTGCTGAGGAGAAGGAAAGGTACATCCCAATAATTTTCCCCACCATGTACAGAGACCAGAATAACAGAAAAGGTCGGGCTGAGGAGAAGGAAATGTCCATCCCAATAATATACCCCACCACATAGATAGAACAGAAAACCAGAAACGGTCTGGCTGAGGAGAGTTAAAGGTACACCATGATAATTTACCCCACTATGTAGATAAAACACACCAGAAAGGGTCTAGCTGAGGAGACATACAGGTAGCCCCAGGGCCCATTGTAACCCTGTGGCAACACAGTGGTGCAGCACACACAGCTAGTGTGTCCTGGAGTTGAGAGTCACATGTTCAAGCCCCAACTGCAGGCACAACACAGCACAACCAAATATTTTACCCCACCATGTAGATACACCATCAAAACGTGCAATTCCCACGGCAGTGGCCAACAGGGGCACAAACACCCACTCATCCAGGCTTTACTATCCAAATCCACATGTAGAGTAAGGCTGTTGGCCCCAGAACGGAGCTGCAGATAGCATCCCAGCACCACCACAACCTCCTGCACAGTCTGGAAACGTCGGCACTGTGAGCAGGGCAGGGTGACAGGCAGGTTTGCCAAACACCCCTATTAGTGCACAGTGACATGTTAGGAGTGTGTGTGTGTGTGTGTATGTCTATCCATTGTATTGTGGCTGCCCACCCTGCCCTGGGCCCCCAATGTGCAGATGTTAACAGTGTTAAAATGCAAATTTGCATAATGAGGAGCAAGATTTTGTGGGTATGGCCAGGACAGGGCATATTGGGCAGGCGTCAGCAGCACAGGGAGTAGGGCAATAGCTCGGTCACTGTAGTGGCAAAACACCACCTGCATGGACAGGAGGGCCAAAACATGTAATGCTGTGAGGCAGTCCACCCTGATTGTTCAGTAACCATAGTATGTCGAGGTCCCCCCCCCCACACACACACACACAGTGCTCTATACCATCTGTCACCAGTGATATATGTGTGATCCTAGTTCTGGGGTCCAATCACTGACATGCCTGCCTGGTGTGTATGTTCCACATACAATGTCTGGGTAAACAGGTGTGCTCTCTGTGAGCCTGTACCAGGGACTGGCAAGTGGACTGTCTGCAGTTAGTTTGTGCATGGTAGGAACACCCTGTATGCTGCTGCAGATGCAGTCCAAAAGGGCTGTCCGATGGTGAATGCCAGATAGTGGTATGTGGCAAGGGAGAATGCACAGGCCCACCACCACATCATGGCTGGTCTGCCACTGCTGCAGTCACATGTACGGGTCCTGTGCACTAGCCCTTGAGAGCTGTCTATCGTCATCAGGACCGAAGGTCACTGGTGCCGCATCCAATCCCCAGGCACCTGTCACTCCATGGCCGCTCTGACAATATGAGTGAGAGTGGGCCCTCGGGGCACATCGCGTAGACCACTCTGACTGGTAGGGAAAGTGTTACATATCCCCCATGTGATCCTTCACACCCCTACACCCCCCCCCCCACACTAACAGGTGTCCATGGCAGCCAGATCCCAACACTGGGTACGCAGTGACATGGGTGAGGTCTGATCCCAGCAGACCACATGTGACTGCAGAACACAGATGGGCACAGAGCCACTCTCAGATGCACTATTATGAATACCTGTCACACACTGGTAGGGGATGTGTAGCAGGACCTATCTCTATCACCACGTGTACTGTGTACCCAGTGCTGTGCGCCCACCTCTACCATAAGGGCGAACACTGAACCTGCCAAATGGCAGGGTCTGTAGCTACTCTGTGGCAGTATCATGCCCTGGCAGGCCGTTACACCAAGCTGTGGAAAAAGAGAGGTGCAGACCCCATGTGGAGATCAGATGTATAGCGCTGTTCTGCATGTGCAATGCATCATGGGTGTTGGTGCAGCTACCCTATCCTTGCACACACAGCTGATGGCTGTGTGCTGAACTGCAGTCCCCCTGTACCCAAAAACCAATCCAAGGCATGGTAAAAGTGGAAAGACAGAGTCTTTATTAAACCATAGACAACCCGACACAGGCCGTGTTTCGTTGCCCTTCATCAGGGGTATGTCAGGCACAAACTGAAAATATATGTTTAAGTATTTGTATTTTCAGTTTGTGCCTGACATACCCCTGATGAAGGGCAATGAAACATGGCCTGTGTCGGGTTGTCTATGGTTTAATAAAGACTCTGTCTTTCCACTTTTACCACACCTTGGATTGGTTTCTGTGTTTTGCATGGTAATTGCTTTTGTAGTGTTGTGTCCCCCTGTACCCAGCCAGTCCAGTCCAAAAGGGCAGAGAGGTAAAGAACTCTGGCCAGTACAATGAGGTTACAAACAGTGGTCATGGGTCGGATTCACCTTTGTTACCTCCCCTCATGCTGTAGCAACCAGGATAATTTGCATGCTGCTAATAGTTGTAGCCTCGCAGATTGGTACTGCCAGCCCCTAACAGCTATGCCACAGTTGAAACACAGTCCCGCTGTCCATCCATCTGCGTGTGTCAGCTGTACATAGTCCTGTCTGCCTGTGCAGGCTGCCACCCATAGCATGCACTGGTACCCTGTCCTGCATTGTGCCTCTGTGTGTGTCTCCACCTGTGCCTGATCTGCATGACACCACCACCCTGCTGTTGACCCACCATTCCAACATGACACCACCGCCCCCACCGGAAGAAACGTACACCCATCAACTGCCACCCACTGTCTCACAAGCATGTCACATTGACAGAGCCCTGTGCCGTGGTACAGTCACCCACAACATGTTGGTCTACAGTACTGACAGCCACATGGGCTTCCCGCAGATATGGCACTTCTGGCCCCCCCACACCCCCTGTCAGTCACCTGTGCAGTGCCGCACCCCGTTGGCCACCCAATGCCAGGGTGAGATCTGTCCCAATGTCCCTAGGTGATGCATGTGCTGTGCGCCCACCTCTACCATAAGGGCGAACACTGAACCTGCCAAATGGCAGGGTCTGTAGCTACTCTGTGGCAGGAGGAGTAGCCTAGTGGTTGGGGCACGGTACTTCAGGCCGGAAGGTCGGGGGTTCAAATCCCACTAGAGGACAGCAACCTTGGGCCGGAAGGACTGGGGTTTCTAGTCCCACAGATGCTCCTTGTGGTCTTGGGCAAGCCACTTAACCCTCCATTGCCCATGTTCCCTGTAAGTATTAGTGAATGTGTCTCATATCCCCGCGTGTTAAATGTATCCCCCAATTGTGTTGTGACCGCTTTGATTGAAGGATAAGGCGGTATACAAAACTGTCTAAATAAATAAATAAATAAATAAATAAAATGTCAAGCTGAGGCACTTTGCAGCCTATAGGGCACACTAACCGAGGGCACCCTAACATTGTTAGGGCACTGTAACCATTAGCGCCATATCCCCGAGAGCCCCTGAAGGTGACCTGTCCAGGGGTGCCTAGTCCCGCGCCATGCCTAGAGACCCTGAGAAGGTGCCCTGTACAGCGCCTCACAAAGCACCTGGGGAGTGATACGGCACCGTACAATATGGCGGCCACCAAGGCACATACTAAGGCACCATGTAAGGCGCAGAAACCACAAGAGCCCTAGAACGTGGCATGTCCAGGATCATGGGTCAGGGTGCCGTATGACATGCCTGTGCCCAACGGAGATCCATGACGCACTTGGTAGCGTATCGAGGGCAAGGCGCGCTGCAAGGCGCTGTACCCAACGTACGCCTAAAGCGCGCATGACAAGCCTGACACGCTGTGACATTAAGCCACAATGCCCACAAGATCATTGTCAGACGGAGAAGCCTAATGGACGGAGCAACGCAGTGGGAGGAAATATCTCTCATAACAATGTAATGTGGGTTCATATCCCAGTAGAGGGGATCACATATCCAAATGGATAGGAATATGGCACAGCACACCGGGAATTAACACAAAAAACGAGCAAGGAAGGCGCGTGACAAGGCGCGTAGCAACGCCTGCACTACTCATGCACGCTTCCACTGCATCATGGGTGAACTGACCATATGAGGTATACAAGATGGCCACCAGATCTAGGAAGCCTGCATTCTCCCATGCGGATTTATATCTTCTTGCAGAGCAAATCTGCAGCCGCCAGGGGCGCCTGTTCCCAGGCTCCTCCCGCTGGCAGGACCTCAGCAGGGTGAGGAGGGCCTGGGTGCGCCTCACAAGGTGCTACAATATGGCCGCAGACTACCCATGTGAGGTAAGTGCATGGGGTCAGGCACACCAAGCAAGGAGTGCAATACAGTAGCCAGCAACCACATCAAATATCAAGCACGCACAACAAGTGGAAAGGACATTTCTTTTGGGTAAAACCAGGAGCAATGTAGTCCGCACAACTGACGCTTGCAGGTCTGCCCTACCCCCAGGATGCTCCAGGCCTCCTTATAGAGGAGTGCCACCCATCCTGGTGTTATGGTGGTGGCTCCTGTTGAAGTTACATAGCCCTGCTTGCCCCCAGGATGCTCCAGGCCTCAACACAGAGGTGTTTTATCCATCCTGGGGTTATGGTGGTGGCTCCTGGTAGAGTTACATAGCCCTGCCCTACCCACCAGGATGCTACAGGCCTCAACACAGAGGTGTGTTATCCATCCTGGGGTTATGATGGTGGCTCCTGGTGTTTATGTTTATGTTTATTTGAATTTGATATACCGCTCAGGCCGAAGCATTAGAGCGGTTTACAATAATATATCATTTGTGGAAATATGAAAGGAACGCCATTTGTAAGATAGGAAAGAGTAGAGGACAGAAACAGTCAAAAGGATAGGCAAAGAAAAGAAAGGGAACAGCAGGTTACCATAATATAAGCGTATGACAATCCAGACCACATATTCAATGCTCATTTCAGGACAAACGCCATGGACCAACGCCTAAGGGCCATGCCAAAGGGCTCTCTGGCGAGGCCCTCAGGTGCGGGCCCGCCGGTGGAATGGCAGTTTAAAAGCCGATGGAGTGGGCAGTCTCTGTGGAGGGAGGTGGAGCTCCCGCTCTCACCTCTGATGCTGGCTGCTGCATAGTTACATAGCCCTGCCCTACCCCCAGGATGCTCCAGGCCTCCTTATAGAGGAGTGATACCCATCCTGGTGTTACGGTGGTGGCACCTGTTGCAGCTACATAGCCCTGCCCTACCCCCATGATGCTCCAGGCCTCAACACAGAGGTGTGTTATCCATCCTGGTGCTATGGTGGTGGCTCCTGTTGCAGCTACATAGCCCTACCCTTCCCCCAGGATGCTCCAGGCCTCAACACAGAGGTGTGTTATCCATCCTGGTGTTATGGTGGTGGCTCCCGGTACAGTTACATAGCCCTTCCCCACCCCCAGGATGCTCCAGGCCTCAACACAGAGGTGTGTTATCCATCCTGGTATTATGGTGGAGGCTCCTGTTGAAGTTCCATAGCCCTGCCCTACCCCCAGGATGCTCCAGGCCTCAACACAGAGGTGTGTTATCCATCCTGGCGTTATGGTGGTGGCTCCTGGTGTAGTTACATAGCCTTTCCCCACCCCCAGGATGCTCCAAGCCTCAACACAGAGGTGTGTTATCCATCCCGGTGTTATGGTGGTGGCTCCTGTTGAAGTTACATAGCCCTGCCCTACCCCCAGGATGCTCCAGGCCTCAACACAGACGTGTGTTATCCATCCTGGTGTTATGGTGGTGGCTCCTGGTGCAGTTACATAGCCCTTCCCCACCCCCAGGATGCTCCAGACCTCAACACAGAGGTGTGTTATCCATTCTGGTGTTATGGTGGTGGCTCCTGTTGAAGTTACATAGCCCTTCCCTATCCCCAGGATGCTCCAGGCCTCAACACAGAGGTGTGTTATCCATCCTTGTGCTATGGCGGCTGCAGCTGCCAATGTGTACAGGCCTGCACTGTCCACACGTGGACCCTTTACCCCAGACGGCATGTTGCAGCACATCCCCGTGCAACACCCTGATGTGTCTGCCGTTGTGCCCAGGGCATAATGGTGGGACACGTGAACCACGCCCCCGCCACTGTGAACAATGGCACCTTCCTATGCAGCCCCTGCATGTGTAAGACACATGTCGCAGACAGGCCCCTGGGTGCAGGTGGAATATCGACACAGTGCATATGTGCGTGCTGGACCACATGCCCCGAACCCCCCCAGTGCCCTGTGCACAAGGCACGCCATCATGCAGCTCCCATGGCATGCCACCCGTGGCATACAGTGTGACGATGGCACATATGGCAAGGCGGTGCATGGCCACGAATGAAGAGGCTGCTGCTTGTGAAAGGTGGCCAGGAGGTTTACACCCATGTCACATAGGTTGAAGGACAGATATATGTAGCTGCACCCGCAAACATGCGGGTGGCAGAGGCAACAGGAAGTGGGGGACAGATAGCACACAGCGGACTCAGCCAGCTGCTGCACCCAGATATGTGTGACGAGCAAAAGCAGATGGCGAGGGATGCATGCCCCCTAATGGTCCTGCCCATTTTTGTTCCCACAGGTGGAGGACCTTCAGAAAAATGGGTTGGAGCTGAGTCTATGGTACCCACAATTCCTGGTGCGAGTGCTACGCGAACAACGGCAACAATAGGATGGTGAGTGCACAGGCCGTGCCATGCGCCATGATAGGCTCCGGTGGGATGGCAGCCATTGTGGCCACAGGACATGTGTGCATGGTATGCCAGATGCATTACCATGGTGCTAATGTATGTCTTACCCCCACAGCGGATGCAGCTGGAGACCAGGCACCAGCAGGGCTGGACACTGGAGACGGCCAGCCAGTGCCGGAGGACCGATGGTGGATGATCCCTGAGGCAGCAGATGGCGGAGTGGCCAGAGAGGAGGGAGGGGGCGGCAGCGTGGAGGGGAAGGGGAGCATGAATGGGGAGGGGGGTGGGGGAGGGGGTGGAGGGGAGCGGGGATGGGGAGGTGGGGAGTGGGGGGGAGGAGGAGGGGAGTGGGGTGGGATGGGGAAGAGGGGGTGTTGGGCGAGGCGGAGGGGAAGGGGGTGAGGCATGGGTGGGGGTGGGGAGGGGGATGGGGATGAGGCGGGAGTGGGGGTGGGGCGAGCATGGAGGCATGGCCAGCCCAGAGCAGCACAGGCCATCACAGGGCACTGGGGGCCCATGCCATCTGTCCCATAGCAGCAGTGATGTACCCCATCCGGGTGCAGAGCCTGCACACATCAGCGCGGGATGGCGGGCCACACATGCAGCCACACAGATAAGGGGCGATGTGTGTCTGTGTGGGTAAATGTGCAGCCTCCGCATGGCTACGGTGATGCGGGTGCAGGCATATGTCCTGCGGGAGCAGATCCAAGCTGTGGGGCAGATAGCAGTGACCATGGGCATGTTGGCTGACCAGCTGCACGTGCTGTGAGACATATTCACAGCAGGTGCAGCTGACCAGCCACCCAGCCAGGGCGGCCCCCAGGGGGTGTGAGTGACAGCCGGACCCACATCACCACTGCCCTCTGGTGTCCTGTGCCCCAGGGCTAACAACACCGGTGGGGTAGGGGGCGGCAGGACCAGGGCCCTCGGAAGCACACTGCATGCCTATGTAACCCCCCTAATGTAAATAAATCTCTGTTGTTGCCATGAACAATGCGTCCCAGTCTCTCATTTTGCAGCATAATAGTGGGTTGTGATTGCCATGTGTGTGCATGTCCCTGTGCATCCCCCAGGGGGTACCAAGACCAGGGGGTATCACGGTGGTGAGGGGGAATGTCTGCTGGGGAAGGGCCCAGGGGATGGCCCAAATATCAGTGGGTGGGTGTAGGGACAGCGGTGTGGGTGGACCTGTGTTTGGGGGCACAGACCCCAGAGGGCATAGATCGGGCCGCGACCTGGTGTGGACCACTGTTGGGTGTGGGACGGGGGAGTGGGGAGAGGGGTGGGGGATGGCGGAGAGGGCAGTAGGGGGTCCATGAGGGGGAGGGGGAGGGTTGACGGCAGGGGTCTGGTATGCAGTACAGTATGCCAGCGGCACAGGGGCAGGGGTGGAGGGAGAGGATGGAGGTGGGTGGGACAACTGTGGGGCAGGGACAGACCAGTAGGCGGGATGCAATGTGCATGGGGCGCCAGCAGCAGAGGTGCCGCAGGATGGACATGGGTCCTGCTCAGTACGGTGGGTGCAGATATGGTAGCGATGGTGGTACAGATGGGTGTGGGGTGGATCGGACAGACAGGGGCAGTGATGCCACAGATACCCCGCTTGGCTGGGATATCCATGGGGACAGAATGGGCCAGCGTGAATCCAGGGGTGATGGGTATGGTGGGGGTGGTGGTGGAGGCTAGAGTAGGTGGTGCTGGGGCACCAGGGGTGGTGGCTGTGCCGTGGCTGAGATATGTTGCCAGTGGCAGGGGACACGAACACACGTGAGCGGGTCACAGAGCATCCGGGGCGGGGACCTGTGTGTGGGTTGTGGCACAGATATGGCAGGGGAGGGTGGGATGTGCATGACAGGACTGTGTTCCAGGGGGGTGAACTGGGGGGCTGGCACAGGTGAGGGTGTGGTGGCAGACATGGCCATTCCGGGTGATGAATATGGGTGCGGGGGTGGCAGGGGGGGATGGTGAGGCCTGGGTCATGACCAGCAGGGATTGTTATGGGAGAGGGCACCCAGAGCAGGGAAGGGTGAGGGCCATGTGCCCAGGGCAGCTACATGTGTGAAAGGGGGACATGGGCCATTCAGCTGAAAGCATAGACACGTGGCCACAAGTTACACCTGTGATAAAATTATTTAATGTGCACACTGAACCCCCCCCCCATATACACCCTCCCCCTGCATCCTCTGCCATGTCGGCCATGTCCCCGAGCACCCCATGGGGTGGGTGCTGCTTCTGCCACTGGCGCTGCTGCGACCGGCTGGCCCATGTGTGCCAACATGGCCTCATGCACCGCCACCATCCTTGCCATGCTGGCTGCCATCAACCCTGCCATGTCATTTAGTGTCCACACCTCATGGAGGAGGCTGCCCAACACCAGCCGTTGACATCGCATCTCACGCTGCTGGCGATCCTGTCCCACTGCTATCTCGTGCAATACCATCTTTATGCCTGTGGGTGAGACATGGTGGAAGCCATGAGACATGGGTTGCACATTCCACCTCTACACATGAAATGGCTGGCCAGACAGATCGGGCACTCACCCTCTGCATCGTCATGTGCTGCCTTGGAGTGGGAACGCATCTCCCTGATGACCTGGTGGATGGCTGCCTGTGCAGGCTGTGGTGTTGTACCTGGGGATGGTAGTCCAGCTGTGCCACCAGCTGCAGCCCCCGCTGTGACATTGCTGTCCCCTGCTTCATCTTCAACCATGTCGTCTTCTGAGAGGTGGTATACTGCTGCATCCCCCTCCGCCTCCAGCGCTGCCTCATCCTCCTCGGGTACCTCCACATCTGTGCCCACCTTGGATGGGGCCACAGTCCGGGCCCTGGGAGCTCCACCTCTGCAGCACCTCCATGACATGTATGTCACCTGTGGGGGGTGAGGTTACACAGCTCAGGTGTGCCATGCCTGGCCAGCCACTTACATGTACCTGTCCCTTCGTGGCCTGCCAGACAGGGTGGGCCACGGGATACATAGGACAATCGGGGCTGTCCCCAGCTGTGTATATGTGGCCAGGGACTGTTCCGGCGCAGGGATGTGTGGTGTACCATCAGTTGTATGTGTCCTCGGTGTTAGCAGCACCTCACTGGTGGATGTGTATGCATGCAACTGGATACAGGCCACATACACTGCTGGGACTGCTGGGGTACTGCTGGGGTTGGTGGGCCACCATTGCCTAGGACAGGTGTGCCCTGTGTTGGCAGGGATCCGTGGTGGCATGGGGCCATGAGGGTGCAACCGGCATTCGACATTGGGTGGCTGTGCAGTGCGAGTGCATGGATGCGTGTGTGCCACATGGGTCTGCCCTGGCTGCACTGGCCATCCTACCCATGCTACCCCCTGAACAGTGACCTACCCCATGTCCAGCATCCGGGGCTGCCCTCACATCCCCCTTGCCCCCCGCCCTACCCACCTCGGGACACCCACCCCATTGATTGCCATCGCACATTGTAGCCGTCCCACCACCACTACCCACCACGCACGTGGGTGCAGGGGGACACCATCACCAACACACCCTATATCACTGGGTGATATGCTGCCCCCCCGCCCCCTCCAGTGTGGCTCCTCTGCGCATATGTGGTCAACGATCCCTGCCCCTGTCTGTCCCCCTCTGCGCCTGCTGCCTCACGCCCACCCACTCTCACCCATGTGTACCATCATCACGTCACCCTCCCATGACCCCCTGGTTCTAGTATGGCCCAGCCTGTGCCAGTCACCCTCAGCTGCTGTATCACTGTCACAGGTCTCCAGTGAGATGTCTCTGACATGCCACATGGGCCTTCACTGCCACTATCACCCATGTCCGCTCTGCTGCTCCTGTCACTGGTGGCCACCTTATCCCTCTTGGTACCCTGTCCATGCATGGTCCTATGGCTGTGACCTGTCCCCAGCCTCCCCCAACCCCCATGTGTTGGCACACCCTAGAACACATTCCTATGTCCCACCTTCACGTGGGTCCACTGTGTCCAGCTCGGGCAGCAGGCCGTGGAGGTAGATGGGCCCCAGTCTATCGGTCAGTTGCTGTTCCAGCAGTGACAGTGTGGCTCGGTGTGGTGCACTCCCTCCTGCTGCATGGGCATTGATGAGCTCTTGATGTCGCGGAAGCGTTTTTGTATAATCTCGGTATCGCGGGTGGGTCCCCCTGCTGTGGCCACTGCTGTCATGACCTCCTCCCATGTGACATTTCTCTGGCTAATGGTGGTGGTGCTGCTGAGCCGCCCAAATAGAACCTCGTAGCTCTCCAGGATGGCTGCCAGGAGGAGGTCATTCTCCTTCTGGGTGTAGCGGGCTGTCCTCCTCCTGGTGTCATCCAGCACTGGCCTGCGATGGCGCCTGCCACCTGCCACACCTCCACACTGTTGCTGCACCCCCTGGCTGTGACTGGATGGGCCTGCCTCGCCCCCCTCAGGCTCCTCCTCTGTAGGGGACACTGCTGCCTGGTTGCTGTTCAGGTCACTCTTGGTCATCTCTCGTGTGATACTCTGTGCCATTGTGTGCCGCCATTGCTGACCTGCTGTGCCCCATTTAAATATGCGGTGCATGGTTCATCTGATGTTCAGTCTGCACAATGCACATTCCTATTCCTGTTGCCGCTAACCATATGCATGTTCCTATGCCTGTTGCCGCTACCCAGGATGTGTTTAATATGTGGGCAGCCATGCGTTACCTCTGTGCCACCTACAGGGGGTGGCATATATCACAGCTCGCACATGTGTCACTGCATGCTGTACGAGCCCTGCCCCCCTTTGGCATTGCTCTACGCTATGTACGCACTCAACATGTGTGTTAAGCATAACGTGTGTTCCTACATGTGCTATGCCATTACACACCTGTGCGCTTCACGTTCTCTACATTCGGACCTCCTCATTGTCTGCCCCTACATCCATGGGTGCTGTGTCTTCTTCTGTATTTGGTGCCACACATCTGCCATTTCTGGTATGTAGTTTTCCTCTGTGTGCTATGCCGTAGCTACAGCACTCTCCGCCGCATGTAGGTATCCCACGCGTTGCATCTATGCGTACGTTGTGCAAGTGCACGTTGCACAATCTCTATGCACGTGGGGACATGCCAAGTGCCCCTCCCCTTCCTACGTGCACTCCGCATAATCCAATCGCGAGGTGCATTTGTGTGTTGTGGCACACGTGCTACTGCGTGCGCTATGACATTCCACTTCTGTACGTACTGTGTGGTTTGCAAACCTGTTGCTTGTGTGCATTACTGCAGCTATGTTATGTTGGCTCTGATTAGTTGCCACACCCTACAACGTATTTAGCTCCCCACATCTTTTAGGCCTCTGTCCATGATGGCTCACACTGACCATGCGGGTTGTGCAGTGGTGGCATTGCTGGGACTTGAGGAGCTGCGGTTGCCTGATGAGGGAGATGGTGTCCTTGGGGCTGTGTAACTGGGCATGGGTGCAGTCCCACTGCAACAAAGACCTGCAGCTGTGGAAGCTCCACAGGCTGAGGTATGTCCAACACAGCACCATAGGCATGCTGAGGCATGCCCTTGCCTGCCTCGCCTCTACAGGCCCAGGCCCCTGCTCCAGGACATTTGTGAGGACCAGGTCATGTCCCTCTACTGTCTGAGCACAGGAGCTATTAGGGAGCTCTATGAGGATCTGAGACCTGACCTCGAACCCTGGACTGCCCAGTCACATGCCATACCAGGATTGGCCAAGCTCCTGTCTGCCCTACATTTCTTTGCCTCTGGCTGCTTCCAAACCTCAGTGGCCACAGTGGGGGGGGGGGGGGATGAGCAGGCCCACCTTCTCGTGCTGTCTCCATCAGGTACTGCGGGCCATTGTCAGCTGGGTTAGGAATTACATTACAATTCCTAACAGTGGGCAACAGTGGGGGCCCTGGGCCAGGCATTCCAGCAGATTACAGGGATACCACATGTGATGGGAGCTATTGATTGCACACATGTTGCCCTGGTCCTGCCCAGAGACAGCGAGGTGGTGTTCTGCAACCGCAAACACTACCATTCCCTGAATGTTCAGGTTGTTTGTGATGCAACTATGTGTATTCTGAATGTGGTTCCCTGGTTTCCAGGGTCCACCCATGACTCCCATATCCTGCAACACTCAGCACTATTCAGGCAATTTGAGGCCATACAATATGGGGACTGTATCCTGCTGGGTGGGTGTTAGCCATCTCTAACATGCTCATGTTGTCTCTGTGTCCTATGGGCACTGCACCTCGCACAGGTGTGACAGGGTCATCTTCGGTGTTCCATTTGGGCCTTCTGACTGCATATCCCCTACAACACACATGACATGGCATGCTGCACCTCAGACGTTTTTTAAGAACACATTACAGACACAGTCCGTCATGCTGTGGCATATCACTGCCCATCCAATGTCTCTCATACGTGCTCCCATTGCTGAATATGACCCCTGCATGCCTCTCCCTGCATTGTGGTTTTGCATTACTGACATTGTGTGGGGTGATGTCCTCCAGCATGCCATGTCACTGTCACAGGGGGCATGGACACATATGTTTGTGTCCCAGACATAACTATGTCGGCCATATGTGCGTCACTGCTCATTTGTGTGTCCCGGTACACATGTCGTGCAGGTTATACTGTTTCCAGATGCCGCTGCTGTACTGCACATGTCTTTTTTTGTGGTCCTCCATGTTGGTGTGTAACACAGATTGTTTGCTGTCACCTACTGTGCACAGCCTGGACTCACACACATACGCCAATGTACATGTGTCTGTCTAGGTTGTGTGTTCCTAATTGACTCTGTCTGCAAGGTGTGTGTGTGTGCTACCGGGGGGGTGCCTGGGTTGGCTCACATATTCATTTTCCTGCTGTGCTGTGTGTTGGGGGGCCCATCCCAGTTTAACTAGTCTATAGCATCACGTGGCTGGCATTATGGTGCAACATTGCATCCCACATGTCTGCACTGTGTTGGCCAGCATTGGTGTGTATTTTCACCTATCTTGGCTATACCCCTACTGTATATGTTACTGTGCCAGCATGGGTGTGTGCACTGTACCATGGCCGTCACATTATTGCATGCATGCTGGTCTCTGTCCCATTCCTGTGACACTGCCATGTATCCACCTGCTGCATTCAGGGATGCCACTCGTGGGTGTGGGCTGCAGGTGGTTGGTGATGTGATTGGTCTGGTTCCTGTTTATGTGTGCTGCCCTCATTGCTCCACCCCCATGTCACGTATTCCACACCCCCAAATGCTGATGCACAGCTGCCATGTGCCATTATGAAACGTCATCTGTGTGTGTCATCGTGTATCTGCTGACCTTTCGCATGTAGATGCTTATGCGCACTTGTGTGACCACCAGTTCATGATTGACCTTACCACATTTCTGTCTGCAGGTGATGTGGGATATGGCTGTTGTGCCTGGCTGCTGACCGCTGTGCGTCTTCCACGGACACATGCAGAGAGGAGGTACAATGAGGCCCATGCCTCCAGCCGTTCAGTCATCGAGCGCACCTTTGGCGTTTTGAAGAGTCACTTCAGGTATCTGGATAGGACCAGTGGGGCCTTACAATACAAACCCATGACTGTAGCACAGATCATTCTGGCCTGTTGCATCCTACACAACATTGCACTCAAGCACAATATCTGGGTCGACATTAATGAGGATCTTGAGGAGGATCCACTGTGCCCTCCTGCTGATGGCCATGGTGACACACATGCGGGGACGGCGGTCAGGCAGCATCTGATCGAGGAGCTGTTCTCATGTAAGTCCTGCATATGTGGTGATATGCATATTTGTCTACATATACATGCTGCCATGTCTGTTTCTGGCCTTTCTCTGCACATATGTATGTCTCCCTTCTGTCTTTACATACCCAGGAGTAGCCAATGTTCCTGGCCATCGCAGTGGTGCAATGGTACCTGTGAGTACGTCCTTGAACCTGCAGGTGACTGTGTTGGGTGAACATAGCGGTATATGTACTGTGGGGGCACTGCGGAATAGCACATTTCTGTTGTTCTCTGTCCATTGCACATATGTTGTTGTTCACCTGTTTGGCCTGTGCCTCCCTACCCCACATGTTCGATTTGGCAACCATATGGCCATTAGTTCAGGTCAGGTTCTTGGTTTTCACAACTGTATTTGTGGCAACTGTGATGGAGCTGTGTGTTTCTGCAGGCGTAGGGTGTGGTGGTGGTGGGTGGCACATACACCCCTTCCCTAGCATTGTGCCATTATACATCATCTGTGTCTCCTTGCATGGACTGTGATGCTTGTCTCCACTGGTCTCTTCTTGGGCTCACAGGGACCAAATACTACTGGCAGCATGCTTTCCCCATCTCACTGTGTGTGTGTGTCTGCATTTTTGGGACGTGTCTATGTGATAGCACACTCTGCTACCCTTGTGCATTGTCTGGTGATGGGATGTGCCTGGACACCTGTTCAGTGGTGCTCACTGCTCTATCTCTAACCCTGTGCTAGTGCCCTTGTGTACATTGGGTACATGTATTTACACATGTCTTATATGTTTTCTACTGACCTGTCTCCTGTTTTCTGCCAGTCCACTATGCATCAACGCTTCCATTTCCCGGATCTCTCCAGACCTTGAACATGTGGCATTGTCTGCTCGAAATGCGGCCATGGTGATTCCATGCATTCCAGTGACATACCCCATCTTTATTGTGACCTCTTGTGGCCTTTGCCTGACTCAGACAGTCCCTATCAGACACCTGCTGCACACAGGTGGTACGTTGCATGTCTGAACTGTTTTGACTCACATCACACTTCAGATGTTTCGTATGGGCTGTTTGTTTTGTTGTAGACCTCTGTGGGATCTGTGTGCACCAACACTGCTGGACATGCTGTGCCCACTGGGCAGCCTGTGTTACATGGCCATAGACATGGCCATGTTGAGATGGAAACCTGGTCGGCCATACCATCTCCAGCTTTGGGCAACACACACTGTGCTATGTGTTGTGATCATGTCCTGTGTACATGTCTGAGATCTCATTATGTACATATTGTGTTTTTTCTCTCTCCATTGTAACCTTATTTTGTGTACAGCATACCATGACCTGTTTCTCCTTCCTCTATCACAGGGTGCAGCGAACACACATGGCATATTGTCTACACTGCAGCTGGCCTACCCATCACAGCACCATTGGTGGACAGAGCACCTCCATGCAACGATCCCTGGGGGATGGTGCCATTGGGTGATGAGCCTCAGCGAGTGGGACACACGTCTATGATGGACATTATTGTTTGACTAAGACTTTGTGCTGAACAGGGACAACTGACACAACATTGCTGCCGTACTCTAGCTGTGTGTCATGGTCATCACAATGGACACACAGTGCAGTCTGCATTACTGTGGCACATTGGGTTGTCATACATAACCTTGCATGCACATGGATCTGTGACAGCTGTACCGGGACATGTGTACTTTCGGATGACATTTTCACTGTGGACAATGTGTACTGGTTCCAAACATGTACAGCAGGATGTCACATACTCACTATGTATGTTGTGCATCTATCTGACAATGTGTTGATGTGTGTGGCCCATGTGTGTGACCTGCAGAGCAGTATATCTACATATGTTTGTGTGGACAGTTGCATGCAGCCACGTGTGTGCCACGAGGGGAACATCCTATAGGCCCTGTTGCTATGTCTGGTTACCTTGTACTTGGATATGACAAACTGTTTGCCACCACACCACTGTGATGCGTGCCACCATCTGTGATTGCTGTTTGACCCTCACAGGGGGTGTTACAGTTCACCTGGGGCAGCACTCTGTCATGATTTCACATACACAGTGCATGTGCATCTGCCTGATTCCTGGTTTGCAATAGTGCATGTCCCTACATGGATTATGTGTGGGTTAGTGCACCATTTTTGTCCTTTCATTCTAACTCCACATGCATGTTATTGTGTGTGGTTCCTCAATAGATGTGCCGCTGTACATTGATTTACCTCCCAATCAATGCATGTGTTCCCAAACCTCCGTATGACATAGCATTGTGGCACTGACATTGCACCATTACCTTATCTGTGGGGTGGGGGGTGTCTCATTTCTCTGCCTTAGGTTGTGCATCCCCTGTTCATTGGCATATCTGTGATATTTTTGTATCCACAACACACATTGCAGCAGGCCTTCTGCATGGTGCTACCTCTATGTCTGTGAGGTTCGGCTATGTTTGTTCTTTGGCAACATGTGCTTCTCCTACCTGTTTCCATGTCCTCATTTGGCCTTGTGTAACTGTTATTGCTTCCATTTGGTCATTAAAGGTGTTTCTGTACATGCGTAACTGATGTCTGCTGATTCTTATGCACATCACAGACTTTTGACTGGCCATCTACACTGCTGTGGGACCCATTGATACACACACATATGATCTACACAGTTGAGGGCTGGTGCTGGGACATTGAGACATGACATTTTGTTAATGATTCTGCATTTTCTTGTGCACTGCAGATCTACATTACTGTATGGCAGCATGGCATTACATCTAGGTATCCTCCGTTCCGACCCTATTACCTTCTGGTTATGTGGGCAGCTTGGTGCCCCCTCTTAGTTGTGCATTTCTGTGCTATTCCCATGATTATGCAGACAGCGCACGTCAGTGCCATCTGGTTCACTCACATCAATGTGTCGTCAGTCAACCTTTCAGGTCATTGCCCAATGTGTGTGTTCTATCATGCACAACATGTGTGTAGTGTATTGGACGTTCTGCTGCTGCATTCCTATGCACAGATGGTTTCACTGATGGCCATATACATATTCCATTTTAACCCAGGTACATTCATCACTCCCATGTGCCTGTACAGTTGGATGTCTGTCTTGGAGCATTGTGGCTTCTTGTGGGTGGGCATCTCTACTACTTGGGCACATGCATGCCCAGGCTGCTGCCTCTACATCCCCACCTGGGATGTGTGTGTCGGACATAGCCGGCATTGGTGTTCATTGGCACTCATGCTGGTGGTGGCTGCGGGACAGATTGGATATGCACCTGCCTGCTTGTCTATACATCATCCACTGAAGAGCTGTTTATGTGTTGGTGTGGCACTATGGTTCTCGCACTGGTCTGCGTACCTGGGGACCAGGATTCAATTCCCCATGTAATATTTGTCAGACCACATTTCCTGCATTGCTCTGAAGGGGTCAAGTTAATCATTGTCACCATTTGATGTACATTCTGAGGGTTATGTTGCCATGTACACTGTTTTGCTTGATATCACGGCCACGCTCTGACACCCATTACATATATCTGTGTGTAGACTAGCAGACATCTAGCTGTATATGCTTTTCCTGGCTTGTGTGTCCTGTATTGCCAGGCACGTATGCCTTTGTGGACATTTCATGACTTCTGTGTGTTTGGTCTTCCACATGTAGCACCCACTGTGTACATGTGCACACCATGCATCTCCTGGGCATGATCTGTCCTGCTCCTCATCTGTTGACGGACCAGTGGCTTTGGTGTGACATTTTGTACAGACATTTGTCTCTGCTGCTGCATCACCACACTCACCTGTGTGCCAGCCGTCTGCCACCTCACACGGTGCTATGACCTTCCATACACACATTCCATTTAGTGGTACATATTAGCATTGCAGTTGCTGTGGTTGTTTGGCATAATGGTTAGAGACATGCATTGGGCCACTATAGGTTGTGGCTTTGATCCCAGCATGTTCCATTCCTCTTCTTTTCTTGTGTTCTGCTAACCTTACCATGCAATGGCTGCAACTTCGTCACCTCTCCTCACACCCTCCCTTCTCTTCACTGTGCACCACGGTGTGCCCTCTATGCATATTAGCTGCTACATATGGTTCTTATCATTATGCTATCCAAGTGAGCACTTGGCTTGGGGGGATTGGTAGTGCTGTTGTAATGCTGTTGTTGGACACGTTGTTGTGTAGGTTTGATTCTCATGTGCTCCTTTTTGGTTCTATTCCTCATTTTGCCCCGGTCCACTGACCATGCACATGGCTGTCCCCTCTGCAGGTCCCTGCCATCCTTTCTATTTTGGATCTTTGCTCCTTGGCATGCTATGTTCACAGCATTCCATTTCATGGCGTGTGTGCATATGTTTATCTGTGTCTCTTGTCCCACTGTGATATCAGCTGTGGATGTCTGTTCTGCATTTGTGTTGCATCATGGATGCTGGTGGGGTTGCCCTATCCTGGCACACAACAGGCATTTTGTGTGGTGTCCTGTAATGTACTTGTATGCAGACATTGCTGTGGAAATCAACATGGTGGTGTAGCCTGCTGGTTTGTTCACTGACTTTCTGCCCACTGGTCATGGGTTTGATTTCTGTTTGTTCTCATTTTTTATGCCTGTCCTATGCAACTACTTGTCATTCCTTTGGACAGTCATATCTCTGCAGATCTGTGCTGCCAGCCCATAGTACCCTCATCACAGTTGCCAAACATCCTTCTGTCCATCTATCTGCATGTGTCAGCTGTGTGGCATACTGTCTTCATGTGCAGGCTGCTACCCCATGTCCTATGCTGGTACCCTTTTCTGCATTGTGACTCTTCATGCTTGCCTCTCCTGTGTCTTCTCAGCATAGCACTACTACTCCTCTGTCCTCCTATCATTGCACTTGTCTTGTCACCTCTACCTCCCCTGGTGGACACGTATCTCCATCCTCTGCCACCCACTGTCATTGTGACAGTTTACATTGCAGGCACCCTGGGCATCTATACAGCTGCCTCCGATATGTTTGTCCACTTTACCAGCTGCCACATAGGCTGCACGTAGACTGGGTGGGTCCATCAGCTCCCACCTCTCCTTCCTTCCATCACTTGTCCATTGCCTTTGCTTGCTGCTCGGTGCAGTGTTAGGGTTACATCTGTGTTTCAGCCTTACAATTCATGCTTGCCAACTTAGGCCACCTTACTGCCCCTACGGCACCATATCTTTGGCCGCTTTAGCATAATCATTATAGCACCTGGACCTGGGGCACATTGGGTTTTGGCACTTTGTAGGGCACCTTATGCTAGGTACCTTGTGCAGCGCTTTGTACCGCGCCTTAGCACAAGGCGTCCTGTACTGCACGTTATCTCACGCAGCTTGCCATGATGATGCACTGCCCATGCCTTTATATGGGCATCCATACCTTTACTACGGAACCTAACGCAAATGGCATTACCGCAGTTTAGTAAACATGCCCCTATGTATCCGCCTAATGAATTTGAAAAAAAAAATGACAATGAACACTACCCTGCGACCCTAATATTTGATTACGCCATCATCATTATCTCCAATTCTGGAAGTGATCTAGCCCAGACACATACTCAATAATTGGAAATAAATACTTGAAAACAGGCTGGGTACACTTTGCCTCCTGCTGGGTTTTGGAAAAAACCCACATTGGCCATGTGGTGCTTCCAGATGCTTTTTATCCCCATTTTGCCTCTGTGTATCTTGGCCCAACACATAAAGGCAAAGGGGGAAAGATACCTACACAAATTTTCACAAGATTGGTACAATCCTAAATATGCAAAAAAATTGCAGAAGAAGTGTATGCACCTTGTCTTCAACTTCTCTGATCTGTAAACATTGTGGTTTGCCCCCGAGATCTTTAGCTAATGAGTTGTTTAGGATTGGCTGCTGTGTACAAGCAGCAGTTCAAGGGGAGATCCGGGAGGACCTCCAAGAGCAAAACCATGGGCTTTTATTCCTTTTGAGTGATTACAAATTGATTTTACTGACTTAAACTCTGTAAAAAAGGTTTAAATATATGTTGGTTATAGTTGATCAATTTACTGGATGGGTAGAAGCATTTCAAACTACTAACAAAAGGCTTAACAAGTAGCTAAGGTGTTACTAAAAGAGATTGTACCCAGATACGGTCCTCCAGGAGCAGGGGAGGCCCAAGGAGGGTGCAGTGCCATGTGCGAAGACTCACTACAGGCCTCATTTGCATAAATGTTTGCATAATGTTAATATGCACTAAATTTTAGTAAACATTTCTCTTAATGAGTGTCTGGATAAAGAAAGACTGCCAGATTTCTACATTACTATACTCCAGTGCCAACTGCCAGGCACATTAGGAAGCATTACAAATACTGACCATTTAGAACCCTTAGTAAACCCTCTGTATCATAACAGTACTACCAGGACTCACAAAGCACCAAACCCTGCCTATCAAAGAGGCAATACTGCAAATATTAAACCAATACATCTCAGACAATACCAGTACTTCTCTTATTGGGGAAAGAGAACAAGTGGCATTGTCAAATAGAAACTACATAAACAAAATACCTTAGCTTGGTTACACATGCAGAACATAGATCATAACCAAAGAACAAGGGATCACAATTTAAAAATAGAAAGACAATAATTAAACTGGGAACCCCGAAGGCCAAAGTTGGAACGTAGAACAACACTGGAGAAATAAAACTATAAATTAATTTCCTCTTGTACTAAACAAAAACGCAATGCACATTTCCCAGAGCTGACTTAGTCCAGCTAATAAATTCAAAATAAAAAAGTATTTTTCTACTTTTGTCATTTGGGCATTTTATTTTTCAGTTGCAATTGCTCCAGTCACTTTCTTCTGGTTTCTTCGTATCTTCAGCTAACTCTCCATTGTCTGCTGTCCATTTGCCATTTCTTCTCTCTTCTAGTTTTTTCCCATTCTCTCTCTACATCTGCTTTAGCATACTGATCTTCTTTTTTTCTCTTTCCTCCATTTCTTTCTTTATTACTTCTTCATCCACTCAAATTTCCCCCTTCCATCCTCAAACCCCACTTACTCTCCCAATATCCGGCCAATCATAGATTTTTCTTCCCTCCCATATAAAATATATTTTCCTCTCTCCATCCTCACTTCCCCAACCCTTCTAGTCCTCCCCCCAACATCAACTCCCTTCAAGTTCCAGTCCTACCCAGCATGCACTTCCTTCTAGTCCCATTCTCACATCCCCATGCATCAGCCCATTTCCAGTCCTAGTACCCCCCATCAGCCCATATCCAGTCCTAGCACCCCCATAAGCCCATTTCCAATCCTAGCCCCCATCAGGCCATTTCCAGTGCTATTCCAGCCCCCCCATCAGCCCATTTCCAGTCCAAGCTCCCCCATCAGCACAGCACATTTTCAATCTTAGCCCCCCATCAGCCATTTCCAGTCCTATTCCAGCCCCCCATGAGCTCATTTCAAGTCCAAGCTCCCCTCTCAACCCATTTCCAATCCTAGCCCCCCCATCAGCCCATTTTCAGTCCTAGCCCACCCATCAGCTCATTTCCAATCCTATCCTAGACCCTTCCCTGAAGAGCCCCATGTTTATCTAAGCTGCTTCAAAGATGAGCCGGGAAAGCCCACACGAGGCTCTGGCTCACCTCTGCACAGCCACCAGCATGAAGAGCGTTTGTTTTCACTCATGCTGGCGACTGTGTTACAGTGAAGCTTGCTGAATGCCTGGAAAGGTTAAAGGGTATTTCCCAGCACTTGGATGCTTCACAGTAACACAGCCACCAGCGTGAGGGAAAACACCACTCTTCACACTGGCGGCTGCGGAGAGGTGAGCCGGGGCCTCGCACAGGTTTTCCCAGCTTATCACTGAATCCATCCATTGCACGCAAATGAAGTTCACGTGGGGCCCCCTGAAGTGTGGTGCCCTGTGTAAACAACATTCTCGCACAATGGATGGGCCGTCCCTGTCCATGAGTAATAGACTTGGATCAGGGACCTGAATTTTCTTCTAAAATTATTCATAATTTGTCAGAATTGTTAATGTTTATTTGGAAGCTCCATACCCTTTGGCATCCCCAGAGTTCTGGATAGGTTGAAAGAATGAATCAGACTTTAAAGCAACAATTGTTGAAATTCTGTAAAGAAACTAAATTGTCTTGGTTGAAGCCTTGCCTTTGGCTTTGTTTAATAATAAAACTGCCCCAAGGAGGGGAATTGAACTGTTACATCGTGGAGGAAGAGAGGGGCTTGTGAACTGCTCTGTGTTTCTCCTACTTGCTGCTGTTCCTGGTTCCCTGTGCAGGCAGTCAGTGTGCAGCTGTGACTGAGGAGGACCCTCCCCCACTGTTCTATAAATTCCCTAAGGCTTGTCTGGTGAGTGGGAATTGAACTGTAACATTCTGGAGGAAGAAAGGAGCTTGTGAACTGCTCTGTGATTCTCCTACTTGCTGCTGTTCCTGGTTCCCTGTGCAGGCAGTCAGTGTGCAGCTGTGATTGAGGTGGACCCTCCTCCCACTCTGTATATTTCCTGAGGCCTTCGGCCATGAGTCGCAGCCTGTGGGTTGCGTACCAAAGGGGTGTGACCAAAGGGGCTGGACAAGCCCCTTTGTCACCCCTTCGGTGTACCAACGGTGTATTTGAGTTGGTGGATGTTAGTGACTATTGGTGAGATGGGGAAACAGAAAAACAAAGGAGGAGGGGTAAAAATGGACCTTGAGACATCTTTGGCAGGCAAAATTGTTGGTTCAGTAGATAAACATTTAGTTTATTTGCAGAGTGGCCAGCCTTCCCCCAATGGAGCTTTGACACCACCACCTCACCCTCTGCCTGTATTATCATCAACGTTATTGGGAATTGGTTCCCCTCGGGAAGTAGCTGGAGACACTCAGGGTTTAATTCCAAAGCCTATAAATTTTATAGAGACTCCTGTGGTTGTGACTGCTCCCTTGAATGGGGAAGTCACAATTTGTGGAGAGTGATTAGTGCTACTGATGTTAAACTTTCTTCTTCTATAGTTTCATTATGTACTTTTACTCAGGGTGCTGTGGAAAAGATTTCTGAAGTGGATGCTAGGTTGTCTAAGGTGCAAAATTCGGTGGTCCAAGTGGAAGCTCAGGTGCAGTTGGTTTCCACTGAGCAGGTGGCTTTGATTAAGGATTCATTGATGGTTCATCCTCATATTGAGGCATTGGAAAATGCCTCTTGAGCCTGTAATTTGCGCTTTTTAAACTTTCCTGTTAAGCATTTATTAGCACCAGAAATTCTTCTTACTAAACATTTTACTGATATCTTCAAGTTGCCTCAATCTGTGGATATTGTTCAATTATATTATGTACCCTCTAAAGTTCAGGTGGCTTCATTGGATGAAGGGAAGTTTTATTCCTTTCGTCTGACTGTAAACCAGAATCTTACTGAATTTTTGGAGGACTCTTCTGATGCGATCACGAAAAGAAACACCTTATTGATTACCTTTGCTACTGTGGCAGTGAAGGCAAAAATCTTGAAGTTATACTTTAAGTATAAGGATATTTCTTTTTGTGGTTAGAAAATAAACGTACTTCCTGATGTGACTAGATCAACTCAAGCACGTTGGAAACAGTTTCTTGTTTTGAGGGAGAGAGTTCTTTCCCTGGGTGCAATGCTTTATTTACGATTTGCTTGTAAATGTCTTATTACTTTACAGGAACAGTCCTATGTTTTCCTTGATGTTTCTCATTTAGAAGAGTTCTTTACTGATAGGCAGAAGTAGAGTTGGGCTGTGTTGGCTGGAAGTATAGAAATCCTCCTAAATATGGTGCATTTTTGTGCCTAATTGTCTTTTATTTATGTGGGTTATTTTTGATGGTGTAAATTCCCTAAATAAATAAATAAATAAATAAATATCTTTGGGGCAATTTCTCCAAATGGTTTTGTTTTGCGGATACCACGAAAGCAGTGAGTCTCACTCCTAAGTCAGGATATATGGAATGTGATCTCAGTCTCTCATATTTAATGCTAAAGCTCTGTGTAGTACTTGCATTCTGCCGAAGAGAGCTTCCTTCTGGAATGCATAAGATGGAAAATGTATAGGCAATTAATCAAGGTGTGCTTGGAAATTTCTCTTAAGTATGTCTGTGCCACCCAATGTGATGGGAATATCTTTGTGACTTTCTGCAACATTTCTTGGTACTTCTGGATCTTCTTGCTTGCCACTCAATTTGAAGAATAAACACTTAGAACTGATACCATTCTAGCGTTTTTCTCTTTTACCTCTTTGTCTGGTTTCCTTGCATCCAGATTTTTATTGGTCAGAATGAGAGTGTCCCTCTTCATTCTCTATAATTCTCTTAGGGTCATGATCCCAGTGCTTTCCAGGAAGAGAGATGTAGTGTTCAGTTTCCAGTGGGTGAGACTTGTAACTTTATTGTGTCTTTCTATGTGGAAATTTTCTGTCATTAGAACTTTGCAGTCAGCTATAAGATGAGTAACTGTTTTTAGTTCTTAGAGAATCTACATATGCCTGTTTTGCAAGGTTTTCTGTGTTTGCTGTGAACCATCTCATTCACAATCCACTGTCTAGACTGCAAATATCAATCTCTCATCCTTTGGTTTCAGTTCACTTTTCCTTAACCATTCATGTGTATAGTCTTAATCAACAAATGGGTCCTGGAATAACACTGTGTATTCCTACTTTATTTGTGTATTTGTTATGGGCTGGATTCCTTTGTGGACGTGCCGGCCCTCTGTGCAGCCGGTCGGAACCGGATGCACAGAGTGAGTCAGATTCTGATCCCACGGGGCATGTCAAGCCCCATGGGATCAGAACTGCGTCAAGGCCTGTACGTGCAGGCTGGGACCCCGATTCTGGTCGGCCTGCACATAACGGCCTAGACGCAGTTCTGATCCCATGGGGCTACACATGCCCCGGATATACAGGGCCGACATTGAAATTGGCCCTGTACATCTGGGGCCACAGACCACCCCCTGCCTGCCCTAACCCTGCCCCCGCAATGCCCCTTTCCCGCCCCCACAATGTCTCTTTCTAGCCCCCATCTAACCTCCCCATACAACGTGCGGGGAAGTTAATCAGGGTCGGCAGTGGGGCCTTGGAATGACCCTGTACTTGTTTTTCTTTGTTTGCTGATCTAATTCTTTGAAGAGTTTTTTTTTTCTGTTTTGCAAATTCTGTTGTTTCCTTCCCTATATGTGCTGGTAGATTCTCACTCAATCCCTCTATTAATCGGAACACCTACTCAGGTTTGACAATGGAGACTGACTTTGGACATTAACTTTCATATATGAGCTCTTTTTGTGTATTTGGATTTGATGATAGTGTTAAGTACGCCTGAAAAATTATGATAATAGCTCTGTATGTATAATCAATTTCTATGAGGCCTTTGGCTCTAGGGATATACCTTTTTGGCATACACTGGTTATTACATACATGGGTATGGAGTAGTTTTCGGTTCATATATCAGTTTTTCAAGATCTGTAAGAGGTCAGTCTGTAATCCCAATGTCGTATTAGAATACAGGAATTGCCAGCTGTATCTTTTTCCGTGATGTTTAAGCACTTTTCAGTAATGATTTTAATTCCCTGTAATATTCTTGATTGATCTTTTTTACAGTAATTTTTGCTTGATTTTTGTTCCTTCCTCTACTCCTAGGTATTTATATCCTGCCTTCCTGTTCAACTTCCCTGATGTCACAGTCCTCAGTCAGGAAAATGTTTTAAGTTTTACTCAACTTTCCTCTAAGGAAGGCTGCCTTAGCATATTTGCAAGGCCAAACATCATCTTGATGTCATCTGAGAAGCTTTTCACTACATGGAGTAGTTCCGCTAATGGTTGGTCGCTGGAACTATAGAACTGATATTACCTCTGCATTGTTTCCTTCTTTAGGATAACGCATACATCCATAACCCAAAGAACTGAGAGTACTTAGTGGATTAAGCACCATATAAAATAAGGGAGTCTCCTTGAAATATCGATGTTGCGAATGACTAAAGGAATGTGATTTGCAACACTTTCATCGTGAACGTAATGTACTTGATGAAGCCAGGGTTTATTTTATACATTTATTATCCAAGAGTGTAGGATGCTATCAAAGGTTTTCTCATAATTAATCCATGCTACACTGAGATTTCTGCTTTGTTTTTAGCACTGGCCTTGTGGCCGAACTTTCAAGCCGCTCTATCCTCCTCATTTCCCCCAATCATAATCACCCCGCTACCACCTTCCCAGCATACTTTTAAAATATTAAACACTGTAATGACCCATTTCCAAAGATCAATTTACACAGAATTTACGCAAGCTATTCAGATGCATGGGATATCTGAAAAATGTGTACCCCTTCTCTGGGTAAAAGTAAATGCTGATGGCTCTTGGACTTTGTGTAGCTATCAGCACCTATTGATTTGCAGCTCCTTGTTGCTTTCTCCCTCCCTTCAAGACATTGCCATCATAGGTGTACATTTAGTCTGTCTAATGTTTCAGTTGGTCCTAGTGCCAATTTATAAATTGCTGAAACCAAAAAGGTGTTTTGTTAGGGAACTTTACAAGCTTTTCCATAGTCAGGTGTTACTGGCTTTCAAAAAACTGTTCCTTATAGAGACTTCAAATAAAGTGCCCCTGTCCAAAATACATAATATGCTACTCGATCTCATATCTAAATTCTATGGATATGTATCCTGATGGGAACAAGATTTAGAACTATTTGTCTGAAATTGAATGGTTTCAGATAGTGAATGGATTGCAGAAAGGGAACTTAATACCTACAGACAAGAAAATGAGAACAAGCTCTTTTATCACCGGTACTATATACTTGATTTGCTACATAGAATGGTACTCAGATCTACCACAGGCTGCAGGAGAGCCAAGTGGAAAATTAAATCATTCTTTGCATTCTGGTGGGGATATTTGATCATCAAAATTTACTAGGATAAAGGTTTGTCTCAGATTTGAATATTAGAGGGGTCTAGTTACCAACCAATTGGAATAACATTTTGTGGATTTTCATTTCAACAATCAAGTCTAAAGCCTTAGATTTATTTTTTTTTTAATATTAGCAAACCATCTGTTAGTGGTCCCTGGTATAGCCCAGAACTGGAATTCCCTCTTTAAGAGCACTTTTTATAAAAACATGTTAGCTGGTTAACATGCATTTTAAAGAGTGGCAACTGGTAGTCAGGAATGCTAACGTGCAAATGTGTCCGCCACCGCATGCAATTATGTACATTAATCAGTGATTGTGGTATGGGGCAGGGAATGGGTAGATTTTGGGTGTGGCAAGTGCATTACTGCTAGCCCCAGGGCTATTTCCACACTCTTAACATCAACACAGCTCTTAACACCAGTTTACCTAATGCTTCCTCAATGGGAGTCATTAAGTGAACCCGCCTTTGTGGAGCGCATGTTAGATTGGCCCATCATGCTTTAGCAGCCGGGATCATACTTTTCATACCCCCAACAATTGCTACAGAGGCTTTGCAATTAATGTCTGTTTGTTGGGCACATTAATTGCAAATCCTTAGTGGGCTTTAATAAAAAGGGCTCAAGTTAGCTATAGATGTTTGGTTTCAGAATATTTAGAGCATTGGTTCTAATCTATGGTCCATAGACCTCTGGCATTCCATGAGATCCTTAAAAGGGTTTGACAAGACACAGAAAAAAGAAAAGGCAGAGAGTCTTTAGCATTGGCTGAGGGGAAGTGAGAGAGACTGGCTGGAACTGGCTGGGGGAGGGGAAAGAAAGAGACTGAGACTAGTGAAGAAGGGGAGGGGAGAAAGGGAGCTAGTGGAGATAGGCTTAGTGCTGTGTCCAGGAAGAGTGGTGGAGATGAATGAGTGTCCCTGAACTTATGGAATTTAATAAATGGTCCACACAATCAGAAAACTGAAAACTTCTGATTTAGAACATTTTCTCACTAAAAAAATTCATTGCCATAAAATATAATGATTAATATGGTACAGGTGTGAACTGTATCAGTGCAGTTTCCTTGAACATCTCTGTTGCAGGTGGGTAGAAGGGAGTATCCCTCAGTTGGAGTCTGATACATTACTGAGCCTAGTGCATTGAATGCTGATATATTGATTGCCAGAATGGTTTTTCAGAGAGATCAGAATAAGGCAATCAATGCCAGGAATCTCATGACTTTCCCTGCCAAAGAGGAGGGATGAAACAGTGAACCCACAGTTGGGCAAGGGTTTCCCTGCTTCTTCCTGAAGATCACTTGTTCAGTTTGCCTTGGCCTGAAAGATAATTTAATGGGATGGAAGGAAATTCCCAGGCCTATAGTATTTCTTGGGCCCTCTGATTATGGGAGTTTGCTTAGTAAACCAACCTATTGGAAACCATCTGGATGACCATCACTACATTGAAATCCCTGTGACCATTTTTTTCTTTTCAATTGCAGTCTTCTGTCCAGGGCATGATTAGATCTTATTTATTTATTTTATTTATTTAACAGTATTTCTATACCGCCTTATCCTACAATCCTACAAGATCTTGCAACCTGCAAGCTGGTAAACGGTCAAATTTGGCCCAGAAGGTGGAGATTGTTACAAACTTTTCAAGGGATGGTGACAAGAGATAATTTAACTGTGCAGACTAGGCTGAGCAAATTAGAGATTTATTCCAGACACTTGAATTTAGAGTTTCTAAATTTTCCAGAGTTACCCAATATTATGAATAAGGAGATATTGAAAAAATATTGCCTGGAGGTTGTTGGACTATCTGCAGAAACATGTCTCTCTGTTACTGAAATGGGAAACCGAGGAAAGTAAATTGCCTCTAAATAATATAAATGTGGCTTGACCTTTAGAGGTAAGAACATAAGAACATAAGAAATGTCATAGTGGATCAGACCAAGGTCCATCAAGCCCAGTATCCTGTTTCCAACAGTGGCCAATCCAGGTCACAAGTACCTAGCAGTTTCCCAAAAAGACATGGATTACCATGCCATTTTGAATTCCGTCACTGTATTTGCCCCCACCACTTCCATCAGGAAGACAGTCCAAGCATCTATCACCATTTAAGCATCTCCTCATAGGGGTATCCTTCCATCCCCTTTACCATTTTGGTGGCTCTTCTCTATACTTTTTCTATTCTGCTATATACTTTTTAAGATACAGTGACCAGAATTGCACACAATATTCAAGGTGTGGTCGCACCATGGAACAATACAGAGTATTTTATTTGCATTCTTGGCTGCTGTTTTACACTGGGCGGAGGATTTCAATGCACTATCCACAATGATGCCTAAATCTTTTTCCTGGGTGGTGCTTCCTAATGTGGAACATTGCATTGTGTAACCATGGTTTGGATTGGTCTTTCCTAGGTGCATAACTTTTCATTTGTCCACATTTAATTTTTTCTGCCATTTGAACGTCCAGTATTCCAATTTATCAAGGTCCTCTTGCAATTTTTCACAATCCTCTTGGGTTTAACAACTTTGAATAATTTTGTGTCATCTGAAAATTTGACTACCTCAGTCATTATTCACATTTCCAGGTCATTTACAAATATTTTAAAAAGCAGCGGGCCCAGGATAGATCCCTGGGGTATTTCACTATTCATCTTTCTCCATTGGGAAAAAAGGCCATTTAGACCTACCTCTGCTTTCTATCTTTTAACCATTTCCTGATCCACAATAGTACACTGCCTCCTATCCCATGACTTTTTAACTTTGCCAAGAGTCTCTCATAAGGGACCTTGCCAAAAGCTTTCTGAAAATCCAGATACACTATATCGACTGGCTCACCTTGGCTGAATCCATGTTGGCTTTCTTGCATTAAACCATAACTATCTACATGTTCAGTAATTTTGTTCTTTATAAAGATTTCTACCATTTTGCCTGGTACTGATGTCAGGCTCAGTGGCCTGTAGTTTCCTGGATCACCGCTTGAACCCTTTTTAAAAATTGGCATCATGTTGGCCATTTGCCAATCTTCAAGTACTACAGATGATTTTAATGATAATTCACAGATTACTAATAGTAGGTCTTCAATCTCATATTTCAGTTCTTTCAATACAATTGGGTGTATACCATCCAGTCCAGGTGATTTGCTACAGTTTATTTTATCAAATAGTTGTAATATATCTTCCCGGTTTATTGATATTTTTTTATTTATTTAAAGTTTCTTCTATACCACGCTATTCGTCATCAGTGCGGTTTACAGGTAACACATTTGTGCAGTGTAGTAAAGGTCTACACTGGACTTACAAGAAACAGGGTATTTATACAGGGCTAACAGGTAAACTATGTACAAATTGGTGGCCACGGTTCTTCATGCAGCTTTCAATTCAATTATTTCAATTCTTCTGATACATCACCTTTAAAAACCATTTCAGTCATGGATAACTTCCCTACATCTTCTTCAGTAAAGATTAAAGCAAAGAATTCATTCAGTCTCTCTGTTATGGCCTTGTCCCCTCTTAGTGCTCCTTTTATTCCTCTGTCATCTAATTGTCCAACTGACTTTCTTACAGGTTTTTTGCTATGAATATACTGTACTTGAAAAGGTGTTTATTGTGCATTTTTGCTTCAGCAGCAAGCTTCTTTTCAAATTCTCTTTCTGCCTGCCTTAACAATGCCTTGCATCTAACTTGCCAGTGCTTATGTTGTTACCAGCTTTCTTTATTTGGGTCCTTTTTCCATTTTCTAATTGTTGCTTTTTTTACTACAACAGCCTCTCTGACCTCTCTTTTAACCATGCTGGCAGTTTTTTGGATCTCCTTCTAACTTTCTTAAAGTGTGGAATTCAGTTGGTCTGTGCTTCCAAGATAATATTTTTAAACAACTCCCATGCTTGATGTAAATCTTTAACCTTTGCAGCTGCTCCTTTTAGTTTTTTCTTATCTTCCTTATTTTATCATAGTCTCCCTTTTGAAAGTTAAAAGACAGTACAGTGGATTTCCTTGCCATCCTTCCTCCATTTATGAAATCAAACGCGATCATGCTATGATCACTATTGCCAAGTGGCCCCTACACTTTTATCTCTTGCACCTGATCTTGTGTACCACTAAGGACTGGGTCCAAAATGGCTTCCCCTCTTTTTGGTTCCTGAACCAGCTGCTCCAAGAAGCAGTCATTTATTTGATATAGAAATTTTATCTCCCTAGCATGTCCTGCTGTCACACTGACCCAGTCGACACCAGGGTAATTGAAATCACCCATTATTATTACTGTATTGCAACTTTTGTTAGCTTCCCTGATTTCTTTGAGCATTTCATCATCCTCTTGTTCATTCTGGCCAGGTACTCAGTAGTATACCCCCACTGCCAATGGCTTACCCTTTTTACTTGGAATTTCAATCAATAGAAATTCTACTGTGTGTTTTGTTTCCCGCAACACTTTAATCCTGTGTGACTCAATGCCCTCTCTAACATAGAGCACAACCCCTCCACCAATTTGATCTACTTTATTATTGTAATACAATTTGTAGCCAGGTATGTTTATTAAACCGGGGTAATGGTTAATCTGGGCTAACTGAACTAGGTTCCATGTTATTCAATGGAACCAAGTTGCAGATAGCTGGGGTTAACCATTAGCCCAGTTTAGTAAACATTTCTCTTAGAAATTCCCAACAGGAAGCAGCTGAATAAGGTATTTTGTTGGTTACATTTACCCTGTATATGAAAATTAATTTTTAGAAAACAATAGAAGTGCTTTTAGGTCACAAGGCTTGCTTTTTTCTGGGTTTTTGTAAGGCTACTCGTAACAAGAGACATACATTTCCAGCAATGCTCCAAGCCATCAGAGTTCTATTATAGTAGTTTAAAAGTGATTTATGATGTCTCCATATGATGCTGCCATATGAGTATGATAAGATAAGTACCCTTGCAATTTTTGATATGTTTGTCTAGTTTTTAGAAAATGAAATATGTCAGCTTCAAAAATGTGTATTTCTTATAGCTCAAGAGGAAATTTATTTTTGTTTCTATATCTTCAGTGTTCCACAGCTCACACAGTCTGTTTGTTTAGTTTTCCATTTCATTTTTGTCTGGGATTTTTTTCTAATTTACATTCTCTTATTCTTTATCAGGTGATAATTTCTCTGTGATTAGCATGTGCAGCAAAAGTGAGGGAATTTGTTTATATGTAGATTTTGTGTAGGAATAGCAGTCCGGCTTGTTCTCATTTCCCAATTGGAGTGTCCTAGAATATTTGTGGTGCTGATTTTTCAGAGGTAGATCTGGTACACTTTGAGTTCTTGGACTTGGTGTTGATATGGTATGTATGTTTTTGAGCATCCATTTGCACACAATGAATAGCAACAGTGGGAAGTATGTGCTGCTGTCATTGATGTGACACCAGAAATTGAATAGAAACTTTTTTGTGTTTTTAGTTGTAAAGTAAAACACCCTACTACTGCTCTGAGCCCATTGTTGATGTGATATCCATGTAAATATTTCATTAAATGTGGGGATTATTGATATATCTTTCATGATCCTAATCAGCTTAGAAATATTTTTAAATCTTGATTTTCTTTTACAATTGGAGTGGGAGTTGGGACAGACCGAGTAGTTATAATGCTTGATGTGCACCTAGTAACGTGCAATCTGTCAGCCTCGTTCTCATTGTGTTTTTTTTCTAGGATTATTATGCTCCATCCTTTATTATGGGTTTCTCTTTTTTGGTTGAAGGCAGTATAGGAAAAAGTTTGTGAATTTCATTTTTCATAGAGATTGCTGTTTATTTTATTTCAAGTTTATCTTGAGATTCTATTCTAATGTATAAATAAAATAAAACAATATACACCTATTATGTTAAAGTGCCTGAACGTTCTTTTTAATTAGGAAACTGAGGTTGTCATATTTACGTGGTCCCTAGTGACATCTCTTCTTGTTTCATACTCTTTTCTCTCTGTTCATTTGTATTACAAACTTGGTACTGACTTTTCTATCAGCAATGCCATTTTTGTGGGTTTTTTTCCCCTACGGCTCTGCGTTTGGTTTTCTAGTAGCAACACTGTTCCTTTAGTGGTTGCAACAGGAATATCCCATGTAATCATTATTTCTTAACTCTTTACAAGATATGACTTTAGATTAGCAGAATACATTTTTATCCTTGCATTCAAAGCGTATAACCCTAAACAAAGGCATAAAGGAGGTAGAACCCTAAACAAAGACATAAGAGGGTATAAACAGCATGGAGTGGGGGGCTACAGCTCTCGCAACCTTCCTGGGCAGGCTAGATGGACCATGTTGGTCTTTATCTGTCAGCAATTACTATGTTTGTACATAAATAAATAAATAAATAAAACAAATAAATATAAATGTGTGTGAGAAAGTTTGCGTGCTATTGGGGGTTATTGTACATGCCTATTTAATGAAGTCTATAGGAGTCTATTTTGCCTTTCTAAAATAAAAACAAACAAAACCAAATTAATTCAAACACATTCATATTATATACAGAAAGATGAATTTTAGATAGGCCGGGTAAGTGGTGGCTGAGTCCTGTAAGGCAAATTGGGCAAGCTCCAACGACGATTGTAGAAGAGGCACTGTGAACGTTCTTATTTTTCTCTTTATTTTCATTTGCCAACATCAACACAGAGTCAATCATGTACAAGTTAGTGCCACAGACTATCTGCAGGTGACAGCACTAAATGCCCTGGTGCTATGTGGCATATCATGGACATTCCAGGGTGGAGCATAGGTGGCACCCATCGTTAAGTGGGCAGCGATGATATTGAGCCGCTACCCAGTTAGCGACCACATGGCCAAGGCTGGCCTAACTTTAGCCACAGAAGCTAACCGGACAGCGGCTCAATATCGCCTCTGTCCAGTTAGCTCCCAAGGTCTGTGGCTACCCTGGATATCCGTTGCCAGTGGCTGGATATGGTCCTGGCATTGAATATCTGGGGTTAGTCTTCAGCGGCAACCGCTAGCCACCTTAGCAGTGATAGCCATTGCCACTGCTGAATATCAGGTCTGTGGTTGCTGTATTATCTCACTTGAATGCAGAGAAATAAACTTTAAAAATAAAAACAAGAAAATAAGATGAGACCTTGTTATTGGACTAAGTACATTTTTTGACTAGCTTTGTCGAGCGTCGTTGAATTATCTAACTGCTAGTTTTGCTAAGCCACGTACCTTTTAGTGGTGATTCACAGCATCAGTCCACAAGGACATATGCTAAGCAATGTCCTGTTATAACTTTTCCTTAAATCTAAATGTTCACACATTTTGAGCAAGCCTTTTCCAATATTTATCAAGTGCAGAAGGGTAATAATTATTGACAACTTTATGCAATGGAAACCAGAAATAAAAGGTAAAGTAGAAGAAAAATATAGTGGCATTTCCAATAAATTTATATTAGCTTATAAAAGAAAATTGTATTGCTCATGGAACATATTGAAGTACATAGCAGATCGATGGGCTACTTTAGCCCATTGACTATTTGTCTTTTTTACTTTCTAAAGGGGAAAACAAGTTAAGCAAAACAAGATATTTGCAGTTTCCTACTGTCACATGATAATGCTAGGTCAAGCATTCAATTTAGGTTTTCTTGACATTGGAAGTATTTTTTGTGCTTCTGACTTTCATTTTTGTCAGACATTGTAGATCCTAGACCAGAATTTCCTAGTTGGACAAAAATCAGTTTTGTGAACACTGCTCTCTAACATCCCCCAAGCCTGGTCAACCCAGTGAAAAGAATGCGTAAACTGAGAATTGTGCCGAATCCCACCAGGCCAGCCCTACTGTTGAAGGCTTTTGAATGTAATATTTTTGTCTGTCATCTCAGATACCTAAACAATGCTTCCTCCTTCCATGTGGGCTTTCTCAAGTTCTTGTCCTACTGCTCCTTTGGGCCTCCTGCTCAATTGCAACCAACCTGTATAGGGCTATGGTGCCATAAGCATTCATCTGCAGTACACTGAGATATTTCGCTGTTTTGTAACCCATCTATTTGTCCCATCCATTGCACTGGCAGTCTTTAGCTTGGAGATAAAGACTCTGACTTCCTCCAGAAACTAGTGCACATACACCCCAAATCCAGCCAGTTGGTGCCATGACTGAGCAATGACAGGGACTCCCTCCCCAACTCAGGCACCATGAACTCATCTGTGTCTCATCCCCAACCAATCTGGGAACAAAGAATGGGTCCAAGATTCAAACCTGAGTCCTCTATATAATGATGTAAAATGCAAGACATACCTTCAAAGATACCCTCTGTGGTTACTGTGTCCATTCTAGTATTAAGAAATATATCTTTTTTCAGTTGTAGTGACCTTTCCACTTTTCAGGGGCATCTCATCTACATATAAGCAAACATTAATTCCACATTATAAATACACTAGCACAAAAACGCTTAGGGAGCAGTATTCAAAAGTCCTTATCTGGGTTTAACCATGGAGGTTATCTGGATAAGGGCCCTGTGAGAGATATAGATACATGACAGCAGAAAAATACCATATGGCCTATCTAGTCTGCCCTTCCTTATCAACTACTATAGTCCACTTTTTTTTCCTTTAGAAATCTTATGTGTTTGTCCCATACTGTCTGCCTGAATTTTTTTGTCATTGTGCCTGTCTGTCCGCTTCACCTCAGTGCCTGCTTGTTAGAAGTATTCCTGTAGAATCCACAATTAAAGAAAGAAGCCATATCACTTGGGGTGTGTGTGCGTATAAAAGAGGTACTGGGGGACTTTATAACAGAAGGGCTTATAGTGTGCTTGATAGAGGACCTGGGAGTATGGTAGGGGGGCAGAGGGTTGTATAAGAGAGGCAGGACAGGTGGGATGGTTGGTATGTTTACATGCGTGTAGTGATTGAGTAAAAGGGGGCTGAGCTGTCAGTGTGTATGTGTGAAAGAAGAGCAAGAAGAGGGAGACGTTTATGTATGGGAACCTGGGAAAGAAAGAAGACTTGGGGGCTTGTTTACAAAGCTGCGGTAGCGGTTCGCGATCATTATCGGAGCCGCGGCCCCATTGATTTCAATGGGGCTGCGGCTCCGATAACAACCGTGAATCGCTACCGCGGCTTTGTAAACAAGCCCCTTGGTGTGGAGAAAGGAAGGGACAGAAAGAGGACCAGAGTGGAAAGAGGGTGATCGGGACCTGTCCATATGGCCAACAGCAGCACTTCATTTTTTCTTGCCCCTGTTTTATGGAATGCATTACCCCCAACTCTTTGGTTAGAACCTTCATATGCTCAATTCAAGTCACTGCTTAAGACACACTTGTTCCAGCAAGCCTTTGATCTTTCTCCCGATGCCCCCCCTTAAAGTTGCTACATTTGTTCCGCTGCCAGTCTAGGTTTGTCTTGCCCTTCCCCCTGTTTGTCTTTGCCCCTGTTTTTGTGTTCAGTTTTATTTGGACCTTCAGTTGGCTGGAGGGTATTTTCTTATTATAATATTTTTCTTATTTTTAATATTTTATTGTACTTTAGTATTTATTATATGTGCTCTGTCCTGCTCACTCTTTCCTATTTTTTTATGGCGTTCCTTTCTTATAATTTGCAGTGCGTCCTTTTTATTTTATTGTACACCGCTTAATGTTTCGACAAAGCTGTTTATCAAGTGTGATTAGAGATTAAAGATTAAAGGCTCCACTGCCACCCCTCCTCCCCCTCCTTCTAGGTCATATCATAAGGTTGCCTGTTCTAGTGAATCCTCTGCAAGGCCCCAAGGTCAAGGGGTGGGAAAGAGCAGGGACTTCAGACTTGTGTTGGGGTGCAGCAGAGACTCAAGGACTGGGGGAAAGAACAGAGGAAGAATAGTATCTGGGGACTGGTGGAATGGGGAAACAAAGGAAGAACAGAGATTTGGTAATTAGGGGAGAAAGCATGGCGTCAGACTGGGTAGGAGAGTGAAGATTTGAAGACAGAGCTGGGAAGAAGGGCAGAACATGGAACTTGTGCATAGAAGAGGGTGGGTCTTGAAGAATGAGTGAATTTGGATGGACAGTATGGACCTGACAATTGAATAAATGAGTGGATGTAGGGTGTGAATTTGGTATAAGAAAAGAGGGATGACGAGTGGGAAGGAGTTGAGATGTGGTATGAAAGATCTAGAGGACTACAGATAGGGTGAAAGGCAGTGAAATAGATGTGGGTGCTGTAGAAGGGTATGAGAGAGGAAAGGTGAAAAGAAGAGATAGGAGGATGAACAATGAGGGATGAAACAGATATAAGTGACTAGAGGGGAAGAAAGGAAAAAAGATGAAAAGGAACCAGCAGTGTCAGAGACATGCAGAGAAGGACTAGACAAAGACAGGTGGAGAGGAAAATAACTTTTAAAGACTGACACAAGGAAAGTGGAAAAGTGAGACTGGGACCAACCCAGACAACAAAGATAGAAAAGACATTTAGTTGCTGTGTAATTCCCCTTTTTGTATGATCCTCACAGCTGATTCTAGTGACTTGGCTGAGAAGGGGGAGGGGTGCAGTAATCCAATGAGCCTTTATTCACTCTTTTAGTTTGGAGCTCATGGATTTTTATTATCAGAGTTCTTTTTGTGGGGCTGGCATACGTCAGGAGGACCTCGGCACTTGACACTGTCATACCTCTTCCTTCTCAACTAAATGACTCCAGACCAGTAATTTAGGTTTTGATCCAAAAGGTTACTTAAACTTTAGGTCACTTTATCAAAACAATAATAACAACTGGAAGAAACAACATATAATAACTATATTAAAAGCAGTTACCTCTTTTTCTCAATCAATAAATGGTTACAAGTAGATTACCTCTTTTCCCACTCAGTTTAGGTATTTTACCACACTCCTTTTAGTTAGTCTTGATTTTAATCTGAATAGTTACTGTTCTCGCCATCAATCTTGTACCCTTGCTATTTAATCTGGTTTCTTCACCACTTTTGCACCTTATGATTTAGTCTCATTTTCATGAGTGGAAATCCCACTCTCCTTTATCTAGTACTTTTTCCAAGTGTACCTTAATCTGTATGTGAGTATATTGCCAGAAAAGATAGAGAAATGCCTGACATTGCCACTGCTGCCGCCTCCCCCTACCCCCCAGGTGCTGCTGATTCCATCTTGAGAGAGGGAGACAGGCAGTAGCAGTATTTGCAAAAGTGGCAACTTTTTGCCACAAGTTTTGGAAATACTGTTGTTGCCCACCTCCCCCTCGAAACAAAATTTGGTGGCAGCTGGGGGGAGGGGGGGGGCGATACAGCTGCCCACCCAAGCCAGCCACCTAGTTCACCTTAAAGCAGTGCTGGATGTCACATTTGGATCTGGTACCACTGGTATATGGATGATTGATTGGGGTCCTTCTCTGCCTGAGAGCTAATAGCTTCTGGACATGAAGGTCCCCAGAACTGCTCTGCAGGCAGGGCCAGCCCATCTACTAGGTCAGCGATGGCGAACCTATGGCACGCGTGCCAGCTGTGGCACGCGAAGGCCTTGCAGCTGGCACGCGGGAAGGTCGCACATTTAAAAAAAAAAAAAAAAGCTGCCCGCTGCCGCCGCGGCGGCATGGAGTGTCCCGCGGGGCTCCCTCTGCCCGGCGGGACTCTCCCGGCGCTGCTCAGCCCCTCTCTGCCGGCTTGCAGAGACGCGAAGGGAGAGTCTCCCTCGCGTCTCTGTTAAGCCCGCAGGAGCTGATGGGAAATTTCCCATCTGCCCCTGCGGGCTTAAGAGAGACGCGAGGGAGACTCTCTCTCCCTTCGCGTCTCTGCAAGCCGGCAGAGAGGGGCTGAGCAGCGCCGGGAGAGTCCCGCCGGGCAGAGGGAGCCCCGCGGGACACTCCATGCCGCCGCGGCGGCAGCGGGCAGCTTTTTTTTTTTTTTATTGCCATGAGCCGAGGGAGGGGGGTTAAGACTGGCAATGGGCTAGGGAGGGAGAGAGGGGGGTTAAGACTGGCAATGGGCTAGGGAGGGAGGGAGGGAGGGAGGGGGGTTTAAGACTGGCAATGGGCTAGGGAGGGAGGGAGGTTAAGACTGGCAATGGGCTAGGGAGGGAGGGGGGGTTGAGACTGGCAATGGGCTAGGGAGGGAGGGAGGGAGGGGGTTGAGACTGGCAATGGGCTAGGGAGGGAGGGGGGTTGAGACTGGCAATGGGCTAGGGAGGGAGGGAGGGGGTTGAGACTGGCAATGGGCTAGGGAGGGAGGGAGGGAGGTTAAGACTGGCAATGGGCTAGGGAGGGAGGGAGGTTAAGACTGGCAATGGGCTAGGGAGGGGGGGAGGGGGGTTGAGACTGGCAATGGGCTAGGGAGGGAGGGGGGTTGAGACTGGCAATGGGCTAGGGAGGGGGGGTTAAGACTGGCAGTGGGCTGGGGAGGGGGGTTAAGACGCAGTGGGCTATGGGGGGGAGTTAAGACTAGCAATGGGCTGTGGGCTGATGAGGGCTGGCAATGGGCTATGAGCTGATGAGGGCTGTCTGGAAATGGGGTGAGGGGGGGGTTAGGACTGGTAAGGGGCTATGGGGGGGTTAAGACTGGTAGTGGGCTGATGGGGGGGGTAGGACTGGTAATGGGCTATGGGGGGGTTAAGACTGGTAGTGGGCTGATGGGGGTGTAGGACTGATAATGGGTTATGGGGGGGGGGGTATATGACATTAAATGGGCTGATGGGTAGGGTTAGGACTTGAGGTGGGCTGACGTGGTTAGGACTGGCAATGGGCTGTGGGCTGATGGGGGGGTTTAGGACTGGCAATGGGCTATGGGGGGCTGACTGGAAATGGGCTGATGGGGGGTTAGGACTGGTAAAGGGTTATAGGGGGGGGCTTAAACTGAAAATGGGGTGATGGGGGTTAGGACTGGAAGTTGATTGACGGGGGGCTAGGACTGGTAATGGGTTGGGGTGTTGCTAGGACTGGAAATGGGCTGAGTGGAAGGGGAGGCTTGAACTGCAAATAGCTGATGGGGAGGGGGCTTGGAATGGAAATGGGCTGTGAGGGAAGGGAGCTAGGACTGAAAATGGGCTGATGGAAAAGCTAGGATAGGACTGGAAATGGGCTGTTGTGGGGAGCTAAGATTGGAAATGGGCTGTGGTGGGGGCTTGAATTGAAATGGACTCATGGAGGGGCTAGAACTGGAAGTAGGCTCATGGGGGGCTTGGACTGGAATTGGGCTGAGTGGAGGGGAGCTATGATTTGACATGGGCTGATGGTGGGGCTAGGAAATGAGTAGAAATGGGCTGATGGGGGGGCTAGGATTGAAAATGAGCTGATGAAGGGACTTGGACTGGAAATGGGCTGATGCAGGGACTAGAAGGGAATGGATGCTGGGTGAGACTGGAACTAGAAGGGAGCTGATTTTGGGGGTGGATTAGTATGGGATGGGGCTGGGAGAGTAAAATGGAGAGGGAAAAAATATTTTGTGTAGGAGGGATGAAAAATCTACAATTGGCCAGGTATTGGGAGAGTAATTGGGGATTGAGGATGGAGGGGTAAAATTTGTGTGGATGAAATAGGAATGAGGAAAGAGCAAAAGGAGAAAGATTAGTATGTTAAAGCAGATGTAGAGAGAGAGAGAGAATGGAAAAAAAAACTAGAAGAGAGAAGAAAGGACAAATGGACAGCAGACGATGGAGAGTTAGCAGAAAACATGAAGAAACCAGAAGAAGGTGGCTGGACCAATTGCAACTGAAAAAAAAATGCACAAAAGGTATAAAGATATCTCTTTATTTTGAATTTATTAACTGGAATATGTCAGCTCTGGGAAATGTGCATCATTAACATCTGCGCTTTGTTTGGTACAAGAGGAAATTCCTATTTGACGTTGCCACTTGTTCTCTTTCCCCAGTATTCTCTGAAATGTATTGGTTTAATATTTGCAGTGTTGCCTTTTGATAGGTAGGGTATGGTGCTTTGTGAGTCCTGGTAATGCTGTCAGGATACGGCGGGTTTGCTATGGGTTCTAAATGGGCAGCGTTTGTAGTAGTTCCTAATGTGCCTGGCGGTTGGCACTGGATTATAGTAATGTAGAAATCTTTTAGTCTTTCTTTATCCATACACTCATTAAGAGACATGTTTACTAAAAGTTAGTGTATGGTAACATTATGCAAATATTTATGCAAATAAGACCACTTATGCAAATGACGTGCTGGCACTTTGAGGAAATTCTTTGGTTTTGTGCGGCAGTTTGGGCACTCAGGCTCAAAAAGGTTAGCCATCACTGTACTAGGTGAACTAGGTGGCTGGCTTGGGTGGGCGGCAACAGCGGCACATGTGGGCGGCTGTATTGCCCCCCCCCAGCTGCCACTAATTCTGTTTGGGGGGGGGAGGTGTGCAGCAGCAGTATTTCCAAACTCTTCTACATTTAGATGTTGCAAATTACAGGAGGAAAAACATTTCTGTTTCACTTTTACCAGTATTGCACTTTTCAATCTAGCTTCATTTAATTTCTATTTTAGTTTTTTTCTGCATGATTCTTTTTCTAATTTGTGGTGTTCCCAGGGGCGGCTCAAGGCAATCTGCTGCCTGAGGTGAAGTATGAAAAGGCGCCCCCCCCCCCCACACACACACCTTAGAGGGGGCGGGGCTTTTTCAGAAATCCAATCAGAGACTGGACCAAACCAAAAAGCCGATTAGATTATATGGAGGAAATGCAAGATGTTTGCACAGGGCCATACCGAGCTGCAATCACACCCTGTGAGACTTGCAGCTCGGGTGCACGCCCCCCCTCTCCCTCCATACAGCCGTCCAGCGCTGCCTGCTCTTTCCCTGCTGCTGCTGCCCTCTGTTTTTTTTCACAGAGGCGCCAGCAGCAGGGAACAAGCAGGCAGCACTGGATGGAGATATGGGGAGGAGAAGGGGGGCAAGCGCCCCATCTGAAAGGCAATGGCACTTTAAGCAGATCTGTCCCTCCTTAACATCGAGTCGGAGGAGGGAGGGACCAGGACTGCTTAAAGTGCTGCAAAAAGGCTTGGGGAGTGCATTTCGGGTGCCTGCTATTGTCCCACCAGCGGCGGCAGGGTGACAGCAGACAACCGAAATACACCTCCCAAGCCTTTCCGCCCTGTGTGGCTGCACCGCTTGCACAGGACCAGGTACGGTCCCATTTGCACACCAAGGAACTAAAAGACAGCAAGAACTAACAGCACAGTTTATAAAACTAAATTATAACTCATTTTTATTTTGTTGTTATAAACTGCGTTATGGTTCTTGCTTTTTCTTTTTCAACATATATTTTGCATTCACAGTAGGTGCAGAGCAGAACCAGGACATTCACCCACGGAACTCAATATTTAAAAAAAACAAAAAAATCTGATTCTGATCAGTCTCACTAACAACAACAACAACAGCAACCACTATTCTCCAGTACCAGGCATATTGTGAACTAATACAAAACCCGAGAACAAAGAGCAAACCTACCATACCATATCAGCACAAACTTCCAAAACTCACATAAGGAGCCCATCCAAAAAAAGCGTCACTGTAAATATTACAGTGGGCCCTGGAACATCCATACACATATTTGAAAAGCTGAACAAGTCAAATTACTACAGTACAGTATAGATCTTTATGTACAAACTCCATGTTAACAGAACACCTGAACTCAGTCACACACTCGCAACATCGACCCTCACCAAGTACAGAATAAGTAACCACAATCTAAAGTAAAAATAATAATATGTAGACTAAATTTAAATTGAAACCTGTGATAAGGAAGCTTATCATAGTTCAGGAAGAAATAATACAAGAGGTGAATTGGCTCTGAATAAGTAACCTGTGCTGGCTGGTAAAAGCACTAAAACAGAGTGTTTACCTAAAAGACTACCAGACCCAGAATGCACTGGTTTACAGAAAGCCTCTAGGAGAGCTGAAATAGGGAAACGTGTGCCTAATCAGAGAAGCAATGATGTAATCCCTAATCACCCATCTCCTAGGGCAGGGCCTGATTCAGAACACCTGGACTGTGCTAGGGTGGAGTGTCCATCTAGGCACTTTAAAGCCAGAAGAAATTCATCAGACAGAAATCAAGAAAAGCAACAGCAACGGCAAGAGAAGGAGAGACAGCAAAGAGAACACAGACAGCAACAGCAAGAGCAAAGAGAACACAGGGAGCAATGGTGGCAAAGACGGCAAGAGAAGGAGAGACTGAACCTGAACAGAAGGAAGAACAGCAAGACGTCCAGGAGGTCTAAGAAAGGAGCCCAAGGCAGTATGTATGCTGGGAGAGATTCCTGGGGCAAGCATTCTTCATTGGACTGGAAGAAACCAGAGGCTTGGAGATATACAGCCAGGAACCCTCGGACAGCACCTGTAAAGGAGACGGCTGCATCTACAGAAGGAAGGAGCTCTAATACCTATTTAAGGAGGTATGGGAAAAGAGACCTAAAGTCCAGAGATTCTGACTGGAAAGCTGGGCACAGAAGCTTTGCTACCTACTGGGCAAAATACCCAGAGAGGAAACCTAATGACAACGTGATCTCAGGTATGAACTCTGATCTGTTCCCCAGCTTTGCACAAGGAAGACAGCAGGGAAATAGTTTCTATCCTGATAGAGATCAGTTAGAGAATTCCTCTGAGCCAGTGTATGAAAGTGATCCTATGATATTTCAAGAGCAAAGGGAAATATCAAATGAGAAAGTGGAATGCATGGATTGCTCTCTTTCTAGGCTGCTGTTCTAAAGTAATCCTTAGTTAAGCATCAAACACCAAAAGGAACTGTACTGTTTTTTTTAGCTTCCCAGAAAAGTCTCTTTGAGAGAAAGCTTTGGGGAAAGATGGAGCCACGTGGAGAGTGGGCCAGCAATAGTTTGCAGCTGGTTAAGCACCTGTGATTAGAGCAAGGCACAAGTGCACGTGGGACTTTGGAAAGAAAACTTCTTCACTGTGTGAAAGGAGAAAGTTGTTTTTTTTTGATAAAGAGAATTCTCCTTTTGGGTTTATTTTTCATTCCAGCACTGCTAAGAAAGTTTATTAGCAGGGGCTAGAAGAAAGACCTTTTCTGTTCCGTCAAGGTCTTTACTAAGTTGTTGCATAAGTAATTCAGTTGCCTTATTTGTTTTGTTTCCTGAATACAATTCCTGAAGAAATTATCCTGTTGATGTTACCAAGCATATCTGTGCGAGGGAATAACACCCAATAAATAAAATCTGTTTTCTGCTTTACACTCGAGCAACTACAATTCATTATTCTTGTTGAACGGCTAGTTTTGTGTGAATGAACTACAAGACCCACAATCCTTTGCAAGTCAAGTAAATTCCTGTCTTTGCCAAGATTGTGGAACTTTCACAACAAGCACGCCCGTTTACAAACCCCAAGAAGCCAGAGTCCACATGCAGTGCAACATCAGATAAATAAGAGATGCAGTTCCCCAATACTGTGTAAAATATAAAAATAGCACAAAGTCCAATCACTAAAATTAACTTCCTTTGGGGGTGGGACAAAGCTGCACATGGTCCTTCACGGAGGTGAGAAGGCGCCACACCAGTTTCCTTTCTATTTAAAACTGCAGATCACAGCGCAGCCGTGGTTCTCTAAGAGGCAGGGAGTCGTGGCTGCCAGAAAAGGAGGGTGAGTTTGCCGCTGCCGAGAGGGGGACTCGGCAGCAACTTGTGCACTTGTTTGTTGTTTGCTTGTTATTTTTTAACTATGAAGGCAAAGTGAGGCGGCTGTTTTGGGGGCATTTTTTGCCACCCTCAAGATTTTGCCGCCTGAGGCAGCCACCTCACTTCGCCTCATTATAGAGCCGCCCCTGTGTGGTTCCTTATTTTGCATTAGATGGGATGTTTTGTGGGTGTCACTGAAGTGAAGGATTCCTGTGTAGGGATCTGTAGCTGTTTGGTTCTGTTTCCCCAGTCAGTGATGCTTTTGTGCTTTAGGCTCTGGTGCAATATTTACATTGCTGCATTTTCATAGGTAGTTGCTACATTTTGATTTTTGGGCATTAGTACTGCTTTGGTATGGTATTTGCTATAGGCTCTGGGTGTCTTTTCTACAGGATTTTGTATTACTTCCTAAAATGTCTGAAGCAGAAAACGAGTGTGCTCCTGAGAGTTTTAAAGGCAAATGTCCTAGTTCCATTGCTGGAGACTGTGCCATTTATTACAGAATTAGGGATGAAGGTTTTGTATTGAGATTCTGCCCAACCCTCTGTAGACTCCAGACTTCACTCCTTTATGGAATACTTATAATGCTTATTTTACTGGGTGGCTGAAACTGGCTTGGGGGGGGGGGGGGTTGTTTAGCTATAAAAAATATTGCAAGGAAAAGTCTCAAATGCCTTCTATGCATAATCTAAAGGTGGGTTGACTCCTATCTTCCTCCTCAAATGTTTTTCTCTAGTGACACCACTGCTACCTGTGAGTAGGTGTTAGATGTCAAAGCTCTGTCTTACTTTTAGCTCCCAGAGAGTCTAGAAGTGTGTCTCACAATAATAGGGTATTACTAACTGTTGTCCTGTCCTTCATCCATTAATCTATGTATTGAAAGAGAATTTATTAAATCACTCTTGTACATTTTAGAGAATAGACTGAATGGGGGCATAGCTACAAGGTCCCATGGTTATGCAAATATTTGTGCAAATGAGGTCCCACAATGGGTCTCTGTACATGGCCCCACATCCCCTTGGGCCGTCCAAGATAAGACGCTACTAGATCACTGGTTTTGGGCTTGTTTTCTCTCTAGGAGAAAGTTTTGTCCTATCAACTGTGTCGGGAAGCAAATCCATGCATCTACCATCCTCACTCTGGAGAAATATATTCTTGCATTACTGCTAAATCTACTCTGTTCACATTTCAATTGCCATTTCTTGCTCCTTTACAGTTTTAAGTTGCTGATTTGCACAACTGAAGATCAGCAGCAAACGCCTTTAATCTCGTTAACCAGACATTCTTCCCTACTGCTTATTGAAGGTCCCCCACGGAACTACCTACAATTGAAACAGGAAAATGTTGTTGGTGGAAAATATGGAGGACTTTTCTCAATCAATCATTCTCGTTATCATCAAAGTATATGCAAGGAAAGAAAAACAACCACAAATGCAAAAATGAGTTTATACTGGAAAATTTATTTACATCACAAACTGGTCCCATGTTTACTTAATTTCTCAGTCAGAGGCTAATAATTTCTATCATTATTTTCACAAAATAAGGGAAAACTAGTCAACCTTTCAAGCTGATAAACCTGATCCTTTTGAATTTTGTATCACAAAAGGTCATACTTAATTAATAATATTAATACATATAGGCTAATTGTAGATGTTTATCCACATGTAAAGTCTGCTTTACATATGAAAATACAGCTGTGATCAACATTATTAGCACCCTTGCAGTTCAACCCCTTAATGTCCCATATCTTCTAAAATAAAAGTGGCTGGTGAAATGGCTTTGGAATATATGCGCACATATTTGACACAGAAAAGAATCAAATACAACAAGACAAATAACAAAAGGAAATAGTAGGAAATAGTATATAAACTGGGACATTGCTAGGACATCATTATTGGCACCCTTATAAACAATTCAAATCAGTTTGAACAGAAGAACCATATTCCCATTGCAGCAAAATTAGACGCAACTGTGATCAATTGTCAGTACTCAAATGACTTGAATCAACCAGTGAATGATGGTTTGAATGTATAAAATGGCCACATTCACTCCCTGTTCCATTTTTCTATTGGTGAAAGCAAGAGAGTTGCCTGAGACCATCAGAAAAGCCATTATCACTAAACACCAAAGCCTATGAAACACCAAACTTCAAAGAGGTACAAGGCCATCCCCAAAGACCTTGGGGTTCTTGTGTCTATAGTTCTCAATGTTATTACAAAGTTTTCTGATCATGGAATTGTTAAGAACCTCCCAGGATGTGGTGGGAAGACAAAAACTAATCCAAAAAGTCTTTGAAGGTTAGACAAACTGTAGAAAAAACACCACATACTTGAGCAATCTGGAATGTTGGTTTCAACCCACATCATATGCAGCACACTAACCAAAGAAGGACTTCATGGGTGGAGGCCAAGCAGAACTCCACTGCTCAAAGACAAGGCCACAAGGAGTGCTAGTGGGAATCAAGACAGTGTTCTTAACCATTAGGCTACTCCTCCACTCCAGCTCCTACAGTTAAATGTGGTGGAGGTTCCATAATGTTGTGGGGCTGTTTTGCTGCCTCAGCAACATATTAAAGGAATTATGAAGTCAGAGGACTACCAATGTACAGTATTTCGGAGTCAAATATGGTACTTAGTGTCAGAAAGCTAGGTCTGGGTCGAAGGTCATGGGTCCTCTAGCAGGACAATGACCCAAAACATACATCCAAAAGTACAAAAGAATGGTTAAAAAGGAACACATGGAGTGTTTTAAACTGCCCAGCAATGAGTACTGATCTCATTTCAACTGAGAACTGAAATCTGCCATTGATAAAAGGAAACCTGGAAACATTCATGAGCTGGAACAAATCACAGTTGAAGAGTGGGAGAAACTACCAGCAGACATATGTATGAAACTTATAGATGGCTACAAGAAATGTTTGGAGGCTGTCATCGCTGCCTAGGATTGTGCATCCAAATATTAGTGAAAGCAGTCATTAATCCTGTCCAGGTCATATTCTGTTTTTATCTCAGGAATTGCTACGTTTAAGTTGCACAGACATCTTTTTTTTTTGTTGTATATTTTGAACATACTATTAAAATATTATGATGACATACAGTTGGAATATTTTCCAAGTATTTCTCAAGATATTGTACACAACATACCTAAAATGCAAGGGTGCCAATAATGTTGACCACAACTGTAGCCTTTTTAAAAAATTGTTTATCACTATATGTGGGTATAAATATACTCGCTAGGTGTTCCTGTGACATAGTTTGGATGCAGCAGGTGCAAAGTTGCTATGCAGGTTTTTATAAAATACACAGGTACACACGTAGGGTACACACAGGCATTTACACCTACCATAGAGCAAGATATGAAAGCCTGTTATAAAGCCATATAGGTGCCTGTCCTTTCTGCACTTCTCACATAGGTGTCCTGTTATAAAATTAGGCCCATGTATTAGTGGCATCAAATTGGTATGACAAAACGTTGATAGCTCCCTTTCTTTTTTTTTTCTTAATAAGATGAACTGTTGATCTATAAGAAATCTATTTTAGGCTATGATAGGGTTAGGTATGCCTTAGTATCTCTATGACTTTTATGTTCTATTGGAAAATAATAGAAATTTGAAAATGAGGGAAAGTGACAGGACTTAATACGAGCAGCCTCAGTTAGTTTTCATATACTTTCTGTGGACGATACAAACACATGGGTCAAGCACTCATTTTTCAGACACTGAATAAGATCATATATGAATCATTTTTAAGCTGAATACATAAAAATCAGCAGCAGACAACACATGAGAATTTAATTCACTATCATTAACACTAGCCTAGAGCTGGTATAAATAGCCACACCTAGATTTCTAAAGAATGTGCGTAAATTACAGTATTTTTTAATTTATGTATGCAACTTTGTACCCCTTCTATGCTCTACCCAAACTTCGCCCCTGTGCATGCCCACTGTGAAAGTGCACAATATCAGTGGTCCATGCATACATATACACTGGGGTGCATAGCAAGTGCAGTGATTTGTGCATGTAAATAGTCCCATTTGCTCATTTTTGCCACCTAAATCTAGTCAACTCATTATAAAATTACCCCCTTTAAAGCAATAGAAACCAAAAATATAGAGTGTGATTCCATAATGTGCACGTCTGGGCCGCGGGCACGTACAAATCGAAGATGAGCCCGTTTGAAACCCAATTCCATAACTGCTGGTATAGACACATTCGCTTTTCCAGAATCAAGGACACAGGTATACGTAGCAAGAGGCCTGGATGTCCCTGCTCTCAGCGAATTCCTGCTGGATACTGTAAGACTAAACAAGCAACTTCAAAAAGAGCTCCTTCATTACTGGCGTCCAGACTCTGGAAATCTCTCCCAATGGACCTCGGGACTACGAGTGATATTAAAGATTTCCGCAAGGCCTTGAAAACCCTGCTTTTCGCTGAAACTTATGATTTAGTAAATAATCAATAGTTTTTACCAATAGGTCTATTATTACATTAACTCGTCTTAGTTTTGTTTAGTGTTATGTATAATGTTTTATGAACCTTATGTTATTTGTACCTTATGTTATTTGTAACCTTCTGTTTGTAATGTGACCACTTTGATTGTAGGATAAGGTGGGATACAAATCTGTCTAAATAAATAAATAAAGAGATGCATGCATCCAATGCTGCTCATCTCTGGGCGGCCACTCCTCCCCGGTTAAAATGTGCATCCCCAAAGCTGCTCCTCACATGGACGGTGTGGTGCTCATGCAACTAACCATGAAAACGAATGATACAGATGTGCTGATACACAACAGACCATATAAGCTCGTCCTTTGCATGACCAGAACACTGCAGACTGATCTCTGTGCGCTCAGAGATGTTACAACAGCAAGTAGAAAGTGATATGTTTGTCCTGACATTTTTTTTTTTAGTGCCATCAAGTCAGTGCTGACTCCTGGCGACCCAGCTGCCTCTAGGTTTTCTTGGCAATGTATCAACGGAAGTAGATTACCAGGCCTTTTCTTCCGAGGCAATGGAAGGTAAAGTGACTTGCCCAAGGTCACAAGGAGTGCCAGTGAGAATTGAACCCTTGATCTACCTATCTTGACATACCCTGTAGGTAAACATGTACAGCAGTAAGAGAACATTTTAGTTGTGCTTGCATTGATCATCTCTGACAACGGTCTGTACAATGCTCTATATGGACCAGAAGACATCAGAAAAGGTGCTCTACAGCTAAATATCAGAGCACATCCCTGGCAATAATTAGGGACCCACAGATTGACTGCATGCACCAGTACAAACTGTACTACTAGATGCCCAAAAGCACCAGCAGCTGTCTATACAAATGTGCACTATTATGAGCCCACTGATGATGCTGTGTGCCCTGTTGCATGTACTCATTCTTAGGGTCCCCTATTGTTGACAGGGATATGCTGTGACATTCAGCTGTAGAGACCCCTTTCTGATGTATCCTGGCTGAGAACACTGGCACCTACGAACACACACACACACACACGCACACACACTGTCAATTGCAGTCACACACAACATACATCTACAGTAAAGATGTCCTGCAACTCTAGAAAACAGCTGGTATAACATAATAGCATGGAGTCCCAGGACTACTAATTGGAGCTGCATTTCTCGCTCACACATGCATCCGTCCTATACTCACCCACATACAATCCCTACATCAACAGTCCTACTTCTCAGAAGACAGGAATTGTCAGAGTGCCCTAGATTATCTCCTCTAACTCACACAGCAATTGGCAGCATAGACAGATTAATCATCATTGCACCTCAGAATATTTCTGTAGGGGTGTCTATTACTGTGTCCTTAACATACCACTTTTCACCACCTCTGCATTCTGGTCTTTGCAACTGCATCAGGTGGTCTTCCAGATTGCAGACACACCGGTTCAAAACATCTTTGTCACAGTCATTCATCAATATGAGATACATTGCAGAGCAGAGCAGAAAAGTTTCTAAGTCCTGGCCTTATTCCACATTTCTGCAGGTATAACATGGATGTCCACAGGAAACACCCGGACGTATACAGGCCTTTCCTGAATACGTATTATATGTCTCCACTGCTGACCATGCCCCCGTTCCACCCCCTTCCGCCCACGTTCTGAGATCTCCATGCTAGTGCCTTATACATGCAGGGCTATGGTGGTTTCAGAATACAGTCATAAGCGTTTTCGCTAGAAAAACATCTACGCCTCACGTCCAAAGGACTTATTCGTGTTCTGGAATGACCCCCATAGAGTATGCAGGTACAGGTGATAGTTTAGTTAGAAGGTGTGCTGAGTTTTTTCATTAACACTCCATCCTACATTATGGGGAGATTTTTTCAAACAGCTTATAGGTACTTTGCTTTAAAGAAGCTGTATGAAAATTTTCAAAGAAAATTCCCATTGAAAATCTGGGGGCTAGCCAGTGCCATTTGTACTTCTGTTCACTGGACCTTCACACCTGCTTTACAACAGTTACAGAATCAGCTCTGCAAAGCATGGGTTAAATTCCAAAAAGCACTTCTCATTTGTTGCTTTACAGCCCCGCCCCTTCGCAGCACAGGTAAAGTTACCTGGACTGAGGGACAGCAGAGATAATTGTACAAAGGGGGAGGGGGGAGTCACTGACATCAAACTGGTATGATAAAATCTTGCTACTTCCTTGATTCTTTTTAAATAAGATGAACTGTTGAGCTAAAATAAATATTTGAGGCTGTGATAGAACTAGCTATGCCTTTAATGTTCTAATGGAAAAGAACAGAAATGTGAAAATGAGCCAGGAAAGTAGCAGGACTTAAGAAAGGAACAACCTCCATTATTTTACCTTGGTAGCAGGTTAGTAAAATTGACTTCCCATCTTTTCAACAGCAAATTTCACCTACTTGGATTCTATGGAATAAAACATTCAGCTTAGATGGGCATTTACTTCAGATTCTGTATTTTTTATGAATTCCAATAAGATTTCACAATTGACAATTGACAGAACACACACTTAATATTATAAAGATTGGTGTTTGCCTGTCTTCAATAAACAATGGAGGCTGGAGTCATATTATCTTAGAAATATTAACAAGAGGTAAAGGCTGGGAAACAAATGAGGCAATACAATAATCCAGGGCAGAGGAATGTTTATATGAGATGCATAAGTTACTTATTAATTAATGTAATTACTATAAAATATATTACAGAGAACCAGAGTGCATTAAGCCAATCAAATTGTTTGACTAGCTAATCTATTTGAGTGTCTCTAACTCTGTTACATCAGTGCACAGAGCAGCTCAGCCATTGGACCGTTCCAATGCAGGATATGGGGAAATTAAATTTAAAATAAGTTGAAAAGTGCAAACTGGCAGTATGGCACAATGGCATGTTTCCCCTTTCCTCCCTATGCAGACCCAGGCATCTCTGGTTGGTGGACTCAGTTGAAACAGCCATGGTAAAAGGTCTCAATAAGGGAACAGGGGATAGGAATATAAGAACATAAGATTTGTCATACTAGATCAGACTAGTGGTCCATTAAGCCCAGTATCCTTCTTCCAAAAGTAGCCAATCCAGGTCACAGGTACCTGGCAGGATCTCAAAAGATAAACAGATCCTATGCTGCCTATCCCAGGGAAAAGCACTAGATTTGCCCTAGTCCACTTTAATAATGGTTTATGGACTTTTCCTCTAGGAACGTGTCCAAATTTTTTTTAAAACCAGCCACACTAACAGCTTTTATTACATTCTCCGACAATAAATTCCAGAGAATAATTATGCATGTGGTGAAAAAAAATATTTTCTCTGAGTTGAAATGTATTACTTTGTAGCTTCAACTTCCTCTTAGGATTATCCTTCCAAACCCTTTATTATTTTGGTTGTCTTCTGTACCTTTTCCAGTTCTGCTTTATCTTTTTTTTAGATTCGGCAATTAGAACAATATTCAATTAACCGGGTAAGGCGGACAGTGTGCTCCAGTCCCCGCCCCCGCCCACCCCCCATTGCACTCCCACCCCCACCCCGCCTTACAAATGACCAAAACACACTCATTGGGAATCAAACTGGTTGCAGCTTTATTAACCGTACAACATTTTCCTTAAACAACAACCAACAGCAAACCTTCATTAACTGAATTCCGGCCGCGGAATGAATCCTCACCAGCCGTGTGAGTAGCAAAGTGAGTTCCGCCCGCTTCCGCCATGAACCGGCCACAGGCCATTCCGTCGCCCCTCTTCCGGCTTCACCATATTATTAGCAAAAGCCCTGAGAGTTTCACCGGGCCGGATGTACCCCACCCCCGCCCTGCATCTTGCCACGGGCTCCGGACCCCAGACACCTCCGGGATCCCGCCTACCCCCCTCCAGCTGCAACACCCCTCCCCCATTCCAGCCCAACCTTAGGGATGGGAGGGTGGGATGCCAGCCACCTTCAAACGCTCCCCCGGTGACTGACGCTCCTGCCGGCTCGCTCAGCCTTGGCCCCCCCCCCGGCCTATACGATCCCCCATTGGCTCCCGCGCCCCCCACTCACCCGCGGGAGCCATTGGGGTCCATCGAAAGCCACGCCGACGCGGACCTCCTCCCGAAGCCTCGTGGGGGCCGGGGCCATGCACCCGCCGACCCCCCGGTTAACGGCGGCTAGCGGGCATGAGGCCCGCAGCCTTTCTGTAACCGGGTAAGGCGGACAGGGTGCTCCTGTCCCCGTCCCCACCCACCCCCCTTTGCACTCCCACCCCCACCCCGCCTTACAAATAACCAAAACACACTCATTGGGAATCAAACTGGTCACAGCTTTATTAACCGTACAACATTTTCCTTAAACAACAACCAACAGCAAACCTTCATTAACTGAATTCCGGCCGGGGAACGAATCCTCACCAGCCGTGTGAGTAGCAAAGTGAGTTATGCCCGCTTCCGCCGTGAACCGGCCACAGGCCATTCCGTCGCCCCTCTTCCGGCTTCGCCATATTTTTAGCAAAAGCCCTGAGAGTTTCACCGGGCCGGGGGTACCCCACCCCCGCCCTGCATCTTGCCACCGGCTCCGGACCCTGGACACCTCCGGGATCCCACCACAGGCTAAGGGACCACCGTCCCTGAGCCACCCCCCACGGCCAAGCTGCGACCAGTCACCCTTCCCTGCGCCATATCTTCCAAAGCCTCTTGCCAGCCGTTTAGGAACAAAGCCACCCCCACCGGGGATAGATGCACCCCACCCTGCCGATATAAACCGGCACACTCTACCTCTACCCATGATGCAAAATCTACCATCCACCCTGCGGACACACCCATCGGCCAACCTGCCGATTAGTTTTTTAATCAACCCGCGAGACCTCCACTGGTGGACCCTGCAAGCAGGCCTTGGAAATATGTCCGACCACCACCACAAAACCACATTGTCCAACATGAAGAGCACCTCAGCCCAATCTCCTTTCGCTGCACCAATCAGTCGCTTACCCGTCCTGGACGCTAAATCGCTGCCTCCCAATGGCAGCAACAGCAACTGAGGCGCACCCGTCTCGCGTCCCTGGTGCCGAAGCAAAGGCAGCTGCGGCCCCCTCCGGAGGCCGCGCTTGCCCAGCCATGAGACGGTCACCTCAGAGGCATTCAACCCCATGTTAGCCCCCAATGGCCTTGTCGCTGCCCGGTGACCAGCCCAGTACACGAATGAAGAGCCGATCATCCAGCAGCAACCCGGAGTCCAGCCGACATCTAAAAGAAAATAACAATTAGCAGCTGTTAAGCCCTCCCCCCACCCCACATAAGTGCACAAACCCCTGAAAGGCTCTCGACTGCCATCAGCCTGTCCGCTGAATCTCCCGTTCAGCCAACCCAGAAGGAGGAGCAAAGTTGACCGGATCCAGCCCCAACTGGCAAAGCGTCATCCACAAAACCGCGTTAGCACTCGTTAGCGCTCGGGCATCAACATGCACAAAGAGGAATCCACCCCCCCCCCAAGATCCTGCACGCAGATAGGCCTCCAAGGCTGAAACCGGGCACGTAGTGGAATCACGGACTGCCCTCTGAAGTACCCCCACTCCTCTACCCCTCGAGCAGTCTGGGATCTAGCCAAACCTATATGCACTCCCCAGAGGTCAATTGCACCTGCTGCACCAGCAAGGCACCAACCGCTTCCTCCCACTGGATGCAGCCACAACCTCCCCCACCCGGAAAGCCCAAAAGAAGGCCAGACAAGACACAGACTTCAACAACGGGAACTCAGGCCTTGCCGCTGACACTGAGGGGAACACTGCACACAACCCTCCCAGAAGCTTAGGCGTGATGGGCTTGAGGGCCTGTCACCCAGCGAAGGATGCACACTCTCTCAACCCCGCAGCAGCCGAAGAACCAAAAACCCCCTCCAGACGCTCCCCAACCCACTGCCTTCTAGAAAAAGGCAAACCCCGCTAAATGCGCCCCGACTGTCGATCGTGTTGTTCCAGCGGCCTACGCCGCCCTGATGTACCTGCTCAAGAGATGGCCCGACACCGGACCCTGCCGCCAACCCTGAGAGACCAGCAATTCAACTACGCTGTCGCAGCCCCGCCAATACGCCCGCCATGTCGCCGCCGACACCGAACTCCGCGGCAGGTTCAGCCTAGCCACAGGCCAGCTTGCCACAATTGCTCCGGGACCTGCAATCCCACGGCATCTGCCTCTGGAGCCAAACTCCGAAACCGATCCCACTTGAAACGGGAAAGAGCATCAGCAAGTTGATTAGTCATCCCCAGTATATGACGGGCTCGAACACAAACATTCAACCGCAAACAGGCGAGCGCCGCCTCCCTCAGCAAAGCCGCAACACGACGGCAGCGCGGAGTGAAGCGGTTGATCACGCAAACCACCGCTTCGTTATCGCACCCCCAAACAACCTGCAATTACCCAACTTGTCCGGCCACCGATGCAATGCCACCAGGATGGGGAACTCCTCAAGCCAAGTTATGATATCAGTTATACCCGCCTCCCGCCAAGCTTGCGGCCATGCCCCCGCGCACCAGGAGCCCCTGAAATATCTACCCAACCCCATGCCGCCTACCGAATCTGTAAAGAGCTGCATATCCCCTGTGGAAATTTCCTTCTCCATTAAAACTGAAACCCGATCAAACCTCTGAGGAACTCATCCCAAACACCCAAATCAACCCTCATACTCCGATACCCTGATGCGGTGATGCGGCTTCAGGACACCCGATGTAGCCTGTGACAACCGACACAGGAACACCCGCCCATCGGAAGTACCTGACACGCAACGGTCCAAAAGCCTATCCGGGCCTGCAAGTCCCTCAGCGTTACTTTAGAAGCTCCCATCATGTTGGCAACCAGAACCCGCAGCCGAACCACTTCCCCTATCGGCCAACGCTCCACCGTGTTCACTGTGTCTAGCTCCACCCCCAAAAAGCGATACCGGTTGCCGAAACCTCCGTCTTCCCTGCTGCCAACAGGGCGCCCCATGCCTGGGCCAGCCTCACGAACCCGCCCAGCAGCTCAGGACACCGAGCAGACTGCGCTCTGCCCACGAACCGGAAATTGTCATGATAATGTACCACGTTCGCACAGTCCACCGTCCCCACCAAGACCCAATGCATGAACGTGCTGACTTCCTCAGAATACGAACAGGAAACGGAGCAACCCATAGGCAAGCATTTATCAAAATAATAATGTCCCTCAAAACAAAAAACAAACTAGCAAATGAAATGCCGAGGGGGGATCGACGACACCCGAAACGTAGAGTCGATATCCACCTTCACCATCAGACTCCCTGTTCTGCATTTCTTCCGAAATCAACGCATCATCAAAAGAAGCGTAACGCACCGTACACAACTCCCTCGGGATACGATCATTCACCGACCCCCCCCCCACACCGGGGCGGACCAGTTGTGGATCAGTCGGTACTTCCCCGGCTCCCCCTTCAGCACGCTCCTGCTACCCTGCCCAAATCCACTTCCGTTGCCAGCTAGCCACTCCAATCTGAGCGAAGCGCCGCACCGAAAGTGAGTTCTGTCCCTCGTCCGATCCAACCCTCCCCCTTAACGGAATAGAGAACCCGTACATAAATCCCCCTTCGAGCCCCTCCCCCATCCCGGCGCCACCTGTACAGCCTCAGCCTGGACCGAAGCTCCTGAACCAGAAGAGGTGTCAAAGCCAGGTCCCATAGATCCTTACTGCTTGGGGGATGGGAAGAGAGCCAAACGCAGCCCCTTTTTGACGCTCTTGAGTGATGAACGCCCCCCACCACAAACGGAACAGCTATGTCAACACTTACAGTCTGAAAGGGGTAGGGGACTTGATAACCGCCAGCATAAGTCCCCAGCTCCCACCCAACCACTCTCTGCAGCGAAGGAGCGCTTCCCCCCCGAAAGGGCCAAGCCACACCCATCATCGCTGCCGCTTCCCCTTTCTGTCCCCCCCCGCCTCCTGCGCCCCCCCGGCCGCCATCTGCGTCAGCCAGAGGTTGCTATCCTGCGTTCCCCATGAGAACGACCTATTCTCCTCCCTCTTGTCCCGAAACTGCTCATCATAGCTGCGCCATGCCCATCCCTCATGCGTCTGTGCCGCTTCCAAGCTAAAGTTCGCATAGGCTACCAGCATCCCATACTGCCCAGGGTATTGGCGTCCCCACCCCTGGCGAATCTCAGGAAGGCTCTCATCCAGTTAATGACATTACGCGCAACCTTCCTCACCCACCCAGCTCACACGCCCGCCCTTCTCTTCCTCTACTATCGCCTGACCTCTTCCTACCCTCCAGAAGCCTAAAATGTCCATATACTGCCTCCTCCGGATCCTCTTACGAACTTACGCGGCACCCCCCCCTCCAAAGCTCAGAAATCGAAGCAAGCGTGGGCCCAACCCCACTCAAAGTGGCTCCCTATACGCCACAGCCACCCTCCGCTCGCACCCCTCTCTCCACACCCCGCGACGATGACGATGCCCCACAAGACGCAGACGACAAGGACCCTGACCCGCGGCGCAGTCTACAGGAGTGCTGCCGCTACTTCTTTGCCTTCCCCCCGCCCCCCTTTCCCCCTTCCCACACCCTCCTTACCGGCGACTCACCTGCCCCAGCAGCCATGGGCCTGGGCACCTGCTCACCACCTTCCTGATCCGCACGCCCGCTGTCCAACAGCAACACGTCCTCCAGATTCCTGTCATCTCCGGAGCTGTTCACTCCTTGCACAATCCTCCACGCACTCACCGAACCATGATGCACCTCTTCTAGGCGGCCCCCGCCGCCAGCAATCTTCCAGGCAGCATCTGTGAAGAGAAAGGGGAGCAGCCAGAACCCCAGGGGAGCGCACATTCCCAACCACCCAGCCCGGAAGATCCCTGTCCCCCACCTTGCCAACAATCCCAGGCTGCCGGATAAGAGCCACCCGGAATACTCGGCCAGTCCCAATGGCCCCTTAAACCTTGCCCAACTTGACTGTCCGGACTCACCGCTACACTTCCGCCCCCCGGGGTAAATGTCCTGGCCCAGTCACCCCCTATCACCCGCCCCCTCCCGGAGGGTTCTGCCTTTTCCCCACTGGCCCCGCTTCCCCACGGAACTCCAAGTGAGCCCTACCCTGCCCCCCTTCGCTATCGCCACCCCCCAGCGCAGACCAAGCGCTCCCCCTGCCCCTCCCTGCCGCCCTGCTTGCCCCCTACTCACCCCTTTTCTCCCCCCCGCCCCTTACGCACAGGCATACAACCACAAACCCCACTCCCTGTGGTTTGTGTCTATTATTACTATTTGTAAATGTAAAGCATAAGCTAAGCCTGTGCAAGGCCAAGCTTCCCACCCCAACCCACCTTTAAAACCCCGATGTACTTGCCTGCTCCTGCACTGCAGCCCCCCCGCACCCGCAGCTCCCGCGGGCCTCCATGACGTCCTAAAAATGGCATGAGCAGCCAGACCAACAGGCCGCCTACTCCTCCTCCGTGCCGATTCAGCCTCTGACCCCATTCGCCGTGCTAAAGCCAGAAAACAGAACTTCTGCCACGGAGCTCAGCAGGAGGCCAGCCACCTTCAAACGCTCCCCCGGTGACTGACGCCCCTGCCGGCTCGCTCAGCCTTTGCCCCACCTCCCCCCAGGCCTACACGATCCCCCATTGGCTCCCGCGCCCCCCACTCACCCGCGGGAGCCAATGGGGTCCATCGAAATCCACGCCAACGCGGACCTCCTCCCGAAGCCTCGTGGGGGCCGGGGCCACGCACCCTCCGCCCCCCCGGTTAATGGCGGCTAGTGGGCACGAGGCCCGCGGCCTTTCTGGTGCGGTCGCACCATGGAGCGATACAGAAATATTATAATATCATTTGTTTTATTCTCCATGACGTTCCTTATAATTCCTAGCATTCTATTAGCTTTCTTGACTGCCACTGCATACTGAGCAGAGGATTTCAAAATGTTATCCACAATGACAACTAGATTATTTTCCTGGGTGGTGACTCTTAAAGTGGAACCTTGCATCATGTAGTTATAGTTTGGGTTGTTCTTGTTTGCACGTGTGCGGGAGATGTGTATCTCATGAAAATGTCTACGGGTGTATTCCAGTACACGGTGCGCAGGGACATCCACGGCGCTTGCATGGAATCTCAGCTCCCAGCCAAGAGTTGCAGAATGAGGGTGTGGTTTGCCACAGAGACGTGTATAAAATATTCCAGAAAATCCCCTGTACGTTTTTTTGCTTCTCTGCCTACATGCCCCTTATTCCTGCCGGAGACATGGAATGAGGCCAGTATTTAAAAATATTTCTGCTGTATTCTACAATTCATTCCTGCAAATAAAAGTGTGTGTGTGTGTGTGTGTGTGCGCCTTCGTGTATGTGTGTGAGAGTGGGTAGTCTGAGGGTCGCATGGGTGGATCTGGTGTGTTGATCTGCAATTCGGGGAGGACATGAATGCCTGGCCAGAACCTGGACCTTACGGATGACCGCAGTGTTACCAGGTGCCAGTGTGATAGAGCAGCCATATATCAGCTCTGCCAGGCATTGGGAGACATGACTGATGTTGTGCCAACATTCTCCAGATTGTGCCATGAGGCCTACATCCTTTCCCAATCCAGGATCTATGAAAGCTGCAAGAATGGAGCTATATCTGGTGGCTGGCTGCTTGGTATGATGGCCTGATCAAGAGAGCATTGCCACAAAGCAGACTGTGGGAAGGCAGACAGGGTTGACCATAGATAGAAGATGTATACAGACCGAAGTAAGAGTGGAAGTCACATGCGCTTTATTGAGTAAAAAAACCCCAACGCGTTTCGGCGATTGCCTTCATCAGGGGGTACTAGAGGACAACAAAATATAGTAACATAAGACAACAACATACTGTAAAATATGAATTATAAAAATGATACAGAATGTCAAAAAATATATAAAAAAATAAAAATATAAACACGCATATGCAAAACATGCGAAATAAATAACAAACCATATAAAGTAATAAAATCATAATATACTTACAAAGTAATCTCTATCAATACACTAAATGGAACGCATATAGTAATACAGATATGGCACAAAACCAATCGTGTAGTAGACAATGCTAAAAAAATATATATAAAAAAGAGAGAATGTCATTAGTGACATAAACAATATTTAAAAATAAAAATAAAAGTTAAAACGGCAATCAATCATTAAACATAAACATGATACTGAAAATGGAAAACCCAGACCTAAAATGGAGTTATAAACATTCCAAAGTGTTTATAACTCCATTTTAGGTCTGGGTTTTCCATTTTCAGTGTCATGTTTATGTTTAATGATTGATTGCCGTTTTAACTTTTATTTAATGGCATTCTCTCTATTTTATATATATTTTTTTCTAGCATTGTCTACTACACGATTGGTTTTGTGCCATATCTGTATTACTATATGCGCTCCATTTAGTGTATTGATAGAGATTACTTTGTAAGTATATTATGATTTTATTACTTTATATGGTTTGTTATTTATTTCGCATGTTTTGCATATGCGTGTTTATATTTTTATTTTTTTATATATTTTTTGACATTCTGTATCAGTATGCTGTTGCCTTATGTTACTATATTTTGTTGTCCTCTAGTACCCCCTGATGAAGGCAATCGCCGAAACGCGTTGGGGTTTTTTTACTCAATAAAGCGCATGTGACTTCCATATCTACTCGCTCCTGTGGTTCTTCAGTTGACTTTGCGAGCAGTGCTCCTGTTTGTGTTTTCTACAGACCGAAGTAAGCCAAGACAGGCACTGTGACATTGTATGGGACAGGAGTAGCCACATGTAGGGAGCTGCTGTGAGAAATGCCAATACTCAGATATGTGAGAAACAGATGCCTTAGCCAGAAGGCCATAATCATTAAAAGAACAAACTTTTGAGGGGATCCAAGATGGCCGCTTAGGCAGTTGTGTCTCCAGATGCACTTTTCCATAATGCCAAAAAGAATGAGGAAGTCTCGTAAGGAGCATTCTCAACTTGCTAAGACTTCCCCTTCGCTTGTTACCTCAACTCCTTGGCTGATGGATGCCTTGGAGGCATCAGGGCTTGAGAGCTCGGCGTCCTCTACTGGATTTGAACTTACACTGGAGCTGTGCTTGCCTCCTCCACTGCCTGTTGGTGTGCTCCATCTGGCTATATCCATTCACCGGGGCTCTGCTTCAGGGAGTAAATGGCGAGTGGAAGGAGGCAGATTAGCTGAGACAATGATGGAGATGGAGTCGGTGGTTGCTGCATCTGCTCTGGCTTTGGGAGTCATTGATCACCGGAAGGAGGGGGAAGGAAAGATACAGAGCGGTACCCTGATTGAGAGTGCTGGAGGTGCTTCAGTAGCCACGGAATCTGTGTTTGGGTTGAGCTCGGGAACACCATTAGTGTTTTCCTTGGAGCGACCAACTATGTTTACTCTGGAGTCAATTTGTACGGCGATTTCTTCACTGGGTACAGTACTGGTTGAGCAGATAAACGGTTTGGCAGCACAAGTTTATTCTAATTCCAAGACATCTTTGGTCAATACAAGGGAGATCAGCACAGATAAAGATTCAATTGGGAATTTACAACTTGAGACTCAGAAACATGAGACTTACTATTCATCTATCATGAAGGATGTTTTTAACTTGAGATTTAAAAATGAACTTTTAAAGAATCAAGTACACTCTACTAATTTGTGATTAGTTAATTTTCCTCGTTTACCTTTAGCTTCTGCTAGGGATATGTTGAAAATGTATATGCAAGATGTTTTGGGGATCTCTCCTGAGTCTCAACCTCCCTTTGCAAAAGTTTATTATATCCCAACTTAAAAGAAAGTTACTGCTTAGACTCAGCCGGGTTCATTGTCTAACTTGCAACATGTTGATATCCGTAATATATCTAATATTTTGGAATCTTCCGAAGCTGAAATTGTGATATCCTCAACTTTATTAATTTCCTTTGCATTGTCATCTGATCGGGAGTGGTTTTTAAGTTATATTTCAAGAAGCACTCCATTCCTTTTAAGGGGTTATTATTTGCCATGTACCCGGAGAGAATTTCTAGTGCTTAAACCCAGGGTATCCTAACTGGGGAGTCTGTTTTTCTTAAAATTTCCATGTAAATGTCTTATATGTTTACAGTCTCAGAGTTTTGTGTTTTATGACCCTGCTCAGCTGGCAGCTTTTTTTAGTTCGCGCCTCCCTCCTCCATCTACGGAATCAGTTATGGTTCATATATTTTACAGCGGTAGTATTTGGATGTGGATTAAACTGCTTGTTTATGTTTTCCTTTCATGATTGTTATATTTTAGTTTCCCACCATCTTGGATCTCTTGATTGTTGGGCTAGTAGGCTTTCTGGTCTATTGTGTTTCTTTTTGTAAGTTTTTCCTTAATCTGTTAACCTTGAAGCCTTTTTCTTTACAAGTATTGTGCTTGGAATTTTGTGAAATGAATAAAAAAAAGAGCATACTTTTGTAGCTCAGCAATATTATGCATCCTTTGGAAAATTGTAAAGTTAGTTAAGGTTTTTGCGAACTTGGTAAAGGTCCATACTTAGCATTTTAAAGAGCATTTTTAGAGATGACCAATGCAAGAATAACTGAATCATTTCTATATTGCCAAGTGCTTTTTGATGCAAGGTACATATGTCATGATGGACATGTTAATGTTTACTTTCTCTATACAGTACACTGAGATTACTTAGCATTTTTCTGGGCATGAAAAAGACTAGTATATAGTGTAGTTTTCATCAGCGTTCACTTATCATTAGTATTTACGTCTAGTTTGCATCAGCAAAATACTGTCAGTGAGACAGCAGCTTAGGAGATGCACATATTAACCGAGGAGGCGGTGGCTGTCAAAGGTGTCCATGGATAGTTCATGGAGACGATTGGAAACATGTAGCTGTCTAGAATATGGTGAATGCGGGGACATCCAAAACCATTTCAACAGCTACCTGTGTCCCATAATATTAGTGGGGATGGATTTCTCCACTTCATTCTATGGCCCATGCCTGCACTCGTGTGCAGCTCTCGCTCTCAATACATGCACGAGCTGGCTGAACAGCATGTTGGACATGCCATGCCGGATATGTCTACTGTATGTGCCAATTCCATAAATGTGGGCATGTCTATACCTGCAAATATGGAATTAGGACTGAATCACGCTTGTGCCCAATTTAAACGTGTCCACCAAAGACAGCTGGCTTATATGGAATCTGCCTCTATGTGCATAACTTTGCGCTTGTGCACATTAAATTTCATCTGCAATTTGAAGGATCAGTCTCCCAATTTTTGAAGGCCCTGTTACAATTTTTCACAATCCTCTTGTGATTTATCAACTTTCAATAATTTTGTGTCATCTGTAAATTTGATCACATTCCTCATTATTCTCATTTCCTGGTTGTTTATGAATATGTAAAAAGCAGCAGATCCTGGGATACAGTACTATTTAGCTTTGTCCATTGAAATAAAATGGCCATTTAGCCCTACTCTTTGTTTTCTACAATATCTTTTAATCAGTTTCCAATCCACCATAGTACACTGCCTCCTGCCCCTTGAATTAATTTTGAGTCTCTCTGAGGGACCTTGTCAATGACTTTCTAAAAATCCAAGTATACTAAATCCAGTGAATCATCGTTATCTACATGTTTATTCACACCTTCAAAAAATGTAGCAGATTGGTTAGGCAAGACTTCCCTTGGATAAATCCATGTTGGCTTCCTCCCATATGTTCAATAATTTTGCTCTTTATAACGGTATCTACCATTTTGCCCATTACTAATGTCATAAACAATTAGAAAATCCAATAAAATTAGGGAATCCCCTTGCGGCTAAACAACTTGATTTGTCGGAGCCGGGAAGCAGGACCTGAAGCAGGGTTTGAATTTTGATAACCCGAAACGTGGGCCATGTTGTCTACCGATTAGCTGATGGTACTTTGGCGGTGCTTTGCGAAATAAGCTAAGTCGATGTTTTCACTTTTGCATACAATTTTTTAAAAAGATATAAATTGCAAAAAAATATATTAAAATAAAGCGAGCGGTCACAGTGGTGTCTGTGGAGCGGTTCCCAGACACTGGGCTGACAGGCTCCGACAAATCAAGTTGTTTAGCCGCAAGGGGATTCCCTAATTTTATTGGATTTTCTAATTGTTTATGTTCCTCATTCTATCCAATACGGTTCGCATTTTTATGCTACATTACTAATGTCAGGCTTACTGGTCTGCATTTTCCCAGTTCACTCCTGGAGCCCTTTTTAAAAATGGCATTAGCTTGGCCACACTCAAAACATCACTTACTATAGACTTAAGGGAAGATATTCAGTAGTGGAGGCTAACACCGTTACAGCGGCTAGCTGTCGTTACTGTAACTTGAACCCAGATATTCAATGCCATGGTCATATCTGGCCATCAACATTGAATAGGAACAAGAGAACAGATACCACGACTGGCAGGATTTCAGGTTTTGTAAAACCCCTTTTATTGACCCCTACGCATTTCGGCCAACGGCCTTCTTCAGGGGGATATCAAATGAGGAAACAAACCTTTGGATAAAAACTTTCATATAAATAAAGACACTGACCACGCTTCAGCATAGCAACCCTTGTCTAGGAAATGTGATAGACATTATGCGGTCCTAACTTTAGCTGCTGTAGTATAACCGGAAAGCAGCTGATCGTCACTAGCTGGTTATCTTCTGTTGCTGCAGACTACCTAAATGCCTTTGAATATCCCCCGTTAGACGTTAATGATAGTTTATAAATTACTAATAGTAGAAACATAGAAACATGATGACAGAAAAAGACCACATGGCCTATCTACTCTGTCCTTCCATAACAACAACTACAACAGTCCACTTTTTACCTTTAGAGATCCTCTGTGTGGGTCCCATGCTTTTTTGAATTCAGTTACTGTCCTCATCTCTACCACCTCCACTGGGAGACTATTCCATGGATCCACTACTCTTTCCGTAAAGAAATATTTCCGCATATCACTCCTGACTCTATCTCCCTTCACCTCATCCCATGTCCCCTCGTAGCAGAACTTGCTTTCAATTGAAAGAGGCTCTATCCCTGAACATTTATGCCACGGAGGTATTTAAACATCTCAATCATATCACCTCTATCCCGCCTTTCCTCTAAGGTGTACATATTAAGATCCTTAAGTCTGTCCTCATATGCTTTATAATGAAGCCCACTAATCATTTTAGTAGCCACCCTCTGCACCGACTCCATCCTGTTCACATCCTTTTGAAGGTGCGGTCTCCAGAATTGCACACCATACTCCAAATGAGGTTGCACCAAAGACTTATACAGAGGCATTATCACCTCCTTTTTTCTGCTAGCCATTCCTCTCCGTATGCACCCAAGCATCCTTCTAGCTTTTGCCGTCGCCTTTTCTACCTGTTTAGCTACTTTAAGATCATCATCATCATAAGATACTAATGCACCCCTGCATCCCTGCCAGCATGGATTTCGCGAAGCACATGGTGTTGAAACATTACTCACAACCTTATTCAACACCATAACCTTAGGTCTTGATAACATCAGACAAGGTTTTGCACTAATCTTCATGGACATTGCCGCCGCCTTCGACACCGTAGACCATGAAGTTCTCCTGCTACGCCTCAGAGAGAAGGGAGTTCACGCTTCAGCTTTGTCATGGTGCGCTTCATACCTCACTGATTGCTGGCAACATGTCCGTTCTGGCCCCTCCAACCTTGATTCCTTCCCCCAAACTAAAGGTGTTCCACAGGGCTCATCTCTATCCGCCTTGCTATTCAATGTCTATATGCAACCCATTTGTGATCTCATCCAATCATTTAATATCAACTGCCTGGTCTATGCTGACGACGTCTTGATGTACATGCCAATTTCGACAGAACATCTTGAACTATCCCCACTTATCAGGTGCTTTGACGCTGTCACAGACTGGCTAAATGCACAAATGCTTAAGTTAAATTTCAAAAAGACAGAAGCCCTCTTCGTCACCAGGAATCCGGCTTTTACTCCACCTCTGTCTATCAAGGTTCGCGACGCAGAGATCATATGCAAGACTACAGTAAGATACCTAGGTGTAACGCTTGATCAACAACTTAATATGAAGGCTCATATCAAAAACATAACAAAGTCGGTCTACCATAAAATCCGGACCCTCCGCAATCTGCGTCAACTGTTAGAGCCTGATGACTTCCGAACTGTCTTTCAGGCCCTAATAATGCCTCACTTTGACTATGCCAATGCGATCTTGTATGGTCTACCTAAGTGCACGACTAACCCCTTACAACTTGCAATGAATTCAGCTGCAAGAATCCTTCATGGAGCCTCAAGAAGTTCTCATATTACCCCAATACTAAAACAATTGCACTGGCTACCCATACAAGCCAGGATCTCATTCAAGATCCTAATTATGACCCATAAAGCCATCAAGAAATACCCTGCTACTGCCATTACTGACCTAATTTCAATCACACCTCCCAATCGAGCAAGGAGATCGAATGCCGCAAATACTCTCATATTACCTAAGGCAAGCACAAAGTGTTCTCAATTCACTAGATCCAGAGCCTTCTCCTTCTTTGCTCCATCCTGCTGGAATGCACTACCAGCAACTATCAGAACGATCAGTGAACTCTCCCAATTTAGGAAGGCACTGAAACGTCACCTCTTTCTTCATCACTATGATGTTGCAGTCTTCCCCCCACACCCACCCACTCTCACATCTCAATGCAGCACCTCAAACTCATGCACGTCACATTCCCAGACTGATCACTCGCAATCACACCTTCCCCTCCAACCACCATGTTAAGGGACTGGTTATTTATACCCTATTTTACCTGTTATACCTTCTTAATGCATACCCAAGTTTAATTTTCCTGTTTAATGTATACCCAAGTTATTATACCTGTTTCACTGTAAGCACAAATCACGAAATTGAGATGTGCAACTCTTATGTTCATTGTAAACCGCACTGATGTTGAATAGCGCGGTATAAAAGAGACTGCAAATAAATAAATAAATAAATCAGACACAACCATGCCTAGGTCCCGCTCTTCTTTAGTGGACAAAAGTACTTCACCTCCTATACTGTATTACTCCCTTGGATGGCTGCAGCCCAAATGCATGACCTTACATTTTTTAACATTAAATCCCAGCTGCCAAATTCTAGACCATTCTTCAAGCTTAGCTAGATCCCTCCTCATGTTATCCACACCTTCCTGGGTGTCTACTCTATTGCAGATTTTGGTATCATCCGCAAAGAGGCAAACCTTACTCGACAGCTCTTCAGCTATATCATTAACAAAGATGTTAAAAAGAATCGGACCAAGGACAGATCCCTGGGGCACACCACTGGTAACATCCTTCTCCTCAGAGTGAGCTCCATTTACTTATAGGTCCATTTAGGTCTTCAGTTTCATTGTTGAGTCCTTTCAGCACTCTGGAATGTATGCCATGTGATTTGTTCAGGTGATTTGTTGTTCTTTATTTTATGAAATTGCCTTATTACATCTTCCAAGTTCACTGACATTTGTTTCAATGATATGTAAGTGTGTGTCTGGGTGAGTGAGCATAGTGTGGGTAGTAACTGATGCTGTATGTGAGGTGGTGGAGAAGTGCATTCAAATAGTATAATGATTTTGTTTCTCTCCATAGGAAGACTGTTTATCTGTATGTGTATGTCTGTACTTGTACATCTGCAGGTATATTTTTTCGGTTCATCTTAAAATTAAAAGTATAAAGAATTTACACAAATAAAGAACTTTACTGCAGCTATTGCACAAAACTGTTGCAAGCATATTGTCTAAGTCATTCAAAAATCAGTTTAAATTCCTCATTCTACAGTAACATGTCAGATCGTATACGTATCGCGGATAATATACCATGTGCCCTGAAAAACTATTCAAGTATGCAAAATGCATATGCCCAGTAGAATTAATATTATGCTACTTAGTTCAAGAAACCACTCTAAATTTTGTTCTACATAAAAAAGAAAAAGAAAACTCGGTGACATCATTATGCCCCAAACTATTCAGCCGAACCTTTCAAAAAACTTGACCAAACTGCACAGCCTTAGGAAAAGGATTAGTTATTCTGTCAACTGTAGTTACCCACTTGACTTATTTAAATTCTTAGAAATATCACTGAATGAAAAACCTTCAGAACAAGAGGAATCTTACAGTAGAATTGTTTTCCATTACAAGTGAAAGACAAATCCTTTTTCAATTATTTTAGATGTATTTTCATTTAATTTAGACATTTTTTATCTACTCAACTATACTAAGATCAAGTTGGAATATAGCAGTAAAATAAAGTACAAGATGTACCAGTAAAACAATAACAATTTAATAAGGTTAATAGGTTACTACAAAATAAAACAAGTTAAAATAAATCCAGGACTAAACAAAAAAGATTTTAAAAAGGAGCAATCAAACTAACAAGCATATAAATGTAAACAATTGGATAAGCATGTGGAGCCTGGATCATGAAATTCTTTCCAACGCCTCTGTATGTGTGCATAGTTGCATTGTCTCTGTATTTGTCTTTGACTTGGAGGAGAGAGATGAGGGGGGCATATTGAATGGTGCCATACTTGAACATTCCATAGGTTTATAAAGAATAATAAAATATGAAGGCAGATTTTAGATAACATATAGAGAGGGAAATTTACACATCCAGGCCAAGAAGTGGCCACAATATTTTACAAGAGGTTCTGCCAAACAGAGCCTCCTGTCAAATAGGTAAGGAACTGGACATGCATGTCTCTCCATATCTGCTTTTAAAAAGCTTCACATGGGGGAATATATGTGCAAGTACTAACATTAGTTAGGATGAGACAGCTGCCTCAGACAGCAAAATATGGGGGTCAGCAAAAGTACCCCTAAAATATCCCTGCAGCAGTCACCTCATTTCTGTCTGACCCCCCATGGCAGTGTTTACTTCCTGGCCACTGCTGCCAGTTCTCTCAAGGTCTGCAGCAATGGCTGTGGCAACCATGAGCTAAGCACAAAGCACAGGGTCTTTGAGACGCAAGTGCTTCCAAGGCCCTGCCACTTCTACCCCCTTCTTATATATATGTAAATATTTGTACATACCATGTGAATAGTTTCCCTGTTATCCCAGTTTGTTTATGCCTTGTTCTATGTAAGCACATTGTGATATTTAATGCATTGTTGCTCTGTTCAGTTTTACTGTAAACCGCGCTGATTTCAATAGCGCGGTATATAAAAAATAAAAATAAATAAATAAATATACTTTTTGCATGAGAGGGAGGTGGGCTGATAGGGCCCTGGAAGCACTTTTGTGACTCTCAAAGACCTTGCATTTCATGTTTAGCTTATTGTCAAAGCTGCCTTTTTTCTCAGTAGCTAGTGAGATTGAGAGGAGTGAAGGACATGGGGGAGCCATAATGGCGGTATAATGGACATAGGGAGGAGCAGGGGTCCATAACATAACAAAGGGAGATTCTTTGCATGGGAGGGGGCCTTAAGGGGATGGAGGAGGAAGAAGAACAGAGAGAGGACCATAAGCAGATGGAGGAGAGATGCTAAAGATGGAAGGGGCCATAGGGCAATGGAGGGGGATGCTGGACATGGATGGTAAGGGGGTGGATGAAGACACATGCAGATGGAGGGAAATTCTGGACATGGAGGATGGAGTGAGAAAAAAGGGTTACTGAATGGGAGAACAGGGAGTGGACACTGTATGGGAGAGATTGGATGGGGAAAGAGTGAAGAAAAGATACTAAATATGGGAGTAGGGTGGAGTAGAAAGAAAACAATTAAAGGTTCAGGAAGAAGAGATGGAGAATAGGAGGGCTATTAAGAGTTGAAAAATGGTAGGTAGATGCAGGAAAAAGAAGGAAACTAAGGACAAAATGGTAAGAAGGATAAGTAAAATATGAGCTACTGGACAGCTAAAAGGAAAAGATCACTGTCAGAGATGGAAGGAAGTGAAGATGACAGGAGGGAGAGAAGTAGCAGATGGACTTAAGACCATAAAAAGAAGTTAATAAAATAGGAAAGCAGAAATCAGAGACTGGGATCAATACGATTAGAGAATAAAATGGCCCAACAACAAAGGTAGAAAAAACAATTTTTATTTTCAATATACTGATAGGAATATGCTAGTTTTTGAAATTGACATGCTCAGTCTTCATATTTTACACAATAAAGGAGCATCTACATTTCTGTTTCCATGATGTATCTCATGCAAAGTCTGCTTTCTTGGGGTTTCAGTTTAATTTTGTTTACTTATTTCTATCTTTAGTTTGTAGTCACTTATTCTGTACTTAGTGGGGGTTTATCTATGTTCTGCATCAGTGACTGAAGCCACATGTTCCATTAGCATGGACTTTCTACGTAGGAATCTGCAATGTTGTAATCCAGTTTGTTATGTTTTCTGAATAGGTATATGAATGTGCTAGGGTGTGATGCTATATTTATGATGTTGTTCTTTTCTAGACAGGATCCTTGTTTGAGTTTTGAAAGTTGATGCTTAAAGGTACTTAGTTATTTTGCTTATGTATAGGTCCAGAGTTATTGTTGTAGAGTTTTGTTTTACTTCATAATATGCCTACAACTGGTGAAGGTTTATAATGCTGTTAGTGAAATGACACCAGAATCAGAAATTAATTATGGGTATGCTGAGCTCTATGGGGAAATGTCTTTGTTCTGCTCTGCACTCATTTTTGAGAGAGGCATTTCTTTAGATGCAGAATATATGTTCAAAAATAATGAACATAAGAATGCAAGAACATAAGATATGACATACTAGGTCAGACCAAGGGTCCATCAAACCCAGTATTATGTTTCCAACAGTGGCCAATCCAGGTCACAAGTGCCTGTCAGGTTCCCAAAAGGTATACGGATTCCATGCTGCTTGTACAATGGATAAGCAGTGAATTTTCATGGTCCTTTTTAATAATGGTTTATGGACTTTTCCTCCAGGAACTGTCCAAATCTTTTTTAAATCCAGCTATATTAAGAGTTTTCACTATATCCTCTGGTGATGTATTCGAGTTTGATTACTTGTTGAGTGAAAAAATATTCTCTCTGATTAGTCTTAGCTTCATTGTGTGTCTCCTAGTTTTTTACATTCTGAAGGAGCAAACAACTGATCTAAATTTACCCGTTCCACATCAAACATTATTTTAAAGAACTCTAACATATCTCCTTTCAGCCATCTCTTTTCCAGGTTGAAGAGCCCTAACCTTTTAATCCTTTTCTCGTAGAGATATCTTTCCATCCCTTTTACCATTTTGGTTGTTCTCGGTATCTTTTCCAATTCTGCTATATTCTTTTTAAGCTATGGTGACCAGAACTGCACATAATATTCAAGGTGCAGTCACACCATGGAATGATACAGAGGCAGCTCAATAAAACCAGCAGACTTCAGGCATCCTGGTCTCTTTAATTGCCACCCAGACGACACACAGATCACTTCTTGCTTCCGATTTTGAGATGAGATCTCTGCAACTCCCACGATCATCTCAGGAAGAGCAACCACAATGCAGGAGCAAGGTCCGTTTGTATTGATCAAAATTACATAAGTTCAGCCTTCTGCACAAGGCCCCCACTTGAACCAGGATTTGCGATCCCTGCCTCAATATCAGACGGCCAATCCTCCCGCTGCTCAGCTCCGCCTCACGGCATCATCACTGAGCGACACAGAAGCTCAATAAAGTCAGCAGACTTCAGATGCCTCCTCGCCATGCGAAAGGGCCCTTAGGCATTGCCCTTGGAGTGTGGACACCTCAATAATCCGGAGGAGACATACTATAACCCTCGCAATGACATCTATGGTAGGAAGAGCACCGACAGGTTTGAGCATACCCCACTGGGAACGCTAAAGTGATAAGTGTACTTGTTGCATATTAAAGGTATTTTCAGCATTAGATTGATGACAAGGTTTTGTTGCCCTCTCTCACTATAGAATATCTTGCTTATTGCTGTTCAACAAAGACTTGTGTGTCCTTTAGAAACCTTGAGAATTGGAGATGTGCATGGTATTTATTTATTTACATTCTCTTTTATACCATGCTATTCTGCATCAGTGTGGTTTACATTGAACAAACTGAAATTACATTGAACAGGGCATTATAACTTGGAGATAACTATTTTACAGGGAACATGGGCTATGAAGGGTTAAGTGGCTTGCCCAAGACCACAAGGAGCACCTGTGGGACTAGAAACCTCAGTCCTTCCAGCCCAAGGTTGCTGTCCTCTAGTGGGATTTGAACCCCTGACCTTCTGGCCTGAAGTACCTTGCCCCAACCACTAGGCCACTCCTACACTGATTGTTATCTGTAGACTTAATTGAGGATCCTATGACTGCTCCCTTCTCTGTTCTCTATTCTCTATTCTCATTAATACGTAAGCGACAGGCAGTGAATGTTTTTATAAGCTATTATCTAGTCCTGATGTAAATATTTAGCCAATTACTGACCATCTATATAGATCCAATATGGAGACACAGAGGTACATGTACCTAAAACACTTATACTGCTTGTTAGTGATATTCTGCCTCATTTCAGAGAGCAACTCACACCCTAGTACTTTCAGCCAACACCAAAATATCCCCAAAATACATAGACATGTTCGTACCATCAACACAATTGTTGCTCATAGAGGCACAAATGGATGTAGGCACCACCATGACAATCTTATCTATATTAAAACTAAAATACCTTTCACCTCCCACAATAAGCCAGACAACTCGACACCAGTTAAATGCTATCTATTTAATGCATGATCTATAAGGAACAAAATACCAGTCATAACAGATCTTGTTAGAGGTAGCAAACCGGACATTGTCTGTATTACAGAAACATGGCTCTCAGAAACAGACACGGTGTCAACCAATCAGCTATGTATGCCTGGATATGGCATATTTCTTTGTCCCAGAATTACAGAGAGGAGGAGGTGTCCTTATAATTATAAAACAGGAGCTGAGCTTAAAGCCTCACCCCTTCTAACTAAATATGTTGAGGGTATGGATATCCTCATCACAGAAAATAAACAGCTATCTATCTGTCTTCTGTACAGACCACCAACCCCTAACCCAGATAGCCTAGCAACAATTATAGAAACTGTCTGTAATGCCTCCTTAAAAAAGCTTTTAATTTTGCTGGGGGCCTTTAACCTAGCATCAATACACAATGCCTATTCATTAATATTTCTTGTGGTGCTCCTTGTGGTCTTGGGCAAGCCACTTAACCCTCCATAGCCCATGTTCCCTGTAAAATAGTTATCTCCAAGTTATAATGCCCTGTTCAATGTAATTTCAGTTTGTTCAATGTAAACCGCACTGATGCAGAATAGCGCGATATATAAGAGAATGTAAATAAATTTCTTAACTCTATGTCTGATATGGAATATGAACAGCTTGTCCAGGTCCCTACTCACAATAAAGGTAATATTCTGTACTTAATATTCCTGCCCAGCAAGCTTTGCCAGTACTTCCCATATTCCCCTCCAAAAACAAGGCCAGTCACATGATCTGACCACTATTTAATAGACTTCAGATTCCCATCCCGAGTTCCACACACATAATCAGATAATAAGGTCCTTCAGACTATGCAATATAAAGCTTTTGAGAAGGAAGCCTTCTTAGATGCGAGCCTTCCCCAAATCAATTCCACATCAATGAATTTAGATGCCTTAGTTGAAAACTGGAACACTGCATTAGCAAACGCCTCTTCTGCTCAAATCCATAATATAGTAATAGGCAGGTGTTCAGAAGATTGGTACTCACATGACCTTAGGAAAATAAAAATATCCTTGAGGAGGATCGAGCTCATGTAGAGAACCACAAAATCTACTGAAGACAAACTAATCTATACGTACACATTCCAACACTATAAAGATTCCATAAATAACAAAAATAAGGAATAACGTTCCAAGATTCTTACCAATTTCCTCAACTGCCCCAGAGAGTTATTTGAAATTATTAAAGCGCTCACCAAGACACCTAATACGGAAACAAATAACCCTACTATAAAACAACAAACCTTGACTACCCATTTGATGAATAAATTAAAAAGAGCTCCAACAGAAACCCTCTTTCAACTCAACACAGACTACACTTCATTTGTAGGATTGCAAGTCTTTAACAAAATACATTTAAAATACCGGAATAATATAATATCCAAAATCAACACAATTACTTACAGTCTAGATCCAGTCCACTCAATTGGCTGGAAGTTACACTTACGAAGCTATTGCCATTATCCTTAACATGGTCGAACAGTCATTGAGACAAGGTATAATGTCATCATCTCTAAAACATGCAATGATTTGCCCAATATTAAAAAGAATAGGTCAATGGATAAAGAAAGCCCTGCATCATATAAACCAGTCTCCAGCTTTCCCTTCCTGGCAAAGGTTATTGAAAAGATTGTGGAAACCCAATTACAAGATTATATTGATCTGAACGCCCCATTGGATGAGAATCAATACGGCTTCAAACAGAATCATGGGGTTGAGATGCTTCTGCTTGCTCTCATCGATAAACTGATCAGAGGTAATGATAACTCTTATAAGGCTTTTGTTCATATTTCTAGTCAGTGCTTAGGCATTTGACTATCAGTCATAGCCTTCTCCTCATCACACACCTCCATCAAATAGGAATACATGGCATTGTACTTCAGTGGTTCCTATCACATCTCACTAATTGTACCCAACAAGTCAAGACTGGACAGCAGACCTCCAAATTATACAAACAAGAGCAGGGCCTACCCAAGGCTCCGCCCTCTCAGCCCTCCTGTTTAACTTACACCTTCAGACCATCTGCAACATATTAAAAAAATGTAATGTAGGATATCATGTTTATGCAGATGATATAAAGTTATATCTCCCCATCAACATATCAGATCTCTTACCACATCAGATTAAGTCCTGCTTTAGTGAAATGGCACAGTGGCTAACCTCACATAACCTCAAAATAAATGATAACAAAACTGAGGTATTATATGTTAGCAGGAACCATAGCTTTATTCCTCCTCTCAAGATCCAACTTCAAGAAGCTGAACTTGAAGTTAAAAAAAGAAAAGAAATCAAATACCTTGGAGTAAACCTCGATCAGTCACTTAGTATGCTTACCCACATAAAACAATCTACCAGCTCAGTTTATTATAAACTAAGGATGCTCCAGTAGTTGAGACCATTACTCTTTAATTATGATTTCTGATCTGTGCTCCAAGCTATGATCACTCACACATCAATTTTTGAAATAATATACTCCAGGGGCTCCCTAAGCAGACTCTCCATGAGCTTCGGATGGCCCAGAATGTTGCAGCCCGTATAATTTCCAAAAGCCAAAGCACAGACCACATAACACCCATTCTATACAATTTACATTGGTTACCAGTGCTAATTAGGTGCTCCTTGTGGTCTTGGGCAAGCCACTTAACCCTCCATAGCCCATGTTCCCTGTAAAATAGTTATCTTCAAGTTATAATGCCCTGTTCAATGTAATTTCAGTTTGTTCAATGTAAACCGCACTGATGCAGAATAGCACAGTATATAAGAGAATGTAAATAAATAAATAAATAAATAAATAAATTAGGATAAGATACAAATCATTAATGGCCACTTTTAAAGTACTCAGGGATACAGCCCTTCATAACTCTCTCTGTCAGATGAAAGATTACGATGAGGCTGCACCCAGAACACGATAATAGTCCCTAGAGATTTTCATAAAATGAATCGCTCTACCAATAATAGTTAGTTTTCTTATTTTGCTCTTACACTCTGGAATTCCCTTCCAGAAAAACTAAGACCCATTAAGGATCTACAGACATTCCAGAAGGAAATCATGACACATCTATTTCTCGAGCATTTTGGGGATCCACCAGAGCAGAGCAAAATGTTTCCAACTTAACAACTGCTCATTAGAGTTTCCCTCACTGTTTATCCATGAGGGAAATCAAACCCCATTATAGAGTAGCTGTGAAAATAGAACATCCTTGTAAATGTGTTGTTTGTAAATATGTTGACTGTAACTATGTTATGAACAATCCTAATGTAAAATCAATGTTCAAAGTCTCCCACGCAACACTGATTATAATGTTATCCTTATGTCGCATGTAACACGTTTTTTTCGTTGTAAACCGCCTTTGATTCCTGGAAAGGGCGGTATAGAAAAACTCATAAATAAAATAAGATTATAATATCCTTGGTTTTACTCTCCATTCCTTTCTTGAATAATCTTAGCATTCTATTTGCTTTCTTGGCCACAGCTGCACATTGGGCAGAGGGTTTCAATGTACTATCTATGGTGATGCTCAGATCCTTTTCCTGAATGCTGATTCCTAATGTGGAACCTTGCCTCATGTAACTGTAATTTGGGTTGTTCTTCCCTAAGTGCATAACTTTGCACTTGTCCAAATTAAATTTCACCTGCCATTTGGACACCCAGTCTCCCAATTTTTCAAGGTCCTCTTGCAATTTTGCACAATCCTCTTGTGTTTTAACAATTTTGAATTATTTTGTTTCATCTGCACATTTGATTGCACTCACTTGTTTTTCCATTTCCAGGTCATTTATAAATATGTTAAAAAATAGCGGGCCAGCACAGATCCATGGGATACTCCACCTTTCTCCATTGAGAAAAATTGTCCATTTAGTCCTTTTCTATGTTTTCTATTTTTTTACCAGTTCCTAATCCACAATAGTACACTGCCTCCTGTCCCCATAAGTTTCTCCAAAAGGACCTTGTCAAAGGCTTTCTGAAAATCCAGAAACGCTATATCAACCTTTATCTACCTCTTATTCACACCTTAAAAAAAACAGTATGAGATTTCTGAGACTAAAGACTTTCCTTAGTGAAATCCATGTTGGCTTTTTGCCATTAAACTATGATTATCTACATGTTCAGTAATTTTGTTCTTAATAATGGTTTCTACCATTTCGCCCTGTACTGACGTCAGGCTCACCGATCTGTAGTTTCCCAATCACCCTGTAACTCTTTTTAAAAATTGGTGTTACATTTATAGACTGTTTATGAACTGCATTTGTGGTTTTCATTTTTCTTTTTTTCTCTTGTGCAAGGACCTTGCATCTTTGTTTTTTGCAGAATATATATTTCTATTTAGTATCATGCTGGTTGAGTGTGTAGTGTTGAGTCAGTATGCCTCTTAGGCTATATAATTAAAGTGATACAATTTTTATTGCATATCAACAGCATTGGAAAGTTAAAAAATATATATATATAGCCTGGGAATAAGTTGCTTTCTTTATTCTGGTTGAGGGTTTCCCCCTTCTCCCTGACTGGGGCTTTGAGAATGCCTTCCTGCTTTGGATGACAGGGGAAGAGCTCATCTCTCACGTCAGGCGTCAGATTTCCTTGAGGGCCTTCCCCCCCCCCCCCTCCTTGTGTGAGAAATGTTTTAAAATCACTGTTCCTGTTGTAGATGAACACCAAATGCAGCAGCAAAAGTCTTTCCTCAGTAAGGCTGGGAATGTGATTATGGAGTGTGTGTGTGGAGGGGGGGTTATACAGAGGGGCCATCAGGTGTGTTGCTTCCAACTGTGGGGGGGCTTGTGGGGGACTGGGGTTGGGATTGTATGGTAGGGATGCTGATCAGGAAAGGCATCACTGTCAGGGATGTGAACAGAAAGAAGATGTCAGCATTGGTAGCTGCCCTGTCTTTAATTTGTACCTTGCGGCAGCTGTAAATACTGACAGCTATATTTTTTCATAGAGACATGGATTCCCCTTCTAAGATGGTGAATCTAAATTGATATTGTAGATCCATCCTAACCATTCTCTCCCTCCCTCCTTAGGCATGCCCTCTTGACAACTATACATAGTAACCATCCCACCATGTAAATAACCCCTGTTCTAAAATGCCTTTTACACATGTTTGCCAATCTGCATGTGTAAATGCTACTTTTTAGATGTGGAGATGCTTCTAAAATAATTCCCTTGGTCTCTTTTAATTTTCATTAAAGTTGCATTATCACAGCATAACATGCATTAAAGGTAAATCAGTGGTGTACAAAGGGCGGGATGTGGGGGTGGCCCACCACAAATGCCGGCCGGGAGAGGGGCGCACCCCTGCCAGGCCCATAGAGTCAGCCCAACATTTAAGCTGGCTTTGCAGCAGTGCCTTGCGCTCCAATGGCTGGCCGCTACTCCCTCCAAGGCAAAGTCTCGTGACTCGCGAGACTACGGCCAGGAGAGAAGAGCATCCAGACCCTGGAGCGCGAGGCACCATGACAAAGCCAGCTTAAATGGAAGTTTGCAGCACTGCCTCCTGGGCCCGGCTGGGGATGCAGGAGTGCATTGCAGCACACAGCGCTACACCATGTGGTCAGTGCAGGCAGCCTGGGGGTTGCCCGCTCCAGGTGCAGAAGAGGCTAGGAATGGCACCGAGCTAAAGAATTTTAATTAACTGACCTGTAAAGCATGTTGCTGCAATAACAGCTTAGAGATATGCATTCATTGCGTAACTAATATTAAAATGTAATGAATGGCAACATTTTCTGTCAGTTCTGGGGCAAACTAACCTAATGCGCATGGGCAGGCTTTTGATGAACGGCCATTCTGTATCTTTGTTTTGGTCATGGCGTGTGCATGTGACCAGGTACAGTAGGGTCACTCTAGAAAGGGGAAAAGGGGAAGGAGGGGTAACAAACAAGAAGCATGAGGCACTTCAGCCAATCTTGTTGGAAGTTCTTGACAAGCAGCCAAAGAAATGTATTCTTGCCTGAATTATTCAAATCCCAAGAGTCATAATGTTCCTACAGAGCTGGAAGACACAGCCTGCACTACCCAAGAGAATCATTTTGCCTGCAACTTTGAGGGAGAGAGAAAGGGTTACTGTTGCTCGGGCAAAGGACTTAAAAGCAGACAAGGAAAACAACTCTTGCAGGGAGCAGTGTGCCTCCTTTTTTTAAAAAGAGAAGTGCTGCAGTTAGTACTTCAGGGTCTATTCTTTCAACTTTAAGTTTTAGAGATTTTTTCAGGGTGGCCTGCTCTTGGAGGGAAACTCTGGGGGGGGGGGGGGTAGGGAAGGATCAGGAAAGTGCGAGGTAGGCTAGGAAAGGTGTGCTTACACTTTGCATGCTTATGTTCCTACGGGCTGATGCAGAAAGACCAACGCTCCCTTTGCACGAAGATAATGCAACTTATACGCACAAGTTCTGACAGGCCAAATGCAGAAAAGAGACTGATGAGCATGTAAACAGCAAAGGAAAAGCAACAGTACACAGTAACGCCAAGTGTATTTAAATTATAGACAAATGAGCTGCGCGTATTAAAATGGCATACTAATATTGTCTGCGCCCATTGCAGAGAAACACGTAGAGGATTTCATAACCAGCCAAAGCACCAATATCTCTACTACTGGGTCTGAGGTGGCTTAAGCATCCTGCACGTGCTCGGACAGTCAGAGCACATATGCAAATTAGCCACACGATGCTCCTGTTTCTCTGGGGCAGCATGCCAAACTTGCGCCGGTAAATTGAAAGGCAATGTCAGGAAATACTTTTTCACTGAAAGGATGGTGGATGCTTGGAATGCCCTCCCGATGGAAGTGGTGGGGGCAAACACAGTGATGGAATTCAAAATGGCATGGGACAGACACAGTGGATCCCTTTACAGCAACAGGATAAAATCAAAATAAACTGAACCATCTAATTTCTCAACAAATAGGGGTGTACTACATGGAGCAGTGGGTTCACCCCTAAACAAAGATGAGGGGAGGGGTGGCCTGCACAGAGTGGTAGGTGCACCCCTAAACAAAGACATGGGTGCACCTACCCTGCCATCTTGCTCCTGCCATCATACTGGGCAGACTAGATGGACCATACTGTTTTTTATCTGCCGTCATTTACTATGTTACTATGTTACTTCTGTTCGCATGTGTTTGGCTTGCTCTCCCAGTTTAACGCTGCCTTTTGCGCCACAGTTTAATGCATGGCTAATTTACATATGTGCCCCTTTCTGTATGCTGGCGCTGAAGTTGCACGCTATCATTGTGCTGCATAGGAGCATACAGAGTTTATAGCACACGACTTCAGAGCTGGCTTTCTGCATCGGCCCGCTAGTTTGTGAGCACTGGTAGCAGGTGCGTGCTGCAGTGAAAACGTGAGCTTACTATACAGTATCTATTCCATCTTTCTCACCTATTGATTGTACAGAATTTAAGTATATTGGAATAAAATTATTATGTTTCCTTAAGGAAAGTGGATTTTTTTTTATTGTCAAAGCTTATCTAGGCTTGAGAAAGGAATCCATATTGATCAACAACCCCTCTTCCAAGTGAGTTGAAGAGTAGCAGCAAGGAGGGCATGGCACAGGGAAGACATAGCAGACTGTTCGTGAAACCCAAGCAAAAATATGAGACACAATAGTTGGAGTTATGGCATTTCCAAGTTGCCAAATGCTAGTGGGTGGTGGAGCACTGTAAAAGGCAGGAGGTCCTTGTCCTGAGGAGCTGCAATTCATTCTGATACGAATGTTAGCAATATGATAGACTCCCTCTCCCAAGTGAGTTGAAAGTGTCAGCAGGAAGGGTAGGGCACTGGTCACTCTAGGGCAGGGGTCGGCAACCCGCGGCTCCGGAGCCGCATGCGGCTCTTTCTCACCTTTGCCGCGGCTCCGGAGCACACTGCCCGCCCGGTGACAGGCAATAGTTTTGTAAGCTCCCTCCCTTCTTCTGCAGCCGCGGCTCCCTGCCTCTTAGGGAACCGCGGCTGTGCTTTTAAAATCATCTCGGAGCCCTTCCTGTCTTGACGGGCTCCGTGCAGCATTGTCCCGCCTCTAAAGGAAGTTTGGAGGCGGGACAATGCTGCCCGGAGCCCGTCAAGCCAGGAAGGGCTCCGAGATGATTTTAAAAGCACAGCCGCGGTTCCGTAAGAGGCAGGGAGCCGCGGCTGCAGAAGAAGGGAGGGGAGCTGACATGGAGGGAGGGAGCAGATATGGATGGAGGGAGGGGGGCTGACATGGAGGGATGGAGGGGGCTGACATGGAGGGAGGGAGCTGATATGGATGGATGGAGGGAGGGGGGCTGACATTGAGGGATGGAGGGAGGGAGGGAGGGGGGCGGACATGGATGGATGGTGGGTGGAGGGGCTGACATGGAGGGAGGGAGCTGATATGGATGGAGGGAGGGGGGCTGACATGGAGGGATGGAGGGGGCTGACATGGAGGGAGGGAGCTGATATGGATGGATGGATGGAGGGAGGGGGGCTGACATGGAGGGAGGGAGCTGATGGGGCTGACATGGAGGGAGGGGGGCTGACATGGATGGAGGGAGGGAGGAGGGGCTGACATGGATGGAGGGAGCTGATATGGAAGGAGGGAGGGGGGCTGACATGGAGGGATGGAGGGGGCTGACATGGAGGGAGGGAGCTGATATGGATGGAGGGAGGGGTCCTGACATGGAGGGATGGAGGGGGCTGACATGGAGGGAGGGAGCTGATATGGATGGAGGGAGGGGGGCTGACATGGAGGGATGGAGGGGGCAGAAATGGAGGGAGGGAGCTGATAAGGATGGATGGAAGGAGGGGGGCTGACATGGAGGGAGGGAGCTGATGGGGCTGACATGGAGGGAGGGGGGCTGACATGGAGGGAGTGGGGCTGACATGGATGGAGGGAGGGAGGAGGGGCTGACATGGAGGGATGGAGCTGATATGGATGGAGGGAGGGGGCTGACATGGAGGGATGGAGGGGGCTGACATGGAGGGAGGGAGCTGATATGGATGGAGGGAGGGGGGCTGACATGGAGGGATGGAGGGGGCTGACATGGATGGAGGGAGGGGGGCTGACATGGAGGGGGCTGACATGGAGGGATGGAGCACTGGTAATGGGGTTGAGGGGACTAGCACTGGAAATGAGCTGATTAGGGGAGGCTAGGACTGGTAATGAGCTGATGGGGGGTAGGACTGGTATTGGGCTGATTAGGGGAGGCTAGCACTGGTAATGGGGTTGAGGGGGGATTAGCACTGGAAGCGAGCTGATTGGGGGGCTTTGAATGGGCATGGGCTGATTGTGGGGAGGGGAGGATAGAGCTGCTGGCCCTGGAAGATAACTGGGGGCTAAGGCTGCCATGGTATTTGTACTAGAAGGGACTGGTCAGTGGGGAAGGAGGGGGATTGGAAGGAAATGGACACCAGTGGCAATCATGGGAATGCAAGTTGACATTGGAAGGTACTGGGAGTGAGGACTGGAAAGGGGCTGATATTGGGGAGGGTTACTGGGACTGGAAATAGGCTGATGGAAAGAAGTGAAGAAAACGAAAGAAGAGATAAGAAATGGCAGATGGACCATAGACCACAGAAAGAGAGCTAAGAGAAGACAGGAAAGCAGAAGCCTCAGATCGGGACCAGCATGATCAAAGAATAAATTGGTCAGACAACAAAGGTAGAAAAAATAATTTTATTTCATATTAGTGATTTGACTACAAAATCATCATAATTTTGAAATCAAATATTGTTACTTGTTGTTGTGATATTTTCTGGCGTATTTTTTTTGGTGTGCGAAGGAAGAGGGGTAGTCTTATACGGCGAGTATAGGCCAAACACCTATATTTTAACAGGAAAAGTAGGGGGTCGTATATAGCATTAAGGTAAGAAACAATATATGCAGTGTTAGATTTGTTTTAAATGTCGCAATGGTTTTGCGGCTCCCAGGGTTTTTTTTCCCTTCGGAAACGGGTCCAAGTGGCTCTTTATGTCTTAAAGGTTGCAGACCCCTGCTCTAGGGTCTATACCAGTCTATGCAGAGAACCCAGGGTAAATATCTGAGACACCATAGTTGTATTACAGTACTTCCAAGTTGTAAAGTGCTACTGGCTATTGTTGGCTTAGCCCCATTATGAGAATATATGTTTCCTTGTCCATACAAAGTGCCTCAGGAAAAAATACAGTACTTAGAGTTTCCTAAATGACTGGAGTGCACCCCTTGGTTCCTTAGAGTGTTACTACTGGGAATAAGGCATTCCAGACTGCCTTCTGTGTTGGCTCTCCTCAGATGTTTTAGGTCCTTGCAGTGTGCTGTGCAGGTTCTCTTTGAGTGTTCTACAGCCTTACATCCAGTATTACTGCTGAGCTGTTCTTCTTTCAGTATTTTGCTACCTGCTTTAGCATGCAGTTCCTAGCAGCCCAAGTCCAGGAATAAATGATCCTGGAAGATTGGGGGAACTTGCCTACCACTGGCAATGCGCCTTGAGCTCTCTCTTCAAAGTAACCTTCAAATTTCAATTTTAGTACTTGTTTGGAGGTTCTAGCAGGGGAGCACAGCATTTACATCTCTAGTAAAAAGGGTTTTATATTGAAAGTTTTATTTAGTTTGGAATTATTATGAGCTCATCATGGGAAAATATAATACCATTAGATCCCTTATGGCAAATCAGGATATAATAACCAAGTTAGCAGATTGTGGTAGAATTATCATTCTTGCTAGGGATTATTGCATTAATGAGATTGAATACTGACAAGATGATTGACATTCCCTAAGCAAAACCTCAGCCTTAAGCCCCTCTATCCCCAAAATTTTAGATTTTTTTTTTTAAATTAAAGTTTTAACATCATATAATGAGGCCAATAGTTCAAGACAATCAAGAAAATACAAGCATATAAACCAATAATCAGTAACATGAAATGATCAAGTCCACATCACCGGGACCCAGACGTGAATTTAAATACAAGAAAATAAACCATCATGAAATCAAGGCTTAACAAACCCATAACACAGAGGCAATCACTATATACTCACTCATCCCGACTAACCTCAACAGAACCCTGCCGTTCCAAGATAAACTTCTCTAAATGAACAACATCAGAAAATATATAAACAGCTCCCTCGTAATTAACAACACATTTGCAAGGAAAACGGAGAAAAAAAGTAGCACCCAACTTTAGGACTCGAGGCTTTAACGTCAGAAAAAGCCTCCTCCTAAGTTGCGTGCTACGTGAAACATCAGGGAATATATTTATCTTATGGCCACAAAAGGGGGTCGTCTTTTTTTTAAAGAAAGCTTTAAGAATTCGTTGTTTATTTTCTAATGATGTCAAAGATACCACCAACGTAGCACGAGAATTAATAGTATCGGTGGAGTCTTCCAAAAAATCAGTTGAGATTGAATACTGACAAGATGATTGACATTCCCTAAGCAAAACCTCAGCCTTAAGCCCCTCTATCCCCAAAATTTTAGATTTTGATATTTATGAATTTATTTATTTTTTTATTTATTTAACAGATTTTTATATATCGCCTTATCTTTTAATCAAAGTGGTTTACAATGAAATTAAAATATTACATCAAAGACTTGTACTACATCAAACACTTGTATTACATTGAACACTTGTGGGGAGGGGAGGGGGCATGCAGAGAGATGAGGGGAGTCTAGGGTTACTATTTACAATGAGATGGATGAGCAATATACACCGTGGAGTGCATGTTAGTTAAAGGGCTTTGATTGAGAATTTGTTAACTGGAAATTGGGGGAAAGGGAGGGGGTTGTTTGTTAGGTGATGGCGCCATAGTGCTCGGTGAATAGAAATATTTTTAGCTTTGTCCTGAAGTCTTTGGCATCTGTAGTGGCTCTGAGGTCTTGACGGAGGGAGTTCCAGAGGGCAGGTGCAGCTAGAGACAGTGCTCTCCTTGATGTCGAATTCATGGTTTTGAGGTATGTGTCTGGGATCTGGATGGTGTCCATCATAGGTCTTCATTTGGGTCTTGTGTTAGTTTTAGTGTTAAAGTATTTGAGAATGTCAGGGGCAAGGTTGCGCTGAATTTTGTAGAGGATGAGGGCTGTTTTAAATTTAATTCTTGAGGTGATTGGGAACCAGTGTAATTGGCTCAGGACTGGAGTGATATATTAGTGTTTTGAGGTTCCTGTAAAGATGCAGGTGGATGTGTTGTGTACCATCTGTAGGGGTCGAATTGTTGAATTAGGTGGGCCAAGGAGTATGGTGTTTCAGTAATCCAGTATGGGTGTTACTATTGCTTGGCAGATTGTCCTGAAGTAGTCTTGGTTTAGGAGGGGCTTAAGCCTTCTTAAGATAGCCAACCTGTAGTATGCATTCTTAGTGGTTCTGGCAAGGTGGGAGTGGAAATTTAGGTTTCTATCCAGAGTTACTCCCAGTACTTTATTTCTTCTTTGACTGGAATGGATGCATGCGGTAGGTTGATGTGTTGGGAGGGGGAGGGAGAAGGAGCTGTTGCGTGAGACAAATAGAGCATCTGTCTTTTTGAAATTCATTTTGAGGTTGTTGTTGGATAGCCATCGGGATATATCATGGAGGCAGTTAGTCATTGATGTGTAGTCAGACTTCTCTAAGTTAATCTGGGTGTAGACCATGATACCATCTGCATATAATGCATATTGAACGCCGTGTTGCTTGATGACATTACAAATGGGCTAGATGTAGAGGTTAAAGAGTAGGGAGGACAATGATGATCCTTGGGGTATGCCTTGTGATGATGGGAACAGGAATGATGCAGTTGAGCCAATCTTGACTTGCTGTTGTCTTCCACTGAGATAGGAACAGAACCATTTGAGGGTGGTATTGCATAGTCCGATATCCTCTAGTCTTTTGAGGAGGATAAGGTGAGAGACAGTGTCAAATGCTGTTATTATATCGATGAAGATGAGGAGGAAGTCCATCTTAATGTAGTTTATTCCTCTGATGAGTTTTTCTAGGAGCAATGTAAGCAGAGATTCTACACTGTGGAGAGGTTGAAATCCAAATTGGTAGGGGTCCAGGGTGCATGGGTGTCAACATGATTTTGGAGTTGTTGGTATACCATCTTTTCAAGAATCTTGACTAAGAAGGGGAGACTAGATATTGGGCAATATGTTGCTGGCTCATTAGGGGAGGGAATGGGGCATTTGGAAATGGGGTGTATAGTGGCAGGTTTGAAGGGGAGGGGCATGTACCCTGGGTTAGTGATGCATGAATGATCTTGAGAATGTGGTCAGCAAGGTCTTCTTTTGTAGGTTTGATCCATGGGACTGGACAGGGGTCCATGGGTGCTGTGCTAGTGTTGAGGGTGGATATGTTGTGAGTGATTTCTTCTTTTGAGTGTATGTTGAATTTGTCCCATGGGTGGTTGGAGGTTGTAATTGTAGGTGTTTATTTATATTCTCTTATATACCATGCTATTCTGCATCAGTGCAGTTTACATTGAACAAACTGAAATTACATTGAATGGGGCATTATAACTTGGAGATAACTATTTTTACAGGGAACATGGGCTATGGAGGGCTAAGTTGCTTGTCTAAGACCACAAGGAGCACCTGTGGGACTAGAAACCCCCGTCCTTCTGGCCCAAGCTTGCTGTCCTCTAGTGAGATTTGAACTGCTGACCTTCTGGCATGAAGTACCTTGCCTCAACCACTAGGCCACTCCTCCACTCCAAGGAGTGTTGGGTCAATGTCATGTGTCTGTTCTGTCTATGAGAGGGTACTGTATGTTTGGTGGCTAGGTGTTGTGCAAAGTTCTCAGGGGAGGGGGGATTTTAATGTCACCAGTATCGTTTGGGTCCTTTGTGAGCATGCGGACTATACTAAAAAGTTCTCTAGGTTTGTTTTTTTGCCTCCATATAATTAAACTCAACAATCATGATTATTGAAACACCACCTCTCCGACAACAATCCTATAGAAATACATAATTGGACATTATACACTTTGTATGTATGTGTGTGCCCACCCTCCCTGCAGGTAAAAAAAAATGTGCTGATGGCTCTTTGAAATTATGGAGCTGTCAGGAGTTATTATTTTCCTTTGATTACTACTTATCTTTGCAACCCCTCTTAAGCTGCTGTCTTAGGTGACCACCTACTCTTGCCTAATTGTTGAGCCAGCTCTGATCATATATACCAGAGAATGCAGATCTAACCAGAACACTATAATACAGAATTCAACAAATACATATTGAACATCATTGTTAAACATGGTGTTCTTTCTCCCAAAAAGAAATATTTCCTTGAGTAACAGGTTGCATAGGGAGAAAGCTAGAAGAAGCTTTTTCTAGGACTAATTCAAGGAATAATTTTTGTCAAATAAAAGAAGCGCATACTTTTGACATTCTTAGAGATGTTTAGGAAAAATATATCAAAAATTCAAGAAAAAATGACCATGAACAAAGCACTTTTAATAAAAGAAGAGTGAGTTAACCGGATATCAAGAAGTGTTCGGCATATTGCAGGCAGTGGGGGACATGGGCTACAGGGCAGCTGTAATCCTGAAAAATAAATTACAGGTTAACTACAGTATAAGCCTAAATTTGAATGAGACTTCATTTCTAAATACCATTTCCTTGACTGCCAAGAATATTGGAATATTTCCAAAGTTCTTTTCAAAAATAAAAATAGAATGGGAAACCTCTGACAAACAAAGCCTTAAGTTAACATGAGTCATCCTATGGATGCATTTTAAATCTTGTTTGAAGTGAAAAAAATCACAATATTTTAATTATATCAGTGATTCCCAAACCTGTCCTAGAGGATGCCTAGCAAGTCAAATTTTCAGGACATCTATAATGAATATGCATGAGATAAATTTGCATGCAATGGAGGCAGTACATACTAATCTCTCCCATAAATATCTACTGCAAATATCCTGAAAACCCAACTAACTGAGAATTACCCAGGACAGGTTTGGAAAGCACTGAATTAGATGGCATGTACTCTGTAACAGAACTTTCCAGTACATCAGCCCTAAACATGTAAAAGAGGTAACACTCAAATACTGAAAACTAAACTAACATCTTAAGACTATGTTTTATTTTTAACTTTATGATGTTTGATACAAGTTTTGATGTTTGCAACAATAACACTTTTTTTTTTACCATCTGCCGCCAATTAAAAATACTTCATATGGGAAAGGTCTTGATACAGTACTTCAGCAATATGCTTGCATTTGGTTATACTTTCCCTTCTGTTCTATTTCTGCTGCATGTTCTTATGTATGCTTTACAATTAAAGGAAAACAGATAGAAAGACTTATTTTAAATAGGTTGTGGAGACAGGAATTGAGGCATCCAGCTTGGGATGTGCACCATTGCCCTGAATTTTGCAAAAAGGCTTTACCAAACCTAGAGATTTTTGCAAAATCCCATATGGAAGCCAGTAAATAAATGTGTGCTTGCCGGTCGTACAGTGGCAGCAGAGATTTTATAATTATAGATGTGCACAAAAAGAGCATGGTCCTACAGGGCTTTACACGTGTCAGTGCCAGCAACTACACGCACAGATATGAATTTTGCAGTCTACAATGTAGTTGCCAGCACTTAGACATTAGACCATTTAGCATAGGCACCCCCCCCCCGATACCAATCACCCAATTCCCCCTGATAGCACAGAATCATCCCCCTCTCCCAAACACTCCAAAACACATCTAAACTTCCCTTCCTGTGACACCCTCCAACATCATTTCAAATACCCCACCCTATGACAAAACTCCATACACTCCAAACCATGTAACTCTCAAAATCAAACAACCCCCCCCCCCCCAGCCCTGATCCTGCCTTGGCTCTTACGGAGGTTTGCCTAGTGTCTGGTAGGGAGGGGGAACAATTCCCAGATGCTTCTGACTTGTCAGCACTTAGGTTCAAAATGGTGCCTCTGATTCCCTAGCAGTAATGTGGTACCACTACCAAATACATCTCTATATGGTATTTTGACCCCTAGTGGTAGTAATAAGAGATGTCATTGTAAGTCCAAGCACCAAGAGGGCAGGGACATCTAGGGATCACTCCTACCCCTTGCTAGACACAAAAAAACCCCCTGGAAACAACCAGTGGTGACAGGAGGGAGGAGAGGTCATGGCTCTTGCCAACGGGGCTGGGGGTGAGGGAATCATAAATCCTCTCGGGGGGGGGGGAGCTAGGCAAGGATGTGGATATTGGAGGTGTCAGGGTGAGAAGTTGTGTTGCAAGCTTCTGCACCTACCACTTGAGGTATTTTACAGGTCTAAACGGAGCTGGCCCATGTGCATGCGTCAGGCACTGCTAACCAGATAATCTCCACTGAGCCCAATATTCAGTGGTGCTATCAGACAGTGCTGCTGAATAATTCCTCTAGTTTCTATGAGATTATTCAGATAGTGCCAGAGCAATCTGTGGGCAGGAGGGCAACGCAAGTACATATCCAGTTAACTGTGACTTTCAGTGTGCTATCTAGATAAGACACTACATAAAGCTACACCAAAAAAAGCAGTCTCCCAATCCCCTCCCTCCAAGTTTTTTATTTATTTATTTTTATTTTATTTTCTTATATACTGCACTCTTTAGTATCAGCGCGGTTTACATGGAACAAGGAACCATAAATAACAAATATCAGTTTTTACAGAGAACAGGGATTTACAACTTGGATAACTTAGGGAAACGTGCAACACAACTATTTACATATGTAACAGTAAGCTTTGAATAATGGCTTATGAACAGTCTACGGCTAGATATGAAGAGTAGGCACTATGATACGAAGGTTTCTAAAAGAGGGGTGTGCCTATGGTGGATTAAGATTGATCTGGTAGTATTGTATAAATAAGTAGTGTTTGAGTGCCTTCCTGAATTGCATGAGATCGGCGATGGCTCGGATTTCTGGAGGCAATGTATTCCAAGACTTGGGAGCATAAAAACTGAAAGCTCTGTTGGATGTTGTTAGTGTGCATTTTGTTGATGCACTTGGGATATTTAAGGTGTTTGCTGATGTGGATCTTCTGGATCTGTTGGGTGGAGTGGGCTGCAGTAGATTGACTAGTGATGAAGCAGTTCCTTCTAAGATTCCCTTTCACCTTCATCCTATGACCTCTCATTCAACAGCTTCCTATCAACTGGAAGAGGGCCATCTTTTATACATCTACACCATGAAAGTATTTAAATATCTCTATCATATCTTATCTCTCCCTCCTTTTCTCCAAAGTATACATATTGAGACCTTTAAGTCAATCCCTATATGCCCTTATGATGAAGCTACTGACCATTTTAGTAGCCACCCTCTGAACTAATTCCATCCTGTTTATATCCTTTTTAAGCTGCAGTCTCCAGAACTATACACAGTACTCCAAATGAGGTCTCCCATCTCAAGTCTTCTAGAATTAATCCTGACTCTAAAAGTATTGAAAAAGCCAGCCAGTGGAGCAGTCAGTATTTCCTTAAGTTCCTTCGATACACTAAGATGAATAACATCTGGTCCCATTGCTTTGTCCTCTTTTAGTTTAGCTAGCTCTTCATAAATACAATCTTCTGAAAATACTGTAGTTTGATTTCGACTTTATCTCTATTCCTATTTGTGTTCATTTTCTGAGGTCTCATTTCCGTCCCTTTATCTGTGAACACAAAATAGAAATATTTTTGAAGCAATTCTACTTTACCCTCATTAGCTTCTATGTATTCCTCCCCTTTAACCTTGAGTCTCATATTGACACCTTTGTACTTCCTCCTGTCACTAATATACCTAAAAATGTATTGCCCCTCCCCCATGTTTTATTGTATTGGCTTTGCTTGCCTTACTACCAGCTTCCCTTAGCTTCTGCAGATATTGTTGCTTGTCTTCCTCTTTCTGTGATCTCTTTTTTGATAAATGAAGGCTAACAAACTTTCCTTATATTTTCAGCTGCTTATTTTGAAAATCTCAGCGGCTTCATTTTCTTCCTTTTATTAGTTTCCTAACAAAAAGGTTTGCTGCCCCTAAAACAGAGTGGAGGAGTAGCCTAGTGGTAGCCAAGCAGCCAGGGTTCAATTCCCACTAGTACTCCTTGTGGCCTTGGGCAAGTTACTTAGCCCTCCATTGCCTCAGAAGAAAGGTCTGGTAATCTACCTCCAGTGACACTGCCAAGAAAACCCAGGAGCTTCTGGGTCACCAGAAGTTAGGACTGACTCAAAGGCATACATTGCATTTTGCCCTTAAAATATCTCCTTTCAGTTTTGCCCACTGCTGTCCTATCATCCCCAGAAGTTCCCATCAAATTAACAAATCCCTGAGGCATCCCCCCCAACTTTGTAAAGTTAGTTTTCCTGAACTCTAGGCCTCTTGATTTTGAATGAACTATCTCCACCCATGTCTTAATATTGAACTCACCATCCAGTGATTACTGCTCATGAAATGATCACTTACTACAACATCAGAAAAACTCTCCTCATTTGTAAGCATCAGATCTAGTATCGCCCCCTCCCACATGGGTTCCATTACCACTTGCTGAAACAGTTCTCCCTATAGAGAATCCAGGATCTCCCTGCTTCCAGATGGCACTACAGCTAGGATATCCTAATTAACATCTATCAAATTGAAGTCGCCTACCAATAGCACTTCTCTTTGCATTGCAATTTTGTAAATGTCTTCAATTAAATCTCTATTTCATCTGCCTGCTAGAGATTTCTAGCATTGGTAAGAACCTTCATAATAATAATATAGTAAGAGACCCTGTAATCCCAGTCTCTAAGGAACTCTAGTCTTTATTAAACGTTTTGCATCTGGTCAATTGCCTTGAAATAAAATATTCATCTGACCATTTGTCTTGATGATCTTTGCATCCAAATATAGTTTACTCAAACAGTTCAGTGTGTTGGTTAATATTTTGTTAACAGAGAAGTAATTTATTTTCTGCTCTTAAATAATTGTTTTTCACCCCCTTAAGAGAACCCAATATTACAATAGATGAAACAGGTTTTAACTAGTAATCCAATGTTAACTACTCTCTTTTCAGGAATATTATTGAAAAAATGATGGACAACACCTTTAAGAGTTGAGTGATGGAAAAATGTTAGATCACTTTCAGTTGGGCTTCAGGAAATACAGTACTTTAATACGGAAACCCTGTTGATTGACAATTTTTATTGTAGGTAAATGCTATGTTTATCCAATGATTGTACTTCATGCACTGGTGGCTTTTGATAGGACGTCTCTCTATATTTTACTGAATCACTGTTCAGTGTCAGCATAACAAGGACTGTATTATAGTGGCTTCAATCCATTTTGGAAGAAAGATCCCAAATAATAATCTTGGCTGCTTAGCGATTTCAGTTTGGTACAGCACGAGGTCCTATTTTATCATCTTAATTCTTTATTTTATGTATATATGAAAGATAACCGGTTGCATAAGTGGATGCAGCTAGTATATACAGAACAAGCAGCAATTTCAATACACGTGAACTTATCCTCATAAAATTGCTACTTATACACATAAGCAGAAGCAAAAACATAATGCATATATTTGTGTCTACTCCAGAGCAGGCATAAATATACATAAATAGGTCTGCTGACAGTATACATGTGGCTTTTAAATTTGTGGAGTATATGTGTAAAACTGAGAGTCCACACTACTGTGCCCTCAATAACACCTGCTTCAAATAAGTCTACAGGTATGTCTAGAATCACTCCCTGTGTCTCCTTTTGTGTGCATATAGTGTCTAATTTTATAAAATGCTCTTTCTAATCCAAGAGGACCATTTTTATGTCAATGACACACAACTTTAAATAGCCTTAAATGAAGATCCGGGGTGCCAGGAATGCCCACAACAGTCAACTCAGAAGTTACTGCTGGTTCGTTTTTGTGGTAACGCACGTTGCCTGCAGAACCTTTGTGGTTAACTAGTGTCCCTTGCAAAACCTCAGTGCATATTCATAAATGGGCCCCCAAATTATCTATGGAATTGCAGATTATGGCTGCAACGGATATGGCTTTTCTTAATCTTTGCATTTTGCATTCGCACCCTTTCCTGTTGTATGCAGCTAAAATCATATAATTCTCTTTATATTGATCTCCCACAAAGAACTACTTATTAAGCTGTAGTTGAAGGATCTTCACTTGACTCCTTTAGGATACTGCATCATTTCGAATTTTTAACTGTTTTTTACAATTCTAAATGAATGTAGTCCCTTACATATTAAAAGCTATCTTATGTCTAGTATTCCATATCTCTGTTTATCATAAGACATTGAAGCTCTTTATACATATGGGACCCTTATTTAAGAGCTTATTTACTAAGCTGTGTTACTGTGCATGCAGCAGTTGGTATAACCACCACATTCATATCTAATGTGGCTTGTAAACTGTTAATACACAATAGCTAATGCCAATAGTTAACAAAGAAAAGGGATGCTGAATGGATAGACAATGGGTGGAGAATGCCCCTCATGCGAGGTGTGATCAAAAAGTATAAAGATTTGTTGTGTAACTATATAACAATATGTCGTATCATGATGCTATTAATCATGCAGTGACCTATTTATGTGCTCTACATGTGTGGAGTGTAGTATGGCTGCAGCACATCTATACATTTTTAAATCATGTGATGTTTGGTATCGTGTAAAAGCAGTTTGTCAGATTTACAATTTAGTGAAAAAACTGAACAGCGATTTTGCATTAAGTTGTGCCAGAAACTTGGCGATTCGTGCAAAGAGACTTGTGACAAATTACAGCAAGTGCATGTTGATGAATATGAGTCATGCTCAAGTTTATGACTGGTACAAATGTTTCCAAGAGGGCTACCAAAGTGTTGACAGTGACAAACCTTCTGGAAGGCCATCCACGAGCAGGAATAAAGACAAAGTTGAAGCAGTGCATGTCACAATACACTCAAAACGTCGATTGACTATCAGAGAGCTTGCTGAGGACATGGACTTCAGTATTGGGTTGGTACAGTCCATTCTTACTGTTGATTTGGGGATGAGATATGTGTCTGCAAAATGTATGCCAAAACTCCTGTCCCCTGACCAAAAAGAAGATAGATTCTCTGCAGCCAGAGAGTTGTTGGAATGCATTGAAAATGACTCCGATTTCAGCAAAAAAGATTATTATTGGTGATGAATCATGGGTTCCAATCATGGGACCAAAGAAAGACCGTCAGGTGAGGAGCATTGCCAAGGTCACCCTCACAGTTTTCTTTGATTACCAGGGTATTGTTCATCATGAGTATGCTCCAAAAGGCCAAACCATCAATAAGGAGTACTATGTCCACGTTCTGACTCATTTGAGAGATGAAGTTCATCATAAAAGGCCAGAGTTGCAGAGGAATCATGAATGCTTGCTTCATCATGATAATGTCCCAGCTTATGCATCACATCTTGTCCAGCAGTTCTTGACCAAACACCAAATCGAGCAAGTCCGCCAGCCTCTGTACTCACCTGACCTCACACCCTGTGACTTTTTCTTGTTTCCAAAACTGAAATTACCACTACAAGGAAGGAGCTTTGATGACTTGAAGTCCATTAAGCAAAATTCAACACAGCAGTTTCACAGCATAACGAAAGAGGCATTTCAAAATTGTTTCTAGCAGTAGCAGGAATGCTGGAGGATGCGTGTTTTATAGGGACTACTTTGAAGGAGACTGAATAGAATAACTGTCCATGTTATACTTCTTGGGTTATTGTACAAGTCTCAATATTTTTTGATTGCATTTAGTAGTTAATGCCAAGGTAGTAACTGATGCAGATATTATGATGCAGGTAATGCCATTTCCAAAGGTATTACCGCTATAGCCAATCCCGAGCAGTAGTACCACAAGACTACCACTAGGGGTAAAAGCTGCCATTTGGAAAGTGCCATCAGCCAGAGCAGGAGTGAAGGGGAATTGTTCCTACTTCAGCCCCAGTAGACACTAGTGAGTCCTCTAGTAAGTCCCAGGGGTTGGCCAGGTGCCCTGAAAAAAAAAGGAGGAGATCTGTGCTGATCAGAGAGTTTGGTGTGGGTCATTTTCAGCCCAATCTGCATTCCAGAAAAAGGGGAGTCTAGATAGGGAGGGTGTTTTTGTGACTGCTTGCAAGCTGCTTGAGAGGGGAGTGCTGAAGTGCTGTTGGGATCGTGGGCAGCATTTGCATCTGAGGGGGGGTCTTTATCTTTATCTTTATTTAGTCATTTAATATACTGCCCAACACATAAGCATCTGAGCGGTTTACAACAAAATCAGTAGTGCTGCGTGAAAGTTGGAAAGGGGAAATGGAGCGTCAATACTTAAATAGGAAAGGGACAAAAGGATAGCCAGACTACAAAGAGAAGAGGACAGGGAAGAGAGAGGAGTAGCCCAGAACACTTAGAAATTTGAGAGTAGATAGGAAATAGGGGGACATATATAAAGGGTAGAATGTCATCAGAAGAGTGGAGTTCCCATGATAATTGCATCTGCAGATTGTTTGGAAAGGGCCTGGCAGCTGGCATGCTATGGTACTGCAGGTAGCATTAAATTCAGCCATGTTATCAGCAGTCATGATACCAAGCAGATGATGCTGTCTTGTGTGCTAGTTGTCACTGGCTACCATGCCCACTCCCCATCCAACATCACTCTGATTCCGTCCCATTGAGCTGTAAGCAGCACAGGATTGTCACCATGCAGGCTGTTTTAAGAGCACAGTTGTGGTTACTGCACTTTAGTAAAATGGCCTCAGTGATCAGCCTTCACCTATGGAACTCAATACTCAGAGGCCATCTAAGTAAAAATTATTTGCAGTTTAGCAAAATGATAAAAAGTCTGATTTTTCAACAGGTTTTTATTTTGTTTTAAAACTTGACATTTTTTATTATTATTTTATCTTCAGTTTATTTCTATAACTTCCATACTCATGGTTATAGAACTTATTCACATGGTTTTAACTTGCCTTTTCCTGAAACTGGCAATTACATTGCTGTGACCTTTGACATATTTAGCTCATTCCTTTCTGAGAAGTTCAAGGTGAGATACAGTAGGTAATTTTCTATCCCCAGAGGGCTTATGACCTAAGTGTGTGCCTGAGGCAATGGATGGTTAAGTTAGTTTTCCAACATCTTAGGGGGCAACAGGGAGATTTAAATTATTGAAATGCAATGTGTGCCTTCCAGTCAAAGCTGACTTCTGGCAACCCAGAAGCTCCTGTGGTTTCTTGGCAGTGTGACAGGAAGTAGATTGCCAGGCCTTTCTTCTGAGGCAATGGAGAGTTAAGCAATTTGCCCAAGGCATGCCAGTGGGAATTGAACCCTGGTTACTTAGTTGCCAAACCAGTGTTCTAACCACTAGGCTACTTCTAAATTACTGAAAGCACTGCTAAAAGGAGAGGATAGTGAAATTTCTGGAGTCCAATGGATTGCAGGATCCAAGGCAGCATGGGTTTACTAGAGGTAGGTCTTGTCAGACAAATCTGATTGATTTCTTTGACTGAGTGACCAAGGAATTGGACCGAGGGAGAGCCCTAGATGTGGTGTACTTAGATTTCAATAAACCGTTCTGCACAAGTGACTTATAAAAAACTGAGCACCCTAGGGATGGACCGTAAAGTTACTGATTGCATTAGAAATTCATTGAGTGGGAGGTGGAAAAGGGTACAGGTAAATGGAGCTCACTCTGAGGAGAAGGAAGTTACCAGTGGTATGCCACAGGGATCTGTCCTTAGTCTAATTCTTTTTAGCATCTTTATTAGTGATATTGCAGAAGGGCTGTTGGGTAAGCTTTGCCTCTTTGCTGATCATATCAAAATCTGCAATAGAGTAGACACCCAGGAAGGACTAGATAACATAAGAAGGGATCTAGCTAAGTTTGAAGAATGGTCATGAATTTGGCAGCTGAGATTTTATGCTGAAATATGCAGGGCCATGCATTTGGTCTGCAACAATCCAAGGGAGTGGTACAGTGTAGGGGGTGAAGTATTTCTGTCCACAAAAGAAGAGCAAGACCGGGGTATGATTATGTCTGATGATCTTAAAGTAGCTAAACAAGAAGAAAAGGCAACAGCGAAAGGCAGAAGGATGCTTGGGTGGATAGGGAGAGGAATGGCCAACAGAAAAAAGGAGACGATAATGTCTCTATATAAGTCTCTGGTGTGATCTCATTTGGGGTATTGTGTGAAGTTCTGGAGACCACACCTTCAAAAGGATATAAACAGGTTGGAGTCCGTGCGGAGGGTGGCTACTAAAATAGTTAGTGGTGTTCATTATAAAGCATATGAGGACAGATTTCGTAGCTCCTCCCAGAGGAGCTACGAACACTAACGGAAATCATGGAACTCCGTAAAAAATTGAAAACTTATCTGTTCACCAAACACTATAACATAGATAACTCAGCACCTGCTTTAGACAAAGGATAAACAGGTATCTGTCTACATTAAGCAAAAGCCCTTAACACATACAGATAACACATACCCATAATGACCTCACAGCCTATGTCCTTTCACCTCCATGTATATATACATATACAAAACTGTACATAGTTTAATCTGTTCTATATTATCTCACATTGTTTAGACTGTATACGCTATATATAATATGATGTTCCTTGTAAATATGTTCTGTTATAATATGACGTTCCCTGTAAAACAAACTTGCTTTGTTAATTGTTGTTCACTGTGAACCGCAACTGAACTTTGGAAGATGCGGTATATAAATGTATGTATAAATAAAAAATAAATAAAAAAAATTTAAAGATTTTAATATGTATAATTTAGAGGAAAGGAGGGATAGAGGAGATATGATAGTCTCTTTCACTGAAAGCAAGCTCTGCTACGAGGGGACATAGGATGAGGGTGAAAGGGGATAGACTCAGGAGTAATATGTGGAAATAATTCTTTACGGAAAGGTGGTAGAGGCGAGGAGAATATCTGAGTTTGATGTAAACCATTTTGCCTTGCAGAAAAACGGTATATAAAACCAGTTAAATAAATTCAAAAAAGCATGGGATAAATACAGAGGATCTTTAAAGGTAAAAAGGGAACTACTATAGTTGATATGGAAGGGCAGTCTAGATAGATCATGTGGTCTTTTTCTGCCATCATGTTTCTGTGTTGCTATGTTTCTAAACTGGCTTTCCTAGTTCAGTCCACTGCTCTAACCATTTGGCTACTCCTCCACTCTGTTTTATCCCATTTAATTGAATTAAGAATATTGCTATGTTTCTAAACTGGCTTTCCTAGTTTGGTCCACTGCTCTAACCATTTGGCTACTCCTCCACTCTGTTTTATCCCATTTAATTGAATTAAGAATATCCTCGAGAAATCTGACTTTAGGACTGTTGCACAAGCTCTAATTATTCCACACCTGGACTACTGCAACGCCATTCTGCAAGGGCTTCCAAAGAACACCCTAAGCATCCTGCAAATGGCTCAAAATGTTGCTGCAAGAGTCATCATGGAAAAGAAAGTCACAGACCACATAACCCCAGTACTAATGGAAATGCACTGGCTCCCAGTGGCCGCTCGCATCATCTTCAAACTGCTCATAACAACGTTTAAACTCATCCATAACATCGCACCATCCTACCTCAATAACCTAATCGCTATTCAACCATGCAACAGGAACAGAAGAACCATGAATCTCAACACTCTATGTGTTCTGACCAGCATAAGATCTGTCAAGGCTGAAACAAGCAATAGGGCATTCACATATACAGCACCAATCCACTGGAACCAACTCCCACATGAGTTGAGACTCACAAACAACTTGAGTGAATTTAGACGAAAGCTTAAAACCATTTGTTTCAGACCCACTACAACCTGACCTAACTGCGATACTCCACCTCAACCAGATGACCTTTGCCTGCCACGGCGGCTTTAGGAATACTGGCATGTAATCATGTATGGATTGTACTTTTTGGCATGTAATCATGTATAAACTGTATATATTGGGCCCCTCCCACGCTACGCAATCAAATGTATACCCAGATCTGCGTGCCCTAATCAAATGTATATTGTATCCAACTGATTCTCCGTGTTATATAAATCATTGACTAATCAAAAATGTAAATCTGAAAGATCTCGCTGTATTGTACGATACATTATGATTCTGTAAAGTAAACCGCTGCTGATCATAGGAAGCAGCGGTATACAAATGTTTACTAAATAAATAAATATTCTATCCCATCTTATTTTATTTTTTGATGGTTATCTTGTCTTCAGCATTTTAATGGAAAGGTGAGTAAGAAATAAAATGATTAATTGATGTCTAGTGACAAAACTTTGTAATTAGCTAGCTATCAATACCAGTACAGCTGCTATCTGAACATCTGGCCGGCTGGGTCCCCTGTGTAGCCTGACAGACAAACACAACTACCTAAGTGCCGGCATTACTGCTAAGGCTTCAAGTCCTTCCAGGCTCTCAGACAGACTCAGCTGTACGTTTAATGCTATTAATGTAGCCTACTCTAAATACTAATGAACACTAATGTGGCTGTTGCCTAAACATTACTTCCTAGGTCCTCTGAACAGACTGACAGAAAGACTAAGGTATGTGAGCACCTGCATTTTGCTAGGTTTTATAGTTATTACTGTATTTGCCATCTGTCAAATGTGAACCGACTGCAGTCAATGGTGATTTCACAAGGTCTTCTAACATTATTCCTGGCAATTCCAAAGCTAGCCTCCACTACATTTTTGGAACAAAACAAATGTTCTAATATTACTCCTGTGTCTACCCCCATGCAACTTCATATTACGGCCCTTTGTTCTAGAGCTTTCCAAAAAAAATCAAAAAATGGTTTCCCTCCTAAGCACCATTAATATTGTTCAGGTATCTGAATGTCTCTTTTTTTTATTTCTCTCCTCTCTGCAGTCCTACATAGATCTGTGAAGGGAAATTTTTCAAATAACCATATAGTTGCATACCATGGAGACACTTATTCACAGTAAAGAGATACTCATGTAAAGTTATGCATCATCAACGCAGGTAAATTGTCTATATTTTTAATGACTTCTGTGCATGGATGGGCTTACTTTAGCCCAGAGGTACTCAAATCCAGTCCTGGAGGGCGCAAACCAGTCAGGTTTTCGGGATATCCCTAATGAATATGCATGAGATGTATTTGCATGCATTGCCTCCATTGTATTTGAATCTATCTCATGCATATTCATTAGGGATATCCCGAAAACCTGACTGGTTTATGGCCCTCCAGTACTGGATTTGAGTACCTCTGCTTTAGCCAGTCACTGTTTTATAAGTACATGCTTCAGGCCGATGATGCATACTTTTGGTGTGGGTGTTGTCATGCAGCAGGAGCTGATGGAAGCAAAGAATCAAGAAAAGAAGCTGTTTTTCATAATATAAAAGATGTGCACGGGATGCAATTCCTGCACAGAGCAGCTAGAGGGAGCAGGCATGCACTCAAAGAGGCTGACTGGACACACCTAGCTAATCGACACCACCTGACATGCAGCCCAGAAAGCTCAAACACAGGAGAGCTTTATAAGCAAGAGGCTGGAGACTGGAAGGGGTGTGGAGGTAGAGGTGGACCAGAGAGAAGCACCAGGAGCAAAGCCGTGTGAGAGAAATGCACCACGAGCAAGGGCCAAGAAAAAGGAAGCACCAGGAGCATTGAGCTAAGCCCTAGGAGTGAATGGGAAATCAATGCTGAGCAAAGTAACAGTCACGTTGGGAAGCAGAGCAGTGCTGAAGGAAGAAGCAGAAACTAGGCTTGGAAAGAGGCCTGCACTTACCGGAGGAACCAGTGACCAGACTGAAAGGTAACAAGAACTTTCAGGGAAAAGACTGGCACGAGGATTGTATCCCTGGAGAACTACTAGAAGGAGAAAGTTCCTGTTCTAGATGCTGCTGGAAGCCAAGGTATGCTGACACTGTTTTTATGAGAAAAGCTCATCTTATACGTGCCCTTTTAAAAGCAATGCTCGTTTTACAAGAAAGGAAAGTAAACTTACTTTGTATAACCCAAATGGTAAAAGCACAAAGATAGGCCACGCTCACTTAGGGTTGCCAACTGGCCGGTTTTCAGCCGGCCTGGCCGGTTTTTCCACGGCCAGGCCGGCTGCCGGCGCAGAGGCAAAACCGGCCCTTTAAAAGCCGGTTTTTTTGCTCTGGCCGCAAGATCGGGAGGGGCCAGCGCAAAAAAAACGACTTTTCTCCGCTTCAGAGGGAGCCGGGGAAGCCCGCGCGAGGCCCCGGCTCCCTCTGAACAGCCATCAGCGTGAAGAGCCTTTACCTTCACGCTGGCGGCTGTTCCTGTGAAGCCGCGAATGCTGGGAAAGGTTAAAGGTTGCCCTTTAACCTTTCCCAGCATTCGCGGCTTCACAGGAACAGCCACCAGCGTGAAGGAAAAGGCTTTTCACGCTGGTGGCTGTTCAGAAGGAGCCGGGGCCTCGCGCGGCTTCCCCGGCTCCCTCTGAAGCCTCAGACAGCCGCGATGCTGGTCGGGGGGGGGGGGGAAGGACTGCATTGGCTGTGATGGGGGGGACCTGGACTGGAAAAGGGCTAAGGGGGGGGGGACGGACTGGGACGGGAAAAGGGCTAAGGGGGGGGACTTGGACTGGAAAAGGGCTAAGGGGGGGGACTTGGACTGGAAAAGGGCTAAAGGGGGGGGGACTTGGACTGGAAAAGGGCTAAGGGGGGGGGACTTGGACTGGAAAAGGGCTAAAGGGGGGGGGACTTGGACTGGAAAAGGGATAAGGGGGGGACTTGGACTGGAAAAGGGCTAAGGGGGGGACTTGGACTGGAAATAGGCTGTGATGGGGGGGGACCTGGACTGTAAAAGTGTTATGGGGGGGGACATGGACTGGAAATGGGTTGTGAAGGGGGGGAGGGGACCTGGACCAGAAAAGGTCTATGGGGGGGGGGGAAACTTGGACTGGAAATAGGCTGTGATGGGGGGGGGGACCTGGACTGTAAAAGGGTTATGGGGGGGCGGACATGGACTCCAAAAGCGATCATGTGGGGGTGGAGGGGACCTGGACTGGAAAAGGGCTGTGGGGGGGGGGAACTTGGACTGGAAATGGGCTATGGTGGAGGAAGGGGGATCTTGGACTGGAAATAGGCTGTGATTAGGTGGGCTAGGACTGCAAATGGGCTGTGATGGTGCGGGGGGACTCGGACTGCAAATGGGCTGTGATGGTGCGGGGGGACTCGGACTGGAAATGGGCTGTGATGGTAGGGGGGGGCTAGGACTGGAAATAGGCTGTGATGGGGGACTTGGACTGGAAATGGGCTAAGGGGGGGGACTTGGACTGGAAAAGGGCTAAGGGGGGGACTTGGACTGGGAAAGGGCTAAGGGGGGGGACTTGGACTGGAAAAGGGCTAAGGGGGGGACATGGACAGGAAAATGGCAAAGGGTGGGGCAATTGTAAAGGAAAATGGCAAAGTGGCGGACTTGTACTGGAAAAGGGCTAAGGGGGGGGACTTGGACTGGAAAAGGGCTAAAGGGGGGGACTTGGACTGGAAAAGGGCTAAGGGGGGGGGACTTGGACTGGAAAAGGGCTAAAGGGGGGGACTTGGACTGGAAAAGGGCTAAGGGGGGGACTTGGACTGGAAATAGGCTGTGATGGGGGGGGAACCTGGACTGTAAAAGTGTTATGGGGGGGGACATGGACTGGAAATGGGTTGTGATGGGGTGGAGGGGACCTGGACCAGAAAAGGGCTATGGGGGGGGGGGAAACTTGGACTGGAAATAGGCTGTGATGGGGGGGGACCTGGACTGTAAAAGGGTTATGGGGGGGACGGGGACATGGACTGGAAATGGGTTGTGATGGGGGTGGAGGGGACCTGGACTGGAAAAGGGCTATGGGGGGGGGGAACTTGGACTGGAAATGGGCTATGGTGGAGGAAGGGGGATCTTGGACTGGAAATAGGCTGTGATTAGGGGGGCTAGGACTGCAAATGGGCTGTGATGGTGCGGGGGGACTCGGACTGCAAATGGGCTGTGATGGTGCGGGGGGACTCGGACTGGAAATGGGCTGTGATGGTGGGGGGGGGGCCTAGGACTGGAAATAGGCTGTGATGGGGGACTTGGACTGGAAATGGGCTGTGATTGGGGGGGGGGAGCTAGGACTGGAAATGGCCTGTGATGTGAGGGCTAGCACTGGAAATGGGCTGATGAAGAGCTGGAATAGGACTGGAAATTGGCTGATGTGGGGCATGGGAGAATGGGACTAGAAGGGAGTGGATGCTGGGTGGGCCTAGAACTATAAGGGAATTGATTTGGGGGGAGGACTAGAATGGATGGGAATGAGAATGGAGAGGGGAAAAAATATTTTGTGTGGAAGAAAAGTCTATGATGGGCCGGTATTGGGAGAGTAAGAGGGGCTTGAGAATGGAAGGGTGAAATTTAAACGGATGATAAAGGAATAAGGAAAGTATTGGGGGAAAGAGCAAAAGGGAAACAATCAGTATTTTAAAGCAGAAATAGAGAGAGAATGGAAAACATCTAAAAGAGAAGAAAGGACAAATGGATAGCTCGCAGAAGACACGAAGAAACCAGAAGAAAGTGACTGGAGCAATTGCAACTGAAAAATAAAACGCCCAAACAGAAGGTAGAAAAATACTTTTTATTTTGAATTTATTAACTGGAATATGTCTGGTCTGGGAAGTGTGTATTGCTAACATCTTTGCGTTTTTGTTTAGTGCAAGAGGAAATTACTTTATAGTTTTATTTCTCCAGTGTTGTACATTTCATGTTTGGATTTTGGGGTTCCCAGTTTAATTGTTATCTGACCAAGGAAGTTAGCCTACACGTATCCTCGGTAATTTTTGTGGGTGGGGCTGGGGGCGGGGCAGGGGTGGGACTAGGGGCGGAGAATGGGTGGAGCATGGCGAGCCACAGGTGTCGGGTTTTTCTCGGTGAAAAAGTTGGCAACCCTACGCTCACTGGCGAACCTTAGAAGAACTCTACAAACACCCAGAGAATAAGAATAGTGACTGGCCAGTTCCAATAGCCAGAGAAACCCCAGATACAGAAAGGGATAACTCTGACTCAGAGCCGATGCAAGTGGAATTTGTGGAGCCTAGTCTTTTGTCTCAAGAGGAGATGGACTGTTCTCTATGCGTTAAAAGTAGTATAGAATCACTGCTAGACTTGTAAATAATATATGATAGCTCCAGAGTGTTATTTGTATGCTAAAAGGAAGAAGAGTATTGAAGCGGTTGAGTTACTCTAGGAAGCCTTAATTAATCCTTGTTACAACTGTGAAGCATAACAGTTTTTCTTTACCATGAGTTTGTTTCATTCCTGAAGTAAAGGACATTTTCCTCTATGTTGTGACCCACCTGAACTGTTTGCGTAAAGGGAAATAAAAGCCTATGTTATCCCTCTACTCTGCATTCACAATTTACTTCTTAATAGGAGCTGAATTACTAAGACCAGGCTGCACCTGGCTCTTAAAGGAACCTCCTCTCATATTTATTTATTTACATTCTCTTATATACCGTGCTATTTTTCATCAGTGTGGTTTACATTGAACAAACTGAAATTACATTGAATGGGGCATTATAACTTGGAGATAACTATTTTACAGGGAACATGGGCTATGGAGGGTTAAGTGTCTTGCCCAAGACCACAAGGAGCACCTGTGGGACTAGAAACCCCAGTCCTTCCGGCCCAAGGTTGCTGTCCTCTAGTGGGATTTGAACCCCCGACCTTCCGGCCTGAAGTACCTTGCCCCAACCACTAGGCCACTCCTCCACTCCTATAAATAAATATAAAAATATCTTTGTGTCCAACCTACCCCTATGACTACTGGCCACCAGGGGCGGTATGCGACAATGTGCACAAGGGGGGAGCTTAGGTGTAGTGTGGGCAAAGCACAAATTTATGCGTGTACGTTATAAAATATTATAACTTGTGCGTAGTCTTTAGAAATCTAGATGCAGGCATGCATGACAGCCTAGAGCTGGTGTAAGTGCTGTCGCCTAGATTTAATGCACATTTTTAACCACTTATGCCCCTATTTTATAAAGACAAATAGGCATACTTTTCTTTATAAAATAGGCTTAAGATGGGTGTGTTCTGGGTGCCTAAAACTAGCATACTTTAACATTTATGTTTACTCCCAGATAAGCAGCACCCATAAACTAGGCACTGGAATTGCAAGACTCAAAAGCACCAAGGACAGATTTCTGGAAAGTGACATTGATAAAGCAAAAATGCTAAACAAATACTTCTGTTTTGTATTCACTAAACAAAAGAAGGACCATGAATGACTGACAAATATACAAATGAGAATGGAGTAGATACTACATCATTCACAGAAGATGATGTTTTTGAACAGCTTGCAAAACTGAAAGTGGACAAGGCCATGGGACCAGGTAGAATACATCCCAAGATACTGAAAAAGGTCAGAGAGGTTCTGTCAGGGCCTTTAAAGGATGTTTTTACTAGATCCTTGGAAATGGGAGAGGTTCTACAGGACTGGAGGGCTGATGTGGTATCTCTTTGGAAAAATGGTAATAGGTAAGAGGTGACAAATTATAGGCCAGTAAGCCTTATATCAGTGGCAGGAAAAGTAATGGAGGCATTCCTGAAAGAAATAATAGTGGACTTGTTCTACCAAAGGACAATCATCCCACACAAATTTGATTGAGTTTTTGACTGGGTGACTAGAGAACTAGATCTGACCTACGTAGATTAAAGCAAAGCCTTTGGTATTGTTCCTCATTGGAAGCTTATCAATAATCTGAGCAGCCTGGGGATGAATCCCAAGCTGGTAAACTGGATCAGAAATTGGGTTGATTGACAGATGACAGAAGATCATAGTTAATGGAACTAACTCAGAAGAAAGGAAGGTGAGTAGTGGGGTGCCCCAGGGATCGGTCATACTGTTCAATGTATTTATGAGTGATATTGCTGAAGGACTGAAGGGAAAAGTCTGTCTTTTTGCAGATGATACAAAAATTTGCAACAGAGGAGTGGATAACATGAGGAAAGATCTACAAAAATTGGAAGAATGATCTAATGCTTGGCAGTTAAGATTTAATGTGAAGATGTGCAGAGACATGCACTTGGATATAGAAACCCAAGGGAATTGTATGGGATAGGTGGAGAGAGGTTGATGTGCATGGACCAGGAGAAGGACCTCACAGTGAAAATGTCTGAAGATCTCAAGGTGATGAAACAATCTGACAAGGCAATAGCCAAAGCCATAAGGATGCTGGGTTGCATACAGAGAGCAATAACCAGTGGAAATAAGGAGGTATTAATGCCCTTGTATAAGTAGTTGGTGAGGCCTCACTTGGAGTATCGTGTTCAATTTTAGAGACCATATCTCACAAAAGATACAAAAATACTTGAAAAGGTTCAGAGGAAGGTGACCAAAATGATTTGGAGCCTCCGCCAGAAAATAAATGAGAAGAGACTTGAAGACCTAAATATGTATACATAGGAGGAGAAGAGGGACAGGGGAGATATGATACAGACCTTTAAATACGTAAAGGGTATCAATGAATAAACAAACCTTTTTCATAGATGGGGATGCTGTAAAACTAGAGGGTATAACATAAAGCTGCAAGGGAGTAAACCGAAAGGCAACATCAGGATAATACTTTTTCATTGAAAGGGTGGTGGATGCTTGGAATGCCCTCCTGATGGAAATGGTGGGGGCAAATACAGTGGCAGAATTCAAAATGGCATAGTTCAACAAATAGAGGGGGTAACCTGCACACTGTGGTGGGTACAACCCTAAACAAAGGCATAGAGAAGGTGACCTGCACGGATCAGCGGGTACAACCCTAAACAAGGGCATAAAGGGGGATGACCTTACGGAGCAGCAGGTACAACTACTCTAGCAACCTTGCTGGCTAAACTAAATGGATCATACAAGCCTTTATTTGCTGTCATGTACTGTTAATGTGTTTCTGCAGGTGTGTGTTTTATAAAAACATAGACTACTTGCCCCTTAATCGCACGTTAAACATCAAAATCACTATAAGGCAGGTTAGTTTACCTTAACACTTGCTACATAATAATGAGATGCAAAACATGGAAATGCAAAGTCACAAATTATTTTGCAAATTGAATAAAACAGCTTGCATTGAACCTCTCCAGGAATATCACACAGCTAACACATGGCCCAATGCTCCCAGGGAGATATGCAAGGGGCTGGTGTGTTTGGAACTGGCACACACATAGAAACACGACAGCAGAAAAGGACCACATGGCCTATCTAGTCTGCTTTCCATATCAGCCACTACAACAGTCCCCTTTTATCCTTTAGAGATCCTCTGTGTTTGTCCCATGCTTTTTTGAATTCAGATACTGTCCTCATCTCTACCACCTCCACTGGGAGACTATTCCACGGATCCACCACTCTTTCCGTAAAGAAATATTTCTGCATATTATTCTTGAGTCTATCCCCTTTCACCCTCATCCTAGTCCCCTTGTAGCAGAGCTTGCTTTCAATCAAAAGAGGCTCTCCACCTGTGCATTTATGCTACAGAGGTATTTAAAAATCTCAGTCATGTCACCTCTATTCTCTCTTTCCTCTAAAGTATGCATAGTAAGATCCTTAAGTCTGTTCTCATATGATTTATAATGAAGACCACTAGCCATTTTAGTAGCTATCTATCCTCTGTACCGACTCCAACCTGTTTATATCCTTTTGAACGTGCGGTCTCTAGAGTTGCACACTATACTCCAAATGAGGTCGCTCCAAAGACTTATACAGAGGCACTATCACCTCCTTTCTTCTGCTGGCCATTCCGCTCCCTATGCACCTAGGCATCCTTCTAGCTTTCGAAGTCACCTTTTCTATCTGTTGCTACTTTAAGAACATCAGACATAATCAAGCCCAGGTCCCGCTCTTCTTTTGTGGAAAGAAGTACTTCATCCCCTATACTATATTGCTCCTTTGGAATGCTACAGCCCAAATGCATGACCTTGCATTTTTTAACATTAAATATCAACTGCCAAATTCTAGACCATTCTTAAAGCTTAGCTAGATCCCTCCTCATGTTATCTACACCTTCCTGGGTGTCTACTCTATTGCAGATTTTGGTATCATCCAAAGAGAGGCAAACCTTACCCGTCAGCCCTTCCGCTATATCACTAACAAAAGATGTTAAAAAGAATCGGATCAAGGGCAGATCCCTGTGGCACACCACTGGTAATCTCCTTCTCCTCAGAGTGAGCTCCATTTACTTGTATCCATTGTCACCTCCTACTCAACCAATTTCTAACCCAAACAGTAACTTTAGGGTCCATCCCTAGGGTGCTCAGTTTATTTATAAGTCACCTGTGCAGAACAATGTCAAAGACGTTAATGAAATCTAAATACACCACATCTAGGGTTCTCCCTCAGTCCAACTCCCTGGTCACCCCCAGTTAAAGAAATCAATCAGATTTGTCTGACAAGACCTGCCTTCAGTGAATCCATGCTTCCTCGGATCTGGTAATCTGTTGGACTCCAGAAACCTGTTCATGAGCAGGTTGGGTTCTGATAACCACTGGGTAATTGATGCGGCACCATACCTAATCAGTGTGAGCATTGCAGCTGCACAGGGCACAAAAAACTAGGGGCGCATTCCGGGCCAGTCTGTCCACTAGGCAAGCTAGGCGGCTACATAGGATGACTGGCTAGGGTGGGTGGTGGCAGCAGCACACATGACTGGTTGCGCTACCCCACACTACAGCTGCCACCGATTCAGTTTGGGGGGAGGCAGACAGTGGCAGCAGTAATATTTCCAAAAGCATCTGCTTTTTGCCTCTGCCTTCTAGTCCATGGCTGCCATGAGCAAGAAAGTGGCTGCAAAAAAATACCGCTTTTTGAAATATTGCCGCTGCCCACCTCCACCTCCCGAAATGGAATCAGTGGCAGCTGGGAGGGAGGCGGCAAGGTTGGGGTTTCTCCTAGGTTGGCAGAAGCCCTTGGGGCAGCCCTGGGCGCATTTAGGGCCAACTGCCAGCCTCGGCTCCCCCCTCACACTACCTGCTCTTGCTCCGCCACTGCTCTTCCTGTTTTCTTAGCGGCGGCAGCAGTGCAGCGGACCTCCAATTTAAAAAAAAATGCATGGGGGTTTTCGACTCCACGCTTGCATGGCTGGCCTGATCTTTCCCTCCTCTGACACAAGCATATGAGCAAGCTCAGAGTCGGAAAGACACACATTTTTAAATTTTAATTGGAGGTCAGCTCCGCTGCCACCACCAAGGGAACAGGAAAAGCTGTGGCAGGGCAAGGGCAGGCCAGGTAGGTAGCACAGAGAGGAACTGGCTGAAGATGAAGAGGTGTGGGATAATATGGGAAGATGACAAATGTGGAGGGGGGCGCCATGTTTGCAAGTCACACAGGGCGCATTTATGGCTTTGTGTGGCCCTGGATTGATGTAAGACACTTTATTAGTGAGGTGTAGATGGGCTGTGTGGTGGAGAAGGGTACATAAAACAGAATATTGTCTGTATAAACATGGTAGAAAACATTATATGCTTGAACAATTGAGAAAATGGGTTGTAGAAATATGTTGAAAAGAAGCGAGGATAGTGCAGATCCTTGAGGAACTCCTTGGTGCAGTTTTTATGGAGTAGAAATAATTCCTGCTGCTCTTACTTGCGGTTGGCAGTCTGTTATGTAAGAGTTGAACCATTTTTATGTCATGTTGCCTAGTTTTATGGATTGCAGACACTGTAATAATGCATTGTGAGGAACTGAGTCAAAGACAAATGTGATGTCTAAGAACACTAGGATGAGTTCTTTGTATGCCTTGTGTTAATCTGTCTATGAGTGCAGTTAGAAGGGTCTCTTCACCATAATTGTGTCTAAATTTGTACTGTTACGGGTCAAGAGGTGCATGCAAGTCGAGAAATACGCTATCACATACCACAAATCGTAAACCACAGAGATATACACACCAACTGTTAAATTCTCCTCCAACTTTCTTCAGAGGCAAAGCTCCATAAACACATTTAAAAGAACATCAGCTAGGAAGATCAATGATATTAAATCACATACAATGTGACTCAGTCAATTTCAAATGACTATCTGCCAAAATTCTGATAAACACCCTGAATCACAGTTTCACCGATCCTCAGCTTCTTCAGGGAAACTTCCTAATTTAAACAAAAAGACAATCATCAAACTCACTTTTAAAAGGCACAATACCGTAGAAACACACACAATAAACCAGACTAACCTCAAAAAAGCCTTCCCATATCCACAGCACTAAAATCATCACAGATGGAAGATAACGCCAAAAAACGCCAGCGTTTGCGCACTTTTAACCAAGGTACACAGGATCTCAATAGAACTCAACTCAATAGAGCCAATGCCATTCAACCTGGGAATTTAACCCACTTGGTTCCACAGTATTGCAATGAAAAATGAATCGTTGTTCTTTGTGGCATAAAAGCCACTGATAATTTCTTTATACTTTTGTTTGGGTGTTTTGAAAGTATATTCTTTTTGTTAGATGTCCCTGTATAAGATGTAAATGTCCGCCGAGTGATTCTTGGCTGTGTCTGTGTGAGAATGCTCCATATTCACAAAAGAAGGACATCAGCATAGTAATACGTTTAGTGCTTTCACACTCATCAGTTGGATGTTCAGTGCACGGCAATTCTGGGAAGATTTCTTTTAGAAGCAACACCATGATCAATAGCTGGATGTTAGTTTAAGCTGTGTAATCTGGAACTTTAGTTTCAATTGTATAATTCTAATATATGAAACGATGATAGTTTCAAAGAATGATTTTGTTATACTATAAAGAATGATTGATTGATTATTATCATGAATATGTTGGAATATTGATTATTATTATGAATATGTTGGAATATTAATTATTATTATGAATATGTTGGAATATTAAATAATTTATTGGAAACTGGTTATTGACGGGGACAAGTGTTATTGGTGACAACAAGAGTATTTAATAATATTTGTGGAGACTTCTATATTTGTTTATCTATGATGTCAGGTGTCATGTAATGAATTGTTGCATTGTTTGATGCAACATAAAACAATTTTTTAAATAAAAATATTTTTTGTAACACACTGATAAATTTGATTCTTTATATGATATGTGATTTCATGCTTTTGATATGTAAGTATATTTATTGAATTATTAATAGTTTTTTGCATTGTGTTTTGGTATATGTGTTGATTATCTGCAAATCAGTGGTGATTTTTTTTATATTGCCATTTTGTTACCTTCATGTTAGACTAGTATATTTATATTTTCTGGCCTATTTATATTTGTGAGAATCCCTCTCACACTGTGCCCCTACTGATAAGTGTGTTTTCACATTGTTTTCATCTGATGTCACCTAATACTTCTGGCAACTCACGGTCACATTTCAAAACAATTACCAGCATTTAGACAGCATTTAGATCTTTTATATTAACCCTTTCTTCTCTGGCCAGTAACCCCACAGTACCCACAAATTTCAACATGCACATTTTTTTATGTGTGTAGCCCCACACAGTTTTATAAGAGATTTTTCTATATGTCAAACATGAATATGTGGGAAATGCTTGATAAAATTACCCTCCAAATCTGCATATGGATGAGCTACTTTGGTACATCAGTCCCTCTGTCTTCTCACTGATGCATCCCAATATCATGTTTACTAACTCACGCTACTGGGTAATAAGGGAATCTGACAGATACTTGTAACCTGGATTGGCCATTGTTGGAAACAGGATACTAGGCTTGATGGACCCTTGGTCTGACCCACTATGTTCTAAAATTTATCACATGCCAAAAATGTGGTCCTACTAAAAATCCCATGCTACCCAAGTAGCATGGTTTGGGGCAGAGACTGGGAAATTCAGGGGTAAAGGGTGCACATCATTGATAATATGGGCATTGTTGCATGGGCAATGTTGCACTTATCACCACCTCAATGGGTAGTGTTAAGTGCACCCATGCTGATAGGGCCAAGTAGATTGAGCATGAGGGGGAAGGAAATCCACACAAGTTACATGGAGACATGCCAGGTACTCCTCCAATTTAGAACAACATTCAAGTGCCACCCTTGGACTGATTTTTATTGCAAATGTGGCAGCCACCTGCAATTTAGTAAACATGCTCTGAGTGTAATAGATTATCTATTTGTCTCAGCTTTCAGCAGTAATTTTTCAGGTCGTCTGTAGGTCAACAGAACACTGGAACATCCTGTCCATGGTTCAGAGTTACAGTTCCTGCCCTGTGCATCACATATCTGGGGAGTAAAATGATGCATATCAAAGAAAACAAATATTTATAAAATGTAATGTAGTTTTTACATTTTAATTTATAAATATTTGTTTTGTAAAATGTAATGTAGCTTTCTCTCACTTGGTTTGCAGCTTGTCGTGCTGTGAGGGCTTGTGTGCATCACTGATGCTGAGAGCTAAACTATAGGTAGTTTAACTACTGGCAGGGTCTCCCAAGATGGACAGGTCTCAGCTGAGGTGCCAGACCAAGACAAACCACCCATCTGGGCAGCAGCAGAATGGGATAGTGTTGACGGCGGAGGATCACATTTTTGTGACAACGGCAACTACACCAAACTTAAAATGCGCGAAAGAAAGGCCCGGCAATCTACTTCTGTATCTTGCCATGAAAACCCAATGGATAGTTACAACAAAACAAATTGTGCTATGGTGCTGGAAGATGAGACCCCAAGGTCTGAAGGCACTCAACTAGCCACTGGGGAAGAGCTGAAGACTTTTCAGAGTAAAGCCAGCATTTATGATGTGGTTGGATCAAAGCCCTCGGGACATCTGACTACTGATGTAGCTGCGCATGAAATGAGAGTCAGAAGCTGTAAAGATGTCTTACACATTGGAACATGGAACATACGAAGCATGAACCAAGGGAAGTTGGAGGTGGTCAAGAATGAAATGGAACGTGTACAACTTGATTTGTTGGGTGTCAGCAAACTGAAATGGACTGGCATCGGGCACTTTGCATCAGATGATCACATGGACTACTATGCTGGAAATGAAAGACAAAGAAGAAATGGTGTTGCATTTATAATAAAGAAGAAACTTGCAAGAACTGTAATGAAATACAATGCAGTCAGCGAACGCTTAATCTCTATTCGTCTACGAGGATTGCCTATCAACACAACTATAATTCAAGTATATGCCCCAACAACAGCTGCAGAAGAGAATGAAATTGAAGAGTTCTATGAACAAGTACAAGCTGAAATTGACAGAACATGCAAACAGGATATCCTGATAGTCATGGGTGACTGGAATGCAAAAGTTGGCAAAAAAGAAGAAGGCAAAGTAGTTGGAAAATATGGACTTGGCAACAGAAATGAAGCTGGAGAAAGACTGATAGAATTCTGTAAGACCAACGATCTATTCATCTCGAACACCTTCTTCCAGCAACACAAGCGGCGACTGTACACATGGACTTCACCCAATGGATTGTATAAAAATCAAATTGACTACATCTGTGGAAGTCAACGATGGAAAAGCTCTATAAAATCAACAAAGACAAAACCTGGAGCTGAATGTGGTACAGATCATCAACTACTAGTATGCAAACTCAAGCTAAAGCTGAAAAAGAGCAAACCACTCATGAATGCAGCAAAATATGACCTTGAGAATATACCACTGGAATTTAAAGACTGCCTGCAAAATCGATTTGCTGCTTTAGATACAAATGACAGAGCTCCGGAAGAGTTATGGAATGACATCAAGAAGGTTGTGTTGGAAGAAAGCGAGAAGTCTCTACAAAAGGTGAAAAAGCAAAAACAGCCAAAATGGATGACGGAAGAAACTCTGAAAATTGCCCAGAAATGCAGAGAAGCTAAAGCCAGAGGAGAAAGAGAGACAATCACAGAACTCAACAGAGATTTCCAATGTGCAGCAAGACAGGACAAGGAAAAGTACTACAATGACGCATGCAAGGAAATAGAAGCAGAAACTATTAGAGGAAGAACAAGATCGGCTTTCCTAAAGCTACGAGAATTAAAGAAAAAGTTCCATCCTCGAATTGGAATGTTACAAGATGCTCAAGGTTCTATGTTGAATGATGCTGAGAAGATCAAGAAAAGATGGAAGGAATATACAGAGTTTTTATATGATAAAGATCAAGTGGACCAACAGCCGTTTCAACCTGTACTTTATGATCGGGAACCATTGGTGATGAAAGAAGAAGTTGAAGCAGCTTTGAAAGCCTTATCAAAGAACAAAGCACCAGGCATTGATGGCATTCCTATAGAGGTATTGCAGCAATCTGATGCAGCTGTTACCATACTTACAAGGCTCTGCCAAGAAATATGGAAGACAACATCATGGCCAACTGACTGGAAAAGATCTGTGTTTATAAAGAAAGGTGATCCAACTGACTGTGGAAATTATCGAACAATCGCTCTGATCCCACATGCCAGCAAGATTCTACTGAAGATTATTAAAAAGAGACTACAACCATACCTGGAACAAGAACTACCTGAAGTGCAAGCAGGGTTCAGGAAAGTGCGAGGAACGAGAGACATCATTGCGGATGTGAGATGGATCCTTGAAAAGACTAAAGAATACCAAAAGGATATCTATTTGTGCTTTATCGACTATAGCAAGGCTTTTGACTGTGTAAATCATGAGAAACTCTGGGCCACATTAAGAAGCATGGGTATACCAGAACACCTGATCGTTCTCTTGCGCAATCTGTACATTGATAAAGAAGCAACAGTTCGAACGGAACAAGGAGAAACAGAATGGTTTAAAATAAGCAAAGGTGTAAGACAAGGCTTCATACTTTCCCCCTACCTGTTTAATTTATATGCAGAACAAATCATCAAAGAAGCAGGGCTGTATGAAGACAACAGAGGTGTGAAGATTCATCAACAGCCTTTGCTATGCTGATGATACTACATTACTGGCTGAAAGTGAAGATGATCTGAAACATTTATTTATTTATTTAGACAGTTTTGTATACTGCCTTATCCTTCAATCAAAGTGGTCACAACACAATTGGGGGATACATTTAACATGTGGGGATATGAGACACATACACTAATACTTACAGGGAACATGGGCAATGGAGGGTTAGGTGGATTGCCCAAGACCACAAGGAGCATCTGTGGGACTAGAAGCCCCAGTCCTTCTGGCCCAAGGTTGCTGTCCTCTAGTGGGATTTGAACCCCTGACCTTCTGGCCTGAAGTACATTGCCCCAACCACTAGGCTACGCCTCCCCTCCTCCTTTGGTTCTCACAATCAAAGAACATAGTCTCAAAATGGGCCTGCACCTTAATGTAAAGAAGACAAAGATCATGACAACTGGCATAATCAACAGGTTCATCATTGAAGGAGAAGAAACTGAAATTGTGAACAACTTTAACCTACTTGGATCAACTATCAATAAAGAAGCAACAAGCAGTCAAGAAATCAAATGACGCATTGCTCTTGGCAGAATGGCTATGAAAGACCTAGATACGATTCTTAAGAGAAGAGATGTCTCTCTCCATACAAAGATTCGACTTGTTCAAGCCATGGTATTTTCAATAACATCATATGGATGTGAAAGCTGGACAGTGAAAAAGACAGACAGGAAGAAAATTGATGCCTTTGAATTATGGTGCTGGCGGTGAATACTGTGTATACCATGGACTGCCCGAAGAACAAACCAGTCGGTACTAGAGGAGATCAAACCTAAGCTTTCTTTAGAAGCTCAGATGACAAGACTTCGACTTTCATACTTTGGACACATCATGCGAAGAGAGAGATCATTAGAGAAAGGCATCATGCTTGGCAAGATAGAAGTTCAACGCAAAAGAGGAAGGCCAGCAATGAGATGGATCGATACAATAACAGCAGCTATGGGTCAACAATGAGCCGCCTGACTGAAGACCGAACACAATTTAGGATAGCTATCCAGAGGGTCGCCATGAGTCGACTCCGACTCGACGGCACTTAACAACAATGTAGCTTTTTGCATGTTCTCTTTTTTTTAAGAAAATAAGGTTTTATGGTACGTACAGACAGTTTTTCAATCTCTTCCAAATGCAAAAATGGTCATTTTTATATACTTTGCTCATCAACATTTTTACCCAACTTTAACATTAAAAGAACTAGGAAGTTACAGTAACAAAAATAAATTTTCACAATACATTAATACATATTAAACTCAGTAATTCACTCCACTTACCGAGATACTCATTCATATATTAATGCTCCTAAAATATCCTACCCCACCCCTACCCTCTGTGCAAATGCTACTACTATTAAACATTTATAAAGCACAATAAGGCATACACAGAACTGTTCAGACATACATGTATATAAAGACTGTCCCTTCTTAGAGCTTACAATTGAATTAATAGAGACCATTTTTTGAGTTCTTTCAAGTTCATGCTGATTCCAGGCAACTCAGCAGCCCCTGGGTTTTCTTGGCAAGGTATGACCAGAAGTGGATTGCCAGGCCTTTTCTTCAGAGGCGTGACTTGCCCAAGGACACAAGGAATGCCAGAGAGAATTGAACCTAGAGCTCCTGGGCAGTTGCTCTAACCACTAGGATACCCCTTAACACACTCATGTACCTTTCTATTCTTAACGACCCCCGCGAGTCATCTACCTGCCACATATCTTTGAAGTCAGGAAGCCCTTAAACTGCACCTACACCTCATGTTTTTGCTTTTGATGCAATATATGAGGAAGTTTGTTCCACTCTATAACCGCTTGAAAGCAACTTGTCCAGCTTATGTTTCAATCTATACTTATTAGGAGCACATCGCCACTCCTGCCAAACTTAGCAACCCAGTGGCCCTCCCATTATTTATCATGCCTAACATATAACTAGAACCAAACTAGATCAAAAATCTTGTGCACAAAACTGCTGCTTAAACTTAACCCTCAGATACACAGATAGCCAGTGCAGTTCACAATAACAAGTGTGGCTCTCTCTCACTTCTGACCTTTTAATAATGCCTTTGTGGTTGCAATGCTTATGGGCTCGATAACAATTTACATGGCAAGCCTACATATAGAATTTTGCAGTAGTGCAAGGTAAAAATCACAGAGGTCTGCATAATTATACATAGATGTTCCTCGGACCAAAAAACCCTAATCTGCGGCACTAACTTTAACTTGTGAAAAGTGGTATGTATCACACTGCTTTTTTGCAACTCCATTGAAAGCATGGAATCAAGAGTAACATCTATTTTCAAATATTTTGTCAGTTTAATTACATCTTCCTCTAAAGTAGGGTCTGTATGTGAGGAAGAGTTCTAATGACTACCCTACCCACCAGGGGTGGCCCAAGGGGGTTGCAGGGCCATGTGTGGAGACTCGGTGCGGGTCCTCATTTGCATAAGATGCCTCATTTGCATAAATATTTGCATAATATTACCATACACTAACTTTTAGTAAACATGCCTCTTAATGAGTGTATGCATAAATAAAGACTAAATGATTTCTACAAAACTATAATCAAGTGCTAACCTCCAGGCATATTAGGAACTACTACAAACACTGCCCATTTAGAACCCATAAGAAAAAACCTCCAAAATTGTGATGACACATCAAAAATCAACAATCAAAAAAGTCAAAACAAATAATAACCTAGAAAGCAGTATTAGTAAGAATACTCTTCAGCCAACTCAATCTTACCAGAAACGGACCTGAGACGGAGAGGGGAAAAACTCTCCACTCGATGTCGGCAGAAGCCGTTTTCTGTAATTTTTTGTAATTCAATTAACACAAAACTACTAATAGTGAGATCCACTTATCTGAGAAAGGGCAGAAAGGGCAGCAAAATGGCAAAGCAGCGACATGCATGTTTCGAGCCCAAGGAAGGCTCTGTATCAAGCTGTTTCATTAGTATACGCGCCCTTAAAAAACGCCAAATTCTCCAGGTAATTTAAAGAACCAGAAAAGATCTCTGAATGGCTGCTGAAAGAAACGTCACCAGAGACGTCACTGGAATGTCAGAGATTACATCAGAACACTGTTTTAATAGAAAACTTAATTTCAAAAATCCAAATAGCAAAGACAGACCTGAATGTTCAAAGGAAGCCCGATCAAAGCAGACTCCATCAATCACATTCCAAATTCAACCCTGTAGGTGATACTTTTTGTAGTTGAAAAATCCATCGTTGTTCGCAACGCTGAAGCAATTGCTCGCGGTCACCACCCCGGGGGTCCAAAGGAATAGAATCAATCACCCTCCAACGGAGATCCGCAAAGGCATGATGATGCTGGAGACAATGTTCCACTATGGGGGCCGAAAGAATCTTATTAGCCAATCGTGAGGCATGCTCCCCTAAACGGACCCGAACCGGGTGGATAGTTCTACCAATATATGACAGATTGCAGGGACAAGTGATAATGTACACTACAAAAGGTGTCAAGCAGGTAGAATAACCCATGAAAGAAAAAGATCTGCCAGAAAATGCATGCAACCACTGGACCCCTTCATCCGTGGTGGCACAAAATCTGCAACGTCGGCAGGGTCAATGGCCCGCATGATGACCAGAAACCTCAGAGGGAGCTGATGTAAGGACCGCATGTACTAAGCAATCACAAATGTTTCTGCCCCTAGTGTATGCCAAGCGAAGGGGTTTTTGAAAACAGGCATGAACTCGTAGCACCCCCCAATGTTTCTTCAGCAGGGCAGTGACGGGAGCAGTGTGTTGCATGAACGGAAGGACTCCGGTCACCATATCCCTTTCCCCTTGTCGAGGGGTGTCAGAAAAAATCTCCGAGGGGGAAGAAGAAACCGGGTCACTCAAAAGCCATTCCCGATAGGAAAATCGAGCCCGAGTATACGCTCGACGAACCACAGAGGCAGGATAACCTCGAGCCAAAAGACGCGCGCGCAAATCCCGAGCCTGAGCCTTAAAATCCTGTAGAGAAGAACAGATCCGTCGCAAGTGATCTTTTTTTGAAACAAGAGGCTCGACGTGTCAAATCCTACTTGCGGGATACATCGCATTTTTTGACTCTTCTATCCTTGGTTGGAACCGTGGCTGACGTCCTTCTGGTGACTCTGGACATTGTAGCTTTATATACCAACATTTACCAGGAAGAGGCTTTATTCCTGTTGGAGACCGCCTTCACCACGGCACAGTCCCGGATACCTAGAACGTTTCTGTTGGATCTCACTCGCCTGGTGTTGACCAGGAATTATTTTGTTTTTCAAGATCAGTTTTATCAGCAATGTCATGGGGTGGCGATGGGAGCCACGGTAGCGCCTTCGATTGCCACATTATATCTGGCCGACATGGAGGAACGTTTCATTTATCCGGCTCCAGCTTTTCAGCATGTTCGTCTCTGGCTTCGATTCTTGGATGACTTTTTTCTGCTGTGGTCCTCCACTGCTGACCAGTTTACTCTCTTTGTGGATTGGTTGAACAGTATTAAACCTAACATCCAATTTACTTCGCATGTGGATGCTCAGAAGACGGAATTTCTGGATGTTTTAGTTCAACAGCAAGGGGATAATTTGACTACCTCTTAATTCCGGAAACCTAGTCAGCGAAATAATCTGTTGCGCTATCATAGTCATCACGCCTCCTCTTTGCGACGAGGTCTTCCGGTGGGTCAATTTTTGCGGTTGCGACGGATCTGTTCTTCTCTACAGGATTTTAAGGCTCAGGCTCGGGATTTGCACGCGCGTCTTTTGGCTCGAGGTTATCCTGCCTCTGTGGTTCGTCGAGCGTATACTCGGGCTCGATTTTCCTATCGGGAATGGCTTTTGGGTGACCCGGTTTCTTCTTCCCCCTCAGAGTTTTTTTCTGACACCCCTCGACAAGGGGAAATGGATATGGTGACCGGAGTCCTTCCGTTCATGCAACACACTGCTCCCGTCACTGCCCTGCTGAAGAAACATTGGGGGGTGCTACGAGTTCATGCCTGTTTTCAAAAACCCCTTCGCTTGGCATACACTAGGGGCAGAAACATTTGTGATCGCTTAGTACATGCGGTCCTTACATCAGCTCCCTCTGAGGTTTCTGGTCATCATGCGGGCCATTGGCCCTGCCGACGTTGCAGATTTTGTGCCACCACGGATGAAGGGGTCCAGTGGTTGCATGCATTTTCTGGCAGATCTTTTTCTTTCATGGGTTATTCTACCTGCTTGACACCTTTTGTAGTGTACATTATCACTTGTCCCTGCAATCTGTCATATATTGGTAGAACTATCCGTCCGGTTCGGGTCCGTTTAGGGGAGCATGCCTCACGATTGGCTAATAAGATTCTTTCGGCCCCCATAGTGGAACATTGTCTCCAGCATCATCATGCCTTTGCGGATCTCCGTTGGAGGTTGATTGATTCTATTCCTTTGGACCCCCGGGGTGGTGACCGCGAGCAATTGCTTCAGCGTTGCGAACAACGATGGATTTTTCAACTACAAAAAGTATCACCTACGGGGTTGAATTTGGAATGTGATTGGTGGAGTCTGCTTTGATCGGGCTTCCTTTGAACATTCAGGTCTGTCTGCTATTTGGATTTTTGGAATTAAGTTTTCTATTAAAACAGTGTTCTGATATAATCTCTGACGTTTCAGTGACGTCTCTGGTGACGTTTCTTTCAGCAGCCATTCAGAGATCTTTTCTGTTTCTTTAAATTACCTGGAGAATTTGGCGTTTTTTAAGGGCGCGTATACTAATGAAACAGCTTGATACAGAGCCTTCCTTGGGCTCGAAACATGCATGTCGCTGCTTTGCCATCTTGCTGCCCTTTCTGCCCTTTCTCAGATAAGTGGATCTCACTATTAGTAGTTTTGTGTTAATTGAATTACAAAAAATTACGGAAAACGGCTTCTGCCGACATCGAGTGGAGAGTTTTTCCTCTCTCCGTCTCAGGTCGGCGGATCCCGACAAAAAAATGTGTTTCTGGTAAGATTGAGTTGGCTGAAGAGTATGCTTACTAATACTGCTTTCCAGGTTATTATTCATTTAGAATCCATAGCAAACCTTCCATATCATAACAGCACTACCAGGACTCACAAAGCACCAGACCCTACCTATCAAAAAGCAACACTGCAAATATTAAACCAATACATTTCAGAGAATAACAATACATGAACTACTGGGGAAAGAGAACAAGTGGCAGTGTCAAATAGGAATTACATAAACAGAATACCTCAGCTCAGTTACAGATGCAAACAAGGAATCACAATTTAGAAACAGGAAGCCAATAATTAAACTGGGAACCCCAAAAGCCAAACTTGGAATGCACAACAACACTGTACAAATAAAACTATAAATTAATTTCCTCTTGTACTAAACAAAACGCAGATGTTAATGATGCACATTTCCCAGAGCTGACATAGTCCAATTAATAAATTCAAAATAAAGACATATCTTTGTACCTTTTGTGCATTTTTTTTTCAGTTACAATTGCTCCAGCCACTTTCTTCTGGTTTCTTCGTGTCTTCTGCTAACTCTCCATCATCTGCTGTCCATTTGTACTTTCTTATCTCTTCTAGTTTTTTTCCATTCTCTCTCTACATCTGCTTTAATATACTAATCTTTCTCCTTTTGCTCTTTCCTCATTCCTATTTCATCCACTCAAATTTTACCCCTCCATCCTCAATCCCCACTTACTCTCCCAAAACCCGGCCAATTATAGATTTTCTTCCCTCCCACACAAAATATTTTTTCCCTCTTCATTTCACTCTCCCAGCCCCATCCCATTCTAATCCTCCCCCAACATCAGCTCCCTTCTAGTTCCAGCCCCACCCAGCATCCACTCCCTTCTAGTCCCCGCATCAGCCCATTTCCAGTCCTAGCCCCCCATCAGCCCATTTCCAGTCCTATCCTAGGTCCACCATCAGTCCATTTCCAGTCCTATCCAAGTCCCTCCATCAGCTCATTTCCAATCCCAGCCCCCCATCAGCCCATTTCTAGTCCTTTCCTAGCCCCACCATCAGCCCATGCCAAATCCTAGCTCCCCTCCACTCAGCCCATTTCCAATCCAAGCCCCCCAAGAGCCTACTTCCAGTTCTAGCCCCTCCATGAGTCCATTTCAATCCAAGCCCCCACCACAGCCCATTTCCAATCTTAGCTCCCCCAACACCCAATTTCCAATCCTATCCTAGCCCCTCAATCAGCCCATTTCCTGTCCTAGCTCCCTCCCCTCACAGCCTATTTCCATTCCAATCCCCCTCCCCATCAGCTATTTGCAGTTCAAGCCCCCCTTCCACTCAGCCCATTTCCATTCCAATCCCCCCTCCCCATCAGCTATTTGCAGTTCAAGCCCCTCTTCCACTCAGACCATTACCAGTCCTAGCCACCCCCTAGCCCATTACCAGTCCTAAGCCCCCATCAGCCCACTTCCAGTCCTAACCCCCCCATCACCCCATTTTCAGTTTAAGCCTCCCCCATAGTCCATTACCAGTCCTAAACCCTCCCATCAGCCCACAGCCCATTACCAGTCCTAACCCCATCAGCCCAACTCAAATCTTAACCTCTCCTCCAATCAGCCCATTTCCAATCCTAACCCCCCTCCCCGCCAACAGCTCAGGGAAAATTTAAAATTAAAAAAAAAGCTGGCTGCTGCCGCCGTGGCGGAATCAAATGTCCCGCGGGGCCCCCCTGCCCAGCAGATCCCTCCCTCCCTGTCTCAGTCCTTCCCTCCCCGTATCAGCTTTCAGAGCCGCAAAGGGAGAGATTCTCCCTCACGGCTCCGTTAAGCCTGCCGGGGCTGATGAGAAAATTCCCATCAGCCCCGGAGGGCTTAACAGAGCCACAAAAGGGGGCCCCGCGGGACACTCGATTCTGCCACTGCCACCAGCCAGCTTTTTTTAAAATTTTATAATTTACTTTTAAAGCAGAATGTTCTTTGCGCGGGGGCCCCTGAAACGCGGGGCCCTGTTCAAAAAACATTCTCGCTCAATGGACGGGCCGGCCCTGCTACTCACCAAGGATATATCTTTTCTGCATTTAGTTCTAACCTATGCTTATGGATCCACACACTAGCTAACTGAAAGCACTGATCCAGCAGTGTTAAGCCTACTTTCTTTGTTTAGCAAAGCCATGCCCCAAACTGTTGTAAGGCAGAACTAGAAAACCCACACTGCAAAATCAAAGGGATAAATGTTCTGTTCAATGAGAGTATAGCAGATTATTCCTTACAGTTCTTCCAGCTATTCTCCATGCGTACTCAGACACCAAGCCAGACTCAGTTACATCAGCAGGATTTTATTAGCTGGTTCTGGTCCAATGTCAGGAAAAACCTCTTAGTACATAACAAGAGATTCTCTTTAAGGAAATGCATCATGTGATCATATAGTGGTTTTTTTCCTTAACACACGGAGCAATAGCACTAAAGAAGAAAGCTATACTATAATACATTTCTCTTACACAGAAGGTCAGTGTACTACTGGGCCCTTCAATCCAAAACCCAACAGAAACAGGCTTAGGCAGGTGAAGGAAAATAACTCGGTTCCTAATACTCTTAATATGTAAGGAACAGGAAACCAAATTAACACATCTTACCTGGTCAGAAGTCAGAAAAAAACCCTGACCCAAGCAGAATGGAGAAGTAAGGGAAGCAGAGGAAGAAGAGGAAAGCATGGGGGAGGTCATGGGAATACATATTCCCCAAATGTGCTCAATCAATTTGTACTTACAAAGAGCAAAATGTTATTTTGCCTTATTATGAAATCTCCATATCATAGAATAGAACTGTGTCCAAGGGAATAACATGTACAGGTTATTCACAGAGATAAGCAGCAACCACACACTAAGCTCCCCCTTTTTCAACTACATATTAGAATGATCCAACAATCCTCACTCTTGGCTGGAATGAAAATCAGCTAAAACTGCCCCCCAGAGAGGACTCAAATAAACTCAGAACAAGAAAATACAAATTTTAGTGGAATGCATGGTAAAAAAAAAAATCACACATATTTTCTTTTCTACATCTGCTACAAGAACTAACCTTGAAAATGTATGCTAAGTAATCTAAAATGAGATTTGACACAAACATGATTAATCATGTCTTTATTTGCATCTACTGATCTCCAGTGAGGAAATTATGCTCTAATTTTAATTAAATTATCAAACGTGCTAATAAAGTTAAAGGTGCCAGCAGGGAGCAGGTCATTGTTAACTTATTAACTCACTGTAATACTTCTATAATCCTTCTGCAACTAAACTAATTAGGTGTTCTGTATTGTACATTCAAAACAGCCCCTGGTATTTACATAATAATTTTCCCTGGTATTATCTATTTTTTTAGTTTACATCCTCCATGCACAAAGGCGAGATCTTTCAGATATCCTGCGGAAATACATTGATTATTTCAAGGTTTTGAGTGATTTTTTTCACCAAAAAATAGAGATTTTTGTATATAGGATTTGACATAATGGGTATTATTTAGTGCAACATCAGCCTCTTAATTTAAAGAAGATCATCTGAAGGCTTACGGGTTTTGTCTTCTTTCTGTACTGTACATGTCTGCGATGAGGAACGGATTGATCCAGGCTAAAGAGAATTTGGCTAAAGTCAGACTTGCTTCAACCATTAAAGAAAATCTGTCTCCAGTCTCATAAAGAATCTGGATAATCAGGAGTAGATGAGTTACAATATGGTCTGGTAGAATAAGACCTGCAATGCAAAGAGGCTGACCTTACCCCACGCATAGCAGTATGATACCCATTACAAACTGGGATACTGGAAATAGATGAGGAATCAGTGGTTAGAATGACAGCCTTATTTCTCCTACTGATGCTCCTTGTGACCATCAAGCAGGGCTGTCACTACTATTAGACTCACTAGGCAGTTGCCTAGAATGCCAGCCCTGCAGGGGCACCCATTGCCGCTGCTGTCATCCCTCTCGGGACTTGCAGCGGCAGTGGTAATGGGCACAAACAGCCTTGTGATGCTTACCTAAAGCTTTGGTGCCATGGGGCTATTTGCTTCTGTCCCTTTCCGACACCCAACGCTCACTTCCTGTGCAAACAGGAAGTTAGCACTGGGGGTCAGAGAGGAGTGGAATCAAACATCCCATGGTGCTGAAGCTTTAAGATAACTGCTGTGGGGTTGTTTGTGCCCATTGTCTTCCTGCTGCAGGTTCCAGAGGGGGCGGCAGCAATGGCGATTGGTGCCTTGGGGAGGAGGGGTCTAAGGGATGAGATTCACCTTGCGCCAACCATGCCATCAGGTACACACTAAAGTGCCCATTTACTAAGCTGCCTCAGGGTCTTAATTTGCATTATTTCACTATAACGTGAAAATCAGGCCCACAGTGCTGCATGGCATGAAAACCAGCTTATTATTCAAACAAAATAAGACAACTATTCTTAAAGATCAGAAGCTAGGATATGCCCGGGAGGCACTTAAAAGGTATTGGACACTTTGCATCAGATAATCACATGGTCTACTATGCTGGAAATGAAAGACAAAGAAGAAATGGTGTTGCATTTATAATAAAGAAGAAATGTGCAAAAACTGTAATGAAATACAATGCAATCAGTGAACGCTTAATCTCTATTCGTCTATGAGGAATGCCTATCAACGCAACTATAATTTAAGTATATGCCCCAACAACAGCTGCAGAAGAGGATGAAATTGATGAGTTCTATGAACAAGTACAAACTGAAATTGACAGAACATTCAAACAGGATATCCTAATAGTCATGGGTGACTGGAACACAAACGGCAACAAAGAAGTAGGTAAAGTGGTTGGAAAATATGGACTTGGCAACAGAAATGAAACTGGAGAAAGACTGATAGAATTCTGCAAGACCAATGATCTATTCATTTCAAACACGTTCTTCTAGCAACACAAGCGGCAACTGTAGAACATGGACTTCACCCAATGGATTGTACAAAAATCAAATTGACTGCATCTGTGGAAGTCAATGATGGAAAAGCTATATAACATCAACAAAGACAAAACCTGGAGCTGACTGTGGTACAGATCAACAACTACTAGTATGCAAACTCAAGCAAAAGTTGAAAAGGAGCAAGCCACTCATGACTGTAGCAAAATATGACCTTGAGAATATACCACTGGAATTTAAAGACTGACTGCAAAATTGATTTGTTGCTTTAGATACAAATGACAGCACTCCAGAAGAGTTATGGAATGACATCAAGAAGGTTGTGTTGGAAAAAAGTGTGAAGTCACTACAAAAGGTGAAAAAGCAAAAACGGCCAAAATGGATGATGGAAGAAACTCTGAAAATTGCCCAGAAATGGAGAGAAGCTAAAGCTAGAGGAGAAAGAAAGACAATTGCAGAACTCAACAGAGATTTCCAATGTGCAACAAGACAGGACAAGGAAAAGTACTACAATCACTCATTCGACGAAATAGAGGCAGAAACTATTAGAGGAAGAACAAGTTGAGCTTTCCTAAAGCTATGAGAGTTAAAGAAAAAATTCCAGTCTTGAAATGAAATGTTACAAGATGCTCAGGGTTCTATGTTGAATGATGCTGAGTAGATCAAGAAAAGGTGGAAAGAATATACAGAGCTTTTTATAATAAAGATCAAGTAGACCAACAGCCATTTCAACCTGTACCTTATGATCTGGAACCATTTGTGATGAAAGAAGAAGTCAAAGTAGCATTGAAAGCCTTATCAAAGAACAAAGCACTAGGCATTGATGGCATTCCCATAGAACTATTACAGCAATCTGATGCAGCTGTTACCATATCTACAAGTCTCTGCCAATAAATTTTGAAGACAACATCATGGCCAACTGATGGGAAAAGATCTGTGTTTATACCAATACTAAAGAAAGGTGATCCAGCTGATTATTGCACAATCACTCTGATCCCACATGCCAGCAAGATTCTAATGAAGATTATTCAACAGAGACTACAGCCATACCTGGAACAAGAACTACCTGAAGTGCAAGCAGGATTCAGAAAAGGGTGAGGAACGAGAGACATCATCGCGAATGTGAGATGGATCCTTGAAAAGGCTAAAGAATACAAAAAGGATATCTATTTGTGCTTTATCGACTATAGCAAGGCTTTTGACTTTGTAAACCATGAGAAACTCTGGGCCACATTAAGAAGCATGGGTATACCAGAACAGCTGATCCTTCTCTTGCACAATCTGTACATTGATCAAGAAGCAGCAGTTTAAATGGAACAAGGAGAAACAGAATGGTTTAAAATCAGCAAAGATGTAGGACAAGGCTGCATACTGTCCCCCTACCTGTTTAATTTATATGCAGAACAAATCATCAGAGAATCAGGATTGTATGAAGACAACAGAGGTGTGAAGATTGGTGGAAGACTCATCAACAACCTTCGCTATGCTGATGATACCACATTACTGGCTGATAGTGAAGATGATCTGAAACATTTGCTTCTCACGATCAAGGAATGTAGTCTAAAAATGGGCCTGCACCTTAATGTAAAGAAGACAAAGATCATGACAACTGGCAAAATCAATAAGTTCATCTTTGAAGGAGAAGAAATTGAAATTGTGGACAACTTTAACCTACTTGGATCAACTATCAATAAAGAAGCAACAAGCAGTCAAGAAACCCAATGACGCATTGTTCTTGGCAGAATGGCTATGAAAGACCTAGACAAGATTCTCAAAAACAGAGATGTTACTTTCCATACAAAGATTTGACTCATTCAAGCCATGGTATTTTCAATAACATCATATTCTGGACCGTGAAAAAGATAGATAGGAAGAAAATTGATGCCTTTGAATTATGGTGCTGGCGGCGAATACTGTGTATACCATGGACTGCCCGAAGAACAAACCAGTCGGTACTAGAGGAGATCAAATCTAAGCTTTCTTTAGAAGCTCAGATAACAAGACTTCAAACTTCATACTTTGGACACATCATGCGAAGAGAGAGAACATTAGAGAAAGACATCATGCTTGGCAAGATAGAAGATCAAGGCAAAAGAGGAAGGCCAGCAATGAGTTGGATCGATACAATAACAGCAGCTACGGGTACCAGTCTGTCAACACTGAGCCGCCTGACTGAAGACCAAACACAATTTAGGACAACTGCCCAGAGGGTTGTCACGAGTTGACACCAACTCGACGGCACTTAACATCAACAGCTACAAGCACTATTTAAGCAAATTTGGCTTTATAAAATACTGACATAAGTGAAAGAGATTGTGTTGTAAGTTAAGGTGTGGTCATTTACACCAGTTCCAACCCATTAGGCAAACTAAGTGGTCACCTAGAGCTCCAACATTTCCTTTTTTTTACAATTTTATTTTATGCATTTCTTTATTACATCCAAAATAAAATCATAAATGAATAGTAATACAGCAATAAAAGGAGAATAACACAATTATTCATAACCACTATCATAACTATTTTTTATTTTATATTTATGAATTTTACTAATAAATCAAGAAAGTTTACAAAACCATTCTTGCAGCAATAGAGCAGATAACTGAAAAGTACTCCCAACCAGAATACAACATAGAAGAAAAAGTCATGAAGCATTTCTAAAACGGAAAATAAAAAGTGTCTACCCTCCCTAGCCCACAAAAATGTGTGTGGGGGGGGGGGGAGTATCCTATTCAAACTTTAATCAATATATGTTAAGAAACAAAGCAGATAGTCAACATTCTGATCTATATCTAACATGAGCCTAGGTGGGATCAATGGAGGACTCCAGTCGTCTGGCATTAATGAAGGCTAACAGCTGGGTGGGCTCATAAAATATGTAGGAAACAGATTGATATTTCACCAAGCATTTGCATGGATGTTTAAGAAAAAAGAGCCCTCCCAACTGTATAACCCTAGGATGGAGCAGAAGAAACTCCCTACGCCGCTTCTGGGTATCTCTTGCTAAATCAGGATATATACATACAGATAAACCATGAAATAAAAGTTTCCTTTTCTGAAAGAATAGTTTTAACAGCCATTCTTTTATCAGACAACAAGGCAAAGGTTATTAACACTGACTCTGCTCCCTCTCCTCTTCTCTGTGGTGTTCCGCAGGGTTCTATTCTTGCCCCCCTTCTCTTCAACATCTTCCTTGCCCCACTTGCCCTTCTTATCCAACAGTCTGGTCTCTCCTGTTACTTTTATGCTGATGATATTCTTCTTGTCCACCACACTAGCTCTTTTTCTCCAGATCTTTCCCCTCTCAATTCTTGTCTCGACCTGACTGCCTCATGGTTCTCCACTAATTTTCTCAGTGTCAACCCCTCCAAATCATCGGCTATTTGGTTTTCCTTCTCAACTTCCCCTCCCACCTTGGCTCCTTTAATATCATCCCTGCCCATTCCTCTTGCATCCTGCCTTCATTATCTTGGTGTAACCCTCAACACCTCCTTGTCTTTCCACTCCCACATCTCCTCCTTGGTCCGCAGCTGCTTCTTCCACCTTCGTCGTATCAGGTCCCTTCGTCCTTATCTTTCCTCTAGTTCTCTCACTACTTTAGTCCTCTCCCTTGTAATTTCTCGCCTTGATTACTGTAATTCCATTTTTGCTGGTCTCCCCTCCTCTCAGATACGCCGTCTCCAACTTATTTAAAATACCGCCGCCTGCCTAGTTACTTTCTCCTCTCCCCGTGATCACATCACCCCTTGTCTCCTTTCCCTCCATTGGCTCCCTATTCGATACCGCTTTATCTTCAAATACCTCATTACCATTCATAAAACCCTCCACTCCGGTATCCCTCAGTATCTCTCCGATCTCATTTTTCACCAGCCTGTTCCTCGCCTTCTTCGTTCCTCCCATGGTAACCGTCTCTTTCTCCCTTCCCCTTCTCAAGTGCACCTCGAACTTACTCGCCACTCCGCTTTCTTCTTCCTTGGTCCTGCCCTGTGGAATTCCCTCCCCCTCCCCCTCCCCCTCCCTACTGAGCCCTCTTTTCCACAATTCAAGTCCCTCCTTAAAACACACCTCTTTACACAAGCTTTTGATCTTCCAGTTTCTCTTTGACACTATTGGCTCCCTCATTCATACTTCTGCTCCCAGTACCCTCTAATATTTCATCACCATCCATAGAACCCTTCACTCCGGTACCCCTTACCCTTGTTTACCCCCCTCAGTCCCCTCTCTCTTGTTGTAAGTTTCTATTTGTGTCGCTCTGCCCTTTTTGCTCTCTCTCCTCTTTTCTCCTTTTCTTTTCTTTCCTGTCATACCATGGCGTTCTTTTCTATCTTTCCTCCCTGCAGCCCATTTATTGTACACCGCTTTGATGCCTTATGGTTTAGGCGGTTTATCAAGAAACTGAATAAAGATAAAGATGATAAAGATAAACAGTGTAAAAGGAACCTCAGACTCGTACCCTGAATTTTCTAACAAATCTGTAACATTGAAGGTGTTCCCCTGTACTAGATCCCCACCCGACTCTCCCAAAATCGTAGCAAGCTTCGCTTTTGGAAAATAGTAGATTTTAACCAAGGGGGGGATCAGTTTAGGAGAAACTCCTAATACCTCCAGTAAATACCTTTTAAACATGTCTCTAGCCGAGACTGAAGGCAAACTTGGAAAATTAATAATTCTCAAATTATTAGCTCTAGGTAAATTATACAAGTGTTCCAGTTTAACTTGAAGTGACATAAAGTTATTTTATAAATGTCAAGAGTGTTTCTCGAGACGCACAACCTTGTTTCGCGTTTCTTCTAATTCCACTTGTATGCCAAAAACTTTCCTTTCCAGTTCACACACTGCACCCATAGAAGTATTCACCTTTGTGGCTAGAGAAGGAAGATACATGAGGCAAAAGAGCTTCTCCCAATGATACTATAGCGTTCCAAATAGCCTCCAATCCACAAGTAGACAAGATCAGGAAAAAAATGCAGGACATGCCTTAAATTTAAAAAAAAAAATCAAAAAAATCATCAAGACAATGGCTATCCAATGCTGCAGAAACAGCTGGCCCTATCTAACTGCCTCATTTATTTATGGGATTTGTCAAAGCTACAATACTATCCCTTGACACAATAAATAGTAGTAATTTATCTGGCTCAAAATCACCAAAATTTTTGATTGATAAGAAATAAAACATTTACAAGGAAACAAAAGTTTAAAGGAAACACCTAACCAAGACCCTTTTCCTTGGGGTCAAGAACTGCCTGTGCTTCTTTTGTTTATATCATGAGACATCTGGAAAAACATCAATTTTTGAGCCAAGAAAAAAAGCAGACATATGATGGAAAAATAAATGTAGGATGGCATTCCTATCTGACTCAAAAGCAAAACATGCTACTAAGGTAATCTATTCCGTGATGACTTCAAGGGATGACTCCAAAAAAGCAGTTAAATTCACAGCTTCTGATGCCTGTGCTAACCCAAAAGCTCCTTCCTTATCTTAACCCACAATGTTAAGGAACAGGTACTGGGCCCAGACCACCGGGGGGACCGCATCTGACAGTATTTTCAAAACTTCGGTCAGATATTTCCGCAACATGTCCATAGATGAAATAAGAGGACATTAAGGGAAATTGAAAAACTTTAAATTTGTTCTTTCGAACCCGATTCTCCAGGAACAGTACCTTCCTATTCAAGGTCTCTCTTTCCCTTCCTCACCACCTGCAGAGATTCTGAGGCAACCTCTACTTTCTCCATTCATGTAGCATGTTGTGCCAGAGTAGAATCGTACTGCCCCATCTTAGTCTGGATACTCTCCAACTGGGCGTCCAAGTTGCCAGTGTATCCTGCCAGAGTAGACTCCACAGACCTTGGTTGTGTCCCATAATGCATCAAGCGTTACCACAGACCATCTCTCAGCCATCCCCCAATGTTGACCCACCTCTGCAGATACTGCAGAAGCCGGCAGCAAGGCTTCCAAATCCGAGGGGCACTCCACCATCAAGGAAACACTAGGAGAAACACCTTCAGAGCTTTCTTGTCCTCACTTGGCTTTCACCAGTTGTGGTGGTGGTGGGGCTGTTCTGAATTCGAGAAACTCCGCTGCAGCTAGCATCAGATGTTGATTCACCCAAATGGGCCAAAGAAATCTGTGGCATAGGAACGGGCATGGAAGAGGTCACAACTGCCAAAGTCTTCTTCTTCTTGTGAGGCATGGCACCAGTGTGCTTCTCCTCTCCATCATATCACCTATGCCACTGCTCACGCTGCCATCTTGTCTATGCATGGAGCTCCAACATTTTAATGGTGGCCCATTGCCACTGCTACTCCCCCTCTCTGGGCCCTGCAATGGCAGTAGTGGCATTAAAACAGCAATGCAGTGCTTACCCAAAGCCTCTAGTGCTGCATGCTGTTGGTGCTAGCTTTGTCCAGCTATTTACACTTCATCTGACGAAGATTTCCTCTTTACAGGGAGACAACAGTGGATCACCATCAAAATTCTGGAGCTCTAGGTGACCACCTAGTTTGCATGTGCACAAAGCCACCATGACCTCATCAAATTGTGCAAAGATTAACAGCAACCTGTCCAGTAACTGGACTGCCATAACCGTGACAGCCCACATATCACTACAGCTTGACACTATATACCACCGTGTGCATACTTAGCTGTGACATGTGTCACAGCTCAGTCAGAGTAAGAGTAGGCCCTTGTCATGAACAGAGGTGCACACCAAGGCCATGCCCGTGGCAGACCCATTCTATGATGACACAACCTTTGACCTAACCTCTGATACATCTACATCCTGTGCAAACAGCTCTGGTTTAGGTGATACCCAGAATCCTCTGCTCCACATTATGTACCCTTTTATCTTAGGTATGAAGACAGCTCATGCAGTGCATGGCATGGTGGAAAGTGGGCCAGAGACAGGCTGAGAGAGCATGCTGGCCCACAGTAGCCTACATCAGTGGCATGCAACATTAAGGTGTCCCCCTACACAGCTCTTGTCAGTGAGCATTGAACCTAGATCCATGCTTGTATGTATTGATACAATCATGTCCCTAGCCATGGGCACTCCAAACCTGGCCAGTGCAGCTCATTCACACTCCCATGCTGCAGACACTGTGCCCCCCCCCCCCCCCCCCGAGTGCATGGAACCATGTCAGGGTGGAAATGGGATTGGATGTTGCAACAGTTGCTGGCACCACATACCCCACCATACTCTGCCTCTTTGTACTCTAATACCATTCTTGTGACTGACACACTCAATGCCCATAGGGAGGCAGTGAGGCTGTCATGCAGGCCCTCTGATGTAACACATGCAGACCCTAAGTAGGCCCACAAAGGTTCTGGCCACATGAAGAAAGGCCTTGGACAGCAATGCCACAGATGAAGGGCACAGACTAAACATGAATAGTATGTTTCCAAGCACCCCTACCCCACCTCAACATTCACTTCCAGGCACTGCCATCCCATATGGTAGCAAGGGATGCAGAGACCAATAGGACATCCTGTGCCACTTTTCAGCAGCTGGATATGTGCATGCAGCATTCAGAGGTCTGTGTCCCACTGTCCCAATCAGGCACACAGGTGCATGCGGAATTTCATTTGGGGTAATAGGTATTATTCTGCTAGATGCCTTTGCAAATGATCAGTAGACAGTGTTGAGGTGGTGGTTCCTGTGTGTGAGATTGCTTGATGCATACCTCCCTGTATGTACATACACTTCATAGAGCAAAGGGTCCCCTGCTAGCACTCTGTGAATGCAGCATGGGACAAGAGCAACACGCATGCAGGTAACTGGCAGAGTCCTGCCTGGGTCACCAACTGAGTGAATGGATTGGACATTCACAGATGCCAGCCCTCCCCTTAGCCTAGTTAACTATAGGCTGCTGCTGTGCCTGGTGGCAGACACTGTTGCCATGGATACAGCTGTTATGGCAGTCTGTATTAATCTGGCCTCACACCTATGCACATTGATGTGTCTTGGACAGTTGCAAGACACACACATGTGTCCCTCTTGCTCACTCCAGTCAAACCAGCAGATGTTTTGGGAGCTGCACAACAGTGTTCTGTTGGGTGGTAAGTACAGAGGAATGCTATGGTGATGGGCCTTGTTGATGGTGTAACTAGGAATGCATTACAATGTCACAGTCACAGGTGAAACTCCATCTTGGAAACTAACCTTTTGCATGTAATTGGTGTCTCACACAGTATGTAGGGTTGCTGTATAGCTGAACTGCAGCATATTGTATGCACAGCCATGGCGCCTGGGCAGTACATGTGTGCATAGTGTACTGCTTAGGGTCACACAAATCTGGAGACACAAACAGACAGATACATGACCCCGCTGTCCAAAAATTGTGTAGGTTGGCATTCCTACCTGCCCCTTTGATGTTCCACCGTTGTCAACACCTGCACAGTGTGTAGACGCTGTTAGCACACTCTTTTATGCTCAGGCTCTATCAACACCCACTCAGTATGCTGGGGCTATTAGAGTCCTCTGCCATGCAGCCATGAATGGTGCAGCTACTCAGTTTAGGCAGCTGAGTATGTGGACTCCCGCTGGAGGAAGTGTTCAGGGTTGCACATGCTGATCCATTCCTTGAAAGGTTGGATAAAGTTAACACACCTAGACCTACCATTCCTGCACCACAGGCTGGTCTTGAACCTGTGATCCTTCTCTCTTACATACACTGGCCCTAGGTTTGGAGCCACAGAGCAGCCATTTGGGTACAGCAATCCATGGATATATCTATGGGAAGTATTTGGATGCATGTGGGAATAGGTCAGGGTGTGCCTCTGTCTGCTTGGATCTCTGCAGTTACTCTGCCATACTTGTCTGATAAGGTCTGTCAGGCCACTGTGGGAGAGGGAAATCTTGTTAGACTGGTAGGTGGAACTGCACTGATGTGCTGCTGATTGACCTGACATTCATGTCTTACATGTCGGATCTGTCCTGCCAGAGGGGCAGGGCATGATACATGAACACACTTGCAAGACCCTGGTTGACCTAGCAGAATGACCAATGTAACCATTTCATGGGATGTGCTTGTAGGCCACCTCTTATATGATCCCATGGTTAATAGGTCACTCTAAATCATTTTGGACACCCATGTGGTGCAGATGGATGTGACACTTATAAGAGTACCCAGTCATGAAAGGGTCACTGGTTCACAGAAAGGACCTGGTTATCATTTGGCAACTGAGCAGGCAGTGTTTTTTTTTTTTTTCTGTGTTGGTGTATTATGATATTGCCTGATCTTTCTGCCTCAGTGGCATAGTTTCCCCCCAACTGCACATATCTACCCAATATGTATGTGTAGGGGGCTTTCTGTTCCCAGGGCCAGCCCATCCAGTAGGACAACTAGCCGAGTGCCAAGGTTCAACAATCAGGGCAGACAGTATGCTGGCCAATCCCTCCCTCCCTATAATCGTAGCACAGCTGCCACTTCAGTGCCACAGGCAGCCTCATTGATATTGCACACATGTAGCTCGGCACACCTTGCTGCTCCTGTCTCCTTCCACCAGGGGCTATGGCCACACGTGCTGCTGCATTTGGCCTCAGTAGGGACAAGTGTTATGTGCTACGCTATCCCTACTGCTGACATGCTTGCAATCCCACTCACAGTGGCAACTGCAGTGTCCACTAGGCTTACAGGGCAGCTGCCCAGGACATGCATCTATGATGCCCAGCAGGACTCCACTGTGACAGTGGCAGTAAACATACATGCTGCCACAGCCAAAGAGGAGTTGCGCCACCCCTACTGTCACCATGCTGCCATTTCAGCATGGTGTGAGGGTGGCGATAGTGGGCACAGCAAATGTGGCCTGCTGTAGATGAAATGTTGTCCCAGCCCTTTGTGTCCGGTGCAACGCTGCAGTTGCCACTGTGAGTGGGATGATCCTAGTTATGCTTGATATTAATTCACTACATACTAACATTCCACAAAAAGCTGCTTTAGATATTCTAGCCAATGTATTGATAGTCAAAACACCATCTTGTATTTTGATCCAATTAGCCACATTAGCCATGACAGAGTACTTCTTTTGTTTTAGAGACTTTTTTTTATAAACAGATAAAAGGAGTTGCCATGGGATCCTCTATGGCACCTGATATCACTAATCTTTATGTGACCAACTTTGAAAAAAAGATTTTTAACCAGACACCTTTTTGATACTCAGATAAAAATGTGGAAGCGGTATATAGATGATATCTTCATGATTTGGGATGACACAGAGTCTCTTATTAAGTTTTTTTGACTGGCTGAATTCCCTCAACCAAAATCTCCAGTTCCAGAACACATATAGTTATGATCGAGTTGCCTACCTGGATTTATTGATTAAAAAAAGAACCACATGGATTTCTTATGGATCTTTACTGTAAACCCACAGAATACGCTTTTAGATTTTGACAGTTTCCACAAAAGATCTTTAAAATCCAATCTACCCTCTGGTCAATTTGTAAGAGTCCATAGATTATGTGCACCTGAACGAGACTTTGAAACGCATGTGAGAGAAATGAGTAAGTGGTTTGAACAATGCGGCTCCCCAAAACACTGCATTAGAAAAGCATCTTACAGAGCTAGGAGTGCAAATCGCACCACTCTCTTAGAGGGCTCTAGTCGACAAATGCAAGAAAGAATGGTCTGTGCCCTTATATTCTCCAGCTTTTCGAGATATTGCAAAGATTATGGCAAGAATGACATCTCTTCTCTATGGTGCCATAATTTATTTATATTCTTTTTTATATACCGTGCTATTCTACATCAGTGCGGTTTACAGTGAACAGGGCATTATAACTTGGAGATAACTATTTTACAGGGAACATGGGCTATGGAGGGTTAAGTGGCTTGCCCAAGACCACAAGGAGCACCTGTGGGACTAGAAACCCCAGTCCTTCCAGCCCAAAGTTGCTGTCCTCTAGTGGGATTTGAACCCCTGACCTTCTGGCCTGAAGTACCTTGCCCCAACCACTAGGCCACTCCTCTACTCTTGAATTCATGTCAATTAGCAATTGTCATAAGAGAAATCAAAACTTAGCAAATATTTTGGTTCCATCAGCACTCTCAAAGCCGAATAGAAATTATGCAAATGGTCCCCTCTTTCTATTTGGTCCTTACAGTTACCTCACCAACTGCTTGGCAGACAATGGAACACAGCAATCATATGAGCTTTTTACATAGTCTTTGATCTGTAGCTGCAAAGTGAAGGGCCACTTCAAGTGTGGAAGATGTTTGGTTTGGGAGAATACTTTGACCACAAAAGATTGGTTTCTTCATCATAAAACGAACAAAAAAAATCTTTTTGAACAGTTTCTCAAATTATGAGACACAATACGTCATTTACCTGATAATATGCCCCTGCCAATTATTTTACGTGGGTAAAACAAAACGCTCGGTGAAAACACGTATAATAGAAAATAAAAGCTTCATCAGAAGGAAAATAATTGACAAACTGCCGGTTACCCATTGGGAAGAAAAATACAAACTCTCGGATCTTAAGTTTTTGTTCCTAAAAGTGGTACAGCCTCACTTGAGAGGGGGCGATACTGATGCCATACTTTTATCACTAGAACAAAGATAGATCTTTGAGTTAAAAACCCTCACACTCCATAGCTTGAATTATGAAATGGATATATCTGTTTTCCTTTGATTTATCTGGGCCAGATTTTCCCTGCAGCTCTTCCTTCCTCCTCTCCCCCTTTCCTCCTCCCCATGTGCATTCTTTTTAGTTCTGATTAGGTTTCAAGTAGCCTTTTTATCAGCCTTTTCTGATTAAGAGTTGTCTCTCTTTTTTCATGCTCGCCATGAGCACAGCAACATCTGACTACTGCATGATTTTTCATCTTATTTATGCAATTTCATGGCAATATTTTTTATGATCACACTTTTATGTTTGTTCATCTTATGGACTCCTAGTAACATTTCCCTGATTTTTTGACTTATCTATGCAATTTTGTGGCACATATTTACTCATATTCTTAATACCATATTTTTATGTTTGTTTATTTTATGCGTTCTTAACAGCTTACTTACTGGTCATATGTTTTTATCCATTTCTACCTATTTTAACATAAGTTTTTAGCATTGTTTAATATTTATTTATGCTAACCTCATCAGTTCATTTTTAGCTTCAAAGTGTAGCATCAGCTGGTTTCCACAGTCCATCAAATTTATTTAAGCGTATTGCCAAGGGCAACCAAGTTCCTTTTTTATTTTTACTTTTCTTTTTAATATGCTACTGTTCAATTGGCTGCTTTTAAATAGCATTATGGGTCTTCTCAATTTCAGTTTTCTGACACACACCCTAGCCTTTTATTCACCTATTTATTATTTACATCTCTATCCTAAACAACATCTCTTTTTGACATAATACCCCCTTTTTTAATCCCTACTTTTAAACCAAGACACGACTAGGTGCTGCTTTTTTACAAACCTATACTGCAGGAAGGTATGCTGCTAATCATTGGATAAGGCAAGTCTATTTTTATTTACTATCATACTGTCACACCACCATATGAGTTTTATTTATTTATTTGGCTGTGTTTCTATACTGCTTTTCACCAGGTCAAAGTGGTATACATGGAATTAAACAACAAATGTACAGCAGTGTAACAATGTAACATCTAACTATGTACAGCATGTTTTAGATAGATAGGGGTAACGAGCTATATACTTATTTACAGTTTCCGGTTGTATTGGTTATATGGGCATTTGCTTCTTGAATTGTAGGGGGTCATTGATTCTGCAGAGATTTATACGGTTGGCTGAAGTGCTTGGAGAAAAGATGTGTCTTTAGTTGTTTCCTGATATTTCTCATGGGGTTTGGTAGCATATTCCAGACTGATGGTGTGCAGAGTTGGAAGGAGCCCTCACAGGCTTGACGGCTGCACTTAGTTCTGGCATGGGGGGTGATTAGGGTATTCCTGGTAGAGGTTCGTCTTGATCTGTTGGGTTGTGGGGTTTCAAGAAGAGTGTGCAGGTGAGCTCGGAGTCAGAGTGGATGACTTGTGGCTTTTTATGGGCATCTCACCTGAAAGGTGGTATATAAAACCATTCAATAAATAAACAAATATCCATAGCTCTTAAATGAAAAGAGTGAGAGTTCTTACATGGGGCCCCAGAAGCCACTTTAGTCCACATCGCTTAAAAATTTTGGATCTACTATATGAGAATGGGTTTTTAAAAAATAATAATATTAATAATGTAATTTAATTCAATACAAAATAACAGTTACAATAAAAATTAAAAAGTTATTAAAGTATCATGTAGGCTAGCCGTAAACAAAAAAATGTTCAAATTAAGGATGCTTCATTCTAAATATTTTTAATATAAAATAATTATAATTTAAAACACTATTAACATTCATGACAGAAATTAAAACTTTTAATAAAATTATATAACATTTCCCTAATTTTTATCCTCCCATAACTCAAAACTATAAGACATAGGAAATTTATATTCACACCAGTGACTTTGACATGTGAGATGATCCAGTATAGCCATTTTAATCAAACTATGAGATGTAGTGGTTACATTTTTTAAAAAATCGTGGTGATCTGTTGTGAAACAACCCAATTGAAGAAGATAACAGTGGTTACCTAGACCTCGTTGCTGGTTGTGAAGGGGCCCCTATAACAGTCCAAACTTCAGGGCTCCAAAAATGTAGGTCCACCACTGTACAAGAGCATGTTATTTTACATTGAAGAGCACTACATCACACACTGTTCTTTACTCTTTTAGACCTGTAGTGATCACATCGAGTCTGAGTAAACTATAGTTTGGGTTCTTAACAAACTGCATAATGTTTTCACAAATAGTACTGAGTGTTTTAAAGGTTTCTCAGCCAGGAACATCTATTGCTATAAGTTGTATGCAGATAATTGAATTTTAGTTCTAAATTCTCTATAAACTCCCATTCTTCTTGAAATCAGATTACTCCATTCCAAGAATAGGTACTTTCACCTATTCTCAGCATTATATTTTTAATTGTAGGTTCTTTGTGCTTACAGAAGTATTCTAATGATATAAAATCCTTGTTGAATTTGCAGCTGCTGCCACAAGAGAGTCCATTCACTATAATCTCTTAGCCTTGTATAATCATGTCCTCCTCATCCCTTCTCCTCTCTATTTAGCCCCCCCCCCCCCAATTTGGGATATGTGACTGTTCATGATTATTAGAAGGAACACTATCATTAAATGTCCATCTTTAACTGTACCTGATTTTTAAATGTGTTTTTATTGTATTTATTTTTCATCCTTACCTTTAACGTTTATTATTATTCATATTCTTATAACTTATATTGTATAATTATGATGTCATGTTCTTGTCATTATGGTTTGTTCTATTATTTGTATTATTTTTATAATTGTATTTTTTGAGGCTTTAACCCCCCGAGGAAGGCATTTGCCGAAATGCGTGGGATTTCTTCTCAATAAAAGCAGATTGTAACCATTTTCGTTCTAGTCTCCTCACTTTTTGTGTTTTGCTGCTGCTTCTCATTGGATTGTGTTCTGCACTACAGAGCATACTGTACATAGGACCCTCCTTACTAAGCAGTTGTACTAGAGACACAAACTGAGAGAAAACCTTTAGTAAAGAAGCTCCAGAAGGAGAGTGAAAGAGCTACAGTAGAGGGACATATGGAGGGTAATTTTATAACTGGGCATCCAGTTTAAGACAGTCACAGTGTGCCTATGTTAGCCTCTTTTATAAAGGAAAGTAGGTGTCTACCACAGTATGTGGCCAAAATAACTCTTAATTTAAGAAATGAGCATTTACGCTACCCCTAGAACAGTTGTAAATGACATTTTGCAAGTACCCACCCTTCTAATTCCCTCTAACCATGCTCAACTATCTTCCTCTTTTCTATCCACAGTTTTATAAGTGATATTTTTTAAATTTATTTCTGATTTCAAGCTATATTTTTAATGTCAACTGTTTTGTTATTCAAGGAAAAGTGGTGTATCAAATATTTAAATAAGCTGTAAATAGTAAATTGTACACGTGCAAATTGTACTATTTTAGAATCAATGTGCACACCTGCATGCGCTTCCTGCACTCTACCCAAACTCTGTCCCTTTCAATGTGAAAGTATATGCCGTGAAATTAATGTGTGTACTTTTACTATGGATGCAATTTTATAAGAGGCCATTTATGCATATAAACTGTCATTTATGTGCCTAAATAATTAAAATATCTCTTTAAGGTGGCTACTTTCATGCATAAAAATAGGCACCTCCACATAAAATTATCTATGGTGTAGATATAAAAGAGAGAAGAGAAATTATACAAATGTTACCCCCTTTCTATTTGGTCCTTACAGTTACCTCACCAACTGCTTGGCAGACAATGGAGCACACCAATCCTATGAGCTTTTTACGTAGTCTTTGCTCTGTAGCTCATGAAATTTCCAGTATCAGGGTTCTCTTAGTGGGGACTGGCAAAGACCAAGAGGCCCTTGGCAATTGAAACTCACACCACTGCCTTCTCAAACAATTGAGTTCAGGCCAAAAATTGTGAACTGAGCCAAGGGTTTATTTAAACTTTTGGGTCATTGAAAAACAACAACAACAATTGGCAGGAACAATGAACAAGAATATATTACAAGCAGGTAACTCCTTCCTCTTATCCAAATTGGGTTACTAGTAGATTATTGCTTTCTCTTTTCCATTTGTCAAAATACCACCTTTCCTTCAATTACTCTTTATCTTAAGCTGAACAGTCAATTATTGCTTGTACCACTTTTGAACTTCCGTTAGAGCCCGATCCCAGTAGGGCCATGTCCAGGCCATCTGGACAGCCCTGAGAAGGATGGGCCCTTTGGGACCCGATTCTGCACCATGGGAGCCAGACGTGCACCTGCATACCGGCAGGGATGTCCACCCCGCATGCCGGTGTGACCACTGCAATGTGCTCCCTGGCAACTTGACCCCTGATGAGGGTAGTCAGGGCCCAGAACGGATGGCAGGGACTCACCATGGGTGTCCTGTTGCTCCTGGTGGGGCTACTGGGCTCCAGGGTGGATGCTGTTGGACAGGATCAGAGGGGCACCCTCAGAGGTAGAATAAGCAAGGCATCCTCCTGGCCATCCCTGGGCATGCAGGGCTGTCACCAGAATTAGCCCTGTATGTCCAGGGGTCGGCTCCACCCACACTTCAACCACTCTCTACCCCCATGCCACCCCTGTCCTCTGCAGCACACACAGCAGCTCTGTATGTACATCTGGGCAAGGAGGTGGAATAGGTTGAGGGCAGATAGCAGGGCTGGACGTCCCATTGGGATGTCCTGCCCTGCTATTCATCTTCCTGGATCGGGCCCTTAGTGTATTTTATTTATTTGCCACTCATGCATTTAGTATTTAATCTGTTTTTTCTATAGTACTTTGTCCCCATGTACCTGAATCTGTATGTGAGGCAGTCACAGTTTTCTGATGCTGAGCTGGATGTCACACCTGAATCCAGTGCCACTGATGTAGGATGGTTGCTTGGGTTCCTTCTCTTCCTGAGAGCTGATGTCTTCTGTAGATACAGGTCCCCAGAACTGCTCTGCTCTGGCTCTAGAAGGCATGGTTGCTGGTACAGCTGCTGGAACCTCTTCACAGGCTGAGCTGCTTTCCTTATGAGACTGTGGGTTACTGGCAGGATTTATACAGGCATCAACCCGCTGTTCTCTTCTCTGCAGCTGCTCTAAGTCCTGTTGCACTCTGTAGATAATATGATGTTGTGTGGTGCAAAAGACTCCTCTTCTGCCCTCTGATGCAATGACCGGGTGTCAGAGGCACTTGCCCGTAAAGACAGAGGCCTTACTCCTGCATAGTGCAGTGACTGTGTTTCAAAGACAGAGTTCTGCCTTTGTGAGTGCTACCTGTGCTTTGGTTTGGCCACTGATGGAAACTAGGCTTGATGGACCCTTGGTCTGATCCAGTATGGCATATTTTATGTTCTTATATATATCATGTGGAATTTTCCCCTCAGTGAAATCGCTTTCCAGCATGAAAGTATAGTATTTGCAGGAAGAACCTCCCCTATGCTGGAAAATGTCAGATTTCTTCTCTCTACTTCTTGTAATATTTAGTAGGGCACTGGATAGTTCTACTAAGTGCAGAACCCAAGTAGTCTCTATACAAAGATCTATTAAAATATTTCTAAACCTCCTCCATGGGTCAGTCTGACCCACCCAGAAATTGAAATATTTTGCAGGCTTCAATAAAGTACAAGAAGATTTCATTTTCTGCTAAATGAAAAGCAGAAGAGTCGTCATCGTATCTAGCAAAAAGGAAGAGGTTGCAAAGAAAATGTGAGGAAGCTGCTAAAGAACAGCACTGCAAGACTGGTGCCATTTTAGGTAAGGGCCGAGGGGGCTTGGTGGGTTGGGGGATGGATCTTTGCTCGACTGGCTTACCGGGTCTACATTTGTAGATCTGAGGCACCAGCACCCCTTTTTGAAAGGGAGGTTAACCCAGTGGTCTACGGAGGGGTACAGAGTTTTGCAACTGCGGCCATAGCCAATCATCAGCATTGTCTGCAGCAGCAATCATAGCAATTCAGGCAGCCATTGCTCGATAATTGTTCGTGCGACGGCTGCCTCCGATTACTATGCCTTTTCCCTTCCCTGATCCCACCTCCACCTTCCTATGCAGCCCAAAATGCAGATATCACAGACAATTACTTATGATATCTTCATTTTGAACATCTTAGCTGTCATCGCAGAGTGAAAGCGGAAAAGTTAGTGCCATGATGACAGCTAGCACGCTTTAGTAAACATTGCCCTGAGAATAGGCAGGTCAGGAGAGGAACATGGACAGAGTCACAGTTTACAAACATATTTTATAAAATACGTGTTAATATTTAAGTCTGCTGCCTATATGACTGTGGCTTCAATCTAGCTGCTATTTCTTCTTGTTCACCCTTAGTATTTTATAAGGACACATACAGTAAATGACTATGTGTCTTTATAAAATAAATTAAAAAGACACCTACATAGCCTGCACACATAGGAAACCTGCTATAAGATTACCTCCCACATGTAGAATGCCAACAGCGACACGCTGAATGTATAAGTGCCTTTTAATAATTGACCTTTATGTTTCTATTACACAATTCAATTTAAAGCATGTTGCAAATAACTAAAAGTGTACAAAGGTCATATCAAGAGAACAACTGACTTGAATATTTCTGCTTTTGTACAGATTTGTAATTGGCCATTCTTTGTATGTTTATTTTCACATGTCACATTTTTTTGGAATTATATCGTTGACCTATGCTCCTGCTTCTGTAAGCATGGTGCATCTGAGGTCAGAAAAGTACCTAGTTTTCCTTATAGTAATGCATTGTAACACATAATTTGTATACCAGTCAAAAAACGAAACCTAGGGAGCTAGTTACTAAGCAATAGTACACATCTGTATTTCACCACAGCTTAATTTAGCTCAGGAGTCACTAACCTGCAGATGACTCCTCCAAGAGACAGAGTGAAGACCCCTACCACTTGAAGAAGGCTCCCACACCCTCACCCCATGAAAAAGACCACCCAAACCCAAAGAACCCCCACCCCTTAGGCCTTTCCTGCCTACCTGAAGCATTACATAGTGGTCTAGAGTTAGCAGGCAGGAGTGATCACCAGATACCCCTTCCCCTTCCAGATCTGGTCAAAATGGTGCTGGTTGACCCTCCAAGGCAGACACATGGTACTACTACTAGAAGTAAACTTCCAAATAAGAGACCAAGCAGTGGTAGTACAGTGAGACTCCCCTCCCTCTGAACCAGCTCTGAATTAGTAGTGGAAAAAATTATAAAAGGGATTGTCTTTTTTTTTTGTCTTATGCAATTACACAGTACCATATTTCCCACTATAAACCCTTGTGAAATATTTTAATTTTGTCCCACTAAATCGGCCAAATGATGCATGCAAGCACTTTGAAACTTTAAAATTTTGTTACAAGGACAGAGTTTTACTAACATAAGAATGAAGGTCCTGCTGGGACTTAACTGACCCCTGACTTGTCCACTTTTTTTTTTAAGTTCATGCCCTCTATTAATAATTATGGAAAGTCTTTCTTGTGAAATAAATCTGCTTTAAAAAGATCACCCCTCCTTGTCTTTCGGAAGCAAGTAAATGAACAGAGGATATTAAAGTTCATTTTATGGTGGCTATTGCTATATTACCATAAGTTTGAAATTGTATCAGATAGTACCTCAGTAATGTATTAAATAAAGAAATGCCTGAGAAAGCAAGCAAAGGAGTTCTTAAAACTAAACTTCCTGCACATCTAAGACTAACCAGACAAAATATGTTTTCGCTCAACACGTAATCAAACTGGAATTCGCTACCAGAGAATGTAGTAAAAACTGTGAATTTAATAAAAGGTTTGGATGAGTTCCTGGAGAAAGTTCATAAACTATTATTACATAAGAACATAAGAAAATAAGATATGCCATACTGGGTCAGACCAAGGTCCATCAAGCCCAGTATCCTGTTTCCAACAGTGGCCAAACCAGGTCATACGCACCGAGCAGTTTCCCCAAAAGACACAGTGTAGACTCTCTGGGTCTGGAACCCTTGTCTACACACAGGTTCCACAATGCTTGTATTGGGTGAAGCATTGATATCCTTGGTCCCTTTTTAATAAGGGTTTATAGACCTTTCCTCCAGGAACTTGTCCAAACCTTTTTTAAACCCAGCTACACTAACAACCTTTACTACATCCTCCGGTAACAAATTCCAGAGTTTGACTACACATTGAGTGAAAAAATATTTTCTTTTATTAGTCTTAAATAGTGTACCCTGTAGCTTCATTGCATGTCCCCTAGTCTTTCTATATTCTGATAACGTAAACAATTGATCTACGTTTACCCGTTCCACTCCGTTCATTAATTTATAGACTTCTATCATATCTCCCCTCAGCCATCTCTTTTCCAGGTTAAAGAGCCCTAACCTTTTTAGCCTTTCTTCATAGGAGTGTCCTTCCATCCTCTTTACCATTTTGGTGGCTCTTCTCTGAACCTTTTCTAATAATGCTATATCCTTTTTAAGATACGGCGATCAGAATTGCACACAATATTCAAGGTGCGGTCTCACCATTGAACGATATAGAGGCATTATAATATCATTTGTTTTATTTTCCATTCCTTTCCTTATGATACCTAGCATTCTATTTGCTCTCTTGGCCGCCGCTGCACACTGAGCCGAGGGTTTTAACATGTTATCCACAATGACACCTAAATCTTTTTTTCCTGGGTGGTGGTTCCTAATGTGGAACCTTGCAACGTGTAACCATAGTTTGGGTTGTTCTTCCCTAGGTGCATAATTTTGCACTTGTCCACATTAAATTTCATCTGCCATTTTGATACCCAATCTTCCAATTTATCAAGATCCTCTTGCAATTTTCCACAATCCTCTTGGGTTTTAATAACTTTAAATAGTTTTGTGTCATCTGCAGATTTGATAACCTCACTCGTTATTCCCTTTTCCAGGTCATTTATGAATATGTCAAAAAGCAGCAGACCCAGCACAGATCCCTGGGGTACACCACTATTCACCTTTCTCCATTGGAAAAATTGGCCATTTAGCCCTACCCTCTGCTTTCTATCTTTTAACCAGTTCCCGATCCACAATAGTATACTGCCTCCTATCCCATGACTCTTTAGTTTTGCCATAAGTCTCTGATGAGGGTCCTTGTCAAAGGCTTTCTGAAAGTCCAAATACACTATATCAACCGACTCACCTTTGTCGGTTTGTCACCTTTATCACCTTTGAAGATGAACGGGGAAATCCACTACTTAGCCATTAGACAAGCAGCATGGAATCTATGTACCTTTTGGGAACATGACAGGTACTTGTGACCTGGATTGGCCTACTGTTGGAAACAAGATACTGGGTTTGATGGACCTTGGTCTGACCCAGTATGGCATTTCTTATGTTCATATGTTAACGGGTTTTATTTTGAACCCCGCATGCAGAAGAACAGGAGAAACTGAAGACGGCTTCTTCTCCCTGACTTTAGATCAGGTAATGATTCAAGTAGGCCCAGCAGCCTCTGGAGGGAGACTTTGTAGGTGAGGGGTGGATCCTCTTCAGGAGGGTACAGATTGGGGGACTTTTTTGGTGTGAAGGATGATCCTTGAGTTGCCTTTTAGGCAGAGGGGGGCACTTTGGGCTTGGGGAGAATCATCGGGGGGGAGGGGAGTTCTTGCTTTGGGGAGGTCTGAAAATTTTGCAAAGTTGCATCTTTAAAATGGCTCCCTGGGAACATCGGGCCATGTGCTCTTGGGAAGGAAAAATAATGACAAGTTTATGCTGACATATTTCCAGGAATAGCAGTTGCAGAGGTGTTTTGTATGCATTTGAATGTTTGACATCTCATTATTATGAAATATATATTGCAGTAAACTAACATTCATTACAGTAAATAAGGCATTATTTTGCCATTTAATACATGTTTAGAGACAAAAATCATGACTTATTTCCTTAATGCTCATTAGTAACTACCCCCCTTGAATTCTGATTGTTTTTCTAAACCAATCTGAAAACCACTGGCTGGACTTAGTGCTGCTCAGATGTGAGTTACAGTACTTGCATGCTGTTTTAGAGCCATCATAATTTTCTTTTAATAAAACAATAACATTGCTTTCCTTAGGTACAAAGTTTCCTCACTCTAAATCAACACGATTTCAGAAGTGTCATGCTATAACAGATCTTAACTGAGTCTGATCCATATTTTAATTACAAGTGTGCATGTATTCATTTCCCATTTATGATTTTAAAAAAGTATGCTTTAATCTGTACATTGCTTTACCTTGTTTGCACAGCTTCTTAACAGGGACAAGTAACTCTTCATAAGGCTAGCAGCATTCTGAAAGCAGACATCTTTCTGAAACAAGTCTCTGTTCAGCCATAAATGGGAGCTTAGACAGAAACTGGGAACAACATGATATAGATGAAGGTCAGAGAGGTCTAATGGCTGCCTAGCACTGTGAAATAAGTGAAGCCATCATTTGCAGGCTGTCAGAACCAGCTGACAGCATATATGTCAAATGAAAACAAAAGATAAGGTGGAAGAAAGGGAGAAGATGACTTCAGGAAAATCTCTGGAGATTTTGTCTTTTCATATATCACCATTACAGTATCAGTAGCCTATTCACACTTAGGAGTCTAGTCACTAAAGTGTGCTGTAAAGTTAATGTGCATTAATCCACCTTTAACATGCATTGTTAGTAACAAGAGGCCCGATTTTCAACAAGGTGCCAAGGCATGCCATATTCGCATAAAGATACCCACTCAGGAAAAGAGCTGGAACCATGAGTCAGGCACCTCCAAAACGATCAAGCCTCGAAAATGCAGCACAAACTGAGCACAGTGGCAGGCACCTAGCATGGCACACATGGATAAGTGTAGGGGCCAGAACCTGGGCTCGACGCCTAAGAAAATATTAGCCCGCAATACCCATGTAGGGGTCCAAACCAGTGGGTGATAAGCGGGACGGTAAGTTTGCATGAACCCATGTATCGCCCATCCAGTGTACTCATACATTGATGACACCGTCATGCAGGCCCCATGAGCTGCCTCTGCAAGAGCCCCCCCCCCCGTGGCTGGATGCATAGACACCAGTGGCGATGGCAGCAAGAAGGACAGCCAACTTATGCCTCAATGAGTCTGAAGCCCTTGCCCGTTCTGTGCTGCGGTACAATGGGGATGCTATAACCAAGGGGGGCCAGCAGCTGAACCTGCGATTGTTCATAGCTATATGGTCATCCAACTCTGCCTGCACAGGTAAAGAGACCTGAATGGGCAGGGGAAGGGGGGATGATCACCATGCTAGGTCCTATCCACCCTGAAAGAAGCAGCTTTGTGTCTGCACTGGGAGACAGGGCTGTGAGGACAAGCCACATGTTGGTAGAAGCACCAATGGTAGCAGAACAGGTGACATCGGAGAGATGGGCTATGCATGGTACAGGTACCATCCCTGAGCATGGAGGATGCTGCACCCCCCCACCTGGTGGCAGATGTCAGCAACACTACAGGGCTGGCACAGTAAAGGCATTGCCCTGCACATGAGGAGCTGTGAGTTGGGTTGCCTGCCCTATGGGAACCCGCTGGCCAGTGTAGATGCCCTAGACACGTGCCCTTCTCCCACGTCCCTGCAACCCCAGCCCAGGGGTCAGAGGGGGCCAGTGTCAGTATCCACATATGTGCTGTCAGTATGTCCCTGCAAGCATATCATCCACTGCTGCCTGCCACCCCCTGTCCAGCAGCTGTGGCAGCTGGGTGCTGCGGCGGCATGTTGATAATGTGATGCCACAGGCAATGACAGATGTGTAATGGCATGCATTCGCAAACCATGACACCCTGTCCTGCATAGTGCCTAACAAACCATGCAGTGATGTGGCTCTTGAAGCAGTGGATGTCCCTTGACATGACACCTGATCACAGCTGAGGCTACTCACGGTCCACAACCATGTACTATGGTGCCAAGGCAAGACTGTTTGCAACACATGGGAACAAGGGAAGGGGGGAGGACTACAGAGCTGGCTAAAGTGGCCAGAGAGGTGACACAGGTCAATCAGTGGCCCAGATGGCACTGTTGGTGGGGCATGGGGCATGTGTCAATGGCCCAAGGGAGCGATGGGGATGAATCCGGTCCCAGATGCCAGAGGTGTACCATCATATGCACCCCTCAACTGCTACCAATGAATATGCTACAGGGTAAACTATTTAAGACTAATAAAAGAAAATATTTTTTCACTCAACGTGTAATCAAACTCTGGAATTTGTTACTGGAGGATGTAGTAAAGGCTGTTAGTGTAGCTGGGTTTAAAAAAGGTTTGGACAAGTTCCTGGAGGAAAGGTCCATAAACCATTATTAAGAAGGGACCCAGGATATCAATGCTTGACCCAGTACAAGCATTGAGGAACCTGCGTCTTTTGGGGAAACTGCTAAGTACGTATGACCTAGATTGGCCACTGTTGGAAACAGGATACTGGGCTTGATGGACCTTGGTCTGACCCAGTATGGCATATCTTATGTTCTTATGCCCCTGCTCCCAGAATGGGCAGGCCACCAGGCAGAGGCAGGATAGGGGTATATGCAAAAGGTGATAAGGAACCACACAACTGAGTCCATGTGTGTCTTCTCCCCCTCTCTCTCTCACAGTGACTATGGCATGCAATGCACCCTGGAGTCCCTCAAATGTCAGTATAGGACACTGTGCCGGAAGTGACCAAACCAACTACAGCACATCAGGGAGCAGTTGGCAGATGAGGAAGGTCAGTAAGGTACACAGTGAACCCCAGCAGATACAGGGTGTAGCAGTCATGGCTGCCAGACAGGTGCAGGCAGACCATCCAGTGGGGTATCCCCCATATGTAATGAAGGAAATGGGCTTGGGGCAGCCTTGCCATCTCCCAGTGCCACTATCCCATGTCTGCACCAGCTGGCACCCAATACATGCTGATGTGCACATACAAGGCCGGGGCTTGGCATGGAATGGCGGTACAGGGGCACACACCACCAGTGTGGAGCCATATGCACATTACGCACCTGCCCACACTACCCCCTGTTGGGGTCTGTCACCCAGGGGGACCAACAAGTCACTTCTCTCCTATGTTTGTGAGAGAAGTGAGCTGGCTGGAGGTGGGCAAAGTGGAGGGTGGCCTGAAGGTGGGTTGAACAATGCATGTGTGGGTCCCTCGGACATGTGCCAGTCCCAGCCCATGACCATGCCATAGTGGACAGGTAACCCCCCCTCCCTCTTCCCCCATAGCCTGTTCCAGGGAGGCCCAGAAAAAGCCAGCTCACCATGGGCACAAACCCAGAGCAGTGGTCCAGCACTGGTGCAGCTGTCCTGAGGTGCAACTCCCAGCAGTATATCCAGCAGTCTAGCAGCACTTTGATGGAGGACAGCACCATAGAGGGGGAGGCCAGTGAGGAGCCCGTGGCACAGTAGAAAGAAGGGGAGTCTGAGGAGGAGGAGGGCTCAGAGGGTCAGGGGCAGGCAGTGGAGTCCAAAGAGGAGGAGGACTCAAAGGGTCAGGAGCAGGCAGGGGATTCCGAGGAGGAGGAGGTGGCAGCAGGATCAGAGCTGTCCCCTGTATCTGAGGCAGAGGTGGGTCCTGAGGGGGTTGCAGGGGGGATGCAGTCACCACCCTCCAGGCACCCCATGTAAAGCAGTGAAGTGCACTGGAGAGCCAGCAGGCACCCAGTGGGAGGCCTGTGGAGGAATAGCACCCCCTAGCTGTGCCCTGAATCCCACATCCATGCCTGCCCATGTCCATCCCAGGGTGCCATGAGCCCACCTCTGGGCTTGGAACAGATTGTGCATGACATGCTGCAGACCTGTGGGCCATGTTCCGCAGCCAATGGCACCTACATCCACCCCAGCACCCATGGGCACGGCATGGCATGGCCATGCTGTACCAGGCTCCTCTGTACTACCATCCACTTGGCCATATGGTGACTGGGCTCTGGGCACCCTGTTGGTAGAGGTGCAGCTCCTCAGGGAGGACATGCATTCAACAGCACAAGCAATCAGTGTGCACCTGGATACCCTCACTGCTGGATTGACAGAACACAGGCAGGGGCCCCCTGCACCATAGGCTGCCCATGCTAGGGATTTCCCTGCATTGAGCTGTAATAGGGCGGACCACTTGGCCAAGGTCATGGTTGCTCAATGTCCCTATTGATGTGGGGATCTGTGTTATATACTGCAGATAATGCCAGTGTTGCAAATGTTACAGGGTTTGCAATAAAATGTTCCCAGTTTGCAATCACAATGTGTTATTAGTTTTGTGGGGGCATTGCTGTTTGTCTGTGTGGGTGGTGGAGAGGACTGTGGGAGGGGGTCCTTGTATGCGGGTATGGAAAAGAGGCGCTACACGCGCAGAACGGTGGCAGTCTCCACTCTGCAGGGTAGTGCCTCTGTGCCATACTCGTGCAGAGCAGCCGCAGCTACCACTCGGCGCGGGTAGTGCTGCTGTGCATACGCATATAGAATGGGTGGTGGCACCACCACTATACCAGTGCAAAGTGTGTGTACTATTGTCATTCAGCACAGATGTGGTACAGTGGTGCTACATGCACAGAATTCCCCCTGCCATGAGGGTGCACACAATCAGAGCTACGCCATGCTTCGGTCCTCATACTGTGGTGGCCATGCTCACATACTGTGCTATCTGTCTTATCTAGGAGTTACTGTCTGGGTGTCCATGCACGCATATGCCTTCTTGCCATGGTGTACAGTTATGGCGTCCTACAGTGGATAGCTGTCATGCAGATTTCTATCCCATGGCACCTGGCATCCACCGGTACCAGATATGCATTTGTATGGGGCATGGCGTGGCTGTGTGCCATATCTGTGTATGTGTTAAAAGGCCTACGCTGGAAGTCTAACATAACCATAGTGCCTGAGCAGCACAATGGCAGACATAGCGCAGAAAGGGTCAAAGCAAACCCAGAAGGCAAACTTTATACTCTCTGCGACCTCTATGGCCCTGGGGCTCATCTTTAAACAGCATGCTGCCCTCTTTGCTGCAGAATATCCCAGCTCACAGCTGACAACATGGCATGCCATTGTCAGGAGAGTCAATGTTTTCCACCATCACAACAGGGATGTGGAGGATATTAAGAAGAAGTAGCAGATGGTAAGGCAGGCTGTGAAGGAGAAAAGGGCCAGCAACAGCAAATTGCCACCTGCGCACCAGCGCAGACTCATCCCTCTGAAGGAACAAGTGCTGCAGTTTGTGGAGAAGGTCTCCACCTTGGGGGTCGCAGGCTTCAACAGCTCCACCCCATTTACACAGGAGGGTGACCTGGGTGGCACCTTGATAGCCATGTATGTGTCCATTCCATGGTTCTGTCTACTCAGGGCCTGCCAGTCCTTGGGTGATGTGGGGGTTGGGACAGTGCAGACTGGGTATCCCTCTGCCTGTTCCATTGTGAGTTTGGTGTCACCCCATAGGCTGACATAGCAACCCATGACACTACCCTCTGCCACCTTTGCTCTCCCACAGACCTGCCAGGGACCCAACTCTCACAGCCTGGAACAGATGTGTCAGAGGGAGCCTCACCACCCACCGCTGATGGCGCCAGTGTGCAGCTGGGATGCAGCACAGCCACAGGGGCCAGTGTGCCTGCCAGAGCAGAGGAGCAGTCCAGTGTGGCTCCCAGGGCAGAGGTGTGCTCCAGTGCAGCAGCCAGGGCAGTGCAGCAGGCTGATGTGGCTCCTAGGGCAGTGGAGCAGGTTGGTGTTTCTACCAGAGCTGGGGAGACAGAGACAGATGATGCACCACTGACTGAGCTACAGTTCACCATCCTTAATGACCCTGTGGATGCATGGAGCACTGATGTGGACCAGGAACTATTGCACGAGGGTGCACATCTGCTGGCCTGCACCGAGGGCATACAGTCCTAGCTGCACAGTATCCAGCAGGACCTACAGGCTACAACACAGGTTTGCGAGGCAGAGCTCAAGGTGTGGCGGGAACACCGACTGTGTGAGAAGTACCACCTGGAGGGACACCTGCATTTGATGAGGGAGATGGCAGTATACCAGGCAACAATTGCTGGTTCCCTGCACAATTTGGTGGGCCTGATGCAGGCACAGGAGGTGGGTGCTGGGGTTGCCAGCACACCAGCAAAGCCACCTGGTAGTGCTGAACCATGTGCAGCAGCCTACCTTGCTGGGGAGAGTGATGATGCTGCCAGCACTTCATCAGACATCACTCCATTGCATCACAGTGCACATGTCAGCAAGCGCTTATGGCCAGCTGCGATCCTGGGGGCAGGGGACACACATGGGGGAAAATAAACACTCTACATATGTCATTTAAAGCACTTTATTGGTGAAAGTGTATACCATATCTAGGTGATGGGGTGAGGCAGTCACCTCAGAAACTGTCTCATACCAGACCCATACAGTGAGCAAGTGCCCGGGCCTGCTGCTGGCTCCCAGCATGTGCGCCATTACCATCTGCTGCCTCTACAGCCTCCAACTCCCCAGAATCTTCAGGCTCTGGGTCCGGCAATCCCCGTATCCATGCAAGATTGTGGAGTATTCAGCATGATGCAAATATCAGGCATATATGCGCCAGGTTGTGGAGGTGTTCTCGCCACTCCCTATTACTCACTCTACAGCTGCATGGGTCTGCTGATGGGTGGCATTGTACCACTCCACCTGCTGGCTCCTAGGCTGGGCACTAGGATCAGCAGCCAGGTCCTCAGGGGATATCCATGGTCACCTGCAGGGGCAATGTGAGATGTGCACATAAGCATGGGACATATGTTGGTAAAGGTCTATGGGCTGTTACGGACAACATACAACACACCATTTACTAGCAGGGTGGGATGCAATATCAAACAATCACAGACACCGTGGCATTGAGAGGACACCAACATATAGCTTGTGCAGCAGTCAGGCATGTGGGGCAGGGCAATGGGGGACGGTAGCAAGGGCTGGTCTGATGGAAGGGGGAGGGCAGGGCCATGGCACAGAGATGTGGTTGAGGTGGTCTGTTGGCTGGGATGGGGCAGACATGGATGTACACTACATGGCTACTGCCATGTGGCTGTGCTACATGGCGTCAACCCATGCTCTTCCTCATGCCACATATTGGTGTGTGCTGTCTGCTCTTGGCCATGGGGCTTCCCCTAGGTGTTGCCACAATGTGCAACATGGCCTGCTGTGCGCATGGATCTGCAGAACTGCAGCACATGTGCATACAGTGGTTGTGATGAGTTGCCATACCCATGTAACACATATATCCCCTTGTTTGCATTACACATAGCATCATACTACAGAAACTGTTAGTTCTGTGCATGTCCTGGGGCTCACATATGTTCAAACTGACCTAGCAGACACGCATCTCTGAGCTGACCCCAGCTGCTGCCTATCCCAGGCTGGACTGGGCAAGGACAAATGCATCATGGCAGGACCCCGGGTAGCAGGCATACACATCAGTTAAGGTCATGTTGGTATCCACAATGACCTGTATGTTCATCGATTTGTAATAATGCCTGTTCTGGTATACCCTTTGATCCAGATGTGGTGACTGCAGTGCAATGTGGGTGCAGTCTATACTGGGAATCCAGCCACATTGTAGAATGCCTGCATGGTTTCATGCCACTTCTGCTATGTCCAGAGGGAGGCTATAAGGTGATGCATCCTCCGCAGCAGGGTCCTGGTGAAGGCACTCATGCAGTTGCTGGCAGAAGACTGTGTGATTCCAGCAGTTGCCCCAATCACATGCTGGAAGTTGCTAGTTGCCAGATATCCTAGGTCAGTGGTCACCATCATAGCCACTGGCAGGGTCTGCATTCTTGTCGTGGAGGGCTCCAGGTCCCCACCGAGAATAGTGCACAACTCAGATATTGTTGCCACATCCAGTCTGTATCTCTGGTAGACCTCCTCCTCCATCAATTGCAGGCAGCTTACCCTGGGCCTGTGTACATATGGGGTACGGTACCTACATCTAGGGTGCTAGGCCACTGCCTGCTGATGGACCCACATGGCCTGCTATGCTTTAGTAGAAATATTTCCTTGAGCAGAGTAGGTTGTTGTACTCTAGTAACCTTCTCAGCTTTTGGGAACTGCTGACACCTAATCAAGAGTTAGTTCCCTCCCTACCCACCCCAACTCCCACCCACCCCTAGTGATCAGTCTTGCTTTATAGGGCACCTCCCCATTTAACAAAGCACAGAGACTTGGGGCAGCACATTTTTAATATAATTAAAGAGATTTAACTGCTTTTTCTCTGAAAGGACAGCTGGGAAACCGGCTGGTACTTGGTAGATCTCTCTCTTTTGCTTTAACAGATACCTAAGCTCCACGAACAGAACAATGGCTGGGAAAAATCATATTTCTAAAGGTGTTGCCCCCATTACAGCTTCTGCCTCTGTCCAGACAGAGGTCCTAATGCCAGTTGAAGGACCAGTTCCATGTTCAGGGTGCCTACATGCTGAAGCGCTGAGGAAACAAGTGGAGGAACTCCGAGAGGAGGTGGCAAGACTGAGCAGCATTCAAGATAGTGATAAGTACATTGATGAGATGCTTCTTGCAGAAACCAAGCTCTCCAGCAGAGGAGAAGATGGGTGCCAACAGAATGTCGATGGTTGGACACAAGTCACCAGGGTCTGCATAATCATGAATCCAACTTCTCCAGCCCTTCAATTGAAGAACCATTATGCAGCCCTGGAAGTGGAGGAGGTGAAAGCATCCCTGGAAAGGGAAGAACCAGAGCTCAAGTACCCCAAAGTTGCAGAATCAGTGACCACAAGGAAGTGAAGGGTAGTGGTGGTTGGAGACTCTCTTCTGAGGGGTACTGAAGCGTGTGAAGATGTTAGGGAGAGTTTGCTGAGGTTCATCAAGCCCACTGACTATTACCCAATGTTGCTAATCCATATTGGCACAAATGATATTTCCAGGTAGTCCTTTGAGCATATCAAAAGTGACTTCATGGCTCTGGGACAGAGGGTGAAGCAGATAGGGGTGCAGGTGGTGTTCTCTTCAATCCTCCCTGTTGAGGGTAAAGGCCAAGGCAGAGAGGCTCGCATCCTGGAGATGAATGCATGGCTACATGGATGGTGTCATCAAGAGCGTTTTGGTTTCCTAGACCTTGGGATGCTGTTCCAAGGGTTTGTAGAGAAGAGAAGGCATCCATCTGTCCAAGAAAGGTCAACGCATCTTCGGTAGTAAACTGGCTAATCTACTGAAGATGGCTTTAAACTAGATTCATTGAGGATGGGTGAAGAAAGCCCCCAGTTAAGTAATACATTAAATACCTTTATGGGAATGGGTAACAGGGGTAACATATGGAAAGCAGTGTGTATAAATGCCCATATCATGGGAAATAAGATCCCTGATGTTGAAGCTTTGGTGGAAGTGGCTGACTTGGATTTAGTGGCAGTTACAGAAACATGGTTCACAGAAAACCATGATTGGGATGTAACTATACCTGGCTATACTTTATTCAGAAATGACAGGGTAGGAAGAAGGGGAGGAGGAGTGGCACTATATGTAACATAGTATATATACTAACATAGTAAATGACGGCAGATAAAGACCAGCATGGTCCATCTAGTCTGCCCAGCATGATGGCAAGAGTAGGTGCACCTGCCGCTCCGTGCCCCTCCCCATGTCCCTGTTTAGGGGTGCACCCACCACTCCATGCAGGACACCCCTATTTGTTGAGAAATTAGATGGTTAAGTTTATTTTGATTTTAACCTGTTGCTGTAAAGGGATCCACTGTGTCTGTCCCATGCCATTTTAAATTCCGCCACCATGTTTGCCCCCACCACTTCCATCGGGAGGGCATTCCAAGCATCCACCACCCTTTCCGTGAAAAAGTATTTCCTGACATTGCCTTTCAATTTACCACCTTGCAGCTTCCTGTTGTGCCCTCTAGTTTTACAGCTTCCCTGTCTTTGGAAGAGGTTTGTTTGTTCATTATATCCCTTTAAGTATTTAAAGGTCTGAATCATGTCCCTCCTCTCCTCCAAAGTGTACATGTTTAGGTCTTCAAGTCTCTTCTCATAAGGCTTCTGACGCAGGCTTCAAATCATTTTGGTCGCATTCCTCTGAACAGCTTCCAGTCTTTTTACATCCTTTGCAAGATACGGTCTCCAAAACTGAACACAGTATTCCAAGTGAGGCCTCACCAGTGACTTGTACAATGGCATAAGTACCTCTTCCTTTCTGCTGGTGATTCCTCTTGGTATGCAGCCCAACATCCTCCTGGCTTTTGCCACCGCCTTGTCGCACTGTTTTGCCACCTTGAGATCTTCAGAAATAATCACACCAAGGTATTTCTCCTGATCTGTGCATACCAACCTCTCGCCGCCTATTGCATATATTTCCCTTGGATTTCTGCTACCCAAGTGCATGACTCTGCACTTCTTTGCATTAAATCTTAATTGCCAAGCATTTGATCATTCTTCTAGCTTTTGTAGATCTTTCTTCATGTTAACCACTCCCTCGGGGGAGTCTACTCTCTTGCAAATTTTCGTGTCATCTGCAAAAAGACAGACTTTTCCATTCAGTCTTTCAGCAATATCACTCACAAACACAATGAACAGTGCCGGGCCCAGGACCGATCCCTGGGGCACCCCGCTAATCACCTTCCCTTAATCCGCGTGAGCTCCATTTACCATCACCCTCTGTCGTCTGTCAGTCAACCAATTTCTGATCCAATTTACCATCTTAGGATCCATCCCCAAGCTACTGAGTTTATTGATAAGCCTCCTATGAGGAACAGTATCAAAGGCTTTGCTGAAATCCAGGTAGATGACATCCATCGCATGCCCCTGATCTAGCTCCATGGTCACCCAGTCAAAGAACTCAATCAGATTTTGTGTGGTAAGATCGTCCTTCGGTAAAATTATGTTGCCTTGGGTCTTGCAACCTGTTGGTTTTGAGAAATTTCACTATTCGCTCTTTCAGGAGTGCCTCCATGACTTTTCCCGCCACCAAGGTAAGGCTCATAGGCCTGTAGTTTGACACTTCTTCCCTGTCACCACTTTTGTGTAGAGGTACGACATCAGCCATTCTCCAGTCCTGAGAAACCTCTCCTGTTTCCAAGGATCTGTTGAAAACATCCTTTAACAGCCCTGCAAGAACCGTTAAAGCTCTTTCAGTATCCTGGGATGTATCCCATCCGGTCCCATGGCCTTGTCCACTTTCAGTTTTGCAAGTTGTTCTAACACCTCATCTTCTGTGAATGGTGTGGTAACTACTTCATTCCCATTTTTATATTTGAAAGTCACAGGTGGTCCTTCTCCAGGACTTTCTATAGTAAAAACATAGCAGAAGTATTTGTTTAGCAATTTCACTTTTTCAATGTCACTTTCCACGAGTCCGTTCACAGCATTTCTGAGTCCTGCAATTCCACCTCTGATCTTCTTCCTTTCCCGAATATACCTGAAGAAGGTTTTGTCACCACACTTCACATGTTCAGCCATCTTTTCCTCTGCCTTTGATTTTGCTATCCTTATTTCTCTCTGTCTCTTTGAGTTTTGTCCTGTATTCATTTCTGTGTTCCTCTGTTTGCGAGCTTTTGAATTTTGTGAAAGCTATGCTTTTTGCCTTTATTTGGGCAGCCACTTCTTTGGAAAACCAAATAGGCTTTCTTCTCCTCTTGCTTTTGTTTACTTTTGTTACATATTTATCTGTTGCCCCTTTTATTGCCACCTTTAGTTTAGCCCATTGCAATTCCACTTCCCTTATCTCCTTCCACCCTTTCAGCTCCTCCTTTAGGTACTCGGCCATTTTATTGAAGTTGGTGTTTTTAAAGTTTAGGACTTTGAGCCTGCTATGATTGGCCTGTATCATGGCTTTTATCTCAAACCACACTGTGCGATGATCGCTGCTGCTCACAGGGGCACTCACGCAGACATTCGACACGCTATCGCCATTGGTGAGCACTAAATCCAGCGTTGAGCTTTACCTGGTTGGTTCCATCACCATTTGTCTAGGTAATGCATCTTGGAGAGCATCCACAATTTTTTTGGTTCTTTCCAGATTTGCAGAAGGAGTAATCCAATCCACATCAGGTAGATTAAAGTCACCTAATATGATCGCTTCCCCTTTTGTGGCTATCTTGGCGATATCTATAATCAATTCATTATCTATCTCTTCAATTTGTGTTGGAGGTCTGTAGACTACAGCAGTATGGATGACAGTGCCATCTCCTCTTTCCAACACAATCCAGAGTGCTTCTTCTTTTCCCCATGCCCCCTGCATTTCAGTAGCTTTAATATTGCTTTTGACATACAAGGCTACTCCTCCTCCTCTTCCATTTTCTCTGTCCCTTCTGAATAGATTATAGCCAGATATGGCTATATCCCAATCATGCGATTCATTTAGCCATGTTTCTGTAATGGCCACAATGTCCAAATCCATTTCCACTATTAGGGCTTCTAGGTCTGGAACTTTGTTGGCTAAGCTTCGAGCATTTGTGCTCATTGCTTTCCAGCATTTAACTGGCTTGCGTGTATTTAGTGTTGATTTTGTTCTGCCTACATCTTCCCACTTGTTTATGATGTGTGGTTTAAATGTGTGGCTGTTTCTGATATTAATCTGCTTTTGCAGGGGGTGACATCCAGAGCTTGACCTTCCACATCCGTCACCCCCTTTTTCTAGTTTAAATGCATATCCACATATTGCTTGTATTTTTCACTTAGGATTCTTTTCTCTGTGTTAGAGAGATGTAATCCATCAGCACAGTATAGTCTCTTGTTGTTCCATTTGTTACCCTAGTAGCCAATACATCTGAATCCTTCTTGTTTGCACCATATCTAGAGCCATGTATTAAAGCTGTTAATGTGATGCAGCCTTTTTGCCCCTTTACCAAGCACAGGTAGAACCTCTGAGAATGCAACAGTGTTAACAATGGGCTTGAGTTTCTCTCCCAGAGATTGGAAGTTCTTTTGGACTGTAGAGGTACTTTTTCTAGCCAGGTCATTTGTGCCCAAGTGGATAACCACATCAAGTTTGGAGTGTTCACTTTCTGCGCTAAATACTTCAACAACGTGGTTTGTATTCCTGCTGGCTGAAGAGCCTGGGAGTCACTTGACTATCTTCTCTCCTTTGAACTGTGTTCCTAAGTTGATGCCACTGATGATGGAATCACCAAGTAGTAGTAGTTTGCTGTTTGGTGAGGTTTTCTTCATATTTGGTCCTTTAGCAGGAGATTGGGCATTGTCTGTCTCATTTAAGGGCCCTTCAGTTTCTTTGGATTGGGCATCCTCATTTGCCAAGGCAGAGAAGGCATTATGCAGGGATATATCCTGATGCATAGTATGCCTCTGTGTCACAGGTCGCAATCTACCAGAACCCACTGTGATCCATTTGTTCCTGGGGTGTTTCATTCTTTGTGGAAGTGGTGGTGGACTTTGTTCAGTTTGTATCTTAGAAGAGGTGTGCTTCATTGCAGCCAGTTCCTCCCTCAGTTTCTCATCCTCATTAGCCAAGGCAGAGAAGGCATTATGCAGGGTTATCTCTTGATGCATAGGATGTCTGTGCGTTACAGGTCGCAATCTACCAGAACCCACTGTGATCCCCTTGTCCCTGGGATATTTGATGCTTTGTGGGAGCGGTGGTGGGCATTGTTCAGTTTGTATCCTATAAGAGGTGTGCTTCATTGCAGCCAGTTCCTCCCTGAGTAGGGTCACCTCTTTACGCAAGGCAGCTAGATCTTCCCTTAGTAGAGTCAGTTCTTTATGCATGGTAGCTGACCTGAGGCACATAGGACAAGCTCTGAGGTTCCATATGATTCATCTTAGAATGAAAGTACTGCAGTTATTGCACTGAATATACGACATGCTGAATAAGCAGTCCTAGAAGGAGAAGAGGAAGAAGAAGAAGGAAGGAGGAAGACGATGTGGGCTGTAACCTAAGTTAAGAGGATAGATGGAAATGTATGTGAGTACTATATAGGCAATGCAGCCCCTGGGGTGGGTGGGGTGAGGGGTAGGGTGGGCGGGAACCTAAGTGTCTCTGGCCAGTAGGCTGTTCCTGAACTGGGGGCACCCACAGATATCTGCTCCAAGGCTACCCAGAAAAAGAGACAGATTATCCCCAAGCTTAATTTATAACCACAGTTAAACTTTATATTAACAATTCCCACAAAACAGACAGTTAGACTCTATTGATAACTAGAAAGCATCAGAAATAATAGAGAAAATTAGAGTCTTAGCTTTGTGAAATATCCACAGCTCCTGCAGCCAGCCTCAGAGACCTGTAGGTGTAATAACTACTATTAAAGCTTTAAAATTACAGAGCTTAAAAGGGATAGAGGAGGCATTGTGGGTTAAACTAGAAAGAGGGAAAGAGAAATCTATTTGCATTGGTGTGATATACAGACCTCCCTCACAAGAGGAAGAGGTGGACAGAGAGTTAACTGAAGACATACGCAGCATTGCTAGGAAAGGGGAAGTGTTATTGATAGTGGATTTCAATATGCCAGATGTTGTTTGGCACATTCCTGCTGCAGTATCATCTAGAAGTAAGGAGATCCTGGATTCTCTACAGGGAGAACTATTCAGGCAATTGGTATCAGACCCCACACGTGAAGGGTCCATACTGGACTTGGTGCTTACCAATGGTGAGAGTGTTTCTGATGCTATAGTGGGAGATCATTTTGCATCCAGTGATCACCAGATGGTGTGGTTCAGCATTAAGACAAGGGCTGTTAGAATCTATTCAAAGGTGAGGATCTTAGACTTTAAGAAGACTAACTTTGCCAAGATGGGCCAATACCTCAGGGAGTCGTTAGCGGGATGGGAACAGCTGGGAGATGCAGAAAAACAGTGGGCAAAAATGAAAGGGGATACTTTAAGGGCAACCAACCTTTTTGTTAAAATGGTAAATAGGGGGCGGAGCCAGCAACGATACAGAGTGGCTGCGTAGGAGAGTTGCTCCGGTGGCTAGACTAAAATCCTGAGACGTTTCCCTCTTTTTCCATACTTACCGGTACTGATTCTAACAGCTAGCAGTTTTGATAACCGCAGGAGTATGTCTAATAGCAAACCAACGAAGTTGGATTTCGCGTCAAGCCAGACTGGGGGGACGAAACGGAGCAAGTCCGATCCGCTCTCCCCGCAAAAGATGGCGGCCACAAGGGAGTCGGATGGTACGTTGAAGGAGGTCCTTGGTGAGATCCGGGTGGTAAAGGAGATGGTGGCAGCAAGCGGAGATGTAATAGCCCGAGTGAAAGAAGATTTGCATGACCTGAGGGCGCAAATGGAAAAAATAACCGGCCGCATAGAAAGAATGGACGTCACTATAGCTGCGCACGAGGTTCATGTTGAGCAGACACTGGAGGGCCCAGAAGCGAGTGGAGAGAATGGAGGCGACCATTGAGGACCTCAGCAATCGCAGCAGGCGTAACAACATTCGGATTATAGGAATACCAGAGGGAGCAGAGGGTACAGATCTAAATGCTTTTTTATCTCAAGCTATTCCGAAGATGCTGAAGTTGAACCTCACGAGTCCGCTTGAATTTGAGAGAGCTCATCGAGTGCCAGCGCACACAGGCCCCCGGAAGCAGCAAACTAGGCCCATCATCTGCTGCATTCTGCGGTTTCAGCAAGTTTCCCAGATCATGGCAGCGGCCCGGGCATCCGCTGATGTGATGTACGAGGGCCGCAAAGTCTCCTTTTTTCCGGATTTTTGCAAAGCGACAATTGAGAAAAGGAAGCAGTTTTTGGCGCTGAGGCCCCGTTTACAGCACCTTCAAGCAAAATACGGGTTGTTCTATCCAGCTCGTTTTAAGATCACCATGGACAACCGTTCACGTGCCTTTGAGAGCCCATTGGACGCAGCCAGGTTTATAGAGGAGCAGGAGGCGCTGGCGATGCAATGACTACTTCTTATAAATCTTACTGAGAGCTAGTGTTGTGTTGCAAGGCCTTCCCGGGATGGCCGAGGCCTCTAACGAAGTCCTATGATGGTAGGAAAAGAGGGGGCAGGCTATGTTCAATGTTGTATTGGGGCTTGCTGTTTAATTATACCTTCATGATGTGCATAATTGATAGCAATGTGTACCTGGGGGGTGCAGTAGTTGTGGATATTGTGTTGGCTATGGCAGCAACGTTGCGGGGGGGGGGGAATGGGTCTTATTCTATACAATGTATATTTTGCTCCTACCTGTGCATCAATATGTAATCATGGGTTTGCTACTGTCAGTTGGGGGAAGAGAGGGAAATGTCTGTTTGCTACTACTTTATTGTACTGCACCTAGCCACTGTGGCCACTTGTCGCATACTGGTTCACCCAAATTTTCGGTACCAGTTGCTCCAAGGGGAAGCACCGGTCGCCTTGTCAGCCCTTCATGGTCAGCCCTGATTGTCAGTCTCCTCATTTAGCGGACATCCAGATGATGCCCATGAGCAAGCTTATCCTCCTAATGGGTAAATGGCCCCCTTAAAGTTGTTGTCCCTAAATGTCAAAGGCATCATTCATCCTGCTAAAAGGAAGAAGATTATAGCGTATGCCTGGAAGCAACGGGCAGATATAGTGATGTTACAAGAGACACATCTTGCTACCAAAGAAGCCTTAAAGTTGGAGCAAGGAAAGTATGTTCTTGCAGCACACGCCCCAGCGTTGGGGAAAAAGAATGGAGTGGCCACATTAGTCCGCAAGTCCATGGGAGCCCTTTTTCAAAAGCTCCGGTCGGACCCGGAGGGGAGATGGGTAGGGGTCCAGATGGCGGTGGATGGTCAAGAGGTGGGGCTCGTGAACGTATATGCCCCTAATTGTGATAGCCCAAGTTTTTTTCATAATATGGCAGAAGTGCTTCAGGAATACACCGATGTGCCTCTCATTCTGGGAGGGGATTTCAATATGGTCCTGGACCAATTAACCGATTGTAAGCCGGCGAGAGGCAACAGGAAAAGCAGAGCACTGGAGGTGTTGACGTCAGTTATTTCTGAGTTTGGTCTGGTGGATATATGGAGACTTCTCCATCCAGTAGATAAGGATTATACTTTTTACTCACATCCTCACGGCTCCTTCTCAAGAATAGATTTTTTTTTAGCCTCTCGAGTGTTAATCCCGAAGATTCTGAACGCTGAGATATTAAGTATGCATATCTCCGACCATGCTGCTATTATTCTGGAAGTGGAAGTGCAGCGGGCTGACGAGCGGAGCTCGGGATGGTTTTTCCCCAGGGCTTTACTGGCTGAAGATGCCTTCAAGGAATATGTGCGACAGGCCATCACGGATTACTTCGAGGTCAATGATCCAGCAGACACATCAATCTGGGCGTGGTGGGAGGCCTTTAAGGCCTCACTGAGAGCTAAGATTACCAGCTATTCGATTGCTGCTAGGAGACAGAAGGCTGCAGAGCTCCTAACCCTTGACCAGCAAATTCGTGCGGGCGAAAGACTGCTGCAGAAGCAAGAGTCTGCTCAAATAGTGCAGTATCTGCAGAAATTACGTTTCCGCTACAACTCTCTGTTAAGTAGAGAGGTAGCACTGGCAGACTTTGAGATCCAAGCAAGATATTATTCTGAAGCAAATAAAACTGGGAAGCTGTTGGCCACGACATTAAAGCCCAGAAAAGTAAGGTCCCGCATAGCGGTACTTGAGGAGGCTAATGGTGTGGTCGTAAAGGATAGTCTGGGCATTGTGGAAACTTTTCGTAAGTTCTATGGGACCTTATATACGTCCGAAGTACATTGGTCCGAGGAAGAGGTGGATAGCTTCCTGGAACAAATAGAACATCCTCGTCTGGGGAGAGAGCATCAAGAGGCCCTGGAACGTGAGTTGTTACTTAGTGAAGTAAAAGAGGCCTTGAGGAGAATGCCGGCGGGTAAAGCTGCAGGGCCGGACGGTCTTCCAGTAGAATTTTACCAAACCTTCATGGTGGACCTTCTACCACACCTGTTGACCTACTATCACGGCCTGCAGAAAATTGATAGTACTAAAAGTGCCTTTGCGGCGGCCACTATTGTGGTTTTGGAGAAGCCCGGGAAAGATCCGAAGATGGTAGGTAATTACAGGCCTATCTCCCTCCTTAACGCCGACTATAAAATCTACTCCGCCATCTTGGCAAGTCGAGTCAACGCGGTTCTCCACCTGCTCATACATCCTGACCAATGTGGTTTCGTCAGTGGGCGATCGACAGCGGACAACGCGCGGCTCCTTTGTGATGTTATAGAGCTTGCAGAAGGATTACGTATGCCATTGATTGGCTTATCGGTCGATGCCGAAAAGGCATTCGACAGGCTGGAGTGGCCTTTTTTGTTTCGAGTACTGGAGTGGTTCGGCTTTCCTACACAGTTCATTGGCATGGTTCGAGTGTTGTATACCAACCCATCTGCAAGGATACTCGCCAATCAAGTCCTCTCTGACTCTTTTTCCCTTTATAGAGGGACCCGGCAAGGCTGCCCGCTATCGCCACTGCTGTTTAATCTGGCCCTGGAGCCTCTTGCATTGATGGTGAGACAGGCAGAGGAGGTCCAGGGTGTTGTACTGCAAGATTTACATATTAAAATGTCGGCGTATGCAGACGATTTAGTCTTCTTTCTTCAGCCTGCTTCAATCCAACGCTTGCTGCAGTTGATTCATGCTTACTCCTGTTTCGCTGGATATCGGGTGAACTGGGAAAAATCATCGGCTTTCCCTCTCAGCAAGTTTGCCACTGCAGATATGGTACAGCAGTTTGATTTTCGATGGGAGTCTTCACCAATAAGATATCTCGGTGTTCAGTTCCGGGCCCCCTTGGACGAAACTTGTAGAATCAACGCAGATAGGATCAAGGAGATTGCCCGCAGCTTCACTCTGCACTGGTCCCCGCTTCGTCTGACGTGGTGGGGAAGGCTGGAGTCTATCAAGATGACCTTAATGCCTAGGATAAACTATATATTAGGTATGATCCCGGTACTATTTCCGCCTGCGGTATACAAAGAGGTAGAGCGCATACTTGTATCCTTTTTGTGGAACGGGAAAACTCCCAGGATTGCTCTCAAGAAACTTAAAGCACACAAGACTGAGGGGGGCGTACACTTTCCAGATTTTCTCTGGTACCACAAGTCTGCTATCCTTCGACAAGGATGTCTCTGGGCCGAGGGATCGTCCTTGGTTCAGCGACCAATGTGGCTCGAACTCGAGGGACGGCTGGTTAAGCCGATCCCCAGCCACCTACTGATGGGCATGTTGTGTTCCGATGAAGACAAGATCGGAAGAGTCATCACTTCCACACAGAGAGCTTTTCAGAGCCTTCTACAGGTTCTAGGTAAGGAGCTGCCTTTCTCACGGCAGCTTCCGTTGTGGCATAATCCTTTACTGAAGATAAATAAGGCTTCCATCACCTGGAATGCGTGGCAGAGGAGAGGAATCTGGACGATAGGACAGCTGTTGGAATCGGAGCACTGGAAGTCCTTCGGCTTGCTGCAAAAGGAGTTTGGGATTCCGTCTACCTGTTACTATCAATGGATCCAGCTACGGCATTGTCTGTCCCAGGGGCAAGGAGCATCTAAGGCCTACCCTGAAGAATGGATATTGAAAGACATAGCAGAGAGTGTCACTGCTCAGAAAGGTGGTATGTCTAGATTATACGCTCTGTTTAGCTCCCACGGCACGGGCATGGCGACGGGCCCGCAGAAGGTTTGGGAAGAAGAGACTGGGGTTGACTGGACTCAGCCTGCATGGACCCGCTTCTGGAGCCTCAGTGTGCGGATGGCCAGATCTGCTGCGTTAACGCAATCGCTGTTTTTCTTCGCCCATCGGGCGCATATCACTCCAGTGAAACTATCCCGGTGGGGCAAGAACATATCCCCGTATTGCTGGTCCTGCAAGCAAGATCTTGGCTCCTTGCGGCATATGTTCCTTGATTGTCCGTGTCTGCAAGACTTCTGGAATCCAGTTTGGCGTCGCATTCAAAGAGTATTTAACTTCTCCGCACCGTTGTCGTGGAGTATAGTGGGGCTTAGAGATTTGACGAATATCCCTACACTTCCCAAAAAGCAAGTTTTTGGAGTGAACTTTATGCTGGCAGTGGCAATAAAGCAGATCTTATGTGCATGGAAAGATTCAACAACGCTATCCTGGATGGCCTGGTGGAACCAAGTGTGTACGTACAGTAAATACGAGAGAGCCTCTGACATATTTGTTAAGTCCAGAGGGGGGAAATGCTTTATGGATAAATGGGCTGCTTTGGATGGTTTTTGTGGGACTGACAGGCGAGACTACTGACTCTCGAGGGGCTGGCAAGTTTGGCTGACTGGTGTGGGGAGGAGATGTGGGTGACATTGGTTGTAATTGTTAATGTAATGGGAGTTATGTTTGTTTATATGTTTAGTTGTTTATATGTTTTAAAATGTAAAAAAAAAAAAAAAAAAAAAAAAAAAAAAAAAGGTAAATAAAGGTAAAAGGAAAAGGGGACCGCTATGGCGTTTGAAAGAAGTAGCTGAAAAAGTGAAGAAAAAGAGGGAGGCCTTCATGAAATACAAAAGATCACAGAGAGAGGAAGACAGGCATCTATATTTGGAAACACTTAGAGAAGCTAGGAAAGTAGTCAGGAAGGCAAAGATTCAAAAAGAGGAGGAAATAGCCAATGCATTAAATGGGGGGATAAGACATTTTTCAGATATGTTAGTGAGAAGAGGAAGGGCAAAAGTGGTATTGTCAGACTCAAGGGTGAAGGGGAGGAATATGTAGAACTGATAAGGATAAAGCGGACTTGCTTAACAAATATTTCTGTTCTGTGTTCACAGATGAAGAACCAGGAGCAGGACCTCATAAAACACCCACAAACAGGAACAGAAGCGAGGGACATCTTGAACAATTGTCAGAAGACTGTGTTCATGAGAAACTAGCTCAACTTAAAGTAGACAAAGCGATGGGACCGGATGGGATACACCCTAGAATACTGAGGGAACTTGGGGACATTCTAACAGCTCCACTGACTGACCTTTTCAATGCCTCGTTAGCGTCGGAAGTGATGCCAAAGGACTGCAGAGAGGCTCATGTGGTGCCTTTTTACACAAAAGCGGAAGTAAGGATGTGGTTGAAAACTACAGGCCGATTAGTTTAACTTGGGTAGTGAGTAAATTATTGAAAACACTGCTTAAAGAGAAAATAGAGAGGTTTCTGGAGTCCAGCAGATTACAGGATCTGAGTCAGCATGGATTTACCAGAGGCAGGTCTTGTCAGACAAATCTGATTGATTTCTTTGACTGGGTGAACAGGGAGTTGGACCGAGGGAGAGCCCTAGATGTGTAGTATTTGGATTTCAGTAAAGCCTTTGACACTGTTCCTCACAGGCAACTCATAAACAAACTGAGCACCCTAGGGATGGACCCTAAAGTTACTGCTTGGGTTAGAAATTGGTTGGGTGGGAGGCGACAAAGGTACAGGTAAATGGAGCTCACTCTGAGGAGAAGGATGTTACCAGTGGTGTGCCCCAGGTGTCCTTGGTCCGATTCTTTTTAACATTTTTGTTAGAGGGGGCGGAGCTAGCCACTGAACAGAATGGACGCCTGAATTTTTGCTCCCGTTGCTGCCCAAGAATCCTGAACATATCCCGGTATTACATTGAAGTTTGTATCCCCTACCTACATCAATAACACCGCAATACAGCTGGATGGCATCCCTGAAGCCTGCCCGGCTGGAATTTCCGCAGGGATCCGGCTCAGCAGCGAAACGATCCAAACCCGAAGTGGGTTCCCCGCAGAAAATGGCCGCGGGAGAGAAGGAGGGAGTGACTGTCGGTGGCCTACGTGAAGTGCTACAGGAATTGAAATGCGTTAAAGAAATGATCGCAGCCAATTCTAGTTCACTGAACATGATTCAAGAAGACTTGCTGGAGGTAAAAGAGAAACTCCTCACCATCACCACTCGACTTAATGCAGTTGAATTACAAACCCAGAAGCATGGCGTTGCATTAGAACAGCTGGGCCCTTTGGTCAAACGAGTCCGGCACATAGAAAATCTGATTGAAGATCAAAACAACCATACCCGTAGAAATAATATCCGCCTTGTTGGAGTCCCTGAAGGCGCTGAAGGCACCGATCCGATTGGATTTCTGGAAAAAAAACCATACCGGAGATGCTGCAGCTTGTCTTTGCAAGGCCTTTTGAACTAGAACGGGCCCATCGAATCCCAACACACAAAGCTGAAAACACACGATACCCGCGCCCACTCATAATAAAGGTACTGAGATACCCACAGGTCCTACAGATCTTTCAAGCTGCACGGAAGGCCGGATCACTGCAAATCCAGGGACACAAAGTGGCACTCTATCCGGATTTGAGCAAGCAAACGGTAGATCGGAGAAAAGCGTTGCTGGCCTGTAGACCCATGCTACAAAGTGCACAGGCAAGATACGGGCTATACTACCCAGGAACCATGCGGGTCACGCTGCATAATGAAACGAGGAATTTTGTTGAAGCTGAAAAACTGAAAACTTTCCTACAAGAAAAATGCGGTATGGAAACCTGAGGTCAATATTCTGATCTCTCACGCAGTGTAGAGAACTCAGCATATACTCAGGGGGTGCGGCCGTGCGTTCTCGCAAATTTTAGAACGCCTTAAGCCTTGTTAAACACCTCATTGATTGTATTTCTGTTGTTCTAAATAGTTTTAATTAAACAGATATTTCTGCTTGAAATGTAGGGGTGGCAACGGGAGGTCGGGGTTGGTTACTGTTTCAGTGGATTGTGTTCACCTTAGCGATACAATGTTTGCCAGTTATGCAGTTGTTTGTGTCAGTCCAGTCCAGTACAAAACCCTCCACATACACGCAAAATGCAAGTACGCGGCAGGCCTATCCATGGGATAACTTTCACCTATAAGACAGCTTATTCCAACGTTGATGTCTAGTGATCTTTTAATGCTTTCGTTAAATGTAAAAGGTATTACTGGCCCTGTCAAGCGAAAGAAGATTTTAGCGTACTGCCAACAAAAAAAAGCAGATATTGCCCTCTTACAAGAGACACATTTAACAGATACTGAATCGCAGAAAGTAACCTCTAAATATTTCCTGGTGGCGGCCTCGGCCTCTGCCACTCAACGCAAAGGGGGGGTAATAATATTAGTGCGCAAATTCCTGCAATCCGCCATTACCGGCACACAGATTGATCCGCTAGGTCGATGGGCCAGAGTGACGATGAAAATAAATCAACAGCTTTACACATTCTTCAATATTTACGCGCCCAACCTCGATGACCCTAACTTTTTCAAACTGATAGCTAAAGAAGTTACAGCCGCAGCTCACACCAATATCATATTAGGGGGCGATTTCAATGTCATCTTGGATCCACTGTTAGATCGCACGCCCTATCGGGCTGTAGACAAAGTCAAATCGCAGGCGATTCTTAAAGGCATCATAACAGAGCTACACTTGGTAGACCCATGGCGCCTACTTCATCCCCAAGAAAGAGACTACACATTTTATTCCATCCCACATAATACCCAAACAAGGATCGATTTCTTCCTACTGTCCACAGAGCTGATGCCTCAAGTGATGTCCGCAGAGATATATGCTACAACGATATCGGATCACGCCGCTGTCTCCCTAGTGTTGAATACCAACGTTACACAGCATGTTCCGCCAAGATGGACATTTGATAAATCCCTACTAGCAGATGACTCCTTTGTACAGCTACTGTCAGGGGAAATTGAGACCTATTTTAAATATAATACACCCACTGATACCTCCATCTGGAGCTGGTGGGAAGGTTTTAAAGCGACCATACGAGCTCATATTACCACCTACACCATTAGACGGCGTAAAGCCAGGAAAAAAGAAAAAGATGAACTGGAACTCCAAATAAAAGCTGGGGAAAGGTTACTAGCCAAAAGAGCTGACTCAATGATATTGATTAGACTCCAAAAATTGTGATACCAATATAATGCTCTCCTCAACAAAGAAGCACTGAGTAGTATCCAGCTACAACGTAGTATATACTACTATGAAAGCAACCGCTCTGGATCCCTTTTAGCTCGGCAGCTCAGACCAAAGACCAGCAAGACCGCTATAGCGGCGTTGCAAGACAATTCCGGGGGCCTTCTCCTGAGATCTGACAAAATACTAGACCGCTGCAAAGAATTCTATGAGGGACTATATCGCTCAGATACCCAATGTAGTGACAGAGCCTTTGAAGATTTTGTCTCCAAGATAGTAGGACCCACATTAACCAGTCATCAAAGTCGAACGCTGGAACAAGAGATCTCAGTAACTGAAATACAAGATGCGATCAAACAGATGGCTCGTGGCAAAGCCGCCGGTCCAGATGGTATCCCACTGGAATTCTATAATAAATATTGCATTCAATTGGCTCCCATGCTACAGATCTACTACAGTGGCCTGCAAGATGAATCTCCAGAGATTGGAGCCCTGGCAGAGGCTGTGGTGGTAATTCACCCGAAACCGGGCAGGGATACACAAAAGATAGAGAATTACAGACCCATCTCTCTCCTAAACTCTGATTATAAAATCTATGCTAAAGTGCTTGCTAACCGATTAGGACGGATCTTAAAAGATTTGATACATGAGGATCAATGTGGATTTATACAAAACAGATCCACTACAGATAATGGAAGATTATTGGCACATGTACTGGCATCTGCCAAGACTAAGGCCGAGCCCCTGATAGGGCTAGCATTGGATGCCGAAAAAGCCTTCGATCGACTGGAATGGTCCTTTCTATTTCGATCCCTACGGTGGTTTGGGATAGGAGAAAAGTTCCTAAAACGCGTTGAATTGTTATATACCAAACCCACAGCTCGAATAGCGGTCAACTCACACCTCTCAGCCCCTTTTCAGTTGCAAAGAGGGACCAGACAGGGTTGCCCCCTGTCACCGATGCTTTTTAATTTAGCCCTGGAACCCTTATTAATAGCGCTCCGACAGAAGGAAAACATAAAAGGAATTGAGTTAGCTGATGGTCCCTGTAAATTGTCAGCATATGCCGATGACCTGCTCATTTTTCTACAACCATCAGACCTTCCTGAAACACTGCAACTCATAGATGCATACTCAGCGATATCCGGATATAAAGTAAATCTGAATAAAACAACAATTATTCCTCTGAATGAACAGGTCAGCGAAGAAATGATGCGTGGATACCCCTTTCAATATGAGAAGTCATCCTTTAGATACCTGGGCGTGACCTATGGCACCACCTTGGAAGAGACTGTCGCAATCAACATTAAGATGTGTCAAGAAATTGTACATGATAACATCTGCAAGTGGACCCCCCTTCATTTGAGCTGGTGGGGCAGGCTAGAAACGATAAAAATGATGTTGGTACCAAAACTCAGCTATATATTAAGTATGATACCCTTACGTTTCCCGTCAGCCTTCTATAAGAAAATGAATAGTCAACTGATAGCCTTTCTATGGAACAACCGAGTACCTCGAATAGCTGCCTGGAAACTGAAGTTACCTAATACACAAGGAGGTGTCCATTTCCCAGATCTCGGCTGGCTGCACACTGCCTCTCTTTTAAAGCAGGGTGCTCAATGGGTCGACTCTGACGACACGGATAAAGGACCTAGATGGCTGAGTGTGGAGCGGGCCCTACATTCCCCCCTACCTACATGGCTACTGGTAGGCACAGTAGTAGACCAGACTGCACCACATAATGCTATTATCCGAGAAACACAGCATGCCTGTCGATTATTGGCATCATGTATCGATGGAGGGGATGACTTCGCCGCAGATATGCCCATATGGCTGAACCCGCGCCTTATCATCGGAGGGAAGCCTGTCTTATGGAAAAAATGGGTGGAACATGATCTTATCACCATTGGACAACTGATCAATGGAAGTGCATTTAAAACCTTTGACAGATTAAGAACGGAATTCCGATTGCCTAATACATGCTATTTCCAATGGTGTCAGCTCCGATACTGCATGAGCAAAGCGGGTGTGTCACCTGTCTTGATACGTACAGGATGGCCGCTGCGACAGAAACTTCAAGAATTACAGACAGATGCCAAAGCTGTTTCGAGATGTGTTGCGATTACCCGATCCAAAAGTGACAAGACATGTTTTAAGATACAGTCGGTGTGGGCTACTGAAACCGGTCAAGATCTACCTCCGGAAAATTGGGACACTTTTTGGGGAACTCAAATACGTGCCACGAGAGCAGCGTCTCTCACACAATCTATGTACTTTATAGCCCATCGAGCGCATATTACACCGGCTAAGAAAATGAAATGGACACTACAGGAGGGAAATCGATGTTGGTCCTGTAACATGGAAATTGGGACACTGGCACATATGTTGTTCCATTGTAAATCCCTGGAAATATATTGGAACAGAGTATGGGAACGCATATCACAGATCCTCAACTTACAAACTCCTATCACTTATCGGATAGTGATATATAAATCCATAGCTCTGGAACCTACTCTGATGAAATGGGATAGTAAACTGCTGGACTTAATGCTCGGGATAGCGCTTAAAATAGTTCTAATACACTGGAAGAATCTCGACAAAGCTTGTTTCGAGCATTGGTGGAGTCTCTTAATCCTACATAAGACCTACGAAGAGATCTATATAGCCAAGAACCCATGGTCTGGTAAACTAAGTAAGAAATGGTCAGCTTTACAAAATTATGTTTGATGAAAGTGATTGCTGGAGGCTGCCTTGTGGAATGCTCTCTGCTGTAACCACATTGAACAGAGAGAGGGAGGGTGGCGTGCTGGCATGGACTGATACTAGTTCTTGTTAACGTTATTGTACTGTCTTGTTCAAGTTATTATATTCTGTTGCTATTTTGATCAATAGCATCTGCTTGTATCCTGCTATATCATGATCGTTTGTATTGTTATTTTATATGTTAAAACTGAATAAAAACTACCATTAAAAAAAAAAAAAAACATTTTTGTTAGTGATATAGCAGAAGGGCTGTCAGGTAAGGTTTGCCTCTTTGCGGATGATACCAAAATCTGCAATAGAGTAGACACCCAGGAAGGTGTAGATAACATGAGGAGGGATCTAGCTAAGTTTGAAGAATGGTTTAGAATTTGGCAGCTGGGATTTAATGTTAAAAAATGTAAGGTCATGCGTTTGGGCTGCAGCAATCCAAGGGAGCAATATAGTATAGGGGGTGAAGTACTTTTGTCCACTAAAGAAGAGCGGGACCTAGGCGTGGTTGTGTCTGATGATCTTAAAGTAGCTAAACAGGTAGAAAAGGCGATGGCAAAAGCTAGAAGGATGCTTGGGTGCATACGGAGAGGAATGGCTAGCAGAAAAAAGGAGATGATAGTGCCTCTGTATAAGTCTTTGGTGCGACCTCATTTGGAGTATAGTGTGCAATTCTGGAGACCACACCTTCAAACATATGTGAACAGGATGGAGTCGGTGCAGAGGGTGGCTACTAAAACGGTTAGTGGTCTTCATTATAAAGCATATGAGGACAGACTTAAGGATCTTAATATGTACACCTTAGAGGAAAGGCGGGATAGAGGTGATATGATTGAGATGTTTAAATACCTCCATGGCATAAATGTTCATGGAGAGAGCCTCTTTCTATTGAAAGCAAGTTCTGCTACGAGGGGACATGGGATGAGGGTGAAGGGAGATAGATTCAGGAGTGATATACGGAAATATTTCTTTATGGAAAGAGTGGTGGATCTGTGGAATAGTCTCCCAGTGGAGGTGGTAGAGATGAGGACAGCAACTGAATTCAAAAAAGCATGGGACAAACATGAGACAAAAAGGTAAAAAGGGGACTGTTGTAGTTGTTGATATAGAAGGACAGACTAGATAGACCATGTGGTCTTTTTCTGTCGTCATATTTCTATGTTTCTATGCTGCATCCTCCGCTGTACCCGGGGGCACAACGGGGACGTCTCCATCTCTGAAACACCCTGTGTATGGCCCAGATGGCTTCTCAGCTGGTCCGGCAATGATTTACCTCTGTACAGTTTGGGTACAGGCCTAAACATGCTCTCCTTGCTGTACTATACAATGTAATGCCACTACATGGGTTCGCCCCACACCTTATATAGTCATATTCACCAGGAAACTTTGCATAGGCTTACCTGTTTAGTGACATCCAATGTCAGTGCATGCAGCTTTTGGAAATCTGCTTTACGTGGTTTCCAGGTAACATGCACCTGTTCTGACCCTGAGCCTAGGCGCTTGGTGCTGTGTAGATAGTTGGGATTCTCTGATTCAAGCCGCCTTGCTGAATATCTGGTTTACAAGGTTATGGTGTTTTTACCCAAGTAAGGCTGTCTTTTATACGTATAAAAATATATTAACATAAGCAGGTGTGAGAGATGTGATAAAGCTACATTTTGAAAAGATTTTAGTGAGCAACAATAGTTGATAATTTACTGGGAAGCCTGTCTGGAACAGAGTGCTGTAGTCTAATGTGGAAGATAATGAGAGATTGGATAAGAGTTTTGGTAGTGTATTCAGAAAGGGATAGATTATGGTTCCACCCACCCACTGCAGTAGCTACAGCCTGAACCTTTCTCCATCACCCAATACTCCCATCCCATCCTTCAAAAGGATAGAAATAGGATGGAGTCTGTGCAGAGGGTGGCCACTAAAATGGTTTGTGGACTTTGTCATAAAGCATATGGAGACAGACTTAAAGATCTCAATATGTACTGTATACTTTGGAGTTAAGGCAGGAGAGAGGAGATATGATATGGATGTTTAAATACCTCTGTGGCATAAATGCACAGGAGAAGAGCTTCTTTTGATTGAAAGTAAGCTCTGCAACTAGGGGGACATAGGATGAGGGTGAAAGGGGATAGACTCAGAGGTAATATGCAGAAATATTCTTTATGGAAAGAATGGTAGATGTGTGGAATAGTGTACTAGTAGAGGTAGTAGAGACAAGAACGTATCTGAATTCAAGAAAGCATGGGAACAACACAGAAAATCTCTACAGGAAAAAAAGGGACTATAGAAGTTGATATGTAAGGGCAGACTAGATAGTCCATATGGTCTTTTTCTACTATAATGTTTCTATGTTTCTATCCCAGCAGCTTCTGTCCACCTCCAGTCGCCACAATCTCAGGCTCTGCATCTCTCTACCATCCATGCTTCTTCCTCCAGCAGATTCAGAATCTCTTTATCATCCATCCCCAGCAGCCATGATCAGCCTGCCCATCTCTCCACCACTTATGCAACTTTCTCCACTAGCTTCATCCTCTCTCTATTGCCCATCCCCCAGCAGCCACAGCCTCAGACTCTGTTGTTCTTCATCACCCATGCATCTACCCAGCAGCCTCAGCCTCTCTCCATTTCCTATCCACAATCCACTAGTAGCCACAGGCAAATATCTGGAAGGTGTGGAGAAGGAGCTACACCAATGCCTCCTGTATTTTACACTATGTCAAAAAACTCTAACGTGGAATGGGAGCTCATGTCTTCACTTTGTTATGCTGCTAGACATCCCCTTATGCTAGCTTGCTTGAGATGGACGTTCCCAACCTAAGCATCCCTACTGTGGACATCTATGTGGCCATCCACATGCTCATCCACATCAGGGATGTCTATGTTCCTGAAATCAAACAGAAACATAGATGTCCCTGGCATTTACTTGCACATGATGCCCTGGATGTCCACGATTTAACTTAGATGTCCTTTCTAAAATTCACCTCATAATGTTAACTCAGGATGACCTTCCCCAGCATAAGTTTATCTAAAGCATTTTCTTCTTCCTTGTTGAATTTTCAAGGGCTGAATTGACTTGCAGAATATATCTAAATGTATCATGAGCTTTTTAGATTAAAACCAGGCATCTTATTCCTGTAGGAGATTTATTTAATAAGAGATGAGAATTTCAGGTATGAAGTATATTTATTAAAGACTGTTCTTCTCCTCTGCCAAGAGAATGACATATGGTAGTACACCATTATCTGTGAGAAATTTCCCTCTGCCAATAGAAGGAATTAAAGGTCGCAGAGATTCATACTTCATGCTAGGTTTGCTTTATATTGTCCAGATAGAAAGCTAGATTCTGTATCTGTTTACTTAACTGAATTAATGGTAGTGATATGCATATAAAAATTATTCAGTTTGTTTTTGGGTGACTTTTGAATTTTTTAGTCATTTTAGGATTTTTTTTCAGACTTCGTTTATAATAAAAAAAAGTGCATTGTGCATCAGAACTTTATACCTCAGAGAAATATATCTTATGTATATTAATTCATAGGTCAACATGTATTAAATTAATGCCCCAAAAAAGGGTAGCCACATTTCTTAACCACATCATACAAACCCCTCTATCATTAAATATCTGAAGGTTCTTATATTCAGTGAGGCTTTAGAAAATGGAAAAAGAGAGATCAAATGTGCAGATGACAAAAAAATTATTCAAAGTACTGTAGTTAAAATATTGTAAGACTGAAGAACTAGGCATCTAAATGGCAGGTGATATTTAATAGGCCAAATAAATCAATTCACTTATAAAGTCCATGATGGGTGTTGGCCACTTTAGAATTTTTTCAGAAAATTATTGTCACTTATATGTATAACTGTTGGACATGTAAATCAGACTGGAATTTGAGGTGGGCTGTGGGCAGGCCTGGAAGTCACTTTTAGATTGGTAATATTCAGCTACACTGAAGGGGACGGGTAATTTAGAAGGGCCTTTTCATGCATATAGGACAGTATACACGTGTGAAAGACCTCATATAACATTACCCTGCATATAAAAGGACATAAATACTTTTATGCAGTTTGGGTGAAGGCATGTTCAGGGGCAGAGATTGGGCGGAATGCAGGCAGTCACAGTTCAGGTGCATAATTTATAAACTACACACAAACTTTTTTTTTTCATTTATGAAAGTTTTGCATATTTTTACAAACCAATAACAAAAGGAAATGCTCAAGTATGGCAAGAAAAAAAAAAACAAACTAAGGAAAACCTTCATAAGAGCAAAGAGATAAATACTAAGGGCAGCAGCCCACATCACAAAGAGAAAATAAGAACAAATTTTGGAAATCAATAAAAAGGAAATAAAAGAAAAAGATACTTCTTCCATATACACAAAGTTATATTAAATCACTCCAAAACATTACATAATCTTCTTATCTATCATAAACTTCTCTAATTGGAGAGGATCCAAGAATGAATAAGTATTACCCTGCCAAGTTATCATGCACTTGCAGGAAACTGCAAGAAGAAGGTGGCTCCCACCCCCAACACCTTGGGCTTCAAGATCAGAAACTACTTACAGCGAAGCTGTGTGTTCTGTGAAGCAACAAGGAACACAGTGAGCGTCTGCCCACAGAATAAAGTATTCTGGTACTTAAAGAATAGTTTCAGAATTTTGATCTTCTCAGCCTCGGAACTAAAAGTAGTTAGCAAGGTGCCCTCTGAGCAATGGTGTCCTGAGAATCTTCCAAAAATTTCATCAAATGTTGACTTTCATTAGGAAATAACACATCCATTTCCCCATCACCTGGCTTAGAAGCACAGAGTCAAATAATAGCAGGATTGAACAAAGACATCATCTGACAACAATAGAACTTCAGAGATATTTTTTTAAAAGAATTTCTGGATAGAGAAGATGGGTCACTAGGAAATTTAGAAAGCACAAGTTACAATTTCTCCAGAGCTTCTAATTTGTAAGGAATTGCCAATGAGTCTTTAATAGCAGAGTTACTAGACCCCTGTAAATTCAGCAAATAAGCATCTAAAAGCTTAGTCTTAAAAAAACCCTGTAACCCATTCTCAATCTTTTGCAAATTTGTTACAGTCTCTGTGAAGAGACATAAAGAGGAAATAGTGTTTGAGAGCTTTGAATCAGTCCCAACAATAAGTTGCCACAAATTGTTTAAGGTTACATCTTGTGTTTTTAAAGTGCCAGATTGAGCTTTGTCCAAAGCAGGCAAGAACATCGGCTTCAGCATCGGGCCAAGGGGCAGAGTAGAAACCTTCAAGCCAATCTCAGGAGAAGCTGTCAATATCGTAGAGGAGAAAAGCGGGTTGGGAGGCAGGGGAGGAGTATGACCGCCGAGGCTCAGGGAAATCTCAGGAGCGGCTGAAGGGATGTCCCTAACAACCACATGTTTGTCAAGTGGTCCAACAACCTTACCAGGCTACTGAACCTGAGAAACGGACTGAGGAGGGTTTTTACCATTCCTTTTCCCCATTAAGACAATAACACAAAGCAAGCCACAAAAACAATGCCATATTACAACCAGTAAAGGAAAAACACCATTTGCCAACACAGCTCCTCGGTGTTCCAAAGGAGTGTTTCCGGTCCCTTTGGATACGCCCCTTCAGAGCATGCCCCAAGGTCTCAGAGAGGTTTAAAGTGTCCTTGTGTAGGTGATGTCAGGAGGGGGGCATCTCATGTATTGCCTGTGCTTACTCTCCTGAACAGCAGAAACAATCCTGATCTTCCAGAGGCCCCAGGTAGCTCCTGCAAGCCTTGCCTCACTCAGTCTTAAGTTCTCCCACACATAAACATTTACAGCTACTCCCAAGCAGGTGCCAATGTCTCTGGCTTCATTTGAGCTGTGATTTACTCAGCTTTTTATGGGGTAATGTTATAAATACAAAAAGGTGCTTATTTTTGCACTGAACTGTGAATGCAGAAATTGCAGTAGGAACTTTCTATGGATAAGTTGTCTCAGTAGCGATAATTTTATAAAGGTTGTTTTCAGATGTAAAGCTTGTTTGGCATGTGGAAAAGGCATCTGCTAAAATTGCCTGGTGGTACACATTTGTAGATGTATGCATGGTGAGATGAAGGAGCATACATATATGGACAGCACACATGGGCAGAGTTGAGACGTAGGCATGTATTTTATAAAATACACAAGTGCACACACAATGTAGGTGCAAATGTGTCTCAGCATTTGTGTGCTACAAGGGCTGGTTGTGGATGCCTATAAGGACACATAGGTGCCTCCGTTGTCTTTACATTATAGGCCATTTTGGACTTCATACCAGAATTTTCTGCAATCACAATTATGGGCAATTAGAAAACTGATACACATAAGGAAAAATAATCTACAGGCCGAGATAGATGACTTTGAGAATCGCTTGAGATGTTCAAATATCCACCTTGTGGGAGTCCCGGAAAATGCAGTGGAGCAGCCTATGGAGGACTTGCTTTCTAGGGCATATCATATCGTCAGATCATGCACCGGTCCACCTCACTTTTGGAGGGGAGGATTAGGGGTCAGCCTTTGCGTCTCAATGCTTCGCTCTTAGATGCGGGAATTGTGCAGGAGATGAATGAAGTCATTTGTGAATATCTCCAATTCAATGATAGTGAAGAAGTCCCCTTGTTGGTTGTTTGGGATGCGTTGAAAGTGGTGGTGTGTGGACACTTGATGGAAACTGGAGCACAGAAGAAGAGGGAGCATGAGCAGGCATGCTGGATGTGTGAGACGGAGTTGGCTAGGTTGAAAGCCAAGCATATGAAACAGCTGGATTCTGAGTTGGCTTGTCTCTCGGCTCTAAGCGTGGTTGGTAGAAGAAACCAAAGTATTGATGAAGAAGACAGCACAGTGTTTTTTCTTTAGGGGAGGAAAGATAGAGAAACTATTGACATCACTTTTGAAAAGGCAGCAGGACCAGACTACCTTTTTGCAGATGAAGGATGAAGGGGGCAATTGCTTTATGATTGTGCTGGGATAGAATGAGCATTTTTGGAGTTTAACACTTGCTTATATATGTCAGAGTGCACACAGGGAATGGAACAACTTGAGGAGTATTTTGCAGGGCAAGGAACAGCATAGATTGTCTAAGGACCAGTATAGCTGATTGGACAGTGCTGGAGATGGTGCAGGCTTAGGTTCTTGCCCCTGTGCTTACTAGAGTGTTCAATCAGGTTCAGGAGAGAGGTGTAGTCCAGGTTTCTTTCTTAGAAGCCCATATTATGCTCATTCATAAGAAGGGTAAGGGCCCCACAGCCCTGGGATCATATTGTCCCATCTCTCTTCTGAACACTGATGCAAAATTGCTGGCACATGTCTTCGCTCTTCGTCTGAACCAGTTGGTGCCAGATCTGAGTCATCATGATCAAACGGGTTTCATTAAAGGCTGTAATTCCAATGATAATGTCCACGGGGTTTTAGGTTTAGTGCATCATTGTAAGCAGATGGTGGATACTCTTATGGTTTTTCTTGCATTGGATGCTGATAAGGCATCTGATCACATGGAGTGGCTAGCTTGTGAATTAATGAGGATTTATCAGCACAGTTTGTGTTGTGCAGTGGTACGCGTCAAGGCTGCCCGTTGTCTTCATTATTGTTCGCATTGACATTGGAGCCTTTTGCCCAGGTGCTGCGACAAAATGTGGAACTGGTGTGTGTGTGGGTTGGTGATACTCTTCATAAGGTGGCTTGATGATAAGCTTTTGTTTTTGGCCTGCCCTGAATAATCGTTGATTGCTTTTGTGATGGAATGTTGTGCCTTTGCAGCGTGGTTGAGTACAAATAAAACACATCTAAATCATTGATTCTTCCCTCTAATGTATCCTTGGAACAGAGTGTGGTGTTGAAGCAGCAGTTCTCCTATTGGTGGGAGGAGAACGTCCTTTCATTCCTAGTGGTCTGGATCCCAACTACGTTGAGTCGTCTTTTCAGTTTGCATTATTTGCCCTTTCTCAGGCAACTTCGGGAGGATTTGAAAAACTGGACATTTCTCCCCCCTCCCTCTTTATTTATGCATATCAGCGTGATTAAGATGAATGTGCTCCCTTGTTTCCTTTATTTGTTTGCTGAGCTCCCCTCTCTGATACCGGATACGTACTTTGCCGAGCTCTATAGTGCCCATTTTTTGTGGAATGGTAGGTGGGTTAGGATTGGACAGGGTACTTTAATATTACCTAGGAACTTGAGAGGCCTGGCACTCCTCAATTTTAAGGTGCATTATTGGGCAACCCAGTTACAGTCAGCCTACTATTGGTGGCTGGACGACCTTATACAACACATTGGGTGGCACTGAAGGCCACACAGGTGGGTGTGCTCAGGCTAGGCCCACTTCTTTTTGATTTCTCACACCCGGCTAATGCAGTTCTTTTGGACCATCCTCTGGTGAGCACCACTTTAGCAGTGTGGGACAGAATAGTAAAGAAGGTGTGTTTTTCACCATCTGAGTCTAGCCTCACTTATCTGATGGAGGGGCAAGTCTTTCACCCAACAGAGATGGACCCCGGGCACTTTCATTAGCTGTGAGCTAACGGCTTAGAGAGGGTGGTGGATTTCATGATTCAGGGTCACTTTTTGACATAGGCGGAGATTTTGCAGCGTTGTGTGTCTTCCCCTCCGCTCATTTTTTCTCTGCTTCAGATGGAACATTACCTATTTTCTCAACAGGACTGGTACTTGCGGCCAGCACATCCACTGGAGTTGCTTCTTCAGGCCCCCTCCAAAAACGGGGGTCTTTTGGTGCAGTTCTACCCAATTATGGTAGAGGCAAGGACGAGCATGCATCGGTATCAGGCTCATTGGGAACAAGATGTACTGTAGGAAGGCAATGGACTAGGGAGGAGTGGATAGCTGTTTGAGATAATATGCCTAGGAAGTCTATTTGTCAGTCTCACCTGCATTTGCAATATAAGTTGCTCTTTTGTTTATATATTACTCTTTCTAAGTTGCATCACATGAACCCTGTTTATTCTGTGCTTTGCTGGAGGAGCTGTGGCCAGTGACCCACTCTTACACATATTTTGTGGGACTGTCCCAAAGTACAGCCCTTTTGGCAATGTGTGCTTCGGATGTGCCAGTGGCTGATGGGGAGGGCTTATGCCTTAGATATGGGCCTTCTATTATTAGGTTATACAGAGGGTCCATCCAGGACCCTTTCTGAATAGAGGGGATTTGGCTAAATTTTTCTTCCTTGTGGCTAACCTTTGCATTGCAGCTTGCTGGAAAAGCCCTTTTGAGCCATCTTTCAAGAAATGTCCACCAAGCTGGCACAGATTATGGAATCAGAGCTGGGGGTAGCCCATAGTCAGGGATGTTTGGATAGGGTTCATCAATTGTGGGTCCCAGTGCTGTGGCTTCCCGGTTTGGATTGGGATCAGTTAGGGGTGGGGTATAGTTATTTTATTTTTCTACTGGGGAGGTCTGGAGGATGTAGACCCCTAGATCCCTCATGGAGAGTTTTAGAGGGAGTGCTAATCAGTCCCATATGATGGGATTGGGCTTGATATCATTTCCTATGTTGCTTCATTCCTTCATTTCCATATCTCAGATTGTGTGTGTTTGTAGCTGGTTTGTATGTTTGACATTTTGGCATCTCCCCTTTCCATATTTGGCAGTAGTTATTATTTGGAGGGGGGCTCATCTCTGGGCTGCTTCCTGATTCTTATTGTTTAGGGTTCTTCCTTTCTGAACTTTCATCTCCTCTTCCCCTCTTCCACTCTCCCCCCTCTCTTATTGGATCCTTTAGTTCCCTCTCCAGGTGGGGGGGGCCCTCTCTGGAGTCGCATATGGGTGTTGATAAATAGGTCAACGGATGGACACAGGTGCACATTGTTGTTGTTGTTTAAAGCATGTTCATTGCTATTTTATTTTTGCTTGGTTGATTGAGTGGGAAAAGTGAGCGTGGGTTCTCTGTGCTTAAATTTCTCACCTATCTTCCTGCTTTCTGTTTGTATATGCAAATTTGAAAAATAAAGAATTAAAAAAAACCTGCTGTTCAAAGCTGGCTGAAAGGGTACCCTGGGGCATCGTGGGACTTGAAGGTGATTGCTGGCTAGAGCCTGAAGCCTTCTCACCACAGTCCCCCTCTTCAGAGCCTCAGTGGGCAACTAAAATGGCCCCCTGCCCTGCAGGTGGGAAAATCATGGGGGAATCAGTGGAGGCACTTAAATCAACATCAGGCCCCATGCCCTACTGGATGGGGTTCCATTGATGCTGAAAAAAATTGTCCGCAAGGGATTACTATCATACAAAGGGCAAAAAGAGTCCACCATTTAGCAGACCCAGTGGGAGCTACATGAGTCACATCATGGAGTACCTGACCTGACAGAAAAGTTCCATGTGGCAAAGAAAAAAGAATTGCAAAAAAAGCAACAAAACAACCAAGAAACCCAATAACAGGCCATGGTGAAAGAGGAGACCTGAAAAGAAAATCCCCTCTCCTGAAACACTGGTCAAGGAAACGCGAAGGGCTTCCCCAGCTGCTTCCACAGCCCTGAGCCAGAGAAACAAAGAAGGCCTTTTTTTATATAACAATTTGAAACTGCTTTATTCCAAGCAGCAAAGAGAGCTAAATACAGCCAATTAAAAATAATGGCAGACATAAAAAGTTCAGAAAATGTTAAGCAAAGCTCAACAATAAACTATTGCTGCCTTAACACACCCCTTGAACCCCATAAAATCTTCCAAGTTCAACACTCTGTTCTGTGTAAAGGTTTGGTTTGGTGATACGTTTTCTGTAAACCGCCCTGAATTAATGATAGGGCAGTATAAAAAAACTGTTACATAAATAAATAAAACAAACAAGTAGATAGAGGACAGCAAAAGAGAAAGGGGGCCTGGACTTAAACATACAAGCCCCTTCTAGGGCCCCATAGGGTCCTTTCATCCATTATCCAGTCCACCAAGTACGAGGAATCTTTGGGTAATGACGCTGGGCTCAGGAAAGTTGTTTCAGAAGACAGGAGCATACCTAAGCTCCAAGCAAACATTGGAACTACAGGTTTTATTCACAAAGGCAATAAGAGTGTGGTCTGGGCTAGGGAAGACAGGCAGAGAAATATTGAGTTCTCTCAGTGCTGCACTAGCAGATTTACCAAGTGATGACATCACTGAAAGTTGCTCAAGTCTGCCTCTACCTGCTGACAAGGGAGCATAACCCACTCATCTGGACTGGTCTAGCAAAATGATAAGGAATTCAAATTTAAACAGGGTTTCCTAAATTTTGAAGTTTTCAAGCACTAAAATCAGTAAGAAGTAGTGCTGTAATATTATGCAACATTTGAAAGCAATAAATGGAACTCTCAAGAAGGGCTACAAATAGAATTTTGTAATAATCTAAGTGAGGAATAACTAAGGCCTGTACTAAAGACCTCAGAGCAGAACCTAAAATCAGAATTTCATTATCTTAATGCATTGAAGCTGAAACAAAGCAGTTTTTGAAACCTTTTTTTTAATGTGAGCTTCTAAATGAAGATTTGGGTCTAAAAGAACACCCAAATTCAGATTTTTTTTCAATTTAAACTGTATATTCTCACCATTCACATTCAATTGGACTAAAATCCTTTTTGCAAGCTCAGAGCCAATCAATATGGCTTCAGATTTATACAGATTAAGAGACAATTTATTTTGACAACCATTCTGAGACTGTGGATAGGCAGTTATTAATCTAAGAGACAGACTTACTAACCTGCCCAAATCACAGTCAATAAGATCAAAAGCAGCAGAATAATCAAGAAGTATCAGCACAAGAGTCTGAGTATCTTAGACATGTAAACATCATCCATCAAACCTCATAAGCTAGGCTGTAAGGGTCCAAAGTGTTGCCAGCTTGCAAAACATCTTCAGGCTGAATTAACACAGCTTTCTCCATAATCTTCACTAAAACAGTAACATTTAAGAACATAAGAACATAAGATATGCCATACTGGGTCAGACCAAGGTCCATCAACCCAGTATCCTGTTTCCAACAGTGGCCAATCTAGGTCATACGTACTGTGATAAGGAAGCCCATAGTGAGCCTATGGAAATAGGAGAAACTAAGGATTTTACCTTTAAGAAATGTGACATCTCTGTAGTGCACAGGTTTCAGCGTTTCCCTAGAGAGAGCAAGCACAGGGAATCTGAATTTAGGCTGCCACACCCAAGCTCTGCTGACTTAGTTGCAGGCTTGGATGATGATTGCATGTACCTGTCTAGAGAGAGGGAGACACAGCCCGAGAGGCAGAGATATAAACCACAGCTAGAGCTGAGGAGACAGGGAGGAAGGAGGACCATACCCACAGCCAGAGCTGAGGAGAAGAGAAGGCAGTGGAAAGAGCCTGGGTGGAGAGAGACTAGGAGAGGAGTGCTCAGAGAGAGTGAGCAGGAGAAGCTTCAAACCCCAGTTCCTGTTGAAGGGATTCAGAGAGTTCAGAGGAGGAAGCCCAGGACTCAGCCCGAGAGTTCACAGAGCCCAGCCTGGAACAGGAGACCGTGGCAGAGCTCCAGAGAGGAACTCAGGCAAGTGAGACAGGGACAGTTTCCCAGAAGCTGGAGGGAGAATGGTGAGCACAGCCAGGGGGAAGTGACCAGAGCCTCATAGATAACTTATCCTTACCGGGAAGAGCTGTACTCCAGAGAAACGCAGAGTTCCTCAGAGAGGGTTTACCCTGGAACGTCCATTGAAGCTTCAGAGCAGGGCACTGAATTCCCGGAGCTAGAGGAAATGCAGGTGGACCTCACTGAGCAAGATTCTTTGCAGCCAGAGGAGCTCATGGACTGTACACTGTGTAAAGCTGATAGTGTTGAGTCTATTAGCTAAGGAATACCTGAGATGATAAAAGTCTCCTGAAGAGCTGAGTAAGGAAGCCTAGCCTTAAGCTGAGGGTAGGAGCCTGCTCTTGGTAAGAGGAGAATACTTATTGCTTCTATATTTGACTGTTGAATCAAGACAAAGGTAAAAGAAGTTACTTTTACTTTGGCTGAATGAAGAAGCTCTGTTTTGCTTTATCTGTTATTTTGAAGCACATGCATAAAAGTAAAGACTGTGAAAGCTCATATAGCCCAGTTTGTAAATGACCTGGAGTGAATACCTGAAAAGTATCCTATTACAACATGCTTGAACTTTGTTTGCGTTTTGGGGAAATAAACCTTGTCATTTTTGCCTACACTCTCGGTTCATAATTACACTTCCTAATAGAAGGGTAGAACTACAATTCCCAGCATCCTTCACTGGAGAAAAAGTCTGTTCAACCTCTTACAAGTGAAGTAAATGGCATCCCTATCCCTCTAAGCCCTAGGCGGAAGGCCCTGGGCATGACAGTACCTAGCATTTTCTCCAAAAGACACAGGTTCCACAATGCTTGTACTGGGTCAAGCATTGATATCCTGGGTCCCTTCTTAATAATGGTTTATAGACCTTTCCTCCAGGAACTTGTCCAAACCTTTTTTAAACCAAGCTACACTAACAGCCTTTACTACATCCTCTGGTAACAAATTCCAGAGTTTGATTACACGTTGATTGAAAAAATATTTTATTTTATTAGCCTTAAATAGTTTACCCTGTAGCTTCATTGCATGTCCCCTAGTCTTTCTATATTCTGATAATGTAAACAATTGATCTACATTTACCCGTTCCACTCCGTTCATTAATTTATAGACTTCTATCATATCTCCCCTCAGCCTCTTTTCCAGGTTAAAGGGCCCTAACCTTTTTAGCCTTTCTTCATAGGAGTATCCTTCCATTCCCTTTACCATTTTGGTGGCTCTTCTCTGAACCTTTTCTAATAATGCTATATCCTTTTAAGATACGGCGACCAGAACTGCACACGATATTCAAGGTGCAGTCTCACCATGGAACGATATAGAGACATTATAATATCTTTTGTTTTATTTTCCATTCCTTTCCTTATGATACCTAGCATTCTATTTGCTCTCTTGGCCGCCGCTGCATACTGGGCCGAGGGTTTCAACATGTTATCCACAATGACGCCTAAATCTTTTTCCTGGGTGGTGGTTCCTAATGTGGAACCTTGCATCGTGTAACCATAGTTTGGGTTGTTCTTCCCTTGGTGCATAACTTTGCACTTGTCCACATTAAATTTCATCTGCCATTTTGATGCCCAGTCTTCCAATTTATCAAGATCCTCTTGCAATTTTTCACAATCCCCTTGGGTTTTAACAACTTTAAATAGTTTTGTTTCATCTGCAAATTTGATAACCTCACTTGTTATTCCCCTTTCCAGGTCATTTATGAATATGTCAAAAAGCAGCAGACCCAGCACAGATCCCTGGGGTACACAACTATTCACCTTTCTCCATTGGAAAAATTGGCCATTTAGCCCTACCCTCTGCTTTCTATCTTTTAACCAGTTCCTGATCCACAAGAGTACACTACCTCCTATCCAATGACTCTTTAGTTTTACCAAAAGTTTCTGATGAGGGACCTTCTCAAAGGCTTTCTGAAAGCCCAGATACACTATATCAACTGACTCACCTTTGTCCATCTGATTATTCACACCTTCAAAAAAACATAACAGATTAGTAAGACAAGATCTTCCTTGTCTAAAGCCATGTTGACTGTCTCCCATTCGGCCATGACTATCTACATGCTGAGTAATTTTATTCTTTATGATGGTTTCTACCATTTTTTCCAGTTCTGATGTCAGGCTCACCGGTCTGTAGTTTCCCGGATCACCCCTGGAACCCTTTTTAAAAACTGGCGTTACATTGGCCATCCTCCAATCTTCAGGTATTACAGATGATTTTAATAATAGCTCACAAATTACTAACCGTAGGTCTGCAATCTCATATTTCAGTTCTTTCAACACCCTTGGATGTATACCATCCGGCCCAGGTGATTTGCTACTCTTCAGTTTATCTAATAGTTGTAATACATCTTCCCGATGTATCGATATTTCCTTCAACTCTTCTGCACCTTTAAATACCACTTCAGTCATGGGTAACATCCCTACATCTTCCTCAGTAAAGACCGAAGCAAAGAATTCATTCAGTTTCTCCGCTATCGCCTTGTTGCCACTTAGTGCCCCTTTTGCCCCTCTATCATCTAATGGACCAACTGACTCTCTGCTTCCCCTCTGGTCGGTTCATGAACCAGCTCCTCCAAGAAGCAGTCATTTATTTCATCTAGGAACTTTATCTCCCTAGCATGTCCTGCCGTGACACTGACCCAGTCGATACCGGGGTAGTTGAAATCACCCATTATTATTACTGCGCTTTAACTTTTGTTAGCTTCCTTGATTTCCTTCCACATTTCATCATCCATTTGTTCATTCTGGCCAGGCGGTCGATAGTACACCCCCACTGCCATCGCCTTCCCCTTTTTCCATGGAATTTCAATCCATAGAGATTCTACAGCAAATTTTGTTTCCTGCAAAACTTTAATCCTTTCTGACTCAATGCCCTCTCTAACATAGAGCGCAACCCCTCCACCAATTTGATCAGCTCTATCATTACGATATAGTTTGTACCCAGGTATCACAGTGTCCCACTGGTTGTCGTTCCACCATGTCTCTGATATTCCAATTATATCTAACCTCTCATTTAGTTCTATATATTCTAACTCTCCCATCTTATTTTTTAGACTTCTAGCATTTGCATACAGGTATTTTAGAGACTGTATTTTATTCATATTAATTTGGCTATTGGTTGACATGGGTAATTTGGGATCTTTAAGCTCTGTCTGCTCCATACTCAAGGGCATTTGGGCTACTTTGTTCTTTTGTGGAACCTCTCTGCTTTTGGTAGTATCCTTCAAGGATACATTCTTCCGAACCATCCGCTCTTGGGTGACTGTCGGCTTTCCCCTAATATCTAGTTTAAAAGCTGCTCTATCTCCTTTTTAAAGGTTAATGCCAGCTGCCTGGTTCCATCCCGGTTAAGGTGAAGCTCATCCCTTCGGAAGAGCCCCTCCTTTCCCCAGAATGTTCCCCAGTTCCTAACAAATCCAAAACCCTCATCTCTGCACCATTGTCTCATCCACACATTTGATATAGGAATGCAATTCTCCACCAAAGCATCATCTCTATAGTGTTTTTATTCAGCAACAGGTGAACAGAGCACTTCAAAACAGATGGAAAAGACTCACATGGCAGGGAAGAATTAATAATCCATCTCACATATTCAAACAAACCATCCTTTGCTGCCTTCAAAAAGAAGTTAGGGACAGCAATAAGAGGAACCTAAGGTACTAACAGCAGTTATCAACTTAATAATTAGAACCTATACAACATCACAGAAATGTTCCAGGACAGGAGTTTCCAGAACAACCAGACTAGAAGTACTATTAATCAGAGAAATAGTAACAAAAGGCCTGGCTCTCAGCAGATACTAAGGCAAGAAAACTTTCAGAATTTTCTGCAGTAGCTGGTAAGAAGATAAGGCTCCTTTTCAACATGCCATCAATAAGGCTAATTATTTCTCTCGAAGGACTGGAGAGCATTTCCACCTGGGCAGCGAAAAACATCTTGTTAGCCTTACCAATTCTAGAATGACAAAAACAAACGAGCGGTCTATGCTACTATGGGACATAGGATGAGAGTGAAAGGGGGTAGACTCAGGAGTAATATGTGGAAATGTTTATTTAAAGAAAGAGAGGTTGATGCGTGGAAAAGTCTCCCAATAGAGGTGGCGGACATGAGGACAGTATCTGAATAAAAAAAAAAAAAGCATGAGACAACACAGAGGATCTCTAAAGGTAAAAAAGAGACTATAGTAGTTGATATGGAAGGACAGACTAGATAGGCCATGTGGTCTTTTTCTGCCTTCATGTTTCTGTGCTTCTTGGTGGGTTCCTGGCTACAGCAATGAAAAGATAGTGGGCTACTAGCTTTAAAGGGGTCATTGTGTGAGAACCCCTCCACTCCCTGATCCTCGGATTATCAAATACCCATCTCCCCTACCTCACAAAACCCTTAGCATCATAAAGCCAATTCTCCACTTCACTGAACCTATCATGTGCTTCCCTGGTGGCTACTCATTTTGCATAATAAGGAATGCTTTGTCTGCTTTACATCTCATTATTATTTAACCTGTGTTGTGCTAAAAAAATGTGCATTGAGAGTAAATAAAGCAAGATTTTGCCATTTATCGCACATTATTTGACAAACATAACATGTCATTCTCTTAATATTAGTAACTACCCCTCATATTATAAAACATGAAGGACAAAGAAGATTCAAAGTTGCCTTTATGACTGAAACCTGAACTCCTTAATCCAGGTTTCTGAAATAAATGCAAAGGCAATGTTTTCATCCAATAGCAAATCCCTTGTAGTAGAACCTTGTATTCAAATAAGTGCGAAAAATGTCCCCTCCGGGCCTGACAGGAGTAAGGAGTGAAATCTACATTCAGGATGTTTTGAACAGGCAGAAGGAAAACGTGTAAAACTATTAGCATACAGGCTCATTCTGAGCCACGAATAGTGCTATTCGTGCCCCCCTCCCACTGGCATCTAGCTTCCCCACCGGTTGTACGGGGAAGCTAGAAAGGGGCAGGAAAGGGGAGGATTGTGGGCGGCATTAGGGCACGCAGTGGGCAGTCACCAGCCCTGGACGTACAGGGCCGATTCTAATGTCGGCCCTATATGTCCAGGGCCGGCGACTTGAATGAGGAAGTTATTCCACTTCCGAGGTGTAATAATTTCCCTGGACATTGGCTCTGGAAAGCCAAATCACGGGCCAGGCTGTGGGGAATAAACTGTGTTCTGGTGGCCGGGATCGCGGCTTTCAAAAGGTGTCGCAGTGCCATGGCAGCTGAACGCCATGGCACCATGGCTCCATTTAAAAGCCCTGACTGAGTTAATCAGGCTTGTCTTGTACTTGCAGGCCGGGCTGAATCGCAGTCCAGGCCTTCACATACAGGATTGATCCCGATTCTGATCCCATGGGGCTAATTGTGCCCCGCGGGATCAGAATCGCGACGCCTTCTGTACTTCCGGTTCAGACTGGATGTACAAAGGGTTCACCAATGAAGCACGGTACCACGTGAACAGAAGAAACCCAGTACTAATTCATGGTATCAAGGAAGGATAACTTTATTTCACACAACTTAAGCCCAAACGCCTGACACAGGCGGTGTTTCAAATCCTCTTCGTCAGAGGAATTCAGGCACGCTACATCCAGAAATACATGAACAAACAATGAATAAAAAGTTGTTCATAATAGCATCATAATCACAAAATATAAAAATTAAAACAATAAATAAACAAATTAAAACTATGATAAAGAACATATAAATAAATAATAAATAAATAAATAAATACATAAAATAAAACATTAATAAAAAATGAAAATAAAAATTGTTGGAATGCCCAAAATTAAAATGCCATAAACCAGTGTACAATGAAAAACATCAAATGTGACATAAATGCAACCTATTGTGAGAATGTATTAACTTATCAAAGGGATCAAAAAGGGTGTGACTGCTAAAAGGAACCCATGAGTTCCTTAAAAACAATACCTTATTAACAGGTTTAGAATGATTGTATAAACTTGCGCTAAAAGGGAGGAGAAAAAGAAGAGCCGGTATCAAGAAACAGTGTACCAACCAGGGCCGGATTTACCTTGAGTGAGGCCCTACGCCAACAAAAATTGTGGGCCCCCAGCAGGGGCGGCCCAAGGGGGGTGTGGGCCTCATTTGCATAAGGGGCCTCATTTGCATAATGTTACCATATACTAACTTTTAGTAAACGTGCCTCTTAATGAGTGTATGGATAAAGAAAGACTTAAAGATTTCTACATTACTATAATCCAGTGCCAACTGCCAGACACATTAGGAACTATTACAAACACTGCCCAATTAGAACCCATAGCAAACCCGCCGTATCCTAACAGCACTACCAGGACTCACAAAGCACCATACTCTACCAATCAAAAGGCAACACTGCAAATATTAAACCAATACATTTCAGAGAACAACAATACATGACCTACTGGGGAAAGAGAACAAGTGGCAATGTCAAATAGGAATTATATAAACAGAACACCTCAGCTCAGTTACACATGCAGAACATAGACCATCACCAAACAAGTAATCACATTTTAGAAACAGGAAGACAATAATTAAACTGGGAATCCCAAAAGCCAAACTTGGAATGTACAACACTGTAGAAATAAAACTATACATTAATTTGCTCTTGTACTAAACAAAGCGCAGACGTTAATGATGCACATTTACCAGAGCTGACGTATTCCAATTAATAAATTCAAAATAAAGAGATATTTTTCTACCTTTTGTGCATTTTTTTCAGCTGCAATTGCTCCAGCCACTTTCTTCTGGTTTCTTCGTGTCTTCTGCTAACTCTCCATCGTCTGCTGTCCATTTGTCCTTTCTTCTCTCTTCTAGTTTTTTTCCATTCTCTCTCTACATCTGCTTTAACATACTAATCTTTCTCCTTTTGCTCTTTCCTCATTTCTATTTTATCCACTCAAATTTTACCCCTCCATCCTCAATCCCCACTTACTCTCCCAATACCCGGCCAATTGTAGATTTTTTATCCCTCCCACACAAAATATTTTTCCCTTCTCCATTTTACTCTTACAGCCCCATCCCATTCTAATCCTCCCCCAACATCAGCTCCCTTCTAGTTCCAGCCTCACCCAGCATCCATTCCCTTCTAGTCCCTGCATCAGCCCATTTCCAGTCCTAGCCACCCATCAGCCCATTTCCAGTCCTAACAACCCCCCAACCCAATACCAGTCCTAGCCCCCCATCAACCCACTTACAGTCCTAACCCCCCATCACCCCATTTTCAGTTTAAGCCCCCCCTATAACCCATTACCAGTCCTAACCCCCCATCAGCCCACTTCCAGTCCTAACCCCGTCAACCCATTTCCAGACAGCCCCCATAGCCCATTGCCAGTCCTAACCCCCCCCCATCAGCCCACAGCCCATTACCAGTCCTAACCCCATCAGCCCACCTCCAGTCTTAACCCCCCTTGCCCATTTCATGTCCTCGCCCCCCCTTAGCCCATTACCTTACTGCCCCAATATGCTCACTGCCCATTACCAGTCTTAACCCCCCAAAGCCCATTACCAGTTCTAAACCCCCCCCACAGCCCATTACCCGTCCTAACCCCCCCCCATCAGCCCACAGCCCATTACCAGTCCTAACCCCATCAGCCCACCTCCTGTCTTAACCCCCCCAGCCCATTTCCAGTCCTAGCCCCCCCATAGCCCATTACCAGACAGCCCCCATCAGCCCACAGCCCATTACCAGTCTTAACCCCCCCAAAACCCATTACCAGTTCTAACCCCCCAACAGCCCACAGCCCATTACCAGTCCTAACCTCATCAGCCCACCTCCAGCCTTAATCCCCCAACCCATTTCCAGTCCCAGCCCCCCCAATAGCCCATTACCAGTCCTACCCTCCCCCTCCCCCTCCCCCAGCCTAAAGTAAACTTTAATTTAAAAAAAAAAACCCTGCTGGCTGCCGCCGCGGGGCCCCCTCTGCTGCCGCGGCAGCATGGACTGACCCGCGGGGGCCCCCTCTGCAAGCTCGATCCCTCCCTCCGTGCCTCCCTCCGTGCAGGCTGTGAGAGGCGCGAAGGCAGACTGTCTCCCTCGCGTCTCTGTTAAGCCCGCAGGGGCTGATGGGAAATGTCCCATCAGCCCCTGCGGGCTTAACAGAGACGCGAAGGAGACAGTCTGCCTTTGCATCTCTCACAGCCTGCACAGAGGGAGGGAGGGATCGAGCTTGCTGAGGGGGCCCCCGCGGGTCAGTCCATGCTGCCGCGGCAGCAGAGGGGGCCCCGCGGCGGCAGCCAGCAGTTTTTTTTTTAAATTTTATTTTTTAAAAAAAGCCTAACGTTCCATTTTTGTGGGCCCTTCCCAGCTGTGGGCCCTACGCCATGGCGTACATGGCGTATACGTAAATCCGGCCCTGGTACCAACGAAGCAGGAGCAAAAAGAAACTAATGTTATATCCAAAACCAGCAAGAGTGAAATTAAGTTGCTTTTTATATAGTAATTTCAAACAAATAATTATGACTATTATAAATTTCAAATGAGGGGAAACTCTAAACGGGGAAAATTGTAATAAAAAAAAGAAACCCGCACAGATTTGAGAAGTCTTTAAAAAAAATACAGGTGTGTATTGAAAATTTCAAATATAAAATCTTTTTAATAGATGCTTTTCTTTATTAAAACAGTTAATATTTCAAGTATTATACCCCCCCCCCCAAAAAAAAGGGAGAGTATGTTTTAACAGGTATACATTTAAACCTCTAGATGGTAAATGAGTCTATTTATAGCAAAAAAATATATTTACGAGGGTATGAGAACACGAAGGAAGAGCATTGCAATTTAGTGCATGATACGAATCTTCAAACTTTGTGAATAAATGGAATAATTCAATCTATTTATCTACTATTTGAAAACTCCAAAACCGGCTTGTCATGTGAACTATAAATATGCAAATACACTATCCTTTAATTGAGTTCTGATTCAATGGATTGGTCAACTTAGACCGTCAGGCTATAGAGTCCATCAAAAAATCTGACATTTTGTTTGAGGAGTATTGGTGTGAAAAATTGCAGAAGAGAAAAAAATACTTCTATTAGTACGATGACATTTATCTGCAAATTGAAATGCTTGATCGCAGCCACCAAAAATGATATCTGGCAAAACTTTCTCTTATGCATCAAACATTGCACAGCAAAGGCACAGCATTACTGTCGTCCGTCAAAATTTACTCAAACAGTTAGAAAACGCCAGCATTTGCCTACTGAAGAAGAAAAGAGGTGAAAACGCGGGAAATATTGAAGGCACTTGATTGGAGGATCTGGGGCCAATCATGTGCTAGACACAGGGCTTATACTAGAAAAAAATGATTGCATCCATATGTCAGTCTATACTAGACCCTTTTGAAACTAATATTGCAAATATATGAACATGGCATCTAACCATTATATCAAACAACAAACTCTTATGGTCAAAGTTGACTCTAACAATTAAAAATCGCCAGGACCTGCGTGCTAGGAAAAGAGAGGTGAATCGTGAAATGTAATTTATGTTATCCAATGGTTCTCTTCCACTGCTATAAAAATAAATAAAAATGTAAAAAAAAATATTATAATATAGTTTATGCATCCCAAATTTACCAATCCTAGATCTCCCTCGTCAATTTTCAAGATCTTGACTTTCCTTTAGATTATCAGTGGTCTTTGTCGTGGATTCCATTTGTCTGAAGTAATTGGCAGAGGCATTTATTACCCCTCCTGTTGCTGCGCTCTGTCTTTAAGGTCTTTGGTTTCTTCTATAAATGTCTGTCATCGGATTTGCTCCATTCAAGCAGATTAGACTTAATTCAGTTGTGAGAATGGTTATGTACAGTTTCTGATCTCATAGATGCATCTTATGTAATAGTCCCCTTAGGTTTCTCCACAGTTTTGAAAAGTAGCAGAGGACAAGGACCACGGTCAACGCAAGGAATGTCCAAAAAACTTTATTGAAGACCCAACTAAACAGTTTCGGCCCTAGGCCTTTGTCAGGGGTCTATAAACAGACATATAAAAACATAATTAAAATATAAAAATATAAAAACTTCATATACAAAAAATGAGCACAATCAATAAAGTATTACCAAAATATATATACACACAGGACATAAAAACCGTCGGGGAGACGGGAACAGTATCAATAGCTCCCAATCTAAAATGGAAAAATAAAATTAGTCAAATAAGACCAAACATAGTATGACTGTGTATAAGACACTGTATAGAAATCTGTAGCTTTAAAAAAACTATAAAACTAATACAAGAAAAAGCAGAAACATATAGGAGGGAGGGAAGACATTAAAATATTTTAAAAAATATAATACCCAACAAATGCAGACAAGCATTATATGACAAATATACATACAGAACTTGTGCTTATCATACATTAAAAGTATGTGTGGGTATGAAGATAATGTTGAACAACTGTATCAGAAAAACATGGGATGGTACAAATTAAGCTCCATTACAGAGATCCATATAGAGTACTACAATAATTGACCATATTACAAACAACCATAAATAAAGCACCGTGTAAAACGAAGGAATAAGCGCCATACTAAAAATGAGTAAATTGTAAAGCTCCGTGTAATGAAAAACAACATATGACACACAGACGTATATAAAAATAAATATTAAAACATTGCAATAAAATTGATAAAAAGAACAGGGTAAAATAAAAACTTTGTATGGAACACGAAAAAAGGTACTAAAACATGACAAGCAGTAATGGTATTTAGAAACATAAAAAAAAACATCATGATGCAAAAAGGGGAAAAAACCAAAAACAAAAATACATAGACTTAAACGCATAAAATTGTATACACATAAATAAATAAAACTCAAAAGCAGTAAAAGGAAGGAGCCATGTTCCATAAAAAAACATCTAAAATGCAGAAACAGTCAAACCAAAGACGGATAGAAGAGGGCTATGCCCGCCGGGAAAAACGTCAATTGTATTAAAAGACATATGTAGAAGCTTAACTGTATTTTTATATTTAAAACAAGCAAAGAGATAGAGCACCAATTACATTATGATGAAACATACATAAAAAGTAATAAAAGGAGAAAAATGAACCGTAACAATAAAATTTGTATGCAACAGCGTATTCTCAAAAAAGGCTCTATAAAACAAGGCGACATACCGATAATCATAAATTGCGAGAGAGCCATCGGTAAAGGCAGGCTAAATTAAGAACGGATCTGAACAATATAAACATATATTTATACATCAGAAGGAGAACATATTAGGCCATGTTTTTCTGATACAGTTGTTCAATATTATCTTCATACCCACACATACTTTTAATGTATGATAAACACAATTTCTGTATGTATATTTGTCATATAATGTTTGTCTGTATTTGTTGGGTATTATATTCTTTAAAATATTTTAATGTCTTCCCTCCCTCCTATATGTTTCTGCTTTTTCTTGTATTAGTTTTATAGTTTTTTTTAAAGCTACAGATTTTTATACAGTGTCTTGTACACAGTCATACTATGTTTGGTCTTATTTGACTAATTTTATTTTTCCATTTTAGATTGGGAGATATTGATACTGTTCCGCTCCCCCGGACTGTTTCTATGTCTTGTGTGTATATTTATTTTGGTAATGTATTATACTTTATTGATTGTGCTCATTTTTTGTATATGAAGTTTTTATATTTTTAGATTTTAATTGTGTTTTTATATGTTTGTTTATAGACCCCTGACGAAGGCCTAGGGTTGAAACTGTTTAGTTGGGTCTTCAATAAAGTTTTTTGGACATTCCTTGTGTTGGCCGTGGTCCTTGTCCTCTGCTACTTTTCAACAATATATTGTGGAAGACATCCTTCTCCCCCCTTTGTTGGTTCTCCCCAGCTTTGAACAGAGAAGAGTCATATGAAGGTTTCTTTTCTGTTTTGTCGGAGTTCTCCCCTTCACCTTCCATTGTGTGCTGTTTGTTGCTATATTTTTAATAACCTCCGGAAGAATTCACTATTGTAGAGTGCCACACATTCCTCCTGTAGCTTATTTAATCCTAACCTGACAGCTGGGAGGGGGGGGGGGGAGGGCTAAGGATTAAGGTTTGCCTAGATTGCCAGCACCTTGATTCAATTCTGGGTCCAGCCCTGGATCTCTACCCGGTTGTGATAGGTTTTACTTCCTGTAGGGCATTCTTGACTGTTACGACAGGGAACAGACCTTCACTTTATTGCACTGTGCATAAAGGTGCAGCTCCTCACCATTCCATCTTCCTATACAGTTTGTATTTGCTATAAAACTTTTCATTAAATAGTTTTGCTAGGTTCAGTCAGTTGCCTAGGGGGTAGCTTCCGAGGGCATAACAGAGCAGCAGCAATCAAAGCAAGCAAATACCGTAGGTCTTACTAGCCCCACAAACTCAGAGCCATCCGCACAAGAGCGGGCACACTCATCTATAAGAAGAAAAGTTTAATATCTACAAGTATGATGTCCAATTATGAATTTTTACAGATGGTGTTAGGAAATCTTGGCGGGGGGGGGGGCGGGGGGGGGGGGTTGTATGGCTGAAGGTTTGTCTATGGTGCTCAGTACCCTTGCACAGACCCTGGGCATGCTATCTGACTCTCTTCATAGCTTACGACTTCTCACAGCATTTCTGTTTTTAATTCTACCTCTGGATGGGTTCTGTGTTACACCCCTTAAGAGTGCAAGATACTGCTATGGCAATTATCTCTGCACCCTAATGTAGCAGATCATATATCCTCACAATTCTTCTCTGAGAATGTTTCAAAATCATTCATCCATCTCCTCTTTATCCAGACAATTACAAGCTTATGAAATATTCAGTTTTTCAGCTAAGTTATCAGCTCTTGCAGGCTCACTCCAGTGGGTTATCTAACTCCTGCCATTCATCCTTGCTGTATCTCAGCTGCCTGGGAGAGCTTCCATCCTACTCAAAATGTCACACAGCCCTAAGCCAGGCTGTCACATGGTCAACCCTTGTCATAAGCCTCTGCATCTCTCCCTTCTGGCAATGCTAAGTCCTCTAGCCAGCATGAGCACAGACAGCTCGCAACACTCCCACTGTCACTGAGGGAGCTAGGTACTAAGCTGCGGTACATTTTCTGATTTTTACCATAGCTTAACTGCAGGAGTCACACACCTGTGGCAACTCAGCACTGTAGGTTAGCAATTTCCATAGTAAAGGAATAGCAGGGCTTGCAAGGAACACAGCAAACTGAGGTACTGTAGAGAAAAACAGCACCAGTTCAAAGCTGTGCAATAAAATATGGCAATATGTTTGCAACTAATCTACTTTGACATGTGAGGCCCGATATTATTCTGGGACAGCTATGCACTGCTATGGTGCATAGCCATCACCGCCGACCTTTAACCCTGGATATTCAATGCTGGGGGTCGACTCATAAGCGGCCCCAGCATTGAATATCTGGGGTTGCCACACTGCCCCAATCCTGCAGAAGGTAACCAGGCAGCAGCGATATTGAGCCACTGCCTGGTTAGCTCCCACGGGTAAAGGTAGGCCAGCTTTTCCTGCATCTGTCTTTTACCTGCAGGTGCTAACCAGGTAGTGGTGCAATATCACCGCTGCCCAGTTAGTGACTGGTGCCACCTCCGCTCTGCCCTAGAATGCTTACAACATGCTCTAACACTAAGCAGTTCGCATCAGGGCATGTAGTAGAGATAATAGGGGATAGTCAGGGGCCCTGACTGTGTTAGTGTCCCGCTCAGCGGCATTTACACGGTTCACAGGCCTGTAAACCATCTAAATGCCTTTGAATACTGGGCCGGGAAATTTATCTTTGTAAGTCTAATAGAACTCTTAGGGGCTCTTTTACGAAAGATTTTAAGGGTCCCTTAGATGGGTGGAAGTAAGAATCTGAATAACTTGTATTAAAACATTTTTGTGGGAAATGTATAATTGCCCATATTAATGAAAGGTTCTGACATGCTTTCACCATTGTGGGCACATAGTTTTCCTTGGTTAATTTTCAAAATTAATGTATATGTGTACTGTCATTTTGAAAAATCCAGTCGAGTCCACGTAGTGAAAACATGTCAGAACATTTTGGGACTTAGGGGCATGGTTACAAAGGTGTGGTGAGGTTTCGCACATACTGCATAGCATGGGCCCAAATGCCAGCATGGTAGGTGCAAAGCCTTTCTGCTCAAGGGGGCATGCCCAGCACCTGCCCTGAATTTACTGCAAAGAGCAGACACGTACCACAAGGGCCAGTGTTTCTTGCCAAGGCAGGGAAAAGGGCCGGCTCAACCACCACACTAACTAGATGGTCACCTAGGGCGGCAGCTTCTGGGGGGCAGCAATGAGTAGGGCATTCAAAGTTAAACAGTAGATTCTGACAGCCAGAGGAGGTGTATGGCTTAAGGGTTGCCTATTGCACCAATAACTTTAAGCAATTCTGGAGTTGGCCCTGGCAGGGAACATGGGTCCCGGGAGAAAGTGCAGGGAAGTGACAAGTGGCTGCTGCTGCAATGCACCTCCCCCTGCAGCAGATCCAGCCCACCTCCCCAGATCCTGACCACCCCCAGCTTAGTACCCCCCCCCCCACAGATGATGATCCCCCCTCCCCCCCCCCCCCACAGAGCTCACCCCACTGGTCTCCCCTCCAACTTCACTACCCCCCTCTCAGATGGTTACCAAAATAATACTATCTTTCCTCAACCACCCGATCAATCCCCCCCCCTCCAATTCTAGGACTGCTAGTCCTGCCCTCCCCCCACCCTGGGTCTAGGACAACTCAGCGCGGCCAACTCAGTGCGGCCAACTCATTGCAGAGCAACTCAGTGAGGTCAACTTAGTGCGATGATGAGCAGCTTCAGAATAGTTATTAGAACGCTGAGTGCCGATGATCGCACTAACAACCGTTCTGAAGCTGCTCATTGTCGCCTCCAAGCTGAACTTGGCATGTGCCATCCCATGATCTGCAATTTCATTGATGGCCTCAGAAAGGTGCAGAAGGGTAGAGATGCCTATTATGAACAGCTGGTTTCAGGCCAGGGTCCTCCAGCCAAGTTGAGGAAATACCCCAAAGCTGATCAACGTACAGTATTTCAAAGATTGTGTCAGATTACGGCACTCGACACCCTATAGAATACTTACATGCCATAGATCATAATTATCAGAAAGCATAACAAAATATTTTTTGATGTTTTCTTATTACACTTTGGATGTTCCAGATTTCATTTGACAAATCCAAAATTATCAGATAGTAAAACATCCAAAACATTTTATTAAGCTATTACCCTCCTCCTTAGAGAAGAACACTCTCTTCCTATGGTATACAGTCTTCCTTTTCCTACTGTCTCTTACCTATTTAATTTTACTTGTATTGTGCTTGACCCACATTCCCTGCCCCCCTTTTAGCTCTCCATTTGTAAACCATTTAAATTCATAATGATTTGCATGTATCAAAAAAAATAAATAAATGCACATAGAAATGTAAATGCTTGTGGCACCTATTTGTGGAAGCTTATCTTCCACTATGCTCACATAACCCTTCTTTTCAAGTCACTTCAATGGCTCCCTATCCATTTCCCCATCCAGTTCAAACTTCTCCTACTGACCTACAAGTGCATTCATTCTAAGGTTCCTCACTTCCTTTCCTCTATTAGCTCACTCTACACCCCCTCCTCAGGAACTCCGCTCCCCTGGTAGATCCCTTTTATCTGTGCCCTTCTCTGCTACTGCCAGCTCCAGACTTCATTCATTCCACCTTGCTGCTCCATATCCCTGGAACAAACTACCTGAGTCGTTGTGTCAGGCTCCTTCTCTGACCCATTCAAGTCCAGGCCAAAGAGCCATCTCTTTGAAGTCACTTTTGGATCCTGGTTTTTCTCATTCTCTTGCCCACTACTTATGTGTATCTTGCCATACTCTAGTCCTCAGTTTTGTGATGTCTTCTCATCTTGATTAGATGGTAAGCTCTGATGAGCAGGGACTGCGTCTCCAATCTATAAGTACAGCGCTGCATTTGCCTTGTAGTACTATACAAATGATTATTATTAGTAGTAGAAGTATGAAAATCAGCAGTGCTATACATAATAACCAGCATTTATACATGGAAGCTGCCAGGTGATGCTGCTTTTTATCTGCACATACGCGTTTTGGAAATCAGTGCTCCCGCTGTACATGCTGGTGAATATCCATTTATTTGCCAATGTCGTCTCTGTATTTTGTAAAAGGCTCTGTGTTCAGCTGAGGAAAAAAATGTTGAGGGAATTGTGAACATCTTGACCTGGACGTCCAAATTTCTACCTCAATATCCTCTGCAAAATGAGTTTATTGTGGGCCGATTTAGGATGCTTTCATATCAACATCCAAAATTAGAACCAGGAAGCGAGCATTACAGTTAGAATAAAGTATAAGCTCTTTCAGATAAAATAGTTCTTTATGTCCAGACTGACCAAATTGCAAGTACATAAGATGCGCTGTACTGGGTCAGCCCAAAGGTTCATCTAGCCCAGCATCCCGTCTCACACAGTGGCCAGTCTAGGTTACAAGCACCCGTCAGGTTCTCAATACTTCCATTCCTGATCGTTCAGACCCAGAGATAAGCAACGGTTTTCCCAAGACTTAATGGCTAATAATAGTTTATGAACTTGTCTAAACTGCTTGTAAACCCTGTTGTGATAATTGCATTGTGAACATCTTCAGATAACAAACTCCCAGTTTAATTATACATTGAGTGAATAAATAATGTGTTCAATTCATGAAGTGGAGTGAAATAGGAGATACAAATCAGTTATTTACTCTTTCAAAAAAAAAAGCACAAAGACTAGGGGACACACCATGAAGTTATTAAACAATTCATTTAAAACAAATGAGGGGAAATATTTTTCACTCAATGTATAATTAAGCTCTGGTATTCATTTCCAGATAACGTGGAACAAGCATTTAATGTTGCTGGGTTTAAAAAGGGTTTGACAAGTGCCTGGAGGAAAAAGTCCATAAACCGTTATATATTTTGTACTTATTTATTTTAAAATATTTATATGCTGCCCATCATATGTTTCTGAGCAGCTTACATAAAAAGATGGAATAATAATTAGAGAGAGACAATATTTTATCATGCAATCTAACAAATCATCCTAAAGAAGTGATATACTGTATAATCTGCATATACCTTCTGAAACAAAAAAACCCTATTTAGATAGACCTGGGTAAAGCCTCTTCCTACCCCTGGGGTAGGCAGCATGGAATCCAACCACTTTCTGAGATCTTGTCAGGTACGTGTGACCTGAATTCGGCACTGTTAGAAACAGGATACTGGGCATGAAGAACTTTTGGTCTGACCCAGTATGGCTGTTCTTATATTTTAAATACAGAGGGCTACTGTCCTCTCATCTTGTTCCCATTTCCCCATTCTATCCACTCCTAATCTATCTCTGATTTGGAATTCTAGATATTTTACTCACCTTTTCCAAATTCTACATGTTACACTGAGGTATTTCCCTGCCCACGTGGGCTTACCATCGGAGCTGCACCTGAGGCAATGGAGGGTGGAGTGACTTTCACAAAGAGGTTCAGTGGGAGGAGCAGGATTTGAGCATTGGATTCCAAGGTCCCAGCCTGCTCCTTTAACCACTGGCCTACTCCGCCACTTGTGGATGTGCAAATATCCTTTTTATCATTTTGGTTGCCCTGTTCTATGCATTTTCTAACTTTGCTGTATCTTTTCTTGAAGCGGAGTGACCAGAATGGCACACAATATTCAAGGTGCAGTCACACCATGGATTGATACAGAGACATTAGCATGCTCTCCATTTTATTCTCACTAATTCCTAACATTCAATCTGCTGTTCTGACTGCCGCCATACACTGAGCTGAAGATTTTGATCTATCAGCCACAATGACGCCAAGATCCGTTTTATGGATGGTGACTCCTAATTTAGAAGACAACATTAAGTACCTAGGGCTGTTTTTCCCTAAACAGTATGCATCACCTTACACTTTTTCACATCAAAGGAAATATTTTAGAAGCCTTACTCGCGATTTACACCAGCATTATCAAGCATATGCATGTGTAATTGCACCCAAGTGTAAATATCCATTTTAGAAAGGGTCAAATTTACACATAGATATCCTTAATTCATGAGAGTTTTGAGGGGACGTGCAGGTTCACGGCCTGTTCAGGACAAAAATCTACACATGCATCCCCTATTTCATTTAAGGAAGGCACATATAAACCCAAAATTCTCCGTGTTAGAATTTACACCTGTTCCCTGGCACGTAAGTTTTAAAAAAAATGTGCATTTCGGCCAGCCCTTTATAGGAGAGATTAAGATGGTTATTCTCCTTAATCCCTGCCCACCAGTTTATTTCTGCCTCCAAATTGAAATGTGTTAAATATAGTGTCCTCTGTAGTTTAATAGCAGAACCTCCACAATGTGTAAGTGCCAACGTTCACATGTACAACTTCTAACATGCCAGCACTTACATGTGTAAGCTTCCAGGTTCCCTTCATTGATTTTTCCTACTGTACACGTGGGTATGGCTAATAAAATACGGCAGTGCACCATGCATTAATCCCAAACTTTAGCATGGAGGTTGCACTGGACCCATGCTAAAAATGGCAGTGTTCCTGGCATGCTCCCATATAGTTAACATGGCTTCTGCGCCACTCCCGTGCTAAGCAGCTTGCTGATTTACCATGGGTGCAGTTAACACCACCCACTGAAGTGGCAGCAGTAAGCGCACCCGAGCTAAGTATGACATTGACAGCTTGCGCTAAAGATGCCCATGGTAACGGCAATGTGCATGTTCCATCCCTGAACCACCCAGTCTCTGCCCCAACCCACGCTAAGCACTTACTGCGAGACTCTCAGCACTGATGCATAGTTGGCATGTGCTAATGGTTACTGCAGCACGTTTAGTGCTCTCTAAACCCCCGTTAATTGTTGCCACAGATTAGTAAACATGACCCATGGATATCATAGAAACAGAAAAAAATGTGCATTATTGCACTTCCTATGTTTCTTCGAAACAGCACCCTGTTTAACAGAGCGCTTTCTGTAATACCATCGGAACTGAGTGCACCCCAGCCTTGATGCCTCAATTCCAATGTCCACAAGCTAACTGAAATGGGCCTTCATCTTACCTGCCGTTTAGATGCCCAGTCCTTAAATCTCACAAAGAAAGAATTCAGGAGGCAATTTTCAAATCCATAGATTTTGTATCAGTTTAAATCAGTTTGAAATATGCCATGGGTGCCTGTTCCATGGGTGGGATTTTTTAATGAAAAACAAGCACAGATTTGAGGACAGAGGGGGGGGGGGAGATACTCAGTGCCCATATCCGGCCACTGGCATTGAAAAACAGGGTGGACTGAACAGCAGCAGCAATCAGCTACTGCCTGGTTAGCTATGGTGGCAAAAGTTAAGTGAGCTTTGCAGGTGCCTAACTTTTGTGGCAGTGGGATAACCGGCTAGCAGCTGAATATTACCACTACCTGGTTATCCCTTGGTGACACACCAAAGTTTAGTGGCAGTATCTGGGGTTAGTCGGTGCCAATAATCATATTAGCACCATTTAGGCGGTTTGCAGGTCTGCAAACCCGCCTCAATGGCTTTGAAACTGTCCCCTAGTAAGCATGCACTATTTCACAATTCTGACTTAAACAAATGCTCCAAGGAACGGCTTTCAATTCAATACACAGAATTTAACTACTCTGAGTAAGGGCCATTTTCAGACAGTCGATTGATACTGCTAAAATATAGTTTTCCCTACATAAACTGCTTTGAAAATTATTCTGCAACTAGACCAAACATTTTCTGTGTATCTGTCAGCCTCTTGCTCAGTAAGCATGAAATTACCCAGTCATGGGTAAGTATTTTAAATACATTAAACTTGAAAGCGATGTCTTCTTTCAATCAAATCAGCAATGACCTCTAATCTGAGAAATCAAAAGATGCTAAAAAAAAATTAAGTACATGAGAAAACTCTCTAGAAGAGAGAGCCCAATATTCCCCAACTAGTCGCTGGCCAAAAATTTTCTAATTTAAAGTAAAAATCCCTCTGGAACCAGATGTCTTTGGAATTTTAATCAATCATGCAATCTTAACTTACTTTCATACATCCCCAAACTATTAATCATCCTACAGTCACCATACCACTGCTCTTACTGTTTTGGCATCATCTTGTAAAGGTTTTACAGTACTTGGTGTGGAAAGCATGTTTTATATTTGGATAAGAGTTCTTATGAAACTACTTACAATATACACATAAAAATTAAGCACACTAGGGGGCTCCCTGGGGACATAATTTGGGTGAAGCTGGGGCGGAGTTACGATGTATGCTGTATTTTCAAAAATACATGAGTGCATGCAGAGAGCACACGTCCACATTTACTTTCTGTGAGAGGAGTTTGGTGTTCCTAGGGCTAGTTTTGAGTGCCCATGTTTTCTTTATGAAATAGGCACATGATGGAAGACCTGATCCAAGATGGCGGCGTAGCAGGACGCACTTGTTCGCTGCTCCTCTTGCCCTTCATTTTCCTTTTCTTTGAAGGATTTTCTTATTCCCTGCCCTATGCCGAAGTGGAATGCTAAGGGCAAGGGAGGCTTACCAGCGGGGCAGTGAACCATCGACAGCTTCGAGGTGGCAACGGAGGGTGTTCCTGTTGCAGCGGCGGAGGTGAGCCTTTGATTGGGCAGCGATGTATCGCTGAGCCCTGCAGGTCCCTCCACTCCTCCACCACCCGCTGAAGCAGTTTCCGGCTCGGTGGTGGTGATGCAGAGAGCGGAGCTTGAAGGTATCCATGCTGGTGAGGAGTTGGCATCTTCTGCGTGGGTGTTGTCTCTAGCACCTGGTGTTGATGCGTTGGAGCAGGGGAGTGTTGTTCTTTCCACCCCCACTACTAATCCCCAGCTGGTTTTTCCTCCTCTTCTGAGCCCACAAGAAGTGACTTTGGTGTCCATCTGGTCTGCTCTTCAGGCTGTTCATCAGGTTTGTGCTGCAGCCTTTCAGGCACTGACCCCACTTCCTACTTGGGTGGAAAGTGTGGAGAAGAGCCTTGTGGAGCAACAGGGTCAGTTAACTGTGCTTGACCAAAAAATTCAGCAGGTACAAGGGAAGCAAGGGATAATCTCCCAAGATAAGTTGTTGTTTCTTCAGAAGATTGAAAATTTGGAGAATGCTTCCCAGTCTCTGAACTTGAGGATATTGAATTTCCCATGAGTATCTGTCTCTCCAACACAGGGGACACATTTTACAATGCCTAGGGAGATCACCAAGCCATATAAGAGAGGTGAATAAAAGGAGGGTTTCTTCCCCACACAGCAGAGGTCTTGTACCATGTTCCCTGTAGCCTAGGTGAACAGGCTCCCTGGGCATCTCAAGGTGTGTGTGTCGGTGGTGGGGGGGGGGGGGGTGTTGCAGTTACAAAAAAATAAACCAGTAACTTTACACAGCAAAAAATGTTACTTAACAAAAAAAGATCCCTTTTTAAGAAATTCAGAGATCTTATAGGAGAAGTCACAGTGCTAAAACCAAATAAATGATACTAATTTCTAGAAGGGCATTATATTTCCAGGTGTTTAATGGCTTGGCTTCCACCTTAGCTAGTTCTCATCATACTTACTTACTTATTAGGACTTATTAAACAACTTTATAAAAAAATATATATCCAAGGCAGATCTCCCCTGACATAAACCACTTATACGGTAGCAGCAGCATAACAATAGCAAAATTACTCCATGCCAGCATAATAAACAAATAGTGAGATAAACTTGGAGTAAGCAATAATATGCTTACTCCTATATAAGCAGGGAGGAGTTGCCTAGTGATTAGGACATAGTACCTCAGGTCAGAGGTTCAAGTCCCACCTGGGGACAGCAATCTCAGGCTGGAGATACTGGGGTGTCTAGTCCTATAGCCACTCCTTGTGGCCTTGGGCAAGCCACTTAACCCTCTTTTGCCTCAGGTACATATAGATTGTGTGCCCTTTGGGGACAAGGGAATGTATCCAGTACCTGTTTGTAGTGATTACATAATGTAAACCACCTTGATTGAAGGATAAGGCAGTATAGAAAACTGGTTAAATAAATAAAATGATACAATGTCATTACTATACACTTAAAATAGCATAGTAGAACATTCAAATAACAGATATTTAGTATTATGCAAACAGGATCTCCTACAGCTGTCTAAAATATTTGTAAATGAGTACAGCTACAAAGCAAACAAGAGAGTGTGCCAGAAACTAATTTGCAAAAATAGCACTTACCAAGCCCAATGAACTTTGCTATTTTCACAATGAGCTATAAGAAATGGTTGTGTAATAGATGCTGAAAGGGGTATGCATATAAACTTGTCCTAGAACTCTTTTCAATACACTGAAGATAGTGCATCTTCTAAGTCCTTCTCTAAGACCTTTGCAGTACCATAAAGAACCAGAAGAACCATGTTTGTATTAGATAGTATGAAATAGATGCTATGAACATATTTGGGTTGTGGAGTGAAGGGCTGACTTTTTGTAGAAGGGGGTTCATTATGTTGTAATTTAGATTTTAACTATTTTTATTTGTTAGTAGAAGCAATATGAAAATGTATTTGTTAGGTGAATTGTAACATACATTGAGGGACATGTTTGCTAAACAATAAAGCACATTAAGTTAACACACATTAAGTGCTGCCACAGCCCATTCATTTCTATGGGCCATAGCAGCACTTAACACCCATTAACTTTACTTAACATGGACACAGATAACTAAATTGAGGAATGACTAAATTAAAACTAAATCAAACTAAGTGGTATGTCTACCAAGCTTTTGGTCTACCAAGCTTTTGGTGCTTTAGTTTAAAAGGGAATTATTTTCTTTAGTGAGGTAGGTTTAAAAATCTGCTTTAGTATATTTCTCAGCTCTTTGAAGCTACTTATACCTCATCAGGTGTTAGTTCCCTCCCTACACCCCAACTCCCACCCACCCCTAGTGAGCAGTCTTGCTTTATAGGGCACCTCCCTAATTAACTACACACAGGGACTTTGAACAGAACATTTTGAACACACTTAAAAGAGATTTAACTGCTTTTTCTCTGAAAGGACAGCTGGGAAACTGGCTGATACTTTGGTAGGTCTCTCTCTCTTTTGCTTCAACAGATACCTAAGCTCCACCCACTGAACAATGGCTGGGAAAAATCATATCGCCAAAGCAGTTGCTCACATTACAGCTTCTGCCTCTGTCCAGATAGAGGTCCCAATGCCAGTTGAAAGACTGGTTCCATGTGCAGGATGCCTGCATGCTGAAGCTCTCAGGAAACAAGTGGAGGAACTCAGAGAAGAGGTGGAAAGGCTGAGGAGCATGCAAGACAGTGAGAAGTACATTGATGAGATGCTTCTTGCAACATCCAAGCTCTCCAGCAGAGGAGAAGATGGAAGCCTACAGAATGATGAAGGTTGGACACAAGTCACCAGGGCCTGCAGAATCACCAATCCATCTTATCCAGCCCTGGAAGAGAAGAACCATTATGCAGCCCTGGAAGTGGAGGAGGTGAAAGTATCCCTGGAAAGGGAAGAACCAGAGATCAAGCACCCCAAAGTTGCAGAATCAGTGACCACAAGGAAGTGAAGGGCAGTGGTGGTTGGTGACTCTCTTCTGCAGGGTACTGAGGCATCCATCTGCTGACCAGACTCAATGTATAGAGAGGTATGCTGTCTGCCATTTGCAAAAATCCAAGATGTTACAGAGAGTTTGCCGAGACTCATCAAGCCCACTGACTATTACCCAATGTTGCTAATCCATGTTGGCACAAATGATATTTCCAGGTATTCCTCTGAGCATATCAAAAGTGACTTCATGGCTCTGGGACAGGGGGTGAAGCAGATAGGGGCGCAGGTGGTGTTCTCTTCAATCCTCCCTGTTGATGGTGAAGGCCAAAGCAGAGAAACTCGCATCCTAGAGATTACTGCATGGCTGTGTGGATGGTGTCATCGAGAGCGTTTCGGTTTCTTGGACAATGGGATTCTGTTCCAAGGGTTGCAGAGCAGAGATGGTGTCCACCTGTCCAAGAAAGTTCGGCATGTCTTCAGTAGCAGACTGGCTAATCTACTGAGGAGGGTTTTAAACCACATTCATTGGGGATGTGTGAAGAAAGCCCCTAGGTAAGTGAAACATTAAATACCTTTATAAAAATGGGTAAAGGGGGAAACATATGGAAAGCAGTGTGAATAAATGCCCATAGCATGGGAAATAAGATCCCAGATGTTGAAGCTTTAATGAAAGATTTAGTGGCAGTTACAGAAACATGGTTCACAGAAAACCATGACTGGAATGTAACTATACCAAGCTATACTTTATTCAGAAGGGACAGGGTAGGAAGAAGGGGAGGTGGAGTGGCATTATATGTAAAACATAATATTAAAGCTTTGGAACTACAGAGCTTAAAAAGGAGAGAAGAGGCACTGTGGGTTAAACTAGAAAGAGGGAAAGAGAAATCTATTTGCATTGGTATGATATACAGACCACCCTCAAAGGAGGAAGAGGTGGATGGAGAGTTAATTGAAGACATATGCAGCATTGCCAGGAAAAGGAAGTGCTACTGATAGGGGATTTCAATATGGAAGATATTGATTGTCACATTCTTGCTGCAGTATCATCTTGAAGTAAGGAGATCCTGGATTCTCTACAGGGAGAACTATTCAGGCAACTGGTAACAGAACCCACACGTGAAGGGGCCATACTGGACTTTGTGCTTACCAATGGTGAAAATGTTTCTGATGTTATAGTGGGAGATCATTTTGCATCCAGTGATCACCAGATGTTGTGGTTCAGTAGTAAAATCTATTCAAAAGTGAGGGTCTTAGAATTTAGGAAAACAAACTTTGCCAAGATGGGCCAATACCACAGGGAGTTATTAACGGGAAGGAAACAGCTGGGGGGATGTAGAAAAACAGTGGGCAAAACTGAAAGGGGATATTTTAAGGGCAACCAACCTTTTTGTTAAAATGGTAAATAAAGGTAAAAGGAAAAGGAGGCCTCTATGGTTTTCAAAAGAAGTAACTGAAAAGGTGAAGAAACAGAGGGAGGCCTTCATGAAATAGAAGAGATCACAGAGAGAGGAAGACAGGCATCTATATTTGGAAAAAACTTAGAGAAGCTAGAAAAGTAGTCAGGAAAGCAAAGATTCAAAAAGAGGAGGAAATATCCAATGCAATAAAATGGGGGGGATAAGACATTTTTCAGATATGTTAGTGAGAAGAGGAATGGCAAAAGTGGTGAACTCAAGGATGAAGGGGCAGAATATGTAGAAACTGATGTGGATAAAGTGGAATAGCTTAATAAATATTTCTCTTCTGTGTTTACAGATGAAGAACCAGGAGCAGGACCTCAGAAAACACCCACAAACAGGAACAGAAGCGATGGGCATCTTGAGCAATTTTCAGAAGACAGTGTTCGTGAGAAACTAGCTAAACGTAAAGTAGACCAAACATCGGGACCGGATTAGATACACCCGAGAATACTGAGGGAACTTGGGGACGTTCTAGCAGCTCCACTGGTTGACATTTTCAATGCCTTGGTGGAGTCGGGTGTGGTGTCAAAGGCCTGGAGAGAGGCACATGTTGTCCCTTTACACAAAAGCGGAAGTAAGGATGCGGTTGAAAACTACAAGCTGATTAGTTTAACTTCAGTGGTGAGTAAATTATTGGAAGTGCTGCTGAAAGAGAAAATAGTAAGGTTTCTGGAGTCCAGAGGATTACAGGATCTGAGGCAGCATAGATTCACCAGAGGAAAGTCTTGTCAGACTAATCTGATTGATTTCTTTGACTTGGTGACCAGGGAGTTGGACCGAGGGATGTGGTGTATTTAGATTTCAGTAAAGCCTTTGACACTGTTCCTCACAGGTGACTTAAAAAAAACTGAGCACCCTAGGGATGGACCCTAAAGTTACTGCTTGGGTTAGAAATTGGTTGAGTGGCAGGCCACAAAGGGTACAGATTAATGGAGCTCAATCTGAGGAGAAGGAGGTTACCTGTGGTGTGCCCCAGGGATCTGTCCTTGGTCTGATTCTTTTTAACATCCTTGTTAGTGATATAGTGGATGGGCTGTCAGGTAAGATTTGACTCTTTGCGGATGATACCAAAATGTGCAATAGAGGAGACACCCAGGAAGGTGTAGATAATATTTATTTATTTATTTATTTATTTATTTAACTGCATTTATATACCGCTTTTCACCGGGTCAAAGTGGTTTATAATATGAGGAGGGATCTAGCTAAACTTGAAGAATGGTCTAGAATTTGGCAGCTGAGATTTAATGTTAAAAAATGCAAGGTCATGCATTTGGACTGCAGCAATCCATGGGAGCAATATAGTATAGGGGGTGAAGAGCGGGACCTAGGCGTGATTGTGTCTGATGATCTTAAAGTAGCTAAACAGGTAGAAAAGGTGATAGCAAAAACTAGAAGGATGTTTGGGTGCATAGGGAGAGGAATGGCCAGCAGAAAAAAGGAGGTGATAGGCCTCTGTGTAAGTCTTTGGTGCAATCTCATTTGGAGTATTGTGTACAATTCTGGAGACCGCATCTTCAAAGGCATATAAACAGGTTGGAGCCGGTATAGACGGTGGCTACTAAAATGGTTAGTGGTCTTCATTATAAAGCAAATGAGGACAGACTTAAGGATCTTAATATATAGGAAAGGAGGGATAGAGGTGATGTGATATGATTAAGACGTTTAAATACCTCCATGGCATAAATGCACAGGGGGAGAGTCTCTTTTGATAGAAAGCAAGCTCTGTTACAAGGGGACATGGGATGAGGGTGAAAGGGGAGAGATTCAGGAGTGATATGCGGAAATATTTCTTTATGGAAAGAGTGGTGGATCCATGGAATAGTCTCCCAGTGGAGGTGGTAGAGATGAGGACAGTAACTGAATTCAAAGAAGCATGGGACAAACACAGATGATCTCTAAAGGAAAAAAGGGGACTGTTGTAATGGCTTATATGGAAGGCCATGTGGCCTTTTTCTGTCATCATGTTTCTATGTTTCTTTACCTGTTAATATGGGCGAGAGTGTGAGTTATTGGCCCATGTTAACAGAAAGTGTGGATAAAATGCAGATAGTGCAGCAATTGCTTGTGCTATTTATTTATTTTGTTTATTTAACTTTTCTTATTTATTTTATTTATTTATTTAACTTTTCTTCTATACCGCGCTATTGTGGCATCTGCCAGAGTGGGTGGGCTAGGGACGGAGAGTGGATGTGTCTGCAACACATGGCTACAGTGATTGCAAGCAGCATGCAGTCACCACGAAAAGTGCAGCTAGTGCATCCACTGTACTGCTGTATGCTGTTGTTTGCAATTTCAGTGTGTTATCTGCTGGGGAAATGCAGTGCATGCCCCCAACAAAGAGTGCGCTGCATCTGCAGCTAATGCAACACTCTTTACACAATAGTGACACAATATGTAGCTTGAAATGCCTAACACAGTTTAGTGAAGATAGTAACCAGTGTGACAAAGCATTTTGCCAATATAATAGAAAGAGGAGAGTGATGTACCTATGCATATGAGATCTGATGCTTAATACTGCATTTGTTTCAGGAAATCACTTCTACAAAGGAATACTGACAAGATGGGGACAAGTCAAAGCACAATCATAAAAATGTTGCATACGCCGCATTATAGGCCCTGCATGGAAAGACTGGAGGAGATAAAGATGCACTCTTCCGAAAAAAAAGAAGCAATATTTCACAAACATAAAAAAAACAGGGTTTATAAAGTAGCAGAAGATGAAATGTTTAATGCAATGAAATGAGTACGTGCAAGGGGGCATCATATGAAGCTGAGAGGATGAAACCTCAAAAGGAATTCAGAAAATACTTTTCCACTGAAAGCAGTGAACAGCTGGAGCAGATGTTGAGCAGAGATGGTTGGAGGCAGCACAGTATAAAAGTAAACATGCCCACGAAATAGCAACAGGACCACAGTGACAGCTCAAGGACAGGAAGGGATTAGTGCAGTGCCTCCCAAACATTTTCCGGCGTGGCCCCATTTTAGCATCTGAAAATTCCCGTGACTCCAGATAGTAATCAAATAAAATTATCACTCAAATAACGTAAATATAAATATATAAATATGTCCATCTATGCTTTTTAATGTAATTATCTGATGTACTCACCACGCCTAACACATACAGGCTTGGAAGTTATGACACAGCTTCTTGAACACATGCAGCATGGGGCTGAGCGTCTGGGGGCAGTATGTGTCAAGAGTTAAGCGTTGGGGGCAGTTATTTTGTGTGTGTGTGTGTGTGTGTGTGTGTGTGTGGAGGGGGTGGCTGAATATCTTGGGGCAGTGTGTGTGCACACAGGGGCTCGGTGTCCGGGAGCACTATATTTGCGTGGTTGTGGGGACTAAGTGAACAGGGGCAGTGTGTGTGTGTGTGTGTGTGTGTGTGTGTGTGTGTCTGAAGCTGAAGAAAGCACAGCCTTGTAGTGGGTTTTGAGGTTCCCTCCCAAATTTTTGCCTTGAGCTGAGTCCCAGTCATATCTAACACCAGTCCTAGCTGATGTGCATTCCAAAAGCTCACATATTCCAATCACTAAATAAAAAATAAAATTATTTTTTTACCTTGTTTTCTGGCCATTTTATTTTTCTAATTGTGTTGGTCCAAGGGTCTGGTTTCTGCTTTTCTCTGCCTTCCTTTAACTCTTGTTTCCAGGGTCACTTGTCTATTTGCTATATCTTCTCTCTCCTATCTTCACTTCATCACCTATATCATTCTGTAATACTGATCTCTTCTTTTCAGTTTTTTCCTTCTCTTTTTACCATTTAGTCTTCAGTCTCCTACTGTTTGCTGCATTTAACCACAGCTTTCCATCACGTTCCCTCATTCAGCTCTCCCATCCCCATCTCTCTCTCTTTCCCAAACCTCTTATTGTGCAGTCTTTTACTAACTCTCCCCTGTCTCTTCTCCTCTGTGTCCTGCAGCTCTCCTCTCACCCTCCCCATCCAGGGTCTCTTTATCTCTCCCATGTGCAGTATCTCCTGTCTGCCTCTCTCATCCCTCCCACACATGTCCAGCATCTACCTCCATAGCCCCACCCCTAATGTTCAGTTTTTCCTGTCAGTCTCACCAGTCTAGCATCTCCTGTCTCTCCCCTCCCCCGTACCCCCCCAAATTTCAAGCATCTCCTGTCTGCCTCACTCCCATGTCCAGCATCTCTTCTGTCTCCCTAGTTCCCCCTCCCCCATATCCAGCAGCTCCTTTGTCTGCCTGCCCCTTTACCACTCCCATGTCAAACATCTCATTACCATTCAAATTATTCCAACCCCCATCATGTCCAGCTTCCTCCCTATTTTCCCTTCCCTGGTGGTCCAGCATCCAATGTTTCCTTCCCCTCCTCTGCAGTTCAGCATCTTCCCCAAATCCTGCTCTCTCCTAGCCAGGCCACGACAGACTGCACCGTGCCCCCATACTCCTCCAAACCTGCAGCAACAAGCACTCACATTACAGATATGAAGTGCCATCATTGCATTCAACCAACCTCCCCTACCCCGATCCAGAATCAGCTTCCCCCTTCCTTCTACGGGCCAGCTGAGTCACACCGCTCCTCCCTCCCCTGGAACCTGCATCAGCGTTCATTGTATAGATACGACATGTGAGGACCTCAAGCGGAGTCTGTGCAAGTGCAGAAGGTTCATCCTCAGCCTCATCCTGCTCCATAGAAACAGGAAGTCTGGGAGGGGGTGGGACACGACTGAGGCTAAGACTTCTGTGCATGCACAGACTCCAGCATGAGGTCCCCACACTTATCTCTTTTGTGAACGCTTGCTGACACAGATTCCAGGGAATGAAGGAGAGGCACCATTCACCTGGCCGCTGAAGGAGAGGCACGATTCAATAGGTTGCTGAAGGAGGGGCATGAATCAATTGACCAAAGAAGGAAATTGATGGCTAATGCTGGATCAGGGGTAGGGAAGCTAATAGAAGGCAGCAGTAGCAAAGTTTTGGTGAAAACCTTCTTTATTTTCCCCCAGAACTCTGCATGTGGTCGCAACTCCAAATGAGAAATTTTCAACCGCATTTGGGGTTGCGACCCACAGTTTGGGAACCGCTGAATTAGAGACTGAATAGAATATTGGAAAATATAGTAGACAAATGAGAAGACTGGCTGAATTAAAGGGGTGTGTACAGCCAAAGATCAGTTGTTTTAGAGATTTTGTGCTGTTTTTCATGTTTTTGTGTGTATTTGTCTTAATTGCATCCTTCTATGTTTGCTTCAATTTTTTTTGCATGTGCACATTGATTATACACATGTTAATTCGTAGGTATATGTGCACACAGTTTTTAGGCATCCAAATGAGACACATAAAACATGACGAAAATGCCCCCCCCCCCCAATGAAAACAGTGATCATTTTTTGTTGTCATTATCTATGGGGCCTGTCTACTAAAGGTCTTTCCGCATTTTGTGCCTATGAAGAAAATGCTGAGTAGACAGGCCCCTATGTTTTGATTTTACTACATGGTCACATTGCTGGAAACCTTCAAACATAACCTTGCTGCTGATGAAACTGATGCATCTATCTCTGAGATTGTTTAAGTTTCTGTTGATCTTTGTGACTGTGTTTTTAATCCTATCTACAATATGAACCATAGCAGGACACATGACTATGCTCATATGCACTTTTATATAACTGTTGCACTAGGCAGGAATCAATGTTTTCATTAGGCTGTTCACTGAATCCTTTTATTAAAATGTATTCAACTGGTAAATTAGTTTAAGGCAAACTGAACACATTCTGAAAATCTGAGTGTAAACATAGAAACATGATGGCAGAAAAAGACCATATGGCCTGTCTAGTCTGCCCTTCCAGATCAATTACAATAGTCCCCTTTTTTCTTTTAGAGATCTTCTGTGTTTGTCCCATGCTTTCTTAAATTCAGATATTGTCCTTGTCTCTACTACGTCCACTGGGAAACTATTCCATGCATCTACCACTCTTTCCGTAAAGAAACACTGATATTTTTTATTATAAGATATAAGGTGAGCATAGCAAGAGCTGGTATACCATATTCATAACCTTAGGGACCTGCTAGTGCATGCTAAATGTTAGGAGGTCTTTTACTAATGGACGCTGGCTGGAAGTGTGTGTTCTGGCATGCACTAAAGGTTCACTGGGACTTACATTGCCCGCTAGTACAGGGCCATGACACATGGTGCATTATAGGCAAGCGTGGGCATGGTGAGGTTGGCACAGTTAGCGCTGTGTTGACATCACATGCTAACTGTATTAACGTGGGTTCGCTTAACGCCACCTCAATAGCTAGTGTTAGGTGCACCTGTGTAATACAGCACCCATCAGGGGACAGGGCTCCATGATAACTGCTTTCCACACCCCCAACGGCTAGCGCGGAGGTGCTGCACCATACGCACCATGGTTTAGGTGCAATATCCTATCTAACCATCTGCATGTTCAGTTCTCAAAATAGGATATCTTCTAGTCCTCCCCCTAGGAACTCGTTCCCATTATAAAGTCACGCATAGCTCCGCTTTCTTCATTACAGCACCTTTCCTTTGGAATTCTCTCCCTCATTATATCTGGAGTGAATCCTCTTTTCAAAAATTCCAAATGTCTTTGAAAACCTATTACTTTGAGTTAGTATTTGTTGGCCTTACATGATGGAGTCTCCCCTTCCTGGACTCTTCAGGTTTTCTATGGCCTGGCGGCAATGCACATGGGCATCTTTCCTTTTCTTTTCCTCTTCTGTGCTATCACTGGTCTGTCCAATTGTAGCTCCTTTCCTTAGATATTATTTTAACTTTTATTGTAAATCACTTCACTATCCTATATACTGAGAGGTGATCAAGAAAGAATTAACATAAACATTAATATATTAGCCCTAATGAGCTTTCGACCTCCTCCTATTTATTTTTCAGACGTAAGTTCCCCTTAACTAATGCACTGTTAGCAAACTCCAGGGCTTCCAGTCTCCTAAAATATTCATCAGTCCTCTTTTATTTATTTATTTTATTTATTTAGGTAGCTTTATATATCACCTTATCTTAAAGTCAAGATGGTATACAGGAGAACTAACATCTATTGTACAAGGAACACAAGTATAGTAAAACATAACTTAACTTAGGGAGCTGTAAAGGTATCAGTTGAACATATTATTACATGGACCGTAAGTATAATAGAACATAAATTAAACTTAATCAGTAGGGTTTGTGTAAGCTATTTGAGTCAGGAGGTATTATGTTATGTGATAAGAGTCATGTGGTTTGCAGAATATGTTGGTACATGTTTGTATATGCTCAAGGGTGGCAGAACAAAACTGTGACTTTTTAATTCAGGGTGTAGATTGATAAGCGGAGTGTGGGTGGATGGGTTGTCTAGTCAGGGGTATTGTGTCAAGGACTGTTGAATTCTCGGGGAAACTTGTGGTCCAGTGGTGTGGTTCATCTTCGCAACCAAAGTGCTCATGGAATAGATGGAATTTAGTGTTTTCCTGAAATCTGTTAGGTCGATTATTGCACATATGCCTTCCGGCAGTGCACTCCACATGGCCAGAGCATAAAGCGAGAAGGCCCTGTTGGATGTGGTTTTGTTACTAGTCTCGTGAGTCTCTTTTCTAGAGATGATATTTTTGCAACAGTTTCTCCCCAAAATTTACAGAATTGTGATAAGCAGCCAGAAGGTTTCACCTCCACCTTGGCCACTATTATCTACATTTCAGCATTAGTGGATTTATTGGAAGAGCAGCATTAAAACCAGAGCATCCAGAGATCACAACTGGTGCCAAGGGTCCTAAATCCTCCTTGCTGGCATTCTTTATGACTTGGGTCTCATCCATTCCAGTTCCCAATAACTTTTCAGGAGTGGAAGCCAGGGAGTTCAAGTTATAAATAATGGGGGGGGGGGGGGGGGGGAGTAGAGCATAGGACTGGACTCAAGGAGATCTCTTCAGTTGCCAAATCTCTATTCAGCTCATTGGATATTGCAAAGGTATCCACAGGGTCTTGTTTAACAATGGCTGTGAACAATTCCATCTCTTTACTTTTTACTTTCCTCTTATCCATATCACTATAGAGTAAAGCAAATAAAGTAGTATCTTCTATTAGATGTAGATGGAATTGCTATGCACTCCTACAGAGTTCCCTTTGGCTCTGCAGGAGGTGTGCCTCTTTGGCCATGACCCTTTGGGCAGGCGCCCATGAACAAGCAAGTTTTAAGAAGTGCCAGGGCACTTACAGCTGACATCTCTAGTGTGACTCCGAGGGAAAGGCCCGGAATTCCTCCTCACCGTTTCTCCACCTTTTGGTACAGAGAGGTACTAAGCTTGTGTTCTCTCTCCTATCTTTATCTAATTTCTTTATCTAATGGGAAAATAGGTCTCTTGCTCAGTTGTAGCAAGATAATCAGAGTTTGCCTGTTGGTACCCGTCAGTCCTGGAATTCCTTTTTTCAACTGCGTACTTAGAACAACAGCCTACTACCCAGATATCTGGGTTCATTTCCCACTGGCACTCATTGTGGCCTTGGGCAAGTCACTTTACCATCCATTGCCTCGGAAGAGAAGGCCTGGCAATCTACTTCCAGACATACGTATCTTGCCAAAAAAACTCAGCAGGTGCTGGGTCACCAGGAAGTCAGCATTGACTTGAAGGCACTTAAAAAAACCCTGCTCTAATCCAGTTTTATTATAAAGGGTCAAGATGATGGTCTATTTGCTTGATCCTTGTTCCTCTTGGATGATCACAACTATGCACATTAAAATAATTGAGCATATTGCTGGGCTTTAATTGTATTATCTGCTTTAAGGCAAATCCCTTGACCCAGGATTAATCTTAAAAAAAGACTACATTGGGCGATAATCTTAAGGACTAATTTCCAACCTCACCTACCTAAGCAAACGTCTAGATAGACCTGTTTATATTCAGTTCTTTGATTATATTAATAATACTGACTACCTGGATTACCTGCAATCTGGCTTTTGGCTGGTTAGAAGTACTGAAACTGTGTTAACCGCCCTGATAGATGGTATGTTGAGAAACCTAGATAGGAGTGGTTCTAGTAATGCTAGATTTGTTGGTGGCATTTGACACAGTTAACAATATGATTCTGCTATGGTGTCTATAAGATTGGGGTTCAGAATGTGTTTTCCCCTGGTTTAGATCCTTCTTAGAGAATAAGATACATGGAGTGTCCATTAACCAGTACATATCTGACTCTTGGCCTCTTTATTGGTTGGGTCCTCCAAGGTTCATCAAACCTTTCTGCTGTATTTCAAAGCAACATTATGTTAGTTTCTATCTGTTTGTAGATGATTTACACATTTATGTTCCTTCATTGGGAGTCTTGGATAAGACAAGTGAGAAGATCAGTTTATGCTATTTAGTTACTTTTCTTCTTTTGTTTATTGTAACACTGTATTTACACCAAAGTTACTTGTATATAGTTCCAACTGTTTCATGTAAACGTTCCTTCTTGTTCAATGTAAACCGTTTTGCCTTGCAGAAAAACGGCATATAAAACCAGTTAAATAAATAAATATGCTTGTATGATTTGCACTAATGATTATTTTGCATTAAGCTAAAGGTCAATTCATAGTAAACAATGCAATTTGTGGACAATCCTACAATTAGCTCAGATCATCAACGCATCTTAGGAGAGGCCATTATAAGCAATAATAATAAGGTGAATAATCTGGGGGGAGGGGGTTTATCAGATTCACTATCTATTGTGATATACTGGATAGCATGCCATTATTTTTACACTGTTTGAACACTAGAGGGAGTAATAGAGCACACAGAAAAGCTCTGAAAGAAAATGAGCTCATGAGAATACTGAGCTATAAAGGTCAATATTCAAGGGCACTTATCAATTTAGCAGTATATGCTAACCACATAAGTGCAGCTGACCCTAATATTCAAGGCACTATCCAGATAGTGCAACTGGATAGTATTTTTGATCACCTACCAGCAGGACCGGCCCAACTATCAGGAAAACTACGGCTTCTTTGGGGGGTGGGGCGGCAAAGAGCAAAGCATTCAAAGCTAAACAATATATTCTGACAGCCAGAGGGGGAGCAAGTATTAAGGTCTGCCTAAGGCACCAATAGCTTGGACCAATTCAGAGGCTGGCCCTGCCTACCAGCTGAATTTTGCCACTATCTGGATATATGCCCAAGCCCTTAGCGGTGGTTATGTCTCTGTGAAACTACTGTATTATGTTTCCATGTAGTAAGTTTTGTAAATAGTTTTCCCCTGTTATCCAAGTTTTTGTGCCCTGTTACCTGTAAAACTCATACGCGTTTATCTGTACTGAGCATTTTGTTACATGTAAACCGCGCTGATGCTGAATAGTGCGGTATATAAGAGACTATAAATAAATAAATAAATATTGCAAGTGCTGACTTCTCTATACGGATATTCAGCAGCAGCCACTATCTAGATATTGCCACTGAATATCAGAATTTTTTTTATCTATGGCAGCCAGTCTTTAAAAAAAAAAAAATGACCGCCATGAGCTGAATATTAACCTAGTAGTTTCTAGGAGTCCTCACTTAACAGGAAGTGAGCTCAAAGAATCAAGGAGTCTCAACCCTCTCGGTCTGACCACGTCACTCCCCTGTTTCTTCACTTTGATTAGCTCCCTGTGCGCTACCACATCTGATACAAGTTGCTCACCTTGGTTCACAGAGTTCTGCATACAGGCATACCATCCTATCTTTCCTCTCTCATCATCCTTCGTTCACCTCGCCGAGCCCTTTGCTCAATCCTCTCTAACCACTTGCACTTTCCCCCTGCCTCACAAGCTAGACTGCAATCCACATACCACTCCACCTTTTATTTTCTCGGACCCAGCCTTTTGGACAACCTCCCACCTGATCTCTGCTTTGAATTATCCTATGCCAAATTTAAAACGTTTCTATTCCTTAAAGCCTTTGGCCTTCCTGTTTAATAATGCCAGAAAACTCCAATATTACCTTCCCTTTATCCCCTCAACCTACCTCTTCATGGTACGAATGTGACACTTTCTCATTCTCATTGATGGATTTTTTTTCTCCTTTTGATTGTATTTTTATTGTAAACCGCTCCGCTGTCCCAAGAGAGGCGGTATATATCAAGTTCAATAAACATAAACCCACAAGAGAAAGCAATTAAGTTCTAGCCTCTAATTACACAGGTACACTAAAAAAAATTTATTTTAAACTGCCTCTAATGTTTCGATTGATTTTTACGTTTTTTGGTGCGCTGAATCCAAATCTGGTAACCAATTTGCTCCATCACGTACAGATTTTTTGCTACATTGGGTTAGCAGTTAGAGGTGAACGCTTCAGATTGAGTGCAATCGAGATAAAAGTTTCTTGGATGAATTCTTTATACTAATTGTTTAGTAGTTATTCAAATAAGAATAAAGAAAATTGTAACAAGGCAGCACATAAGAATAGAGTAATGTCAACAAAACACACTGTGATGGTAGCAAAATTGTCTGCACTTAAAACAGCCACATACATGTGCACAAACATTGAGCATATAAGAGCGAGGTTAGACACAAAGCAAAGCAAAGAAATGTGCAAAAAATGTTGTACAGGTATGTATGTAAGAATAGAAAACGCAAACCGCACCATTGCAATACATGAAGACAAACACCCGATGGTGTGAAAATAAAATTCTAATAAATGATATCCGACACTGTGGTAATAACTAGCAAATTTTTATTTCAAAGTTTAGTAAAAACACGATATTTGTCAACACAGTTTAGATTTTAAAGTCATTCTTGGGTCAATCAATCTCCTGGTGGGCCCGTTTCTTCTTCCCCCGAATTCTTCTCTTGGTGCGCTGCTTGGCGTATTTTTCATCTGGGGTTTCCCGCAGCAGCAACCAGCAGAAATCAGCCATCATAGTGGTGTTCCATCTTCCTTGGTACCTTCTCTCTGCGTCCTTGATGTCCTGGTGAAACCTTTCACCTTGTTCTTCACTGTACGCCCCCAAGTTTTCGGGAAAGTAGTTCACATGGGAGTGCAAGAAATGGACTTTCAGGCTCATGTTACAGCCTTGTTCTTTGAAGGCATTGAGCATCCTGGCAACAATATCCTTATAGTTCTCATCCCGCCTGTTCCCCAAGAATTTGAGAACAACATCCTTGAAGGAATCCCAGGCTTCTTTTTCCTTCTCAGACATCGTTTCAGCGAATGCTCCATCTGAAATGAGTTTCCTAATATCAGGGCCAACAAACACTCCTTCCTTTAGCTTTGCTTCAGAAAGTCAGGGGAACTTTGAGCAAAGGTACTGAAAGCACTCACCATCTTTTGGAAGGGACTTGATGAATTGCTTAATGAGACCCAACTTAATGTGGAGAGGTGGTAATAGAATTTTATCACGAGGTACCAAGCTCTCATGAAGAACATTTTTCTCACCGGGTCTCAAATACTCCCGAATTGGCCAGTCTTTTTTCCCCCAGTGTAGGTCGCGGGCCCAGCTATCCCACAAGCAAAGGAAGCAGGGATATTTGGTGAAACCGGATTGCTGCCCTTATAGCATGGATAGAATTTTAAAGTCTCCACAAATCATCCACTTATGCTCATCATAATGAATCTTCTGAAGAATCAGGGCCAAATTCTCGTATTTTTCTTGGAGAATAACAGAGTGAGCAATAGGAACTGAAGCAAATGTGTTGCCATTATGAAGAAGAACACCTTTTATGCTGTCTTTTGACGAATCAATGAACAGCCGCCATTCAGCAGGATCATACTTGAGTTTAAACTCCGTATATATCGTTGCAAAATACCAAAAATTGTGTCTCACGGTTGCGGTACCAATAAAAAGTTGTTCCTGGTGACAATAGATTTTTCTGTTTAAGCCGAGAACCTAGCAATTGGGCAGCATCTTTTGGGAGTCCTAAATCCCGGACTAAATCATTCAATTCAGCTTGAGAGAAAAGTTCAGGTTTCGGATCTGGTTCAGTTTCAAACTCGGAAGTACTGGACTCATCGGGAAAAGCCATCTGATGAGCCTCATCATGATCAGAACCGTCCACACAAATATGATCCAAAGATTTTGGTGGTTCAGGCACAGGTACTTCGTTGCTGTGAGGCATAGGCCTAATTGCTGAGGGAAGGTTGGGGTAACTTATTACGCTCTTATTTTTTAAGTTGTATCCCTTCACAATGCAAGAGCAAAAATAGCAGTCACTGCTGTGGTCTCTTTGTTCACGCCACATCATAGGTATTCCGAAACGAAATGCTTGTTTTTTACCTTTCATCCATAAGCGTAGATCTTCCTCACATGTCTTGCACACTTTGTGAGGAGCCCACGGTTTGTCTTGATCGCCTAACTTCAAACCGAAATAGGCGAAATATACTTTTTTAATAAATGCAGAAATGTTCCTCTGCCGCTTTTTCACGGTATATTCCCCACAAATAAAACAAAAACTGTCCGGAGAGTTGACGCAACCTCTGGCTCTGTGAGCCATCACAAATACACAGCACTGCAAACTACAACTGTAGTGAACCACTTCGGAATAAAGCTGGATTACGACTGAGCAAACAAAAGGTAATAATGAACTTGCAAGAAACTGAAATTTGACAGGAACGTTCATGTCGCAACCACCGTGTTTGAGCGAGCGAGCGAACGAGGCGAGGTGAACAGGAAAGAACATGCGCCAGCGCGAGTACTGGATTTAGCCCCCCGCCTCCCAATTGTCCTGTTAATGTATAAAATGAATACAAAACACTCTAAAATATCATGAGGGAGTGTTTCTAGTTAGTTAACCATTACAACCTCTATTTTGGGCCAAGAAAATAAACTGCAGTCGGCTAAAAAGAAATTATGTGAACATTCCTTATATGGGTAAGAAATCTAATTTTGCAAGAAAACGTGACGTGATGGAACATTTTGGCTATTTTTCCTGGATTCAGCACCCCAAAATCTATAGGAATCAGTTGCAAAACTGGAGGCAGTTTTTTGGTAGTGTACCTGTGTTAGCAGTCTGCTGGTGAATGCCATAGAAGCCAGATTTTTTGCAGGGGGGAGGGACAGGCAGAGAACAGACAAGGGAAGATCCAACAGCCAAGCCTGAAGGATGAGTTTAGGTTATTGTAAGCCATTTAGAACCATTAGAAATAGGTGGATTATGAATATTTTTAAATAGGTTAAACCCGTAAGTTTGGAATGCTTATGGTTTACCTATCGGAACCTGCAATACATGTAGGAATTTGAATGCTGTTCCTTATCTGTATTTAAGGCGTTAAGGAACTGCCAGTGTTTGGGTGGAGTCAGAGCAATAATGTGCATGTTTTGTGACGTGTTCGGAATAGAGTGATAGAGAAGCATTTATCTTGTGCTTGAACAGACAAGCTAGGATACATCATTGTAGTATCACTGAAAATGTAATTTGGTTTAAAGTTACCAGTCCAAGTTACCAATGTCCAAAGTTTAAGTTACAATTTAAACCACTTTGACTGAAATGATAAAGCAGTATAAAAAAACTCATTAAATAAATAAAATAAAGTAGTGCCAGACAGCTATGAGAAGGCAGAGCACTGCTGATCAGGGGTCCCAAATGAAGTAATTTCATAATTAAACTAAACATTGGTGCTCAGAGGTATGCAAAGTAAAAAGCATATAAGCTGAGACAAGCTAAAATGAAGAATCCTATAATGGAAATATTTTGCCTGTCTGAAAAATGTACTTAGAAAAGTTAACTCTATGTGAATTACAGAATTTGATGGAAAGCGAGCTGTTTAAAGCTACAAATTGTAAAGCTTACTTTAGAAAGTCACAAGCTGGAATTGCTGTTTAAAGCTACAGGCTGCAGTTTAGATCAGAGAAAATCCTAGTATATATTATGGTTTGATGAATGGACTGTGGATTAAGTTGTACAAGTGACTATTAGCTTATGTACTTTCAAAAAATATAAAGAAAATATCTGGCGAAATGGCCAGACATTATCCATATATTTGTGGGCCATGTTAGGGGAAGAGGAACATAAGAACATAAGATATGCCATACTGGGTCAGACCAAGGTCCATCAAGCCCAGTATCCTGTTTCCAACAGTGGCCAATCTAGGTCATACGTACCTAGCAATTTCCCCAAAAGACACAGGTTCCACAATGCTTGTATTGGGTCAAGCATTGATAACCTGGGTCCCTTCTTAAGAGTAGGCCAGAAAATTATCCAGATAGTGGTAATATTCAGCCACTATTCAGTTAAGTTGCATGTTTAGTTTAGGCCTGCCAAATAGCAGGCCTAGCCTAAGCAGATACAGGCACATTCTGTACTGTGCATCCCGACCTCTGTGCATCCGGTCATTAGTGGACGCACAGAGGTAGACGCAATTTGGATCCCACAGGGCACATCTAGTCCCCGCGGGATCAGAATCGCGTCTAGGCCTGTACGTGCAGACCGGGGCCTCTCATGGCCAGGGTCGGGCTGTGGGGAATCTCCTGCACCCTTCACCATTTTGATCCCAGCTGAGCCTTCCGTCCTCCGATGTCTAGGGGAACTTACTCTACCTTCGAGGTGGAATAAGTCCCCCGTCCAGTCTGCCAGCCCTGGACATACAGGGCTGACTTTTCAGAATCAGCTCTGTACGTCCAGGGCCACAGATGCTCACTGCCCACCTTAACTTGGCCTCCGCACTACCCACTCCTGCCCCCCCCCCCCCATCTAAGTCTCACCTTACAAACTCCTTGTCTTTCTGGGAAGACTTAGTCAGGGATGGCAAGGAGGGCGAATAGTGCGAACAGAATAGACCAAATAGTCTATTCACCAATGCTGTAAACAAAAGTATGCAAACACGTCCAGCCTTGGCCCCACCCCCCACAGGACACTTCTGGCCCACCCACAGTTCAGCTTCTTTTTTGTCTACAAATTAAGCCCTGAGTTAAACAGGTAGAAAGGGCACTGACGAAAGCCAGAAGGATGTCTGGGTGCATAGGGAGAGGAATGGCCAGCAGAAAAAAGGAGATGATTGTGCATTTGTATAAGTCTCTTGTGCGAATTCATTTGGAGTATTGTGTGAAATTCTGGAGACCACACCTTCAAAAGGATATAAACAGGATGGAGTCAGTGCAGAGGGTGGCTACTAAAATGGTTAGTGGTCTTCATCAGGGCCGGATTTACCTATACGCCAACTACGCCGTGGCGTAGGGCCCACAGCTGACAAGGGCCCACAAAAACTGAAAAAATTGTTAGCGTTCTTAAAATTAAATTAAAAAAAAAAAAATGCTGGCTGCTGCCGCGGCAGCATGGACTGTCCCGCGGGCCCCCTCTGCTGCTGCGGCAGCATGGACTGTCCCGCGGGTTCCCCTCTGCCCGGCTGAATCCGTCCCTCCCTCCCTCCCTCCGTGCCGGCTTTGAGAGGCACGAAGGGAGAGTGTCTCCCTCGCGTCTCTGTTAAGCCCACAGGGGCTGATGGGAAATTTCCCATCAGCCCCTGCGGGCTTAACAGAGACGCGAGGGAGACACTCTCCCTTCGCGCCTCTCAAAGCCGACACGGAGGGAGGGAAGGACGGATTCAGCGGGCAGAGGGGGCCCCGCGGGACAGTCCATGCTGCCGCGACAGCAGAGGGGGCCCCGCGGGACAGTCCATGCTGCCGTGGCAGCAGCCAGCGTTTTTTTTTTTAAATTTAATTTTACTTGAGCCGATGGGGGGGGGGGCTGGGACTGGAAATGGGCTGGGGGGGTTAAGACTGGAGGTGGACTGACACGAAGAAACCAGAAGAAAGTGGCTGGAGCAATTGCAGCTGAAAAAGAATGTGCAAAAGGTAGAAAAATATCTCTTTATTTTGAATTTAATTGGAATATGTCAGTTCTGGTAAATGTGCATCATTAACGTCTGTGCTTTGTTTAGTACAAGAGCAAATTATTGTATAGTTTTATTTCTACAGTGTTGTACATTCCAAGTTTGGCTTTTGGGATTCCCAGTTTAATTATGACGTCAGGGCCAACAGCGGATCCGGCGTGCTCGTTTTTATCTTTTCTGGGGGCCCACAATTTTTGTTGGCGTAGGGCCTCACTCAAGGTAAATCCGGCCCTGGTGTTCATTATAAAGCATATGGGGACAGACTTAAAAATCTTAATATGTTTATGTTAGAGGAAAGGTGGGATAGAGAAGATATGATAGAGATGTTTAAATACCTCCATGGCATAAATGCAGAAGAGGAGAGTCTCTTTTGATTGAAAGCAAGCTCTGCTATGAGGGGACATAGGATGAGGGTGAAAGGAGATAGGCTCAGGAGTAATACGCAATAATATTGCTTTACGGAAAGAGTGGTAGATGCATGGAATAGTCTCCCAGTGGAGGTAGTAGTGACAAGGACAGTATCTGAATTCAAGATAGCATGAGACAAACACAGAGGTTCTCTAAAGGGAAAAAGTGGACTATAATAGTTGATATGGAAGGGCAGACTAGATAGGCGATATGGTCTTTTCTGCTGTCATATTTCTATGTTTCTAACTGAAGATAGCACAGCGATTTTCTGCACTATCTGCAGAACGCGCTTTAGCTGCATGCATGGGCCGGGTGAGTGCTGAGAGTGAGCACGTCAACAGCATGCAGCAACCGTCAGATTTGCAGACAACGCAGGTGCAACTAATGCTACCTCAATGAGTGGCGTTAGCTGTAATCTGACTGCTGTCTGACCATGCTTTCTACATTTTTGTTTTGATATATGTTGGGGGAATGCTGTGAAAGCCACACGGCCGCATGGTTTTGCAGCACATGTGGAACTATTTAGACTAACATGCCAGTAAACGTGGCATAAAAAGGTCACAAAGCAGTATTTTAGTGAAGTCATTAGAGGCCTCTGCTGGATGCCTTGAAGGTCTCCACATATCATTTTCATTGATTATGGCTTTTATTGTACATGATATTTTGTTGTATACTACTCTGCATCTAAAAAAGTGTTATATAAATTTAATGAAATGAACATGAAATGAAATGCAAATGTATTCTGTATCAGTATAAAATCTAAACGTTAACAAACAATGCACTCCATTCTGTTTCCTTTGTTTCCTCACAATATTCTTTTGTAGATGACATACAATCTTTCTTTCATTTGCTTATCTCTCCTATAAAAGCTGCCAGATCAGCTCTTCTTGTTCCCCTCTACAGTTTCCTCATCGATGTAGTCTCTTCTCTTGCCTTCTTGTATTTGTTTCTCAACCTTCAACAGATTTTCTCCTAATTCTATTCCTTCCCAACCCCTTTTCTTGACGTTCTTGTGCTCTCACAAGCCTTTATCCTCATTTCCTCTTCATTTTCTCTTCACAGCCTTCATAAATCGTGCCCCTCAATTGAAGACGAGGGCTCGGGTAAAAAGAAAATGATAAAGGCAGTTTAGGGCCACTTTGTCTGCCCAAATTCTTTCATATTGCAATTGCCATAGATCCCAGCTCCCCACTTCTCCTGCCACAGTCCCTTTTTAAGTCTTTCACCAGTGACTGATTATGAGGTGCCCTATACAGGCTTGTAAATATAAACAGGAAACAAATGAATACACATACCCGTTAACCTGAGCATCAGTTGTATCTACTCGCTACTCTGAAAAATAATTGCACATAACAGGATGGTTCTAATTAGTTATCTCACAACCTCATAACTCTGTTAACACAATAAGGGTTTCCCTTTGTAATCAAATAATTCCAAACATCAAACAGTAAATAAACAACAATGCATAAAAATACGGTCAAAATGAATAAATCTATTTCTGTTGAAATTTGTTTCTATGCAGTCAGCTGTATTTTATGTAATAAAAGTATTTGCCGTACTGCATTATTTATTATGGAAGTGTTCCTAGTGGATAAATGTTTTATGAAGTTGACTTTTATTTTATCTTAAAATAAACACATTAACATTTGCCTTTACCTCCAAAGAGTTTAACAGAAATGTCACTAAGTATAAATATTTTGTATAATCATCAGATGAAAAGCTGCAGGTGGAAAGCATTTGGGAGTATAAAACATCTCTCCCTTTGTTTGCGTAGCTCAAGTCCTAGGATGTTCAATACCTCTGCCCTCTTATTTGCTAAAGATTTAGCAATATGCAGTGTAAAATTGCAACCTGCCATACAGTGATCGTTTTGCGAACATTGACTTTCAATCAGCATTTACTAAGCACAAGAATACTACTAAATTAGTGGCAATAATAATAATAATAATAATTTTCAGGCGAATATCCAAAGGGGCCTTTTCATTTAGCAGCTGTGACTAAATGCACAAGTCCCCTATCTGTGAATTTTCAGTAGCACTATACAGACCGTATTGCAAAAAGTCCCTCCAAACGTCCCAGGGCTATCTGAACAGTGCTGATGTAGAGTGAAAGCAGGGCAACAGCATTCTGCTTATCTATAGGTATAGTGGCAATATTTAGCCAGTATCTGTATAGCTAAGCACTTTATGTTAGGAAAAAATGCAGCCCTAAATTAATCTCTACATTACTACTACTACAACTACTACTACTGAACATTTGTATAGCACTACAAGGCTTGCGCAGCACTGCACAGATACATGTAAAAGACGATCCCTGCTCATCAGAGCTTACAGTCTAGTCAAGAAAGTCAACACAGTAGCTGTAGACATGGGAATTCAGCTAGGGGGAATGTTAAGAAAACACGAGGGAGGTCAGGTGAGTCAAGATCCGAAAGTGCTTCTAAATAGTAACATAGCAACATAGTGTATGAGGGAAGATAAAGACCAGAATGGCCTATCTAGTCTGCCCAGCAAGGTGGCTAGAGTGGTTGTACCTGCTGCTCAATGCAGATCACCTGCTCTATGCCTTTGTTTAGCCTTGTACCCACTGCTCCATGCAGGTCACCCCTCTCTATTTGTTGAAATATGAAAGATTTTAAGTTTGTTTTGATTTCATCCTCCTGCTACAAAGGGATCCACTGTGTCTGTTCCTTTCCATTTTGAATTCTGAAACTGTTTTTGCCCCCATTACCTCCATCGGGAGGGCATTCCAAGCATGCACCACACTTTTAGTGAAAAAGTATTTCCTGATGTTGCTTTTAAATTTACCTCTTTGCAGTTTTGCAGCTCCCCCTTCTTTGAAAAAGACTTGTTTGCTCATTAATACCTTTTAAGTACTTAAATGTCTGTATCATATCTCCCCTGTCCCTCCTCCCCTCTAGGGTATATATATTTAGGTCTTCAAGTCTCTTGTCATATGTCTTCTGGTGCAGACTCCAAATTATTTTGTTTGCCTTCCTCTGAACCATTTCAAGTCTTTTTATCTCCTTTGTGAGATATGGTCTTCAAAACTGAACACAATACTCCAAGTGAGGCCTCACAAACAACTTTTGCAGGAGCATTAATAACTCCTGCCTTCTGCTGGTTATTCCTGTCTATATTCAACCCAGTATCCTTCTGGCTTTGGCTACTACCATGTCACATTGTTTCACCACCTTGAGATCCTGACACTCTCAATCCGAGGTCCTTCTCCTGTCTGTGCACACTAACCTCTTGCCCCTATTGCATACAGTTCCTTTGAATTTCTGTATCCCAAGTGCATGACTTTGCACTTCTTTGCATTAAATCTTAACTACCAGTCATTTGACCATTATTTCAGTTTTTGTAGATCTTTCCTCATATTGTCCACTCCCTCAGAAGAGTCCTCTTAGTTGAAAATCTTTGTGTCATCTGCAAAGTGCAAACATTTCCATTCAATCCTTCAGCTAAATCCGTCATAGATACATTGAACAGTATTGGTCCCAGGATTGATCCCTAGGGCACTCCACTACTTACCTTACTTTCTTCTGAGTGAATTCCATTTACCACCACCTTCTGTCATCTGTTAGTCAAGCAATTTCTGATCCAGTTCACCACCTTCTGACCCAGCCTCAGGCTGCTCAGTGTATTGATAATCCTCCTATGAGGAACAGTATCAAACGTTTTGCTGAAATCTAGGTAGATCACATCCATTGCATGCCCTTGATCCAGTTCTCTGGTCACCCAGTCAAAAAACAATCAAATTTGTTTGGCATGATCATCCTTTGGTAAAACCATGTTGCTTCGGATCATGCAACCTGTTGGTTTCTAGAAAGTCCATTATTCTTTACTATTCTTTCTTTTACTAGCATCTCCATTACTTTTTCCACCTTTGAGGTAAGGTTTACTGGCTTATAGTTTGTCCTGTCTTCCCTATTACCACTTTTGTGAAGAGGTACCACATCAGCCCTTCTCCAGTCTGGCAGACTCTCCCTCCTCCCCCTCAGTTAACGCATGCCCATAAGACTCACATTAACTGTGTTGCACCATAATGCCCATGTTATTCCTGTAACACACCCTGTCCTTCACGCTACCCGGTTAGCATGAGATTTATAGCATGGTGCCAAGCACTAAAAGTCAGCACAACACACGACACTCACTGAACCGCATGTTACCCATTTAGCATGCTCTAGTAAACATGCCCATAAATGTTGTAGCGTGGGTTCAGCTGAATGAGTCACTTTCAAAGAGGGTGTGGTCAATAAACTGATCAGGGGGAGTACAGCGTTCTGAATTAAATGAAAGCAATGTGAATCAGTTTTAGGTAGATCAATTCTACTTTTTACAATCCGGAGAATGAAAGGTCAGATTATTAAATATTTAAATTATCAAGATGGAGAAATCTGAAATTCAAATAAATCATCCCAACTTAAGATTTATACTTTCCCAAAATGTCTAAAAGATGTGAAATTCTTTTTTTATTCAGAAATAGAGATAAGCACTTTATAGCACATAAAGTTTAAGTTTTTCCAAATTATTTTAACAATGAATAAAAGATAATCATTTCTCATGATGCATGAAAAGGCCTTGGTATCAAATTTTTTTTCATTGATATACTTGTAAATGTCATATCAAATTGGAGGTAATGGATTTATCTTCACTGAGCTCAAGCAGCTAAGGGTTGTCATGGTGGCGCCCCTGGTGGCCACTTATTTTTAAGGAGCGTGGGGTATTTAAGGCCAAGTGGAGATTGGTCTTTAGGTATTTCAGCTCCTTGTGAGAACACAATGATTAAGCCACGAGTGTAGGGAAACAAGGCTTTTATTTCCCCTCTGTGCAAGGGTTCATTAAGACCATGGAAATTAAAGAAAGTCCTTCTTTATAAAGGTTCCAGTACTAAATAGATACACCAATTGTTCATCTCTTCACAATTAGTGCAAGGGATAAATGGAAGAATTCAATTCATTCCTGGGTAAAACAACTCAACAAGGCTTCTTCTTATTTACAATGTCGCTATGGATTCCAGGCTAGTAGCCATACACAAATTACAATCCATAGCTTCCTCTTGAGGAATGGGAATAGTGTTTGCATTTTCTATTTCCATAAATTCTGCCTCACTACTTTCCCCCTCAGAGCCCACGCTGCCCCTGGCAGTTACAGCTTTATATGGACTGTCTCTGGTATCTTGCCTCCAATAAGACTGTGCATTAAAGTCTTTTGGTAGTTCTTCAAACCACTCTGGTTTCTTTCCTCTTCTTATAAAGAGAGTTTTAGTTTTAGTAGTGCTTTTAGGAGTTAAGCTTTCATTAGCAGGAATAAAACTTTCATACCTTGAGTTTCTGTAGCTTGAAGCCCTGGAGCCTTCTCTCTCATGCACGTCTCTGTGACAACAGGTTTTCTGTCGGTAGCTTCTGGGCAGTGCTGGACTTCCTGGAAGCTTAATAAAACCTGGTGCGGATTCTCCAGCTCTGTGCTTCAGTGACACAGTAGCTCTGTTAGAAACTCCTTCCCTTCGGGTACCTGGTAAAACTTGTTCAGCATACTCCAATGCCTGCAGGCTTTCCGCCAAACCTGGCTCTCTGGCTCTCTGTATATGCCTTTCAGCTTTGGACTCAGGAATGTTGCTTAAGCAGGGAGTGGCATACCCTCCAGCCTGACTGCTTTCCTTAGTAGACTCCCTCTGAACAGCAGCTCTCGTAGCTTGGCCCCTCTGAACTCTACCTCTGTGAATTCTGTCCTTGTGGGCTTGCTCAAGGAGGATTCCTTCCTTCAGGTCTCTCCTTCCTTCTCCAGCCGTAATCCTTGTTCCTTCTCTTCCTGCTGCTCCAGCTCCTTCTGTGTCTGCGTCTGTGTCTGTGTCTCCTCTGCTAGCATTAAGCTTCCGTTTATAAAGGGATCTTCCCTTTGAATCTCCCGGGCTCATTTCCAAGTGCAACTGGATAGCTCTCCTAGCCTCATTAACCTCTGTAGAGTCAATCCTGCCCCCTCTAGCTGTGCTTTTAGGTAATTGCACACCTAGAGCTCTGTGAAAAACAGAGTTTCTTTTCAACTCTGCAACTTTATTGGCACCAGCCTCATGACACATCCCCCCTCTTAAAATATTACGGGCTGAATGTTCATCATTACTACAGCACGTAATTCTAGACATCTTCTGGCTGACGTAACCAAGCCAACCTCTCGTGCCAGAGTCGAAGAACATTTATGTGGTATACTTGTTCATGTCCCTTGGTGTCTCTTATCAAATACGATGCTGGACCAAGTGGTTTGACCACTATGTAAGGTCCTTTCCAGTGGGCTTCAAACTTTGGAGTGGGGCCTGATACCAAGACTATTACCTTCTCACTGGCAGTTAGACGTCGGGGCTTGGTATCTCTGTCATAGTACTGTTTTTGCTTTTTCTGATTGTCCTTCAACTTTTCTTCAGCAAAACGTGAGGTCCGTTTTAACCGGCTTCTTAAACTTCTCAAAATTTGCGGTATCCCTACTTCATTTTGTACAGGTTCCACCCATTGTTCTCTCAGTATATCCAGAACTCCTCTGGGCGATCTCCCATACATCAATTCATAAGGCGACGTGCCTAATGAAACTTGTGTTCTTTCTCTGCAGACGTACAATATAAATGGGAGCATCGTGTCCCACTCTGCCATTTCTCCATCCAGTGCCCGTCGCAGCATCTGCTTGATAGTCTGGTTCATTCTCTCCACCAAACCATTACATTGGGGGTGATATGAGGCAGTTTTGAGATGCCTGATGCCAAAGGCATCCCACACCTGGGCTAAGTATTTGGACATGAAGTTCGTGCCTCTGTCTGTCAAAACTTCTTGAGGGAATCCAACCTCGCAAAATAGCTTTATAAGCTCCATGGCGATGGACTTCGCTGATATATTCCTCAAGGGCACCGCCCATGGGAAACGTGTTGCCTGGTCCATGATGACCAATATATATTGGAAACCCCTAGGCGTTTTTATGAGGGGTCCGACTATGTCCATGGCCAGCCTTCTGATAGGATTGGTTATTACTGGCATTGGCAGTAATGGCACCCCCGGTGGTCTTATGGAGGTCACCCGTTGGCAGGAGGCGCAGGACTCACAAAAACGTGAGACCTCCTTAAAAACTCCTGGCCAATAGAACCTGGCCAGTATCTGGTCAAGGGTCCCTTGTACCCCTTTGTGACCGCTCACTGGGTGATCATGGGCTAACCTCAGCACTGCAGATTTGAAAGTATTTGGGACTACCAGCTGTTTTCGGACATCTTTAGTCCGTGGGTCTATACTCTCCCTGTATAGCACCCCTTCTTCTCTTACAAACCTTGGGAAAATATTTCTCTTCGTTTGAGCGTGCTCAAATGCGTGTGCTAGCGCAGGGTCATCTCGTTGCTCTCCAGCAAAGGAAGGGAACTTCTCCACGAGCTCTGCTGGAATCCAGGGTAGTTCTTCGCCTGCTTCCAAATCGGCTCTGCCTTGAGAGCATCCCTTTCTTTCTTTACGCTTTTCGGCTTTTGTCTTTCTGTCCCTATCCAAAGGGGCATTTACTAAATCCTCATGAGATGGGAGGTCAGCTAAACTTTCTTCTTTTGAACATGAGGGTTCTTCCGAGGCTTTTGTCTGGTTGCGGGTGGAGATGAAAATTTCTCGGGGGTTTAATCCCTCCTCTAGGCCTCTTTCAAATTGTGGCCAGTCCCTACCTAAGACTAACTGTTTAAGTAATCTGGGCACTACCGCTATCAACATTCTTTTTTCTATTCTCAAACCTCTTACAAGTAAGTTATATACAGGATAAAAGGTGGCAGCACCATGCACACATTTTATCTTGACTTTGCCCTCTGGATGATCTGGGGCGGACTCAGCTCACTCTTTGATTAGAGACCAGAGCTTGCATGAAATCATCGTCTGGTCCGAGCCAGAGTCAAGAAGAGCTTTGGTAGCAACCCCTTGTACAGTTACATCAAGTACAAATCCTTCAGATAACATTTCTCTGTTCTCCCCCATGAGAGCAGTACGTGCTCGGCACTCACTCATAATATGTCCCATTTTTCCACAGCCAAAACATCTTTTAGAGTAACTCTTCTCTACATTCTTAGCATTTTTCACATTTTGAGTTTTAAACTGTGAGATACTTCCTGATGCCTGCTTGAATGTCGCTACCGCCATCTTTGAACCTTCCCCAGTCCGCTGGGTGACTAATTCGGCCTCTAGGTATCTTTCAGTCAAGGCAATAGCCTCTACAGTAGTGCGACAATTCTGTAGGATAAGGAAGCTCTGTATACTACTGGGTACTGCAGACATGAACTGCTCAAGGATTATCATATCCATCAGCGTTTCAATCGTTTTCTCACTAGGCCTTAGCCACTTCTTGGCTAAGCTCTTCAGCCTGTGACCTAACGCTTTAGGCGTTTCACCTACTTCAAGGTGTGCCGCGCGTAGCTTACGGTTATAGATGAGAGGAGTCAGACCCAGGCGATCCCTGATGGCCTTTGTTACCTCACTATAATTGTTCGCTAATGAAGCGGGCATTGCCCTATAGGCTGGCAGTGCCTCTCCTGTGAGGGAAACTGCCAATCTAATGGACCACTGCTCTTCTGGCCAACCTACGGAAAGAGCTATTCTTTCATAAGAGTCCAGGAAGTCATCCACATCATCCGTTACCTCTAACTTCCCCAAAGTTAGAGAGTCATAGGACCCTAGTCCTACCGGACAGTTGCCCAGTCCCGAGCTCTGTGTAGGATGTTTTGCGGCTGCTTCCTGTGTCCTCTGTTGATGCTTCAGCCACGCTTCCAGCATCTGTAAGACTGGCTTTTGCTGTTCCTGCATGGCCAGGATTGCATGCTGTTGTGTCTGCGCAGCCAGCTCCCCCTGCTTGCTGAACTGCGTAGCCATCCAGCTGAAGATCTCTTGCTGATCCATGGCGAAGAGATTCCCTAGGAACAAAAGAGAAAAAAGAAGAAAAAAACAAGTGTGGCTGTACCAGAATCAGCCCTACACGCTTTTCTTTTCTTTTTAATATCGCCTCTAAACTTCAAACTTGTATCCAACTCCAAGCATGCCCTTCTACCTGTTACCTGGTAGAAGTGTTGACTCCGACTTCCAGAAAGGGTGGTGCTGTTCTGCGTCATAGCACTCTGCCACCGTTGTCAGCCACCTCGCCTTCCCTTCCGGATTTTCCTCTGATCCGGTCCGCGTTTTCTCCTCCGATCCGGTTTTCTTCTCCTCCAGTCCGGGTTTTATTTTTTCTTCTTCTTTTCAGCTTAATACTGGTTATCTTCTCTTTCCATTAGGTCTTTGGGTGATACCCACATCCAAACAACTATGCCATTATGTCATGGTGGCACCCCTGGTGGCCAATGGTGGTAAGGGCACGCTACACATCACACTTATTTTTAAGGAGCGTGGGGTATTTAAGGCCAAGTGGAGATTGGTCTTTAGGTATTTCAGCTCCTTGTGAGAACACAATGATTAAGCCATGAGTGTAGGGAAACAAGGCTTTTATTTCCCCTCTGTGCAAGGGTTCATTAAGACCATGGAAATTAAAGAATATCCTTCTTTATAAAGGTTCCAGTACTAAATAGATACACCAATTGTTCATCTCTTCACAATTAGTGCAAGGGATAAATGGAGGAATTCAATTCATTCCTGGGTAAAACAACTCAACAAGGCTTCTTCTTATTTACAATGTCGCTATGGATTCCATGCTAGTAGCCATACACAAATTACAATCCATAGCTTCCTCTTGAGGAATGGGAATAGTGTTTGCATTTTCTATTTCCATAAATTCTGCCTCACTACTTTCCACCTCAGAGCCCACGCTGCCCCTGGCAGTTACAGCTTTATATGGACTGTCTCTGGTATCTTGCCTCCAATAAGACTGTGCTTTAAAGTCTTTTGGTAGTTCTTCAAACCACTCTGGTTTCTTTCCTCTTCTTATAAAAAGAGTTTTAGTTTTAGCAGTGCTTTTAGGAGTTAAGCATTCATTAGCAGGAATAAAACTTTCATACCTTGAGTTTCTGTAGCTTGAAGCTCTGGAGCCTTCTCTCTCATGCACGTCTCTGTGACAACAGGTTTTCTGTCGGTAGCTTCTGGGCAGTGCTGGACTTCCTGGAAGCTTAATAAAACCTGGTGCGGATCCTCCAGCTCTATGCTTCAGTGACACAGTAGCTCTGTTAGAAACTCCTTCCCTTCGGGTACCTGGTAAAACTTATTCAGCATACTCCAATGCCTGCAGGCTTTCCTCCAAACCTGGTTCTCTGGCTCTCTGTATATGCCTTTCAGCTTTGGACTCAGGAACGTTGCTTAAGCAGGGAGTGGCATACCCTCCAGCCTGACTGCTTTCCTTAGCAGACTCCCTCTGAACAGCAGCTCTCGTAGCTTGGCCCCTCTGAACTCTACCTCTGTGAATTCTGTCCTTGTGGGCTTGCTCAAGGAGGATTCCTTCCTTCAGGTCTCTCCTTCCTTCTCCAGCAATAATCCTTGTTCCTTCTCTTCCTGCTGCTCCAGCTCCTTCTGTGTCTGCGTCTGTGTCTGTGTCTCCTTTGCTAGCATTAAGCTTCCGTTTATAAAGGGATCTTCCCTTTGAATCTCCCGGGCTCATTTCCAAGTGCAACTGGATAGCTCTCCTAGCCTCATTAACCTCTTTAGAGTCAATCCTGCCCCCTCTAGCTGTGCTTTTAGGTAATTGCACACCTAGAGCTCTGTGAAAAACAGAGTTTCTTTTCAACTCTGCAACTTTATTGGCACCAGCCTCATGACAGGGTTCTTCTGTCTTCCTGCTGGGGTGGGGTTTAGCTAAGGTGGTTTAGCATAAACCTGTATGCTTCTGTATAATTTGAGTAAGCTAGATATTTCTTCCAGCATGCTCTTTGGATGTGTATCCATAATTAGATGTCCCTTCATTTTCTTCAGATCTTCTTTTTTACATTATGAGTACCATAGAGGGAGCTACAATGTATGTAGATGATGATATCATTGACTGGATTAGTTCTCTCTTTTTTATGTATTTTGCTCTATATAATAATGTCTATATGTAATCCAAGTTTAAGTTTCAATGTAAACCACTTTGATTGAAATGATAAAGCGGTATATAAAAACCTGTTAAATAAATAAAATAATAAAATAAATATATACATTCTCCATCTTTGTTTCACGTTTTAACTGTGATTGTAAAAATTCTCATAAATAAAAAATAAAGAAAAACAAACTGCCAAGTTCAACTAATAAAAAAAGAAAAAAAACATGCAGAAATAGCCCCAGGTAGATAAAAAAAACATTCCTTGGTTTAGTTGCAATATGAGTTGACAGCCTAACCTAAAATCCAGTAGCAACTCCAAGTTTTCAGCCTGTCTTTTACTAGCAAAATTATGTTTTCTAATCTCAGTACAAACCAAGTGGTATAAAAGGACTTTTTTTCCCAAAATGCAGAATTTCTGTTTTAGATGGGTCCATCACAAATTTAAGATCCCACATCCATAACTTAACAGTCTCTAAACAACTTCCCACTTCTTTAGGTAGCATCTCCCTATCTGGATGCAGCAGACAATACAGTTGCATGTTCTTTAATTATTTGCAACAAATGTCATTCTGCTAATCCTAAGAGTTCTTGTAGTAAGGAAACTGGAAATGAAAACATAAAGGGGGTAATTTTCTAACGTTTACTAAAGTGTGCTACCAGGGAAGTGCAGGCTTAGTGTGTGGGTTTGGTACTGTGCTAGAAAGTAGCAGGAGGCCTCTGCATTAAAAAACCCAGTGCTCTCCTGGAAGCGCACATCGGTACAGGGATGAGTGGGACTGGGTCATTCCTAGCATGCTTCAGCTAGCACAGGTGTTAGTGGCTCATGCTCTCCTGGAAGCGCACATCGGTACAGGGATGAGTGGGACTGGGTCATTCCTAGCATGCTTCAGCTAGCACAGGTGTTAGTGGCTCATGCTCTCCTGGAAGCGCACATCGGTACAGGGATGAGTGGGACTGGGTCATTCCTAGCATGCTTCAGCTAGCACAGGTGTTAGTGGCTCATGCTCTCCTGGAAGCGCACATCGGTACAGGGATGAGTGGGACTGGGTCATTCCTAGCATGCTTCAGCTAGCACAGGTGTTAGTGGCTCATGCTCTCCTGGAAGCGCACATCGGTACAGGGATGAGTGGGACTGGGTCATTCCCAGCATGCTTCAGCTAGCGCAGGTGTTAGTGATTCAATCTCTCCTGGAAGTACACATCGGGGCAGGCATGAGTGGGACTGGGTCATTCCCAGTATGCTTCAGCTAACGCAGGTGTTAGTGATTCATGCTCTCCTGGAAGTGCACATCGGGGCAGGGATGAGTGGGACTGGGTCATTCCCAGCATGCTTCAGCTAGTGGAGGTGTTAGTGGCTCATGCTACCTGCGCTTGATGCTGGTAGAGCAGGTGCAACTAACACCACCTCACTGCAGAACAGGTTTGCTACTTTAAAGCACAATGTTACTGTACTAACTGCAGGGGCATGGATGTACATGCCACCTTGGATCTAACTAGAAGCCCTGCATCAGTAACATGGCCCACACACATGTTACCAGCACATGGCTTAGTTAAGATACACCAAAGTGTGTTATTTGCCGCCAAGCCCATTGCATAAAAATTAACTCTGTCTCAAATGATTTTTATTTATTTAGCAAGCATTTGTATACCGCTCCTTCCAGCGATCAGAAGCGGGGAAGATTACATGGATAAAGCTGTCGAATCAAGACAGAATAATTTTGATTTGTACATAAAGATTCAAAAGGTTAGCACGTCACGCAGAAAATTATCTATTTCTAAGCTAAGGGGATGATAATTTACATATGTACATTTATACATTACAGGTTTCTGGGGAGCTGTGGAGGAGTTGCCCCTCATGCGAATTTAGTACAGGTTGAAATGACTTTGAAATAGGTGGGTTTTTAGTTTCTTTCTAAAGTCGGCTATATCAATGCTGGCTCGTAGGTCGGGTGGGAGTTGGTTCCATAGTGTCGGTGCTGTGTATGAGAAAGCCCTGTTACTAGTGATTTTTTTGACTGATCTGATATCTGTTGGAGTGTGGAGGGTGTTGGAATTGATGGTTCTCCTGTTTCTGTTGGATGGTTGCAATCTGATTAGGGTGTCGAGGAAGGATGGTGCTATGCTGTGGATGAGTTTGAAGGTGGTCGTCAGTATTCTGTATTTTGTGCGGGCTGCTATGGGGAGCCAGTGTAGCTCAATTAGTACTGGTGTAATGTGTTCAGTAAGACTTTTCTTCATGATGATCCCGGCAGCTACATTTTGTGCCATTTGAAGGATGTTCAGGGTTTTCTTAGGAAGTCCTTGAAGAATGGCGTTGCAATAGTCGAAATGTGGCATGATGAGTGCTTGAGCAACGGATCTGAAGTCGTGGGGATCAATAATATTCTGTATGGGTTGTAGAGCTCTCAGTTTGTAGAAGACTGCCCTGTTGGTTTTGCACAAGTGAGTTTCCATTTTTAGGTCGCAATCAAATGTAACTCCTAGATATTTTCTTTCTTTCTTTGATAAGTGTTGTTGCACAGGGTTATTGATGTAGGTGGGTCAAAATTTGCTTTCCTTGAGATATACATCACCTCAGTTTTCTTGTGGTTGATTGTCATGCTGCTTTGTTGTAACCAGTTTTGCATCTCGCCAAGACATGTTTCGAGTGAGCTGTAGTCTGGGTTGTCAGTGTCAAGTTGTGTGTACAGCATAATGTCATCGGCATAAATGTGGTAGTTGATTTTATGCTGTGTAAATATTTTGCATAGTGGTTGCATATATACGTTGAAAAGGAGTGCTGAGAGTGCAGAGTCTTGTGGTAGTAAATGACCTCCAAAATAACATCAGAAACATAAACATCTATTTTATAATGTGACATACAGGACTTTGTTCAAAACAAAAAAACTTAAGTCATAGCCAAGAGGAGGAGGTTGACAAGTACCATTTATTTTATTATTATTTTATTTACAGTCTCTTATATACCGCACTATTCATCATCAGCGCGGTTCACATGGAACAAAATGCTCAGTACATTTAACACGTATGAGTTTACAGGTAACAGGGCATAAATAACTTGGACAACCGGGGTAACTATATACAAAACATACTACATACTACATACCATGAATAAAACTGATAAATCCTAAGATCTGAAGGCCTCATAAATAATGACTACTGTCACCGCTTTATGGAATGACGACAAAACTAAGAACATGAGATATGTCATACTGGGTCAGACCAAGGATCCATCAAGCCCAGTATCCTGCATCCAATAGTGAGCAATCCAGGTCTTCTATAACCTCTAAAAGGAGTATATCCTACATTCTAGGAACTAGCTAAATTCAAAGTAGACAAAGCAATAGGACTGGATGGGATGCATCCAAGAATACTGAAGGAACTTGGGACATTCTAGCAGCTCCACTAGCTGACCTTTTCAATGTCTCTTTGGAGTCGGGAGTGGTGCCTGAGGACTGGAGAGAGGTACATGTGGTACCTTTACAGAAAAGCGGAAGTAAGGATGTGGTTGAAAACTACAGACTGGTTAGCCTAACGTCTGTGGTGAGTATGTTATTGGAAACACTGCTGAAAGAGAAAATAGTGAGGTTTCTGGAGTCTAATAGATTACAGGGTTAGTGGCAGCATGGATTCATCAGAGGCAGGTCTTGTCAGACAAATCTGATTGATGTCTTTGACTGGGTGACCAGGGAGTTGGATCGAGGGAGAGCCCTAGATGTGATGTACTTGGGTTTTAGTAAAGCCTTTGACACCGTTCCACACATGCAACTTATAAACAAACTAGTTCACTAATTACTGACCCATCTGCAGGCAGAGAAGTTTCATCATGAGCCTCTTATGCAGGAGAGTTTCAAAGGCTTTGCTGAAGTCCAAGTAAATTACATCAGCGCACTCTCTCTATTTCTATTCACCCAAGCCAAAAAAAATATCTGAACAACGGTCTCAACATCCTACATTCAATTAACTTCAAATGGAATAGAATATTATACAGGGGATGGAAGTTAATGATTGTTAAGTTCTAAAGATGGTTTTATTAGTACAAAACGCACAACCACTTTCATAGGACCATCCAATCTACCCTCTAAAACAGATGTAACTATTAAATTACCCCACCTTTTTACTAGTCATTATGGGCAGAGATCATAAAGACACCTTATGGGGTCTGTTTCCGCATGAATAGATTAACAGGGCCAGTTACCATACTTACCACAGCTTAATTTATCATGATCCGCAGGTTAGAAACACAAGCAATAAATGAATAATGTAGCTTGTGATCAACCTTGTAAGCTGTGTTATTCTTCTACCCTGGAATACTGGGCTGCAAATACATGGCCTGATGTACCTGGGCAGCTTTTCTTAAAGGGGCTGGTGTGCAAAAAAAACAAACTGTGCACCCCCTTCTCTCTTCCCCTCAAAGCAAATATGTCCCCACCTCTGAGTGCCCACCCCTATAAGGCACCATGCAGATTTTTCTCTCTTGAAGAGCCCCCAACCATCCATAGGCCACCTTGAGCCTACTTTCAGGAATCTCTGCTGGTCTGGAGGAGTGAGGCAGGGGTGATGGGGTTAAAATGGCATCCATGATCCCTAGCCATAGTCTTGCAGTACTATTGCTAGGGGTCAAGCTGCCCATATAAGGTCCTTAGACCACCAGACATTCATGAATCTATTTATTTATTTGTTAGTGCTTATTTACCGCCTTTCGTGAAGCAAAGCGGTTTACAAGGAACTCAAAACTGAAACAGTAACATTTAACAGAGTTGACATAATTAACAGGATGAGGAGGATATTTGGGGGGAATATATTTACTTCTACTACTGTCCTATAAGTGCCTTCATTCAGCTGCTCCTCACTACCTTTCATCTCTTATCTCTCCCTACACCCTCTTAGGGAACTCCGCTTTTCTGGCAGATCCCTTCTATCTGTACTTTTTCTTCCACTGCCAACTCGACTTTGATCTTTCTACCGTGTTGCTCCTTATACCTGTAACAAACTAGCTGAGTCAGTATGCCAGGCTCCATCTGTGGCCCTGTTCAAATCCAGGCTAAAAACTCATTTCTTTGAGACTGCTTTTGAATCCTGATTCCCCCTAGTCTCCCCTTCACCTCCTATGTGCTTCTTTACTCTTCCCTTCGATATATCCTACAGTAGTTGTTGTGTTATCTGTCTTGACTAGACTGTATACTCTTATGAGCAGGGACTGCCTCTTACATATCTCTGCATAGTGCTGAGTATGCCTTCTAGCGCTGTACAAATGATAAGCAGTAGTAGTAATATTAGACCCTTAGACTGGTTTTTTTTTGTGTGTCTGCCCCTTTAAGATAGTGCCTGGGAGCATCAGGCCATGTGTTAGTGACCTGATACATCCAGGTGGAAAAATAACGCTAGCTTTGAGCTGGCATTATAATGCCAAGAATAGCACAGTTTCTGCTGTTCAATGTAAACTGTGTTATTGAATTTGCATCATAATGAAGTGTTTTGCATGCATTTGCATCTCTTTATGAAGTACTGCACATTACGGCAAACTAAAGTGCATTATGGTAAAATAACACACGTTTTTGCCCTTTAATGCATGTTAAGGGGTAAATATCATGTGTTATTCCCTTAACACACTTTGGCAATTACCCTCCCAAATCTCCTCAGTAGTCACTAGATGGAAGTCTACTAGGGTTGTGCACAGGAAAAAGAATTTTGGTTTATTTTGGGATTTTTCCCAGATGTAGGGTTTTTTGGGGGGTTTTTTGTTTGTTTCACAGATTTGTGTTAATATGAACTTTAATGATATAGGAAGTTGTGGAAATCAATTGTGCATGAATTATTTTGATTAAACCTTGTTAAATCAATTTTACACACTTTAAATGCTTTAAGTCATGCCAGTGCCGGTACCGGTGGAGCTGTCTGTCACGGTACCAAGGGCGTGGAGAAGCATCTGTTGTAAGAGTTGCTTGGGGTAGGGGTTGCTGAAAGGGGGACCCCAGCAACAGGTTTTGAGTGGACTTCCACCACTGGAGAGACAAAATGAGGCGACTTGTGTTTGCTATTTTGTCTGACAGGCAACCTTATGCCTGGGAAACCAACAAGGAAAACAGCACAAGCCACTCAGGGCTAAGCAGAAACAAAAACAGGAGAGTGGCAGGTTCACACACAACACCTTTATTGAACAAATAATAGGTGGCCTAAACCCAACACAGGACCGTGTTTCATGGTATACTTCATCAGGGGTTATCAGGGCACACTAAAAAACATATAAATAATACAATTATAAATTATCAAATAGACACAATTGAAACCGTACTTTAAAATAAAAGGCTAAAAACAATATATTATAAAAAAAAAACAATAATAAAATTAGAAATTGCACATTAAAAAACTTTGGCATACTATTCCATAAGAGGCTTTGGTCTCAAATGAAACACAAAACATTTCTAATGTCTAATGTGTCCCATAAAAACAATGCCTGGGTCCATTGGGTGGATAAAGTCCACTGAGCTGCCCTCATGTGAAGGCGAGCATATGGTACCACATGCATGGTGGATGCCATGTGGCCTAGTAACTGTAACATTTCTCGAGCAGTTAAAAAGGGCTTTAGGACTGCTTGAGAAGCTAATTGCACCAAGCGAAGGCAACGGGCTTGGGGAAGGTAGGCCCTTGCCTTTGTGGTATCCAGTAGGGCTCCTATGAACTCTAGAGACTGAGTAGGAGTTAGACTGGATTTTGGGATGTTTATTACCAGCCCTAAATACTGAAGGATACGCATTGTTCAGGATAGAGAAGTCTTGGCCTCTTACTGTGTTGGAGCTCGAATGAGCCAGTCGTCCAAGTAAGGGAAGACGAATATTCCCAGAGTGCGTAGAAATGCTGCTACCACAGCCATGCATTTCGTGAACACCCTTGGTGCAGAGGCCAGACCAAAAGGAAGCACCCTGTATTGGTAGTGCTTTCCTTGAAACAGGAACCGAAGGAACCTTCTGTGGGTTGGATGGATGAGAACATGGGTGTACGCATCCTTGAGATCTAGAGAACAAAGCCAATCCTGATTCTGAAGGTATGGAAGCAGAGCTCCGAGAGAAATCATTTAGAATTTCTCCTTGACAAGGAATTTGTTCAATTCTCTGAGATCTAATATAGGTCTGTTTACCTGTTTACCCTGTTTTCTTTGGGATAAGAAAATAAGGGGAATAGAACCCTGTGCCCTGTTGATGAAGAGGCACTTCTTCTATTGCCCCTTGGGCAAGAAGGATGGTAACCTCCTGACCTAACAGGTCGATGAGAGAGGTCAGAGAATTGAATTGCTTCACTATTGTGGGAGGGGGCATGCTTGAAAAATGAAGTTTGTACCCCTCTCTTATGATGGAGAGTGTCCAATGCTCTGCTGTTATTTGCCCCCATCTGGGAGCAAAATGGCATAACCTTCCTGGAATGGTAGACGGTTCTGGTCCTTCCAGAGCCAGAAAGGCTAAGTTCTCTAGCTGAAAGTCAAAGGCCCTGAGGAGGCTGAGGCTGCTGGGCCGGTTGAGGCCTAGCAGCCTTTGCTTTCTTCTGTTTGGGTGGTTGCTGACGTTTAGTTGAAAACTGACCTGCAGAAGATGCCTGCTGACCATAAGCAGGATAAAATCTTTTATTTTTAGAAAAAGGTGTTTTCTTGAACAACTTTTTACTAACAGGATCAGCAGTAAACTTGGATAGTCTATCCAAAGTGGAATTTTCAGCATCCATTTCATTGGTTTTTTCTTGCCAATCTTTACCAAACAGGTTCTCACCAGTACAAGGGATATTTCCCAATTTATCTTGTACCCAGAGCTCTAAATCAGATGCTTGGAGCCAAGCAATTCTGCGTGCACCTATGGCAATAGCCGAGGTTCTGCTTATACATTCAAAGCAGTCGAAGGCTGCACGGTTGGAGAATTTAGAGACATCTTGGGCATGTTTGAGCCAAGTGAGAAACTCCTGCCTTTGATCCTCAGAGATGAAAGGACTTAAAGTCTGTAGATGATCAGTAACTTCCTTTAGGAACATTCCCATGTAGAGACTATAGGAACTGATTTTTGCAGCAAGCATGGAAGCTTGAAAGACTCTACATCCAAAAGCATCCAGAGTTCTGCATCCACGTCCTGGAGGATTAGAGGCATGTCTTTTTGCACTTCTAATCCTTCTCATAGCAGATTCCACCACAATAGAGTGGTGAGGAAGCTGAGTTTTATGGAAACCAGGACAAGGAGGGACACGATACATAGTATCTAACCTACGAGAATGAGGAGAGGTGGTAAGAGGTGTTTCCCACATCCTCAACATGAGATCATATAGAATCTCATGAATGGGTAGGGTAGCTGCCTCCTTAGGAGTTTTGGGATATTGTAAAATATCCAACTCCTTGGTCCTTGGCTCTGTCTCAGGGGCCACAGTGATGGACAGACCCCGAGCCACCTCTCGGATGAAGTCTTGGAAAGACATGTCCTCTGGAGGAGACATCCTGCGTTTAGGGGAGGAGGACTTCTGTGGAAGAATCATCGCTGAATCGACAGAACTTTCAGGGTCCTCAGATTCTTCTGAGGAATCGAAGTATCGTCTGTCTGGATGCTCCTGCAGAGCCCGATACCCATACCGAGCAAAATCGGTATCGGGAATAACCGGTACCAGGGAATTGGTACCGGCGGGCATCGGAGGACAGGGTACCGGCATAGCAGACACCGATGCCGATGTCGATGCTATTGGTACCGGTTGTGATACCGATACCGATGCCGGTGCCAGTGCCAGTACTGGTGGAGTTATCTGTCGCGGTACCAAGGGCGTCGATGCCACAAGAAAAACCGCTAGACTGCGTTCTATGGACAGAATTCTCTGGTCCATAGACGCTGCCAATGCCTGGAAGTCGGTACCGGTGGAAACCGCCGATACCCCAGAGCATGGCACCAGGAGATCTGTCGAGGCCGAGCCATCGAGAATATCCTGGAACCCCGATGATGGTGCTTTGGAAGCCAAAGCCTCCCGCCGGGGTAATTTTGCCGGTGCAGAATCCTCGAGGGCAACGCCAGAGGCATCTCGATGTTTAGAAGGAGATCTACCCTTCGAGGACCGGCTGGATTTATGTTTAGTTACCTGAGATCCATGGGAAGAAGAAGAAGCCCTGGAAGATGTCGATGCCACCGAAGCCACATCAGAGGGAAACAGGGTACTGAGCTTAGCAGCTCGGTTCTGTCGACCTCTTTTAGACATCATAGCACAGGACACACAATCTGTGATGGAGTGGTCAGGACCTAAACATTTTAAACACCATTCATCGGTGTCGGTGACGGAAATGGTACCGCCACATTTTGTGCACTTTTTAAAACCTGAAGCAGGTTTTTCCATGTTAAGGAAATTTTTGGGGCCTAAGGCCCAAAAAGGCGGGTGCACCTGAAGAAAAGGAAAAAACAGATAAATTATTTTTTAAATAGAAAAGAAAGACCGGCAGTACCGGTAGAGCGTCAGGAAAGGCAGACGCTACCACAAAAAGAAATAAAGAAATAAGGAAATTCTTCTGCGGTGACAGGAACACAACCTGCTGGCTCCGTGGAAAAAGAAGAACTAAATTCTACTAACCAGGGTACAGGATTGCTATTTGTGAACCACGAGGGACTAAGGCACTCTGGACTGTTACAGTTTCCCTGATACTCAGCATCTTATTCAAGAAATGGGAGGCCACCTTCATACTTTTCCTGAGGAGGAATCAAAAGTTCAGAATTTGAGACAGAGTATGAGAGGAAATTACTATTCACCAAGCTTTACTTCCCAAAGACAAAGAACAAGAGACAAACCTTAGCACTCGTATACCATGCCCTATATCTTTATGGAGTATTAGAAAAAGATGGTCAGTGCCATTCAGTTGCTTTTCAGGCAAAGAAATTTGCAATAACATATTTTCAGATAAACAGAAATGTTACCAAATAAATAACAGCCACCATTACGTTGTCTACCTTAACAATTGCATAAAAGTATTTACTAACAGGAGATGATAGGATTAAGACTATAATGCCTAGCTTTTAACGATGACATTTTTCAGAGCTTGTAAAGGTTTTCAGTACAAACATGACTGGAATGTCGATTGTATTGGCCATTCTGAGGAACAGTTCTGCTTCAGAAAGTTGCAAGGCATTTAAAAGAGAACTGCCAGAAACTAGACTGTAAGCATGCAAGTTATAGAACGCAAAAACTTAGCTATTCAACTAAATACAAAATATTTTTCTTCTTCAAAGATTTCATGTAACAGCTTTTGTAGAATTCAGATAATGCATAGAAAATTGTTTGGTGCTTGATTTATGATGTTTTTCCATAGACACAGAGTGGGAAAGAAGCCTTAGTAATTCAGTTCCTTTGTTAACTAACAATGGCTTCTGTTTTGCTAAGCTGTGGCAGCACAGTGTGTTCCTGCACCGTTTTATCACAAAAACATTTGGGGGTGGGGATTTGTTACACTGTGGAACTTGAATATTTCACTTTTAGGAATCCCATGGAGGTACTAGCTATGCCTGTTGCCGCATCAGGTATAAGTTGTGCAGTGCAACACCTGCTCCTGGTGTCATCATATTAATTTTTATAGGGGTAGTATGTGCTGAGTGGCACCCTCTCACGCTCACAAGCACCTTCTCCGTCCAATTGGAAATGACCCTTCAGGTTCCACTTCCAAATTACAGTCTCTTCAACATATGAATTCAGTTTATTTCCACCACTAGGCAGTCCAGATGTCCGCCTAAGGCAGCGGAACTTGGAGGCAGCAGTGAAGCCTGACAGTTACACCTTAAAGTGCGCAGTATCACCCACCTCGTTCCTCTGCTGCTACTGCTGATGCCATCACCCCCTTCCCTCTATCCTCCTGCCAGGCCAAGCAGGGCTACAAAGGTGAAACCCAGCATGGAAGCTGGACTTGCGGCACCTGCATGCACTGGTTTTCAGCTGCGTCCCAACCCCTTTCAATAGGACGTGTCGGGGGAGGGGGCAGGATACAACTGTGTGCAGAAGCTGCTCTGAATTTCATTTCTGCAGCCTCGCTCGGCCCGGTGGGAGGATGGAGGTAACAGGGCAGCAGCAGAGGGAAGAGGTGGATGATGCTGGACATTGGAAGAGGGGGTGGAAGAGAAGGGCAGGAGATATGCTGGATATCGGGGAGGGGAATAGAAGGGTATATTGGACATTGGGGAAGGGGACAAGAGAAGGGCAGGAGATATGCTGGATATCGGGGAGGGGAATAGAAGGGTATATTGGACATTGGGGAAGGGGACAAGAGAAGGGAAGGAGATATGCTGGATATTGGGGAGGGGAAAAGAAGGGTATATTGGAAATTGGGGAAGGGGACAAGAGAAGGGAAGGAGATATGCTGAAGCTGGGTGCTGAGGAGTTTGGGGAAGAGAAGGGCAGAAGAGATACTGGATGGTTGGGGGGAGGGGAAGAGAACAGAGGGAGAGACTGTAGGGGGTTGTAGGAAGTGATGGTAGACTATGGTTGGAGCATGACTGAAGATTTGCCAAGGGCATCAGATACCACTAGGCTAGTCTTGCCTCCCCCTAAATATTCTCCCCTATTTGGACACTTCTTTATATAGTTTAAAAAAAGTGTAACCCTTCTAAGGGCAATAGCAATCCCTGCTTGTTCCTGCCTCATTTACACTAGAATCCAAAGTTCTGTCACTCGTACAAGAAATGATTGTGACCCATTCTTGCACCTATGTGGCCCCATCTCTTTTTAATTGGGTAAAAGAGGGTCCAAAGCAGTGGTGCATTAGAGGGCACAGTTTGGAGATTTGGAGCAGGATTTAGCAAAATGGAAGATCAATCGCTTCGCCCAAATTTTCCAAGCTGAGATGTACAGTATGCAATTATGCATATTAGGTTCAAAGGTACAGAAATCAGAAGGGGAGTAACAGCTCTTTTCTTACCACCTGGATTCATGAAATATCACCAACAGCATACAGGAATGTATGGTGGAGGGATGAGAATTGTTTGTCAATATCTGCATTCTCTGATTTTAGTGCCTATTCAACAAAGGATTAGAAAAGAGGGGGTTTTTTCTATTCAAGTTAGAGGAAGTATACAGGAATTGTATTGAAAATCATGCCTCAAAGAAAGAGAATTTAATTTAATGAATCTTATAGGGAAAATTTTAATATAATTCCCTTATCTCTTTATTTATAGATGATTTTTAATCTTCAAATTGAATCTAGTATTTTTCAATGCACTTTACTGTTTTGAGGTACTAAATCCTCACTAGGCTATTTGCCAGTTACTGAAAGTCCAGACCCAGCTGGCAGAACATATGTCAGATGTTGAGAATGGAATCTAATTGCATCTTTAATATTCAGTGCTTTGGTTGGACCACTTTGGGGTTCAATTTAATCTTTCCCGTGGATGTGTGTTACCTCAAAGGAAGAGAATTCTCAAGGATTATTATGGCATGAAAAATATTAACCTGATGAAAATATTAGAAAATCTGTCATAATTAGTTGGCCTTTTACTAAAGTATGATAAGTAGTTACTGCATGAGGTAGCACACGCTAACTCTTACTGCACGGGCGTGTTAACCATTACCATGATGGAATAACAATATAATATTAATTCACACAGTGCTTCAGGTGCAGAAAACAAGTGTGCAGCCATTAAAGGAGTGGACTAGCTGATGCTTAGAATGGTTGGCCCATGCCCTGTGCCCTACTGATGGTGTATAGAGCACCCAAAATTGAGGCAGTACTTTGAGGGAATATTCGATAGATGTTTGAAAATTCCTAACATGGAACTGCCAGAAGAAAGGCCTGGCAATCTTCTTCTGCTCATACTGCTAAGAAAACCCAGGAGCTACTGGGTTACTAGGAGTCAGCACTGACATGAAGGCATACGTGAACTGCTTAAATAATAATTAAATAATGATCAGACTAGCTGATTTGAATTACTAAAATCATTACATTTTTCCTTCTAACTGCCCAAGGCACACTAGTGAGAATCAAACCCAGCTCTGATAGTTACCAAGCCAGTGCTTTAGCCACTAGGCTATTCCTCCACTCCCAGAGGGAACATGGAAGCATAAATGCCAATCTGTATTGAAGGAAATGTATACAGATGAGTTGAAAACATATCATAGTAAAGTAAAAGAAGTGAAGAAGTTTTTTTGCAGAGAAGCTAATAAAATCTTTGAATACATCTCAGGAACTTTTTAATTTGGTTAATGATCTCCAACAAAAACCTGAACAGGTAATGGAGGTTGGGATAGCCTAGGGAAATTAATTTTCTAGGGCTGAAGAATTTTCACATTTTTGTTTTAGAATAAAATTACAGCAATTTATTCTTCTCTGCAGGGTCAACAAATTGGGAATGAAAGGGAACCGAATAATTGTAGGGGTATGCTTAAGTGGACCTTTATTTGGGTGCTAGTGGGTTCACAGGAAGCTTAACTATTAGAACATAAACTGCTTAAATTTTTCCAGTTGACTGATGATTGTTTGTTTTTGTTATCTATAATGAAACCTAGAGGCTTACCTTTAGGCATTATTCCAGCAGGTCTAATGAGGATATTGCAAAAAAGAGCTAGCATCATCCTTTATGTTGATTATGAATTCTTCTTTACAAGATGACACAGTCCCAACGTTTTGGAAGAATTCTGTTGTATGCCAATTGTGAAAGATAGATCTATTAGTTCTTTTGTAGTGTCTCAATCTATAGGCCAACTAGCTTGTTACCTTTTGTGAATGAGATGGTAGAACAGGTAGTGACTAGGTATCATAAAACTTCTCCATCCAAACCTCAGATTTCAACAACTGTACCCGTTATACCTGTAGACATGCACAATCCAAGTTTAATAGTTATGTATAATTCAAGCTGTGTATACATAATACCTGTAGATATGTGTTACCTATGTTACATTGTTATGTATAATCCAAGTTCAGTGTCTCTGTTATAATGTAAGCTTCTCAGTTAATGTTCAATGTAAACCGCTTTGCATATATGATAAAGTGGTATAAAAATCCTGTTACATAAATAAATAAATATATAAAATCTCACAGATATTTTGACAGAGGGATGCTCTTGTTGGTTGACAAGTGGTTTTCCATGCCGGATTCAGAACAGAGACCGCCCTGGTAGATACGATGAGGAGAGGTTTAGATCAGGGTGGAGAAGGTCTGATTGTGATCCCTAGATTTGCAAGCAGCGTTTGATACAATAATATAGTATATTATTTAAAAGATTAAAAGAAATGGGCATAGTTCAGAACTCACTGGAATAGTTTTGATCCTTCTTAGAAGCTCGAACTCAGAAAGTACATTGCATGCTGAGTTGGGGAGCTGCCTTCTCCACTATTAGATTGTCAAAACCAGGGGTCTAGCTTGTCCTCAGTATTATTCAATTTATATATGCAGCTTTTAGGGTTAGCATACTATGGGGGTTATTTTAGAAACCCTATTCATGCTTTGGATGTCTGAGAATGGGCATAGAGATGTCCACTACATGGAGATATTCCTGGACCCATTTTAGAAGCCAGTTCTGAAGATGCCCCAGCATGAGGGCATCCAAGGCAGAACGGGGGCATGGTGAAGATGTGCCTGGGGCATTCTCATCAATGTAGATGCCCTCACCCAGTTTCAGTAATGCCCTGAATGTCCTAAACTGCATCACAGTTTATACCTGCTCCAGCCATGAATAAGCATTGGCAAAGTGCTAATTTTATCATCCAGACAAGTAGAAGGTATGGAGAAGGAGGTACACTCATATCCCCTATAATATCCACTGCTGGAGAATTCCGGCTCATGTTTCCATTTGTCCATGCCAATGGACATCCCTGTATGCAACCTTGCATGAGATGGATACCCCTTCCCATGGTTTCATAGCAGGGATGTTCATGTGTTTGCTGGAACATGCATCTATGTCAGGGACATCTATGTTTCCAATATCAGACAAAAACATAGATGTTCCCAGCATTTTTCTGCACGTTCGGCCTTGAATGTTCCTGATTGCACTTGGAGGTCCTTTCTAAAATGCCATTTCACATGTATGCGAATCATCTGCAGATTTATGTTTACACAAATTAGAGATGATGTAGTAGCTAAGGTGAATGAAGAGCTCCATGAAATAGTTAAATTGTTATGGAGTTATAAGTTGAAATTAAATCATTCTAAGGCTGAGCTGCTGTGGTTGCATAGACCATGTACTGTATCACCTTAGATTGATCGCTCTGTTGATGATGTTTTACAGACAAATGATAAAATTAGATTTCAGGTGTGATATTAGAGTCTTCTCTTACTAAGAGGAGATGGATTGTAAATGTGGTGACTACTGGAGATTCTTGGACCATTACAGGAACCTGACAGGTACTTGTGACCTGGATTGATTACTTTTGGAAACAGGATACTGGGCTTGCTGGACCTTTGGTCTGATCCAGCATGGCATTTCTTATGTTTTTATGTTCACTTTATGTAGAACTGCATACTGTAAGTATCAATTGCATAGGTTACAATTTTTGCAAAACACTGCAACCCAATTAATTACTGGTACTAGACTGTGTGACAATATGCAACCTGTTATAAAAGAACATCACTGGCTTCCTTTTGAACTGGATTGATTGCAAAATTTTGTTTTTGATTTTTAAAATACTGCATAATATGGTGCCTATGTCATTAGAAACTCACATTCATTGGTATAGACCATCAAAGGTCTTGTGTTCATAACAGAAGAGTTTGCTTGCTGCACTGAGTTGGGTATGGTTGCTAAAGACTAGGAAATGTGCATTTTCATGTGTTGCTCCAATGCTCTGGAACAAGCTCCCAATGGAAGTTAAAGAGGATAATGATATTCTACATTCTATGCATTTGAAATGAAACATAATTGTTTTAATTTTAGTGTAAACTGATTTAATGTAAACTGATATTGTGTAATGGGGTGGGAATTGAGTGGTTATGTAGGGTGGCAAGTAGCTGTGATCTGCACCTTGCAGTTAGCACATGGTAACTTACTAAATGTGGTCACCCCTGCAAACAATATGGATTTACTTATTGCTTTGTATTTAGTACTTATCAAACTGTAAAGAACATTTCTCTGAGGTAAGTGTAGGGGAAGGGCCCAAATATTTTACTTTGCAGAAGCTTTGCAGTTACTGTGTAGTAATTTGGGCATTTACTTCATAGTAACTGCAAAATCTTACTTCACTTTAGTGAAAGGGTCACTTGGATATCTTTCTGTCTTGGCTATCATTAAATTTATTTACATTCTCTTATATACTGCACCAGTGTGGTTTACATTGAACAAACTGAAATTACATTGAACAGGGCATTATAACTTGGAGATAATTATTTTACAGGGAACATGGGCTATGGAGGGTTAAGTGGCTTGCCCAAGACCACAAGGAGCACCTGTGGGACTAGAAACCCCAGTCTTTCTGGCCCAAGGTTGCTGTCCTCTAGTGGGATTTGAACCCCTGACCTTCTGGCCTGAAATACCTTGCCCCAACCACTAGGCCACTCCTCCAATGAAAAGGCTACCTTGTGGAGATATAATTCTGAGTTCCATTGCACTAATTGAAGATGTTCCCAATATTGCAATGAAAGAGGAAGTACAATTAGTAGAAGATTTCAATTTTCTAAATGTGATTGGCTACATTGTTATGCAGAAGTAGAGGGATCCTAGATTCGCTGAAGGGAGAACTGTTTGGACAACTGGTAATGGAACCTATGCAGGAGGGTCCAAACTGGACTTGGTGCATACAAATGGGGAGCATGTTTCTGATGTTCTAATGGGTGATTATCTGACATGCAGAGATCACCAAATGCTGAGTTTCAATATTAGAACACAGGTGGAGTTGGTTCATTCAAAAGCAAGGAAAAAGTAACTGCAAAAATGGGGGAATGCTTCAAGGAGTTGTTAAACTGAATGGGAATATTTGGGGGGAGTAGAACAAAAATGGGTAAAACTGAAAGGAAATATTTTAAGGGTAATAAATTCAGGGGGGTAGCCCGAGGGTGATGCGGGGCCATGTGTGGAGACTCACTACAGAGCCTCATTTGCATAAGTATTTGCATATCTGCAGGCCTTTTTTGCATATATTTTTTCCTAACAATGACAACAGGACTTATTTGATTAGTGCTATGACCTTTTTAATAATAATGAGGGAATCTGCAATATGAGAAAAAAAATCCTAGTAGCTATGAATTCATATCACAGTGCTCAGGCCGGATTAGACTGTGCCAGAATTGGAAGGCTAGAAATCAGCAACAGTGAAGCTATCAGGCCACAAATGAAATTTAAAATGAGATATTCCCTAAAAATTTGAGATTTCCTTGAACCTGAACGAACAGACTTCTTTGAAATTTTTAAGAACAGTCCAGCAGCATCAAGAACACAAAACTGCAAACCTTAAATTCTATCCATATTCCAGTACTCCCCACGAACACACTGCCGTTGACTCCACACAGGAAACAACAAAAAAAGTGAAAGTCACAGCACAGGACCTATAGAGCAAATCTACCATTCCATAACAGCACTAACTTACAAAACTTCCGCAACAAGGAGCTAAGGGTAGCGCCATAAATATTGCTGTGAGCTCTAGAAGAGCCTTCATCTACAATGACAACTGAACAAACCAGATTACTACAGAGCCATATATAGAAACTCATTGCTAACAAAATACCTGGCCTCAGTCACATAATTAGAACATAGATTGACCAAAATTAGAAATATGTAGACAAAACCTATACTGCAATTCCAAGAAGCCAGTCCTGCATGCAGTGCAACAGCAGTGAAACAGAAAGAGCTGCATATAAAGACAGCATGGTAATTAAAAAACGGACATATTCCAAACACTAAATTGAAAATAAAATTATTTCTTCTACCTTTATTGCCTGACCATTTTATTTTTATGACTTAATTTGTTCCAATCTCTTTTTCAAATTCCTTGTCTCTATTTCTTCTCTCTCCTCCTTTGCTACATGCCTGACTTTGATCTTTCCTTTTTGACTCTTTTTTCCATTTCTCTCTCCTCTGCCTCCAAATCCACACTTTGCTCCTCCCTTTTTTCTTAGCCTCCACTCCTTAATCTCACACTTTTCCCCTCTCACCTGCCAGATTTCCATCTCCCATTCTTCCCCAACTCTCTAGCACTCCCATTGCTCTTGCTGTCTCTCTCATTCTGTTGCCTATCTCTACATTCTGCCCTCTCTCCCTCAAACTTCATCTGATCACATCTTCAGTCCTAGCCCTTGTCATTCATCCCTCTCTGGCCCCCAGCTCACTATTCAGTCTCTCACCCCTAACTCAGTGCAATGTGTACCTTTGAGTCAGTGCTGATTAGCAGTTCCTGGGTTTTCTTGGCAGGGTGATCAGAAGTAGATTGCCAGGCCTTTCTTCTGAGGCAATGGAGGGTTAAGTGACTTTCCCAAGGCCACAAGGAGTGCTAGTGGGAATCAAACCCTGATCTCCTGGTTAGCAAGCCAGTGCTATAACCAATAGGCTACTCCTCCACATCCATACCCTGCTCAACCTCCTATTATTCTCTTTCACCCCTGCCACATTTTTCCCCTCTCTCTCCTTCTTCAGAGATATATTCCTTTTTACGTCTCTCAAACTTTCTCTGGTTCTCTAGATCATTCACTCAGTACCATCTCCAGTGTCGGCTCCCTTCTAGTCCTTCCTCCCTGCTCTGCATGAGCCACAGTCCTAGCCTAACTCCTCTCTCCCCAGCATCGGTCACCCCTACTTATACAGTTGTGGAAGCATTTTCCTTTGCTCCTACAACTTTGCTGCCTTAAAAGCCACTGGACTGCGGTGTTTCTAAAGGCAAGTACCAGTATTTCCTATTTTTTGAGAGAAAAAGGAAATACTTTCTACTGCCTTCAGAATGCTGCTGTCCAGTGGCTTTTAAGGTAGCACAGCTGAGGGAACATAGGAAAATGTTCCCACGGCTGTGTACAGTGGCTTCAAAGGGCAAATCAGTGAAGGAGGCTTTTGACGCCTTTACAATTTGTGCACTGTATACCATTCCCTCACTGGCTTGCCTGTTAAGCCAGCAGTATGGGAAAAAGGAGGCAAAGACCCTATGTGGCTGCAGATGAGATTAACATGGGGCCTCCTGTTTAGTAGGGCTCTGTGCCAACAACTTGCTTGCAAATGCATAGGGCTAGTTCCTCTGTTGTTCCATCTCTCGCTCTATTACTTTATGGCACACCAATTTCTTTGACAACTTCCTTTACCTATCTAGGAGTCTTATTGGATAGTGCACTCAAATTCCTTGACCACATTGCTTTGTGGTGTTCCTTCTACACTCCCTGTCAGATTAGAACCATCCGCCCATTCCTCTCCACCTCTGTTCTAACTATGCTTTTTATCTCATTAGACTTAGCATGTCTAGACTACTGCAATATGGTCTACATAGGTCTCCCCATCTATCAGCTCAAACATTTATACATGGTTCAAAATACAGTCATCAGATTACTAGCTTATGCTTCTGAATCTGACCACATTACTTCCCATCTTATCCACTTTCAGTGGTCACACATCCAATATCTCAATCAGTACAAGATTCTCACACTGGTCCATAAGATACTCTATTCAGGTTCACCTTCATATCTTTCATCCAGCATCATTCCTCACACCCCTTCGGGTATCTTACATTCTATTCACTTGAACCATTTTTATCTTCCCCTTTCATGCCGTGTACGATATGAATCCACTGTCAATCTGCTTTTTATTTCCTCAGTCCAAGTTTATGGAACTCTCTTCTACTCAAATCTCTGCTTGGAGGTTTCCTACTCTAAATTCAAATAACTCCTCAAGACTCATTTCTTTCAATTAGCATTCAATCTAGCCTCTCAATAGTGCAGAACCCACCTTCCCCTATCTTCCTCCCATGACTTGATTATCTGCCACAGCCCCTGTCCCTCCTCCTTTATATTCCCTGTCCCATTGGCTTGTGTTTACTCCCTTCCAGTTTTTTGGGGGGATTTCCTTTCTGGGTTTCTGATGTTTTTATTGTACACCACTCTGCTGGTCTGAAGGGTGGTATAGCAGATTTATTGAACCATAAACTATAATAAACCTTTTTGTTAGGAAAGTAGATACAGGTACATGGAAAAGGAGGCTGCTATGGTTTTCAAAAGTAGTTGAAAATATAAGCAAAAGAATGTTAGCCTTCAAAAATTAAAAGACTGTGCTGAAAGAGGAAGACAAACAACAATATCTGGAGAAGTTAAAGGAAGTTGATAAAGTAGCCAGGAAAGCAAAATTGCAAATGGAAGAAAGAATAGTCAATAGAGTAAACAATAGGAACTTGACTTATTTAAGTTTGTTAGTGACAGGAGAAGGTGGAATTGTGAGACTCAAAGGTGAAGGAACAGATGAGGATAAAGTGGAATTACTCAACTATTTTTATTCAGTGTTCACAGTTGAAGGTCCTAGTTAGGGACATCAGAAAAAAACAAACACAAATAGGAAGGGAAGTGAGGTAGACCTTAAACTATTTTCAGAAGACTGTGTTTGTGAAGATATAGGTAAACTAAATATGGCCAAAGCAATGGAGCTGAATGGGGTTCATCCAAGGGTATTGAAGGAATATAGGGAAGTACTGGTGGCTCTGCTGATCTACCTTTTCAAAGCTTCTAGAAAGTCAGGAGTGATTCTGGAATACTGGATATGGATGAATATGATTCCTAGAGAAACACAGAAAAGCGAGCGGTGGTAGGTGGTCACTAGTGCTTTATTTAAATAACAGGGGCGTTTCTGTTATTTAAATAAAGCACCAGTGACCACCTACCACCGCTCTCTTTTCTGTGTTTCTCTACGATACTGCGAGAGGTTACTCCTCTTGTGTTTTCTGAATATGATTCCTATCCACATAAATGGCAGTCAGAAAGGGATTAGGAACTATAGAACAGTTAGTCTGATCTCTGTGATGAGTAAATTAATGGAAATGCGGTTAAGGTAGAGCATGGTGCATTTTCCAGAATCCAAGGGTTTTATGGGATCCAAATAGTGTGGCTTTCTAGAGGTAGGTCTCTTCAGACAAATCTGATTTATTTCTTTGACTGGAGAGCTAGAGATTTGAATCAAGGGAGACCGCTAGATGTAGTAAACCTAAGAGTGCAGCAAGGCCTTTGACATTATTCCACATCAGTGAATTATAGATCAACTGAGTGCCCTTAGGATGCACTCTAAATTGACTAGTTTAAAAACTGGTTGAGTGGGAGGCAACAAAGGGCAGACAGGGTGTTACCAGAGGTGCGCTGCTGAGATCGGTCCTCATTCCTGTTCTTTTTAACATTTTCGTAAGCTAGCGCGTGGAAGGTCTGCTAGGCAAGATACGTCTCTTTGTGAATAATACCAAAATCTGAAACAGGGTCGACACCCCCGAAGATGTGGATAACCTGAAAAGAGATCTAGTGAAGCCTGAAGAATGGTTTAGAATTTGGCATGATCATATATCTGGGCTGCAAAAATCCAGTGCAATGGTACAGTATAGAGGGTGAAGTATTTCAGTGCATGAAAAAAAAGGGGGATCTGTGGGAGATTGTATTGAATGACTTAAAGTGGTAAACAGGTAGAAAAGGTGATGGCAAAGACAGAAGTATGTAGAATGACCAACAGAAAAAAGGAGGTGATAGTACCCTTGCATAAGTCTCTAGTGAGAACTCATTTGTGGTACTGTATACAATTCCAGAGATCACATCTCTAAAAAGATATAAAGAGGATGGAGTCAGTCCAGAAGGCAGTGACTAAAATGATCAAAGTTTATTTGTCTTAAGGCATATGAGGATAAACGTAAAGATCTCAATATGTATACATTGGAGGAAAGGCGGGAGATGGTGATATGATGAGAGACATTTAAATACTTCCATAACATAAGTGCAAAGTAGGTGGCCCTCTTCCAGTTGAAAGGACATTTTGGAACATGGATTCATAAGATGAAGGTGGAAGAGGGTGGATTCATGAGTAATCTAAGGAAATATTTCTTTATCAAAAAGTTCTGAATAGATTGCACAGTCTCCAGGTGGAGGTGGTAGAGATGAGAACTCTTTCTGAATTCAAGAAATGGGACAAGTACAGACAATCTCTGAGGGAGAGGAAGAGATTTTATACATAGTAACAGTAAATGACAGCAGATAAGACCAACATGCCCCATCTAGTCTGCCCAATAAGGTGGCTAGCATTGTAGAGTTGTGCCCTGCTGCTCCATGCAGGTTACTCCCTTCTATGCCTTTGCTTAAGGTTGTACCTGCTGTTCTCTATCTATGAAGTTATTTACATCTGCTTTGATTCCTTCCTCTTGTTATGTAGTGATGATCCTCTGTGTCTGTCCCATGTCTTTTTGAATTCCATCACTGTTTTTTATCCCACCACCTCATTTGGGAGGGCATTCCAGGCATCCACCACCTTTTCCATTAAAAAGTATTTCCTGATGTTGCTTTTAAGTTTATTTCCTTGCACCGTCATTTCATGTCCTCTAGTTCTACAGCTTCCCCATCTTTGAAAACTTAGAACATGATAGTTCTTATGGATGGGCAGACAAGATAGGCCATATGGTTTTTATCTGCCATTATTTTCTAGTTTTGTGTATGTTTCTTTGAAACTGGTCACATCCCAATAATTTAAAAAATGTAAAACAGATATGTTGACTGTAACAAACTACAGGCTCATTTCAAATGCAGTATGTGTTACCTAAGTAAACCATTTGCAAAAACAGTAACTATTCAGCCACAGAATTATTCAGAGGAAGTTTCTAGATCAATTCCAGTTAGGTTTAAGGAATGAATAGAGCACAACGTTTATGGTTACTGCCTTATTAGATGACATTTTTCAGAATTAGATAAGGGAAATGATGTATTACTGGTTCTCAAAGTTCCATCTTGATAAACTAGTTCAGTGTTTCTCTAGCCTTCCTGGATTATCCTCTAGTCAATCTGATTTCCAAGATAACCACCATGAAAATGCTTGAACTAGATTTGTATGCAATGGAGGTAATGCATGAAAGTCTATCTCATGCATATTCATGGCCAACTTTAGAAATACTGTACTCTTCTGACTTAGTATACAGTGGTAATTATCTTTAAAAAAAAAAACAATACTGGGTGAGCAACAAGGCAGTCTTCACCTTCTACCTCTACTTCAAAATAGAAAAGGAAGCAAGTTCAAAAAAAAGATGACACAAAGTTCTAGGCAGGCAAGCTGGCAGGAAATCATCACTGTTGGTATGGAGATTTCGGGAATGTTTTTACCATGGCTCTCATCTTTCTGAAAAGATCTCGGCCAAAGAGTGACTTTAATTATGATTTACATCTGGCTTTGACACATTCTTATTGAATTTAGGAGTCATCCCAAAAAATTCAGAGCCAGTGACTGAGATTTATATCGCTTCTCCTCCCCCTGCTCCTCTTATCACTGTCCCCAGTGAAGTTTAACTGTGAGGGGAATCCACTCTGAGATAAACAGAATCTCTTTTAGAAACTGATTTACTAGGACTCTTTTTCTTTCTGTGTCAATGAGCAAGAAAGGTTTAGCAAATCAGTTCCTTTATGGTGCCTCTACACATCACTGACAATAAACAGCAGTCTCCCCCCCCCCCTCCCCAGCATTCTGTTAACTGTAATGGCAGCCTCCTTGATAGGTGACCCAGTGGCGTTTGCTTCTCTGAAAACTTGAGCCACACAGTGTAGGATATCTGGGCTTTTCTTGCAGTTTTAAGTTTCACAAGAGTTGAAACTGGAAGATATCCTTGATATTTTGCACTGTGCGTCTGAAATTTTCAAAGAGCTGAATCACAGAAACAAAGTAGCAAGCGTGTGTTCTTCGACAAGACTGCAAAAGATTTAGGGGCATAAAATCCCAGGTGACAGAGTGCAGTATCTAGGCACCATAGCTACCTGGAATCCAGGATTTGTTGAGGCCTGATTTAAAGTCTAACAGAAGAGTGGAGAATGACCATAGTAACATCAATGGTATCTTCGCAATCACAAATTTTATTAAAGGACCCGACTTGGGCAGGTTTTGGCTTCAAAGACTGCATCAGGGCTCTAAAGCATATAAACATATAAACACATTAAAATACAATAAAAACTGAAACATCCCAAAACATATAAATAAGTAATAATTGGTAAAACATAGTCTGTCCAAAACAGAACATAAAAAATACAACAGAAAGAATGACAAATATAGAAACTGGAAATCAAGTAAAATACACAGCAACAACAATGATAAAGGAAAATATAAAATATAACAAAGGAAAGTTACAAGTCAAAATGTTGGTCTGCTTCATCTTGATGAGAGTACAATGTAGTAAAACAAGCAATATCTAAAAGGCAACAGCCGATATTACTCAAGCAACTTAATACATGATAAAATGTATATATTGTAATAAAAACCATATAATAAAAAGCATGTAGGGTAAAATAGAAAATAGAAGTTACAATTAGAAAGCAAATGGTATCATTACAAACAGTCAATAAGAACATAACACATGAATACAATGATAAGACAGATACCCTACCAGAACAGAGGCTAGTCAAAAGTACAGTAGTGCCTGAGGCCTGATTTACAGTTAAATGAAGAGATCATAGGTGTTGATCAGATTACCTATGTTGTTTAGCATATACATGTGGAAGGCAATTCCTATTGGGACATGTCCGGGCTGTCTGGAAGTCCAAAATATTGGTGGCCCAAATGTATACCCGATTCTGTACCCAGGGGAGCTATATGTTCTCGTGGGGGCAGAAATGGGCAGTTAGATGGGCTGGATGTGCCCGCGATTCCACAACATGGGTTGTACAACCATTTCCCAGTCCAGCCCTCCCTATGGTCCTGCTGGAGTGCTGTGCCATAGTGTCACTTCGCTACAGCACCGGGATGCCCACCAGGATCACAGGCAGTCCATCACCAGTCCCGCTCTTCTTTCCCCACCATCTGGCCTTCAGCGGGGTTAGCCAGGGTCAGGATCAGGAGGCAGAGCCCTACCTTTGGCTGCCCTGGGACATCTGGGGGTTTGCTTGCCCCGATCTCTGCAGCGTATTGGACTTATTCCCTAAAGCAGTTTTTCATGCTGATTCTAAATCTGTAATCAGTTTTTCCCCAGCATGTAGGGTTTTAGAGATATCGGGTCCAATTTTCAAAGGCATTTACACAGGTAACTGCCCTAGTTACCCATGTAAATGCCATATATGGGATTTTCGAAGGGATCCTACATGGATAAGGCTCATCGAAAATCACGGTTATGTCCCTAACGAGCCCAGATGTTATGAAGTTAGCATCGAGTGTGTTAGGGACGTTCCGAAGTGAAGCAGGGGCGGAAGACGGCTAATTGGGTAGCACCAATTTTTGATGCTACCCTCTTAGCCCTTGTGCCCAAGGAAAAACCTTGCCTATATTTCAGACACAGAGGGCTAAGTCAGTAGCATCGAAAATAGGTGCTACCCAGCTAGCTCCTGCGGATTCCGGTGTGCGCAGTGAGACCTGGATTGTCAATGCTGGGGCCACATAGGACCCCGGCATTGAAAATCTGGGTTAGGCGGAAGGGAGGCAGGCTATACATCGATGCATTGCTAGGAAAAGGGAAGTGCTATTGATAGGGGATTTCAATATGTCAGATTTTGATTGGCACATTCCAGCTGCAGTATCATCTAGAAGTAAAGAGATCCTGGATTCTCTACAGGGAGAACTATTCAGGCAATTGGTAACAGACCCCACACGTGAAGGGGTCATACTGGACTTGGTGCTTACCAATGGTGAAAGTGTTTCTGATGCTATAGTGGGAGATCATTTTGCATCCAGTGATCACCAGATGCTGTGGTTCAGTATTAGGACTAGGGCTGTTAGAATCCATTCAAGGGTGAGGGTCTTAGACTTTAGGAAGACTAACTTTGCGAAGATGGGCCAATACCTCAGGGAGTCGTTAGCGGGATGGGAACAGCTGGGGGATGTAGAAAAACAGTGGGCAAAACTGAAAGGGGATATTTTAAGGGCAACTAACCTTTCTGTTAGAAAGGTTAATAAAGGTAAAAGGAAAAGGAGACTGCTATGACTTTCGAAAGAAGTAGCTGAAAAGGTGAAGAAAAAGAGGGAGGCCATCATGAAATACAAGAGATCACAGAGAGAAGAAGACAGGCATCTATATTTGGAAAAACTTAGAGAAGCTAGCAAAGTAGTCAGGAAAGCAAAGATTCAAAAAGAGGAGGAAATGATCAATGCAATAAAATGGGGGGGGGGGGGTAAGACATTTTTCAGAATGTTAGTGAGAAGAGGAAGGGCAAAGTGGTATTGTCAGACTCAAGGGTGAAGGGGAGAAATATGTAGAAGCTGATGGGGATAACGTGGAATTGCTTAACAAATATTTCTGTTCTGTGTTCACAGATGAAGAACCGGGAGCAGGACCTCAGAAAACACCCACAAACCAGAACAGAAGCGAGGGACATCTTGAACAATTTTCAGAAGACTGTGTTTGTGAGAAACTAGCTCAACTTAAAGTAGACAAAGCGAGGCTCCAATATCTCACCTTTTCAATGCCTCTTTGGAGTTGGGAGTTGTGCCAGAGGACTGGAGAGAGGCACATGTGGTCCCTTTACACAAAAGCGGACATAAGGATGACATTGAGAACTACAGGCTGGTTAGTCTAACCTCTGTGATTAGTAAATTATTGAAAAGGCTACTAAAGGAGCCAATGGATTGCAGGATCCACGGCAGCATGGATTCACCAAAGACAGGTCTTGTCAGACCAATCTGATAAATTTCTTTGACTGGGTGATCAGGGAGTTGAACAGAGGCAGAGCCCTAGATATGGTGTATTTAGATTTCAATAAAGCCTTTGATACTGTTCCACACAGGCAACTTATAAATGAACTGAACACCCTAGTGATGGCCCCTAAAGTTACTGATTGGGTTAGAAATTGGTTGGTGGGAGGGGACACAGTGTACAGGTAAATGGAGCTCACTCTGAGGAGAAGGAGGTAACTAGTGGTGTGCTGCTGGTCCAATTCTGTTTAACATCTTTGTCAGTGATATTGTGGAAGGATTGTCGGATAAGGTTTGCTTGTTTGCAGACGACACCAAAATCTGCAGTAGAGTAGACACACAGGAAGGAGTCAACAGCATGAGGAGGGATCTAGCTAAACTTGAAGAATGATTTAGAATATGGCAACTGAAATGTATCTTTATCTTTATTTTGTTTCTGGATATACCGCTTGGGCCGGAGAATACAAGCAGTGTACAAAACAAGCAGAGGAAAAGGAAAAGAATGCCAGTTATCTGACAGGACAGTAGAAAGAAGGCATAAGAAAGGATAAAAGATAAGGAGAAGGGAGAACAATAGTAGATATCCAGAGTGAGGCTGAGTGTTAGAGGGCAATCATGATGAGGGGATGGGTAAGTCAAAGGCTAGCTGAAAGAGGCAGATTTTCAGGACAGCTAAAAAATGCAAGGTAATGGATTTAGACTGCAAATAAACAAATGAGCTGTACAGTGTAGGGGGTGAAGTACTTCTATCCACAAAAGAACAGGATCTGGGCTTATAATTATGTCTGACAATCTTAAAGTAGCTAAACAGATAGAAAAGGTGGCTGCTTGGGTGTTTAGGGAGAGGAATGGCCAACAGACAAAAGGAAGTGATAGTGCCTCTGTATAACATGGAAACATAGAAACATAGAAACATGATGACAGAAAAAGACCACATGGCCTATCTAGTCTGTCCTTCCATAACAACAACTACAACAGTCCACTTTTTACCTTTACAGATCCTCTGTGTTGGTCCCATGCTTTTTTGAATTCAGTTACTGTCCTCATCTCTACCACCGCCACTGGGAGACTATTCCATGGATCCACTACTCTTTCCGTAAAGAAATATTTCCGCATATCACTCCTGAATCTATCTCCCTTCACCCTCATCCCATGTCCCCTCGTAGCAGAACTTGCTTTCAATTGACAGAGGCTCTCTCCCTGAACATTTATGCCACGGAGGTATTTAAACATCTCAATCATATCACCTCTATCCCGCCTTTCCTCTAAGGTGTACATATTAAGATCCTTAAGTCTGTCCTCATATGCTTTATAATGAAGCCCATTAATCATTTTAGTAGCAAGCCTCTGCACCGACTCCATCCTGTTCACATCCTTTTGAAGGTGCGGTCTCCAGAATTGCACACCATACTCCAAATGAGGTCGCACCAAAGACTTATACAGAGGCATTATCACCTCCTTTTTTCTGCTAGCCATTCCTCTCCGTATGCACCCAAGCATCCTTCTAGCTTTTGCCGTCGCCTTTTCTACCTGTTTAGCTACTTTAAGATCATCAGACACAACCACGCCTAGATCCTGCTCTTCTTTAGTGGACAAAAGTACTTCACCTCCTATACTGTATTGCTCCCTTGGATTGCTGCAGCTCAAATGCATGACCTTACATTTTTTAACATTAAATCCCAGCTGCCAAATTCTAGACCATTCTTCAAGCTTAGCTAGATCCCTCCTCATGTTATCTACCCCTTCCTGGGTGTCTACTCTATTGCAGATTTTGGTATCATCCGCAAAGAGGCAAACCTTACCCGACAGCCCTTCCGCTATATCACTAACAAAGATGTTAAAAAGAATCGGACCAAGGACAGAACCCTGGGGCACACCACTGGTAACATCCTTCTCCTCAGAGTGAGCTCCATTTACTTGTACTCTTTGTCGCATCCCACCCAACCAATTTCTAACCCAAGCAGTAACTTTAGGGTCCATCCCTAGGGTGCTCAGTTTGTTTATAAGTCGCCTGTAAGGAACAGTGTCAAAGGCTTTACTGAAATATAAATACACCACATCTAGAGCTCTCCCTCGGTCCAACTCCCTGGTCACCAAGTCAAAGAAATCAATCAGATTTGTCTGACAAGACCTGCCTCTGGTGAATCCATGCTGCCTCGGATCCTGTAATCCGCTGGACTCCAGAAACCTCACTATTTTCTCTTTCAGAAGCGTTTCCAATAATTTACTCACCACCGAAGTTAAACTAACCGGCCTGTAGTTTTCAACCACATCCTTACTTCCGCTTTTGTGTAAAGGCACCACATGAGCCTCTCTCCAGTCCTTTGGCACCACTCCCGACTCCAACGAGGCATTGAAAAGGTCAGTCAGTGGAGTTGCTAGAACGTCCCCAAGTTCCCTCAGTATTCTAGGGTGTATCCCATCCGGTCCCATCGCTTTGTCTACTTTAAGTTGAGCTAGTTTCTCACGAACACAGTCTTATGAAAATTGTTCAAGATGTCCCTCGCTTCTGTTCTTATTTGTGGGTGTTTTCTGAGGTCCTGTTCCTGGTTCTTCATCTGTGAACACAGAACAAAAATATTTGTTAAGCAATTCCGCTTTATCCTTATCAGCTTCTACATATTCCCCCCCTGCACCCTTGAGTCTGACAATACCACTTTTGCCCTTCCTCTTCTCACTAATATATCTGAAAAATGTCTTATCCCCCCATTTTCTTGCATTGGCTATTTCCTCCTCCTTTTGAATCTTTGCCTTCTTGACTACTTTGCTAGCTTCTCTAAGTTTTTCCAAATACAGATGCCTGTCTTCCTCTCTCTGTGATCTCCTGTATTTCATGAAGGCCTCCCTCTTTTTCATCACTTTTTCAGCTACTTCCTTCGAAAACCATAGCGGTCTCCTGTTCCTTTTGCCTTTAAAATACCCCCTTTCAGTTTTGCCCACTGTTTTTCTACATCCCTCAGCTGTTCCCATCCCACTAACGACTCTCCTTACTTCTAGATGATACTGCAGCAGGAATGTGCCAATCAACATCTGGCATATTGAAATCTCCTATCAGTAGCACTTCCCCATTCCTAGCAATGCTGCCTTAGTCTCTGTTATGCCTTAGTCTCTGTTCCTAAACAAACAAAAAAACCCAGTGAAAAAAAACCAAACTTGCTAATAACTTTTTGTCGGAAATGGCCAACACAGTAGGAAGAAAAATTACTTGCTACCACTGTGGCCTGTCCTTTTTAATTTATTTGAAAAAACTCATTTAAAACAGCGCTATTCAGAAAACCGCTGGTACTTAGCTTTTGAAGACAATAGGCTGGAAAAATTGATATCATCAACAGTGTATCCGATATGTGTACGATGTGCCACGTTTCGGTGGTATAACCAAAACCCCCTGCTTCAGGTCAGAGCACTGTAGAAAAAACGTCAGCCTCCAAAACACAGCTAACTAAAGTGGTTTTTATAACCCAGAAGGCAATGCAGAAATTCTGAATGGGACATACCCATCAGGTGTAGCACATACTGAGAAGCCAGTCAGAACCAGGTAGGGGAACCACCAAACAGGCAACCCTGCAGGATCTGAAGAATTAAAAAATTAAAAGATAGTATGCCAGTCAAGCTGTTGATTTAGTCCCTCAGGACATACTGAATGCAAACGGAAAATCCATCACTGTTCCAAATTCTGTTTTGGTTATACCCCCGAAACGTGGCACGTCGTACACATATCGGATACACTGTTGATGATATCAATTTTTCCAGCCTATTGTCTTCAAAAGCTAAGTACCAGCGGTTTTCTGAATAGCGCTGTTTTAAATGAGTTTTTTCAAATAAATTAAAAAGGACAGGCCACGGGGGGCGGAGCCTGATGTCCAGCGGGTAAGACGCTTCGCGCTGAAGCTCCCGAGAGGCCTACTTAGAATCCTGACTTAATACCTATACAAACTTACTATTTCGCTCCGGGCTGACCGGGGTACCTCGGGGGGGATGGCGGCCCATAAACCAGCGCGCTTGGACTTCGGGTCTCCTTCTTCTTCTCACGGAAAACGCTCCAAAACAGAGGTGTCCTCCCCACAGAAGATGGCTCCATTTCGAGAAAACCCCGAAATGCACCTGGAGATTTTAGAGGAAATACGCGGCGTGAAGGAATTGGTGCAGTCCAATGGAGAAGCGCTTAGAGCCATGCGAGAAGACTTTGGAGTGCTCCAGGACCGACTTGAAAGTCTCTCATTACGGCAGGACAATATGGCGGGGGTCCTCGACTCGCACGCGGTGCGCTTGGGCACACTGGACAAGGCTGAGCGCCAGATACAGAATCTTCAAAAGGAGTTAGAAGATAGCAATAATCGAGCCCGTCGCAACAATGTGAGGCTCATTGGAATACCGGAGGGGGTGGAAGCGGGAGATATGAGAGAATTCCTGCTCAAAACTCTTCCCTCCTTGCTGAAGATCACCTTTCATAAAGAACTGGAAATCGATCGTGCACACCGTGTTCCTACCCACATGGCGCTCAACCGAACGGCCCCCCGGCCTATTATCTTTCGCTTGCTACGATATCAACAAGTGGAACAAATTTTAAATGCTGCTCGGGCGAACCATCATTTGGAATTTGAAGGTCACAAAGTCTCCTTCTTCCCTGATTTGGCAAAGCCTACCGTTGACCGACGGAAGAAACTCCTTGCTTTTCGCCCTCGACTTCAACAGCTACAGGCTCGCTTTGGCCTGTTGTATCCCGCGAAGCTCCGAGTGACTCTCCACAACCAAACCAGGACATTCGAAGATCCTGATCTACTATCAGCATTTTTAGACTCCAAAGAAGCAGAGCAGATGCGCTGATCCAACGACTTGGACTTTTATTTGCCGGCTCTGTCCGCCATTTTGAAGGGCCCGATGCGGCGGTCATAGTCAAGCACAGAGACTACCTGGACTTTCTTTCTTTCTTTCTATGACTTTTTTGTTTTTTGGTCTCCTATCCCTCCATGATGTGTGCCTCGGTCGGATTCGGAGCACGCACAGTCCTACAGGTTATGTGTTTTTTTCAATTTCGGCCTTCTCTGGGGCTTCTCCCCGCAGACACATGGTCGCCAGTAATTTTTGGGGTTCTGCTTCTTCTCTACCGCGCTGCGGTTTTTCTTTTTTAATGTGGGGCGCTTCATTGTATTATCTAAGCTTATTTTCTTTTATGCCATATGTACAGCCAGATACAGTCAATATGAGGGACATTGTGAAATTATGTGCGCTATCATGCTCAGAATTTTTAACTTGTCTGAATGGCCTTATGTAAAATCTTATCACTCAACGTAAAGGGCATTAATAGTCCAATCAAAAGAAAGAAAATCCTTAGCTATCTTAGCCATGAGCATGCTGATTTAGCGTTTCTTCAGGAAACGCACTTAAACTCTGCTGAAACACTGAAACTCAATGTTAAGCCTTACATGGTGGCTGCCTATTCTCCCGCCGTTTCCAAACGGTGCGGGGTAGCCATTCTGGTTAAGAAATCTTTGCAAGCTACTGTAATTGATACTAGCGCTGACAAGGAGGGTAGATGGGCCCGAGTACATCTTAAGGTGGGAGATAGTGAATTTACATGTATTTGCATTTATGCCCCGAATGTGGACAACCCTGCTTACTATGCAAGTATTGCGCAGTTGGCACAGGCCTCTGCCAATACTCCATTAATACTTGGTGGTGATTTTAATCAAGTGTTAGACCCTCTGATAGATAGACAGCCGCCTAGAACGAGTAGTCCACCCAAGAGTCTTGCTACCCTTACAGCTCTGATGCAAGATCTTGCGCTGGTAGATATATGGAGGCTGCTTCACCCCTCTGACTTAGAGTTCACTTTCTTTTCTGCCCCCCATCACTCCCAATCTAGAATAGATTTCTTTCTCATTTCCAAAGCCATGATTTCTCAAGTAGACACGACTAGGATTCATCCTCTCCATATTTCAGATCATGCTGCCATATCTTTATCATTACATGTCACTGCGCGGGACGATCCTCCCCGAGCTTGGTTTTTTGATAGATCCTTACTGGGTCAAAAAGATTTTCAGGTTGATATAAAGGCCGCTATCCAAGATTATTTTCATTTTAACTCACCCCATGACACAGCGAGCTGGGCTTGGTGGGAGGGTTTTAAAGCATCTATCCGCGCAACTATAACTAGCTATCAAATTCGGCAGGGGAAACAAAGAAAGCAGCATTTACTGATTCTAGAGCAGCAGATACAAGCTGGGGAGCGTCTTCTCACGTCCCGTACTGACCCATGTATTTTACTCCGTTTACAACGCTTGCGTTTTCAATACAATCAGCTTTTGTACACTGCTGCTGTCAAAAATATTGAATCACAACAAGGGCTATATTATCGGGAAAATAATCGTGCTGGCAAATTATTAGCAAATGCCCTAAAAGGTCAAAAAGAAGCCAAGCGTGTTACCGCCCTCCGTAATCCGTCGGGGGGGGGGCTTGGTCACTAAAGATACCGAAATCTTAGAACTCTTTCGTGATTTTTATACTCGGCTTTATCAATCTGAATGTGATTTTGAGCCAGATGTATTTGAACGCTTACTTTCAGGGGTACAAAGACCGACCCTATCTGACGAAGATAGAGTGGCCTTGGACACACCCTTTACTGTCTCAGAAATTCATTCTGCTATCAAGAAATGTGCCTCAGGTCGAGCCGCAGGCCCAGACGGTCTCCCTGCTGAATTCTACAAAACCTTTCACGCTGACTTAGCTCCAGTTTTGAAACTTTATTTTTCTGCTCTGGCCGAGGAGGGTTCTCCTTCTGGGTCCTTTTCAATGGCAAATGTAGTAGTTTTTGAGAAAGAGGGGAGAGACCCGCAACTAACAGCTAATTATCGTCCAATTTCCCTCCTAAACGCGGACTATAAAATATTTGCCACCATTCTCTCTACCCGGCTCTCTGATAGGATGCCTACCTTAATACACCCAGATCAATGCGGTTTCATTCCTGGTAGATCAACTGCTGACAATGCTCGGACTCTATGCCATGTACTGACTACCGCAGTTAATCTTGATCGCCCATTTGTTGGTCTCTCACTTGATGCTGAGAAGGCCTTTGATCGCTTAGAGTGGCCCTTCCTGTTTGCAGTCCTCCGCTGGTACGGATTCGGGGAAGGTTTTCTCCGTTGTCTTCGCACCATGTACGCACAGCCTACAGCCAGTATATGTGCCAATGCTTTAAAGTCTCAGCCTTTTCCCCTTCAACGCGGCACTCGCCAGGGATGCCCACTGTCTCCACTTCTCTTCGATCTTGCACTCGAACCCTTGGCTTTACTAATCCGGCAATCGGAGGAGATTCATGGAGTCCCCTTCACCCATAGGGAAATCAAAATTTCAGCGTATGCTGATGACCTTATGCTTTTTGTCTCTATAGACTCAGTACCGGCTGTCCTAGAGCAAATTGGTAAATACTCACAACTGTCCGGTTATAAGATAAATTGGACCAAGTCGGTAGCCTTTCCATTAAATCCTTTGCTTCATCAGGCAGATATGCAACCCTTCCCCTTTTTATGGCAACCTCGCATGGTCAAATACCTTGGGGTTCACTATTGTTCTCCTTTGGAAGACACTATCTCCTTCAATGCCAAAGACTTAACCTCTAAAGTCCGGGCGCTTACTCACCGCTGGACTCCTTTAACACTTACCTGGTGGGGTCGATTAGAAACCATAAAAATGATGATTGTTCCGAAAGTGAATTATATCTTAGAAATGTTGCCCTGTCTCTTACCTCGACGTATATATAAAGATATAGAGGGCCTTCTGACTAGATACTTGTGGCAAAACAAGACACCTAGGATAGCGAAACATAAGCTGCAAGCAGATAAGGAAAATGGGGGTGTCAGATTCCCTGATTTCCTGAAGTATCATCAATCTTTTCTTCTCAAACAAGGCGCTCGTTGGTTGGAAGATCCAGTACCGAGTAGACCTGTGTGGCTAGACATAGAAGAGGACCTTTGCAAACCGATTCCTCTTACTTTTCTCCCTGGTATGACTCTCCCATCAGACTCCCACTTTCCACCAATGCTTTTAGACACCTTAGGTGCCTTTAATAATCTTATGCAATCTTTAGACTCCCGACTCTGTCCGTTAGACAAGCTCCCACTTTGGTACAATACTCGATTTCGAATACAAAATAAGCCGATGGCGTGGAGCCCCTGGTACACTAGGGGCATTTGGATTCCTAGTCAGTTGTTCCATGAAGGTCGCTGGAAAACTTTTAGGGAATTGCAAATTGAATTTGGTCTCCCAGCGAAACACTACTTTCAGTTGGTGCAACTTCAGCATTGCCTTCGGAGTGCTAGGGTGCTCCCGCCATCGGCCTCCCCTACACAAGGTTGGTTGGAGACTATCCGATCTATCGGTAGTTCACCGGGTGTAGCATCCAATTTTTACAAAACCTTATGTAATGCTATAACTAGAGATACCCCTATAGCGCAGAAAGCATGGGAGAGAGAATTGCATGTGACTTTGACCCCGGAGCAATGGAGCCTTGTCTGGAGTAGAGTGACACGGGTCTCCCGATCCGCCTCACTCACTCAGACACTCTTCTTTCTAGCCCACCGGTGTTTTTACACTCCTGACAGATTAGCCAAATGGAACACTACTCAGGGCAATAGTTGTTGGACATGTCATGCGGCCATTGGTTCACTACCTCATGTTATGTATGAATGTCCCGCACTACAGTATTACTGGCGTCGGGTCTGGGGTCGTATCCAGTCTATTTTGCACTTTCAAGAGCCCCTTTCTTGGAGGATAGTGGGACTTCGCTCAGCTGCGGGGATCCCCTCTCTTCCAAAAACGGCTTACTTCCTTTTGGACTTTATGCTTGGCATTGCTATTTCCCTAATTACGAGATACTGGAAGAATAGCTCTCATCTGAGCCCCAATGAATGGTGGAATCATGTCTGTCTCTACAGTAAATATGAACAAATACCTCGTATGTTTGCTTCCCCCATTCAGACTCCTCATCATCGGTCTAAATGGAAGATGCTCAATGACTATGTACATTCTGCTCAATGCTCTCATCTGACTGTCTAAATTTGTATATATCTTTGTCCCATGATTATTCTGTATCACAGATACTCTTTTGATTGTTTTGATGTATAATCACTGTTGTTTGGAAGCGTTCACATGCTGACATAATCAGCTAGAGAAGAAGCGTGGGGGTGGGGGGTAATTGGGTTTACTTTTCTTTATTGTATACTTGTTTTGTCTCCTTTGGTGTGTTGTTTCTTTTGTTTGTTGCAAAATGAAAATAAAAGTTTAAAAAAAAAAAAAAGGACAGGCCACAGTGGTAGCAAGTAATTTTTCTTCCTACTGTGTTGGCCATTTCCGACAAAAAGTTATTAGCAAGTTTGGTTTTTTTTCACTGGGTTTTTTTGTTTGTTTTGTTACTTATTCTAAACTCAGCAGGAAGGTTTTGTTATTGCTTTAGTCTCTGTTCCTAGCAATGCTGCCTTAGTCTCTGCTATAAGTCTCTGTTATGACTTCATTTGGAGTATTGTGTGTAATTCTGAAGACCACACCTTCAAAAGGATATAAGCAGGTTGGAGTCTGTGTAGAGGGTGGTTACTAAAATGGCTAGTGGTCTTCATTATGGAGCATATGAGTATAGACTTAAAGATCTTAACATGTATACTTTACAAGAAAGGTGGGATGGGGCGATATGATAGAGTCATTTAAATACCTCCGTGGCATAAATGCACAGGAGCAACATTTTCAATTGAAGGCAAGCTTTGCTACAAGGGGACATAGGATGAGAGTGAAAGGGGATAGACTCAGGAGTAATATACAGAAATATTCCTTTATGGAAAGTTAAGCTTTTTCTTTTGAGAGTGCAAAGTCTTGTATAAGATCACTAAGCTCTTCTTGGCTGAATATCCCTGGGTAGCCATCGCTTTCATCTGGCACATAGTCTGCATCTTCTGACTCTTTAGATTGGCTGCCACTTGCACCTTCATCTAACTCCATTTCATCTGATACAGAAGACAGCCCATCCTGTGGAGGAACTGGAACAGGAAGTGTTTCATCATGAGGGACTGGTCGCATTGCAAACATAAGATTTGGATATACAATGTTGCGCTTGTTCTTCGCAGAGAAACCAGTGATATTAACCAGACAAAAGTAGCAGTCGTCATGATGGTTTATCGGCTCCCTCAGTATCGTTGTTACAGCAAATGGCATCAATGTTTTCCTGCCATTTAACCAATCACGTAGTCCATTTGCACAGGCAGTGCAAATGATGTGAGGTGTCCATGACTTAACCTGGTCAGCCAGTGGGCATCCAAAATATGGTATGACATTGAGATAAAGTAGCAAATGAACCACAAATATAACAAAAACATCAAAATTATTTCTACGCTGTCATGGCATGATTATTTTATTTCTGATGATTTCTTCAGTGTTATTATTACCAAATACATAATCAAAATAATTACCCTGAAATAAATATCAATCAGTATTGGTAGAGTAATCACTGACACAGTTTATGTCAATTTGGCTACTATTATAGTAAAACGTCCAACACTATCATCTTTCAAATATGACATGATACAACAAAAACAAAACTAGTTTTGAACATTATTCATCATAGGTTATCTAAAACATATGAAATTATTTGTGATGATTTTTTCATGTTGACCAGTGTAATCAGAGGTTTATTCTTCCTGAAAATCCAGAATATTGTGGATTTCTCAGAATTTGGTTGAGTGGGAAGCACCAGAGGGTAGTTGTAAATGGAAATCACTCTGAAGATAGGAGTGTTATCAGTGGCAAGCCACAGGGATTAATCCTTAGTGCTTTTCTTTTTTAACACTTTTGTAAGCAATATTGTGGAAGGTCTATCAGGAAAGATATGCCTCTTTGTCGGGATACCAAAATCTGCACAGTTAACGCTGTGGTGTTGCCCTAACGCATGATGAGTCTGCATGTTATCGGCGTAGTAGGTGCAATACTCCAGCACCCTTTAGTAAAAGGGCCTCTATGATTAATAATAAGAAGGGCCAAGAGGGGCTGTACAATCCATCCTGAAGGTCCTTTAAAAAAAAAAACTATTTTGGGGTCTTTTTAGCTGACTTTTTCGGTGTTTGGGCAGCCTCATTTCGGTTCTGCTGTCAGTCAAGCTGCTTCAGCTGGAAGCTCCTCTTTAAATGGCAGCCCGCAGCCAGGTCACATGTGTTGTAGCATGGAACGCACGAAAGAACAGCAATCAGGTAAGTATTTTGGGAGTTCTTGAAGCATTTCATTTTGACGGCAGTTTTTAAGCTGTGCTTTGCTTTTTTTTTTTTTTTTAGGGTTGTCTACCCTGCATGAAGGCTGTGTTAATATCGAGTTTAGAAGCTATAAGCCTGTCATTTTCTTTCAGTGTTATTAATGGCTGATGCACTTTTTCTTTTAAAGTACTGTTTGTGGCTTAATTGGGTTGTTTGATGGCTTTTAGTGACAACAGCCGTTTTAGAGAATCTGTCTGCAGAGTTTTCAGTTTGTGTTGTAGCTGTGGTTTTAATATACCACGGCACTGAATCTTATTGCTATTTCTTTTACTTGGGGCTCTGTCCTTGTAGTCTTGGTTAGTGCAAGCATTAAAAATGTTGTTGGGCTGCACTAAATGTTTATTTAGATGCAGCTTAGTGTATGTTTACATGTATATGGCTCTTTTATGGCTTCCTCCCTTGGTTTTTTTGGCTGAGATGTAGTAGCTTGCCCGATATCTGAAGAACCATTGGTGGCTTGATACCCTTCAGTAAGGTTTTTAATTCTTTTTTGCTCTTGGTTTGGCTGTTTTTAACATACACCATATGGTAAAGTTTTTTAAAATATAATTTTTCTGTTTTTGTGTTATAGGCAGTTTTTGTGTGTATCAGAACCTTTTTCAGGTGTGTGCAGAGATGTCTGCTAATGAACTTTGTTCCTTTGTTTACATATTTTTCTGTATTTTTTGTTTTTATGATTTTTCTTTTCTGTAATTTGCTGATCTGTTTCTTCTTGATATAAAATTTCTGCCTAGAGAATGTACCTCGTATGTCCTCGAGAAGAACTCCTCCCATCCTATACAAGATTTTGATTTCTTTTTATATGCACAAAGAAGTGACACCCCTTTTTCAGGCAGTTGTCTGGGATATGTTGGGCTTTTAATAAGGACTTGTACTGTTTATATGGGTTTGTTTTATTTTTGCGCAATAGATTTTTATTTTCTGTTGGTAGTTGATTGACTGTTACTTTCTCTGTTTATTACTGATGTACCCTGTGGCAGATTTACCTCTATTATTTTTAGGAGTAAATAGTATCCATTTAACTCTGTCTGTTTTTCGCTTAAAGTTTCCTAGACTACTTTTACCTTTATTGTAACCTCTGTATCAGGAACCTGAACTTCCCTGTGTTGGTAGCATCCTTCAAAATTACATTATTCTGAACTATGCCATCCTGGGAGGCTGTCTACTACTTTAAAAGCTGCTCTAGTTTCTACCCTGCTTAAAATGGAGCCCATCCTTTCAGAAAAGGCACTCTGTTCTCCAAAATGTTGCCTAGTTCAACAAAACTAAAGCCCTCTTCCACATACTATCATCTTACACTAACCACACACTGAGACTTCAGAGCTCGGCCTACCTCTAGGGTCCTGCATGTAGAGCAGGGAGTATTCCTGGTTCTACATGCTGGACCCAAGAGGCAGGTTTTATTTTATCATTTTATTGTAAATTGTCAGAAGCGAACTTGATTCAGCCAGGCAGGCTATGAATACCATGAAATGCTGCTAAGGTGTGAGCTAAATGGTAATAAATAAATGCATGAAATAAATAAAATAAATACACACATCTGGCTGAAATTCACCTGGCACCTTTCCTGAATTAAGTTAAGTGCATAATAAATAAAATCCAATGCTACTATCTATATAGGAAAGCAGCACTCAACATACGTATTGAATATTGCTGCTAGCCTGGCCCCTATTTATTGGGATAATACCTGGTCATTTAGCAATTCAAATGGTTCAATTTTATCCATCTATTTTTTGAAAATATATTAATAGGGGATTTATGTGTCCGCCACCCGCCAGCAAATGTCTAATTCCCACTGAATATTGGCTCATTTTAATGTAGCAACTCAAAATGTATTAATAAATACAGCAAAGCCTGCGGCCTATCCATTCCTACCCCTGTTTTTTCTGTTGTCTGTCTAGTACTTGTCAGAGGCCAGCCTGAATGTTGAGGGTTTCTATTGCTATGTCACTTACAGCTTGTTATTATCTCTACAGGCTGATGTCATCAGCATGTATCAGAAGTGCAGAAACATAGAAACATGATGGCAGAAAAGACCACAAGGCCTGTCTAGTCTGTCCTTCCATATCAACCACTACAACAGTCCCCTTTTTTCCTTTAGAGATCCTCTGTTTGTCCCATGTTTTTTGAATTCATATAATGTTCTCATCTCTACCACCTCCACTGAAAGACTATTCCACAGATCCACCACTCTTTCCGTAAAGAAATATTTCCTCATATTACTCCTGAGTCTATCCTCTTTCACCCTCATCCCATGTCCCCTCATAGCAGAACTTGCTTTCAATCAAAAGAGGTTATCCTTCTGAGCTTTTATGCCACGGAGGTATTTAAACATCTCTATCATATCTCCTCTATCCTGCTTTTCCTCTAAGGTGTACATATTAAGATCCTTGTCCTCATATGCTTTATAATGAAGACTACTAACCATTTTAGTAGACACCCTCTGTACTGACTTCAGCCTGTTCATATCCTTTTGAAGGTGCGATCTCCAGAATTGCAAACTATACTCCAAATGAGGTCGCACCAAAGACTTATACAGAGGCATTATCACCTCCTTTCTTCTGCTGGCCATTCCTCTCCCTAGGCACCCAAGCATCCTTACAGCTTTCACCGTCGCCTTTTCTACCTGTTTAGCTTCTTTAAGATCATCAGACATAGTCATGCCTAGGCCTCGCTCTTCTTTTATTGACAAAAGTACTTCACCTCCTATACTATATTGCTCCCTTGGATTGCTGCAGCTCAAATGCATGACCTTGCATTTTTTAACTGGGATGTAACTATACCAGGTTATACTAAAAAGCAGAGTTTTAAACCTACACCACTAAAAAAAATATTTCCCCTTTTGAACTAAAGCACCAAAAAGAATGTAACTTTGTTTTAAAAATGTACCAAAAATCATTTTGAGATCTCTCAGGCAGAGAGCTAGTAATAAAAGCCATACACTCTTACCTTTGCTTGAAATGCAGAGCTCCTGTAAGGCACCAATCTGCTGTGGTTCGCCCCACCCCGGAAAACAATTCAATCAGGATGGAAGTAGGGACTTGGAGTGTTAAGGCTGTAATCCTGTGCCCAGCAGTTTATTGTGACAAACTAGAATGGCTGGAAGAGCAAGGTGATAGATCCTTCCTCTCAATTCCCCCAAAACAATTGATAGTAATGAGCTGAGTTCTTTCTCGCTTCCTGCCCAATGTTCTTCCACTCCCCCCCCCCTTCCAATGCATGAGCGCTGAATAGGAGGCACCACATATGCCAATACTGAGGAAACAGTCAAGCTCAGTGTAGCATGGGTGAAGAGTAAAAACAGTAGTGGAGTCATTCGGAGGGAGGAGTGGTCTAGTGGTTAGGACAAGGTACTTCAGGCCGGAGGGCCGGGGGTTCAAGTCCCACCTGGGGACAGCAATCTCAGGCCAGAGGGACTGGGATTTCTAGTCCTGTAGGCACTCCTTGTGGTCTTGGGCAAGCCACTTAACCCTCCATTGCCCATGTTCCCTGTAAGTATTAGTGTATGTGTCTCATATCCCCTCATGTTAAATGTATCCCCCAATTGACCGCTTTGACCTGGTGAAAAGCAGGATATAAATACAGCTAAATAAATAAATAAATTGGGCTGATGTCAGGGCCAGGACAAGGATTGGAGGCACCCTAGGCGAGTCTTGCCACCCCCATTGCCACTGCTGTTGCCTTTGTCCAGAACCTGCAGTGGTGGCAATGACTCCCAAATCACAATACAGTGCTTGCTTACATAGTATGCTGCACCGTCACAGAGTGGGAGTCATTGCACCACTGCAGGCCCCAGAAGGCAATGGGTGCCCCTGGGAGCCAGAGATCTAAGCAGCCTCCTTGTTTGCCTAATGATAGCACCGACCCTGGCTGACATGCAGAAGTGAGAGTTCTGGCAGCAGCAGGTCAATCACCCTATTAGCCAAGGAGCAGGGGTGATATGTTGAGTAAGTCATCTTAACTTATAATAAAAGGATAGAAGGGCCAAAACAAAAGATAAAGGGAGGGAGTATGAATTGGCAGATATTGGCAGATATGGAATACCTTACCAGCACATATCTGAGCAATCCCCAACTTGAGCCAATTTAGAAAGGCCCTTAAACATTTCCTCTTCACCAAATATCTCACTGACATCTCCAATCCTCAGTCCCACTCGAATAACGAGCACCTCAACAATAATAGTAGTCAACTAGGCAAGCCCTCGCAACAGGCGTCCTCGACAATGTAAACACCAAACATTATCCTTTCTCAGTACACCTCATATGTATATAGTGTACCCTTTTTCCAAGTTGCATTTCCTGTTTAATGTAATGACCAGACATATTTAAGTTGTCGGATGTTTCTGTTCCATGTGAACCGTGCTGATTGCAAATAGTGCGGTATATAAGAAATATAAATAAATAAAATAAATGAATAAATAAATTGCTGGAGACAAGTGGATGAGTGAGAGAGACGAGAGACAGAGAAAATGAGTGAGCATAGTAGGGAGGGACTAGTTTGATAGAAACAGCTATTCAGCTGTTCAGGATATAATGGGGGGGGGGGGGCAAAAGCTTCTCTCAATCCACACCCTGTCCTCAGCAATTGTGAATGCTTTCCTCTTTATGATCACTCTTAACCCCCCTTCCTCTCTTCAACAGTGTACCTCTCTTCCATGTCTAGAGAGAGGCTTTTGAACATCAGGTAAGGAATTTGAGCTAGAGAAACTGGAGGGAACAAAGTAGCAAGATTGAGAGAGAGCCTGGAATGGATAGAATTGGGGGCTGGAGAGAGAAGGGGGAAGAGGCCATTCAGACCTCTATCCTAATGTACTGCCCCTTTTCCCAATAAAGTGCTGATGCAGCTCCTAAGGGGTTTCATGGTTGCTAAAGCAGCCCTTGGTTGAGAAAAGGTTCTCTACATCTAGAATATCGGAAGTGCTTTGCGTACCAACATGCCTATTGCCCTGCTTTCCTGGGTTATAAGAGGAGACTCATAGACTGTATGGCCAATGTATTATAACTTTAGGTTCATGCGCACATTCTTGTCAAGTGAGTTTCCTAAAGCAGACCTATTTGGCTATTTTTTTTGTTTTTTGAGATACAGAAAAATATTTTTCTTTTAATGAAGGAAAATCTGATGTCAAACAAGAACATATTAAACTGGGGCAAGTTTAATTTCCTTCCTGTATCTGTTATTTGCAAGAATTTAATTTTTATTACATGGGTAATGAGAGTTTTGCTGCTTAAATCCTGTTTTTGACTTTGATATATCCATGTGGTAATTTGCCTCAGTTTGGGCATCAGACAGCTGTGTTAAGAAATTAGGAAGGTTATTTTAGAAGCCATATATAAATACATCACACACAAAAAAAATCCCTTTGACCCAAATTTCCCCCAACCAAAAAACGTTTTGATATACTATTTTTTTGTCAGAACTCTTGCCATGAGGAAACCCTCTCGAAGCAAATGTTCCTTATATTCATTTTTACGAGCCGACCAACAGCTCAACTAACATTCTATATAAAACGAGGGAAGTGCCAAGCAAACCCCTCTCAAAGCTCATTTATACATCTTTATATCGGAAGTTAGTTCAGAGGAATACCTTGCTTCAGTACAGGAGTTATCATCCTGGTCCCTTACGACGAGGATTAACATTGGGCCAGTTTCTACAAATTCGGAGACTGTGTACCACAATGACAGAATTCCATAAACATGTACATGATCTTTCTCAGTGTTTAGCAGCAAGAGGATATCCAGTGGATCTAATTCATGGAGAATATAGGAGGGTTCTGTTTAATCACCCTGAGTGGTGGCAGGATAGGCAACATGTGGATACGAATACTGAAGCAGCCCCCATTGTGGGGGTTTTACCGTACATGCACTGCTCAGTTAAGATCAGTGCTATTTTGAGGAGACATTGGCATATCTTGGGGGTCCACCCTTGTTTTCAGTGACGATTGTTGATAGCTTATTGACGTGGACGTAACATAGCTGATCATGTGGTGCGCCATGTAGGCTTTGAATATTTTATTTATTTATTTATTTATTTGCAGTTCTTTTATACCGCGCTATTTATCATCAGTGCGGTTTACAGTGAACAAAAATACTCACATAAAGCAACAAGCTGTCATGAGTTTACATATAACAGGGCAAATAACCAGGATTCAACATTGGGAAAACTTTGTACATAAATGTATATGTGAGCTCTTTAATAATACAGCCTATAACAGAACATTCAGCTTGTGGAGGTTGTGATTTTTGTTCCTCCACGATAGCTGGTTTGGATTGGATTGATCCATTATCTCAAACATCTTTTTTTTTTTTTTATATTATATTTGTATTCAATTTGTCATGATTACAAAAGTAAACATTGGAAAAGAAGATTCCCTTATATGAAACACAAAAGAAAATTACAGATTTAAATGTTTTCAGAGGAACAATCTCAAAAAAACACATTAAATGACAGCTAGCTAAGCATACCAAACATCAAGACCCCAATTTTCTTCAGAACCAAACCACTCAAAACAAAACAATATAATAATCTTATTGCGAGCTCTTACCCACCAAAAACTGTTCTAACTGTGGCACTTCAATAAATACATATCTATTACCAAAATAAGTAACAAAGCATTTACAAGGAAATTTTAAATAAAACTGACCTCCCAAAGCAAGAAACCTAGATTTTAGCTGCAAAAAAGCTTTCCGTCTGAGCTGGGTGACCTTGGCAACATCAGGAAACATCATCAAAGGACTCCCACAAAAGGAAACATCCTTCTTAGCAAAATATAATTTCATAATAGCAACCTTTTCGCTCTCAGAAGAGAAGGTAACCAATAGGGTAGCCCTCTTAGTCATCTTATCTAGAGAGGTTTCTAAAAATTGAGTTAAGTCTAGTTGATCCAAGCTCACCTGCTCATCAGCCTCTCCATCTTTAGCTATCTCACTACCCCCCTGGGATAGATAATAAATAGAAGTAATACTAGCCACATCAAATGTTGAACATAACAACATATCGTGGACATATTTTTTAAATAACTCTAATTGAGAGAGAAGGTGTACCATCGGAAAATTTAAAACTCTAAGATTATTTGCTCTAGATAGGTTTTCTAACCTTTCCAATCTCTTTTGAAGTGCAGTGGTGTCCTTCATATAAGATGAAGTCGCAACCTGTACACTCTCCGCAGACCCCTCCAACTTCCGAATCCTCTCACTAACAGCTGAGAGAGACTGACCATGACCGCAAAGAACACTCACAGTGTCATGGGAAAAATTACACAGCTGAGTGAGAGTACCCGAAGGAACACATTCCACCCGATGTATAGCATCAAAAACATCTTTCAAAGAAATATTAGAATTAGCAGAACTAGAAAAAACTGGCAGCGAATCAGAAGATGGTAAAGAGACACCCAAAGGGTATACAAGCTCAGCTCCAGTCAAATCAGTCCACTTAAAAGAAGCTCCATCGAAGAAAGGGGTGGAGACGGAAAACAAACTACCATCTCTAGCAAAGGAGGCATTGGTAGAGGGCTTTTATCATCAAAGTTAGGTTGGGGGGAGGGGTACGATCCCCCGAACTTAATGAAGCCTCTGGGACTAACCTTGCTCCTGGGTCCTGAGGCTGGTATTCATAAAGCAGCAGTACTAATCAGGTGGGTATCCATAGGGCCCTTCACCACCTGACCCTCCACTGGGCCCTTGTTCTTAGCTTTTCGCTTACCCATTCAAGACACAGGAAGCAAGGAAACTTCCCAGAAGCTCCCAGGTGCTCCTAAGGGGCTCACAAGGGGTCAAAACCTGCCCCTTGAGCCACGCCCCTTCAGACACGCACCGCGGCTGCGTCCCGCAGTGCCAGTTGGTTCTTATCCTTAATCGCAGCAGGAGAAAGGAACTCTGTTCCAACCAGGTATGCAGCTGACAGCAATTCCCACTCATTGTCTCCTGACGTTAGCAGGCAGTCCTTAAACATCTTATAGAGCACACTATAATACAACATGTTTGTCTACTTTTGTGGTATATATGTTAATTTGTCTTTGTTCCTTAAAGGATATAGGACAAACAACAAGACTGATGAAACTGCGTTTACAGGAACACAGGTCCCGTCTTAACACACAAGTATTATTAGCCCCAATAGTGACTCACGGTGTTACTAAAGGGCATTCTTTTCAGGAATTCACTTGCATATTATTGATCAGGTACCCCATTCCTTTCGGGGAGGGAATAGAATGGTGTGGTTACAATACTCAGAGCAGCGGTGGATAATTAAATTATGGACAGTTATACCCCAAGGGCTCAATTTGGAGCTTGATTGGTGGAGTTTGCTATGAGTAGGTTTAAGCTTCTGATTGGAGGATTTTTGGACTGGAGAAGTCATAAAAGGTTTCTCTATTTAAATGATGGGTTTTTCGGGCATGACATTCAGCTTTGGTAACTGCCTGATGAAGGACCAAGAGATTGATATGGCCTGAAACATGGCGCTATGTAGCAGTATGATATTTCTGAATGGGCTCGTTCCTATGAGATGAAGTTCCTCCAGCTGCCTGGGCCGAACACACGATGAAAGAAATACTGTTAGAGTGGTATCCTGTTGTGGGACTAGTTTGAACGCACTCTGATGAAAAGCTAAGTTTGGCGTCCTTTAATGAAAAGACTGATTCTTTCTTGCTGTGATGTTTGAGCTTTGAGAGGGGCTTGATCCGTACTTTCCTCATTTTACATAGAATGTTAGTTGAGCTGTTGGTTGGCTTGTAAAAACGAATAAAAGGAACATTTGCTTTGAGAGGGTTTCCTCATGGCAAGGGTTCCGACAAAAAAATAGTATATCAAAAAGTCTTTTGGTTGGGGGAAATTTTGTATGGTGTTTAATTTTCCCTTTGCATGGTTTGATTGTTTAATATATAAATACATGGCATCCATGTAAAAATGGTGATTTTAGATAGGGCACAGTTTACACACGTACGTCATTACTGTATAGACACTGCAAGGTAGCACATTGGGGGTATGATTAAGGTGTAGTCAAGGCAGCACAAATATCTACTTGTGTATTCCCTATTTTACTTGGTGAATAAACATGTATGACCAAAAATGCCTATGCTGGGATTTACACCTGCTGCCTGACACATTTATAGAGGGGATTAAGGGGGTTATCCTCAACCTTCCTTTGTTTATTTCCTCCTCTATAAGAAGTGAGAAAATAATAGTTCATCTGTAGTTATTGGGCAGCATTTATACATTTAGGCTTGCAAAATGGCACACATACACATAGAAACGTGTGTCACTTACACGTGGAAAATGCAAAATTCTGGCCTGAAGGCGCAGGTGACCCAGCACTTACATGGGTATGCAGTCATGTTTCCTCCATTATTTTTCCCCACATATAGGCTTGTACAATGGCTCCTCCCACTGTATATGGCGGCATATCCACGTGCATCCCTGCGCTTCCTTTTTAATACAATAGAATCGGCTCCATATTTAGCGGAGTCCTTTTTAAAATACTACCGGACTTGTACATGTAGTGGCCTCAACATCTCAATTCTAATCTCCATGTCTTTTCTAAAATGTCCAGATTAATTTCAGTTTAAGGACAATAATCCCAAAGTGTTTTCCTTTCTAACATCAAACCTGCCATTGTCTGCTGAGACAATACAGTATTACTATAACTCAAGATAATCCAAGAATATGGACAGGTTGTGCAACAACAAGATCTACTCACTGCTTCTAGACACAATCTCAGATCCCATAGTCCAGTATGGGAGCATAAAAAAACTGGAACCAAGCATCCCTATTGGTGTTGGTGAACATCGGCTTACCTTGTGAATCTCCACTGTTGCTCCTAATAAAGATCTTGCCAAAGATCCTACAAGAATTCTGCACCATTTTGATCTGTCAAGAAAGATTTGATGCTCCATATATATTGTATTCGGACCTCAGTAGAGCCGCATGCTCATCTGCTTCACAAGTGGAAATTCAAAGGGCATTCTAAATGTGATTGCAGTCACCCAAATCAGGCAATGGATCGCCCTGCAAATAACTTTAGTCTATGTCTACTCACACAGGTTGGCTGCATCCTATAAATCATGCTGCTGATGAAAATATCGAATGGCTTACAAATTTGACCCTGAGCACCTGATTTGCTCATTATTTCTATTCACCAAAGGAAGAATGATATTCAATAGAGTTGAGAACTGTAAACGACTGAGAGCTTTCAGCAAGGAGCTAATAAATAATGCCTGAAAAAAAGACGTAAACATGACCGAATGTTATTGTGGCATTGTCTATCAATTTCCTGGCAAAGAAAAACAAATATTAGGTTCAGCATTCTGCTATCTGCCTGGAGACATAGTCTGCCATGCTTAAGAATTATAACTAGGATAACAATCTCACGCGAAACAAACCAAAATGACAGTATCATCCATTTCCAATCCCTATTCAGTTTGTGTCTGTTTTAATTTCCCTGTTTTGTTGAGCAGGATGTCATAATTCTACAAGCATAAATATCTAGCTTCCTACTACTATATACTCTGTAACTTGCTTTCGCTCCTAATGCTAACTAATTTAAGATTTTTGAATTCTTAACGTTTGTGTAGCTGATTATTAGGCCGCCTCAAAGCCCTTAGAGAGAAGTAGAAAATGAACATCCCATTGTACTTTATTGATTATCATGTTCCTTCCTGCACAAAGCTGTCACAACCCTATTGTTATTATATTAGATAACCAGGTGGCTGAACATTTGATACAATAAAAATATGAATTGTATACTGAATAAATGTGAATAACATATAATTTCTCTTTTATTGCTCCATTCTGCTTACAAATAGTTTCCAGCAGTAGCATCATACTAAATGAATATCTGCATAATTACCAGCTTTTACCCATATGAACTGTCTTTTTATCTGTATAAATACCAACTGTTAATCATTTGGAAGGCTGATTCATCCATGGTAGTTCTGGTCTCAAGAAATTGACTTGAAAGCAAATATAAGGTTTTCTCAAATGTCTAATGTTAGAAAAGGGAATAGTTGCATACTAATCCATATGTTTTCAAACTCTCTAAAAAACTCCAGAAGGGCCTAAATAAAGATATTCAAAGGGAACAGGAGGCTCTGTTCTGCTCTATGTTCCACCATCCTCCCCAGCACATACACATACATGACATATTTGCCTCTCAGAGATTTCTCCTCTCAAAATATTAACATAGGTAGTCAACCCCCCCCCCCCCCTTTTCTTTATCCTCAGTCACTAGCAATAAACAGGAAATCAAATTTAGTGTCAAATTGGGCTAGAATGTTATTTAAACTTCAACAATGACATATGTAACCTAAGGCTGTGAGAGAGAGGAGTGGTCTTGTGATTGGGTCAAGTTACCTCAGGCCAGAAGGTTAGGGGTTCAAATCCCACTAGAGGAAAGCAACCTTGGGCCAGAAGGACTGGGGTTTCTAGTCTCACAGGTGCTCCTTGTGACCTTGGGCAAGCCACTTAACCCTCCATTGCCCATGTTTCCTATAAAATAGTTATCTCCAAGTTATAATGCCCTGTTCAATGCAATTTCATCATGTTCAATGTAAACCACCTTGATATTATAAAATGCAGTATATAATAAACTTTGGAACACCCTCCCACCACACATTAGGTCCATCTCTGATCTCCTCCAGTTCAAAAAGGCCTTGAAACATCACCTTTTCACCAAATACTTCCCAGAGAACATAGTAACACAGGCACACTCCATTCACAACTTATCACACTCAAATAGCAACAATCCCATTCTTTCCATGTAACCTCTGCTATCCCAACAACTCTTCACACCTCTCTCCCTTACCAATACTGCTCCTTTATATACAATGTTTCTTCCGAATGTAAATAGTTACACTGATTACTATTTGTTCTAAATAATTACTATTTGTTTTAATTAATTACCCCGGTTTACCCAAGTTATTGTTCCTGTTATATGTAAAATACTCAGATATTGTATTCTGTCTGATGTTTTCTTGTTCTATGTAAACCGCACTGATTATAAATAGTGCGGTATATAAAAGATGTTAAATAAATAAATAAATAAATAAATAAATATGGCTGCCTTTACTGCCCTGCAATTGCTTGAAACCTACAGGAGAAAAGCTGTGAAACACTGGAGGCTGGAGACTATTGGTGCATAAATGTGCACTTCAGCCTCTGGAAAATACAGTGTTCAAAAGACTTGTATCAGATGTTGTGAGATTGGTTAACTCCAAATAAAATAATGTGTACTAAGCCCTGTGGTGTAATATTCTGTCTCCAGAATAAAAGCAGACTGAAAAAAATACTTGAACTACAGCATTTCTTTTACTCTCATGACCAAGAAACAGCTTATACAGAAAAAAAACAATACAGATATTTACCAAAGCAAATCAAAGACTGCTACAGAAGGTCCACTGCCAAATCAAAATATGAGTAGTGAACTGAACAAAGAGCCAGATCAATAAAACAGTTACACTTCCTCAGTGGATATGACAAATTATGAATTAGGCAGAATTTCCCTGGCATTTCTTTGGAACAATATCCAAAGGTGATATCAAGTCTGGAAAGAGATGCAGAAAAAGCTCAGCAATTCTGCTCAAAGCCTGCAACTTTTCTGCAACCACCTCACTCATAGACCAAACGAATGGAGTATTCTTGGGACTATGGCTCAACTATGGACCAAACTATAGGATAGAAAAGACAAACTTGAAACCCTCCCACAATAACTGAGCTACTGCACAGTCTGAATACAACAACCAAGACTCTAGCATATACAGGTTAATTGGGAAGGAGTCTTGCAAAGAAAGTCCAAATGGGTTTTGACTCTTTCCAAACTGCTTGATCTATCAATGTCATAGTTCTGTTTGACTCTCTGCTTCAACAATGCTTCTTCCATAACTGAAGAGAAAATGGTGCAAGTGGTCTTACATTACAGATCTCATCCAAATGCATAACCTTCTTCAAATTGAAAGAGCTTCATCTAAAATCAAACTACCAGTTAGATCATTTAGCTTTATTCTTTTTCTCTGCTTTGTCCTGTCAAAATAAATTAAAGAGCAAGAACAAACTACAGCATAGATTACAAAGGTTGATTCATGTGTAGTGTGCAATGCTACAAACTTCTGTTCATCAATCTGATGTCATTAGGCACCAAGCACAATGGCCACAAGCTGAGTATCCAGTTTAAAATGCAATCTCCTCATGACTGATTTCCTTATGGACTATCTATTCATTGAAAGGCAATGATAGATGGCTCTAAAAAAAAACGTTATGCAGGGTCAAAACATAACAAAGAAAAATAGACTGCGTAATCTTAGTAGAAGTCGTAGAATATGGTAATGTGCATATTAATCTGTCCCCCTGCTGACAGTTTTTATATTAGATAAATAAAAATAAAAAAGGAAAATAAGGAGATTCCTTTTTATTGCCCTAACTAATATATTTTTGGACTAGCTTTTGAAGGTTAAAATATTCTTCTTTAGGTTAGGACCGCATGAGCAACAGATGACAATACCATAATAGATAAGCGAATTATAAAAGGAGAAGGTGGTGGGGGGAAGTGGGAGAAATGGCAACCACACAGTATTTATATTGTAATAATAAATCCCACTGAGGACATTTGGCTCTCTTATAAATTCTTTTCAAAATATAGGCAGGATACCCACATTGGATAAATCTTCCAAATAGATCCCGTGATTGCATCTTGAAATCTTTAGTAGAACAATAGTGGTGAAGCCATAAAAATTGACTAATAGATAAACTTGCCTTCAAACAAAATGGATGTAAACTTTGATATTTCAAATAGTTGTTATATATTAAAATATGATAGTATATTGGATTGGTGGACAACAGCTAAGTGCTTTAGAACTAACATTTTGAATCAATATTTTTTTATATGGATGACAATTACTGAAATGAAGTATTATGAAATCAAGTGAACAGGTGGTTTAATTATTTTGATATGGCACATAACAAAAGGGAAATTGGAAAAGTATATTTCATTAAATGGACCTGTGAAGAAATTTAATAGTGCATTTACACTCTGTGGGGTATGTTTAATAACGCCCATGTTGGTAATGCACATGTGGAGCACGTTACCAGCATGGAAGAGCCCGTGCTTACTTCATTGTGATCCCAAGATGCAGATCGCAAAAACTGGCACATGGATGCACTTAATGCCACTCACTGAAGTGGTGTTACCTGCACCCGTGCTAAGGGCCACAGGCACGATTAACACAAACTACTAACACCTGTGCCAGCTGTGGCTTGCCATCAGCACCTCTGTTCTGCCCCTAATCAACTCTGGTAGCGTAGTATTTGTAACATAGGGGCTCATGCTACATTTTAGCATGGTGCCCAAACCGCACACTTACCCTCGTGTGACTGGCTTGTGCACTCTAGTAAACATGCCCTTCTGTTATTTGTTCACAGTAAGTGTGTTGTTGTTGTTAAGTGCCGTCGAATCGGAGTCGACTCATGGTGACCCTCTGGATAGCTATCCTAAATTGTGTTCGATCTTCAGTCAGGCGGCTCATTGTTGACAGACTGGTACCTGTAGCTGCTGTTATTGTATCGATCCATCTCATTGCTGGTCTTCCTCTTTTGCGGTGACCTTCTATCTTGCCAAGCATGATGTCTTTCTCTAATGATCTCTCTTTCCGCATGATGTGTCCAAAGTATGAAAGTCAAAGTCTTGTCATCTGAGCTTCTAAAGAAAGCTTTGGTTTGATCTCCTCTAGTACAGACTGGTCAGTAAGTGTACTCCCATTTTTTTAATGGACCAAGAACATTTATTTATCAACAAGGTATTTTTGATGACTTTTTATATTCATCTAGTTTTGATTTCTATGTTTTGTGATTCTTGTTCTTATCTGTATAGCATTTTCATAACATAATCATACTTATGGGCATCCGTATTCCTCATAACTGCAGTATTTTACATCGGCTGCATTTGCCTCAGATTTGATACTGTAATCCCCTGATATAATGTGTTATAGTAGTCAGTTTTAGATGGTTACCAAAGCATGAAGAATGATACTGTAAGGTATCCCACCAAATGTATCAAAAGCAACTTCGTGGCTCTGGGAGAGCGGGTGAAGCAGATAGGTGCACAGGTGTATTATCCTCAATCCATCCAGTTGAAGGTAAAGGCCAAGACAGAGAAGCTCATATTCTCAAGCTAAATGTGTAGCTGCATGAATGATGTCAATATGGGATACCGATGGGAGCCACGGTGGCTACGTCAATCGCCACTTTGTATATGGCCCACTACGAAGAAATTCATATTTATCCATCTCAGTGGTTTCAGCATATTTCTTTGTGGTTACGATTTTTAGATGATATATTTTTTGTATGGACTGGATCGATGGAACTTTTACAGGACTTTTTTCATTGGTTAAATTCAGTAAAACCTAATATTCAATTTATTCCGGAATTTAATTCATGTATTAATTTTTTGGATTTGACCATTTATAAACAAGGTCGGTTATACACCACCCTCTATCGTAAACTGGTCCAGAAGAATACTTTATTAAAATTCCATAGTCCATCCAATAGCCATGCGATGAGGATTCCCAGTGGGTCAATTTTTTCACATACGCCATTCATGTACAACATTATCTGAATTCCACAAACATGCAGATGATTTGTCACAGCGTCTTATAGCCAGAGGATATCCTGCTGATTTGGTTAAGAAAGCCTATAAGTGTGCCCAATTTAACCATCCTGAGCGGTGGCAATTCAATACAAACAGGACCATGACAGAGGAATTAAAACCTATAGTAAGGGTTTTACCCTATATGCATATGACAGATCGAGTTGGGAGACTGTTATGTAAATACTGGCTCAGCAGCATCAGTCCACAGTTCAGCCACCGTCAAGTCAGGCAAGGCATGGTGGGCTGGACAAAGGCACAGTCTTTTCTTGGGAGGGGGCAGCGGCATGGAGTGTCTGCCTAGGGTGGCAGAAACCCTTGGGCCACCACTGATTGTAGAACTTAGCAGTTGATATGCAGGGGCAGAATAGATAGGCCATATGATCTTTTCGTATAACCTTAACCACATGTATTCCTTTAGTTATTTATTTGTTTATCTTATTTATCATGTTTTAGCAGATGTCTCATATATTTACAAAATGCAGGTGATCTAATGCACCACATAAGAAATAATGTAAATGCATATATCAGCTTGTCCTGTTTCTGAGAAATATCACTGCTGGGCTGACCATCTTGCATTACACTAAAACAATTTCCTTTCCCTTTAATTCCATCTTCAAAATCTTTTCAGATCTGCAAGACCTTCCCCTTAAAGGGAGTTATTCTGAGACACAAATAGCGGGGATGGACGTCCCCGCTATTCGTGTGAGCTGCATGCTCCAACTAACTTCCCCACCGGTTGTGCGGGGAAGTTAGACGGCGGCAGGGAAGAGTTGGCCCAGGGGCAGATAGTGAGTGGGCAGTGGGCGGTTGCCAGCCCTGGACGTACAGGGCCAATTCTAATGTCGGTCCTGTATGTCCATTGCTGACAAAATGGCCGGGGAAGTTATTCCACCCCTAGGGTGGAATAACTTCCATGGATGTTTCTTTTTGGAAGACTCAGGGTGCAGAAGGGGATGGGGGGGGGGGGCAAAGTTAATTCCCTGCAGCCCAACCTGGCCTTAGGTAGCCGAATCGGAGGTTGGGCTGCGAGAAATAAACTATTTTAGCATTGGCCAGCATCGCGGCTTTTAAATTGAGCTGTGGTGCCAAGGCAACAGGACACCATGGCACCGCAGCTCCATTTAAAAGCCCTGGCTGAGTTAGCCTGGCTATGGCTGTACGTGCAGGCTGGTACTGAATTGCAGTTCCAGCCTGCACGTATAGGCCTGTTCGCGATTCTGATCTCGCAGGATCAGAATCGTGATCTCTTTTGTACGTCCAGCTCAGCCCAGACATACAATGGAGATGGATGTCGGGATCAGAATCGGGCTCAAAATGTTCAACAAATTTTTCACCTCAGATGCAGTGTAGTCGGTTTCTTTAATACCACAAAGAGCTCCCTAGATTATTTTCAAGCAGCATCAGAATTATTTTTTTGCCTCCCTCGGTGCAATTCTGTACCTTCCAACTTGTTCCTTCCATACTTGATGGGACACCAGTCTCTTATTCTCATACCTACTTCTCTCAAATTTCTTGCATTCCTGTTTCATCAGTCGTAGTGGTTCAGAAGGAGTCGAGGAGTAGACTAGTGGTTAGAGCAACAGCCAGATACCCAAAGAATCAGTGTCCAATTCCCACCGGCACTCCTGGTGACCTTGGACAAGTCGCCCTACCCTCCATTCCCTTGGAAGAAAAGGCCTGCTAATCTACTTCCAGTCATACCTTGCCAAGAAAACCCAGGGGCTGCCAGGAGTGAGAATTGACTTGATGGCACTTAAAAAACAATGCTTCAGAAAACAATTCCCCCCAGCCCACTTTTAAGGGTGCAATCTTATCTATATATCACTTTTGCCAGAAACACCAGCAAGGATCAGAGGGGAATTGCAATGAATCTTTGCTGCCAGCTTTGCACCACTTCCTTGTGTCTGAAAAAAGATGATCAAATGCTTTTTGGGGCACATTTTTGATAGCTGATTTTTAGCTACAATTTATGATTCCGTTTGTTCACTTTCAAAGTGGTGAGCTCCAGTTAATATTACCCATATGTATACCAAAATAAATACAGTCAAACCTCGGTTTTCATGATTAATCGGTTCGAAAAAGTCTGACTAAAACCGAAACGTATGAAAACTGAAGCAATATTTCCCATAAGAAATAATGTAAATCCAATTAATCCGTTCCAGACACCCAAAAATATTCACAAAAAATACATTTTATAGGGAATAACTATTTTTACATACAGAAAACAATGAGAAATAAATATAAATGACTAATGAAATGGATAAATGAACATTTAACATCACTGAAAGCAAGCTAAGTACAGTACTGTACAGTACAGTACGTTAACATCTGGCCTTAGCCACCCCTGACAAGCTGCTGTGCCCAGCTCTCTTCGGAATCACACTGAATTCAGTCCATTAAAATACCTTTACTTTATCTGCTCAATGCTTCAGAATGGCAGAAAATCTTAATGATATAGCTTCAGACGTACCCTGCAAGAGAAAGAACTGCCTCCCACATTCATGCAACATCTCCTGCTTACGTTGACAGCTTTTCTTCCCTGCTACCGGGACAAAATCTCAGTCAAAAGACGTTGAAAACCGAAGCAATGCATGAAAACCGGGACAAAATCTCAGTCAGAAAAGACGTTGAAAACCGAAGCGTATGAAAACCGGGGCAAATGAAAACCGAGGTTTGACTGTATACAGGAAAAAGCTCATCTTCAGTTTTCACTTATACAAATTGAGGCAAAAGAGAAATAGATGCATGTGCTGTTTAAAAGCATTAGTTTATTTCCATTAGGATGAGGTTTTGCCTACAAGTGAGCTTGAATCCTCTAGAAAAAGAGAATAGAGATTTATGGCAATACAGTAGCTGCTCAATATGGTAATCTTAGCAAATGTTAATGAAATCATTCAGTAAAAGGCCTCAAAGAATAAAACAGACTCCCTGTTAAAAGGAACCCATTTTAAACTGACAGGATGATCATCTCAGTGCCTGATACAGTAAGGCTTTCCCTTCATTTTTTGTCTATAAGTAAAGAAAGTTTATGGACCCTTTTTCTAAAGAGCTTCATGAGGTTAACACACATTTCAGCATGCATTAACTGCTTCCACAGGGCTCCAGAAATTGTTACTGCACAGGTGAGACAATTACTGCATGCTGAAATGCGCATAAACTGCGCATGGTACAGTGGAGTGGGCTATGGGCAGAGAGTGGGCATTGGCTGCACATTGCAGTTACTGCAGGTCTTAGTAGCACATGCTAACTGCCAATATTGCAGTTAGTGAAGGTGTACTTACCTCCACCTCAATAGGTAGCATTAGGTATACTCACAGTAATTGCAAACATGCATGCTAATAGGCTTGCCTACCCGGTAACTGTCAAGAAGGTGTTGGCCATGCTTCTCACAATTGCTGCAATTCTGTGGCACCTAAAGCACACTAAATTTTGACTCAAGATGCATGTTGGGGGAAAAATATACGCCTTACTAAAAGGGCCCCGTCATGTATCAGGCCCTTGGTATTAAGATATTTTTTTGTCTTGATTTAAATAAGAAGCTATATTTCAGTTGTGTAATATGGCATAGTGGTGAAAATGCTAGTCATTTTATTAGCTGCTCTGATGATTTATTTTATTTATTTATTTATTTTATTTAACATTATCTAAATACCACCTTTTCCTTAAATCAAGGAGGTTTATATTAAACTTAGTTGTTTACATTGTAACAATATGATTTAACCTCAACTTTAACTTGGGCACAATAAAAATTCTGGGGAAGAGATGTACATAGGGGAGGTTGTAAGCAATCGTTAACAGTTATTTACATAGGGGGGAACCTTGATGTTTGTGTAATGCTGCTCAATTAGTCATTGTCTGCTGCCTGGGTGGGGGGAGTGCTTGCACTATTCTGTGTGATATTACCAAAGTGTTTAGTGAACAGGAATGTTTTTAACTTTTTCCTGAAGTCTTTGGTGTCCTTCGTAGTTCTGACATCTTCAAGGAGGGTGTTCCATAAACTTGCTGCATATAGTAATAAAACTCTGTCAGATGTGGTTTTCCTTTTCTTGGGGAATTCGGTTGGAGTAGCTAGTATATTTTTGTTGTTTGTTCTCATTGTATGGCTTTTGGATTGTCTTGTTATTAGTCCCTGAAGTAATTCAGCTGATTCATCCTGAAGTATTTATTTATGCTCATTGTTGCCTTAAATCTTGCACAGCTCTTTATCGGGAGTCAGTGTAGTTGAGCCAGTATTGGAGTTATGCTTTCTTGTTTGTTTGTTCCTGTGAGGATGCGAGCTGCAGTGCTTTGTACCATCTGCAGCGAGTGGATGGTGGTAGCTTGTAGGCCTTGGTACAATGAGTTGCAGAAGTCCAGTAGAGGCATGACTATTGCTTGTAGGACTGTTCGGAAGTTGTTATGATCTAGGAAGAGCTTTAGTTTCCTTATGGTTTTTAGTTTGTAGTATGCATTCTGTGTTGTTTTGTTGATATGAGCTTGGAGGTTTAGGCTCCAATCAAGGATGACTTCTAGGTATCTCACTTCATCGTTTACAGTTAATAGCCTGTCCTTTAGGGCTATAGTAAGAGGAGGAGTGAATTTCTTGTTCCTTGTTATTGTGAGTGCTTCTGTTTAATGTAATTTATGTTGAGGTTATGATTATTAAGCCATATTGAGACTTTGCTGAGGCATTTGGTTATTGCTGTGTTGTCTGGGGTTTCGGTATCAAAGGATGTGTACAGCATATCATCAGCATAGATTTTATAGTAGATGTTATGTTTTTGTATGACCTCACAAACTGGCTGAATATATAGGTAGGGCTGATATTGCTGATCCTTGTGGGACTCTTTGTCTTAGTGTGAAGGGAGAGGAGATGTCTTTCCCATATTTGACATTTTGCTGTCTGTCTTGAAAATAAGATTTGAAGCATTTTAATGTGTTGTTGTAGAGACTCCTTAAGGCATTTTAGCAAGATGGCATGTGACACAGAGTCGAATGCCACTGTTATATCTAGGAATATTAGAATTATGCCTTTTTTATATTGTCTATTTCTCTAACAATTTGGTCAATGAGTACTGTTAGTAATATTTCCACCCCATGGTTTGGCTTGAATTCATGTTGGTGTGGATCCAATGGAGCATGTACTGTACATTAATATGGTCCTGTAGCTGTAGCTGTACTGTCTTTTCCAGGATTTTCTCCATGAATTTTAAGCTTGATACTGGACAGTATGATGAGAGGTCTGTCTTGTCAGCTTTCTGTTTTTTTTAATATGAGCCTTATTGATGCAAGTTTGAGTGTTGCAAGTATGTGTGCCTGTGTGATGGATGGATGTATCATTTTGTGTATAGAAGGGGTGAGTTCTTTCTTAGCTGAGTTTATCCTTGTGATTAGACAAGAAGCGTTTGGTGAGATTGTTGTGTTCAGGGTTGAAATTATATGTGCAATTTGTTTAACAGTTGGGGTAGTGAAAGCTCTCCATATCCTGTTGTGGCTAGATTGGTTTTCAGGCTCAGATATAGATGATGTCAGTTGTGGCTGGGAACTGTTCTGTTTCATCATGAGGTGATCTGCTGTTTGTTGTGGATTTATGTCAGTTGAATTTTCCTGTTGAGGATCTCGTGTTAACTTGTTTATTTTATTTTTATTTTATTTATTTATTTATTTAACTGTATTTATATCCCGCTTTTCACTGGGTCAAAGCGGCGTTACATACAAGGGTGGGGAAATTAAGTATAAGGGTGGGGCCATCACCAGGGAGGCAACATTGATGATTTTGACATGAGACAGACTTTGGACATGGACAGGTTAGTGCAGCTTTGGATCAAAGAGTCATGGTGGGCGAGATCAGAGGTTAGTGCACTTTTTGGTGGGAGTCGTATTGAATTATTCCTGGAATAAGATGGTCTTTAGCTGTTTTCTGAAAGACAGTAGATCGGCATTGTTTCTGAGATGGCTTGGTAGAGAGTTCCATAGGGATGGAGCATAAAGTTCAAAGGCTCGATTGCATGTCCGTTGAGAGCATTTAGTTCTTTTGTGAGGGACGGTGAGGGAATTGCTGGAGGCTTGTCTGGTAGTTTTGCCGTGGGCTGGACGAGACAGCAGGGTGCGGAGCTGGGTGTTCTGAGTTTGGTGGATGGCTTTGTGGGTGAGTAGGATGGATATGTATTTAGTTCTTGCTTCGAGGGGGAGTATGTGTAAGTCTTTTAGAATTGGGGTGATGTGGTCGGTTTTCTTTGCTCTCTGAATGATTCTTGCTGTGGCGTTCAATGCTGTTCAGAGGGGGTTGGTCTGTGTGGCTGGAAGGCCATGGTAGAGTACGTTGCAGTAATCCAAATGTGGGAGCGTCATAGCTTGCATTACCGTCCGGAAGTCTTGATGTTCGAGAAGGGGTCTGAGACGTTGCACTAATTTCGCTTTGTGGAATATAATTCCGGAGGTTTTAGTAATTTGTTGCTTTAAGGTGAGGGCTTGGTCAATGATAATGCCCAGATATATTATTTGTGACTGTATTTGAATGCTTGTGGTTCCTACGTTGAGGTGTTTAGGTGGTGTGAAGTCTGGGTCCTTTGTCACTATGAGGGCTTCAGTTTTCTTTATGTTGATGGATAGGTTATTTTCTTGTAACCAGTCGGACACCTCAGAGAAGCATGCTGATAGATGTGTGTTTGTTGGGTTTGTGGTCATAATAGGGGCATAGAGCATGATATCATCAGCATATATGTGGAAGCTGATGTTGTGAGAGCGTATGACTGAGCAGAGTGGTTGGAGGTAAATGTTGAAGAGCATGGCTGACAGTGTGGATCCTTGAGGTACTCCTTGGTATTGCTGGAAGGGGGGCGAGGTCGAGGTGCTGGTACGGATTAGTTGTTGTCTATTAGTTAGGTAGGATTGGAACAATTTAAGTACGGTGTCTTTGATTCCAATTGTCTGTAGTCTGCGTATGAGGATGTTGTGGGAGATGGTGTCGAAAACTGCAGATATATCAAGGAAGATCATGGCATATCCAGAGTGGTTTTCTTGTGTTCCTATGATGAGGGTGTTCATCAGTGTGGTCATGAGGGTCTCAACTCCATGTAGTGGGCGGAAGCCATGTTGTTGTGGGTCCAGTATGTTGTTGATGTCCAGGTGTTCTTGAAGCTGCTGCTGGACGATCTTCTCGATTATCTTGGTGGTGAAAAGTAGGCTCGCTATCGGTTTGTAGGATGCTGGGTCCAGGGGATCCAGATTATGCTTTTTTAAGGATGGTCGGATGATTGTAGTTTTGAGAGTGTCTGGCATGTGACCTTGGGAGAAGGATTCATTGACGATATAGGTTAATGGCACGCTCAGTTCGTCTTTGGATTTCTTTATCCAGTCAGTGGGGCAGGGGTCCAGCGGAGAGGTGGTGGTGTTTAGGTGGGAGATGGTGGATGATATTTCTTCTGTAGTGGTTTCTCTGAAGGTGGTCCAGTCACTGTGTAAGTTGGGGTGGTGGTTTGTTGTGGTTGTCTCTATATGAGGCTGTGAGTTTTGAGGTCGTTGTAGTTGTTTGTATTGACGGGCCAGTAGCTCTGGTGGAATCTTCGGTAATTGGTCAGAGTTATTGGGGTTTTTTGTCAGTTTTTTGACAATCTGGAAGAGTTCATGAGGTTTGTTTATGGAAGAGTTTAAGATTTGTGTACTATTAACTTGTGTACTATTCCAAATAGTTCTCGTAGTTTGTTTACTGCCTTCATCACCAGATTTGTGTTATATTCCTGTTTGTGCTTATTGATTATGTTATTGTATCCGATCTGTATAGTTTTGAATTCTTGTAGAGAATTTTGATTTTTTGTTCGCCTCCATCTCCATTCTATTTTCCTAAGGTTCTTTTTAGAGTCTCTGATTTCCTTTGAATACCAGGGTGTTGATTGTCTTTTCAATATTTTGATTGTTCTTTGGTGGGGTGAAAGTGCAGCTGTAGAGATGGTATGGTTCCAGTTTTCCATAATGTTTTCGATGTCAGGGGTGGTATTATCCAGTTTGGGTAGAATTTCCTTCAGGATCACTCTTCACTTTAAAATGCAGGACTATTTGTTGTAAGATATGCTCAGTTTTTCAATGCGTATTTTAGCTTTAAAAATATAGGGCCCGATATTCTTCTGGGCAGGCTATGTGTCACATCGGCGCATAGCCTTGCCTGCCGACCCTTAAGCCTGGATATTCAATGCTGACATCATATGCGGCCCCAGCATTGAGTATCTGGGTATTGCGGCACAACCTAGAAGCCGCAGAAGCTAACTGAGCAGCTGCCCGGTTAGCGCCTGCACCTTAAAGATAGGTGAGGGTTATCCTTGCCTATCTTTTCAGCATAGAGCACTAACGGGGCAGCATGCAATTGCCGCTGCCCAGTTATCTTGCGCCCCGCCTCCGCTCTGCCCCGGAATGCCCCTGACACGCCCCGATGCTAGCTGGATAGCGCAAGGGCGCGTAGGGGACATAGATGGGGATATCAACAGCACTACCCGTGTATGTGGCATTGAATATCCCCATCGAAGGCATTTACACACTTTACTAGGCTGTAAACCGTGTAAATGCCCATATTGTTTAAATTCATACAAAGGTATATAGCCTAGATACACAATATGGAGAGCCACCTAGATTTAGCCCAAACATTGAGATGTTTTATTCATATGCACGTGTAAGTGATCAGTTACATGTGTTAATTACACAGTTGCTATTCCACAAGTATAAGCACACATCTGATAGCATGCACTTTCACCATGGACATGAAAAAGGGTAGAGTTTGAGCAGAGCAAGGGAAAACTGAAGGTCAGAACATAACAAATGCCATACTGACTGGATCAGACCAGACGTCCTTCAAGCCCAACATCCTGTTTCCGTAAGTGGCCAATCCAGGTCATAAGTTCCTGTCAGGTTCCCAAAAGGAAGACAGATTCCATGCTGCTTATCCGAGGGATGAGCAGTGGATTTGTCCAGTCCACTTTAATAAAGTTTATGGACTTTTCCTTCAGGAACTTGTCCAAACTCATTTTAAACCCAGCTACACAAACAGATTTTACTACACCCTTTGGCAACAAATTCCAGAGTTTGATTACATGTTGAATGAAAAAAATATTTTCTCTGATTAAATTTAAACGTGCTACATTGTAGCTTCATTGTATGTCCCCTTGTCTTTCTACTTCTTTAAGGAGTAAACAACTGATCTACAAATTACCCATTCCACTCTACTCATTATTTTATAGACCTTTATCATATCTCTCCAAGATGAAGAGCCACAACCTTTTAAGCCTTTCTTAATGGAGGTATCCTCCCAACCCCTCTGGCCGCTCCTCTCTGTACCTTTTCTACTTCTGCTATATACTTTTTAAGATATGGCAACTAGAACTGCACACAGTATTAGAGGTATGGTTGTACCATGGAGCAATACAGAGGCATTATAACATTTTTGGTTGTATTCGCCATTCCTTGCCTTATGATTCCTAGAATTCTATTTGCTTTCTTGGCTGCCACTGCACACTGGGCAGAAGGTTTTAGCAGCCCTCTTGTGCTTTAACAACTTTGAATAATTTTGTGTCATCTGCAGTTTTTATCACTTCACTCACTGTTCCCATTTCAAGGTCATTTATGAATATGTTAAAAAGTAGTAGGCACAGAACAGATTAATGGGGTACTCCGCTATTCATCCTTCTCCACTGAGAAAATCGGCCATTTAGCCCTACTTTCTGTTTTCTATCTTTTAACCAGTTCCCAATCCACAATAGTACACTGCCTCCTGTCTCATCACTTTTTAAATTCCTCAGGAGTCTCTCATTAGGGACATTGTCAAAGGCTTTTTGAAAATCTACTATATCAATTGGCTCCGCTTTATCTATCTGTTTATTCACACCTTCAAAAAAAGCAGATTAGTGAGACAAGACTTTCCTTGGCTAAATTCATGTTCACTTTATCCCATTAAATCATGATGATCTGTATGGCCAGTAATTTTGTTCTTTATAATGGTTTCTACCATTTTGCCTGATACTGACATCAGACTTACTGGTCTGTAGTTTTCCAGAACCCTTTTTAAAAATTGGGGTTATATTGGCCACTCCCCAGTTTTCAGGTACTACAGATGACTTTAATGATAGTTCACAGTACATTTGTAGCAAAAATCCTGTGGAGAAGGATGAATAGCGGAGTACCCCATTAATCATGTATATATTGCAACCACTGAAACAAAACTGTACATGGCCCATACTGTTTAAATACTATATAGATGCCTTACACTGTATAAATGAAAACAAAATTTCAATATTCAAATCTGTAAAAAAGCAAGCAAAATAATATAAAATGTAAATATGTATAAATGTACAGTCAAGTACACCTCAATGAAAATGTAAATTGTTGATTCTTACCATATGTAACCAATGTTTGATGTGTAGAGTAAACCGCTAACCGGGTAAGGCGGACACGTCACCCTCCGCCCCTCTTCACCCCCTTTCCATTTACTCTACCGATACATGTTAGCAATCACACAACAACATTATTTGGATTTCAACACTGGTCGCAGCTTTAATAACCTTTTAACAAACCAATTAATACAAATACAAACATTATAACTCCCCCCCCACCCCAGCAGAGCGAGCCATCACCCGCCATGTTATTAGCAAGGTGACGCTGCTTCCGCTTCCCCCGGGCACAGGCCCAATAATTTTCCATGCCCTCCCTCTTCCGGCTTCGCCATATTATTAGCAAAAACCTGAGGGATTAACCGGGTCGGGGGTACCCCACCCCCGCCCTCCTGCTTGCCTCCGGCTCCGGACCCCGGAAACCTCCGGGATCCCGCCAACCCCCCCCCAAGCTGCAACAACCCATACCCCCCACACCCCCGCGTGTCCATATAACCGAGAGACTGGAGCAGCGCCGGGTCCCCGCACCCCTCCCCTACGCAGCCCGCAGACCTCAGACTCCCATTGGCTCCCGCGCGCTTGAAAAACCCACGGGAGCCAATGACACCGCCGGACAGCACGGCCTTCCCTGTGCCCGCGCGCCGCCGAATCCCGAGGGGGGAGGGCAGCCTGCCGCCCCCCCCGGTTAGCGGTGGCCAAGGGGACGCGGACCCGAGGCCTTCCAGTTCTGATCGCTGGAAGTAGCGGTATACAAATGAAACCAAATAAATAAATAAATAAATAAAATCTGTTCTGTGCCCACTACTTTTTAACATATGCATAAATGACCTGGAAATGGGAACAGTGAGTAAGTGATAAAAACTGCAGATGGGCAGACTGGGTGGACCATGCTGGTCTTTATCTGCCATCATTTATTATGTTACTATGTTACTACGTTCACAGATTACTAATAGTCCAAGTGATTTGCTCCTCATTAATTTATCAAATTGCTGCACTACATCTTCCTGGTTTATTGAGATTTGTTTGAATTCTTCTGCCAAATCACCTTTAAATATCATTTCTAGCATAGGTATCTTTCCTACATCTTATTTAGTAAAGACCGAAGCAAAGAATTTATTTAGCCTCTCTGCTATGGCCTTGTTCTCTCTTACTGTTCCTTTCTACTTCTCTGTCATCAAATGGTCCAGCTGACTCTCTCAAGGATTTTTGCTAAAAATGTACTTGAAAATGTTTTTAATGTGAGCTTTTCCTTACACGGCACGCTTCTTTTCAAATTCTATTTTTGCCTGTCTTGTCGATGCTTTGCATCTAACTTGCCAGTGCTTATGTTGTTTTCTGTTTTTGTCATTTGGATCCCTTTTCCATTTTTCCTGAAAGGTGTATTTTTTTTGGCTAAAACAGCCTCTCTGATCTAACCTTTAAACCATGCTGGCAGTCATTTGGTCTTCCTTTCGCCTTTCTTAAATTGCTAAATACATCTGATCTGGGCTTCCAAGAGAATATTTTTAAACAATGTCCAGTCTTGATGTAAACCTTTAACCTTTGTAGCTGCTCCTTTAAGTTTTTTTCTTAACCATATTCCTCAATTTTATCACTGCTTTTTGAAAATTAAATGCTAATGTGAATATCCTTGCTGTCCGCTCTCCATTTATTAAACCAAATGTAATCATTTTATGATCACTATTGGCAAATGTCCCTAACACTGTTTACCTCTTATACTAGATCCTGTGTTCCACTAAGGACTAGATCTAAAGTAGCTTCCCCTTGTGTTAGTTCCTGATCAGTTGCTCCAAGAAGCAGTCATTTATGTCATCTCAAAATGTTATCTTCCTTGCATGTCCTGATGTGACAATGACCCAGTCAATACCAAGCTGACTGAAATTATAGTGTGTTAACGTTTGTTGGTTTCCTAATTTCTTTTAGCATTTTGTAATCCATCTGCTCATTCTGGCCTGGTGGACGGTAGTATACCCCCACTGCCATTTCCTTCTCTCATTTTTACATGAAAGTTAGCTTGTTATATTATGTTCTAACTGATTTTAATTTAAACTAAAAATTGGCTTTTTACAGTATGCCCTAAAAGACTTAATAAAATACAGAATTATAAAATAGTTGCACAATTTATCAGCTTATACCAAAATAATTCTCTTTTCCCAAGATTTTGAGAATTTCCTAGCAAGTTCCTTCTTAGCAGTAGCTGCTGTTCTTTCAGCAGTCCTTCAATGCTGAAATTTACACACATTCCTTACAAATTGAGGTGCAGGCTTTGAACTGGTGTAACTAATAATGCCATAAATTAATACACATTTTTGGCTATTTACTCTAGTATATTAAAATGTCAAGTATGTGCATATCTGACTTTATAATGTAGACATGAAATCTGCACACAAAAAAGGCATTAACTTTGAGAGTTTATAAGGAGAAGCATACTTTAATTGTGAAAGTGCGTGCCTACTTAAGCACTATTTTATAAAGAAAAGTAGGTGCCAACTTTTCTAGCATAAGCAGCAGAAATTCTGACTTAAATTAAGGCACAATCACTTAACACTGTAATTACCGAGATTTTTTGCACACACTGAATACCGTTGGGGTCATAAATGACCCCACGACAAATTTTAATTATTAACCATGAAAAATTTAAACTAAACAGACAAAATATTATTCCAAATTAATTATTTATTATATGAAGGTTAAATGTTTTGAAATGTAATGCTTTATCATAAAATTACATGAAGAAGAGTTGCCATGAAAGCAGTTTTTGCATGCACTTGATGAACACAGTAAAGTACTACAGTCATTTGCATTAAACACAGACAATTTCTGAATGTTATTTGCAAACATTGCGCTTGCAGGAGGTGCAAACTATGTTGCTTTTCTTGTCTTTTTCTCTGGAACAGCAGTGACACCTTGCCCTTTTCTTTGGGATCCCGACATTGAAAACAGCATCAGTGGCTTCTTCAATGCTGGAAGAAGTCTTGCTGCAATTACTCTGAAGCAGCTGCTTTCCTAATTCCAAGAGGAATAGATGACGTCTGTGCTTTGACTTGGACTGCCATTCTGGATTTAGTGACATCCAAACAATGAAGGTGTTCAAAGCACTGATGTCCAACATGTTGTAGAAGATTGTCACTGGCCAGCGTCTTGTCATTCGTTTTGTGGTATATGTGCGCAACATTTGATCTGCCGTATCTACTCCACCTTTACTAGAATTAAAGTCCAAGATCATGCGTGGTTTTTTGTCTGGACGTGTGTTATCTACTTCTTCTTGATCATGCAAACTGCTCAGAAGAACAACCAATTTTCCTTTCTTCGGGCAATAGGAAACCAGAGTGGCGTCATCGCGAAAGGCAAACAGTGAAGTGAATACCTCTCGGCCCTTTGCTGTTACAAATTCTGGAGGTAATTCTTTTCGGTTCTTTCGAATTGTCCCCAAAAGTGTCATTTGTTTTTCTAGCAATTTCCGTGACAGGGATAAACTGCAGAAGAAATTGTCAACAGTAACATTTCTGCCAGATAGCATCAATCTTTCAGTGAATTGCAGCACAGCCCTTTCACACTGATTCTGTTCCCTGTTTTGTCCGAGTTCCCTTCCTGTATATACTTGAAGACGCAGAACATATGACGTTGTACTGTCACACAACATCCATAGCTTTATGCAATATTTCCCAGGTTTTCTGGGAATATATTGTCTGAACGGAACACGGCCATTAAATGTAAGCAGTTGCTCATCCACGGTAACGTTTTCACCAGGAACAAAGGCGTCACTTAGAGTTGCTTCCCAGGTATCAAAAACATGTCTGATTGGAGCAAGCTTATCCATGTCTCGTTGTTCACGTCTGTTGGTTGCATCATGAAATCTGAGAGCACAAGAAATTTGCTGAAAACGGTTACAGGCCATATTTTTTCCAAAAACAGAATGACCATCTTCAAGGTTCCACAACTGAACTATGGATTCATTTCATGACTTGTACACACCTGAGAGGATCAGAAGTCCAAGAAAACATTGAAATTCTCCGTCTGTCAAATCTTTCCAGGTGTCATCATAAATGTGTCTTCCTTGTTTGCTCGTCCACATCATGATTTCATTCAATAAGTTCTTCCTCATGAACAAGTGGAATGCTGCGAGAGGGTCATCAACATTTTGTACAGCATACCTTGTAGGACCTTGTTGTACGGGCATGACATTAGCTCTGGTACATCTTCCAGCAGCTTACTTTATAGGTTTCCTGTTCCATGATGTGGCATCCTTAGATACTTAGGCTTCAATGGCAACATTTGTGTTTATAGTTGATAACCTCTTAGCTCCTCTATGACCACAACTAAGATTCCTCACAGATGATGCTGACACCGAGGACTCCTGCCTTCTTCCCCGTCCAGCACAACCTCGACCTTTGCCTCAACCTGTAACTTGACTCTTTGCTGCAGGCGATGTTACCAGCTCAACATCAGTCTCACATTCACTTGGCAACCAATTGCTGTCGCCATCTGAATCATGACTGTCATCATCAGATTTATCGCCCGAACTTGGCTGATATGCTTCTTCGCTTGCTGAATATGCTGCATCATCAGACGGCTCAGAGCCATCACTGTCAGCATCTCGTTGCAATATTTCTCTTACTTGGGTAGCTGAATACTTTTGTTTTGACGTGATAAACAATAACCTAAAATAAATAAACAAAGATAAAGTTGAATAAAACGCAAAACAGTTTTACTATAGGTGTAGAATAATCGTGATGAACGAGCTGAAAGCCTTTAGATTTCATTGGAAATAATGAGAGAACTTATGATATCAATTACAGAAAATGTGTAATTTTCATAAAATAAGAGTACAAAAAATAAATGATACATAATTAATGATAAATACCTTTGTCAGATCAAAAAATTCACAAAACTGCAAACTGTATCATGATCCAAACCGGATGTAAGCAACTGGGGTCAAAAATGACCCCACTGGTACTCTGTGCTGCAATTCATCACTAGCGTCACCTAGCAGATGAAAATTATTCCTTTCATGGCGCAATATAAAGAGAATATTGACATGTGAACAGTCATAAAAAGATTGCATTCTTGAACAACTAGTTTCCGAGATACGCGTTGTGAACATAAGAGCATAAGAACATAAGATATGCCATACTGGGTCAGACCAAGGTCCATCAAGCCCAGTATTCTGTTTCCAACAGTGGCCAATCTAGGTCATATGTACCTAGCAGTGAAACTTGCAGTGGGGTCACTTTTGACCCCATCGGTACTTCCAGGGTTAAATCAGCCCTACAGTTAGTATAAATGACCATGCCTAAATTTTGCAAGTAGGTCCATGAATGATTTTATTTTAACATCAATGCACATACTTGCACTCTTCCCAAACTCCACCCATGTGCACATCCACAGTGAAAGTAGAGAAACCATCAAATTGAGAGGCATGTTATTTTGCACCGGTCATCAACATGCATACGTGGCCACTTATACACATGAATGACTAAAATAGCAGCATTTGTGTATGTTTTTAGCATCTAAGAATACATGCTTCCTTATAAAATTATCCCTATTTTACATTTGATGTTTAAGAGGATATTTTTTTAACAGATTGCCTGTCTGGGAAGGCCAGATACGTACCTCTTTGTAGACTGTTTTATAAGGACACGTGGAGGCCTATTCTAATGTCTGTGTCCAGGGCTACTGTGCATCTGGTCGGAACCGGAAGCACAGTGGTAGTCAAGATTCTGATCCTGCGGGACACATCTAGCCCCCGTGGGATCATTATCACATCCAAGCCTTTGCGTGCAGGCCGGGACCCAATTCCTGTCAGCCTGCACATACAGGCTGCTGCCCGGCTAACTCAGTAAGGCTCATGAATGAAGCTGTAATGCTATTGTGTCCAGTTGCCATGGCACCATGGCTCCATTAAGAAGTCATGATCCCCGGCCACCAACAACTTTGTTCTTTCCCCGCAGCCCGACCCCCGATCTGGCCTCCCAAGACCAAGGTCAGGCTGTGGGGAATCTTCCTGCACCCCCTCCTACCTTTGACTCTCCCCAGGCCTGCTGTCCCCCGATGTCTAGGGGGACTTATTCCTTCTCTGGGGTAGAATAAGTCCCCTGTCTAGCCTGCCAGCCCAGACATACATCAGAATCGGTGCTGTATGTCCAGGGTCACGGACCGCCTACTGCCTGCCCTAATTCCACCTCTGCATCATCCCCTTCTCGCACCCATCTAGCATCCCCTTACAAATTCCTTGTTTGTATGGGTTGGCTTTGTTGGGGATGGGAAAAAGGGACGAATAGCGTGGATGGACGACCCAATGGGACATCTATTCCCGCTATTCATGTTATAGAATAGACCTCATAGGCACCTATAAGTTTTTTATAAAATTCTAGGAGTGAACTATCAGAAATAGCGATTAATTGAAGCCACAAACATTTACACCTTTCTCAGGAGCTGGCATAAATATTGCCACATAATATATGTGCGTATGAATGCAATTTATTAAACACACACATAATTCACAATTGCCTGAACTCCCCAAACTCTACCCCAGAACATGCCAACACGTGGTTCACCTAAGAGTACAGACCTTCTTGTCATCATGTACACTCTCACATGTGCAATCCCTGGGGTAACTTTATAAAAGCATGTGTAAAATCCTTTAGAAAATTACCTCCTCAAATGACCATTGCCATCCTTACTATATGACTGCAAAGTGCAAAGAATAAGTTTCCTTCAAGCCCTGGTTTATTCTCATCTCAAGGAGCTGATGAGCTTGGAAAACCCAGTCACAAAACGTGGAAACCAACAAAAGGACATGTGCTGTTGGAGCGGGTGTACAATGGAAAGAGAATGACTTCATTGAACACAGGCTGTGCAGAGGAGGTGCATGAATATTCTATGGGTCTGAGTGGAAAATACCATAAATAACTCCAGCAATATTGACATCTCAAAAATGCGGTGCTGTGAAATATCTTCTTTGGGCCTAGCAGATTCCTCCTACTGTTTCTTCAGCTCGATCAGAATTTGCAGCTCCTGAATTACAGTTCCATGAGTCTCATTTACAACTATCAAAGTCGTTTCTGCCTAATTTGTTTATCCTTATCCAAATTCAGCCCAGACATCACAGCAACAGTCCTTAAGCAGATTCCACAAATTGTGGCTCCGTTCAGAATATGGCTAACATGGGCACAGAGTCTGGCCACTAGCGATCACCACTGATGGCTGTAAATGTCTATAATTAAATTTTAATAGGTCAATTTTATTAGGGTTTCAAGTATAATGAACGTTTCAATTGTTTGTTGTCATGCATCTCATTGCTAATTTATGTTTTTCTGCATTTTGTGTGATTATAAGCCATCCTTCATTCCTTGCGTTTAATTTGAAGCACTTGCCATTATGTCAGAGTCTCAGTTCAGTATTGTTCATTACTATTAAAGTTGCTTTCATTTCATAGCAAACTTGCATATTGCATCAGGAGCATGATGGCAAGCCTCCACACATGACAATTATACACAGTCGCTGTGAGGCAGACGACTGAACACCAGCTGTGTTCATGTTTAATAACAAGCGAAAGCTGGAATTTGATCAAACATGCAAAAAATAAAGTATTTTGTTTTTTCTTGCATTCTTTCCAAGTGGCTGTTTAAAAATCAACGAGGCTTTTATTTTATTACATTAAGCATGGTTTTAAGTTACTATGGCCCTCATTCATTAGAAAGCGGGTTGCGGGGCTGCACATCCCACCGGGACGTGTAGCCCTGCAATCTGCCTAAACACTATCCACCTACCGGCTCTCCCCATATGTCCTGTGCTTCAGGACAGGGAGAGCCAGCGGGAGGCACAGCATAGGCAGGACGCCTGGGAGCACATACAGGGCTGATTCATGTCATGGCCCTCTATGTGCTGCTGGGCCATACTGCTTATACCACCTCAGAGGAGGTATAAGCAATTTTTTGGGGGGATTCGGGGCAGGGGAGCCACCCACAGGGCTGGGGCCGGGTGCGAGGAGGTCCCCACCACCTGATCCAGGCCGCAAGAGGCAGTCGTGGGTCAAGCGGTAGGGATATTGGGGGCAGGAACCATGGCAGTCTGGGGCACCTATGTGAAGGATGTCCCTGCAGGCAGGAGGGGCATGCCGGACCATCCTTGGGCCCGATTCTGGCTCCCACAGGACATCCCCCTCCTGGGGGATCAGTGGGGACATCCAGACATCCGCCTTCTGCAATGGGGCTCCACGTCAAATATAAATATCCAATGGGAGGCTGTCCAATAAAGAATACTGACCACAATATTCAGCAGTTCTATCTGAACAGTGTCGATGAGTATCTCTGCAGACCACTCCTGCACTATCTGGTTAGTGCAGGGGTGGTGTGTGACTGGAGCGAGGGTAGTATCACTGCTATCTGGATAAGTACCAACTTATCTGAATCGCAGTAATTTTCAGTCAGCATTGATCTGAATAACTTCACAGCATGCAAAGCAGGCCTAAGTTGCTAACTGGATAATTGCCAACTGAAAATCACCGCTGTCTGGGTAAATCAGCACATCTTCAGACAGCAGCGCTCAATACATATATTCAGCAACAATCATCATCCCGAAAGTGCCGCTGAAATAAATTTGGAAAATGCGTGCAGCGCCACAGTTATCAGACAGCCCTTTGAATATCAGGCTTTTTGAAAACTGGCCTGAAGGACTTTTTATGAAATTCCTAAGAGAGGGTCATGGTTGAATAGCCTGCAGTATTTTACCTGTAGCGTTTCCTTTTGTGCAAAAGAAACATTTGAGCTAGGCGGTGGATATTTGCCTGTCCCATGGAGTAATAATTTTGTGGATAATTTTTTTGTACACCTGCACATTTTAACACAATAGGGATCGGGTTGAGTCTGTTGCTCCATTTTATCCATACATGATGGAATATAATAGTGGAAATGTGTGCTTTTCAAAATATATACTGAAAAGACCACAAATTCCCCAGAATTTGAAACAACTGCAGTTGCTGTTTTTTCTGCTTGTCTTCCGAAGCATAGCAGTGCTTTAGAGAAGAGCGTGACTCATTGGAATAGCAAAAAAAAAAAAAAAAAATCTGTAATCTAATACAATGCACAAATTCCTATCAAAGAGTACTGTAATTATGAAACATAAATAAGAACTGATTGTAGGCATGCCAAACTGCAAATATCTTGCTATATTTTACCAGCATTCTACGAAAATACCGTCTAGTCACAAGAAACATCATAATTATGGACTTGTGTTAGCCTAAGATAAATTACACTGAGCGAATCATTGCCATCAACAAAGGCATAATCAAGGACTGATTTATAAAAAGTAGTACTTTTCACATCTTGTGAATATAACTTAAGTATGCCTAAAAGATTTTCAGGAAAAAAATCCCATAACATCACTCTCAGGAACAACTATGGCTAGGTCAACTAGCTGAGTGAACTGTTATGGTGGCAACATTTTGGCTACAGTTTTATTCAGTCATTAGTACCCATCCTTTCCTAGATCGGCCTTTCCAAATTTTTCCCTGTGCAGGTTCCCCACTGTCCCCCATGTATCCCCCATCATTCTGATTCCACAACTGCATTGGTTCACTCAGCTAGTCGGTGACAATCTAACCATAGTGAGGTTCATGAAGGACCCTGTAGACAGCTACCACCTTCCCACTCATATGGCCTGTGATGATGCCCCACCATGCTCCCACATTGACTCTGGTGAAACTAGGCCATGACACCCCCTCCCCCCCTAAGATTGCAATGATGACACTTGCTTAGCCAAGGAATCTTGTAAACATTTCAACTCCTTCAATAAAATCCCCCTATTCATCCATAGATGATTCTTGGAAGAAGGCCAAACCTCAAACCCTGGCACTAGGGGTGACAGCCTACAGCTAGTCACTGCTGTGCCACCCCAAAAACAGAGGCCACCTTGCCATCAGAATAATTGCAAGCCTGTTTAAAATGAATTCAACACCTCCAGCCCACAACTCCAGGTATGAGTCATGTCAAAGCCCTCCCCAGGGAACCCTCCCAGTGGGTGAAAAATGAAAACAACTGAAGTCAGCAACAGGAAGACTAACATGCCTTTCAGAAACACAAATTGCGGGAGTCCCAGAATGCTTTCTAGGAGCTATACTCCAGAACTAGAAAAAGGATCAGAAACACCCACTAATTATGATTCCCTGCCAGCTTCAGACCCACAGAATGTTTACCCTGCCCTACAAATACTGAGCAGGAAGAAGCACCCACACAGCACATAGATAGAAAGGGGTAAAGATGCTCACATTGCCTAACCCTATAATCCACTCAGTAATTCTGTGTGAATGCATAAGACAACCTATCCCTCCATGAATAGCCAGCAACACTCCTCAGACCAACCCTGATCCAAAAGATAAATCTCTGTCTGCATCCCAGCACCATCTGCAGAAGCTCTCTAAATTTAAGCTCAGACCAGCAGACGCAACAGCAATTGAGCACCGGTGTATTACTCTCCCAGTAGCAACATGATGCATCAACCCCAACAATGAATGACTGGGACCTTAAGACCACCTCCATAATGAACACTTTGACCATGCTGCATGCTAGGACCAAAACCAAACAACAGGAATGCGGATGTGCTTTCCACCTCTGTGCACAATCTCTCTGGAACTAGCTACCAGAGCCCCTTAGGAACATCTCTGACCTCAATACATTCAGGAAGCACCTAAAGCTGCAACTCTTCTCCGAACACGTCTGTCCCACCACATAACCCCCACATCTAATAATGCCCCCTTACACCTCGCCTACTGTATATAGTATCCCCATAAAGCCTCAATACTTGTCCAGCTGTATATAGTCATCCAACCCCCTGATTACCCCATTACATGTTGTATATAGTAATACTGTTTCAATGTAACCACACCTGTGTATTCTCTGTTCCATGTACACTGTTCTGACCAGGAGTAAGGCGGTATATAAATCCAGCTAAATAAATAAATAAAACAAAAAAGCCAAGCAATCATCACCATCACTTTGCCTCACAACCACCCAACATCTGCAAACACTACCAACACCTTTATGAAGATGAACCAATCATCACTTTCAACAACAAAAACCTAGCATAGATGCCACACTTATGGTGTGTAAATGACTCAAAGCTCCATTACACAGTGATAAACAACTAACAGAACACCACCAAGTAAAAAGCTTTTCAGATGACAGTGAGATGACCACAGTCTGGACAAATGTGCTAAAGAAAACGTCCAGGGATAAAACTGAAGAAAACTGAAACATATCTCTGAGGACGAGAGAGTAAGGAATATGAATCATTAGGTATACATAAATATCTAGGAAGAGAGGAAGGAGCAACAATCCAACACAAAGTATTTACTTTCTTTATTTGGCAACATTTCTATACTGCTCTACCTGTCACAGCAGTGCACAGGGAACATGAACGTGTATAACTTTACATGGAATGTATTTAATAACAGGTTAAACAAGTTTAAGAAGAAAATAACTTGTGAATATTAACATTGAGCTAAACAGGTGGTGGGGAAGACTATTATACATGGTGTGAGACAAACATATGGCGAGCTGGGGTGGTAGGAGTCTAAATGACAGATCCGAAATATTCCAGGAACAGGTGGATCTTTAGTGTGCAGCAAAACTCTCCAATGTCAGTTAATGAATGAATTTCTTGGGGGAGGGAGTTCCAGATAGTGGGTGCATAGAATGAGAAAGCTCTGCTGAAAGTGGATAGGTTGCAGTGAGAGATTGTGGCTGGAACTGCTAACAGGTTGTGGCTGGTCTTTCTCCTAGATCTGCTATTGTGAGGTTCGAGAGTGAGATTTTGAAGGAGTTTGCTGAGAGGCTATGAAGGGTCTTGAAGATGGTCAGGAAGATTTTGTATTTGACTCTCATGTAGATGGGGAGCCAGTATGGCTGTTTCAGAACCGGGGTGATGTGTGCTCATTGACTGGTGCCTGCAATGATTCTGGCGGCTGTGTTCTGTGCAAGTTGTAGGGGGAGTAAGGTGGATTTTGGGAGCCCCTGGTATATTATGTTGGCATAGTCAAATATTGGGGTGATGAGGACTTGACAGATATTTCTAAAGTCGGCTTGTTCCAAAAGGGGTCAAAGATTTAGCATATTATGGAAGAATGAAACAGACATGGAGAAAAACATAAACAGCCAAGAATAAAATACATGCCCATCCATCAGATTGCAAATCACCAGACTCTCACATAGCATTGGAACTGCAGACCATCCTCAGATGCAACCCAAACTGAATGAATGAGCAAAGAAACTTTGCCATGCCCAAGCAGTGGTTTATGAAAATATGCCTGCTGAGACTGTATATCCACAGAGCTAAAGGAAGAATGCATCTCATAAGAATTGAATAGAAATATCGAACACCCAACAGAGGCCTCCCAGCCCACCTGACAACATCCAAAATTCAACAAAGTGGTACACCAGAATCGACATGGGGAGGAAATCAAGATACTGGAATGTTTAAAGAGAGGGAAACTGAAGCCCAAGGAAGAGTGATTAACGGTGGAATCCTGAACCACGTATTACCAATACGATGGTTCACAGCACTCAACAAAACAGACATCTATATATTCAGTAAGAAATAACAGGAAATAGTACTCATTGGGTAACTGGTCTTGAAGTCCCAAAGCAGATCATTTCCATATAACCAGGCACAATACGGTGGCATAGCTCCTCCAAAGGAAATTTGTAACTACCATCACATTGCCTTGCCACAAAACCGGGATCATGACCCTGTGAGAATTACAGAGACTTAAGAAGTTATGATCCCTGGGGATATACCACATTAGGAAATATAATAACAAAGTGGGAAGGAAATAAGCCCTAGCGATAAAGGAGAAAAATACCAGAGCATCACAGGTAAGAAGCATTGTTTCGAAAGGAGTATATTGTAAGTCATGGAGAAATTCTGCAGGTATCAAGGTATAAATCAGACATCAAGAAAACAGCAGAAGTGAAATGAATCTTTCCCATCATATTGAGTCAGAAGCCTCAGTAAAGCAGAAGATCCTATCGCACCTGGCCAAGGTGCCCCATGCCTGCTATATCCTATTAATTTACAAAAGAAACTCTCTTTGGCATGAGACAAGTACTACATTAGCAGTAAATAGGCGAAACTGGGTTCATACTCTATGTACCCTTGCATGGGCATGCGGTTCATGACTGTAATGGTTTGGGAAAAAACTAACCCAGTTGGAGAATACTTCCCCTCCCCCTCAACCAGAGCTAATGCTGCTTGATGGACATAAAGGTAAATTATAGAAGAATGCAATAGCATGTCGGTCACAAGAGCAATTACCAAAAATAGCCCAGGGCAGAGTCCAGGGCATTGATCTGGATATTTAGAGAGACAAGGCAGATAAACCAATAACCGCACTACCCCAGCCTTCTTTGGGATTCCCATGCCTTATAGAAGAGAGCTTTGCTATTGCACCCAAATGGATAGACACAACTTGATTGTCGAAGACAAGGAACCATAGCAATGATAATTCAAGGAGCCCAGTAGCATACTATCCCTCCAGACCTAAATAATATGGCTAAGCTCAAGTCACTGACTACCACCCCACCCCCACCCCCACCCCAGGCAAACATCAACTGCTAGGTGGCAGAAACAACTCGCATGAATATTTCTGGTGCCCTACAATATAAAACAGACTAGACTAGGAGACCTCCCACACCCACCCCGAGGGCCGGCCCCAGAGCAGGCTCAAGGTGTTGGCACCCTAGGCAGACCTTGAGCCTTATGTCCCCCTTGGCTGTCACAACTTATTGTTTAGCTTTGACTATCTTGCTCATTGCTGTCCATCCCCCCCCCCTCATAATGTTCATATTACCCCTCTTCTCAAGTCACTTCATTGCCTCCCTATCCATTCCACATCCAGTTCAAACTTCTCCTGCTGACCTATAAGTGCATTCACTCAGCTTTTCACTAACTTTCCTCTCTTATCTCTCCCTACACCCCTCCTGGGGAACTTTGCTCTTCTGGCAAATCACTTCTATCTGTGCCCTTCTCTTCTATTGCTAACTCCAGACTTTGCTCCTTTCACCTTGCTGCTCCTTATGTCCGGAACAAACTACCTGAGTCTGTATATCAGGTGCCTACTCTGACCCTTTTCAAATCCAGGCTGAAAACTCATCTCTTTGCTGCCGCTTTCAGATCTTGACTCACCTGATCTCCTTTGGGTTTCCTTACCATTCCCCCTAGATGCATCCCATGTCTACAGTTACTGTGTTTTCTGTCTTGACTAGATTGTAAACTCTGATTAGCAGGGACCATCTTTTACATGTGTCTATGCAGCACTGCATATGTCTTGTAGCACTATATTTTATTTATTTATTTATTGAACTGGTTTTCTATACCGCCTTATCTGGGAATCAAGGCAGTTTACAAGGAACTAGAACTCAACAGGTTTAAATCAAACACTTAGGGGTATGTTTACTAAACAAAGTGGCAGACTCCATGCGATATCGGGGCCACGGCTCTGATATCGCATGGAGCCCACTACTGCCATTTAGTAAACACACACCTTAGTTATTTAACAGTAATAATGTATTAACAGTTAAAACTTACATACAGTAACCTATGTACAGAAGAGGAGGTGGGGGCCAGGGAGGGGGTGGGAGGAGCATAGGGGGAGATATGTGAGCCTCTCCAAGAGGTTGGTGAAGGGTTGAGAATGTTCAGGACAGAGCAGTGCTCAGGTGTTAAAGTGTTCCTTAAATAGAAGCGCTTTGAGGTCTTTGTGAAATTTCTTTAGTTCCTAAGTTCTCTGAAATGCTTCTCATTCCACGCACAGGACCCAAAAGGCAGGCAAAGCTCCAGAGTCTCAATGTGCTGATGAGACGATGGTTCAAGGATGAGGGGTTTGGATTTGTTAGGAACTGGGGAACATTCTGGGGAAAGAAGGGGCTCTTCCGAAGGGATGGGCTTCACCTTAACTGGGATGGAACCAGGCTGCTGGCATTAACCTTTAAAAAGGAGATAGAACAGCTTTTCAACTAGATAATAGGGGAGAGCCGACAGTCGCCCAAAAGCACATGGTTCGGAACAATGTATCCTTGAAGGATACTATCAAAAAAATGAAGTTAGGGCACATCAGCAAAGAGGTTCCAATAAAGACAAAGATAGCCCAAATGCCCTTGAGTACAGAGCAGACAGAGCTTAAAGATTCCAAATTGCCCCTGCCTAACAGTAACCAGATAAATATGAATAAAATACAGCCTCTAAAATGCTTGTATGCAAATGCTAGAAGTCTAAAAATTAAGATGGGAGAGTTAGAATATAGAGCACTAAATGAGAAGTTAGATATGATTGGCATCTCAGAGACATGGTGGAAGGAGGACAACCAGTGGGACACTGTTATTCCAGGGTACAAACTATATTGTAATGATAGAGCTGATCAAATTGGTGGAGGAGTTGCGCTCTATGTCAGAGAGGGCATTGAGTCACAAAGGATTAAGGTTTGCAGGAAACAAAATTCACTGTAGATTCTCTATGGATGGAAATTCCATGTAAAAAGGGAAAGGCAATGGCAATGGAGTTGTACTATCGACCGCCTGGCCAGAATGAACAAATGGATGATGAAATGCTCAAAGAAATCAGAGAAGTTACAGAACAGTAATAATACTGGGTGATTTCAATTACCCCGGTATTGATTGGGTCAGTGTCATGGCAGGACATGCTAGGGAGATAAAGCTTCTAGATGAAATAAAAGACTGCTTCTTGGAGCAGCTGGTTCATGAACCGACCAGAGGGGAAGCGATTTTGATTTAGTCCTTAGTGGAAAACCAGATCTGATGCAAGAGATAGGAGTGTGTTGGGGTCACTTGGTAATAGTGATCATAGCATGATCACGTTTGATTTAATTAATGGAGGAGGGATGGTACTACCTTTTAACTTTTGAAAGGGAGACTATAATAAAATGAAGAAAATAGTTAAGAAAAAACTAAAAGGAGCAGTTGCAAAGGTCAAAAACTTACATCAAGCTTGGGTGTTGTTTCAAAATACTATCTTGGAAGCCCAGACCAGCTGAATTCCATGCTTTAAGAAAAGTAGAAGGAAGTCCAAAAAATGTCAGCATGGTTTAAAGGTGAGGTCAGAGAGGCTGTTATTGTCAAAAAAGCATCTTTCAGGAAATGGAAAAAGATCCAAATGACAAAAACTGGAAACAGCACAAACATTGGCAAGTTAAACGCAAGGCATTGATAAGGCAGGCAAAGAGAGAATTTGAGAAGAAACTTGCTATGGAAACAAAAATGTGTAATAAAGACTTTTTCAAGTACATGCGTAGCAAGAAGCCTGAGTGAGTGTCAGTTGGACCATTAGATGATAGAGGGGTAAAAGGGGCAGTAAGAGGGGACAAAGCTATAGTGGAGAGACTGAATGAATTCTTTGCTTTGGTCTTTACTGCAGAAGATGTAGAGATGTTACCCATGACTGAAGTGGTATTTAAAGGTGATACTGCGGAACAATTGAAAGAAATATCAATACACCGGGAAGATGTATTACAACTATTTGATAAACTGAAGAGTAGCAAATCAGCTGGACTGGTTGGTATACATCCAAGTGTGTTGAAAGAACTGAAATATGAGATTGCAGACCAGCTATTAGTAATCTGTGAACTATCATTAAAATCATCTGTAATATCTGAAGAGTGAACGATCACCAATGTAACGCCAATTTTTAAAAAGGGTTCCAGGGGTGATCCAGGAAACTACAGACTGGTGAGCCTGAAGTCAGTACCGGGAAATATGGTAGAAATCATGTTAAAGAGCAAAATTACTCATCATGTCATGGCTTAATGGGAGTCAGCCAACATGGCTTTAGACAATGAATATCTTGTCTTATTAATCTGTTATGTTTTTTTGAAGGTATGTATAAATAGGTAGAAAAAGGTGAGTCAGTTGATATAGTGTATCTGGACTTTCAGAAAGCCTTGACAAAGTCCCTCATCAGAGACTTTTGGCAAAACTAAAAAGTCATGGGATAGGATGCAGTGTACTATTGTGGATCAGGAACTGGTTAAAAGATAGAAAGCAGAGGGTAGGGCTAAATGGCCAATTTTCCCAATGGAAAAAGGTGAATAGTGGAGTACCACAGGGATCTGTGCTGGGTCCGCTGCTTTTTCACATATTCATAAATGACATGGAAAAGGGAATAACAAGTGAGGTTATCAAATTTGAAGATGACACAAAAATATTTAAAGTTGTTAAGCCCAAGGGGATTGTGGAAAATTGCAAGAGGATCTTGATAAATTGGAAGACTGGGCATCCAAATGGCAGATGAAATTTAATGTGGTCAAGTGCAAAGTTATGCACCTAGGAAAGAACAACCCAAACTATGGTTACACGATGCAAGGTTCCACATTGGGAACCACTACCCAGGAAAAAGATTTAGGCGTCATTGTGAATAATATGTTAAAACCCTCCACCCAGTGTACAGCGGCGGCAAAGAGAGCAAATAGAATGCTAGGTATCATAAGGAAAGGAATGGAAGATAAAACAAAGGATATTATAATGTCTCTGTATCGTTCCATGGTGCGACCGCACCTTGAATATTGTGTGCAATTCTGGTCACTGTATCTTTAAAAGGATATAGCGTTATTAGAAAAGGTACAGAGAAGAGCCACCAAAATGGTAAAGGGGATGGAAGTATACTCCTATGAAGAGAGACTAAAACGGTTAGGGATCGTCAATATGGAAAAGAGATGGCTGAGGGGAGATATGATAGAGGTCTATAAATTAATGAATGGAGTGGAACGGGTAAACGTTGATCGATTGTTTACATCATTGGAATATATAAAGGCTATGGTTCATGCAATGAAGCTACTTAAGACTAATAAGAGAAAATATTTTTTTCACTCAATGTGTAATCAAACTCTGGAATTTGTTACCGGAGGATGTAGTAAAAGCTGTTAGTGTAGCTGGGTTTAAAAAAGGTTTGAACAAGTTCCTTGAGGCAAGGCCCATAAATCATTATTAAAAGGGACCCAGGATATCCACTGCTGACCCAATACAAGTATTGTAGAACCTGTGTCTTTTGGGGAGACTGCTAGGTACTTATGACCTAGATTGGCCACTGTTGGAAACAGGATACTGGGCTTGATGGACCTTGGTCTGACCCAGTATGGCTTATCTTATGTTCTTATGTTCTGATTGGACAAATTAAAGAAAACTACCCAAAACAAGACATTTTAAAACAACAACAATGCTGCAGAAAGAGAAACCGAGAGAGAGTGAAAATAGGTTGAGAAAGGAGAGCAAAGAAAGAGATGTCACAGCATCGAGAACACTTATGTGGGGCAACCAAGAAGCTATCTGTGGAAGATGAAAAAATGGAACAGGAAGAAGAAAGTGGCATGAAGCGGAATGAGAAAGAATAGCAGGATGATGCAGAGAATGAAGGGGAAATTGGGAAAGACTCAAATAATGTGGAACAGTCCAGGGGGCATAAAGGAGAGTTAGGAGAGAGTTCAAGAGACTGAAGAGCTGGCAATGGGTCTCCTGGCCTTCATGGAGGTTGATAGGTGTGATGGGGCTCAAGAGAGTGAACTATCAATGTTACAGCTTGCATCTAAGGCAAAAAACATGGTAAATAAAATCTGTAAAGTCATAATTTTCATAAAGAAACCATCAATGGATATTACTGAGATAAATCAGAACTAGTACGGTAACAAAAATTGTTACCAAGACAATTTTACCAAAAAGGGCTCAGGACCAGAAGAAAAGGAAAAAAAATAACTCCTCCTCCCGCTCACTACATGCTGAGATGTTCCAAATAGGAGGGTATCTCAAAGGACCAAGATTATCAAAGATAATGAAAAAGATCGAAAATATCAAAATGAAACATGCTGCATTAACAGAAGAAGACCCTAAATTCATATGCCTCAAAAATAAATTAAAAGGAGCAGCAGAAGCACAAAAAAACGAGGAGATGTGAAGAAAGCAGAAAAGAAAGATATCAAAAATACGTTTTTAGAGAGAACCCAAAACAGTTCTACAGGGAAGCGGGAAAAAACACCAGTACAGTGAAAATACTACCAACTGAAATTGACACAGGAGGATTTTGGAGAAATGTATATGAAGACCCTGCAGAGGATAATCGAGAAGTAGAATAGCTACCCATCTTACAAGATAATTTGGAAAAGACGAAACTCAAAGCTATGGAATGGCCTGAAGTAGCAAACAAAAGAGAAGGAAAATAGGTTAAAAACTGCCCCCTAGCCCAGATTAAAGCCCAAAATTGGTTACTTCAACAGTTAACATCCCTTCACCAAGACCCAGCAAATAGCAAAAGCAATTGATCAGCCAGCCAGAGTTAACATCACAATGGCTAACAAGAGAAAAAACACTTCTTCCAAAGGATATCTATTTGAGGGATAATTTTATAACAGACTGCCTATGTGTGAAGAGCAAATAGGCACCTATTTGAAGCCTATTTTATAGACACATAGAGGGTCTTTTACTAAGGTATTTTTGCTAAGGTACTGTACTTAATATACCAATAATTCCAAAAATATGGTGTGTTAGGTGCAACACCACTGCATTAACTATCGGGGTTGTGGAATGTATTTCCCATGCAATTAACATGGAGCACTGTCCCCTAACACCTCTTGCATTAGCGCGGGTGCACGTAACTCCACATATTGAGACGGCATTAGATGAACTCATGCTAATACAGTTAGAGGCCAATTCTGTTATAGACATCCTGCTAGGCAAAATTAGGGCATGCAGTGTTAGCACCTGATTCTGATCCCGTAGGGGCTAGACGTGCTGCGTGTTCAGAATCAGTCTACCGGCCTGGACGTGCAGGCTGGGTCTCAATTCTGAATGGCCACATGTCCGGCACCTATCAGATCAACTCAGCCAGGTTCCTGAATGAAGCCACAGTGCCATGGTGTCCCATCGCCATTGCACCGCGGTTCCATTCAGGAGCCACGATCACCAGCCACATGAATGACCATCCTTTTCCCAGAGCCTGACCCCCAATCTGGTCTTCCCTGGCCAGCGTCGGGCTGCAGGGAACCCTCTGCATCCCCTCACCTTTTGGAATTGGCCTATCTCTGCAATCCCCCAACATCCAGGGGGATGTATTACACCTCCAAGATGGAATGCATCCCCCATCTACCTTGCTGACCCCGGATGTACAAGGCCTACTTCAGAATAGGCCCTGTATGTCCGGGGTTGTGTTCCTGCCCACCGTCCGCTCTCATTCCTCCCATGGCCCTCCCCCTCTCGCCTATGAACAAAGCTCCCCGCACAAATCAGCAATACATGTGGGGAGCCCTGTGGCCGCCAGCACGATCCAGATGTTTAGCATGCAATATGAACCCAACACTAACTGTGCTGAGCTCACCACGCCTACTCTCTGCCCCTAATCCACCCACTCACAATCCTAACACAGGTTGCACAGTTAGTGTGAGAATTGTCCCACATTAACCATCATGACCCCGGTCTAACTGGCAATGCATGTCCCAGCATGCCTTCAGCACGTGCTGGAACAAGCACTGCCAGCTAGCACTCAATAGTAAAAGACCCCCATAAGCACCTATGTGCCTTTATAAAATAATAGGAGTGGAGGAGTGGCCTAGTGGTTGGGGCAAGGTACTTCAGGCCAGAAGGTCGGGGATTCAAATCCCACTAGAAGACAGCAACCTTGGGCTGGAAGGACTGGGGTTTCTAGTCCTACAGGTGCTCCTTGTGGTCTTGGGCAAGCCACTTAACCCTCCATAGCCCATGTTCCCTGTAAAATAGTTATCTCCAAGTTATAATGCCCTGTTCAATGTAATTTCAGCTTGTTCAATGTAAACCGCACTGATGCAGAATAGCACGGTATATAAGAGAAAATAAATAAATAAATAGGAGGCAAACTGGCAGAGATCATAGCAAGATTGATGCCATGGTCTTTTATGCCAGCTCGGGAGCAGCTTTAGCGCATAAGGTTTGCGCTTATTCAGGTATTTTATAAAATAAGCATGTAAATCTCAACTCCACCTGCCTTCTGCCCAGATATGTCTATAAACATATCACATGCATACTTTCATGCACGCAACACCTGAGGCCATTTTAAAAAAGCCCTTTTGGGTGCATATAAGGACCTTTACGTGTGAAAAATCCTTAATAAAATTACATCCTTAGATAAGTTCACTGAATATCTGTTTCTAAAATAAACTGGATAACTTATACATGTATGCTATTATAGATATTGTGTAAGTGCCTAGATTCCATGTAAGTGTTTATGTTTATGTTCATTAAGACTGTCTATACTGCTTTTCACTGGAGAACAACAAAGTGGTTTACAATATTAATTAAAAGTAGAGAAGAAAAGAACCCCAATCAATTTTAAAGAAGAAAAGCAAAGAGCATGGAAAAGAAAGACAGGGAAAAAGGAAGAAAAATAGGGACTGTGTCATTGGCCACTGTCTGGACTGGGCCATCGTACCCGATCATTTGAAAGCAGGCTCAAAGAAATACGTCTTCAGGGCCATCTTGCATTTCTTTTACATGACAATTCAGTGCGGATGTAAGAAGGGAAAGAATTCCACAATGATGAGGCTACAAAGAGAAAAGCTAAATTCTGAGTGGTCTCCAATGTAACCCAAGATACCAAAGACCCTGACAATAAATTAACCACTTGGGAATGGAGAGTCAAAATTGGATGATAAGGTGTAAGTAAAGAGAACAGTTACAATGGGAGTCCTGAGTAAAAAGCTTTTTGGGTGAGTATCAGAATTTTAAACCAAGTGCCATATGATATTGGTAACCAATGATTTGGTCAGTCACATATAGAATTATTGCAACTGATAGCTGCATTTTGAACAGTCTGAAGTAATTTGAAATCAGAGACCCTATCCCATAATAGACTGAATTGCAATAATCCAGACAGGACATGGCAAGAGTATAGATCAGACTATGTAAAGCTTGAATGGTTATCTAGAGTTTTACTGAGCAGTTGTGTTGAAGACCAAATAAATTGTTCTGCCAGTAGCCCCAATTTGTTTTTCAAAATATAAATTGGAGTCTACAATGACTCATGGATGGGTAAGGGAATCTGCAAGTGACAAAGTAGAACCTAAAGGGAGTCATTTTAGAAGCCCTATTTGTGATTTAAATGTGTAAAATCAGTCATATATACGTGTAAATGGCCCCCTCAGGAAGGATCCAGCTTAGATGTGGATGAGCATACCACATCAAAAGTACATGGAGATGTGTTGGGGCGTGACTTGGATGGAACAAAAATCTACATGTGTATTTCCCATCTCAATTATGGAATACACATACAAGACTGAAACTGGGCACATCTAGATTTACACCTGCTTCCTGATATGAGCAGGCATTCAAAATGTCTTTTTTTGGCAAGCCCTTTACAAGAGGGATTAAAGGGATATCTCCCTTAATTCCCCAACATTTCTTTCCCCCTCCAAATTGAAATGAAGCAAAAACAGACGCCTCTGCAGGTGCTTCAGTGTGGCTGCATGTGCATGCTTGCAAAATGGCCGAGATACACATGTAAGTGCTGACATTTACACGTGCGCGATGTGAAATACCTGCACTTACATGAGTAAGTAGCCTCCGTTGATATTTCCCACATGTATGTTTGAAAAATGGCCTCTCCCACTGCATGTGGATATCAAGCCCCGTGTGTTCCTACACTTCCTTCTGTTCACGGCCCTATTTCAACAACCACGTATGTCTTGAGGGATGGAGATACAGTATTCGCGTGTTCCATTCTCACGGATTTACTTATTAGTGTGAAATAAAGAGAACCCATTTTTTGCTATTCACAGGCACCTTGCAGCTAGTCGTGGCCATGCCCAGAAGGCAAACATTTTCAGCTCTTAGTGCGCAGCTTCAGGATGGGGTTCAGTGAGGCAGTGCTGCCTCCTTGTTCTTACGGATTTTGTTGTGTAAAGACATGCATTTTTGGAGCATCTTTAATCCATTTTTTGCTTACTTTTTATTAATAATGGCATCCAAGTATAGTGCAAATGCTAATGAAAGTATGCTTACAAGTGTGCCTAAATGAAAGAAAGCTGTTATGAGCCTCATGGATAAAGTTTGTGTGCTAGACAAACTTCGGTCTGGGATGTCAGTAGTAGCGGAATTCAGTGTAAACGAATCCACAATTAGGTCATCCACCATAAGGAAGAAGATATTTGCAAAGTTGTACGTGAATCTGCAGCAGAAGGTGTAAAAGTTACTTCAGTGGTTTGTGATGAGGCCATGGAAAAAATGGAAAAGCATTTGTTTGGGCATCAATGAGATGGTGAATGATTCGCTTAGGCTTCTATGTGTTTCCTTATCATTCCCCTAGATATATCCTTGTCCTCAGCTGTTGTGTTATCTGCCTTGACTAGATTGTAAGCTCTGATGAGCAGGGACTATCTTTTACATGTGTTTGTACAATGCTGTATACGCCTTATAGCGCTATACAAATGTTCAGTAGTAGTACTATATACCTTAAAGCCAGGCAGATCTATGAACATATCATGAAGGCTAAAAAAAAAAATGTAAAAGCCTGGCTGGTTTGTTTGCTTGCTACGGCCTGAAAAACGTCAAACTTTCTGGTGAAGGAGGTTCAGCAAATGTAGAAGCTTCTGAAGCATTTCTTTTTTTTTAAATTTTATATTTATCAGTTTAAATTCTAAGTTCCAAGCATAAACACTTGTACAGAAACAGAAAGGACATGAATATTTGGAAAACACATATAGTCAGGAAAACAAAAAAGAAAATCAAATAGATGTCCAAATCTCTCTAGCCCATCAACATTACGGGGATCCTCAAGAAAGAAAAACAACTCAAATCATACACGAAGGCAAATAAGTCAGCCAAAATAAGCTAGCCAATTACAAATTCACTGTGAGCATCTAACCTACAGCCTGGAAAACAACAGAAGTATGAGCAAGGATGAAAGCATCCAGTTGGGAAGGTTCATAAAAAATATAATTTGCAGACTGAAGCTTAACTAAGCATTTACAAGGAAACTTAAGGAAAAAGAAACCCCCCCCCCCCAACTGGACCACCACTGGTTTCAAGAGAATAAATCCGGCTGTCTCTTCTGGGTTTCCCAGTAAACCCTTAAAGGGTGAAGAGCACTGTTTAAAATAGAACTTGAGTAGCCAAATTCGGTCTGAGGGCAATGCTAGAACTGTTAACAGTATGAAAGGGATCACAGATCCTGAGTCCAAAGACTCCAATATGTCAGAGATGTTAAAAATGTCCATATGTTGTGTCTCTGTGAAGAATTGCTGCGGAGTCCTTCTTGTGAGGAGAAATATAATATACTTTAGACAGGGGAGGCTGAGACTCTGAAGGAACACCAAGAAAGTCTGTCAAATATTTCTTAAACATATTCCTGGCTGATGTCAGAGATTAATGGGGAAAATTAATTAAGTGGAGATTAGAGGAATGTATCTGGTACTCCAGAGTCTCAATTTTAAATTTAACAGCAGTCATATTCTCAATGAAAGTAGAATTAGTTCCTTCTTGCCTCTGAAAGTTAAGTTTAAAGTCTTCAACAGTACCCCTCGTAGCAGCAATTTCTTATGAATTCTTTTGGATCAAAGCAGTATTACCCTGTATTTTGAAAGAAATCTTAAAAGACCGGGACACCAAAACTTCTCCAAGCTTGGATATCGCACTCCAAATCAACTCCAGTGTGAAACTCTCTGGTCGCTCCAACTCAAAGGGAGAGCCTGAAAGCTGCTCAACCACGGAACCCAGTAGAGGAAGGGGATCTCCATCCATGCTTAGCAGCTGTGCCACCAACATCGGCTCACTGATCGGTATCCCCATGCATTGCTCACCTCCTGCCACTGACAAAGATCCTTGGTGTCAGCTTCAACATCGGCTTCATCCCAGATGCACTCCCTCCCACCGGAGCTATCATAGAATCCAGCATGGGGCCCGCTGACCTGCATGCACCAAGATTGATAGACCTGGTGGAAAATGCAGGAGGTCATTGCAGCTCCAGCAACAGCTCACACCCCAATGAAGACGCTGAGTTATCCAGCCCTGGCACTGATGCTGCCAGGCGAGCAACAAAGAGATCCATATGACCAGTCACAGAGGTAACAGAAGAGGAAGAGGTCTCCTTGGGCTGCGGAGGTTTTTTGCCTGAATTCTCCTTCCTCTTCAGCATAGCCAAAAGAACCATCTGGAGCAATGGCTGACTAAGCAGCCATCTGGGATCCCCTACTGAAGCATTTCTAAACTATCTGCTTAAGCTCATTAAGAACAACGGGTACATACCTGAGTAAGTATTTAATGCTGATGAGACAGGCTTGTTCTAGAAGAAGACAGGAAAGCATATCTATAATTCAAAAACTGTCACCAAAGCATCTGGCTTTAAAGCATTTAAGGATCATTTCACATTGCTTTTCTGTGCAAATGCTCGAGGTGACTTCAAGTGCAAGCTTTTTATGGTGTACAGAGCCCAAAATCCTCATGCACTCAAAGGAAAAAATGTTAACCACGTGCCGGTGCATTGGAAGTGGAACTGGAAAGCTTGGATGACATCTGCAATATTCTTGGATTGGTTCAACAACTGCTTCATCCCAGAAGTAAAACAATACCTTGACAGAAAAAAACACTCAAGGTTCTTTTGATATAGGGCAATGCACTGGTTCATGTTTGAGAGGAACTTGAAAATGCCCATCCAAACGTCAAAGTCCTTTTCATCCCCCCCAAACACCTCTTCTCTGATCCAGCCATTGGATGAGGGAATCATGAAGGATTTTAAAAGACATTATAAACAGGAGCTCTACCACAATGCATGCAATGTTTTGGATGCAAAGCCAGAAACCACAATGATGGACTTCTGGAATTCCATCACAATTCATCAGATTATTGACTATGTTGAAATAGCCCGGCGAAATGCATCTCAGGCTACCATAAACAACTGCTGGAAGAAGGTTTGGCCAGAATGTGTCGCAAATTTCGAAGGCTTTTCCAGTGTCAACGAACATGTAAAACACAATGAGCCTGATGCATGAAAGGGCAGGTCGGGGCCATTGGGATGCCCCCAAACAGGACGCCCCATTAATATCCGAATCTGCACTGTGGGAGCTAAATGTTCCCGCGGGTGCAGGATCAGGCACTGATATGACCTGGCATGCCTCTGCATCCCTATGAGAAGTCAAACTACACTGATCAAGTGGACATAGATTTGCAGACTTTTCACTTCCACATCTCTCCTACCTCATAAATATCCTTTCTAATAGGTGTCTTTATATGTGAGTAACATATGAAGGCTGCCAGGTTGCCTTTCCAGTGATCTAAAGGTCTGGGATTTACTTGGGTTGAGTTTTCAATGATAAATCCCTAGCCATATGGCAAGAGTATTTAAACATGTATTTAATAGAGCAAGCAACGGGGCAGTGAGAGAAGTGTACACGAGCAGAATGCTGTCAGAATAGTAAAATCATCACTGCCATGATGCTGAACAAGAGTTACAAGTGGAGCAAGGAAGAAATTGAAGAGTGGGGGTGATGTACCTTGGGAGACTGCATGAGACAAGGGGTATGTCATTCAATAAATATTTGTGCCACCTTAAAATAAAATTCTGGAGGAAAGCGATAAGAACATAAGAACTGCCATACTAGGTCAGACCAAGGTCCATTAAGCCCAATGTCCTGTTTCCAGTAGTGGCCAATCCAGGGCACAAGTACCTGGGAGCTTCCAAAAGGCACAGAGATTCCATAAGTAGGGGCAAGTAGTGGATTTCCTCAGTCCTCTTTAAAAATGGTTTATGGACCTTTCTTCTGGGAACTTGTCCAAACCATTTTTAAACCCAGCTACACTAACAGCTTTTACTACAGCCTCCAAATTCCAGAGTTTGATTACATATTGAGTCAAAAAATATTTTCTCTTACTAATCTTAAATGGGTTACATTGTAGCTTAATTGCATGTCCCCTAGTCTTTCTACTTTTTGATGCCATAAACTACTGATCTACATTTACTCGTTCCATTCCATTCATTAATTTATAGGCCTCTATCATATCTCCCTTCAGTCATCTCATTTCCAAGTTGAAAACCCCTAAACTTTTAATCCTTTCCTCATAGGGGTATCCTTCCATCCCCTTTACCACTGATGACTCTTCTCTGTACCTTTTCCAATTCTGCTATATCCTTTTTAAGATACGGCGTCCAGAATTGCACACAATATTCAAGGTGCGGTCACACCATGGAATGATATAGAAGGATTATAATATCCTTTGTTTTATTCTTCATTCCTTTCCTTATGATACCTAGCATTCTATTTACTTTCTTGGGCACCACGGCACACTGGGCAGGGGGTTTCAACGTATTATTCACGATGACACCTAAATCTTTTCCTATGTGGTGGTTCCTAATGTTGAACCATACATCATTTAACCATAGTTTGGGTCGTTCTTTCCTAAGTGTTTAACTTTGCACTTCTTCACCTTACATTGTATCTGCCATTTGGACAGCCAGCCTTCCAATTTATCAAGGTCCTCTTGCAATTTTTCACAATTCTCTTGCGTTTTAACAACTTTGAATAATTTTGTGTCATCTGCATATTTGATCATCTCACTCGTTATTCTTATTTCCAGGTAATTTATGAATATGTTAAAAAGCAGCAGGCCCAGCACTTGTGGCTGTAGTGCAGTATATATATAATAAACTACACTGAATTAAACTAAAGCTAGAACTACTATTTGTGAGGTCCCCTTAAACCAATAGATTTATGTGGATGGTGACTAAAGAGCCCTATTACTAAAGTGCGATAATTTTGCCCTTACTAACAGGCATGTTTACTAAAGTCCGTTGCTGTGCGGGTCCCCGTTAGTGTGCTGGTGCCATATAAGGAGTGGGCGGGCCAGGCAGAAAAAGGAAAAAAACGGACCGTAGGTTTGTGAGTCGCGCTAATGTGCGGGTCCCACATTAGCGCGTGAGAAGGCTAAGTGGGGCGCTGCTGCACAACCAAACAACAAAGCCGTAGTACAACGGTGAAGACATTGACCTATGGTGCAGGGTCCAGGGGTTCAAACCCCCATTGCACCCAACAAAAAAGACCAGCTGAGGCATCAAATTTTATGGGCAAAAGTGGTGTAGGAGGCATATTGATTATGGGCGGCAGAAGGCGGCGCACCTATTTTTTTAAACGGCATGAGACGGCGCACTGTTTATTGTGGGCGGCAGAGGGCGGCGCGCTGTTAAGGTTGGGCGGCAGAGGGCGGCGCACTGATAAAATTGGTCAACAGAAGGCGGCGAGCCGGTGGGCAGAAGGCGGCGCGCTGATGTGTGAGGGGGCAGCCCAATAGTGGGAGGGATAAGTGGCGCGCTGATGGGCAAATAGCAGGAATGGAGCCATAGGACAATGGTTAAGACACTGACCACCCATGCAGGCATCATGGGTTCAATTCCCCCCAGTGCCCATTGAAGACAGCTGGCTGAGGCAGTATTTTAAGGGGCATGCCCATGTTGGGCGCTGTTAATGTTACGCGCCAGAAGGCGGCGCGCTGTTAATTGTAATTTTGTGCGCCACAAGACGGCGCGCCAATGGCTACAAGGCTGCGCGCTGCTGCTCAAACACAGGAACAGAGCCACAGCACAATGGTGAAGACACTGAGCAATGGTGCAGGAGCCATGTGTTCAATCCCTCACAAAGCCCATAGAAAAAGGCTAGCTGAGGCAGTATGTTTTATGTTGGGGAGAGCTGTAGGAGGCTCTATAATTTTAGTTTTATGATAACTACTAGCAAACGCACTCTCACAGCATATTAATATAGGGCCGCCCATAAGGCACATGTTACAGTGCACCGTCTGCCAAGGCACCCTAGAATGTCCCCTATAGGGCAGCATGTATGTTGCGACACAGGATAATGTATGGTGCACCCTATATGGATGGCAACCATACAGTGCCCTATAGGGCGCCCCATAAAGCACCCTCAGAGGCACCTTATGGGTACAGTACACTGAGGGTGCTATTGCTGACATCAACATATGTACAGTAAACTAAAAAAATATGCTTTGAACACCTGTCTCACAGAACCCCAATGTGGGTTTGAACTCATCACCTCTGGCTGCACAGGCAGTGACCTAACCATAGCTGTATGGAAGCCCCTGGCTGGCTGCAGATAGCCTGCACGTCATCTCACAGATAGTATGCCAGGGTAAACAGGATAGGGTTAGGCCACACGTACCCATGATGCACTGCACATGCAAATTAGCTGTCCACAGATGGACACAAGATGGGAAATGCACCCCCACAGCACCTCGGCCCTGTTGGGGGACGTTACCGGGTGCACCCACACAGCAACTCGGCCTGGTAGGGGGCACTGACCGGGTGTTTTACTGGCACAAAGTAGCTACACAACGTTACATCGTGCGGGTTCTGGCCTCACCCTGAGTGTACAATGAGGCGCCCAGGACCAGGTCTACAACACTTTCCATGGCTGATGGAGGCCAAGCGGGAGTTCCAAAGCAGTGTTAATGTGTAAGATAGCTAGTTTCTGCACAAACACCATGGATATCCCAGTCAGGCACAGTCATAGCCCCCCCCCCCTTGGGCTGCCCCTAGAGACAAACATGGTCCCCCATCAAGAGATCCACACTCTACCTCCCTGCAAAGGTGGCAGTAGAGGGCAACATCAACCCCAGTGCTGCTGAGGAACACCCCCCACACACAGCCATAACACAATAACAGACAAACATATGACCAGGTATGGTAGGTTGCACCCCACCACCAGGTATTCCCCTGCAGCAAGCCAACTGCACCCTGCAAGCCATTCCAGCAAACCACATACCATCTACAAACAGTCTGCTGGTTAGTCCATAATGCATGTTCCCAGTGGAGACACATGCACACAGAACTGGGCTGCCAGCATACACAGCAAGCAGATAACTCAGTGACTGGGCCCCAAATAGATACCCATATGTATCACATGAGAGAAAGACTGTACAGCACTATGGGGGTGCCTAGCCATGCTGTGGTCACTGCACAGTCAGGGTGAGCATGATCTCCCAGAAGGACATGCTTTGGCCACCCTGTCTGTGTAGGTGGTGGCCGGACACTACAGTGTCCCTGCCAGTGCCCTATGCCCGGTGCAGATGCATCCTGCCCAGGCCACCCTGTCCTGGCTATACCCATGGTACCGTGCACCTCATTATGCACATTGGCAGTGTGGGCTGTGGAAGGGGCTTGCTGCCAACACCCACGGTATAGACCAGGGGTGGGCAAACCTGGTCCTGGAGGGCCGCAGACCAGTCAGGTTTTCGGGATATCTCTAATGAATATGCATGAGATATATATGCATTAGAGATATCCTGCCAACCTGACTGGTTTGTGGCCCTCCAGGGCTGGATCTGGAGACCCCTGCCTTACACCTCTGTCATTTAAGACTGTGAGTGGACAAGGTGCAGATGTCCAAGACATCAAAAAGGTTAGATAGAATTTGTCACAGTCCTCCTCACTTCTCACCACCACCAAAAAATTGTCTATTAGACAACATTTTGGTGGTGGTGAGAATCGAGGAGGAATGTGACACATTCTATATACCCTTTTGATGTCTAGGACATCTGTACCTTGCCCACTCACGATCTTAAATGACAGAGGTGTAAGGCAGGGGTCTCCAAATCCAGCTCTGGAGGGCCACAAACCAGTCAGGTTGGCAGGATATCTCTAATGCATATATATCTCATGCATGTTCATTAGGGATATCCCGAAAACCTGACTGGTCTGCGGCCCTCCAGGACCGGAGGTGCCCACCCCTGGTATAGACAAACACACACTTCCACACCTATGCCATCATGGTGCTACTATTGAGAAGGTAATCAGCCTTGCCCACCAAGACCGCTCCTGAGCACGGCAAGGCATGGATATGGTAGGCAGTACAGCTGGTGGCCACTCCCCAGGGTGGTAAACAGCGTCAGAGGCCAGGCCTGGAGCACGCACCGCAAACACCTAACAGATTGTTCGGATGGGGTCAACTAGCAGTATGTGTGGAACTAGCAAACATCTCAGAGCTGTGTATCATATACCTCAGGTGTAGGGTGACATTGGTAGGACATGCAGGGTTCAATGGTTTGCCTCTCCAGGAGACATTGGTCAATGAGGCCTGTGGGTGTGGGTGTGGGTGTGTCTGCCCCTGATGGCTGCTGCTTTACGGCACAGATTCCCAACTCCAGTCCAGGTTTGCATCACACTGTTCTGGTTTTCCTGCTGTCCCTCATGGATATGCATGAGCTACATCTACATACCATGGGTGTGGTGCATAGATATACAGCACAGGCATTTGTATGAGTGCCATCATGGGACCTGACTGGTGTGTGCCCCACCAGGACTGCATTGTGTGATTCTGCTCTGGGTACTGGCCCTGTTCATGGTGTGTGTGCTCAGTGGGGTAAAGATAGACGTATTGCCATTGCATATGTCCTCCCCAGGAAAGGTGTGCCCTTACTATCACTGTTTAATTGGGGGAAAAAGATTAGCGGTTGCCCCAGTTGTGCTTTGAACCTGTGACCCTCTGCTCTTGTATACAGTGTCTGTGTGCACTGCACCACCGTGTATCCACAGATTGGGTGATTTCCCTGGAATGTCCATGACTGTGGATCCGGTAGGGCCTGTGTTGCAGTGGACTGTGCCAGCCTGCACATGACTGGGCCTCTGTCTTCTGTGGCTAGCAGCCACTGCCCCCTGCACCACATGTCCTCGTCCGCCAACATGCTGGCATGAGCTTCTCTCAGAAAAAGCAGATGACCTGATTGCAATGTGGCAGTACGGGACTGCATTTGGGTGACTTGGCTGTAGGTAATGCCCATTGTTGTGGTGTGTGTGCGCGTTGTTGGGTAAAATATGGGTGCTCTCCCCATGCTTATGTTCCCTGCAATACAGGGGTGTCTGCGCTATCTGTGTTCAGTGGTGGGTAAAATATAGGGATTGGGCTGGCACGTACCCCAGCTGGGCTTTGAACCTCTGACCCTCTGGTTCTAGAGGTACTGACTCTGTCCGCTGCACCACACTATGGCCACAGAAACAGTGCAGCCCCTGGAGGTAGTAAGCTTAGCAGAATGGAGTCACAAACCCTGCTCTATGCAATTTTACTGTGGGCATATGCACCCTGTCTGGTGACCAGCGTGCACATAAACCCCGGAAATGGCTACGGGAAATGGGGGACAAGATATCACCGCGCTGGGCAACAGTGATATTAATGGGCAACCATACCAAACACTCCCAGGAAAGCTCCAAACAAAGGAAATGTTTTTTGGAAGAGACTCGGCTCCGTAAACCCTTCAAAAGTTCATTTCTTTTTTCTGGAGCTTTGCTGGGTGTGTTTTCTGTATTTGCCCATCACTATAACTGTTCCCCAGCTGAATTACTGTTTTTAATAGTTCTGTTGTGGTCATTTTCTATTTGTATTTGCACTTTTGTGCTGTGCACATGTATCACACTGCTCACGTTTTGCTGGTTTCCCCGGTTTTCCTGTACATTGCTGACGGAAATGGTTTCTCTTCCCTTTAAATGCTTTCTACCGCGAGTGTTTCACTCGCGGTAGTTTTTACATGCAAATTCGGGCCCGATACTGTGCGGGGAGCCTCTCCCCTCCCACTCTCCACCCATTGACCCCGTCCCTCCGCCCCTCCGGAGCCTTCCTCCGCCCTCCTTTCGCCGTTCCACGCCTCTATCGGAAATTTGCGGGCCGCACTTGTACGGGGCCCGTTAGTGAGCCGCGTACCTGTGCGGGGGTGACACGCACATGTGCGGGGCGTTTAAACGCGTTTCTGCGCGTTTCAGTGCCGCGTTGCCGTGCGCTATTTTGCGGGGCGCTATTTTGCGGACTTTAGTAAACATGCCCCTCAGTGTTAAGTACCCAGATTATTGTGTGTCCACTTTCAATGTAAACCATTTTGACTGGTAGAAAAACGGTATACTAAAACCAGTTAAATAAATAAATAAATAGTAACCCTTGGTGGCATTCTCAGCATGTTTCCATTCAATTATTACAGAAAAAGGTTTTAAGGAAAAGTAAAGCAATAATTTTCTAAAGAACTGTATAAAGTTATGAGACATCAATGTGCATGAGTCATCTATTTTCAATGACTTAAGCATGTGGATGGGTCACTATGCATATTCTTTCACTGGTCGCTATTTTATAAGTATGCACAGAAGTGGATTGCACTTTTTGTGGTGGGCATACCCAGGGGTGATGCACAGATCTACATGAGTTAACTTATAAAACACTATGGGGTATGTTTACTAAATGGCAGTAGTGGCTTCCGTGCGATATCGGAGCCGCAGCCTCTTTGAAATCAATGGGGCAACGGCTCCAATATCGGACAGAAGCCGCTACCACCATTTAGTAAACATACCCCCATGACTTAAATGCAAGGGCTAGCATAAGTGCTCACACCTAAATTTTATGAGCATTTTCAACCACTTAGACTTCTGCTTTATAAGCTATGCATACACTTTGTAAAATAGGTGTGAAATATACACACTAGTGTGTGCATTAATCTAGGTGCATCTTATACAATTACCCTTCACATCCATTGGCAGATAATGTGTACATTTTTGTAGGTGCCCTCCCCTTAAAATGACTCCCTAATGTCTTTGGCAGTCCAGAAGAAGCATTTCTATGATCTGTAGCCGATGCAGACTGCGTAAGTGTTTTAGCATATCGACCATCTTATGTCTATGGTCATTTGTGACTTTTCCTCTACATTTCCCTGATAGAACAAAACCACTTTTGCAGTAAAAAGAAAAAAAAACTAAAAAATCTTTTACAGTGATGAAAGATTATTTTTAGTGAATTTATATTATGCATAACATAGTCAAGGCATTTCAATAATTTCCATATTTTTATCATGTGATTTAATAGAATCTATGAATCATATTCAGTATTTTCTATGCAAAGTCCTCCATTTTATAGTTCTAGTGTCTTCGAAATTACAATGTATTACCATCAGAGAAAGAAATAACTATGATACTATAAATAAAGGAATTGTGAGGTGACAAGTTTCTTTATGTAATTCAGTAACTACAAAGGAAATAGTGGGAAAAGGATTTAAAATTTTAAGCATAATTCAACGAAACATCTATGGAGTGTTTGCAGAACTAGTAATTTAGCTACATATACCATATGCATTAAATATGAGCACAAATGCATATTATTTTATGAGTAGTAGTTCAATGTTCTATCAGATATTAAAGTAACATACACTGATGGTAATTAAAGCTACTATAAAGTAAATACTATATTAAATAAGTTCTTGTTGGACAGATTTGCAATTCATGGCTACAAGATTCCACATTTTGGGATTGTTTCTATAAAGTGCATGTGGAAAGTTATGTGCTATTTATGCATGGAAATCCCTGTCCTAAAGGACTTACACGTGTGCTTCCGGTTGCCGCCATTCTGTAAGTGCAAGAATAAGTTCCACTCTGCATACTTTCGGTTTGGATGGGCACAGGGACGTAGTGTGGGAAGAGTATAGACATAAGTTATAATATACTACAACTTACAAATTTAATCGTGGGCATTTACACAAACCATTAGCCTGGCTAAGGAAACATACCCCCAAGTGGTCACACCTAGATTTGTGGCACGTATTTTGATGCTTGCGCCCAAATTCTATAATGTGAACTCATACTTTATAGAATAGTCCCCACATACACACATGGCAATGCTTGTTAACTGCATGGAAGTTTATAGAATTATCCTTTTCTGTGTACAGTAAGATGATGTTTAGGAGGCTTTTTGTTTCTTTGGGGGTTTGGGACTTTTTTTGCTTATTTTTGCTTTTTGAACTGTGTGCTCCACATTCATCCATCCAATTCGATTTTTAAGTAAGGAGTGATTATATAGGGCAATTATAAAACATATCTGCTGGGATCCGAGATGGTTGACTGACCTGCCAGTTCGGTGGAATGTTCACTAAAGTGCCTAAGAGGAAGGGGAAACTGTGGGGGAATCCTCCCCAGCTGCAGCAGACCCCTTACAGTATTTCTCCTGTTATTGGTCTGATGGATTCCTTCTTGTGGCTCCATGAAGGGCACCAAGGAGAAACCGGTGGTAACCTGAGAATGTCAACACCAGGGCTGGATAGCCTGGCGTCCTCTTCAGGATGTGAGCTAACCACAGATCTGCTTTCTCAACTTGGGTTCACCCGGGGATTCTGGATCCATAATGGGTTTGATGGTGTCTCTAAAGGAAGGAAGTGCACCCAAGTTGAGCTAGGTGAAGGATACATTTCTGGGGTCAACTGTTGTGGCTAAAGGAAGAGATCAGAGCATAAGGTCGGGGACTCCAGAGTTGTTTCTTCAGCATCGGTCCAGCAGATGGATGAGTGGCTCACTACTGTGATCAAAGACTTTATTGGTCAAAAATTTAAAACTGAGTTGCTAGAGTATCAGTTAAGGGCTACCAATTTGTGCTTATTGAATTTTCCCAGGTCTTCTATGATTACCACACGGGATATGTTTAAGATTTTTCTATCTGAAGTCTTGGGAGTTCCGCCTGAGTCTCATTCTCCTCTCTCCAAGATCTACTATGTTCCAACAGGAATGAAATCAGTTGGAGAGGGGGTGAAAACCTCTGAAGGAACAGCTGTTACCATGGATATTTTAAATGTATCTGAGTTGTTGGAAACTTCGGTTTCTGATACAGTTCTACCAGCTACATTGTTAATATCCTTGGCATTGGTTTCTGACCGGGAATGGTTGTTTAGATTATATTTTAAAAAGCGAGCTGTCTTGTTTAAAGGCATGTCTGTTAGTATTTTTCCTGATTTAGCACAAGACACTCAGAGAAGGAGAGAATTTTTGATCTTGAGGCTTGGGGTGATCCAGTTGGGGGGGGGGGGTTGGGTTCCTCAAATTTCCATGTAAATGCATAGTAAAATTGCAATCTGCATCTTATATTATTTATGACCCTTCTAATTTGGCCACCTTTATAAGCTCTTGCCTGTCCACCGTCCCCTAGCTAGGTGGATGGTATAATGTAGTCTGCAGATAAAAATGGTTCGGTGCTTAGGTAGTGATCTATTTTCCCCTCATGTAAGAAGTAATTCTTCTTTTCTTCCTTGGATCCTCTTAAAGTGTGTAGGGCTAGAGTGGTAATAAGCAGATGTATTGTTTTCTTGTTATTTTTTTCTCTTCGTATGATTTTTTTATTTCCCTGCTCATGCCTATTTCTCCTTTCAAGTGTTATTTGCTCGAATGTATTATTGATAAATTGCATAAATAAAAACAACCCCACCCATATCTGCCACACTCTTTTTGTCAAAGAGCCAAATGTGATGCCTGTCTGCATAACAGAATACAGCTGGAGCACACAGTTGTGTTAGGGGAGATTCCAGTTCTTTTCCTCACCATATACAGAATCTTCTTGTACACAACCTCAGTGTCTGATATTCAGCTAGGTTTATCCATTTAGCAGGACATTCTAAACAGATAAACCTCACTGAACCCAATATTCAGCAGCGCCACTGAATATTTCCTCTGTCCAGCATGACGCTAGCTGGATAATGCCAGGGCAATCTTTGGGCAGTACAAGTCCTTATTTGGTTAGTGATGACTTCAGTCCCCTAATTGGGGATGACTGCATAAAGTTAAGCCAAAAAAGCAAGCCTAACTATGCAGTCTGGCTATCTAGATACTGGCTGAATATGTCTCTTTCCAGATCGCCATTATCAGCAGAAGCCGCTACCCAGGCACTTCCACTGAATATCCAATTTTATTTTGCCCACAGTGGACGATATTTTAAAAAATACTGAATATTGGGTGGCTAGACTATAGGGGCTAGTCTGATAGCCCAATGGCAATGATGTCTGTTGCCATAGAGCAAAACTGAGCTTGTCAACTTAGCTTCCTGCTAATGAGTAGGTTATAGACTCTGAGGGCAGCATCCACAGCCCCCACCCCACCCCCACCTCCACCTCCATCTTAGTAAATGGATCCCAGTAATCAAAGACTGACACCCACCTATGCCTGTGATTCAGCATGCATGCAGATTAGGTTAACATTGAACACCATCACTGAGATAGCGAGGGAGAAACAATGGTGGATCATAAAGTAGGACAAGTCTATGCTTCTTCCCAGGAAAAACACTTCCTCCTAAGCAGACAGATGTCAGGGCACATCACAGTCCTGAGCTTACTCTTCCTGGCTAAATAAATCATGTTAAAATGATATTAGATCAGGTGAATAATAGTGTTGTAGTCTCTCTAGATCTCTCCACTGTCTCTGACTTAATAGGTCATACTTTATGTAAACTGGAAATCTGCGTTGGAGAGGGGTAGAAATGACAGATAGTAGGCAAAGGAAACCGCGACAGACTGTGTGAGTAAGCACAGCATCGCGGTTCAGGAGCCATTGCCTCTGCTGTAGACCCCGGAGAGGGCTGGTGCTCTAGGTAGCTGACTAGTCCATCTGATGGTAGTGCTGATCCTTCTTGAAGCAAACCCATTTCCAAATATTATAAACAATCTTGGCAAAATTGAAGATTGCTTGAAAGCTAATAAATTGCAAGTGAATCTTGATAAAATGGAAACCATTATGTTTGGTAGATATGTTCTATACTATGCTCCTGCTTCTTTACAGATTCACGAGATGAATATCCCTTGGATACCTCTTTGAAGATCCTGAGAGTCATCCTAAACAATGAACTTTCTTGTGGTCATCAAATTTCAGATATAGTCAATCATTTTATCATTTAAAATTAATTCCTTCCATTCGCACACTCTGAGACATCAAAGTTATTCATATCCTTGTGATCACTTTGGTTATTAGCCATCTTAATTATAGTATATTACAAGGTATAAAAAGTTCTTCACTTAAACATCTGCAACTAGTACAAAATACTGATTCACAAGGCCAAAAAATATGATCACGTTTCACCATTACTGATAAGAGGAGAACTGGTTTGCTGTCTCTTCTCAGATCCCTTACTAAATTCTTATTCTAGAACAGTGAATATTCTATACAGGAGTTCCACATTTATTATCATTTCCTTGATTCCTTATGTCCCAGTAAGATCATTATGACCATCTTTGACTTCCAGAATAACATTTGAAACTACATCCTGTTCTGTTTTCTCGGTAATTGTGCCTTCTCTCTCCAATGAACTTCCTCTATAGCTTAGACTTGAAACCTCTTACAAGTAGTTTAAAGCAGATTTAAAAACACATTATTTTAACTGTGCCATTCTCTGTTTATTCCCTCCAACTGTAAGCAACAGACTGGCTGGCTCCATTGGCTAGCATATGGATACCTGGGTCCCCTTTAACCTGCTCATCCTTCCCCTTTTACTTTCCAAACTCCCCATCTCCTCTTTCCTGTTATCATTTTCAATTTTATTGGATTGTTTTCTGGATTTTATTGTTTATTCCTTATTTTCTTTGCATGTCATATCTTTTTGAAAAATGCTCAGGTAATTTTGATAGGGTGGTTTATCAAGGAAAATGAAATCTTGAAACCTATGTATGAAGTGGAGTAAGATCAGGGTTTTCTCTTCTGATAATTCTGGATGGTGCTTTAGTAGCAGAAGCTGTCTTTAATGTCTGCACCAGCCCTTGGGAAATGACAGGAGGGGAGGGGCTGAATTAGAAAGATTCTCTCCCCCTTCCCTTCTGATTTTGGCAGGCTGCTGCCTAGAGAAGAGAGGGGGATGCTGGACAGAGTAGGAAGCTGAGGGCTGTCCTCTGCAGGACATTAACTAATAGAGCGGGGGTACCAGGGTCAGTGCTACTATTTGATTAACTAGGCAGCTGCCTAGAGCACCAGTGGTCAGAGGGCAGCCCATTGCCACCCCTCTCCAGGACACATAGTGGTGGCAAATATTTCAAACAGCCCCACAGCGCTTACCAAAACCTCCTGTGCTTGAATCGACCTGACTGTGAAGAAAGGCAATACAGATCAGCACCAAAACTTGGCAATAGTCTATACTATTAATCATTCTGTACCTTGTAATAAAATGTATGTTTTAGCACTATAGTGTATTCTTTTTCTCCCTTTTAATCACTTTGGTAGTTGGTAAAATCTCTATTACATGCAGAAAAGAAGCTTTTCTAAAATTGTGTGTGCCCTTAATTAGAAGTGTAAGCCACAGTGGTAGCACCACAAGACTACTGCTAGAGGCCAGCCAGCACCAGTTTGATCAAGACAGCTATCAGGGCAGGAGCAAGTGGGGAATGATCTTGCCCACATCGCCCTATCGACCCTTAAGGGTGCATTGAGGTCTTGGGGTAGAGGGTGGGCTAGGCCTGTTTGACCCTCAACTATGTAACTGACGGGGCTTAAGGGAAAATCTTTTCTACATTTTTGTCCTGTGTCAAGGCTGGGGAAGAAGGGAAGGGAAGTCTACTGGAGCACCAAGAATCAGAGCTCTGCTTTGGGATGGAGATTGCAAGGATCCCTAATTTAAGCTAGTGAGTCCTTTAATTTTCTCTTGCCACTGTCATGCAAATGGTCAAGTTTATTTTTCTCATGCTTGCCACAGCCTGGATTGCACAAAGTTCCTGTCTATGATTAACACATAAGAAATATCACATCAAGTTTATCTCAGGATGTAAATGAGCCAAGAGCTCATTTGCATGTTGTAGCTACATTATTCAGAAATGGGTACTAACCCGTGAACTTTTTCATGGATGAACTCTGGAGTTGCCAAGTTACCTAGTTCCAGGAGTGAGATTTTAAGCCAGTCCTGGATTTCTGAAAATCTCATCCTGATGCTTTATGGGACCTGCAGCACTGGTTCCAGTGCGTAAAATCAGGGACTGCAATTGCCATACTGCATTCCAATACAAATTTAAAACCAGAACTGGCAAAAAAAAATCTCATTTATGGAACTAGGTAATCTGTGAACTGTGGAACTCCATCTGTCATTTAGGGGCTTGTTTACAAAGCCGCGGTAGTGGTTCGCGATCGCGATCGCAGCCGCGGCCCCATTGAAATCAATGGGGCCGCGGTTCCGATTACGATCGCAAACTGCTACCGCGGCTTTGTAAACAAGCCCCTTAGTCTTTTTGAATATAGACAATGATTTATCTTACTCTCTTGTGAAATTTTCATTTGTGAGCAAGGGCTTTTTATTCTGGATTTAGCTAATGCCTTTCCAGTAGTAGTCCAAGGCCAGTTATACTCAGGTACAGTAAGCATTATTTTATGTTCATATTCTGACAGCTTGCATCAGTCCATATATGCTCTTTTGTAGTTTGCATAATGGTGTGTTTTTTTCTGTATTTTGAAATCTGGTGGGTGTTCCATCTTGATTTTGCAATTTAGTTTGCTATGAAGACATGCAGATGTTTAACTTGCATTCCCTTCCCCCCTCCCCACTTCACTTAGAGGGCAACATTCACTAAGGTTAACATGACCCTACACTCATAGAAATAAAAAGGATGTAGACATTTAACCTGCTTTAAAACCTTCAGTAAACATGTCCCTTAGTAATATTCTGAGTGTTGTACGTTTAACGACTAGAGCAAATGTCTCGCTGCAGTCCTTTCAAAATTCCAAGTTCAATAACTGCTCCACTGCTTACAGCAAGGCCTTTATGTGGTTTCGCTACTCCTTTCCTTTGACTAATCTCACTTGAACCAGCGTCCTCAGAAGAAGTAACTGCTTCGTGCATGTTGCCATTTCAAAAAGTCCAGGAACATTTTGCTGTAGTTTCACTCATTTCTAAGAATTAACTAATCATCTTCCCATAAACTTACGGTTGCTTTATTGTTTTTTTTGTGTACCATTTCACTGTGTTTGATGGTGGCCTCTCCAGTAATGATATCTTCTCACTAATCATCTTTATTTATTTATTTATTTTTCTTATATACTGCGCTATTCAGCATCAGCGCTGTTTACATGTAACAGTAACTGTTCAGTGAAGACAATCTACACTGAACTTACAATATAACAGAAATGTACAATTTTAACTTACAATCTTTGAATAGGACCAGTTCTCTTTACATTTCTGATGATTCATCTTGCCCACCAGAAGTCTGAGTTCAGAGGTGTTGGTCATTATTTCTTGAATCGTACAGTCAATAAGACTTATCTAAAGGTACCCTAGCAGTCCTATGCTCCAATTCACAAGGGTTATTCCAGACTATGTCTTGAGTTATCATGGATCGATGCCTCAGTATATAATTTGTAAGAGTGAGATTGTTGTAGCAAGGAACAGTCCTAGGGCTAGGTGAATTAGGCAGCTGCCTAGGGCAACATCGTTTTAGGGGCAAGCAAAATCAAAGCGCAAAGAACAAGTCTAATTGTTACACAATTAAATAAGAAGCAACTGAGTCAAAGCACAATTGAATTACCGTCTGCGTTGGCAGTACAGGGTGAGTCATCCAGCAGCCACCTGGAATCACACATGAAATTACACTATAGAGGGAATCAAATAATGTAAACTCATAATGAGGACCCTTTATTTAAGGAGGTTTATACTTCATTTTAAAGCGTTTTTAGCATTTTGAAGTATGTCACCCTGCCCCCCCAAGACACCATTTAACCTTTAAAATCATGGGGAAAAACAGAGATTAAAAATGGCACAATAATAACATTATTAGCTGCATTATGACTCTCTTCTGGACATTTTCTTGCAAGTTTAAGGTAATTTGCATTCTTTTTGTGTCTTTTCTTCATATTTTTTTAATGGCACCCGTTTTTACTTTCACTTTCTAAAGCTTTTAGAGGGACAGTATTAAAGCCTTGTCAAGGAATTACTCTCATGGCTTTTGAGCCCAAGTTAAAGGGTGGCATTTTAAGTAAAAATGTATTTTCTTTTTTATTTTCCTCTCTCTGTTATATGCCATCCTGGCTGGCTGCAATATGTATTAATTTCAATGTGGACTTGTTGGTAGTATCCTTAAGGGGTCCCTCCTTCTTGTTTGTTTCAGGTTTTTATGACAGCTACAGTGAATTGGTAACCTAACTATGGCTTTACCCCCTTAGCAGTCCCCTTTGATATTTTTATGTCTGTTGTTCTTATTCCTGGGCTTCTGTTTTAATTGTCAGGTGTAAATAGTGTCGTGGTGTTATGGGAGGCGTATTCAGCGACTGACCATTGTCAACAGTATTTAAAACAAAGCTCCTTGAATCAGGCAAGACATGTTGGGCATTTGATCTGCTTTGTCGAACCATCATAGGTTTAAAGGACATTATATTCAGGTGATGATATGACTTTTGGATTTTCATGGGACAACATAGGGCCCAATTTTCAAAGGCCTTTACACGGGTAACTTCCCTAGTTACTCATGCAAAGGTCTTATCCGGGATTTTCGAAGAGCATCTACATGGATAGTGCCCTTCGAAAATCCCAGATATGTCCCTTACGTGCCTAGATACTATCCGCATAGCATCGGGTGGGTTGGGGGGATTCCGGTGCGGAGCGGAGGCGAGCCATGGTGCTACCCATGTACCACCAATTTTCAATGCTACAGTTAGCGCTCTGTGCCTTAAAGATAAGTGTGGGAAAACCTCACCTATCTTTAAGGCGCTGGGGTTAACCATGTAGCATCGAAAATCGATGCTACACAGGTAGCTCCTCTCTGTGCAGCATCACCCAGGTTTTCGATGCCAGGGCCACATATGACCCCGGCAGGGAAAATCCAGGTTAGGCAGGAGGTGGGCGGGCTATGCGCTGACACGGCAAATAGCACCACCCAATTGAAATTTGGGCCCATAGTTTTTAAGAATGATTACTAATAAATGTGTGCTATTCTCATGTAGCCAGTTTTATTAACTATTTATTCTGATTACTTTTACTGATTATTCTGACTGTCTTTTGAAAGATATTTATTATGGGCCACATTGCGATCAGGACGTCCAGGCCCCTGTGCACCCGATCGTAATCAGATGCACAGGGGCAGACATGATTCTGATCTCGTGGGGCACGTCTAGCCCTGTGTGATCAGAATCACAACTAGGCCTGTACGTGCAAGCCAGAACCTGATTCCCATCGGCATGCATGTACAGCCTCTACCCAGCTAACTCAGTCAACGCTCCTGAATGCAGCTGTGATGCCATGGTGTCCGGTTGCCATGGCACCGGGGTTCCATTCAGGAGCCGTGAACCCCGGCTGCCAACCTGTTTTTAAATTCCCCACAGCCCAACCCTCCTGATCTGGCTGCAGGGAAATCACCTGCACCCCGTCCAACCCCTTCCACCCCCCAGGCTCGCCGTCCCCCACCGACTAGGGGAACTTATTCTACCTCAGAGGTTGAATAAGTTCCACGTTCAGTATGCCGGCTCTGGAAGTACAGGGCCGACATCAGAATTGGCCCTGTACTTCCGGGGCTGCAGACTGCCCACTGCCCACCCTAACTCTGCCCCCTTCCCACCCTGTCTAGCCTCCCTGTACAAACACCTTGGGGGAGATTAGCCGGGGATGCAGAGGGGGCCAAATAGTGGGGATATGTTTATGGTTATTATGTCTTGATTAATCACTCTTCAGCAGTGCAACAGAGTGGTGTACAATTAAAATCAAGTTATAAAGAAAATGAAAAGAACTCCATTATATCAACAGGACAGATAAGACCCATCACACCAGGGAAACTAATGGGTGGAGGAGCAGAGAAGAGGATAGAAAGATGGAGGCATTATCATGGGATTGGTAAAAAGGAGGATAGAGGGATAGAGGCACTATCAGGGGACTAGAAGTTGTAGGCAATATTAAATAAATAGATCATTAGAAGTGACTTAAATTTGGGGTAGGAAAGTTCAAGTCTAAGGACAGGAGGCAGAGAATTCCAGGAGGCAGGGGCAAGAAAATAGAAAGTTGGAGGAACATGTGGAAACTAATTGACCTGGGAAACAAACGGAAGTGGAGACGATTACCATGAATGCAGCAGAGGGCGTGATGAGTTGAGTGTGGGAGGAGAGCATCAGAGAGGTAAAGGGGGGTACCAGAGTGTAATATACGATGAACCAGTATAAGGAATTTAAACTGAAGGTGAGATTTAACCAGAAGCCAATGATAATGGAAAAAGAGGGGGGCCACCTGTTCAAACTAGGAGGCATGGGCAAGAATTTGAATAGCGGTATTTTGAATTAGCTAATGTCGGTGGAGTTGGTACTGAGGGAGGCTGAGAAAATGATAGAGTAAATGAAACTGGTAGAGGGGTTGCACTCTATGTTAGAGTGGGCATTGAGTCACACAGGATTAAAATTTTGCAGGAAACAAAATAGATTGTAGAATCTCTATGGATTGAAATTCCATGTAAAAAGGGGAAGGCGATGGCAGTGGGGGTGCACTACCACCCGCATGGCCAGAATGAAAAAATGGATGATGAAATGCTCAAAGAAATCAGGGAAGCTAACAAAAGTTACAACAAAGTAATACTAATAGGTGATTTCAATTACCCTGGTATCGACTGGGTCAGTGTCACAACAGGACATGCTATGGAGATAAAGTTTCTAGATGAAATAAATGACTGCTTCTTGGAGCAGCTAGTTCATGAACCAACAAGAGGGGAAGCCATTTTGGATCTAGTCCTTACTGGAATACAAGATCTGGTGGCAAGAGAATAAGGGTGTTGGGACCACTTGGCAATAGTGATCATAGCATGATTGCGTTTGATTTCGTAAATGGAGGAAGGATGGCAAGGAAATCCACAGTACTATCTTTTAACTTTCAGAAGGGAGACTATGATAAAATGAGGAAAATAGTTAAGAAAAAACTAACAAGAGCTGCTGCAAAAGGTTAAAGATTTACATCAGGCATGGATATTGTTTAAAAATACTATCTTGGAAGCCAGGACCAGCTGAATTCCACGCTTTAAGAAAAGTGGAAGTCCAAAAAACTGCCAGCATGGCTTAAAAGTGAGGTCAGAGAGGCTGTTGTAGCCAAAAAAGCATTTTCAGGAAATGGAAAAAGGAGCAAAATGCTGAAAATTGGAAACAACATAAGCACTAAACAGCAGGAGAAGGAGGTCTTCCGCAGAAGGTACAGGAGGAGGAAGTGGAAGCCAAGAACCACGGCCAAACACGATAAGGGTATCCAAAAGACTTTATTAGCAGACCCAACTAAAACGTTTTGGCCTAGGGTCTTCTTCGGGGGTCTAAAAACAGACACAAAAAGTTAAAATACAAAATCATAATACAAAACAAACAATAGTAAAAACATATTAAAGAATCAATAATACATTAAAAAAAAATATAATACATTACCAAAGAAGACAATAAGCAACGTCAAAAGGGTGGAACAAACCACTCTTCCAAAACTATGGTAAATAAATGAATAAAATAAGTATAACATAAGGAGGAAGCGGAAGCCAAGAACCACGGCCAAACACAATAAGGGCATCCAAAAGACTTTATTAGCAGACCCAAATCACCTTTTAGCATGTTCTTAAAGCCATATTATGTTTTAATTATCAGTTTTTAAGCACTATGTTGTTTGCATGCTATTAGTCTGCTATTTGGCATCCTCTTTTTTTTTAAATTGCGTGTGTTTAAATGTTTTTTTAAGACTTTCTTGTGATTATTTTATTATAACATATCAATTTGTGTTCTCATATTTTCTTGTGCTGTTGGTACAAGTAGATTTCTGTGTTCTTTGTTGTTCTCCATATTATTTATGAGCTGTATCTCTTTAAGACATTACCTGTATATATGAGATATATATTATGTCATTTTTTATGTCTATCATATGGACCATTTTTATGAATGTTCAGTATGTTATACTTGTTTTGTATTATGATTTTATATTTTAACTTTTTGTGTCTGTTTTTAGACCCCTGAAGAAGGCCCCAGGCCGAACCTTTTTAGTTGGGTCTGCTAATAAAGTCTTTTGGATACCCTTATCGTGTTTGGCCATGGTTTTTGACTTCCGCTTCCTCCTCCCAACAACATAAGCACTGGCAAGTTTGATGCAAGGCATTGATAAGGCAGGCAAAGATAGAATTTGAGAAGAAGCTTACTGTGGAAGCAAAAAGGCATAATAAACACTTTTTCAAGTACATTTGTAGCAAAAAAAACCTGTGAAAGAGTCAGTTGGACCATTAGATGATAGATAGGCTAAAGGGGCACTAAGAGGGGACAAGACCATAGTGGAGAGAATAAATGAATTCTTTGCTTCGATCTTTATTGAAGAAGAGGTAGGGAAGTTACCCATGACTGACATGGTATTTTAAGGTACTGCATCTGAAGAATTGAAATATTGATAAACCGGGAAGATATATTACAACTATTTTGATAAAGTGTAGCAAATCACCTGGACTGGATGGTATACATCCAAGGTAGTCAAATTTGCAGATGACACAAAATTATTCAAAGGTGTTAAAACCCAAGAGGATTGTGAAAAATTGCAAGAGGACCTTGATAAATTGGAATACTGGACATTTAAATGGCAGATACAATTTAATGTGGACAAGTGCAAAGTTATGCACTTAGGAAGGAACAACCCAAACTATGGCTACACGATGCAAAGTTCCACATTAGAAACCACCACCCAGGAAAAAGATTTAGGCATCATCGTGGATAACACATTGAAATCCTCCACCCAATGTGCAGTGTGAGCCAAGAAGACAAATAGAATGCTATGAATCATAAGGAAAGGAATAGAGAATAAAACAAAGGATATTATAATGCCTCTGCATTGTTCAATGGTGCGACCACACATAAGAACATAAGATTTGCCATACTGGGTCAGACCAAGGTCTATCAAGCCCAGTATCCTGTTTCCAACATTGGCCAATCTAGGTCATACGTACCTAACAGTTTCCCCAAAAGACACAGGTTCCACAGTGCTTGTATTGGGTCAAGCATTGATATCCTGGGTCCCTTTTTAATAATAGTTTATGGACCTTTCCTCCAGGAACTTGTCCAAACCTTTTTTAAACCCAGATACACTAACAGACTTTACTTCATCCTCCGGTAACAAATTCCTGGAATACTGTGTGCAATTCTGGTCGCCGTTTCTTAAAAGGGATATAGGGAATTAAAAAAGGTACTGAGAAGAGCCACCAAAATGGTAAAGGGGATGGAAGGTCCCCTATAAGGAGATGCTTAAAAGGTTGGGGCTCTTTATCCTGGAAAAGAGATGGCGGAGGGGAGATATGATAGAGATCTATAAATTATTGAATAGAGTGGAATGGGTAAACCTAGACTGATTCTTTACGCCATCAAAAAGTAGAAAGATTAGGGGACACAGTATGAAGCTACAGTGTGATCCGTTTAAGACTAAAAAGAGAAAATATTTTTTCACTCAACGCATAATCGAACTCTGGAATTGGTTACCGGAGGATATAGTAAATCTGTTAGTGTAGCTGGGTTTAAAAAATGTTTGGACAAGTTCCTGGAGGAAAGGTCCATAAAAGATTATCATACATTATGGAACCTATGTGTCTTCCGGGAAACTGCTAGGTATTTGTGACTTGGGTTTGCCACTGTTGGAAACAGGAGGCTGGGCTTAATGGACCTCAGTTTGACCCAGTATGGCATTTCTTATGTTCATAAAACAATATTACAGTAGTTGATTCTGAATATTATGAGAGAAGGAATTAAAGTGATCAGAAAAATGACTGAAAGGAAGTGGTAGATAGCGTGGAAATGGTGGAGTGCAAAAAAGGAATGATGAATAATTGAAGAGATGTGGCCATGGAAGGATATTGAAGAGTAAAGGGTGATATCCAAGTAGCGAAAAGTGTCAATTAGGGGAATGGGGGAACCAGCCAGTGAGAGGACCAGAGTGAGTGGGTGACCACCAAAGGTAAATCACAGTGCAGCAGATTTGCTGGGGTTTAGATGGAAAAGGTTAGTGGATAGCCAAGCTGAGATACTAGACAGACAATCATTGAGGGGGGGTGAGGTCTGGAGGAGGGGACTGATATTATGAAGTAATATTATGTGGTTGGAGTAGTAGTAGGTGGGAATTCCATCTACTAGAAGGGTTAGGGGAATCAGGAAAATATTAAACAGAAGGGAGGCCAAGATAGAACCCTGGGGGACACCACAAGGGAGGGACAAGAAAGGGGAGGAGGAGTTACGGACAGTAACTGAGAAGGAACAATATGATAGAAAGGAGAGAAACCACTGAAGAACGGTGCAGAGAAGACCAAAATCATGAAAGTGAGAGAGAAGAGTGATGTGGTCCACAAGTTCAGATGCAGAGAAGTGATCTAAGGAAACTACCACCAAAATGTCACCACAATTCTGAGATTGGTAGAGCTCGCTCAGAAAAGAAAGAAGAATAGTTTCTGTACTGTGTCTGGGACAAAAGCCTGACAGGCGTGGATGAAGGGTGTGAGTGGAATCCAGATGTGAGGAAAGTTTTTTCGAGTAATTTGGAGAGATACAGTAAGGTAGAGATAGGACAGGATTGGACAGGAACCACAGGGTCTGAGGTTGAATTCTTGATGATAGGATAAATGATGGTACACTTTCAGGAAGTTAGAAAAATGCCAGTGGATTGACTGTTGTTGCATATAGACAGAATCAGTGGTAGCATTATGAGTGAGGGAGTAGAGAGCCATGAGGAAGGAACTGTGTCAGCAGCAGAGGTAGTCTTGTGAGACAAAGTGACAATTTTAAGGAGTTTGGCAAAAGTAATTGAGAAGAAGGATGACCAAATATGGTTAAGGAGAGACTTGAAATTGAAGAGGCAATCAGAGTAGTGCTTGATGTTTCTGGATCAGATGGTGCAGAATAAGTAGACAAAGGGGAGCGGGACAGTTTTCAAAAGTGAATGGGGAGAGGAAAGGTCTGTGGAGTGGGGGCTGGAGCTATGGTAGAAGGTCTAGAGAGTTGCCAGAACAGAGTATAATTGAAGGGTGGAATTATTGGTAGTCAAAATAAGTCCAGGCTAGTAGTCTTTTTTGGTGGTATAGATTGAAGAGCGATACTGCTGATGAAGTTCCTTAAATTGCTGAAGGGAAGTGGGATCAGGATGCTTTCTCTACAGGCACTCAGCCTGACAGAGTTAGTGGCAGTGGAGGGAAAGACCGTGATGGCACCAGGGGTAAGTGTGATGAGTGGGTGATGATGGAGGCTAAGGGGGACGATGTTGTCAAGAGTGGAAGATAACACTGGTCAACTTGAAACAAATCATCACAAATATTTTCATGTGTATTAGATAACCTATGATGAACAATGTTCAAAACTAGTTTTGTTTTTGTTGTATCACGTCAGGTTTGAAAGATAATACTGTCAGTCGTTTTGCTATACTAGCCAAATTGATATAAACTGTCAGTGATTACTAATAATCTGTGGATCCGTGGAATAGTCTCCCAGTGGAGGTGGTAGAGATGAGGACAGTAACTGATTTCAAAAAAGTATGGGACAAACACAGAGGATCTCTAAAGGTAAAAAGGGGACTGTAGTAGTTGTTGATATGGAAGGGCAGACTAGATAGGCCAGGTGGTCTTTTTCTGTCATCATATTTCTATGTTTCTAATATTGATTGGTATTTATTTTGCTTTTCAAGTTAATTATTTTGATAATATATTTGGTAATAATAACACTGAAGAAATCATCAGAAATAAAATAATCATGCCAAGACAGTGTAGAAATCATTCTGATGTTTTTATTACATTTGTGGTTCATTTGCTACTGTATCTCAACATTGTACCATAATGTCAGATCTTCGCAAAATGTACAAATTATATTTTGGATGTCAACTGGATGATCAGGATAACCCACTGGGCACCTCATATCATTTGCACTGCCTGTGCAAATGGACTACATGATTGGTTAAATAGAAGGAAAACAACTATGCTATTTGCTGTACCGATGATATGGTACAACTATTTTTGTCTAGTTAATTTCACGGGTTTCTCTGCAAGGAACAAGCACAAAATTGTGTATCCATATCTTATGTCTAAAATGCGACCAGTCCCACATGATGAAACACTTTTTGTTCCAATTCCTACACAGGACGGGCTGTCTTCTGTACCAGACAAAATGGAGTTAGATGAAGGTACAAGTGACAGCCAACCTAAAGAATCAGAAGGTGCAGACTAAATGCCAGTTGAAAGCGGTGGCAACCCAGAGAAAGTCAGCAAAGAGCTTAGTGATCTTATATGAGACATGGCACTCTCAAAAGATAAAGCAGAACTCCTAGCTTCAAGGCTGAGGGAAAAAAATTACTTCAAAAGAATGTTCTCATTTGCCACTATCGCACGCACAATCATAATTCAGCGACGTTCTTTAAAGTAGACATCCAATGTGTTATTGCAGCGATATCAGCAATATTTGGGATATACCAAATATTGCTGTTTTCTCTGCCTCTGGGACAGTCACACTGTCAAAGATCATCATGCTGTTCACGACTGGCCTTTAAGAACTGCCTGTAATCCAGGAAACAGCAATGCTAGTCATAATCTATTAGTTGATCCAGCAAACATTTTGCTTCCTCCTTTGCATAGTTGGGTTTGCCTCTGTTTTCATCACACTCATCAGCAAACAATGCAGGAGCAAGCCCTTCTTTTTTTTTTAAATTTAGTCAACGTATCACACAATTGCTCTGAACGCATATGCCAGCAAGATTCTACTCAAGATTATTGTTCAGAGACAACCATACCTGGAACAAGAACTGTCTGAAGTGCAAGCAGGGAAGGACGAGGAATGAAATACATCATCACAGATGTGAGATGGATCCTTGAAAAGACAAAAGAATATCAAAAGGATATCTATATGTGTTTTATTGACTACACCAAGGCCTTTGGCTGTGTAAATCATGAGAAACTCTGGGCCACACTAATAAGCATGGGTATACCAGAACACCTGATAGTTCTCTTGCACAGCGTTTACATTCACTGGCTCCCAATTGAACAGCAGTGTATGTTTAAGTTCCTCTTGGTCACCTTTAAGGCACTGAGAGGTCAGGGGCTGGGATATCTGACAGAGGTGTTGATGTGGTATCAGCTGGGCTGGGAGTTATGATCCAGCCAGAGCTAGCATTTAGCAGTCCCCGGCCCCCAGCAGGTACGTCTGAAGCAATGGTAGGAGAAGTGTTTTGAAGTGCTGGCCCCCTTATGGCGGAATAAGCTTCCAGTATGCTTGCAGCAGAAACAAAATCAGATGGCCTTTAGAAAGTCTATGCAGACTTTTTATTTCCTCAGTCTAGGTACAGTAGCTGGAAGGACTAGGTCCCGGCAGCTGAGCAGTAGGATGAGGGAGGGGGCACACGGTTGTTAGTATTCTCTATGTTAGGGTCTTGTACCTTTTTTATATTGTATGCCGCCTTGAATGCCTATGGGCATGTGGCGGGATAGAAATGTATTTTAAATAAATAAAATAAATAAATAAACATTGATCAAGAAGCAACAGTTTGAACAGAACAAGAAGAAACAGAATGGTCTCAAATTAGCAAAAGCATATGACAAGGCTGCATACTTTCCTCCTACCTACTTAATTTATATGCAGAACAAATCATCAGAGAAGCAGGATTGCATGAAGACAACTGAGGTGTGAAAATTGATGGAAGACTCATCAACAATCTTCGCTATGCTGATGATACCACAATACTGGCTGAAAGTATAGACGATCTGAAATATTTTCTTCTCAAGATCAAGAAGCATAGTCTTAAAATGGGCCTGCACCTTAATGTATAGAAGACAAAGATCCTGACAATCGGCAAAATCAATAAACTCATCATTGATGGAGAAGAAATTGAAATAGTGAACAATTTTTTTTTTTTTTTAAACTTTTATTTTCATTTTGCAACAAACAAAAGAAACAACACACCAAAGGAGACAAAACAAATATACAATAAAGAAAAGTAAACCCAATTACCCCCCACCCCCACGCTTCTTCTCTAGCTGATTATGTCAGCATGTGAGCGCTTCCAAACAACAGTGATTATACATCAAAACAATCAAAAGAGTATCTGCGATACAGAATAATCATGGGACAAAGATATATACAAATTTAGACAGTCAGATGAGAGCATTGAGCAGAATGTACATAGTCATTGAGCATCTTCCATTTAGACCGATGATGAGGAGTCTGAATGGGGGAAGCAAACATACGAGGTATTTGTTCATATTTACTGTAGAGACAGACATGATTCCACCATTCATTGGGGCTCAGATGGGAGCTATTTTTCCAGTATTTCGTAATTAGGGAAATAGCAATGCCAAGCATAAAGTCCAAAAGGAAGTAAGCCGTTTTTGGAAGAGAGGGGATCCCCGCAGCTGAGCGAAGTCCCACTATCCTCCAAGAAAGGGGCTCTTGAAAGTGCAAAATAGACTGGATACGACCCCAGACCCGACGCCAGTAATACTGTAGTGCGGGACATTCATACATAACATGAGGTAGTGAACCAATGGCCGCATGACATGTCCAACAACTATTGCCCTGAGTAGTGTTCCATTTGGCTAATCTGTCAGGAGTGTAAAAACACCGGTGGGCTAGAAAGAAGAGTGTCTGAGTGAGTGAGGCGGATCGGGAGACCCGTGTCACTCTACTCCAGACAAGGCTCCATTGCTCCGGGGTCAAAGTCACATGCAATTCTCTCTCCCATGCTTTCTGCGCTATAGGGGTATCTCTAGTTATAGCATTACATAAGGTTTTGTAAAAATTGGATGCTACACCCGGTGAACTACCGATAGATCGGATAGTCTCCAACCAACCTTGTGTAGGGGAGGCCGATGGCGGGAGCACCTTAGCACTCCGAAGGCAATGCTGAAGTTGCACCAACTGAAAGTAGTGTTTCGCTGGGAGACCAAATTCAATTTGCAATTCACTAAAAGTTTTCCAGCGACCTTCATGGAACAACTGACTAGGAATCCAAATGCCCCTAGTGTACCAGGGGCTCCACGCCATCGGCTTATTTTGTATTCGAAATCGAGTATTGTACCAAAGTGGGAGCTTGTCTAACGGACAGAGTCGGGAGTCTAAAGATTGCATAAGATTATTAAAGGCACCTAAGGTGTCTAAAAGCATTGGTGGAAAGTGGGAGTCTGATGGGAGAGTCATACCAGGAAGAAAAGTAAGAGGAATCGGTTTGCAAAGGTCCTCTTCTATGTCTAGCCACACAGGTCTACTCGGTACTGGATCTTCCAGCCAACGAGCGCCTTGTTTGAGAAGAAAAGATTGATGATACTTCAGGAAATCAGGGAATCTGACACCCCCATTTTCCTTATCTGCTTGCAGCTTGTGTTTCGCTATCCTAGGTGTCTTGTTTTGCCACAAGTATCTAGTCAGAAGGCCCTCTATATCTTTATATATACGTCGAGGTAAGAGACAGGGCAACATTTCTAAGATATAATTCACTTTCGGAACAATCATCATTTTTATGGTTTCTAATCGACCCCACCAGGTAAGTGTTAAAGGAGTCCAGCGGTGAGTAAGCGCCCGGACTTTAGAGGTTAAGTCTTTGGCATTGAAGGAGATAGTGTCTTCCAAAGGAGAACAATAGTGAACCCCAAGGTATTTGACCATGCGAGGTTGCCATAAAAAGGGGAAGGGTTGCATATCTGCCTGATGAAGCAAAGGATTTAGTGGAAAGGCTACCGACTTGGTCCAATTTATCTTATAACCGGACAGTTGTGAGTATTTACCAATTTGCTCTAGGACAGCCGGTACTGAGTCTATAGAGACAAAAAGCATAAGGTCATCAGCATACGCTGAAATTTTGATTTCCCTATGGGTGAAGGGGACTCCATGAATCTCCTCCGATTGCCGGATTAGTAAAGCCAAGGGTTCGAGTGCAAGATCGAAGAGAAGTGGAGACAGTGGGCATCCCTGGCGAATGCCGCGTTGAAGGGGAAAAGGCTGAGACTTTAAAGCATTGGCACATATACTGGCTGTAGGCTGTGCGTACATGGTGCGAAGACAACGGAGAAAACCTTCCCCGAATCCGTACCAGCGGAGGACTGCAAATAGAAAGGGCCACTCTAAGCGATCAAAGGCCTTCTCAGCATCAAGTGAGAGGCCAACAAATGGGCGATCAAGATTAACTGCGGTAGTCAGTACATGGCATAGAGTCCGAGCATTGTCAGCAGTTGATCTACCAGGAATGAAACCGCATTGATCTGGGTGTATTAAGGTAGGCATCCTATCAGAGAGCCGGGTAGAGAGAATGGTGGCAAATATTTTATAGTCCGCGTTTAGGAGGGAAATTGGACGATAATTAGCTGTTAGTTGCGGGTCTCTCCCCTCTTTCTCAAAAACTACTACATTTGCCATTGAAAAGGACCCAGAAGGAGAACCCTCCTCGGCCAGAGCAGAAAAATAAAGTTTCAAAACTGGAGCTAAGTCAGCGTGAAAGGTTTTGTAGAATTCAGCAGGGAGACCGTCTGGGCCTGCGGCTCGACCTGAGGCACATTTCTTGATAGCAGAATGAATTTCTGAGATAGTAAATGGTGTGTCCAAGGCCACTCTATCTTCGTCAGATAGGGTCGGTCTTTGTACCCCTGAAAGTAAGCGTTCAAATACATCTGGCTCAAAATCACATTCAGATTGATAAAGCCGAGTATAAAAATCACGAAAGAGTTCTAAGATTTCGGTATCTTTAGTGACCAAGCCCCCCCCCCCGACGGATTACGGAGGGCGGTAACACGCTTGGCTTCTTTTTGACCTTTTAGGGCATTTGCTAATAATTTGCCAGCACGATTATTTTCCCGATAATATAGCCCTTGTTGTGATTCAATATTTTTAACAGCAGCAGTGTACAAAAGCTGATTGTATTGAAAACGCAAGCGTTGTAAACGGAGTAAAATACATGGGTCAGTACGGGACGTGAGGAGACGCTCCCCAGCTTGTATCTGCTGCTCTAGAATCAGTAAATGCTGCTTTCTTTGTTTCCCCTGCCGAATTTGATAGCTAGTTATAGTTGCGCGGATAGATGCTTTGAAACCCTCCCACCAAGCCCAGCTCGCTGTGTCATGGGGTGAGTTAAAATGAAAATAATCTTGGATAGCGGCCTTTATATCAACCTGAAAATCTTTTTGACCCAGTAGGGATCTATCAAAAAACCAAGCTCGGGGAGAATCGTCCCGCGCAGTGACATGTAATGATAAAGATATGGCAGCATGATCTGAAATATGGAGAGGATGAGTCCTAGTCGTGTCTACTTGAGAAATCAGTGCTTTGGAAATGAGAAAGAAATCTATTCTAGATTGGGAGTGATGGGGGGCAGAAAAGAAAGTGAACTCTAAGTCGGAGGGGTGAAGCAGCCTCCATATATCTACCAGCGCAAGATCTTGCATCAGAGCTGTAAGGGTAGCAAGACTCTTGGGTGGACTACTCGTTCTAGGCGGCTGTCTATCTATCAGAGGGTCTAACACTTGATTAAAATCACCACCAAGTATTAATGGAGTATTGGCAGAGGCCTGTGCCAACTGCGCAATACTTGCATAGTAAGCAGGGTTGTCCACATTCGGGGCATAAATGCAAATACATGTAAATTCACTATCTCCAACCTTAAGATGTACTCGGGCCCATCTACCCTCCTTGTCAGCGCTAGTATCAATTACAGTAGCTTGCAAAGATTTCTTAACCAGAATGGCTACCCCGCACCGTTTGGAAACGGCGGGAGAATAGGCAGCCACCATGTAAGGCTTAACATTGAGTTTCAGTGTTTCAGCAGAGTTTAAGTGCGTTTCCTGAAGAAACGCTAAATCAGCATGCTCATGGCTAAGATAGCTAAGGATTTTCTTTCTTTTGATTGGACTATTAATGCCCTTTACGTTGAGTGATAAGATTTTACATAAGGCCATTCAGACAAGTTAAAAATTCTGAGCATGATAGCGCACATAATTTCACAATGTCCCTCATATTGACTGTATCTGGCTGTACATATGGCATAAAAGAAAATAAGCTTAGATAATACAATGAAGCGCCCCACATTAAAAAAGAAAAACCGCAGCGCGGTAGAGAAGAAGCAGAACCCCAAAAATTACTGGCGACCATGTGTCTGCGGGGAGAAGCCCCAGAGAAGGCCGAAATTGAAAAAACACATAACCTGTAGGACTGTGCGTGCTCCGAATCCGACCGAGGCACACATCATGGAGGGATAGGAGACCAAAAAACAAAAGTCAGAGAAAGAAAGAAAGAAAGTCCAGGTAGTCTCTGTGCTTGACTATGACCGCCGCATCGGGCCCTTCAAAATGGCGGACAGAGCCGGCAAATAAAAGTCCAAGTCGTTGGATTAGCGCATCTGCTCTGCTTCTTTGGAGTCTAAAAATGTTGATAGTAGATCAGGATCTTCGAATGTCCTGGTTTGGTTGTGGAGAGTCACTCGGAGCTTCGCAGGATACAACAGGCCAAAGCGAGCCTGTAGCTGTTGAAGTCGAGGGCGAAAAGCAAGGAGTTTCTTCCGTCGGTCAACGGTAGGCTTTGCCAAATCAGGGAAGAAGGAGACTTTGTGACCTTCAAATTCCAAATGATGGTTCGCCCGGGCAGCATTTAAAATTTGTTCCACTTGTTGATATCGTAGCAAGCGAAAGATAATAGGCCGGGGGGTCGTTCGGTTGAGCGCCATGTGGGTAGGAACACGGTGTGCACGATCGATTTCCAGTTCTTTATGAAAGGTGATCTTCAGCAAGGAGGGAAGAGTTTTGAGCAGGAATTCTCTCATATCTCCCGCTTCCACCCCCTCCGGTATTCCAATGAGCCTCACATTGTTGCGACGGGCTCGATTATTGCTATCTTCTAACTCCTTTTGAAGATTCTGTATCTGGCGCTCAGCCTTGTCTAGTGTGCCTAAGCGCACCGCGTGCGAGTCGAGGACCCCCGCCATATTGTCCTGCCGTAATGAGAGACTTTCAAGTCGGTCCTGGAGCACTCCAAAGTCTTCTCGCATGGCTCTAAGCGCTTCTCCATTGGACTGCACCAATTCCTTCACGCCGCGTATTTCCTCTAAAATCTCCAAGTGCATTTCGGGGTTTTCCCGAAATGGAGCCATCTTCTGTGGGGAGGACACCTCTGTTTTGGAGCGTTTTCCGTGAGAAGAAGAAGGAGACCCGAAGTCCAAGCGCGCTGGTTTATGGGCCGCCATCCCCCCCGAGGTACCCCGGTCAGCCCGGAGCGAAATAGTAAGTTTGTATAGGTATTAAGTCAGGATTCTAAGTAGGCCTCTCGGGAGCTTCAGCGCGAAGCGTCTTACCCGCTGGACATCAGGCTCCGCCCCCCAATAGTGAACAATTTTAACCTTCCTGGCTCAATCAATAAAGAAATGACAAGCAGTCAAGACATCCGATGATGCATTGCTTTTGGCAGAATGACTATGAAGAACCTAGACAAGATTCTCAAGAACAGAGATGTCTCTCTCTATACAAAGATTCAACTTTTTCAAGCCATGGTATTTTTAATATTGTCATATGGATGCGAAAGGTGAACAGTGAAAAAGATAGTCAGGAAGAAAACTGATGCCTTTGAATTATGGTGCTGGCAATGAATACTGTGTATACCATGGACTGCCCGAAGAACAAACCAGTCAGTACTAGAGGAGATCAAACCTAAGCTTTCTTTAGAAGCTCAGATGAGATTTTCATACTTTGGACACATCATGTGAAGAGAGAGATCATTAGAGAAAGACATTGTGCTATGCCAGGATGAAGGTCCATGCAAAAAAGGAAGGTCAGCAATGAGATGGATTGATACAATAACAGCAGCTATGGATGCCACTCTATCAACAATGAGCCACCTAACTGAATACCAAACACTGTTTAGGACAACTATCCAGAGTCAACACTGACTTGATGACACTTAACAACAAAGAAACTTGTGGCTTCCTTTCAAGTCTCTAGCTTTGATTTTGTAGGCAGCATAGTCACCCTCTCATTTTTCTGATTCTCCTCCTGCCCCATACACAGGAAGAGGAAATATCACATGCAGCCATGAGATCCTCTACTTGGTGATCCAATTTGGGTATAGGGAGGAGATTTCTTGTGCACACAGTTGACTCCTTGGCACAGTATTATTGTATAGAACAGCAGGCTGGCAGTCAATGGATGGACAGAGCAGCACAGCAGTACTGCAGGGCAGGGCAGTGAAGCACTGAGGTGCAAACATTGATTAACAGTCGTCATCCCTTCTAAGTTGCTTTCTCCCTCCCTGTTGTTCTGTAGCAGTCATACCGCTCTTCCCCTGAGTCATGCAGCTGGTGTGGGGAAGTGTGTATGTGAGGCTGTTGCTGTTACCCTGCACAGGCCTCGTGTGTCAGGATCTGCCATGTTTATCTGTCCCTCTTGGTACAGACAGAACCGGGTCTTGCACAGGTGAGTGCTCGACTGCTTTTTTCTGCCTGGGCACTAATTCTCAGTGAGTGCTAATGTTAACAACCAATGAAATCCTAAATTTACATATGAATCAAGCTGGCTACCTATCTTTTCAAAAACTTCGTCTTAAACACATTTTCACAAACCTTACTTTGGAGGTTTCATGGCAGTGTCTTGCTTCTGCTTTCTCCATTCAGCTCCTCTCCACATCCTATCGAAACTTTTAGTCTGGTTAGAATTTTGGTGCTCTTTGAAAAGGATTTAATATCTGTGTGGATGAGATGCGACGTTCTGGCTCACCCTCTTCTTAGAACTCTGCCCCACTACTAGCTTTTGGTAGAAATGATATGTGTAACATGCAATAATCTTCCTAAGAACAAAATGAAACTGTCCCGTAGTATTAGAGGAAACACAGTAGGGGTATAAAAATGGATTTATAAAATGAAAGGCTTCCCAAAAATTGATATTCAACCTCCCCTTTTTTTTTCATTTCAAATTTTGGAAAGCCTTTCATTTTATAAATCCATTTTTATATGCCTGCTGTGTTTCTCCTTTGGATTCTCTGTTATTTGTGGGGAGTAATTTCTGTTCTATTCCATACTGCACTAGGACATCTTTTGATCCATCCATCATCCTTCTGCCTGCAAACTATAAACATGCTGCTGCAATGAGTCTTGCAGATTTGTGAAAGGCCTAATTCATAATTTTTTTAATATAAGAAAAGGGACTTTAAATGATCTTTCTTCCAAAGAAAGAGGGTGCAGTGGCATGATCATCATTTTTATTTTTTTTTATTTTTTTAAATGTATTATTTATTAATTTTACAATACCCTAGGAAAACCTTGGAACAGGAAACAAACATTCCATTATCACATCATTTAAAAGGAAAAAAAGAAAAAAAACATATAATAAATCCAACAAGGATCATTAATAGAATGTAATCATAGTCCAAAACTAGGAGGGATCCAAGATTTAGGAACCAGTGGGAAGAAGGAAAAGAATGGAAATAAGATACATTATATAGAGTAGGAAATATTGGCAAAGCATACATTAATAGTCCAAAAATATCCCCAGAATCAACCCTGCAATTTCTGCATATCTAGAAAGAAACGTATTTGAGGAGGCTCAAAAAAATATCTTCTATTTTGATAGGAAAGCACACATTTACATGGAAACCTCAATTGAAACTTCGCACCCAAGGCTAACACCTCGGACCAAAACTCCAAAAATTTCTTCCTCCTGGCCCGGGTCCACTTAGACACATCTGGAAATATCTGTATTCTGCCACCCATAAAAGTCACATCAGATTTCTTAAAAAATAAATTAAGTAACGTTTCTTTATCTTGAAGGAACACAAACGACACCAGAAGTGTTGATCTAGCCTCCACCACATCTCTTGAATGCTCCAGTAATTCGGACAGGTTCCCCAAGTCCAAAGATATATCAACCAGAGAGGCAGTGAGTTTCTGTGAAGCGTATTTTACTGCAGGGGAAGAAAATAGATCTTTTGAAGAGGAGGAAATCCAGCCTCAGGATAGCCAAAGGTTTCCTCAAGGAACCTGTTAAACAGGTCCCAAATTGGAGAAACAGATGAACATAGAAATTTTCCATTGATAAATCAGTTGATCCTGAGTAAGTACTCCTTGTTGTGCATGTACCTGCTGAAATTTAGCTTCAAGCCCAACTATAGAGTTCTGTTGGGATTCCAAACCTTTCTCCACCCTCTCTAGCTGTGGTGAGAATGAAACTGTAGCCTGGAATGCCCCGGCACATACCTGATACACAGACTGCAGGGCATTCCAGATAGAGTCCAGAGTCACTTCTTGGGGGCAAAATAATGGAGGTAATACTGTTGCTGAAACAAGGAACTCTGGAGTAGCCACACACTCTTCTGTAGATGCAACCGCCTGGGAGCTGTAAAATGAAACACCATCAGACTGTGACGTCACAGGCGCCACTTCCGAGGTCTTCAGGGAAGCAGCGCCAACCTTCATGTCAGACCCTCATTCCCCAATCCCAACAGGTGCAGGAGGGGTGGAAGGACCCATTGGGCTCAGCGAGATGTCGCTGCCCAAGCCAGGGCTCTCCCCAACCCCAGCAGCCAGATCGCCTGATTGACTGACCAGAGCATAGGTGTCCATCGTGTGCTGCCCAAACCCAGCCACTCTGGGAAGGCCCCTCTTGCTCTTCACCTTACGCATAGGCATGAGGTAAGCACAAAGCAATAAGGAAATTAGGAGCAGCCAACAACACACCCTACTCCGACACCATCTTGATCATCATATTTTAAGGCTTCTGTCAGATCATTTTTTTCTTTATTTATTTAACTAGGCTTATATACCACTTTTCTATCAGTCAAAGTGGTGTACATTCAGGTACTGTATTTTTTTTTCCTTGTCCCCAAAGGGCTCACAATCTATGTTTTTGTACCCGAGGCAACGGAGGGTTAAGTGGCTTTCCCAAGGCCACAATGAGAACCTATGGTACTAGAAACCCCAGTCCCTCCGACCTGTGGTTGCTGTTCTCCAGTGGGATTTAAACCCTTGGCCCTCCGGCCCAAGGTAACTTGTCCCAACCACTAGATACTCCTCCCTCCCTTTACCTGTGGTGTGATGACAGTGGTCTCATAAATTTATCCTTCTAAGATAACCTTATAAAAATCTTAAATACGTTGTGGTAGAAATGAAGGGGTGCACAGCCGGGGGAGGGGAGGGAGGGGCAGCATGCATGGTTTGGGGGGTGCACAGCTGAAGGTTTTCCTACGATATCAGATAACCTTGGGCTGGCCCTGGTTCTAGCATGTTCAAGAACAAAACACAGTAGGAACCTGAAATGGGACGTTATGTAGTATTCATGACTTTTCATCTTGTTACAGTTTGACAGAGTAAACAGCATCTCCTCAGAGAAAGATCCATAAGAAAGTAACCAAACAGAAGGCAATAGAGCAAAGGAACCAAAGGAACCAAAGAAAATATTTTTTCTCTTACTTAAACCCCTTACACAGTTAAAACCAGTACTCTTAGGATAGAATGCAGGATTTCATTGTTGGATACCTTTACAAATACGCTCCCTTTTGTAGGTTCTAGTCTGATCACTGCACCAGTGGTTCAAAGGTCCTAGCAACCCCAGCTCCAGATGACCTAGAGAATGAAAGAGCAAACTGAGGATACTCTGCATAGCAGTACACAGCAATGGCTGAGCCGAAGAAGCATAATGATATTCTTAGTTTTATTCTGTCCTTTAATCACTTTACAATAGGACACACTGACTCCTCTACTGTATCTTTTAAATTTCATCAGGAGTCTCTTACCAGGGACTTTAGCAAATGCCTTCTGAAAATCCAAATACACTATATTGACCATCTCACCCTTATCTTCATATGTATGAAATGATTTTTATATTCCAGAAGATTCTAATAGATTGGTTAGGCATGGTTCCCTTTACTAAATTCATACGGGCTCTTCCCATTAAGACATTTATTAATATGCCCAGTAGTTTGGCCCTTAACAATAGTTATAACATTTTACCTGTTATCAATATCAAACTCTCTGGACTGTATTTTCATGGATTACACCAGAGCTCTTTTTAAAAATCGGCATTCTCATGTACAATGCCAGATTTGAATGATAAATTAATAGCAAGTAGCATGTCTGCCCTTTCGTATTTGCATTCCTTCAGAACTTTTGGTTGAATGCCAACAGGTTCTGGTTATTTATTAACAACAAATAAGTAGCAGTAGTTTTTAGAGGAGGCAGCAATGAAGCTACTGGGGTAGGGATAAGTGGGAATCACTTCTGCCTCCATTGCCCCCCCCCCCTTGGAATGTCAGAGTCCTAGGGGAAGGGGAACAGAGAATATGGAGGGGTGGGGGGAGGCAGGGCAGAGCTAACCCTCAGATTAGTTTATGTATCTGGATTTTGTGGGGGGGGGGGGGGTTCTGGTATTTATGTTTTGTGTCATGGCTGGAAGGGGGGCTTTGGGCCTACCATACACCAGGGTTCAGAGATCACCCCATGGGGACATTTTCTTGATTCATTTATGCCCCACATTAGTGCTGGGAAATTTTTCACATTTGCTAGACACCAGTGATTGGGGGCCCTGTCAGAGGGTCTGAGGAGCCAAAGATTTTGGCCAGTAGACCCTTTAAAGCTTGCTGCTGCCATTGCACAAATAGCCTCTTTTCTTTTTCAAGTTCTGATAAAAATAATTACACTTCCATAGGTGGTATATTTTGTTTGTTTGCAAAACCTTTTTTTTTTTTAATTTTATTTAACAAGTTTTCGAATAATACAAGCAAAACATAAATAACTGGGCTACATACAGCAAAGAAGAAAACAGAAAATTACCTCCCCACTCATAAAAATTAACCCCAGTTACAAAAATTAGCCCCCAATAAGACACCCCCAATATGGTTCCAAACAAGAAACTTCAAAAGGAAAAATAAGGAGAAATTCCCAAACATCTTATGAGCATCAATAACACACATGGCAGCCAGTACAGGAATTACCCCTCCCTCCCAACTTCCCCTCGCCTGAAGAAATTGAATCAGTTGCCCAGGTTCAAAAAAACAGAAAATGCTTAGACTGATAAAGCAGCACACATTTACATGGATACCTCAATTTAAATTGGGCACCCAGGACAGTAGCTCTCTGGCGTAAAGCCAGAAACTCTTTCCGCCTTTTCTGGGTGTCCTTCGACAGATCAGGAAATATCAGAATTTTTGAACCCATAAACTGAGAAAAAGACATTCTACGAAAATATAACCTAAGGATAGCATTACGATCAGATTCGAAGGCGAAACAAATTAACAAAGTTGCTCTACTGGTCACTACCTCCAAGGAGCTCTCTAGGAAATCAGAGAGATCCAACTGGTCAGGCCCCAAAGTACAAACAGTTCCCACCTCAGCTCCAGTCCCCGAAGAAATAGCAACATACTGAACCCTAACAATAGGTGGCAAATTGTCTAGGGGCATCAGGAGAACCTCCGTGAGGTACTTACGGGCGAAAACCAATGGTTCCAACAATGGTGATCTTGGAAAGTTCAAAAAATGCAAGTTATTTCTCCTTAGGGAATTATCCATAAATTCCAAGTGTCTCATTGAAATCAATCGTTCCTTGGGAGAAGTATCACCCAAAACTTGCAGATTATCCACCTTAGCCTCCAGCGCTGCTACCTTATCAGCCTGCTCCGCACACTTCGATTCCATCGCCAAACACCAGCCTTTAACAAGAAGAAACTCCTGAGATAATGCACACACTACTGGAGCAAGGGAACTCTGAAGAGAAGAGATAGCCTCCCATAAGTTATCTAACGTAACTTTAGCTGGTTTCTTTAAGCCGCATATCACCCGCACTTCTGCAGCTCCTGGCGAATCGATTTTCCCTCTGTCTCCTCCCGGACCGACTTCAGTGGAGCGAACCATCTCCACAACTCCTCAGAACTTCTCACCAGGGCTCAGCACCGATTGAGAGGGGGGGCCCCCACACGCAGCCACGGCCTCCTGACCCGGAGACACTCCAGTGCCCGCCACCTCCTCTCGATCTCCACCGGGTTGCGGCGGCAACAGCTGACCGGGGCTAAGATCCACCCTGTCACTGCTCAGATCCCCCGTCACACCCGAGGGATCCGCTGAAGCCATGCCCGCTGTACGAGGTAAGCAGAAGGAGACAATAGAGGCTTGCGTCAAACCTCCTATAGGTGTCAAGGAATCCGGGGGCTTCGCTGTTTTCTGCTTCCTCTTTTTCCCCATCAGCTCAGCGTCCACCTCTCTGCTTCTCCGTACTCCTACAGACGGCGTCTACTCCTCCGCCATCTTGGAACCGCCTCGTAAACCTTTTTTTGTGCAATTGTTTTCATGATCTTTCGCATTACTGAGCTGCTTTGTAAAAGTTCCTTCTTTGAAAAATTCTTTCTTGCAACAAAGCATATTTTTGTGAAGTGACTTTGTAGAAGTATACTTCTTATGAAAATAAGACTATCAGAATTTTTGAAAGCAAATCTGGAGCACTTATCCGAAATGTGGCCTGGGGAGGGGGGGGGGGAGAGGAAGGGGCTCCTTAGTTCCGGGCTTGGACTGTAGCAATATCACTTCCAAGTAGACAAATTGACAGAGAAATAGAAATAGTGATTCATTTTCCACATACTGTGCAAAATATAAAGATACTGTAATGGATATAAATTCTAAAAATAGACATATTTAAATCACTAAATTGAAAATATTGTTTTCTATCCTCTCTGTCCCCATTGCTGGAAATGGGGACAGGAGGCTGCCAAACAGGTAGGAGTCGGGACCACAGATCTAAAATCAGGGACAATTGGTAACCTTTTATGAAGAATAGCACAAAATGCCTGGAATTTGCCATTTTGGGGGGTTTCCAACATTGTTCACTATTTTTCACTCAAAGCCCACTTTTGCAAAATCACTTCACACTAAAGTTCAAGAGGGCCCAAGGTAGTTAATGTAAAATAGTAACGTGCTACTTTTTAAAACATTTTTCCTTATTAGATGAAAGAGTAATGAAAACCGACAAGAATATTAGAATTTGTTTTTTTTAATGTAGCTCATATCTTTTCAACAGTAGTTCAAGGCAAGTTACATTCTAATGTTCTATAGGTATTTCCCTGTTCCCAGAAGGCTTATAACCTAATTTTGTACCTATGATAAGAGGGTAAAGACACTTGCCCAGGATTGCAAGAAGTAGCAGGATTCAAACCCCAGCTTCAGTGGCTGGCAACCAGGGCCGGCACAAGGAGGATGAGGTGCCCTAGGCGAACCCTCCCCCATGGTGCCACCTTCCCTTCCCCCCACAGCTCCCACTGCACCACTGACATCCCTCTCCGGGACCAACAGCAGCAGTAAAAGCACAAACAGCCCCATGGAGCTTACCTTCAAGCTTCGGTGCATAGGGCTGTTTGCTTCCACTGCTCTCTGACACCCAATGCCGACTTCCCGTGCAAACAGGAAGTCGGCATCAAGAGCCAGAGAGGGGCAGAAGCAAACAGCCCCGCGGCACCGAAACTTGAAGGTAAGCTCCATGGGGCTGTCTGCAGCTATTGCCATCACTGTTGGTCCCAGAGAGGGGTGATAGCGGTGGCAATGGGTGCCCCGGAGGGCCGGAGCTCTAGGCAACCACCTAGTGCACCTCATGGTAGTGCCAGCCCTGCTGGAAAACCAGTGTTTTATGCACTCAAAAAGTCAAATAAGGGTTGAAAACAAGAACTTAGTATCAAAAACTCTCATAAAAATATGTTTTGTCATTCTGCTTTTGCCTGAACTTATTGCTCAAATAGACCTGATTTAACTTGGTCCATATTACTTTTGTGTTGACCTCAACCTTTATCAAGCTTGATGTATTTCTCTAATGATCTTTCTCTTCACATGATCTATGATGACAGTCAGAATGTGTTTCAATATTCAGGATTAAAGCAGCATGCTAGTTAGATGTTTCAGAATAGTAATTTGCCTGATCCTTAGGCAAATGTTGCCTTAATGTGCTTTAAAGGGCAATAATATACGTTATCATTGTAATGAACATTAATTTACGACAACATGCTTTGACTAATAATGAGATGCAAAACATGTAAATGCAGCTTGTGTTGAACACCATAAGCTGTATTATTCCAGGAAAAATATTATTAGCTCAAAGTTGGTGTTATTTTTCCACCTGGGAGCCAAAATCAGTCCTTATGGCATGCTGACAACAAGCAGTAGTAATGTGAGACTACCACTAGGGGCTGTGGGTGCCATTTTGAACCTGGCACAAAGTCTGGCAGAAGTTAAGTCTCTCCATACTACCAATAATGTGTTAAGGTAAGCCTGAGGTGGCCTATGGAGGGTATGGAAAAGGAGATATTAGTGATCTGGGGTCTTTGGGAGATTTCTTTGATTTTGGCTTCAGGGGGAGTTGAGGTCTTTGGAATGGGGGGAAAGGCCCAGCCTAGCTTTGGAGTGGGATGGGTACCCCTGGACCAGCTTTCTTACTGAACACACCAGCCCCTTTAAGAAACGTTTATCTAGGAGCACTGGGACACATAATAGCGGCCTGATATTCCAGGGAAGCAGAATAATTAAGCTTGTGAGAAGCAACACAAGCTGCATTATTCATTTACCATGGTAGTTACTCATCTGCAGTACTAAGTTACTGCAGATTAGTGACTCCCAAGGTAAATTAAGCTGTGGTAAACTTTGAGAGTTTACTGCAGCTTAGTAACTAGCTCCCTAAATGTTTATTATTTACTAATGCAGATTTCACTGGTTACATATACAATAATATGGTTCTTTCACGTTTTCACAAATTTTGGAATAGATGTTCACTATGAATCTATTTTTAGAATTATTGAGTTAACCATTTGGCTTGTCATGCTCTAGTCACCCTTTGATTTTCTCAGTGTGATACCTCTGTGGGATTCTTCTGCTAAATATCAGCATACTAGTGATGTGATTTAGAGTCTCAAAGCTGCAAGTGACTATACTGAGGGATCTTTTAAAACTGTAAATACTGTATCAATGCTTCCCAAACTGTGGTTTCAACCCAAATGGGATTATGAAAGCCGCATTTGGAATCAGAACCTGGGTTGGCTGAAAATATAACCCTCATTGTCCCCTTCCCTCCCATCAAGTCCAGACTACAACTACAGTTGTTGTCAACATTATTGGCTCCCTTGCAGTTCAACCCTTAATGACCAATATGTCCTAAGTGGCCAGCAAAATGGCTTTTAACTATATGAGGGGGCAGATAAGTCTCGGGCCTTATAACAAAACAATTCCAGTGGTCCGAATGATCTCTCTGCAGTTTTGTTATATTTTGTACCAAATAAAATGAAACTGGAGAGAGATCATTCGGACCACTGGAACTGAAGTGTGCCCATGGCTATCTGTTTCGTTACAAGGCCCAAGACTTATCAGCTACCCCTCGTATATGAACACGTATTTGACACATAAAAGAATCTAATAAAACAAGACTAATTATAAAAGGAAATAGTAGGGAGCAGTATAAAAACTGGGACATTGCCAGGACATGATTATTGGCACCCTTATACGCAATTCAAATCAGTTGGAACAGAAGAACTGCATTCCCATTGTAGTAAAATTAGACACACCTGTGATCAATTGTCAGTACTCACATGACTTGAATCAACCAATGAATGATGGCTCTAATGTTTGAAATGGCCACATTCACTCCATGTTCCATTTTTACAACGGTGAAGACAAGAGAGCTGCCTGAGACCATCAGAAAAGCCATTATCACCAAACATCAAACTTCAAAGACCTTGGGATTCCCGTGTCTACAATTCACAATGTTATTAAGACGTTTTCTGCTCAAAGACTGTCAAGAACCTCTCAGGATGTTGGGGGAAGAAGAAAATTAATCCAAGAAATCTCTGAAGGTCAGTGCAAACTGTTGGAAAAAAAACATGTACAACATCCAAAGAGCTTAAGGCTGACCTGGAGAAATCTGGAGTGGTGGTTACAGCCTGCACCATATGCCATGCATTAAACAAAGAAGGACTTTATGGGCAAAGGCGAAGGAGGACCTCATTGCTGAAAGACAGATATAAAAAGGCATGCTTGATCTTTGCCCAGACCCACCTTGAGAAACCACAATCCTTCAGGGAAAATGTTCTGTGAACAGATGAAACCAAAGTTGAGCTCTTTGGCAGCAGACAGATGTATGCAACTTATAGATGGCTACAAGAAACATTTGGAGGCTGTCATCACTGCCAAGGGTTGTGCAACCAAATATTAGTGGAGGGTGCCATTAATCCTGTCCAGGTCATATTTTGTTTTTTTCTCAGAAATTACTGTCTAAATTGCACAGACATTTTTTTTGTTGTATACCTTTGAACATATTATTAAAATATTATGATGAAATACAGTTGGAATATTTCCAATTATTTCTCAAGATATTGTACACAACATACCTAAAATGCAAGGGTATCAATAATGTTGACTCCACAGTAGGTGGGGAATGATGGCACTGTTAGTTTTGATGCTGTAGGAAGGTGAGTTACAGTGATGCAGATGGAAAGGTAGACTTACAAGGGTCACAGACTTTCTGTGGATGTGAAAATGGGGTCGTGGCCACAGAAGGTTTTGTAAGCACTATACTATATCATCTTAAATGTAAAATAAAATTCAAACTGAAAAAGCAGGATCTTAATTACTTATTGTTTGTGACTTTTCATAATGTTGTAAGCCACCTTGACTAACATTTGGAAAGGAGGTTGAAAAATCCAAAATGATTAAATACTTTATTTGACCATCAACAGAACTACCTAGGTTTCTATTATTATTATTGTTACCATTGCCACCGTTTTAAATTTCTATCTGCACTGTTCAGTGTACACATAGAACTTTACTTAAATTAATCCCATCCATCTCGTTAATTGGGTGTCATCTAGTAGGTGAGCTACAAAAATGTCACTTAAGATTAATGGCTGAAGCTAAATGTTCAGATATAAATCACATGCAGTGGTGTACCATCTAGTCAAATCTTCAACCAGGAAACATACAGAATAAATACTCAACTGCTATCTTTCCTCTCAGATACTGCCTAATATTCTTCTCTACACTGACTACAAAATCGATAAGGAAAAAATCCAGGGCTGGTGCAAAATAGACAGCACCTTAGGAAAACCATCATCTTTGCACCCCCTTAGTTAACTGCCAGGCCCCTAGTGTGTTCCCTCATAGTTAAATCAACAATCATGAGAACCCAAAACCATCCATTGCAGAACAATTTTGTAAGAACGTTGTGCTGTGTGTCCCTTACAGCCGCTATGCATTCCATTTGGCAGACTGGGTAGCGCAACTTCCAAGAGCAATGCCCTTTCAGTCGCTACTGTCAGGAATCGTAATTAAGATTCCTGCAGCAGGACCAGTATACACTGGGAGACCTTTGGTACTTGCTCTCGACTTACTCTACTTCCCTTTCTCTTATTAACAGTCCAGGCTATAATGTGTGTTCTGATCCAAAGGGTGTACTTAAATTGAGGGTCACTAGTTTTTGGTGGGTAAGAGCTCGCAATAAGATTACTATATTGTTTTGTTTTGAGTGGTTTGGTTGGGAAGAAAATTGGGGTCTTGATGTTTGGTATGCTTAGGTAGCTGTCTCTCATTTAATGTGGTTTCTTGAGATTGTTCCTTTGAAAACATTTAAAACTGTAATTTTCTTTTGTGTTTCATGTAAGGGAATGCTCTTTTCCAATGTTTACTTTTGTAATCATGACAAATTCAATAAAATATAATATATAAAAAAAATTGAGGGTCACTGACAGAAAGCAATAAAATACAAATGATAACAGAGATAAAGATATGTTACAAGCAGTCACACTCCTTTCTCCTTACTCAAAAGCTATTACAAACTCTTCCAAACCCACTCCTCTCTCTCTGAATCATCTCTCTCCCTTTCAATCTGTTCAAAACTCAGCTGCATGGCTTATCTTTCACCAGTGTCGCTATGCTCATGTAACCCCTCTTCTCAAGTCACGTCACTGGCTCCCTATCAGTTTCCCATTGACTTACAAATGCTTCCATTTTGAGGCTCCTCACTACCTTCCATCTCTTATCCCACTCTGCGCTCCTCCTTGGGACCTGCACTCCTCAGACTTCATTCGTTCCATCTTGCTACTCCATATGCCTGGAACAAACTACCTGAGTCTGTGTGTCGGGCCCCTTCTCTAGCCCTATTCAAATCCAGGCTAAAACCCCACCTCTTTGAAGCCACTTTTAGATCCTGATGCTCCTCACTCTCTTGTCCACTATTTATGTGTATCTTACCATACTCTAGTCCCCAGTTTCACTAATGAGATCATTCTGAAATGTGAAAATCCTGCTTGGACGTACGGCGTAAATATTTTCATAGCAAAACCATCTACGACCATATTCTGAACCATCGTGGCCCTGCACGCACATAGCACTTGTGCAGGAATCTCAGTACGTGGGTGGGAGGGAGCAGAGCACGGGCATGGTCAGCTGTCAGGACATTCAAAGCATATTCAAGAACGGCATGTGTACGTGTCGTACATTACTCACAGACATACAAGTTAGTCCTGCAGAAACATGGAATAAGGGCTGGACTTAGATGAAATATTGCTCATCTCCACAATGCTTTCCATAGTCATAACTGGCCATGACAAATATGTATTGAGGAGGTGGGTTTGCAGTCAGGAGGCCCACAGGATATGGTCATAGAGAACAGAGTGCAGAGGTGAGAGACGGTAATGGAATATGTGTACGCACCAATACAGTCATATGTAGTAGAGCAATAGTGTTTCTTTGTGCAATACTGACAGGTCTTCTGTGCTACAGAGTGGGTCTGTGGATTTATGGATGGCATATAGGTGACTATCAGATGGTATTATGTTTAGGGGTACGAAGCAGATCAGATATGTAGTCCTGGGATGCCATGCCTTGCTGTTATACCAGCTGTTATCTATGGGCCAGTGTTGTGATTTCCATGTGTGCACTTGTGTGTGTATGTACTACTGCTACTACTACTATTATTGAGCATTTGTATAGCACTACAAGACGTACGCAGTGCTGCACAGACATGTAAGAGACAGTCCCTGCTCATCAGAGCTTACAATCTAGTCAAGATAGACAACACAGTAGGTGTAGACAGGGATACATCTAAGGGAAATGGTAAGAAAACACAAATCTTCAAAATGATGTCAGCTCCCACCAAAAGGAGAGATTTAAAAATAGGGCCCAAATAGTGGCATCTATTCCTTTAAGCTATCTTATGTAAAAGACATTGGGCCCAATTTTGATCTGGGCGGTGCTATTCACCACATCAGCACACAGCCTGCCCCCCTCCCTCCTAACCCGGATTTTCCATGCCGGGGTCATATGCGGCCCTGGCATCGAAAATCTAGGTATTGCTGCACAGCTAGGAGGTTGCAGGAGATACCCATGTAGTACTGATTTTCGATGCTACATGGTTAGCCCTGGCGCCTTACAGATAGGCAAGGGTTTCGCTCACCTATCTTTAAGGCACAGAGCGCTAACCGTGTAGCATCAAAAATCAGTGCTACATGGGTAGTGCCATGGCCCGCTTCCGCCCCAATGCTAATTGCATAGAATCAGGGCGTGTAAGGGTCCAACCAGGACATTTTCAAAGGCACTACCCGTGTAGGTGCCTTCGTAAATTCCCTGCTAAGGCATTTACATGTGCAACTAGGGCAGTGTTACTGCCTTTGAAAATCGGGCCCAGGGTTTTTTGTTAGGTACTTTTTTTGAAAAAGCATGCTATCGGCATAAACATTTTTTTAAACAACCAGACTTATAGTATTTTTATTTGAAAAGATGATTGTTACACACCCCTTGGGATTTGTGATAACGTTTGAGAAGCTGGCCTGGTTTTCCTTTGAGGAATCACCAATATAAGGTTTTCACATAATTATAATGATGTGGTGTAGCAGCAGAGGTGTGGCCATGTGGAGACAGGAAGGATCATCAGCATCCATCTTTGCAGAATATGGTGAGCACATCTCCATCTATGTCCCTGATTCCGGAATCATGAGTACATCTAGACCCGTGGTTGTGGAATCAGGTCTAATTCGGCCCTGTCCTCCATTTATACATGCCTACGTCCCGGACATATGGGTTGTACAATCGGGCTCCATGTGTTTTGTCTTGATTAGATTGTAAGCTATGATGAGCAGGGACTGTGTCTTACATCTATATGTACAGTGCTGCGTATGACTTGTAGCGCTACACAAACGATTATTATTAGTAGTAGTATCTTTCTCTCTCCTTGTTCTGAGATTAACCATGATGGGAGAAAACCTTCCTCCTGCACTACTATATACCTTTGAGTGGTAGCTGCTCAGGTGCAGGTCCTCAATATTGCACTTTGATAGCTCCTGATTCAGACTCACTTAGTTGCAGGAATATCCTCTAGGACCTCTCACTACTCCTTTGGACCAGCGATTCTCAGATATTCAGTTGGTTTAATTCTTCTCTCCATTGGTATGATTGCTCCTCTCCTGCAGAACTTTGGGTGTGCTAGCAGTGATTGCACAGACACAGTACATATTGGGTGCAAGGTTAAGTGACTGTATCACCTTCCAACTCCTATGCTTCCTCCTAATATAGTATCTAACTAGGTAGATGCATCTTGATAGCATGCTGACTGTGCAGCCATAGACATCTGCTGCTGTGTTACAGAGGCTATGCTAGTCAAAGACTGGGTGGGCTTTATATAGTGGCTGAATTTTCTCTCTCCGAGGAATCTCCTCCCAAGGTGATGACAATAGGCAAAGTGGAAAATTGCCAGAACAAATGCAGTAATTTAATAGGACAACTGAAGATCTCTGCTGCCTGGAGGAGCAGAACCTAAGGGTTCTCTACAAATACATAATTAAGCATCATACTTTTCTATACACTGTATATGCATAATGGAGATAATTTTGTAAAGTTATTCTTGCATGTATGTGGCCAGATATGTGAGTCAATGACTTCTTATAAAATACTGACTGGCAAAAAAGTACATACTTTGGCATCAAAGCATACACTTTTCTAGTGGATGTGCATATGAGTAGAGTTTGGGTGTAACATGCAAGTAAAATACTGTATGCAGTACTTGAAAAATATAGGCAAGGGCATTTATACCAGCTCCGGGGCTAGCATAAATGTTGGCCCCTGCAATGTGGGCACGTGTTAAGACACTTACACAAGTATTTTATCAAGACAGGTAGTCACCTACTTATCTTTATAAAATAGTCTTAACATAGGTCTTAACTAGGCGCTCCCTTATAAAATAGCCTCCACAAAAGCAATTTCCAAAAGTCATTTACCTACTCTTTATTGAAGTATATGAGGTAAAAGTACCCACTGTCAATTCTTTGAGTATGCCTGGCTGTCAGGACCTATTTTGCTTTGACTGGAGCAGTCCTTTGCCCCCTCCCCTCCTCACCCCCACCAAGAAGCTACTACTCTAGGGATTCATCTAGTGTGCCTAATGATGAACCCAGCCTTGATTGAAACAGAAAACATGAGAAACCATGATTACCCGTCCTCCCTTCTTAATCACCAAAGAAGAGTACATTATATAATGCCTAAATAAATAGATGCATCAAACAAGTGGAGTAGGACTCTAACAAATGTACTTGGGGCTCTTTCTAAATCACTAATCATTCCCTCCCTTGTTGCAACTTAGGTTGGGAGCAGACAAATTAATAGAGGCCTTGGGGAGAACAAGCCTCATCACATTCCGATGGCCTACTTCAAGGGAGGCTATGGTTCTGTCAGGTAGTCTGTCCTGCTGGTCATCATCGGGCAACCCTCATTCTCAAAGGAAGTCTGCCAGCTCACATCTACAGACCAAGGCAATAACGGAGATCAAGTAATCTGATGCCTTGATGTGGCCATGTGTGCCCTGGTGACAATCAAACTCCAGTTATGCTTGAGAAATCACTGGACTGAGAGCATCAATGCATCCTTCTAGTGAATCCAGTCAAGACTCTTCAAACCATCAAACCTCACCTCAGCTTCCAGCACCATCTTTACTCTGTTAACTCCCAAATCAATCTGTCTATACCAGAAATTGCACCAGGAATCCAATCGCAAAACTCAGTCTTTTTGCCTGAACCTACATGTCCCCACTGTAATCTGAAACTTGGTTAAAGCAAGAGCTTCTTATTTTTGTCCCTAAACCCACCTCTCCCTTATCCTTTCTCTCAGTCCCTTCAGTTTGTAACTTTGGTATCAAGTTTGACTCTAAAACCTGCTAAAACCTGTATTTTTCTCTGTATTGCCACCAAAATACATACCCTTCTTTCTGAACATAGTATTAAAACCCTTATCCTTGTTCTTATTACCTCCGGCTTAGTCAACTGCAACCTGTTCTTTACATATCTCTCAGTCAACACTCTTCAAACTCTTCAAAATTCAGCTGAATGACTTATCTTCCACCAATGATGATATACTCACGTTCCCTTCCCTTCTTAAGTCACTTCATTGACTCCCTATCCATTTCCACATACAGTTCAAGCTTCTCTTACTTGCAAATGTACTCATTCTGAAGCCCCTTATTACCTCTCTTTGGAAACCCAACTCATCACATAAGTCATTCTTGCCTGTGCCCTTCTTTGCCAGACTTTGTTTTTTCGACCTTGCTGCGCTGTACAGATAGCATAGACTTCCAGAGTCAGTGTGTCATGCTCCCTTCTCTGGCCTTAAACAAATTCAGCCTAAAAGCCAACTTTTTTGAAGCTGTCTTTATATTTTGACCCCTTATTCTCTTGTTCATATCCATGGTGTTGTCAACCAGTTCCCAGAAGAAATGAAATGCCCTGATCCTCTTTACCTGTTTGTCTTGAACAAACTGTAAGCTCTATTGATAAACGTCTGTTTCTTACGTGCATCTGTACAGCGCCGCGTACGACTACAGAAATAAGTGATAGTAATAGAGTAGGCCCACTATGGGATTTCTTGTTCTACATGAGAAAAAGACTCACTTAACATTAGTTAAATCTATGATCTGCAATGCAAGTCTCTATTCTCCATACCTCTGCAAGTATAATGTCTTTTGATTCTGACTGCATATTTTAGTATTTATTATTATTATTTTATTTAACATTTTTTATATACAGCATTAACCGAGGATAGCGAACGCGGTGCACTCCTTCCGCCCCCACTTCCCCCAACCCCTCCTCCTCCCCCACCCCTTTTAATAACCGCACTACAACATTGCTGGAATTCAACTGGTCGCAGCTTTATTAACAACACAACTTTAATCAACAACAATTTACATCTCTCATCATAGCCCTTCCATCCGCGGAACCAGGCATCACCAGCCATATGTTTAGCAAGGTGACTTCTTTTCGCTTCCTCCACGGACAGGCCCACAGCTATCTGCAATACCCACCCCTTCTTCCGGCTTCGCCATGTTACTAGCAAAAGCCCCCAGGGGTTATCCGGGTCGGGAGTACCCCACCCCACCCTAGCTATTGCCCCAGGCTCCGGACCCTGGAAACCTCCGGGATCCCGCCACCGGCTCAGCAAATTCTCGTCTCTGAGCCACCCCCTACAAATGGCTAAGCTGCGACCAGTGAATCGTACAACCCATCACTACGCCTAACATACTCCAAGGCCTCCTGCCAATCGTTCAGGAGCAAGTCTAATCCTATCGGAGATAAATGTACTCCATCTTGCCGGAACAATCCCGCACACGCCACCTCCACCCATGGATGCAAGATTTGGTATCCCCCATGCTCACAGACCCAACGGCCAATCTGACGATTGATTTTTATCAATCCTCTTGACCACCGCCTCTGCTCCCAGCAACCCGGCCTTGGAATAATGTCTGATCATAATAACACTACATCATTAAACATTAGCAAAACCTCCCTCAGATCCCGTTGTGCTGCTCTAATCAACTGCTTGCATGTCCATGTGCCAAGGTCATTGACCCCCAAATGGAGCAATATCATTGTCGGGGGTCCCTTGTTGCGCCTGTGATGCCTAAGCAAAGGCAACAGCTGCGTCCAGCGAAGACCGCGTTCGCCCAGCCATAAGACGGTCACCTCCTTACCATCCAGTCTGATGTTAGGCCCCACCGGCCGACTCGCTGCTCGTTGACCGGCCCAATGCACAAACGAATGGCCAATCAACCAGCAGACACATGGACTGCGACTCCCATCTGAAAGAAAAGTCACAGTTAGCAGCTTATAAGACATTCCCTCCTCCAGAGGCACATAGCCTTGGAATGCCCGGGACCGCCATCTACCTATCCGCTTTATCTCCTTCTCCCCAAAACCCGCCGCTGCTGCACTGGTTGCAGCACCAATTCGAAAGGAGTGGGGTGAGAACTGTCACGGATCTATACCTATGTTCCTTAGTGCCAACCGCAACATCGCTGCCAACTGATACCGCGTCAGCAGACATGCGTCCGCATGCACAAATAGACCACCCTCCCCTGTCAGTCGCACTCTCAGGTACGCTTGCAAGGCTGCAACCGGACATGTGGAAGCCCCATCCACCACCCTTACAACCACCCAGGACCCTTTTCCTAGCTGATCCATCTTTGATCGTGTCAGCCAGACCCTGAACTCTGAGCCCAACAAATGTACCTGCTGCCAACTCATACCCTCCTCCCCCGACCTACTAGATTCCGTAACTAGTTCGCCCATGTGAAACGCTCCGAAAAATGCCACACAAAAGACTGCCCGGAAAAAGGTGTCTTCATATGCCGAGGCCGCCACTAGCGGTAATGCATCACACAACCTCACCAGCAAAGTATGCATATTTGGCCATCTCCTATCACCCAGGGTGGGGCAGGCAAGCTCCCATCCCTGTAAGAGCCTGGGGGTCAGAACCCCCCCCCCCCAACTGGGATGCTCCAACCCACCGCTCTGGCGAAGAAGGCAAACCTCGACAGGTGTGTTCGCACTGTTGCTCTTGACACCCCCCTGCTTTGGCCGCCACCACATATTGTCCCAAGAGCTTATCAGACACCCTGCCATACTGCCTTCCCTGGGCTCCCAAGAAGTCCACTACTCTGCTGTATCCCCATCTGTAGGCCACCCATGTTGCCGGCGACACTGAACTCCACAGCAGATTCATCATTTCTTGAGGCCAATCCATCATAAATGGTCCGGGATCATTGCTCCCTCGTCGTCCGCCTCTGGTGCCAGAGTCCGAAATAGTTCCCACTTGAAACGGGAAAGAGCATCCGCAATTCTGTTAGTACAACCTGGAATGTGCCGAGCTTTCACTGCTACATTCAAGCGTAAACATGCTAGAACCACTTCTCTCATCAACCCCACTATCTGGAGGCAACGAGACGCATATCTATTAACTACACTCACCACAGCCTTATTGTCACACCACCAGACTATTCTGCGATTGCGCAGCCTCTCCGGCCACAATTCCAACACTACCAAAATCAGAAAAAGCTCCAAGTACGCTATGTTAGCTGTTAATCCTTCATCTCGCCAAACCTGCGGCCAACGTTCCGCACACCACGCACCCCCAAAGTAGATCCCCAATCCCTTACCCCCGCCACATCAGTAAATAATGGCAAGTCACAGCTGGAAATCTCCGCCTCCATCAACACTGTCGCTCCATTAAATTCTTCCAAAAACATGTCCCACACACCAAAATCCACCCGCAGTCCCTTTGCCAACCGAATATGGTGATGAGGATTTCTCACACCCACCGTAGCTGCCGCTAATTGACATAAGAACACCCGACCCATTGGAACAACATGGCAGGCAAAATTCAACGAACATATCAAGGCCTGGATCTCCTTCAACGTTATCCTACTCGATCCCGACACATTAGCCACCAATACTCGCAACCTCCCAACCTTCTCTACTGGCAAGCGGGCCACCATCGCCACTGTGTCCAGCTCCACACCCAAAAATGTAATTCACATCGATGGGCCCTCCGTTTTTTCCGCTGCCAATGGTACACCACACGCACAGGCCAAGTCCACAAAACCCTCCAGCAACTCCTGGCAATTGGCCGACCCAGCCTCCCCCACAAAAAGAAAGTCATCCAGGTAATGCACCACATTCGCGCAGCCGACCCGCTCCACCAATGCCCAATGCATAAAGGTGCTGAACTTCTCAAACTAGGCACGGGAAACCGAACAACCCATCGGAATACACTCATCAAAATAACTATATCCCTTCACATGGAACCCCAACAAATGAAACGATGACGGGTGGACCGGGAGTAACTGAAAAGCTGATTCAATGTCCACTTTAGCCATCAGACACCCGGGACCACATCTTCTCACCAAGTCCACTGCCGCATCAAAGGAAGCGTAATGAACCGTGCACAGCGCCCTCGGTATATGATCATTCATTGATGATCCCGCTGGGCTAGATAGATTATGAATCAGCCTGAACTTCCCTGGCTCTTTTTTCAGAATGATTCCCAACAGGGAAACCACAGAGTCCACGAACAGCTCTTCCGAAAATGGGCCTGCAATCCTGCCCAATTCCAACTTCACTCGCAGATTTTCCTGCACAATGCGAGAAAAATGCCGCACCGAGGCTGAATTCCATCAAGTTCCTGATACCACCCTCCCCCCCCCTCCACCGGTATAACGAAGCCCCCCTGAAACCCCTTTTCCAACAACTCCCTATCCTTTTTCTATGGATACTGCTCAAGCCATGGCTGTAGCACCTCCCACTGAATCGGAGTCGCAGCTAGGCTCAGCAATTCACTGCTTGGGGCCCACTGAGGGTGCGGAGACTGGCCCTTTCTTAACACACTTGACTGCTGCATGCCCTCCGTTACAGATGGAACAAGCGTGTCTGAACTTGCAGTCTGGAAATGGACAAGACGATTTGTTGAATCACCAGCAGACGTCACCCACCCCAGCATTGGCCAGTCGCTGCAGGGGCGAAGGCCCCCCTGCTCGAAAGGACCGCCCCATCCCTGCCCCTCCCTGTGCACCATACTTAGCACTAGTCGCCCCCCCCAACCCCCAACCTCGCCGACATTTGTGTTAGCCATAGATTAATATTCTGCGTCCCCCAGGATAACAACTTATTCTCCTCCATTTTATCTCTGAACTTTTCATCATAATTAAGCCATGCCCAACCTTCATGTGTCTGCGCTGCCTTCAATATGGAATCTGCATAGGCCAACAACATCCCGTTGTGCTCAGGATAGTGGTGTCCCCATACACTAGCTAGACGCAAGAAGGCCCTCGTCTAGTTAAGGACATTATGTGACACCTTTTTGACCCTCCGAGCCTTCTCGTCCTCCTTCCTTTTCTTTCTGCTCTCCCCCGATCTCTTCCTACCTTCCAATAACCGAAAAATGTCAATGTAACGTCTTTTCGGAATCTTCCCGCGCATCTTCCTCAGAATTCCTTCCCATAATTCGGCAATTGCTGCAAGCGTGGGTGTTCCCCCCCGGACCCAACCACCCCAGCCCTGCTGGTACCTCCCACCCGGACCGCCCCCTCCACTCCCGAAGAGGCCACGGAGGAATCCTCTGACGATGATGAAGATGACTCCGAACTGCGACGTCGTCTACAAGAATGTCTCTTCTTCCTCTGCACTTCCCCCCCCCACCCATACCCCTCCCCTTCGGCGCCCCCTCATCTTGAACCACTGGTAACTCACCTACAGCAGTCGTCCTGGGCTCTGCTCCAGGCGGACCGCTTCCCAGCTCCTGCCTCTCACCAAGGCTCAGTGGCACCCTGTCCAGATCCCCCGTCGCCATCTCCGGCCCTTCGCTCATCTCTGCCGCTCTCGACTCCATGCTCCCTCCTGGTATTAAACCTGCCGCAAACCTTCCTGGTGTCTGCCACGCTGCCGGTACCTGTTGAGGCAAAAGAGAAAAAAATGGGGGGGGGGGGGGAACTGCCGTAGGCCAAGGAGACTGCCAGGCCCACAGCCACTCTGCTCTGGAGGATCCCTGTCCTCCCCCACGCCAGTGCTCCCACGCTGTCGGGTAGTATCCCCCTGGCAGCACTGACCATCCTAACTGACTTCCCTGACCCTGCCCTTCCAAACTGGCCCGGCCACCCCCACTTCCCACCCCCATTCCGTCACCCCCCCACTGGTACCTTATCCCGCTCTGACTATACCCCACCCCACCCCACCTTCATAGCCCCCATGTCCTCTGCCAAGCCGTTCCTACTGCCTAGCGAGGATGAATTCTCCTCCATGGATCCATTAGCCCCCTTCCTATGCCCCCAGAGCGACCTACTCCCCTAGGCACCCCATCCCCACTCCCATATATGCCCCCTGGAACCACTCCCCTAGGCCCACTTGCCCCTTGTGTCTGCATCCCCCCTCTATCCCCCGGAGGCACGTGCGCTGCCATTCCACACCAGCCCCTGGGTATCCCAGGGCTAACTGACCTCCTACTACTCACTCCCCTCCCACGACTACCCTCTTGAATATTCCTCGGGGTTGAGGCCTGCCCACCCATCGACCTTCCAAGTCTTCCAGTTCCCCTCCCCCGAGTCTGCCGTCCCCTGCTTGGCATCTTTAAAGCCAGCGATAAACCCCCACAAACTTCTTTTTTTTTTATACTATGCTTGTACTTGCCAGCACCCCCAGCCGTTTGCGCACCCCTTCAACCACGCTGTTGGCCTGTCTCCCCACGTGCTCCTACACTGGGCACCACGCCGCTGCCTGATCCGCTTCCCGCCGTTCCTTAGCACCAGGGAACCTTCGGTAACTCGCCGCCCGCTGATGTCTGACATTCTGCGGCAGCACGCTCCTTCTCTTCGTCCTGCTCCGAAGCGCTCCAAACAACACCATCTTTTTCCTCCCGCCACTCATCGGACAGTGCTTCTCCCTGGCTCCCATGCTCCGGAAGCCTTTGCTCCTCCCTTCTCATTGGCTCCCGCGCACCTCAATCCACCGCGGGAGCCAATTGCTTCGAAGGATGCCGTCCTTCCTTTGCCCCTCCCCAGCTCTCTCTCTCTCCACCCGCATGGAAGGTGAAGTGGATCCCCACCCCGCTCTCCTGGTTACCAATGGCCAGGCAGGTACATGGCCCCACGGCCATTCCTTTCCAAAGGTCAATGCGGTTTACATGTAACAAACTTTAAGATACAAGGAACATTGTAGAACTTTGATTTTTACATTGAACAAATAATAAGCATCACTATACTTAACTTACAATATTCAGTAGAATTAAGCACATTGGAGGGAATAGATATAAACGTATGAAATCAACCATCAAAGTGTTTTTTAAAAATAAGTGTTTTTATTCCTTTTTGGAACTATGTGATGTCTTCTAAGCTTCTAATTTTGGTGGGCAGGCCATTCCAGAGGCTGGGTGCTTACAGAGAGAAGGAGCGTGAGCATGTTGATTGGTTGAATTTTAGATTTTCAGTAGGCATGCTGAGTGTATTAAAGGCACGGACTCTTCTGATCCTATTTTCCTGTGGTTTATTGAGGATAGTCTGCAAGCAATGTTCCCTCTAATTTTCTGTAGGCTGTGTGCGCATAAAATATCAGCTGTGCAGCTTTTGAAGGAAGGTTAGATTTTTGTGCGCCACATAACGACACTCAGAGTTATATACTTTAAAATTTGACTACACATCAGAATACAGTATGTACACCACATTGATTGCACTATAAAATATTGTAGAACTTGTGAAAACCGTAAATACACAACAACTTTTAAATTTTAAGACCTCTGTGTTGTTTTCTATCTGAATCAGAACCGTAATTTTTGTGCGCTCTGTTATAAAGTATGTGCGCTCGCTCGGCAAGGTGTGTGCGCGCGCACACGCGCACAGCTTAGAGGGAACAGTGTCTGCAAGTACTCTGCACTTAAATTGTGCATGATTTTGAGTGTGGTTATCAGAATTTTGTATTTAACACGGCATTGGATAGGGAGCCAGTGTAACCATTTGAGAATAGGGGTAAAATGGTCCGTTCTGGATGCACCTTCCAGGATTCTAGCTCTGGTATGCTGGGCCATTTGTAGTGGATGTCGAATGCTTAGATATTCCATGCTAAAGGATATTACAAAAGTCCAAATGTGGAAATATCATTGCCTGGAATACCGTTCTAAAGTTATGAGTGTCAATTAGGGGGCATAGGTGCTGAAGAGTTTTGATCTTTTGGTAAATCATTTTGGTAGTTCTGCTAATGCGAGATCGTAGATTTAGCCGTTGATCCAGGGTTATTCCGAGGTACTGGATTTCGTTCTTAACTTGTAGCTCTGCGCTATTGACAGGACAGAAAACACATTGACATCTAACTTAGGCAAATGAATTCAAAGTCTAAATGCAGGCACTTCAGTTTTAGGAACATATAATTTGAAGCAGAAAATATAGGCACCTATGTTAAGCATACATTTTCCTAAATTTGGGCCCGCAAATTTTAATGGACCAGAGAAAGAGTTCATCTCTTAATTTTTAGCTGAAACTAAGTACTCGGTTTTTCAGCAAAGTGTTTACCTATATATATGGCAAGCAAAATAAAGGGGGCGGCATATCCAGTGGTGGCAGGCAACCCAGTTGGCCATCACGGCTTTGAATGAAACACAGATATTCAATGCTGGGGCCATGTCCAGCCTCTGGCGTGAAATATCTTGGTTGTCCATATAGCATTTTAGTTATCCAGTCAGTGGTGATATTCAGCCACAGACCGGATCGTTAAAACAAGTAAAGTTAGGCCATCTTTCTTTTGGCCTAACTTTAGCAGCTTAGGATAACCAGCCAGTTGCTCAATATTACCACTGACTGACTACCTGCTCTGTTCCGTGGACTCTGCAATGCTAAACAATTAGCCTTGGGGCACATCAGTTAGTAGGTCGGCTAGCTGGCTAAACCATTCTGAATATGCCCATCAGGCTCTACAGATTAAGGTCATTCAGACTTGAATGAAAATGGGAGCCTCTCAGGTCATGAGATTGTAATATCCTCTTTTCTGCCCCTCTTAAAAGCTGAACAGAGGTCTGACAGTGCTGCTGTGAAGTGCTTCTCCTTGCTTTACAACTTAATCCATGAACTCAGGCCCACCAGACCCTTCTCCCAGGTATTCCATCTTTTGTGCTGAAATTTAAAATGAAGCTGGGGTCCTGTCCGCATCCCTCTCTTTCTTACCCCTAGCATCACCCCACTATATTCTGCAAACTTTAAAAGTAAAGCTGGGAACCCATCTTACTACCCCGGTGCTCCCCTCCCTGCCATTTAATTTAAACATGGAGCCAAGAGTCTACTTGCCCTCCATCTCCCATTCCAAAGGAATTTAAACGTTGAAGAGAGGGTCACTAATCTTTCAGTATCATCTCTCTATTTTATCCCATCCCCTTACCCCTCCACTTTAAAGAATCAGCCCCGAAACATCCCAAAGTAAGCTGGGAGGATGATAACAACATACCACTTCCCAGTTTGAGAAAACAGATTCCTAAATTTAGATGCTTAACCCAATTAATTTCAAAAGGTCCAATTTAGGAACCTAATTCCCAGTATTAGGCACCTAAACTTAACAATTGACTTCCCTGCAGGGCCGGTCCCAGAGTTCATTCAAGTTGTTGGCGCATCAGGAAAACTTTAAGTCTTACCCCCCCCCCCCCCCAGCTGTGAAAATGTATTGTTTAACTTTAAATGTCTTTCTCTTTGCTGCCCCCCAAAAGTTGCTGCCCTATGCTACTGCCTAGTTTGCCTGGTGGTTGGGCCAGCCCTGACTCCCTAGCGTCAATGAAGCACAGTGGATTTTTGAAAATTGTCACCCAAATGAATCAGGCTGTATGTCAAATAACAGCTAAACATGTCTTTAGCTGAAAAAGCAACAGTAAATGTGCATTTAGATCAAATAAAGGGATGAAAGTAGTAATAGAGAAAGTTTATTTCCTGAAATTAAATGGGCTCCTAATTCTTCTTTCTTTGCAGGACACGGCATGCCAGTTTTTGTCACTTCCAGAATACCTGAAATAACGACCAATTTAATGAATAATCTCAAAGTGAATGTTAGGAAGAAAGAAGTATTGATGCAGACAATCTCAGGCAGTTGGACATGATGGCCCTTTCTTCCCTGTTATACTCAAATCAATCTTAGACCTCCTGACACCATGTACAGCTAAAAGTTGCATTTGTTCCTCTTCAGGCTAAAAGCTTTTTGATAATTAAGAGGCATGGGGAATCAATGCTATAAAATGTCCAGTTACAAAACCAGCTATGGATTTGTTTAATATGTGCTTGTGTACCTTAGAATTCTTTGTCCTCATTCCTTTTCTCCATCTTTCCCTTAAATACATTTTCAGGAGCCAGAAAACAAAATAAAATAAAATCCCAAGAGTTAGTGTTGCAACATTTTGCCCATATTACCAGGCATATTGCAAAAATGTGCCTTTATATACAGTTTCTCACCGGCTAATAGATTTTAACTTGCAATAAACTTGATTTTTAGTAAGTATGGTAAGCCAGAAAAATCAGCAAACAAAACTTACAGCCCTTCTGTACCTAGAGTAACAATAAAGATAGATTGTGAGCAGTTTATTAACTCATGCTCTTTACAATGATTCATTTAATGATGTGATCCATAATTATACAAAACAGTATTACAGCTGTAACACAGCAGCCAATACACTGCCAGGCCAAAGCTTTGGCTGTCATCATTGGCTGTTTTGCATAGGTATTCTACTGGAAAAAGCAACCTATTTATTTTTATTTATTTAACTGCTTTATTATTCTTCAATCAAAGGGGTTTACATTGAAACTTCAGGTCATACAATAAACTAGTTCAAAATAATGAAAATCAAGCTGTTACAGTAAAACAGAGTTATGTTAACATCGATAAATCAAGAATAATGTAGAACTTATGTACAGTAAGAGGGATAGGTACGTTAGGTCATTAATACTAGACTTAGGGGTGGCCTTGTATAGGAAAGTGGAATGGATTGGCAGGGGTTTGGGATATGGTATTTGCTTTATTGCTGTGTCCAAAGAAATTAACTGCTTAAGTGATATGTCCGAAATGTTCGGTGTATAGGGGCATCTTTATCTTTTTGTGGAAGTCCTTGATGTCTTTGTGGTTCTGATACTTTCTGGCAGGGTGTTCCATAACGCTGGGGCTGAGAGAGAAAATGCACTTTTCAAAGTGGTTTTATTGGTTTTCTGGTATGCGTCTGGGAAGACAATCATGTTTTTGTTGTTACTTCTCCTGGGATGCGTGCTATTGTCTCGATAAATCAGTTCTTGTAGTGTATCTGCAGTAGAATGATGTAGGATTTTAAAGATTATGAGCAGTGTCTTGAACTTAGTCTGGGAGAGTATAGGCAGCTAGTGGAGTTGGTTAAGTATAAGGGTTATGTGCTCTTGTATGGAAATTCCAGTGATGATTTGGGCAGCTGAATTTTGTGCAATTCGGAAGGGGTGTATAGAGCTCATTGGTAGGCTCTGGTAAATCAAAATACAGTAGTCAAATATTGGTGTGATGACTGATGAAATACTGTGTGGAAGTGATCCTGACTAAGCAACTGACTTCAATATTCATAATTACAATGAATTATTATCTCTGTTTTTAAAAGTGGGCAAAGGTCAGCCAAATTGTTCACTAATTTTTTGTAGTTGCTGTGAAGTACATATTGTCATATTGTTAGAAAATTTAAATTTAGAAATGTAAGTTTAGCACAATGTGCATACTTTGTGGTCTGAGCAATAAGGGGCATGTTTACAAACTGCACAGGGGTTAGTGCGTGGTAAGCAAGCGGTGCTAAAAGCACAGGGCTCTGTGCTAAAAATCCCATGCTAACAGGTCAGTGCCTGAATAGGCAGAACTAAGGTGAGCTACGGATGGAATGTGGGCATTGACAATGCATTGACAGCACGGACATGATGGGTGCACACTAACCGCAATTGGTGCTGTTGGCGTGGGTGCAGTTAATGTCACCTCAGTGGGTTGTGTTAGGTGCACCAATGTGCTGGCTTCCATGTTGCTCTACATTAGCAACATGGCCCTAAAGTTGGCTTGAGCCTCTGCGATGGTTTTTGCAGCCTGACTGCCTGCTATTGGCGTGCTTTTTAGTAAACATGGCCCTAAAATGTAAGAAAATCTCTTTTTAGTGTATGCTTTTTAAACATTGCAATATGCATGCTAAACCCTCTATGGTCAATATTAAACATCATGGTCAATGCCTTTTTTAAACGCAAACTGTAGCGCTTAAATACGTATATTTAGTACCGTTATTTTGATAGCGGATGGTGCTAAATATACTTACAGTGCAGTCAGTGCCAAAGTTATCCAGAGACTAGAAATGTACAGCCCCCTCTCGAGAGAGCTAGCCAGATAAATTTGAAACATTTTTTTTTTTGCTGTTCTAAATTTTCCTAAGAACATAAGAACATAAGAAATGCCATACTGGGTCAGACCGAGGTCCATCAAGCCCAGTATCCTGTTTCCAACAGTGGCCAATCTAGGTCATACGTACCTAGCAGTTTCCCCAAAAGACACAGGTTCTGCAGTGCTTGTACTAGGCCAAGCATTGATATCCTGGGTCCCTTTTTAATAGTGGTTTATGGACCTTTCCTCCAGGAACTTGTCCAAACCTTTTTTAAACCCAGCTATACTAACAGCCCTTACTACATCCTCCGGTAACAGATTCCAGAGTTTGATTACACGTTGAGAGAAGAAATATTTTCTCCTATTTGTCTTAAATAGTTTACCCTGTAGCTTCATTACATGCCCCCTAGTCCTTCTATATTCTGATAGCGTAAACAATTTATCCACGTTTATCCGTTCCACTCCATTCATTAATTTATACACCTCTATCATATCTCCCCTCAGCCGCCTCTTTTCTAGGTTAAAGAGCCCTAACCTTTTTAGCCTCTCTTCATAGGAGTAGCCTTCCATCCCCTTCACCAATTTGGTGGCTCTTCTCTGTACTTTTTCTAATAACTCTATGTCCTTTTTAAGATACGGTGACCAGAATTGCACACAATATTCAAGGTGCGGTCGTACCATGGAGCGATACAGAGGCATTATAATATCCTTTGTTTTATTCTCCATCCCTTTCCTTATGATACCTAGCATTCTATTTGCTTTCTTGGCTGCCGCTGCACACTGGGCGGAGGGTTTTAACATGTTATCCACGATGACTCCTAAATCTTTTTCCTGGGTGGTGGTTTCTAATGTGGAGCCTTGCATCTTGTAACTATAGTGTGGGTTGTTCTTTCCTAGGTGCATAACTTTGCACTTGTCCACATTAAATTCCATCTGCCATTTGGATGTCCAGTCTTCCAATTTATCCAGATCCTCCTGCAGTTTTCCACAATCCTCTTGGGTTTTAACAACTTTAAACAGTTTTGTGTCATCTGCAAATTTGATTACCTCACTAGTTATTCCCTTTTCCAGGTCATTTATGAATATGTCAAAAAGTAGCGGACCCAGTACAGATCCCTGGGGTACTCCACTATTCACCTTTTTCCATTGGGAATATTGGCCATTTAGCCCTACCCTCTGCTTTCTATCTTTTAACCAGTTCCCGATCCACAATAGTACACTGCCTCCTATCCCATGACTTTTTAGCTTCGCCAAAAGTCTCTGATGGGGGACCTTGTCAAAAGCTTTCTGAAAGTCCAGATACACTATATCAACCGACTCACCTTTGTCTACCTGTTTATGCACACCTTCAAAAAAACAGATCAGATTAGTAAGACAAGATCTTCCTTGTCTAAAGCCATGTTGGCTGTCTCCCATTAGGCCATGACTATCTACATGCTGTGTAATTTTGTTCTTTATGATGGCTTCTACCATTTTCCCTGGTACTGACGTCAGGCTCACCGGTCTGTAATTTCCCGGGTCACCCCTGGAACCCTTTTTAAAAATTGGTGTTACGTTGGCGACCCTCCAATCTTCAGGTATTACAGATGATTTTAATGAAAGTTCACAGATTACCAATAACAGGTCTGCAATCTCATATTTCAGTTCTTTCAACACTCTGGGATGTATACCATCCGGTCCAGGTGATTTGCTACTATTCAGTTTATCAAATAGTTGTAATATATCTTCCCGGTGTAGCGATATTTCTCTCAATTCCTCTGCAGTATCACCTTTAAATACCACTTCAGTCTTGGGTAACACCCCCACATCTTCCTCAGTAAAGACCGAAGCAAAGAATTCATTCAGTCTCTCTGCTATAGCCTTGTCTCCTCTTACTGCCCCTTTTACCCCTCTATCATCTAATGGTCCAATTGACTCTCTCACAGGCCTTTTGCTACGAATGTACTTGAAAAAGTCTTTATTTCGTGTTTTTGCTTCCGTAGCAAGTTTCTTCTCAAATTCCCGCTTTGCCTGCCTTATCAATGCTTTGCATTTAACTTGCCAGTGCTTGTGCTGTTTCCAGTTTTCATCATTTGGCTCTTTTTTCCATTTTCTGAAGGTTGCTCTTTTGGCAGCAACAGCCTCTCTGACCTCACCTTTAAACCATGCTGGCAGTTTTTTGGACTTTCTTCCACTTTTCTTAATGCGTGGAATACAGCTGGTCTGGGCTTCGAGGATAGTATTTTTAAATAACACCCAAGCTTGCTGTAAGTCTTTAACCTTTGGAACCGCTCCTTTTAGTTTTTTCCGAACTATATTCCTCATTCTATCATAGTCACCCTTTTGAAAGTTAAAAGGTAGTACTGTGGATTCCTTTACTATCTGTCCTCCACTGATTAAATCAAACATGATCATACTATGATCACTATTGCCAAGTGGTCCCAACACCCTTATTTCTTGCACCAGATCTGGCGTTCCACTAAGGACTAGGTCCAGTATGGCTTCCCCTCTGGTCGGTTCATGAACCAGCTGCTCCAAGAAGCAGTCATTTATTTCATCTAGAAACTTTATCTCTTTAGCTTGTCCTGCTGTGACACTGTCCCAGTCGATACCGGGGTAATTGAAATCACCCATTATTACTACTCTGTTGTGGCTTTTGTTAGCTTCCTTGATTTCTTTGAGCATTTCATCATCCATTTGTTCATTCTGGCCAGGTGGTCGATAGTATACTCCCACTGCCATCACCTTCCCCTTCATAAATGGAATTTCAATCCATAGAGATTCTACAGCATATTTTGTTCCCTGCAAATCTTTAATCCTTTCTGACTCAATGCCCTCTCTAACATAGAGCGCAACCCCTCCACCAATTTGTTCAGCTCTATCATTACGATATAGTTTGTATCCAGGTATCACAGTGTCCCACTGGTTATCCTCCTTCCACCATGTCTCTGAGAGTGCAATCATATCTAACCTCTCATTTAATGCTATATATTCTAATTCTCCCATCTTATTGTTTAGACTTCTAGCATTGGCATACAAGCATTTTAGAGACTGTATTTATTAATATTAATCTGGCTATTGGTAGGCATGGGTAATTGGGAATCTTTATGCTCTGTCTGCTCCTTACTCAAGGGCATTTGGGCTACTATACTCCCTTTTGGAACCTCACTGCTTTTGGTAGTATCCTTCAAGGATACCTTTGTCCGAACCGTGCACTCCTGGGTGACTGTCGGCTTTCCCCTATTTTCTAGTTTAAAAGCTTCTCTATCTCTTTTTTAAAGGTTAATGCCAGCAGTCTGGTCCCATCCTGATTAAGGTGAAGCCCATCCCTTCGGAAGAGCCCCCCCTTTCCCCAGAATGTTCCCCAGTTCCTAACAAATCCAAAACCCTCATCCTTGCACCATTGTCTCATCCACGCATTGAGACTCCGGAGCTCTGCCTGTCTTTTGGGTCCTGCACGTGGAACAGGAAGCATTTCGGAGAACGCTATCCTGGAAGTTCTGGATTTCAACTTCCTACCTAAAAGCTTAAATTTAGCCTCCAGAACTTCCCTACCACATTTTCCTATGTCATTGGTACCTGATACCTATCCGGAGAGTGGACTGAAAGCCACTGCATTATGGATAACCTGTCGCTCAGGTCATGCTCTTCTCACCCACTTCTCCGACACTATACAGATTATGCCGAGGCAAACCGTGGGGATGTTTACGGGTACTATCCATATAGTGCCTTTGAAAATCCATGGATAGAGCTGGTGAGGGGAATTATCTGGATAATTGTTGGCAGCCATTATTTGGCTAATTCTCTTTGAATATCAACCTGTTAAGATACAGTAACCAATTTTTTTTTTAGCATATACACTAAACAGCATGCACACACTATATTAATTTGCAGGTTAATCCATAGGGTCTATATTCTAAATATATATCTGATTGCTAAATAGCATGCACATGTAACTTTTACTATATCCATTCATTTAGAGCAGTGATATTTAATTCTGGTCCTTGAGGACTGAAAATGTTTTGGTTTGGGTTTTCAAGATGTCCTTAATTAGTATGCATGAGATAGTATCATGCAGATCTACCTCCATTGTTTACAAATCTCTCAAGCATATTTATTATCACCAACAAATAAAACCTCCCAGAACACCACACAACTTAACCAACCCACTAATAAAATATGCCTTAAGGCAAAGAATAAAAAACAACTAAGGTTTAAATCCACAGTACAATCAAAACCCAGCGATACTTACATATATCTTTGTCAAAATATTGTTTAATCATTGTATAAAGGGAGAAAAAGCCTCAGAAAATACCTTATCCCTCTATATGGCAGCATATAGGCTTCAAGGGGATCCAATGAGCTTCACAACCCAGGCTCCAAAAAAACTCCCTCCATATATATTTACTTAACCAAAGATTATTGTTGAAGCACTTAAACAATTTCCCTTATCATACTTCATTCAGCCATATTTTAATTCCAAAACAATACTAAAAGCTCAATTATACTAGGCAACAAAACCTGACTTCAAAGCTCAATATATGTCACCTGAAACCTGAAAGAAACAAAACAGAACTAATCAACAGAAACTCCCAGCTCTACTAGACATAGCACACACATTCACTTATCTGAACATGGCAGGCTCTGGACCTTGATAACGGCTCCAAAGAAGCACCAGGTGAGGGTCCCACATCAAAATGATTGAAGGTCCCACATCGATAATTGTATAGTTTGTTTCTAGAATTTTGTCATTAAAGACCCTTTTCCCTCTTGCCCAGCTCTGTTTGCCCAACAAAGATGTTTGTTTTGCCTTACGACTTCCTCAGGAGCAAGCTAGCAACTCTGACAAACCGTCCTTAAAGAAATGACAGCTAACAGCAAATATAAAGTAATAAACCCACCAATCAGAAAACTGCTAGCACTTGATTGGATAGGCTAGACCACTACTGGGAAACAAAAACCACAAAGGGGAATAACATAGAACTGCACAGTCCATACGCTCGGAACAAAAAATAAATATCTCAAAATCTCCCCACAAATTTTTTCATATAGGAGGTTCTTCATGGACATTGCTATATATTGCTGTTTTTTGATTGCGCTGTGGGCTTAAGAACAAAAGAACATAAGATATGCCATACTGGGTCAGACCAAGGTCCATCAAGCCCAGTATCCTGTTTCCAACAGTGACCAATCTAGGTCATACGTACCTAGCAGTTTCCCCAAAAGACACAGGTTCCGCAATGCTTGTACTGGGTCAAGCATTGATATCCTGGGTCCCTTCTTAATAATGGTTTATGGACCTTTCCTCCAGGAACTTGTCCAAACCTTTTTTAAACCCAGCTACACAAACAGCCTTTACTACATCCTCCGGTAACAAATTCCAGAGTTTGATTACACGTTGAGTGAAAAAATATTTTCTTTTATTAGTCTTAAATAGTTTACCCTGTAGCTTCATTGCATGTCCCCTAGTCTTTCTATATTCTGATAACATAAACAATCGATCTATGTTTACCCGTTCCACTCCATTCATTAATTTATAGGCTTCTATCATATCTCCCCTCAGCCGTCTCTTTTCCAGGTTAAAGAGCCCTAACCTTTTTATCCTTTCATAGGAGTATCCTTCCACCCCCTTTACCATTTTCGTGGCTCTTTTCTGAACCTTTTCTAATAACTCTATATCCTTTTTAAGATACGGTGACCAGAATTGCACACAATAGTCAAGGTTCGGTCTCACCATGTAAAGATACAGAGGCATTATAATATCTTTTGTTTTATTTTCCATTCCTTTCCTTATGATACCTAGCATTCTATTTGCTCTCTTGGCTGCCGCTGCACACTGAGCCGAGGGTTTTAACATGTTATCTACAATGACGCCTAAATCTTTTTCCTGGGTGGTGGTTCCTAATGTGGAACCTTGCATCGTGTAACCATAGTTTGGGTTGTTCTTCCCTAGGTGCATAACTTTGCACTTGTCCACATTAAATTTCATCTGCCATTTTGATGCCCAGTCTTCTAATTTACCAAGATCCTCTTGCAATTTTCCACAATCCTCTTGGGTTTTAACAACTTTAAATAGTTTTGTGTCATCTGCAAATTTGATAACCTCACTCATTATTCCACTTTCCAGGTCATTTATGAATATGTCAAAAATCAGCGGACCCAGCACAGATCCCTGGTACACCACTATTCACCTTTCTCCATTGGGAAAATTGGCCATTTAGCCCAATGCTCTGCTTTCTATCTTTTAACCAGTTCTTGATCCACAGTAATACACTGCCTCCTATCCCATGACTCTTTAGTTTTGCCAAAAGTCTCTGATGAGGGACCTTGTCAAAGGCTTTCTGAAAGTCCAGATACACTATATCAACCGACTCACCTTTGTCCACCTGTTTATTCACACTTTCAAAAAAACACAACAGATTAGTAAGACAAGATCTTCCTTGTCTAAAGCCATGTTGGCTGTCTCCCATTAGGCCATGACTATCTACATGCTGAGTAATTTTATTCTTTATGATGGTTTTCTCCCATTTTTCCCGGTACTGACGTGAGGCTCACTGGTCTGTAGTTTCCCAGATCACCCCTGGAACCCTTTTTTAAAATTGGTGTTACATTGGTGATCCTCCTATCTTCAGGTATTAGAGATGATTTTAATGATAGTTCACAGATTACTAATAGCAGGTCTGCAATCTCATATTTCAGTTCTTTCAACACCCTTGGATGTATACCATCCGGCCCAGGTGATTTGCTACTCTTCAGTTTATCTAATAGTTGTAATACATCTTCTCGATGTATCGATATTTCCTTCAATTCTTCCGCACCTTTAAATACCACTTCAGTCATGGGTAATATCCCTACATCTTCCTCAGTAAAGACCGAAGCAAAGAATTCATTCAGTCTCTCCGCTATCGCCTTGTCGCCTCTTAGTGCCCCTTTAACTCCTCTATCACCTAATGGACCAACTGACTCTCTCACAGGTTTTTTGCTACGAATGTACTTGAAAGAATCTTTATTTCGCATTTTTGCTTCCACAGCAAGCTTCTTCTCAAATTCTCCCTTTGCCTACTTTATCAATGCCTTGCATTTGACTTGCCAGTGCTTGTGCTGTTTCCAGGTTTCATCGTTTGGCTCTTTTTTCCATTTCCTGAAAGATGCTTTTTTGGCAACAGCCTCTCTGACCTCATCTTTAAACCATGCTGGCAGTTTTTTGGACTTCCTTCCACTTTTCTTAAAGTGTGGAATACAGCTGGTCTGGGCTGCCAACATAGTATTTTTCAACAACACCCAAGCTTGATGTAAGTCTTTAACCTTTGAAACTGCTCCTTTTAGTTTTTTCTTAACTATTTTCCTCATTTTATCATAGTCTCCCTTTTGAAAGTTAAAAGGTAGTACTGTGGATTTCCGTACTATCCCTCCTCCACTAATTAAATCAAAGGTGATCATGCTATGATCACTATTGCCAAGTGGCCCCAACACCCTTATCTCTTGCACTAGATCTGGTGTTCCACTAAGGACTAGGTCTAACATGGTTTCCCCTCTGGTCGGTTCATGAACCAGCTGCTCCAAGAAGCAGTCATTTATGTCATCTAGGAACTTTATCTCCCTAGCATGTCCTGTCGTGACACTGACCCAATCGATACCGGGGTAATTGAAATCACACATTGTTATTACTCCGCTGTAACTTTTGTTAGCTTCCTTGATTTCTTTGAGCATTTCATCATCCATTTGTTCATTCTGGCCCGTTGGTCGATAGTACACCCCCACTGCCATCGCCTTCCCCTTTTTACATGGAATTTCAATCCAAAGAGATTCTACAGCAAATTTTGTTTCCTGCAAAACTTTAATCCTTTCTGACTCAATTTTTTTAAGCTTTAGTTGGCTTTTATTCTTGGCCTTAGAGCATATTTTATTTGTGGGTTGGTTAAGTTTTGTGGTGTTCTGGAAGGATTTTTTTTTGGTGATAGTGATTTACTTCCAGTGGTTGAGGTAGTTTGTGTTTTTTTGTTTCACAAGTATTAGGGATATCCTGAAAATGCATATACGAGATGTGATCAAAAAGTATCGAGACTTGTACAATAACACACAAAGCATAACACTGCCAGTTATTACACTCAGTCTCCTTGAAAGTAGTCCCCTTCCGATAAAACACACTTCCTCCAGCATTCCTGCCACTGCTGGAAACAATTTTGAAATACCTCTTTTGTTATGCTGTAAGGCTACTGTGTCAAGTTTTGCTTAATGGTCTCCAAGTTGTCGAATCTCCTTCCTTTCAGTGGTAATTTCAGTTTTAGAAACAAGAAAAAGTCACAGGGTGCATGGTCAGGTGAAGGACTTGCTCAATTTGGTGTTTGGCCAAGAACTGTTGGACAAAATGTGATGGGTGAGGTGGGGCATTAATCGTGATGAAGCAACCATTCACCATTCCTGTGCAACTTTGGCTCTTATGATGAACTGCATCTCTCAAACGAGTCAAAACTTGGACATAGTATCCTTACTGATGGTTTGGCCTTTTGGAGCATACTCATGATGAGCAAGACACTGGTAATCAAAGAAAACTGAGCATGACCTTGACATTGCTCCTCACCTGACAGACTTTCTTGGGTCTAGGAGAGTTTGGAATATTCCATTGTGAAGACTGAGCCTTAGTTTCCAGGTCATAACCATAAACCCATGATTCATCACCAGTAATAATCTTTTTGATGAAATCTCAGTCATTTTCAATGCATTCCAACTCCCTGGCTGCAGACAGTCAATCTTCTTTTGGGTCAGGGGACAGGAGTTTCAGCACGAATTCTGCATACACACATCTCATCCCCAAATCGATAGTAAGAATTGACCGTACCGACCCAAAGCTGATGTCCATGTCTTCAGCAAGCTCCCTGATAGTCGACGATTTGAGCATATTGCGGCATGCACTGCTTCAACTTTGTCTTCATTCCTGGTCGTGGATGGCCTTCCAGAACATTTGTCAATGTCAACACTTTGGCAGCCCTCTTGGAAACGTTTGTACCAGTCATAAACTCAAGCACGACTCATGCATTCAATGCTATACACTTGCTGTAACTTGTCATAAATCTCTTTGCACGAATCTCCAAGTTTCTTGCAGAATTTAATGCAAATTCGCAGTTTAATTTTTTCACTCATTGTTAATCTGATGAACTGCTTTGATATGTAAGCACAGTGGTGACACATAGCATGGTTTTATATATGTATTTTTGGTTAGTATAATTTTTATTTCTTTTTAGTTCTATTTATATAAGTATGTTTTTACAGTTTGTGGTTATAATTGATCCAGTATTTATTACAAGTTGTCCCACTCATTTAACTCCCGCTCCTGTTCAATTAAATATAGGCACAGTATTTACACATAGCATGGTTTTATACATGAGTTTTTCTTTCTTTTTTATGTGATATTACACACCTTTTCATGTTGTAGATATTTTAATAATTTATTTATGATCTTATTGGTTTCTTGTAACAATAATTATTTATTGCTTTTATTGTATTTATTATTTATTTATTATTAATCATATTACTTTAATGTTTTTAAGTTTTATGTTAGAAGTGCTATAGTTTTAATGTTATAGGTGTAATGTTTCTGTATTTGCAGCAAACCTGTATCCCCTGATGAAGTGACAAATACGAAACACGGCCTGTGTCGGGCTCTCAGGTTTATTAATAAAGTATCCTTGTTTGATCACCACGTATCATAGACTGGGTGTCTTGTATATAACGTGGTGAAGTGCTCCCCCATTGGATTAAATCCAGAAGTCCATTCATGTTTAAATTATGCAGGTTTATTACTGAAAATACTTTGCTAATGTGCCACAGGTTCAGCCAAGTAGGCAAGCATTGTCAGTGGTTTGAGTCTTTATGGCTTATTACTATAGAGCAGGGTTCTCCACTCAGTCCTCAGGACGCATCTAGCCAGCCAGGTTTCCAGGATAACCACAGTGAATATGGCAATGGAGACAACACATGCAAATCTATCTCATGCATATTCATTGTGGGTCTGCTGAACACCTGACTGGCTAGATGTGTCCTGACGACTGACTTGAGATCCCTGTGAGGGTGGCTTGCCTGGCCTCCTGGTATGTCTGACCTCTTATGAGCCAGTCGTCCAGATAGGGGAAGACAAAGATTCCCTGATTCCTCAGGTAGGCTGCCACCACTGCCAGGCATTTGGTAAAGACTCTGAGAGCGGAAGTGAGGCCAAAAGGCAATACTCTGTACTGATAATGGTTTCCTCCCACAACAAACCTGAGGTACTTTCTGTGGTCTAGATGGATGAGGATGTGGGTATACGCATCCTTTAGATCTAATGAGCATAGCAAATCTCCCTGTTGGAGGTAGGGCAGAAGTGTTCCAAGAGTAAGCATCTTGAACTTTTCCTTCTCCAGGAACTTGTTGAGGTTTCTGAGATCCAGGATAGGTCGAAGAACATCGGTTCTTTTGGGCACCAGGAAATATCTGGAGTAGAACCCTCGGCCTTGCAAGTGGGGAGGCACAGGCTCCACCGCCCTGTCTATCAACAGACCTTGTAGCTCCTGAAGGAGAAGATCTGTGTGCAGGGGAGGCCTTGGAGGTTCCCCTGGGAAGTATGGCGGAGGCAGCTGGAGGAAGTGCAGGGCATAGCCCTTTCAGACTATGCTTAGCACCCAACTGTCTCCGGTGATGAGTGGCCACTGGTGGGCAAACAGGGCTAGGTGACCTCCTGTACAGGGTTGGGAGAGCAGGGACAGAGAGGCTATGCCGAAGGAGTCAAAATCCCCCACCCTGCTGTGTAGGAGCAAGGGCCGGAGGCTTGGGGGTCCTCTGCCTACGGGGCCCATTACCCTGCCCCTTGGCTTACTGACCCTGAGGGGCAGCTTGGGCAGCCTGATATTGCGGGTACTGTTTGTAGGCAGTGCCCTTCCTCAGGTAAAAGTACTTTTTCCCCGAGCCCCTCTTCTTGTGAGAAGGGGCAGAAGTCTTCCTAGACAGCCTTGTCCATGTGAGGTGCTCGTTCATGGGTTTGCCAAAAAGGTTTTCACCTCGGCAAGGGACATCGACCAACCTGTCCTGAACCCATGGCTCGAGGTCCGATGACTGCAGCCATGCCTGGCGTCGAGCCGTGATGCCGGCTGCCGCAACACGGGCCGAAGCCTCGAAGACATCGTAGGCAGCGCAGGACATAAATTTAGAGCATTCCCGGATCCCCGAGGACAAGGACTTGAACCTCTGCAAGGATTCCCCGGAGAGACCAGCAGAGAACCCGGCCAGCTCCTTGGCCAGGTCCCGTAAGTACATGCCCATGTACAGCTGGTAAGACTGGACACGGCAAGCAAGCATCGAGCCCTGGAAGCACTTTCTACCAAAACCATCGAGGTTCCGGGCCTCCCTGCCAGGGGGCACCGCAGAGTGCATCTTCTGACTTTTCAGGCGATGCATGGCTGATTCCACCACCATGGAATGGTGTGGTAGCTGTGCCTTCTGAAAGCCAGGGCTCTTCCTGAGTCGATAGATCGAATCGACCCGCTTTCTTAAAACCGGCGCCGAGGACAGTGCCTCCCACATGCGGAAGAGGAGCCGTTCCAGCATCGGAGGAACCAGGACAGTAAAGGCCTCCTTCGGAGGAGAGTCGTACTGCAGGGCCTTAATCTCTTCGGCTCGAGGCTCCTCCTCGGGGTCCGTAGGGATAGCCAAGGCAGTGGCCATATCCAGAACGAACTCCAAGAACCTGGTATCCTCTGGAGGGGACCTACTCTGGGGCTCAGACTGCGGTGAGTCCGATGGGACGCACTGAGTCTTAAAGGTGTCGGGAGACTCCTCGTCCTCCGTCTCCCATGCGGACTCATCCGAAGAGGAATCGGGGTCCAACCGCGTGGGGCCTGCGAGCACCTGCCCCGACGCCAATGGCACCGGCATCGACGCCCTCGGTCCCGAACTGGAGGTCGAGGGAGACCACGACCGAGGTCGACCTCGAGCCTTCATGGTCTCGAGTATCGGCTCGGTCTCCGGGGTCGACTTCGAGGTCAATGTCCCGGTGGTCGGGGAAGATGCGCCAGACATGCTGGCCATCAGTGCCCGCTGCTGGTCCATGAAGGCAGACAATCTGCTCTCCAAGGCTGTCAACCTGAGACTCAGCTCAGGAGACTCAGCAGCTCCCGACTCGGGCCCCGGCGGCACCGGGCCCGATGTCGGCTCCCTGGGAGGAGAGTCCACAAGGACTACAGGACTTACGTGTCCAGCAGACTCCGGCTGCAGTCGAGGAACTTTGGATGGCTTCTCCTGTTCCACAGGCCCGGGGTGATGGTCGGGGGTCTGAGACCAAGTTCTCGAGGATCCCGGGACCTCTTCTGACGACGCCCTCACGAGCCGTTTCTTCCTCTTGCGTTCCCGGTCGGGGGACCTCCATTCCGCGGAGCCACGACGGTGCTCGGGATCCGACTCCCGAGATGTCGAGGCCTCAGACGAGGTCCGGGCCCGGCTGAAGGCCGAGTCAGAAAAGAGCCTTTCTTTCTGCTGCTGTCGACTGCGCAGTGCCTTGGAAGACATCTTCCCACATGGTCCACATGTTTTAGAGTCGTGATCAGGACCGAGGCACCGGAGGCAGCAGTCGTGTGTGTCGGTGAGAGACATCAGTTTCTTACACAGATCACACTTCTTAAAACCACTGGAAGCCATCGGGGAAAAAAGAGTCCCCGCGAGGTCGAAGGACTGGCCTTCCAGGAAAAGAAAAAAAGGGCACGAACGCCAGCCACGAAGTTCAAAAACCGAAAAAAGAGATCGGGCTCGATACCAGTGTACCGAACCCGGTGGAAGGGGAACCGGCGTCGAACCGGAGACGAAAAAACAGCAAATCGCCAAAAAAGTCAAACAATTTTCTGGGATGACGAGGACTCACGTCCGGCAGGCTTCACGGAAAACGAGAGACTGAGGTAAGACGGCACCTTTAGGCGGGAAGGGAACCGCGCATGCGTGCCTGCATTCCCAAAGACTTTCATGGAAAGCTGGGGAAATGCTCCGCAAGGGCTTCATCGACATCGATGTCACCCATATGTGAGGACTGACTTCCTGCTTGGTCCTGGAGAATTATGGATTATAGAAAGGAAACAGAGACCCATTTGCTGAGGAAAAAGAATCTCTAAGCACTCAAGGTTTACATTAATGTGAGCAAGTAAAATATTTTCCTTAAATAATATTGTAATCTATTAATCTTCCTTGAACTATTCTTGATAGTTTAATCTTTATTATTGAAACTGACTGCCAGTGCTTCTGAAAGATGGCCAAATTGTCAGGATTTACCTGATTGCTTGGCCACAGACCCATATTATCTGAGCTTCTCTTTCATCTGTGCTGATTGACCATGTATGTCAGAGTGGGCAAGATTACCTGGACTTGTTACATCTTGTGCTCTTAGAGATTAACAATGTAAGCATCTCTTTGTCATCAGCAAAGTCAATAACCATCAACATAAATAACCTTATAAGTATTCACTGGTGTTTTAGGATGAATTTCCTCTGGTAAGGCAGGATACAGTTCTTTAAATAATGATGCAAATGAATAATAATACTTGGATTTTTGCCCCATTGGGCATATAAAGGTTCTTAAAGTGACTATTGCAGATGTTTTGATAATTGTTAGCTCTGCACTGGAACAGAGCACAGTGCCGGCTCTAGATAAGAGAACAATAGTACATCCAATATTTCAAAAACGGCTTCACTTAATCCTATGTGGTTAATCAGTTACAGTCCACTATCTAGTCTTGAGTTATGAAAAAAAGTTTTAGAACAGATAGTGATGAGTCTGTTGTAAGGTTTTTTTTTATCCAACTCAATTTGGTTTTCATTCCGAACATATTATCTCTGCTCTAGTCTCTAGACACCAATCACCAGGGTATGAATGAAGGTACATCATCTCTTATAGTCTTAGATTGTCCTCTGCTTTTCATGATGTCAGTTATGGCATTCTTATTCATCAGCTGAAATCTCTAAGCTTAGTCTCTTCTATCATAGCTCGCTTTCAATCATATTAATCCATCAAGCACAATAAGATGGCCAATGAATATTCAGACTGAACATCTTCGAAGGCCAGAGTCCCTGAAGGTCCCAGTCTGTCATAGTTTCATTCAACATCTGCAGCCTTTACTTCAGGTTCTTATAGAACGGAGAGTGCAGTTTTTGAATTGTTTTTCACAATTACTTTCCAGGATGCAATCTACTGAAGCCTTGTGTATTAAAACTTGGATGGCTATGAGTAGGGTTAATGCTGAACTTATCAAAAAACCTGCTCCTGCAGGTCCTCTTTTATAAGAGCAGAGAATTATAATATCCACTTATCCAATGAAGAGTTCAATGAAGAACTCCTTTTGGATACTAAGGGGCCCTTTTACTAAAGTGCATTAGGTTTTTGCACTTAAAGTGAGTTTAGCACTAAACCTAATGTGTATTAAGTGCAAAACCTCCATGGTAACTGACAGGGGTGTGGCCAAACATGCTCCCAGCACTTATCACATGAATACGTACCCTAACACAGAGCAGTTGCCATGGGTGAACGCAATGCCACTTACTGGTGTAGCTTTACTTGCACCCAGACTAATCGCAACATTGACAGTGTGATAAGTCTCCCCACGACAACTGCAATGTACTGTCCACACCCACTCACTGCCCCAGGGAGGAGTAGCCTAGTGGTCGGGGCAAGTTACCTCAAGCTGGAAGGTCAGGGGCTCAAATCCCACTAGAGGACAGCAACCTTGGACCAGAAGGACTGGGGTTTCTAGTCCCACAGGTGCTCCTTGTGATCTTGGGCAAGCCACCCAACCCTCCATTGCCCATGTTCCCTGTAAAATAGTTATCTCCAAGTTATAATGCCCTGTTCAATGTAATTTCAGTTTGTTCAATGTAAACCACCTTGATATCACGAAAGGCAGTACATAAGAAATGTAAAATAAATAAACCTGTCCATTAACCACAGCAGTGTAGGATTGGCAGCATGTGAATGAGCACACTCTCACATCCCTGTGGTAACAGATATCATGGGCCCTTGCACACCGTTACTGCAGACAAAAATGCATGTTAACTGTTTAGTGTATTTTAGTAAAAGGACCCTTACGTTTTCTATGCACATATTAAAGATATTATAAAAGCAGCTTTATACAAACTCAGGCTACTACAAAGATCAAAACCATAGCTTAAACCACAAGATTTTAGAGCAGTTACAGGTTCTTCGATTTAAGAGCAATAGGTATTTTTCAGTTCTTTGTTTATTAGATTGCTTGCCTCTTTTCTCCACGTTTATCGACTCATTCAAAATGCTACTGCCAGACTTCTTACATATCAACTTAAGCATTATCCCACAGTTGTTTGTACTATGATTTTACGAGATGTTCTGATGCATTTTAAATCTAACATAAGTTACACTATCCAACCTTCTTACAGTGCTGAATGGACAAAGGCTTGTTAACAATCCCTTTGTAAGCTTGATTTACAGAAATCCGAATGGGTCTTTTCTAGTACAGCTACAATGATTTGGAATGAATTGCCTTATAACATTCAGGTTAAAAATCCTCACTTTTAGGAAAAACATCCAAGCAGATTATTTTAGTGAGCCATTCAGAGAAGGCACGAGTATTAAATTATTTAAATGGAATGAAGGCTTGCTCCATCCTAGATTGTTATGCATACATTCTTTCTTTGGTGATTGCAAAAAATCATAAAAATGACAAGCACAATCTTCTGAAAATTCAATAGATTAGCAAATATAAGCCCTGTAAAAAAATATTGAGAGATAAATAGAAAGAAAGAGAGAAAATGGTTTCTTGAAGGAATGCTGTATTCAAAAGACTGCATGGGAGGAGGGTGTTCTTTGATACATTTTTTGCAAGAGGCTGTTTTTCAATGTCTGTTACAATATATCATTAGTAAACCAGATTTATTACTGCCGCTGACATTGCTCCTTCACAGACTGAGCTCCAACTTCAGAACTGCTAGCTACCCACTAACTGGCTGCTGGATTTGTCTCTGTTGTGGGAACATTAAGCCCCCTGAAGAACCGAGAGATTCTAATGAATCAAGTGGTCAAATGACCCATTTTGACTTATTAGATTATTTATTTTCATTTTCTGTTTTCAAGTATGACTAATGAATATTTTTCTTTCAGATTTATTTATTTTTTATTTAACAGGTTTTTATACCACTTTATCATTTCTGTTAAAGCGGTTTAAATTGTAACTTAAACTTGATAATATACATTAAAGAGGGACAATGATAACTTGGATTTTTCTGAGGCAATGGAGGGTTAAGTGACTTGCTCTAGGCTACAAGGCGTGCTCGTGGGAATCAAACTTTGGTCTCTTGGGGCCCGATTTTGATTTGGGCAGTGCTAAGTACTGTAGCCGCATAGTCCTGCCCCCTGCCCCCTAACCCTGGATTTTCACTTCCACAGCGACAAAAGTGAATATTCGGGGTTTGCCACACAGCTTGGAAGCTGCCAAGCCTAAGCAGGCAGCAGCGATTTTCCATGTTTCCCTGTTAGTGCTCTGCGCCGTAAAGATAAGAAAAGGTTTTTCTTGCCAAAATTGCTGCTACCTGGTTAGGGCAATTTCCTGCCTCTGCTCCACTCCAGAATGCCGCCAACATGCCCCGATGCTAACCGGATAGCATCAGGTTGTGTAGGGGACTTAATTGGGGATTTTCAATGGCCCTAGCTATGTAAATGCTGTTGACATTGTAAATGCCTGCGAAAATCGAGCCCTTGGTTCCCAAGCCAGTGAACTAACCATTACGCTACTCCTCCACTCCAGATGTACTGACTGGGAACCTTGAATTTGAATTCTTTTCCACGCTACTTAACAACAATGCCTTAGTATTGGAAAGCAAAGCAAATAACAGCTTCTAACAAAAGGAAGGAAGGACATGTTTGTGTTGGTTAAACAAATCATATACCCATGAAACAGATCTCATTTCAAAACACATCCATTTTAGGTGTCTAATAGAGCTGCATTATTTTCCAGGAAAGTACTGAATTATTTTCAGGTGAGTTTCTTGAGCCAATTGGAGCCCCCTACTCATGCATGCCGCAAGCGATGTGAACCAGAGGAGCAGGGAACAACAAAGCGGTGCATCCACTACCTTCCAACCACGCAGCCTGCCCCAATCAGACCCCTGCAGTGGTCGGAACCTTGCAGTGGTGCCGGCTCACCCGTAAATCTCCCACGGTTGCATTAAGGGTGTTCTCACTTCCCTTACCATCCACCATTGCTTGAGATCTACTAGCTGAAGGCAGGGAGGGAGGGAGAAAGAGAGAGGGCAAAGAAGGGAGGCCATCTTGGGTGGGGGGCACCCTTATAGGGTTGGAGGGCCAGAGGCTCAGACCAGGAAGTGAAAAAGGGGACTCCTGTACAGAGGTGGCCTAGTGTCTAGTGTGGTACAGGTGCCAGTGAGAGCACATTAGAGCTGCATGGGCACCCCCCCCCCCATCCCAAAGCATGACACCAAAAGGCACACAGAAATAAAACAGGAGAGGACACAGAAGGATGACAGGGGCAAAAAACAAAGAGGAAGAGCAGCAGGGTTGAGGACAATTGGAAAGTGGCTAAGCAGCAGAAGACCACAGACAGGCAGAATAAGAAGTCGACCAGAGTGGCAAACGGAAAAAGGGAGATGCGATGCCAGAGGTAGCAGTGCTGCATCAAAAAGAAGTGGAGGCACACAGCAGGACACATGGCCCATGACTGGGCAATAGCTGGGATGGCTTGACAATTATGGAAGTGACATGGAGGCACAGAAGGTGGCGTCCCAGCTGAGGGGTGAAAATCCGGAAACACCAGGGCTGCGTGACCTTGTGAACAGGGTGAGAGCAATGGCCATGGACCACAGAGTGGGATATGTGCAGTCTCTCTTGAGTGCCTTGGAGGAAAGGTGTGACACAGCACAGGCAGTGAAGAAGGACGTGAGAGTCAGCCAGTTTTAAGTTTGGTTTTCAAATATCTTATCACAGCCTGTTCACAGCCTGTTGGCCAAAACGGACGTGGAGGCAGTCTTCACTTCATATTGTTGCCAATACACCCAGGAAGTTGTCACTTAGCTTCCGCTTTAAGGGCCTTTACTACTTTGACAAATGCCTTTCTATGGGATGCTCAATGTCATGTGCTTATTTCGAGGCATTTAGCTCCACCATTCAATGGATGGCGGAGAGGGAAATTGGCGAGAGAAAAATCATACACTTCTTGGATGATTTTTTGCTGTTGGCAGGTGATTGATAGGGATGCCAGGCACAACTAAAGAGTTTTCAGTGCAAGGTCGCCAAGCTGGATTTACCCCTAGCTCAGAACAAAACAAAAGGGCCACAACAGCTATCTTTTTTGGGAATAGAAATAGATATCAAGGAAATGGTGACGTGTCTCCCGGCTGGCAAGGTAGCAGCCCTCAAGGCTGTAGTAAAGGTAACATATTCAGTCAGAAAGGTCACCCTCAAGAAGATGCAGTCCCTTATGTGGTACTTGAACTTTGTGTGCAGGGTGATACCCATGGGCAGGGCATTTATTAGGCAGTTGACGGACTCCATAATGGGGCATTTGTAGGAGACATCGCTTCATTAGGGTAAATGCTGTGATGCGGGATGATGTGGCCATGTGGCAGGAGTTCCAATTAAGTATAATGGCAGGAACATATAGAGGGAGCTCCCCGCCAGCATTCAGGATTTCGAGTTATTTATGGACGTGGTGGGTGGTAGCAGTATCGGAATTTACTTCAAAGGGCAGTGCCATGAGAGATGGCCGGATGAGTGGCACAGACAGGGTGTGACCAAGGACATTATGTTCCTGGAGATGTTCCCAATAGTGGTGGCAATGGCTGTGTGGAAACCCCAATTTGCAAACAAGTGCATAGTCTTCCGATCCAATAATGCGGCAGTAGTATTCGCTATAAACCAAAAGTCAGCAAAGCCAGAAAGGGTTGTAAGGCTGGTTAGCTGGTTTTGCTGAGCTTGGCTCTGAATGCCTTTATTACCGACAGCCATGATCTTTCTTTTTTCCAGATACATTGCTTCAGGCAGCTTGCCCCATCCACAGCCTGAATGGCGACACCCATGCCGAAGGAATCCTGGATGCTGCATGCCAGTAGGTTGTTGATGGCATCGCTCTAAGCCAGAACATGGAAGGCATACTGGAAAGCCTGAGTCCGACTGCAGAGCTTTGCGAGGCTGCGAGGATACAACCCAGAATGGGGTTTGACTTCTTGGCAGGTGCTGGAGTTTAAGCTATGGTTGAAAGGGGGAAAGGCCTCGCTCAGACACTCTAAGCTGATGCTGTCAGGGGTGGCCTTTTTCCTGAAGCTGGGATGTAACTAAGGACTTCTTGGTCAGGAAGGTGATGGAGGGCTGGGCAAGGGAGGCCACGCAGTGGCCTGATCAGTGCAGGCCAGTCACACTGCCCATGCTGAGGGGAGCTATCTTGAAGGCGGCGGTAGAAACCAGGGATGATTTTGAGGAGAAGCTCTTGAGGCTAGCTCTGTTGTTGATGTTCTTCGGCACCTTCAGGATGAGCAAAGCCATACTGCGGTCTGAGTCAGACATGGCAGGTGCCGCCTTGAGAGTAGAAGATGTCATGGTGGAAAGGGACAGGATTGGCCTCTTCCTGGGCAGATCTAAGACTGACCAATTGCAGAAGAGCAGGATGGTATGGCTTCATGCTACCACCATAAGGGACCTCTGCTTGGTGCGGGTCATCAGGGAGTATTTAAATGTGTGCCTGCCACTGGGGGGAGCCTTCTTGTACCATTCTGATAGGTCTTGCCTATCGCAATTCCAACTTAAAACCATGTGGCTCAGGGCAGAGGGGGAGGCCGGTTTTGATAGGGCTGTCCTCACCCTGCATTCATTCAGGATAGGTGCAGCAACCACCCCACACAGGCTGAGTTTTGGAGCAGAGCAAATTCAAGCTATCGGGAGATGGGCATTGGAAAGGTATAGGCTATACATCAGGTTGTAGCATTCCCGAGCTAACTCCCTCCTTCTCATCTTGCCCACTATGTCACGTTAGGATCTCAGTATGGATAGATGGTCACTTCTATCTACTGGGCAAGACATAAAGCAATGGACAAGTGTTTCGGGAAGCAACTCGGTTTCTACCCAGATACTGTCAGCATCCAGTGGCTGGGCAAAAGGGGTATGAGATGGGGCCAGCAGCAGGTGCAAGGTAAACTGCCCACCGGATTTCATCATTCTGCACTTGGGAAGCAATGATCTATTGTCCATTAAGGGCATAAATCTGATAATCCACATCAAAAAGAACATGGCTTGGATATGTGCCGAGCTGTAGGCGGGTATCATCTGGTCCCAGATCATCCCCTGACAAAAATGTGTCTGGGTTGTTCAGCCTAAGGGTGTGGAGAAGAGTAGGAGAAAGTTGAACCTGGAGGTGGCAAACTTTGTGCAAGCAGTTGTGAAACACGAGGGCATCATAGCGGGTGGACCAATGATATATAGTGAGGATGGGGTGCACCTTAATGACATCAGCCTAGAAGTGTTCAATGTGGATCTGCGGAGGGCCATCGGTTCAGTACTCACTATGGGGTTAGTCGGGCCACAGCCCCTCCTGGTGGTGGGACCTCACCGAAAAGGGGAGATATCACAGAAAAAGGGGGTATAGTTACTTTGTTGGAGTGCCTGGACCTGGTAGCAATCAGGCCAAGTACGAGGGGCCAGGGGTGCCTGGCCTCGGTTACCACAAGCATCGAAAGCTCAAAGCTACTTGCAATTGCCCTATGTCAAACCAAGGGCATTTAAGGTATGAAGACGTCAGCTGTAAAAAATAAGAAATCCATTTAAACGGCTCTAGAACAGTGACCACAATCCCGAGAATGTTACAGATTTTCAAAAAATGTTCCTTAATCTCAGGGTACTACACAAATAAAAATATGGTCTCTCGTATCGGAGTTAAGTGCCTAATACGTGGAATACTCCGTAACACAACTAGAAAGTATATTGTATCCTTTCTTAAACTAGAAACATTATATCACATGTATTTATTTTCTTAAAGTAGCCATAAGGTCTCAGAAACTCAGGCTGCCACTGACGTATACTGCACCATCAAGTGGACTAAAAGTCATCAATACATCAACGACCTTAAATTTACACGGCCACTAAACGTTGACCAAAATAATTTTTTTAGACATGTACTTAGAAATAACTCAGTGCTTAGCTTTGAATTTGTTTATGGGTAAAAAAGTTGCGGTTTTCCCTGATGTGTCCAGGGAGATGCAAAGAAGGCGCAAATCCTTCTTAATTTTTGCGACCAGGGGTGACTCGATTGGGTGCTTCCTTTGTACTTAGATATCCGTGTAAATGTATAATTGTGTATCAATCTCATAAGTATGTTTTTTTCCAGCCGGAGGATCTGTCCTCTTTCATTAGTGCTCACATTGTAACTTCTTCTCCCATTCAGTAGTAATTCCCATCGATAGAATTATTGCTTGGTTCTCTGTTTCCTTTTGGTATTTTGGATATAACTTTTTTGCCTTATCTTTACAGGGGAGTTTCCTGACCTCTGTATATTACGCTAGCTCTCTCCCTCAAATTTGGGGACTAATGATAATCCTGTCTAATGATTGCCATTTTCTTTAGCTGTAATTTTGTAACTGCATTGACAGGTTTAATTTACTGTACAAGTGTGATGCTTGATTCAATGTTAAAATGTATAAATAGAAAATAAAAAAAAATAGTCCTCATTTTATTTGCTATAGTGGGGAAGACTGGGGGCAATAAGAGTGATCATCATCCCTGAAATTGATTTAATTTTAAATATGATTCCATTATCATTTACTCTTTTAAAAAATTAAAAGCACTAAGGGCATATTATTGTCATTCAGGAACAATAAAATACCAAGAACTGCATGGTCAAAACTGGTTTGCTAAGGCATTATTTTCCTTAATTTCACATTTTTATAATCTAGCCTTCCTCCTGTGTTAAGTTCCAGAGCTATCCTGTTTTCAAACAAACTATTAGATTGCTGTAAGAAAGTCCTCACTAATCTATGTAAACAGATTTGGAAGACAGCATAGCCTACCAACTGGAAGAGAGCAATATACAGTGTATACCACTGCTAAAGAAAGGTGATTCAACAAATTATGAACAATTGGTTTTATTTCACATGTGAGCAAGGTACTCCTCAAGATTATTCAATGGAGAATACAACCATATTTGGAAAGAGAATTACCTATTGTAAAAACTGTTTCAGGAAAAGATAAAGTATGAAAGATATTATAGATGTGAGATGGATTTTGGAAAAGACAAAAATATAAAAAATTAAAACATTCATATGTGTTTTATCAATTACAGCAAGGCCTTTGATTGTGTGGACCACAAGAAGCTTTTCAAACAGTGCAAAAAATGGAAATATAAGAATACCTCATTGTTGTCATGCATCAACATGTTCGTCAAGAAGCAACAGTCCAAACAGCACAAGGAGAAAGAGAATTTTTCAGCATTAGCAAGGGTGTACAAGGATGTAAATGTTCTCCATTAGAAGTAAAGATCAGTGGAAGATTTATCCATAGCCTAAGATATGCTGATGACACAATTTTACATGCAGAAAAGAGAGAATGATCTCAAGTGCTTTGTTTTGAAAATTAAAGATCAACATCTAAAGATGGGGTTACATTTGAATATGAAAAAAACAAAGATTTTGACTAATGAAGCTATCAGTAATTTTACTGTCATTGCAGATGAAAGTGAAGCAGTTGACTATTTTAGCTTACTTGGATCAAAGGTCACCAGTCAAGCAAAGATCAGCCATCACACTTGGGAAGATGGCTATGAAAGAATAGACAAGATATTCAGATGCAATATATGACTTATTCAATCTATGTTTTCTTTAATTGCATTATACAGCTGTGAAAGTTGTTTAATGAAGAAGCAGGGCATGAAAAAGACTGATACCTTTGAATTATGTTGTTAGAGAAAATAATGAGTATCATGGACCAAAAAAAGGTCACATCAGGCGATTGTGGATGAGATACAACCAAAATGCTTCCAAAAGGCCCAAATGACTAAACTTGAACTTTTATATTTTAGAGAAGGATATTATGCTGGGAAAAGTGGAAGGACACCATAAAAGAGGAAGACTATAGGTGGATCGACTCAGTAACAACAGTGATGAAAATCATCTCAGCAACAATCAAGCACATTGCAGAAAACGGAATGCTCTATCAGAAAACTGTCCAGGAAGTTGCTATGAGTCCGACTGGACCTGATGGTACTTAATTATCTAGAAAAAGATATGTTGTCTCCCTTCCCAATTCATCTTGATTCTGCCATGAACTTTCCCCCACCATCGGAGGATATGGCAGTCATAACAACTACCTTTGTACTCTAAAAAAAAAAAGTCACCAATGTGGAATAACTCTAATTTTCAAATTCACATTTTATTTATTTGTTATACTTTTCTATACAGCCCCTTCCAGAGATTTATTTAGCTGTATTTATATCCTGCTTTTCACTGGGTCAAAGTGGTCAATTGAGGGATACATTTAACAAGCGCTCTCCCTGAAGGGATCGAGCGGGCCGGAGTCACCACACTCAAGGACCACCCCTCCTACTCCTGTGCCCAATCAGAGCAGTTTGGCTGCTTTTTAAGCCAGCGCCGATTGGGCGCACCCGCACCTGGTGGGCCCGCACCTGAGGGCCTCGCCAGAGGGCCCTTTGGCGTGGCCCTTAGGCGTGGACCGTCAATACCGGACTAATTTCTAGCTAACATACTTGGATGATCAGCTCAATCACCCGAACAACCCAGCTGAGACCAAATCTTGTAACTGAAAAAACAGCAAAGGACCCTAGAGCAGAATATTATAACTGTAAGTCAACCTGAACCTTGCCAACCAAATAGGAGTCCATCATTCATTGTATTGATAACTACTTTGCTCTTCTATCACAAGGACATCTACCTCATCATCTGTTGAATGTTACAAATCTTCATGTCTGCACATGAATTTTTTCTTCACATTAACTCCCCCATATCCTCTAGCCGGTAACTTGATTACATACAAAATACTCTTCTTTAACCTCTATCTTTAACTAGGATTGCTATAAAGTATCTCCTCTGTAACCACCATATTGTAACTTTGATTATATTATAAAGTATCTTGTAACTAGGATTGCTGTGTAAAGGATCACTTTTAACTACCTTTATGTAGCTTTGATTATCTCAAAAGTACCTGTACTGACCACACTGCACTACTATTATTATACAAAGTATCTGCACTCTAACCACCATCTTAGGACCGAGATTCTTTTACAAATAACATCTGTTACAAAGGCTACACAAAGAACAAATTCACTCCCAGATACTGAATCATAGCCTTACCCCCTCTATTCTTCCCCTACTCATAACCATATACATCATCATTGTTCTCCACCCATAATAATGTAACACCTTACATAACGCATCATGGCCACTATTACGTTTGCCCTCCTGCTCCTCTCCACCCTCTCTAGCATCTTACACACTTCCTCTGCCCTAACATCTGATACAAACCCTATCCCTATACACCAATCCAGGAATAGGAAACCCCACCAAAATCAACAGCAATACCCACAAAGTACACATTACAATAGACACACCTACCTTCTCTATGTACCTCTTGAAACAACAAACAACAAAAGATCTAATCTAAGAACTACCACACAGGATCTCAAGTGCGCTCTCATTAACGCATGCTCAGCCCGTAACAAATGGCCTGCCATCATTGACCTTATATCAAACCTTACACTAGACATCCTTCTGGTCACAGTAACATGGCTTTCTAATACTGATAACGTCCTAATGAACCAACTTACCCCACCTAACTACTCCATTTACACCTGTAACAGAGAAAATAGAAAAGGAGGAGGAGTCTGCATAATGGCAAGAACTGATTTGAAATACCACATCACCTCTACCAAGATCACAAACCATACAAATACACTATCCATCTCCAACAATACCAATACCATAAACCTCATCTACAGAGCCCCAAATGCTCCAGCTGATGATCTCTCAAACATAATTGATCTTGCCATCAACCCTATAGCTCTCGACAAACCTAACTGACTCCTAGGAGACTTCAATCTTGCATCCACACTGCCTTCAGTATCCAACTCCTTCCTTGATGCCATGACCAACCTACACTACAGACAAATTGTAAAAACCCCCACCCATAAACAAGGAAATCTCCTTGATCTCATCTTCACCCCATCATCATCCTTTGAACTGCTAAATCAACTGGAGCCCTCATCAACCCCCATCCCCTGGTCCGATCATAACCTTATAACATTCGTCATACCAGCTGAGGAATCTCCAAACAAACCACCAGATGTTTATCCACTATCAAAACCAGCACGATTCAAACCATTCAACATAGACGCAATCACTTCCCAAACCATCCCAAAACTTTCTATAATACCTGACAACATCGATGAGATTGTATCAAACTGGAACAGTGCCCTTGGACTATCAGCCCAGCCTACCATCACAGATAATCAAACCTTTACCAACTCTTCTATTTCCAAGGTTCTCCTCCGAGTTACGAACTTCCTTACAGCAACTGAGGAAACTAGAGAAGAAATGGAGACACTCCCTAAATCCTTATGACCAATCCATCTACTTATCTCACTTGAAATCTCATCGTCAGCTAACCTGGGATAAGAGAAAAGAATATCATTCAAGGCTCCTTAGCCGTTCTCTTAACAAACCGAGAGATCTCTTCCAATTAGTAAAATCCCTAACCAGTGAGCCTTCTTCACCACAACAGGAACATATACATCCACAACTATATGCTGACTATATCCAATCCAAGGCGATCAAGATCACAACAGTAATCACAAGTGAAACCACACAACCTTCTAACGTCCAATTCATACTCAATAATTTCTCATCTCCAACCCCAAAGACAATCGAAGAAATTATAACCTCCATCAACACCACCACCGCTCCCAACAATCCATGTCCAGCCCACTGGATCAAATCACTGAGAACAGAGCTCAGCCCATACATATCAGCCTTAGCTCACCAGTCACTTAGCACCGGGATATTTCCAACAGCCCTCAAACAGACCTCCATCCGTCCCTTACTGAAAAACAATAAACTGGATCCGAAAAAGGAAGACTCCTACCGTCCAATTTCAAGTATTCCTTTATTAGCCAAGATCCTAGAAAAAGTAACACTGAGACAAATTCAACAACACATTGATTCTGAAGCCCCACTAGATCCAAACCAGCATGGTTTCAGAGAAGCTCACGGAGTTGAAACTCTCCTAGCTTCCCTAATGAACACGCTCATTAATACAACAGACAACATCAGAAATGGAGTCGCAATGATCTTCCTAGACATAGCAGCAGCTTTTGACTCTGTTGACCATGAACAACTGCTTGCCCGTCTCCACGAAAAAGGGATTCAAGGAACGGCATGGAATTGGTGCAAATCTTACTTGGAAGACCGCTGGCAACAGGTCCGGATTGGTAATACCACATCTCAGCCCTTCCATCAGAAGCAAGGAGTACCGCAGGGTTCCTCCCTCTCAGCTCTGCTATTCAACATCTACATGCAGCCCATCTGCAACATCTCCCATTCATTCGGAATATCATGTCTCATCTACGCGGATGATGTGCTCCTATTCACACCAATCAACGTGTTAAAACCTGACTAAACTACATTAATCACCTGCTTCAATGCAATCTCAGACTGGCTGCTCACACAAAATCTCCGTATTAATTTTAAAAAAACAGAAGTCTTGATCGTCACAAGGAACAAAGACTTCTCTCCTCCACCAACTCTAAGAACAAGAGATGCCAATCTACCACTCAAAACCACAATACGTTACCTAGGTGTTATACTTGACCAGCGACTAGAGTTCAAAGAACATATAAAAAATACAGTAAAAGCCATCTACCACAAGATCAGGACACTCCAACTTCTCAGACCTATGCTCGAACCATACGACTTCCGCACAACCTTCCAAGCATTAGTCATTCCACACTTCGACTACGCAAATATTGTATTACACGGCCTACCCAAGAGCACGCTAAATCCACTACAATTGGCCATGAATACAGCGGCCAGGGTTCTACATGGAGCCTCAAGGAGTCAATATATTACTCCCATCCTATTCGAACTTCACTGGCTCCCGATATCATATAGGATTTTATACAAAGCCCTCCTTTTGACCTTCAAAGCATTCCACCAAATCTCACCATCCTCGTTATCTGACCTCCTTCATCACTCACAGAACACCAGAACTAGACGATCTGTAACAGAGAACACGCTAATGGTCCCAAAAGGCCTAGCAAAACTCACCCAGACAACCACCATAAGAGCATTCTCATCCTTCGCCCCCAGATGCTGGAACATGCTGCCACCTAACATCAGATCACAAAAAGACCTGTCCCAGTTCAGAAAATCTCTAAAAACACACCTCTTCTTACAACACTTCTCACAAGGCACTGGCGCCCCACCCCCTCCCCCTCCAACACAAACCAATGATCATTTATTTATTTTTTTATTTATTTAGACAGTTTTGTATACCACCTTATCCTTCAATCAAAGCGGTCACAACACAATTGGGGATACATTTAACATGTGGGGATATGAGACACATACACTAATACTTACAGGGAACATGGGCAGTGGAGGGTTAAGTGGCTTGCCCAAGACCACAAGGAGCATCTGTGGGACTAGAAACCCCAGTCCTTCCAGCCCAAGGTTGCTGTCCTCTAGTGGGATTTGAACCTCCGACCTTCCGGCCTGAAGTACCTTGCCCCAACCACTAGGCTACTCCTCCCTCATGGTTAGTCAAGTAAGTTCCCTAAACTTCATTACCCGCCCCAGATCAAAACCTCATAGATCCCCATTCTTTAGAGTTCAAAACATTTGATAATTTATTGTAAATAGTTGTGAATATCTGTTATTTATTTTAACCCCAGTTATCCATGTTTCATTCCCTGTTATCTGTAAACTTGACATATGTTTTATGCTTAAGTACAAAGTTGTTAAAATGTAAACCGCGCTGATGATGAATAGTGCGGTATATAAAAGCTGTTAAATAAATAAACATGAGGGGATATGAGACACATATGCTAATACTTATAGGGAACATGGGCAATGGAGGGTTAAGTGGCTTGCCCAAGACCACAAGGAGTGCCTATAGGACTAGAAATCTCAGTCCCTCTGGCCTGAGATTGCTGTCCCCAGGTGGGACTTGAACCCCTGGCCCTCTGGCCTGAAGTACCTTGTCCTAACCACTAGACCACTCCTCTCCTTTCAATGATAAACAATAAATTGATCACAGCGGTAATGTAGGGTATATGGACTGTTGGACAGTTATTAAATGGATAGGATTTAAAACTTTCAGAGAACTTTGACAGAATTCCAGTCTTTCTACTAATTATTTCTTTCAGTGGTTACCGCTTCACCATTGTCTCAAGGCGAGCAAACTGTCCACTGTTTCCATTCCTGACATTTGAGAACTGGAAGATACCAGTCTAAAATTTGTCTGAGTACCAAAATTTGCTTCCAATTTCTGATTCATTAGGAGCAATAATTATAAAAAGTTGCAATGGTGCAGAAAAAATACGGGGGATTGACTTAAATCGAAAACTATCTGGGGAGTTGTGGATGAAATTTTTTGAAAAGATCATTTCCTATCTGCTTCAGTCACCAAGTTAATATGTTTTATTGAATATAGAGAAATGTGGACCTCTGTAAAAGTTGCAAAATTAGATAATGGTTGGGACAATGTCAGTCTTTTAAAGAAGATGTTGTACTCTTTCCTACAGTTTTTGATTTGTATTGTGTATTTCTACAATCATTTCAGTTGTCAGTGTGGAGATGGATTTGTACCATTTTGCATAAACAGGAAGCACTAACCTACAGGGTTCTAATTTGGAAATCTCTTGCTCTCCACTCAGATTTAAGGATCACGTTAAAATGGTGGCTATATTATCTTTACTTTTAAAATGAATTCTTAATCATTGAAAAGACGGTTCAAAATTTGATATATGTGGTGGAATATTGTGTGTTCTTCCCAGAACAGGGCTGATGAAAGGGTATTGGGGGCTGCAGGCAAACCTTCAAACTTAACCTCCCCTCCACCCAACCATAGCAACATCTCCACCCCACAAAAATGCATAATTGGACATCATACATTTAGATAGTAAACTCTGCTTTGTATGTATGTTTTTATTCAGATTCTCTGCAGGTGAAAGAATGTGCAGAGGGCTCTTTGAGCTTGTGTGCCTAATGACTGGTCTGACCCTGACCCAGAAAAATGAAAGGACTGTAGCCAAAAATAAAGGAGCACTGTTTAAACATATCAAAATCTGATCACCTATAATAATTTTGTTGCTGGAACATCTTATGATCTTTCTTATCTCAATATTTGCATTCTAAACATATAGGGGTATGTTTACAAACGTTAATATTAGTGGGGATTGGCCATGCACTAAGCACTCCATGCTAACAGTTTATTCTACCCCCATGCTAATTGGTAGGCATGCAATTTGGAGGGGGCAGGGTGGGTTATGGGCAGAACATGGGTGATAAAGGTACGTTTCAGCTAGTGTGGACATTTTGGGTGCACACTAACCGTGCCTGTTGCCATTAACATGGGTGGCATTAAGTGCATCCCATGCCAGTTAGTACAGTGTGGTGTGTTACCACCATGCCATCCGGCAGTAGGATGGACATACATGCCTGCAGAAGTTAGCATAGGCCTCCGCACTAATTTTTCATCACAAATGTGTGCTACCAGCACACTCTAATAAGCTTGTTCCATAGCTTGTGGTGCTATAGTTGTGTGTGTTTAATGTTTTTGTTTGCTTAAAACATCAATAAAGGAGCTAAACTAAAAAAAAAAAAAAAAAAAAAACAGTCTAAGTAGTCTCCATTATTACAAATAAAATGAAAATTCTGATGTCAGCTCACAGGTTTTCACAACATTCCTGAAAAGAATTTATGTTCTATTCCATTATGGAAAACTTCAGAGAGTCTTTTGTAAAATAGTGTAAAATACTTTGCACATTTTGAACGTTGCAACCTGGACGTCCTTCTTCCTACCTAGATGACCTATGCAAAATTGGGTTTAATGTACTTTAGAATGAAATGAATATGCTAGGACCAACTCAGCAGTCTAATAATTGCCACGCCAAAGGAAACAGGAATTTGATTCCCATTGCTAACATTACCTGTATGCAGATGGTGTAGTAAGTCTTCAAGAAAGAAAGAATTGTTAATCAATCCAATGAGCTCTGCTCAAAACAAAAGATGCCTAAAAAGAGATAATTAAGCTTTAAAATTCCTTCTGCAGCATAACTATATGTACATATTTTGATTCATTTCTGCACAGGAATTTGATTGAATGTTGGCACAGATCTCTGAAGAAATTATGTGTTATCAGTCTACGTTCTGTGTGTATACCTTGGCGAGGCTGAATCCATTTAATCCTTCTGTAACATAGATTTCTCACTTATATTCATATGCACCGTATATGCTGACTGCACACTTAATAAGGAGTGTTGAAGAAGAAATAAGATAGCATTGCTAAGCAACAAGGACAAAACTTGTTAAATGCAGTGTTGATGGAACATGTGTTTAAACCAAATGAAGCATAGGGATTCATGGTTCGACAAATGAGAAAACTGTATTGAAGCTGCCTTAATTCACTTTAGGAACCTCTGAGTTCTGACACACTCATTGCACACTGGCTGCAATTTTGGATCCATTCTGAATTGGGAGAAAAGGCAAAGTAAGAGGTCAACACCCTTAGGTCCTCGATTCTAATATTTTCCAAGAACACAAGCTCTTCGTGCTGGAGGCATTTAAAGTAAAAAAAATTTAAAAAAAATTATATATATATATATATCTTTACTTAAATGTCAATGTCTTCAAAAGCAATGATCTGACGCAATATAAATTCTCCTTGAGATAAACTGTCCTAGTCACTATTCCATAAGAACATAAGAAATGCCATACTGGGTCAGACTAAGGTCCATCAAGTCCAGTATCCTGTTTCCAACAATGGCCAGTCCAGTCACAAGTACCTGGCAGGTTCCAGGAAGGCACACAGTTTCCACATGCTTGATCCAGAGCAAGCAATGGATTTCCTGGGTCCAATCATTTATGGACCTTTCCTCCAGGAACTTGCCCAAAACTTTTTTTAAACTCAGTTATACTAACAGCCTTCACTACGTCCTCGGGTAACAAATTTTGCATTGTATGAAAAAATATTTTCTCTTATTTGTCTTAAATGGGTTACATTGTAGCTTCATTGCATGTCCCCTAGTCTTTCTACTTTTTAATGCTGTAAACAATGAATTTATGTTTACCCATTCCATTCTATCCATTAATTTATAGACCTCTATCATATCTCCCCTTAGCCGTCTCTTTTCCAAGTTGAAAAGCCCTAACCAATTAAGCCTTTCCTCATAGGAGTATCCTTCCCTCCCTTTTACCATTTTGGTGGCTCGTCTCTGTACCGTTTCTAAATCAGCTATATCCTTTATAAGATATGGCAACCAGAATTTCACACAATATTCAAGGTGTAGTCACACCATGGAACAATACAGAAGCATTATAATATCCTTGGTTTTATTCTCCATTCCTTTCCTTATGATTCCTAATATTCTACTTGCTTTCTTCGTCGCCGCTGCACATTGGGCGTTGGGTTTCAACATGTTATTCACAATGAGCAAATAAATCTTTTTCCTGGGTGGTGGTTCCAATGTGGAACCTTGCATCTTGTCACTGTAGTTTGGGTTGTTCTTTCCTAGGTGCATAACTTTGCATTTCTCGACATTGAATTTCATTTGCATTTTGAACATTCAGTTTTCCAATTTATCAAGGCCTCTTGCAATTTTTCACAATCCTCTTGCGTTTTAACAACTTTGAATAATTTTGTGTTATCTGCAAATTTCATCACCTCACTCATTATTCCCATTTTCCGGACATTAATGAATATTTTAAAAAGCTGTGGGCCCAGTACAGATCCCAGGGGTAATCCACTATTCACCTCTCTCCATTGAGAAAATTGACAGTTAACCCTACTCTCTGCTTTCTATCTTTTAACCAGTTCCTGACCCACAGTAGTGCACTACTTCAATCCCTTGACTTTTTAATTTGGCCAAGAGTCTCTCATGATGGGCCTTGTAAAAGACTTTCTGAAAATCCAGATACATTATATCAACCGGCTCACCTTGGTTTACCTGTTTATTCATACCTTCAAAAAATATAGCAGATTAGTACAACAATCCATGGCTAAATCCATGTTGGCTTTCTCCCATTAAACCATGACTAGCTACAGTACATGTTCAGTAATTTTATTATTTATAACAGTTTCTATCATTTTTCCCGGTACCGATGCCTGGCTTACCAGTCTGTAGTTTCCCGGATCACCCCTCAAACTCTTTTTAAAAATTGGCATTACATTGGCCATTCTCCAATGTTCAGGTACTACAGATGATTTTAATGATAGTTTACAGATTACTAATAGTAGGTCTGCAGTCTCATCTTTCAGTTCTTTCAACACCCTTCAATGTATATCATCTGTTCCGGGTGATTTACTATTCTTTAGTTTATCAAATTCATCTAATACGTTTTCCCAGTTTATCGATATTTCTTTCAATTCTTCTGATATATCATCTTTAAATACCATTTCAGGTATGGGTAACTTTTGTACATCTTCTTCAGTAAAAACTGAAGCAAAGAATTCATTCAGTCTCTCCACTATGGCCTTGTCCTCCCTTAGCATCCCTTTTGCTCCTCTGTCATCCAATGGTTCAACTAACTCTCTCACAGGTTTTTTGTTACAAATGTACTTGAAAAAGTCTTCATTATGCATTTTTACTTCCATGGCAAGATTTTTTTTCAAATTCTCTCTTTGCCTACCTTATCAATGTCTTGCATATAACTTCCAAGTACCTGTGTTGTTTCCTGTTTTCGTCATTTGGATCCTTTTCCATTTCCTGAAAGATGGTTTTTTGGCTACATCAGCTTCTCTGACCTCAATTTTAAACCATGCTGACAGTTTTTTGGCCTTCCTTCCACTTTTCTTAAAGGGTGAAATACATCTGGTCTGGGCTTCTGAGACAATATTTTTAAATAATGACCATGCTTGATGTAAATCTTTAACCTTTGCAGCTGCTCTTCTTAGTTTTTTCTTAACTATTTTCCTCATTTTATTTGAAAGTTAGAAATATAGAAACATGATGGCAGAAAAAGACCACATGGCCTATCAGGTCTGCCCTTCCATATCAACTACTATAGTCCTCCTTTTACCTTTAGAGATCCTCTGTGTTTGTCCCATGCTTTTTTGAATTCAGATACTGTCCTTGTGTCTACCATCTCCACTGGGAGTCTATTCTACGCATCTACCACTCTTTCCATAAAGAAATATTTCTGCATATTATTCCTGAATCTATTTCTTTCACTCTCATGTCCCCTTGAAGCAGAGCTTGCCTTCAAATGAAAGAGACCCTCTTGTGCATTTATGCCACGGAGATATTTAAATGTCTCTATCATATTGCCCCATCCCACCTTTGCTCTAAAGTATATATATATAGATCTTTACGTTTGTCCTCATATGCTTCATAACGAAGATCATTAACCATTTTAGTAGCTACCCTATTTACCGACTCTGACATGCTTATATCCTTTTGAAGGTGTGGTCTCCGGAATCGCACACAGAGGAACTATCTTCTCTTTTTTCAACTGGCCATTCCTCTCCCTATGCAGCCAAGCAGCCTTCTGACGTTCGCCATCACCTTGTCTACCTATTTAGCTACTTTAAGGTCGTCAGAAACCAATTGCGTCCAGCTCCCGCTCTTTTGTGGACAGAAGTACTTCACCCCCTACACTGTACTGCCCCTTGGATTTTTGCAGCCCAAATGCATGACCTTGCATTTTTTAGCATTAAATATCAGATGCCAAATACTACATTCTTCAAGTTTAACTAGATCCCTCCTCATGTTATCTACTCCTTCCAGGTTGTCTACTGTATTGCAGAGTTTGGTATCATCCATAAACAGGCAACCCTTACCTGACAGCCCTTTAGCAATATCACTAACAAAAATGTTAAAACGAATTGGATCAAGGACAGATTCATGCAGCACAACATTGGTTACCTTCTTCTCTTCAGAGTGTGCTCCATTATCCTGTACAATTTGTCGTTTCACACTCAACCAATTTCTAACCCAATCTGTAACTTTAGGGTCCATCTCTAGGGTGCTCAGTTTGTTTATAAGTCACCTGTGCGGAATGGTGTCAAAGGCTTTACTGAAATCTAACTACACCACATCTAGGGTTCTCGTTCGGTCCAACTCCCTGGTCACCCAGTCAAAGAAATCAATCATATTTTTCTGACAAGACCTGCCTCTGGTAAAAACATGCTGCCTCAGATCCTGCAATCCATTGGACTCCAGAAACCTCTTTTAATAACCTTTCCAATAATTTACTCACCATTGGACTCCAGAAACCTCTTTTAGTAACCTTTCCAATAATTTACTCACCACAGAGGTTAGACTAACAGGCCTGTAGTTGTCAAACTCATCCTTACTTCTGCTTTTCTCCTCTGGGACCAGTCCTGACTCCAAAGAAGCATTGAAAAGGTCAGTCAATGGAGCTACTAGAATGTCCGCAAGTCCCTTCGATATTCTCGGAAGTATCCCATCTGATCTCATTGCTTTGTCTACTTTTAGTTTAGCTAGTTCCTCACAAACACAGTCTTCTGAAAATTGTTCGAGATCCCCATCACTTCTGCTCCTATTTGTGGGTGTTTTCTGAGGTCCTGCTCCTGGCCCTTCATCGGAACAGAAATATTTGATAAGCAATTCTGCTTTATCCTCATCAGCTTCTACGTATTCCTCCCCTTCAACCTTGAGTCTGACAATGCCACTTTTGCCCTTCCTCTTCTCACTAACATATCTGAAAAATGTTTTATCCCCCATTTTATTGCATTGGCTATTTCTTCTTCTTTTTGTATCTTTGCTTTCCTGACTACTTTGCTAGCTTCTCTAAGTTTTTCCAAATATAGAGGCTTGTTTTCCTCTCTCTGTGATCTCTTGTATTGCCTGAAGGCCTTGTTCTTTTTCTTCACCTTTTCAGCTACTTCTTTTGAGAACCATAATGGCATCCTTTTTGTTTTACATTTATTTACCTTTCTATCAGAAAGGTTTGTTGCCCTTAAAATATTCTCTTTCAGTTGTGCCCACTGTTTTTCTACATCCCCCAGCTGTTCCCATCCCGCTAATAACTCCTTGATGTATTGTCCCATCTTGGCAAAGTTAGTTTTTCTAAGACCCTCACTTTTGAATGGATTTTATCAGCCCTAGTCCTAATACTGAACCACACCATCTAGTCAACTCTGGATGTGAGATGATCTCTCACTATAACATCAGAAACACTTTCCCCATTGGTAAGCATCAAGTAAAGAATGGCCCCTTCACTTGTAGGTTCTGTTACCAGTTTTCTGACTAGTTCTCCCTGTAGAGAATCCAGGATCTCCTTACTTCTAGATCACACTGCAGCAGGGATATGCCAATCAACATCCGGCATATTGAAATCACCCATCAGTAGCACTTCTCCTTTCATGGCAATGCCATGTATGTCTTCTATTAAATCTCCATTCACTTTTCCCTGTGAGGGGGATCTATATATCACTCCATTGCAAATGGATTTCTCTTTCCCTCTTTCTCCCTTTTAAGCCCTGTAATTCTATAGCTTTTATATTATTTTGTTCTTCCTGAATAAAGTATAGCCCAGTAGAATTACATCCCAGTATTGGTCATCTGTGAATCATGTCTCCGTAACCACCACTAAATCCAAGTCAGCCTCTTCCATTAAAGCCTCAGCATCTGGGATCTTATTTCCCATGCTATGGGCATTTATACACACCGCTTTCCATTTGTTTCCCCTTTTACCCATTTCTACAGAGATATTTAATGTTTCACTTACCTGGGGGCTTTCACTTATCTGGGGTTTTCTTCACCCATCCTCCATGAATCTAGGGCCTCATTTTCATTTAGGCAGGCTATGCGCTAATGCAGCGCATAGCCTGCCCACTGACCCCCTTAACCAGAATTTTCATTTCTGCGGTGATGGAAATGAAAGTCTGGGTCACACTGCATAGGCTGGCAGCTGCTGAGGCTAAGCTGGTAGCAGCAATTTTTGATGCTGCCCGTTTAGCCCCAGTGCCTTAAAGATAGGTGAGGGTTTTCTCCACCTATCTTTAAAGCACAGAGTGCTAAGCTGGCTGCATCCAAAAATCACTGCTACCCACTTAGTGCCATTCCCCGCCTCCACTCCAGCCTGGAATGCCCCCAACATGCCATGATGCTAAGTGGTTAGCATCTGGGCGCATTAGGGAATTAACTGGGACTTTCCAAAGGCATGGAAAATCCTGGTTAAGGCATTTACATGAGTAACATGGGCTGTAACCTGTGTAACTGCTTTCAAAAATCGGGCCCCTACTTTAAAGCCCTCTTCAGTAGGTTAGCCAGTCTGCTGTTGAAGACACTTCAAACCTTCTTGGACAGATGAATGCCACCTCTGCTCTGTATTCCTTGGAAAACAATCACATGGTCCAGGAAACCAAAATGCTTTCAATGACACCATCCATGCAGCTATGCATTCATCTCCAGGATGCAAGCTTCTCTGCCTTGGCAATGCCCATCAACAGGGAGGATTGAAGAGAACACCACCTGTGCACCTATCTGATTCATCCTCTCTCTCAGTGCCATGAAGTCACTTTTGATACACTCAAAGGGATCACTATTGTCAAGTAGCCCAACACCCTTATCTCTTACACCAGTTTCTGTGTTCCACTAAGGGCTAGATCCAGAATAGCTTCTTCTCTTGTCAGTTCATGAACCAGCTGCTCCAAGAAGCATTTATTTCATCTAGAAACGTTATCTCTCTAGCATGTCCTGCAGTGACACTGACCCAGTCGATACCAGGGTAATTGAAATCACCCATTATTACTGTGTTGTAACTTTGGTTAGTTTCCCTAAAAGTAAGGGCCGAATCTAACACCAAGATATCGAAGGGAGGTACATAATACTAAAGGCTGACCATCTATCGTAGGGGCAAGTGTGAGCTGAAAATTCGAACTGGTAAACAAGATGGCTGTCAACTTAGTAGGGTTCAGTTTAAGAGAGTATTGAAATAACCCAAAGAATATTGTCTTCTTTTTAACATCTTTGTTAGTGATATAGCGGAAGGGCTGTCGGGTAAGGTTTGCCTCTTTGCGGATGATACCAAAATCTGCAATAGAGTAGACACCCAGGAAGGTGTAGATAACATGAGGAGGGATCTAGCTAAGCTTGAAGAATGGTCTAGAATTTGGCAGCTGGGATTTAATGTTAAAAAATGTAAGGTCATGCATTTGGGCTGCAGCAATCCAAGGGAGCAATACAGTATAGGAGGTGAAGTACTTTTGTCCACTAAAGAAGAGCGGGACCTAGGCGTGGTTGTGTCTGATGATCTTAAAGTAGCTAAACAGGTAGAAAAGGCAACGGCAAAAGCTAGAAGGATGCTTGGGTGCATACGGAGAGGAATGGCTAGCAGAAAAAAGGAGGTGATAATGCCTCTGTATAAGTCTTTGGTGCGACCTCATTTGGAGTATGGTGTGCAATTCTGGAGACCGCACCTTCAAAAGGATGTGAACAGGATGGAGTCGGTGCAGAGGGTTGCCACTAAAATGATTAATGGGCTTCATTATAAAGCATATGAGGACAGACTTAAGGATCTTAATATGTACACCTTAGAGGAAAGGCGGGATAGAGGTGATATGATTGAGATGTTTAAATACCTCCGTGGCATAAATGTTAAGGGAGAGAGCTTCTTTCAATTGAAAGCAAGTTCTGCTACGAGGGGACATGGGATGAGGGTGAAGGGAGATAGATTCAGGACCATAGACCTTTGTTTTATTCTCCATTCATTTCCACGCAATTCCTAGCATTTAATTTGCTTTCTTGGCTGGCACTGCATGCTGGGTGGAAGGTTACATCGTATTATCCACAATTACGCCTAAATCTTTTTCCTGGGTGGTGATTTCTAAGGTGACACCTTGCATTCTGTAACCATAGTTTGGGTTGTTCTTTCCTAGGTGCATAACTTTTTACTTGTCCACATTAAATTTCATCTGCCATTTGGAAGTCCAGTCTTTCCATTTTCAAGGTCATCTTGCACTTTTTAACAATCTTCTTGCAGTCTTCCTGTGATTTAACAACTTTTAATAATTTTGATCATCTGCAAATTTGATTACCTCACTCATTATTCCTCTTTCAGGAAACCATAGACCAGTGAGCCTGACATCAGTGCTAGGCAATATGGTAGAAACCATTACAAGGAACAAAATTACTGAACATATAGAGAGTCATGGTTTAATGGGGCAAAGACAACATAGCATTAACCAAGGGAAGTCTTGCCTCTCCAATCTGCTACATTTTTTGAAGGCATGAATAAACATGTAGATAAAGGTAAACCAGTTGATATAGTACCTCTAGATTTTTAGAAACCTTGGTCAATATCCTTCATGAGAGGCTATTGAGGAAATTAAAAAGTAATGGAATAGGAGGCAGAGCCTTATTGTTAGACTGGGGACTGGTTAAAAGGTAGAAAATAGAGAGTAGGGCTAAATGGTCTATTTTCTCGATGAGGAAAGATGAATATTGAGCGTTCCAAGGTCCTGAACTTGGCCCACTGTTTTTTAGCCTATTTATAAATGACCTAAAAATGGGAACAACAACTGAGGTGATCAAATTTGCAGAAGACACGAAATTATTCAAAGTTGTTAATTCACAGGAAGACTGCAAAAAATTGCAAAAGGACCTTGGGAAACTGGGAGGCTTGGCATCCAAATGGCAGATAAAATTTAATGTGGAAAAGTACAAAGTTATTCACATACAGTAGAGGCCAATTCTATACAAAACATCCCCTGTCTGTCTGGGCTGGCAAAATCGAGACGTACAATGGTTGCATCTGATTCTGATCCTGCAGGGGCCAGATGTGCCTGTGGGATCAGAATCGGGTCTACCAGCCTGGACGTGCAGATCGTGCCTGATTCTGGCCACCCAGACGTTCAATGGCCTATCCAGCTAGCCCAGCCTGGCTCCTGCATGGAGCCGCGGCACCATGGAGTCATGTTCCCATGGCACTGTGGCTTTATGCAGGAGACACGATCCATGGCAGCCCCAGCATCCTGCATTACCCTGCAGCCCGACCCTCCTGCCTGCCATGGCCAGAGTTGGGCCGTGGGAATCCCCTGCACACCCTTGCCCCCCTTACCAGGCCTGGCTCTGGCATCCCCCAATGTCCAGGGGGACTTATTCCATCTCTGAGGTGGAATAAGTCCCCCGTCTAAGTGGCTCACCCCAGACATACAGGGCAGACCTCGGAATCGGTCCTATACGTCTGGGGTCATGGCACCGCCCCAGTCCACCCTCATTCTGCCTGCAGCCTGTCACCTCCCACCCACAAACAGAGAGAGCTCCCCACACAACTCAGCTGTATGTGCGAGGAGCTCAGTTTCCTGTTTGACAGTCAGGCATTTAGCGGGTCTGGATGTCCAGATCAGACGTCCAGACCCACTTTTTGCTCTACAGAATAGACTCCTTAGGGAAGAACAAAGCAAACTATTGCAACATAATGCAAGATTCCACATTAGAAGTCAACACCTAGGAAAAGGATCTAAGCATCACTGCAGATACAATAAGGGGCTGATAAGTCTCTGGCCTTGTAACAATGATCTCTCTACAGTTTTGTTGTATTTGGTACCAAATAAAATGAAATGGCAGAGAAATCATTTGGACCTCTGGAACTGAAGTGTGCCCGTAGCTTTCTGTTTTGTTACAAGGCCAGAGACTCATCAGCCCTTCCTCATAATACATTGAAATCCTCTGCTCCGTTTGCAGTATTAGATAAAAAATAATACAGAATGCTAGGAATTATAAAGAAAGTAATGGAGACTAAAATATTTTTGTTTGCCACATTTAAAAAAGATAGAGAGGAATTAGTAAAGATACAGAAAAGGATGATAAAAATGATAGAAGGATACCCCTATGTGGAAATACTTAAAAGATTAGGGTTCTTCAGCTTGAAGAAGAGAAGGCTGAGGGGAGATATAATAAAGATCTATAAAAGGAGTGGATTTGAATGAATAAATGTGGACCGGTTGTTTACTCCCTCAGAAAGGGAATATGCAATGAAGCATCTAAGTAGTACGTTTAACACCAATCAGAGAAAATATTTTTCACTCAACACATAATTAAGCTCCGTTGCCTTGTTTTGTGTTTGATTTTAGAATTGTAAACTGCACTGGAACCTCACGGCAGAGAGCGCAGTATATCAAGCTTTTATATATACATAAAAGCTGTTTGTGTAGCTGGGTTTGAAAAAGCTTTGGACAAGTTCTTGGAGGAAAAGTCCATAAACCATGCCTGTGGTCCTTGCAGCAGCTATGCATGCTGTTTAGCAAACAATGGCCACAACTTCCAAGAGCAATGCTGTCTTTCAGTCTCTACTCTTGGGGATAAGTTAGGTTTCTTAAAACAGGGGCCAGTGTACACTTGGAGGACTTTGGCACTTAAACTCTACTCACTCCTCTTCCCTTTCTCCAAGTTGGAATTTGTGTTCTGAATCAAAAGGTTTACGCAAAGAGCTTTGGGGTCACTGATAATAATATAAAAAATACAAAACTGGCAGACAACAAAATAAAACTGTGTTACAAGCAATTGAATTCTGCTCTCTTTACTCCACCTTAGGTTATATGTAGTTGTATTCCTTTCCTCCTCTCTGTAAGCTGGAAGTTTGGTTCCATATTTGTTCCACTTTCTCCCAGTTTCCTTACGTCTGATGGTCACCCTAATGGGGAACTATTCCTCCTGCACTATCTGCTCTCACAGTGTACCTTGAGCCAGTGACTGCAGCAGTTGCAGGTCCCAAAACAGCACTGCAGATGCTCCTTGCTGTGGTGCTGTGGTGTCACTGGTTACTGAGGTGTTTTTTTCTGATTGTTCTCTCCTTCCCCTTTGTGTAGTTCTCTTCTTGAAGTAGACTGTTTTTTCCTTCTCCTTTTTATGGGTAGAACACTCTCGAGTCAGTGGGATGTACTGGCTGGCTTTGCACCGTAGACAACAGAATTTGGGTGTAGGTTTGAGCCCGAGACACCCTTCTACCCCTCTGCTCTCTCCTTCTGCAGTTACTGACCCTGTGGTTCCCTCCTGATGGTATGAGGGCTAAGGGATAGCCACAGTCACCTGGCCCCCTAAAGCAGACTGTTTCATCCTTCTTGATGAGCCAAAGACAGGATTCTGCCTTGGGGTGCGGTTTATATACCTGTATTAGCAGTTGCATACCAAGGGCAGGATGATGGGTGCAACCACCCCAAGTGCCAACCGGGAAGAGGTGCACCAACTGCTAGGCCCCACGAAGACAGAGCAGCAAACTAACTTACTTTAAAGTTGGCTTGCCACACTGTCTTCAATCATTAGGCCTGCCACTTTCATAAGACTTCAGCCAGGAGCAGCGGGCCCACAGAGGGGAGACAGTTCAGCAAGCCATCTTTAAGGTAAGTTAGTTTGACTCACTGTTTCTGTTGACAGAGAAGTGGGGGGTCATGCTGAGAGGATTGCGGCAGAGGGGCACCTGACCCAGGTGGCAGGGGGGCCAGGAATACCACTATATATTAGCTGAATATTTCCTCTCAGAGAAGTCGCTTTCCAGGATTATGTCACAGTTATAATTACCTGACCTTTTCTGGAAAGTTACCAAAGAGCTTATAGGTCAAATTGTAGCAATTTATTAGGACTGCTAGAGATCTCTGCCACTCAAAGTAGCAAAACCTAAGGGGTCTCTAAACCATTCTTAAGTTGGATTGGGAAAAAATCCTTTGCTTATCCCTTGGATAAGCAGCATGGAATCTGACCACCTTTTAGGACTATGACCTGGGCTGGCAACTGCTGGAAACAGGATACTAAGGGGCATGTTTACTAAAAGTTAATGCGCACTACTGAAAGTTAACAAGCATTAAGTACTACCATGATACATTCATTTCTATGGGCCATGACAGCACTTAATGCGTTTTGTATGGATTTTGTTTATGGTGATGTTTTATGTATGCTTTTATTGTAAACCGCCTAGGTAATTGGTGCGGTATATAAAAGTTTTAATATTTATGTATTTATTTATTTGTCATTTATTATCCTACAGTAAACATGCCCCTATGTTAGATAGACTTTTGGTCTGCCCCAATATGGCAAATCTTATAGTATGTTCTTATGATCCACCAACATAGCAGAATGATTTGATATTCCCCAACTAGCAAATCATATAGAAATATGTCAAACCAAACATCTCTATAATTCACTGACAGTAATATTCAATGAGAAAATGGGCTCTGGAATGAAATTTAAACCAGCAGGGAGCAATATTATATTCTCAGATGAAAAATACACTCCTTGTTAAAAAATGCAGATGCTTTATGAGCATATCAAAACTTTCCAATTGGCAAAATTAAAATTTACTAATTTACTAGCCTGTTATTTTCAGGTGTAGAAAGGCTGAGTGACAGGTACAATTTCAGCTTTGACTAAAAACATTAGGAACACAAAATGAAACCCTCGGTAAATAGCCTTGTTCAATCTACAGAAACAGGCACAATAGCAGGATTTACTCGGAAAAGTCATTGAAAAGAGCAATTATGGTGGTTAAAGAAATCCATTGAAAAGTTGTTTCTGACAGGGGTTGACATAAGCCTGAAAAAAGAAATGAAAAACAGATAACATGACATTTTATTTGGGAGGAGGGTTTGTTATAAATTATTTCCACCGTAATTCAACATGTCAACAAGGCATGACATCTCAGTTCAGTAAGTAGCAAGTCAAAGGAATTAGCACCCAATAGGAAACCTTTTGGTCTATAATTATAGCTAATATGGTCTAAAATGTTATCTGAATTTTAATCTAACAAAATGATGAAAGATTAATAAAGGACAAGTGCATCGCAGTCCTCTTCTGCAGTACATAAATGATTGCTTGTGACCTTGGAAGCAGACAACATTTGAATCAAAGTTACTTCAGAAGAAGGTTATTTAAGTGGCACATAAGTGCCGTAACACAAGATTTCTGTCTAAGTGGCTTTACAGAAGAGCAAAATACCATATAATAACGTAGATTTGGAAAACAGAGGCCCATTTACCAAAGGGCATTGAGCAGGCAACATGGGTTTTGGTGTGCGTTAAGTGCACCCTGAAGCCTTCGGTAACTGACAGCATGGAGCTGCTGATTTCCATGCTAACAGTGCATTACGTGGATAAAGGGGTGGAGCTTGAGGTGGTGAGCACTGCACTATTAGCACACAGGTATACACCGCATGCTACCTGCACTTCATGCAATTAGCACGGGGTTCACCTAACACCATCTCAGTAGGAGACGTACAATGCAACTACCGTAATAGTGAATGCTCCCGTGGTGCGTTAGATTACCCTTTTGTGTGGGAACAAGCTGCCCCTGTCCCCGGCAGTTAACATACAGCGGTTGCAACGACCGCACATTAGTTTTAGTGCTAGATGTGCATTAGTTGCTAAACTCTAGCGCACTTTAGTAAAGGGTCCCATAGACATAATTCAGCCATAATTACTCTACATTTTCAGAGGGTTCAGGTTCCTATGAAAGACCAAAACTACCCAGCCAGGAGATATGATTAGCAAGAAAAAATAATTTTCAAAAGGAATATAATCTTGTATCATCGTATTTTAATTTCATTCTGAAAAAAAAAATCCCATCTGGGCAGCAGCAGAATGGGATAGTGTTGACGGCGGAGGCTCATATTTTTGTGACAACGGCAACAACACCAAACTTAAACTGCGCGGAAGAAAGGCCCGGCAATCTATTTCTGTATCTTGCCATGAAAACCCAATGGATAGTTACAACAAAACAAATTGTGCTATGGTGCTGGAAGATGAGACCCCCAGGTCGGAAGGCACTCAACTAGCTACTGGGGAAGAGCTGAAGACTTTTCAGAGTAAAGCCAGCATTTATGATGTGGTTGGATCAAAGCCCTCGGGAAGTCTGACTGCTGATGTAGCTGTGCATGAAATGAGAGTCAGAAGCTGTAAAGATGTCTTACACATTGGAACATGGAACGTACAAAGCATGAACCAAGGGAAGTTGGAGGTGGTCAAGAATGAAATGGAACGTGTACAACTTGATCTGTTTGGTGTCAGCGAACTGAAATGGACTGGCATCGGGCACTTTGCATCAGATGATCACATGGTCTACTATGCTGGAAATGAAAGACAAAGAAGAAATGGTGTTGCATTTATAATAAAGAAGAAACTTGCAAGAACTGTAATGAAATACAATGCAGTCAGCGAACGCTTAATCTCTATTCGTCTATGAGAACTGCCTATCAACACAACTATAGTTCAAATATATGGCCCAACAACAGCTGCAGAAGAGAATGAAATTGAAGAGTTCTATGAACAAGTAAAAGCTGAAATTGACAGAACATGCAAACAGGATATCCTGTCAGTCATGGGTGACTGGAACGCAAAAGTTGGCAACAAAGAAGAAGGCAAAGTAGTTGGAAAATATGGACTTGGCAACAGAAATAAAGCTGGAGAAAGACTGATAGAATTCTGCAAGACCAATGATCTATTCATCTCAAACACCTTCTTCCAGCAACACAAGCGGCGACTGTACACATGGACTTCACCCAATGGATTGTATAAAAATCAAATTGACTACATCTGTGGAAGTCAACGATGGAAAAGCTCTATAACATCAACAAAGACAAAACCTGGAGCTGATTGTGGTACAGATCATCAACTACTAGTATGCAAACTCAAGCTAAAGTTGAAAAAGAGCAAACCACTCATGAATGCAGCAAAATATGACCTTGAGAATATACCACTGGAATTTAAAGACTGCCTACAAAATCGATTTGCTGCTTTAGATACAAATGACAGAGCTCCGGAAGAGTTATGGAATGACATCAAGAAGGTTGTGTTGGAAGAAAGCGAGAAGTCTCTACAAAAGGTGAAAAAGCAAAAACGGCCAAAATGGATGACGGAAGAAACTCTGAAAATTTCCCAGAAACGCAGAGAAGCTAAAGCCAGAGGAGAAAGAAAGACAATCGCAGAACTCAACAGAGATTTCCAACGTGCAGTAAGACAGGACAAGGAAAAGTTCTACAATGACACTTGCATGGAAATAGAAGCAGAAACTATTAGAGGAAGAACAAGATCGGCTTTCCTAAAGCTACGAGAGTTAAAGAAAAAGTTCCAGCCTCAAACTGGAATGTTACAAGATGCTCAAGGTTTTATGTTAAATGATGCTGAGAAGATCAAGAAAAGGTGGAAGGAATATACAGAGATTTTATATGATAAAGATCAAGTGGACCAACAGCCCTTTCAACCTGTACCTTATGATCGGGAACCATTGGTGATGAAAGAAGAAGTTGAAGCAGCATTGAAAGCCTTATCAAATAACAAAGCACCAGGCATCGATAGCATTCCTATAGAAGTATTGCAGCAATCTGATGCAGCTGTTACCATACTTACAAGGCTCTGCCAAGAAATATGGAAGACAACATCATGGCCAACTGACTGGAAAAGATCTGTGTTTATACCAATACTAAAGAAAGGTGATCCAACTGACTGTGGAAATTATTGAAAAATCGCTCTGATCCCACATGCCAGCAAGATTCTACTGAAGATTATTCAAAAGAGACTACAACCATACCTGGAACAAGAACTACCTGAAGTGCAAGCAGGTTTTAGGAAAGGGCGAGGAACGAGAGACATCATTGCAGATGTGAGATGGATCCTTGAAAAGACTAAAGAATACCAAAAGGATATCTATTTGTGCTTTATCGACTATAGCAAGGCTTTTGACAGTGTAAACCATGAGAAACTCTGGGCCACATTAAGAAGGATGGGTATATCAGAACATCTGATCGTTCTCTTGCGCAATCTGTACATTGATAAAGAAGCAACAGTTCGAACGGAACAAGGAGAAACAGAATGGTTTAAAATAAGCAAAGGTGTAAGACAAGGCTGCATACTTTCCCCCTACCTGTTTAATTTATATGCAGAACAAATCATCCACTCTCCACTACCTCTCGTCCCTCACCGGCTCTGCCCGTACTGTGGGTTTGGCCCTGCAGGGAGGGAGGGATGGTGTAGTCCCACTAGGTGCCTTGCAGAATTGGGCCCACTAAAGGGCATGTTTAAAAACTGTGCACCAGTAATGCACATGTGGATCTCACTACCAGTATGAGGCTTCTAGCTAACTGCAGGGGAGTGTGTACATCTGTCCCCCTGCAGTTCATGCAGGAAAGTTGAGCTTTAATGTTGCGAACGGACTGTGGGAGCAACTAATGCCACCCACTGAGGTGATGTTTGTCGCACCTGTGCTAGCTGTGCTAAGCGAGGTTGACATGGGTCACTATTGCCCGCGCTAGCTGCAACGCCCTGGGAATTCCCATGTCCTGCCCATTCCCTGCCCTGGCCCACACTACCAGGTTAGCGTGGGATTTTTAGTGCAGGGTTCTGTGTTATTTTTTAGCTCAGTACTGAAACTGCAAACCTAGCCCATACTATTCTGGTAAGGTGCTTTAGAAAACATGCCCTTAAAATTTTTACATCGCATTAACAAACAAAATGCACATCCCTACCAGCCAGTGTAGAAGCATCAGATGGATGGCGTCTTTAGTTTGATCCCATAAGAAGCTCAAATCAGGACATAATGTTAGAGAAAATAGGACTATGAAAGATATCCCCTTTATAGATCCATAGTGCCCTTCGTGTTTGCTTTTCAAAGAATTTCCCAGAGGTTTCTTAATATTTTTTTTTTAATTTTTAAATCTTGGTCTAAATCAGTAAACAGCTGTTTTCTATTATTTGGGGAAAATATATATTGGAATAAACAACATTTTAAGTATATAAGAACATAAGAACATAAAATATGCCATACTGGGTAAGACCAAGGTCCATCAAGCACAGTATCCTGTCTCCAATACTGGCCAATCTAGGTCATAAGTACCTAGTAGTTTCCCCAAAAGACACAGGTTCCTTAATGCTTGTATTGAGTCAAGCAGTGATATCCCGGGTCCCTCTTAATGATGGTTTATGGACCTTTCCTCCAGGAACTTGTCCAAACTTTTTTTTAAAGCCAGCTACTCTAACAGCTTTTACCACATCCTCCAGTAACAAATTCCAGAGTTTGATTACACGTTGAGTGAAAAAATATTTTCTCTTATTAGTCTTAAATAGGTTATCCTGTAGTTTCATTGCATGTCCCCTAGTCTTTTTATATTCTGATGACGTAAACAATCGATCTACATTTACCCGTTCCACTCCATTCATTAATTTATATACCTCTATCATATCTCCCCTCAGCTGTCTCTTTTCCAGGTCGAAGAGCCCTAAACCTTTTTAGCCTCTCTTCATAGGAGTATCCTTCCATACCATTTACTATTTTGGTGACTTTTATCTGTACCTTTTCTAATAAAGCTATATCCTTTTTAAGATACGGCGACCAGAATTGCACACAATATTCAAGGTGCAGTCGCACCATGGAAAGATACAGAGGCATTATAATATCCTTTGTTTTATTTTCCATTCCTTTCCTTATGATACCTAGCATTCAATTTGCTCTCTTGGCCACCGCTGCACAATGGGGGGAGGGTTTTAACATGTTATCCATGATGACGCCTAAATCTTTTTCCTGGGTGGTGGTTCCTAATGTGGAATCTTGCATCGTGTAACCAAAGTTTGGGTTGTTCTTTCTTAGGTGCATAATTTTGCACTTGTCTACATTAAATTTCATCTGTCTCTTTACATAGTAACATAGTATATGACGGCAGATAAAGACCAGCATGGTAAATCTAGTCTGCCCAGCAAGATGGCAAGAGTAGGTGCACCTGTCGCTCTGTGCAGGCCACCCCTCCCCATGTCTTTGTTTAGGGGTGAACCCACCACTGCATGTAGGACACCCCTATTTGTTGATACATTAGATGGTTCAGAAGTTATATGTTTCAGTTTATTTTGTTTTTATCCTGTTGCTGTAAAGGGATCCACTGTGTTTGTCCCATGCCATTTTGAATTCCATCACCATGTTTGCCCTCACCACTTCCATCGGGAGGGCATTCCAAGCATCTACCACCCTTTCAGTGAAAAAATATTTCCTGACATTGCCTTTCAATTTACCACCTTGAAGCTTCATGTTATGCCCTCTAGTTTTACAGCTGCCCCGTCTTTGGAAGAGGTTTGTTTGTTCATCATTACCCTTTAAGTATTTATAGGCCTGAATCATATCTCCCCTGTCCCTCCTCTCCTCCAAAGAGTACATATTTAGGTCTTCAAGTCTCTTCTGATACGGCTTCTGACATAGGCTCAAAATCATTTTGGTCGACTTCCTCTGAACAGTTTCCAGTATTTTTACATCTTTTGCAAGATATGGTCTCCAAAACTGAACACAGTATTCCAAGTGAGGCCTCACCAGTGACTTTACAGTGGCATAAGTACCTCTTCCTTTCTGCTGGTAATCCCTCTTTGTATGCAGCCCAACATCCTCCTGGCTTTTGCCACCGCCTTGTCACACTGTTTTGCCACCTTGAGATCATCAGAGATAATCACACCAAGGTTTTTCTCCTGAACCGTGCACACCAACCTCTCGCCCCTTATCGCATCCATTTCCCTTGGGTTTCTGCTACCCAAGTGCATGACACTGCATTTTTTCGAATTAAATCATAGTTGCCAAGCATTAGACCATTCTTCCAGCTTTTGTAGATCTTTCCTCATGTTAACCACTCCCTCGGGGGAGTCCACTCTGTTGCAAATTTTTGTGTCATCTGCAAAAAGACAGACTTTTCCATTCAGTCCTTCAGCAATATCACTCATAAATACAATGAACAGTGCCGGGCCCAGGACCGAACCCTGGGGCACCCCGCTAATCACCTTTCTTTCATCCGAGTGAGCAACATGTACCATAACCTTCTGTTGTCTGTCAGTCAACCAATTTCTAATCCAGTTTACCATCTTGGGACCCATCCCCAAGCTACTGAGTTTATTGACAAGCCTCCTATGAGGAACAGTATCAAAGGCTTTGCTGAAATCCAGGTAGATGACATCCATTGCATGCCCCTGATCTAGTTCTTTGGTCACCCAGTCAAAGAACTCAATCAGATTTGTTTGGCAAGACCGTCCTTCGGTAAAACCATGTTGCCTCAGATCTTGCAACCTGTTGGTTTTGAGAAAGTTCACTATTCGCTCTTTCAGGAGCGCCTCCATTACTTTTCCCGCCACCGAGGTAAGGCTCACAGGCAAGTAGTTTGACACTTCTTCCCTGTCGCCACTTTTGTGTAGAGGTACGACATCAGCCATTCTCCAGTCCTGAGGAACCTCTCCTGTTTCCAATGATCTGTTGAAGACATCCTTAAACGGTCCTGCAAGAACCTCTCTGAGCTCTTTCAGTATCCTGGGATGTATCCCATCTGGTCCCATGGCTTTGTCTACTTTCAGTTTAGCAAGTTTTTCTAACACCTCATCTTCTGTGAATGGTGTGGTATCTACTTCATTCCCATGGTCTATCTCCAGGATTTTCTTTAGTAAAAATAGAGCAGAAATATTTGTTTAGCAATTTTGCTTTTTCAATGTCACTTTCCATGAGTCCTTTCCCAGCACTTCTGAGTCCTGCAGTTCCAACTCTGATCTTCTTCCTTTCCCGAATATATCTGAATAATGTTTTCTCACCACCCTTAACATCTTTAGCCATCTTTTCCTCTGCCTTTGATTTTTCTTTCCTTATTTCTTTTTTTGACTCTTTGAGTTTGATCCTGTATTCATTTCTGTGTTCTTCTGTTTGCAAGCTTTTGAATTTTGTGAAAGCTGTGTTTTTTGCCTTTATTTGAGCAGCCACTTCTTTGGAAAACCAAATAGGTTTCCTTCTCCTCTTGTTTTTATTTACTTTTCTTACATATTTATCTGTTGCCCCTTTTATTGCCCCCTTTAGTTTAGCCCATTGCAATTCCACTTCCCTTATCTCCTTCCACCCCGTCATCTCCTCCTTTAGGTACTTGGCCATTTTATTGAAGTCAGTGTTTTTGAAGTTTAGGACTTTAAGCTTGCTATGATTGGCCTGTATCATGGCTTTTATCTCAAACCACACCGTGTGATGATCACTATTGCTCACAGGGGTACTCATGCAGACATTCGACACGCTATCACCACTGGTGAGCACTAAATCCAGCGTTGAGCTTTCCCTGGTTGGTTCCATCACCATTTGTCTAAGTAATGCATCTTGGAGAACATCCACAATTTTTTTGCTTCTTTACAGATATGCAGAAGGAGCAATCCAATCCACATCAGGTAGATTAAAGTCACCCAATATGATCACTTCCCCCTTTGTGGCTATCTTGGCAATATCTATAATCAATTTGTTATCTATCTCTTCAATTTGAGTCGGAGGTCTGTAGACTACAGCAGTAGGGATGACAGTGCCATCTCATCTTTCCAACGCAATCCAGAGTGCTTCTTCTTTTCCCCATGTCCCCTGCATTGCAGTAGCTTTAATATTGCTTTTGACATACAAGGCTACTCCTCCTCCTTTTCCATTTTCTCTGTCTCTTCTGAATAGATTATATCCAGCTATGGCTATATCCCAATCATGCGAGTCATTAAACCATGTTTCTGTAATGGCCACAATGTCCAAATCCATTTCCACCATTAGGGTTTCCAGGTCCGGAACTTTGTTGGCTAAACTTTGAGCATTTGTGCTCATTGCTTTCCAGCATTTACCTGGCTTGTGTGCATTTTGCATTGATTTTGTTCTGCCCACTTCTTCCCGCTTGTTTTGATGATGATACCCAGTCTTCCAATTTATCAAGATCCTCTTGCAATTTTCCACAATCCTATTGGATTTTAACAACTTTAAATAGTTTTGCGTCATCTGCAAATTTGATAACCTCACTTGTTATTCCCTTTTCCAGGTAATTTATGAATATGTCAAAAAGCAGTGGACCCAGCACAGATCCCTGGGGTACTCCACTATTCACCTTTTTCCATTGGGAAAATTGGCCATTTAGCCCTACCTTCTGCTTTCTATCTTCTATCTATGTAGCACCCAAAGTCCCCAGGGTGTGCATAACACTTGCGCATATAGCCTCCGGAGATCCTCATGACACACAGACACAAATATATGCACCCACATGCACACAGCCCCCACCTGACACTTCCTATGACACACACAGATGAAGCCCCTGAATGTTTCATCCTGTGAGTGAGAGAAGCACACCATTGTGTCATACTGTAAAGTATACACTTTTCAACTTGTTTCAGCTTCGCTGCAGGGCACCGAACACACTGACCTCATCCCCTTCCCTCTGGTGGCACACACCCTATCGTTAACAGTAATGAAGAAGGGGGCATCATTCTATAGGTTGCAAGGGGGGGAGGGCCCTGTCCAAAATCATAGGTATTCAGAGAACTGCTGCCTCAGTCACAAACAGGCCAGGCCAGGCCAGTCCTAGTTTTGTCCTACAATATGCATGTATTTGGAGTTATGACATCTCTACTGAACATATCCAACTCAGAGCTCAAAACCCATGCAATACAAAAGGAAAATCCAGAACCAGATCAGACCTGTGTTTGGTTGACCTAGGACGCAGTGGCAATTCTAATTATGACTAGCGGTACAGGCTTCCATTTAACATGAGGCAAAAGCTGCTCTTTAGAGTCACCGTTATAAAAATTGTTCCAATCACTTTGCAAAGAAAGAAATAAAACTTGTGAGCAAAACATTAAGTTATCAGCACAGAAAATGGGGCATCAGGAGACCAAATACTTACCCGGTTGCTCAACCGTTAAATGTGAAACTCCCATTTTAAAAGGGAGGCATACAATATTACAAAACCTTGAGAAAATCAATCTTTCAATATAAGGTACGCCGGGCCTCGGAGAAAAACTAACAGATAACACTGGCTTTACGGCCAATTCTGCTATGTTCTACTCCTGCATTGGAATCCCAGATGAGACTTGGCCGTTTTCGGTCAACTTACACACAATACAAGCCAGTGTTTTACTGAATTAAACGGGTCTCTATCCTTTTCATAAACCGCAGAAGACAAGAGGCTGCTAGGCGACAAAGATATGCAAAGGATGTAACTGGATGATTGCATCAGAAAGTCTCTTGATGATATTACACTTCTGAAGGCGCTAACAGTATGCAGGAAAAAGCAGGCACCCTGATTCTCCAAAGCTCTGTTGCAGCTGAAGCAGCAATGCTGTAGCATGGCGAGACGGTAGGAGTCTGGTGATGACCCCTTTCATCCTGAATGGAGAAGCTGCATTAGTAATTACAAGAAGATGATAAGGGTGTCTATGAAAGATTCTGGCCATTTATCAGCCAAAACCTCACAAGGTTTTTAGGAGGTGTTTAAGTTGACGTGGAAACTGTTGTCACCACTGTAGTTCAATCTATTTCAGTTTCTGAATGCGAGAGAGAAAGGTTCCAAAAATCCCTTCTTGAGATGGGATCATCCTGTGGTTCTGTCAGAATTCCATATGGTGACAGCAGAAATTATGTGATAGCCATTGATGATTGTGTGGCTAATACATTTGAAATGGAGCCAGTAAGTAGGGAAGACTAAGAGGCCCTTTTTTTTTAAGAGGCCCTTTTACCAAAGCTTTTACCACACGTTAACAACACTAAAGCATGTTAAGTGCCCTTAGCCCTTTTATTTCTGTGACTGTAATGGTACTTAACACACGTTAAGTTCATTAGCACTCGTTAAACTTTAGTAAAAGAGCCCCAAAGTTTAGGAAGACTGCTGTTGGCAGCGATTTACCTTGGTTACGAATACATTGGTGGAGAAATTGATTATTAAATTCTCTAGAGGTTCTATGCTGGTTCTGTGTCCAGCAATGCTGATGAAGAGTTTGCCCTTTCAGTTGGTTTTGTGACTAGATCTCTTTAGGAAGGGATTTTTTCTTTCCACTTTCTTTGCACCTAGTAACACTTATGCCTGTTTTGAAAGTTTGGGAGTTGGATAAGGAAGACTGCAGATGTTATTGCCCTATTCTGCGGTATCCCTGACCTGTAATACTGCCTGAAGCATTTGATCTCATTGATCACTGGCTTCACCAAGATCAATACGAAACTAGCAATGTGGTGGGGAGATCATGGCAAAAGAATGAAGATAAGTAGTAATTTTATCTTTCCTTGATGCAGAACATTTCAGATAGAATCAAGTTCTAAACACAATGTTATACCTGATATGGTGGCTGATTAATTTTGAGATATTCTAGGAAATGAAAGACATATAGGGGCTTGTTTACTAAATGCTAGGATGTGCTATCTGCTAGAGAACCCATGTTATTCCTATGGGCACGCTGGCAAATAGTGCACGGTAACGTTTAGTAAATATGGCCCATAATAAAGTAAAATGTGCAATATTGCTAGCTGACTGAGGGCTTGTATTACAAATATTGAAGGTCCTCCAAAAAGTACCTGGACTATAGAGCATTGCAGTATGGTAAGCACTGGATGCATTTGAATGTTATTTGGTGAACTTTTAAAACTGAACCAATTAGGAATTTCAGGAAGGGTACTTTGCCATTCAGTATCGTAAAGATTGGTTACATTTTGGCATCATGGAGGGGAGTTTGCAAGTTCCCCGCTTTCACTTGCCTTATTCAATGTAGGATCTTGATGCTTATTATTATTATTATTACTATTATGTGGACAATATTATAATAATAAATCCTTTCTAGGATTCAATATATTCAGCACTTTGTGCACCTAATAGAACTATACAAATGATAAATAATAGTAGTAGTAGTACTTCTCAATTCCCGGAAACTTGTTTTGGCTGTATAAAATCTTAGATGGATTTGAATTTATTCAAGATTAATCCTGGGAAAGCTCAGGGCTCCTTTTACTGAAGCCCGCTAAGGATTTGTCGTTAATGTGCCGATCTCGCACACGTTAACTGCAAAGCCTCTGTGTTAGCTGTAGGAGATCTGACCAGCATGCTCCCGGCATTTGACACATGAAGGGTTTGCCTAACATGCACTCCACTATGACGGGTTCACTTAGCAACTCCTGTAGAGGTGTCGTTAGCTGAACCCATGTTAGGAAGCACATTGCTGCCGAGTACATGGCAATTGCTCGGGCTCTCATGTTAATGTGCTTTCCATGCCCACATGCTGCCCATTCTCTGCCCCATCTCGCAATTGCTGATTAAAGTGCTTTTTGGATTTTCCTTTTGTATTGCATGGGTTTTGAGCTCTGAGTTGGATATGTTCAGTAGAGATGTCATAACTCCAAATACATGCATATTGTAGGACAAAACTAGGACTGGCCTGGCCTGGCCTGTTTGTGACTGAGGCAGCAGTTCTCTGAATACCTATGATTTTGGACAGGGCCCTCCCCCCCTTGCAACCTATAGAATGATGCCCCCTTCTTCATTACTGTTAACGATAGGGTGTGTGCCACCAGAGGGAAGGGGATGAGGTCAGTGTGTTCGGTGCCCTGCAGCGAAGCTGAAACAAGTTGAAAAGTGTATACTTTACAGTATGACACAATGGTGTGCTTCTCTCACTCACAGGATGAATCAGATACAAAACTATCATAAACCTATTTAAGATAAATCAGCACACATCAGCCAACAGCCTACACACCCTCATTCAACCAGACAACAGCACTCGTCCTAGAAGAAAACAAACACGCAACCGAGTCAGCACCCCAGGTGAATTCAAACACACACGCAAGGACACAACAGACAGAGCTCTCTCCATGGCTGCTCCAACTATATGGATCTAACTACCAGACGACTTGAGGACAACTACAGACCTCAAAGACTTTAGAAAACAGCTAAAAACCATGCTGTTCATAGAACACTATGGACACATCACATAACCTAAGAGAATGCATAACAGCACATATTGCTGCCTGTACAGATAATGTCTTACAGCACCACTGTATATAGCCCACACTGTACATAGCTCAAACCATTCTAGCACGCAACACACCACACCTTGTACATAGCTCACCCCAATCTAGCACACGATACAACACACACTCAACTAAATTGCACCCTCACTGCATGATTAACACACTCACTTTACCCGATTGTTTGCTGTGATACCACCTTGATTAATAAGATAAGGCGGTTTAAAAATACTGTTAAATAAATAAATAAAATAAATAAGGTGGCAGACACTATCGCAACTTTGTGTTCTAGACTGCTAGTTGCTGTGTGTTGAAACACATGCAAACTGCCTTAGCTTTAAGATTAGGCGGCATATAAGCCACTTAAATAAATAAATAAATAAATAAATAATGGGCTTTAGTAAACAGAGCCCTAAGTTGCTTTTGAGTTAGGAGGTCGGAGAAAACTTTGCCAACCAAATCACCTGTTTTGAAGAGTATTCTGATTTCTCTTTGTGTGACTTCCTATATCTTGGGCATTATAATGGAGTCATCCCTTTGGGGCAATTTCTCCAAAGAGGTTAGTTTTGACAATACCAAGACAGTCATGAACCTCATGTCTAAGTCAGGTTACGTGGAGTATGATCTCAGTCTCGCAAATTTGTTACTAATGCTCGGCGTAGTACTTGCATAGTGTCAAAGAAAGACATTTCCTGGAGTTTGTAAGATGTAACATGTATGGGTAACTTATCAAGGTGTGCTTGGAAATTCTTCTTAATCAAGTCTGCAGGGAAATAACTCGGTATCTTTCTGCCACATCCCTTCCTTAGAGGGCATGTTGCTTTGATAGTCTGAAAGAGTTTTAGTAGCTTTCAGATGTAGCATCTGATTTATGCTTTTCTTAGGGAAATGGCTTTAAACTTGTTGTACAACCCAATCTTGTCACATTTGGACTATAGCAATATCATACACGTAATACTCTCTAGATAGCTTCTTAGGCTCCAGGTTCTGCAGAATACTGCAGTGAAAAGGATTATGGATGGCTCATGATGGAAGCAGACCATGCCAATTTTAATCTAACTAACACTGGCTCCCAGTTTGAGCCCAGAAAATTGTTAAACTTATGATTCTAGTGTACAAAATATTGCTAGCCCAACTCCTACTTAGTGACGGAACCATGTGAGACTGCATGTACCATCTCAAGCCTTGTGCTCGGTGGATGAGGTATGCTTATGTTTACCTTCTTCCCAGTCATTTTGGTTCAAGGGCCCATATTCTAAGACAATTAGTAGAGTTGCACCACAGCAGTGGAATTATCTATCATCTGATCTTAGAGCAGTCCCATCATATTTGCTGTTTTGGAGAGGTTTGAAACTTGGTTGATCTACAATAATTTTGATTCTTAACGTATTTAAAGGGTTATTTTAGATGCCTTATTCATGTTTTATATGTGTATCTACTGACACATACTGTAAACATGCAAACTCCTTCCTCATTCAAATATCTATTTTAGAAAGATCCGAATGTACACATGTTCACCCTGATAATGTCCAAGTTGCACAGGGGTGTGTTGGCCGCATGGTCTGGGCAGGACCGAAGTTACACGTGCATCTCCTGTTTCACTGGATGCACAAGAAAGATAGAAATTGTCCATGTCTAGAGGTGCACCTGCTCCCTAGCGTATTTAGGCTTTCAAAAAGTGCTTTCACAAAATTCAGAAGATTGCAAACAGAGGAGCACAGAAAGGAATACAGGATAAAGCTAAAAGAGACAAAGAAAGAAATAACAATAGCAAAAGCAAAGGCAAAAGAAATGATAGCTAAAGATGTGAAACATGGAGACAAAACGTTTTTCAGATATATTCAGGAGAAGAAGATCAGAGGTTGAATTCGACTCAAAAGTGCCGAGGACGAATTCATGGAAAGTGACCTTGAAAAAGCAAGAATGTTAAACTTCTGTATTCACTAAAGAAAATCCTGGACAAGGACCACATATGACTGACAAATCTACAAATGGGAATGAAGTAGATGCCACATCATTTACAGAAGATGATGTTTTGAACAGCTTGCAAAACTGAAAGTGGACAAGGCCATGGGATCAGATGGGATACATCCCAGGATACTGAAAGAACTCAGAAAGGTTCTTGCAGGGCCTTTAAAGGATGTTTTTATGCTGATGACTCTCAAATCTACCTCTCTACGTCTGTTATCTCTCCTGAAATTCAAGCTAAGATCTCGGCCTGCCTCTCTAACATTGCTTCCTGGATGTCCTATCGCTGCTTGAAGCTGAACATGGCCAAAACTGAATTCCTTGTCTTTCCCCCAATGCCTCCCCTCCTCCTTCCACTTTCTCAATCTCTGTGGATAACTCTGTTATCCTTCTTGTCTCTTCGGCACGGAACCTTGGTGTTATCTTTTACTCATCTCTCTCCTTTTCTTTACATATCCAAAACATTGCTAAAACATGCCGTTTCTTTCTTTACAATATCTCCAAAATCCGCCCTTTTCTCTTTGATAACACTACTAAACTGATTGTCCACTCTTTAATCACCTCCCGCCTTGATTACTGTAACCTTCTCCTTGCTGGCCTCCCTGCTAACCACCTCTTTCCTCTCCAGTCTATTCAACATTCTGCAGCTCGTCTGATTTTCTGTCAGTCTCGTTTTTCACACGTTACTCCTCTTCTCATGTCACTTCACTGGCTCCCCATCCGCTTCCGTATCCAGTTCAAACTCCTCCTTCTAACCTATAAATGTATTCATTCTTCTGCCCCTCATTACCTTCTGTCCCTCATCTCTACCTACACCCCCTCTCGCCTACTCCGCTCATCTAATTGTCTTCGTTTATCTATGCCTTTTACTCGTACTGCTAATTCTAGACTTCGCTCCTTTCACTGGCTGCACCGTTTTCCTGGCATTCTCTACCTGTCTCTGTCCGCCAAGCCTCCTCCCTGGCCATCTTCAAATCCAAATTGAAATCCCATTTCTTCACTATTGCTTTTTGTTCCTAACTCGTCCTTTCTTGTTCTCTCCATAAACATTTATTCTTGTCTTGTTAATTGTTATTTGTATTATCTAATTTATTTTACATTTTGTCTTGACTAGATTGTGAGCTCTAACGGGCAGGGACTGTCTCTTTTTATGTTTGTACAGCACTTCGTATGTTGCAGCGCTTTATAAATGCTTAGTAATAATAATAATAATGTTTTTACTAGATCCTTAGAGATGGGTGAGGTTCCGCAGGACTGGAGAAGAGCTGATATGGTACCCTATTCACAAAAATGGTAATAGGGAAGAGGTGACAAACTATAGGCCAGTAAGCCTTATCTCGGTAGCAGAAAAAGTAATGGAGGCACTCCTGAGAGAGAGAATAGTGGACTTTCTAGAAACCAATAGGTTGCATGATCCTAGGCAAAATGGTATTACCAAAGGACGATCATGCCAAACAAATTTGATTGAATTCTTTGACTGGGTGACTAGAGAACTGGATCAAGGGCATGCGATGGATGTGATCTACCTAGATTTCAGCAAAGCCTTTGATACTGTTCCTAATAAGAGGCTTATCAATAAACTGAGCAGCCTGGGGATGGATCCCAAGGTGGTGAACTGGATCAGAAATTGGCTGACTGCCAGATGACAGAAGGTGGTGAACTACTACTACTGCTACTACTACTACTGCTATCCCACTCTCAGTTGGTGTACCCCAAGGATCTGTCTTGGGTCCACTTATTTTCTCTCTCTATGCAGAGTCCCTTGGTGCACTCATCTCTTCCCATGGCTTTCAGTAGCATCTTTATGCTGATGACTCCCAGATTTACCTCTCTACACCTGGAATCTCTACAGCAATCCAGGCCAGGATCTCTGCCTGCCTTTCTGACATTGCTGCTTGGATGTCTCACTGCTGCTTGAAATTGAACATGGTCATAACTGAGCTTCTTATTTTTCCCCCTAAACTCTCCTCCCCCTTCATCCTTTCTCAATCTCTGTGGATAACTCTCTACTTCTCCCTGTCTCCCTAGCTTGAAACCTTGGGGTTGTCTTTGACTCCTCTCTCTTTCCTTCTCCACACACATACAACTTATATCTAAAACTTGTCATTTTTTTCTCTATAATATCAACAAAATTTGCCCATTCCTTTCTGAACATGCTACTAAGACACTTATCCATGCCTTAGTCACTTCCCATCTAGACTATTGTAAACTACTCCTTGCTGGTCTCCCTCTGAATCATCTCTCTCCCCTTTAATCTGTTCAACACTGCTGCATGGCTAATCTTCTGCCTGCCTCATCAAGCTCATATTACGTCTCTTCTCAAATCACTTCACTGGCACCCTATCCATTTCCGCATCCAGTTCAAAGTTCTTCTACTGATCTATAAGTACATTCACTCTGCAGCTCCTCACTACCTTTGCTCTTATCTCTCCCTACACCCCTCTCAGGAACTCCGCTCTTCTGGCAATTTGCTTCTATCTGTGCCATTCTCTTCTATTGCTAACTCCAGACTTCGCTCCTTTTACCTTGCTGCTCCTTATACTTGGAACAAACTACCTGAGTCTGTACGTCAGACACCTTCTCCGACCCTTTTCAAATCCAGCCTGAAAACTCGCCACTTCACTGCTGCTTTCGTTTCTTGACTCAACTGATCTCCTTTATGTTTCCTTACCATTCCTTCTAGATGTATCTTGTGTCTACAGCTACTGTGTTGTCGGTCTTGACTAAACTGCAGGCTCTGATGAGCAGGGACCATCCTTTACATGTGTCTCTGCAGTGCTGCGTATGTCTTGTAGTGCTATACAAATGTTCAGTAGTAGCTATAGTAGTAGTGGCCGTAAACAGAATTCACTCAGAATAAAGGAAGGTGTGTAGTAGTGTTCCCAGGGATTGGTCCTGGGACCTGTACAGTTCAATGTATTTGTGATTGATATTGCTGAAGGATTAAAGGGAAAAGTCTTCCTTTTTACAGATGGCACCAAACTTTGCAACAGAGTGGACTCCTCTGAGGGAGTGAATAACATGAGGAAAGATCTACAAAAGCTGGAAGAATGGTCTAATGCTTGGCAGTTAAGATTTATTGCAAAGAAGTGCAGAGCCATGCACTTGGGATCAGAGTCGGCCCATCCACTAGGTGGGCTAGGTGGCTGCCTAGGACAGCAGATCTCTGTGGGTGGTAGTCCTTGTGCTTCAGCACACATGGCCTGCTGCCCCCCCCCCCCCTGCATGCTGAGCAGTGTCACCCTCCCTCCCTGTGCTGGGCCACGCTGCCATCCCTACTGCTGCTGATTCCAGCTCGGGGGGGGGGGGGAGGGGCAATTAGGCTCAGTGCAGGCCATGTGCTTCAGCACAGATGGTCTGCCACTTCTGAACTTCTGATGTCATGTCGGAGGGGTCAGAAGTGGCACGTCATGTGTGCTGAAGCACAAGATCTGCCGCCAAGCCGAGCCGTGCCCCCTTCAACCCTGCCGCTGGAATAGCAGTAGCCCAGCTTAGCACGGAGGGGGGGGCGCATGGCTCGGCATGTGGGGGGGCGGCATGGCTCGGGGGGGGGGGGGTGCGGCATGGCCAGGGCTTCTGCCAAGGGTGGCAGAAACCCTTGGGCCAGCACTACTTGGGATGCAGAAATCCAAGGGATTTGTATGCGATATGGGGCGAGAGGTTGGTGTGCATGGACGAGGAGAAGGACCTAGAAGTGATTGTTTCTGAGGATCTCAAGATGGCAAAAAAATGTGACAAGGCCAGAAGGATGCTGGGTTGCATACAGAGAGGTATAAACAGCAGAAAGTCATTGGTGAGACCTCACAATTCAGAGGAAGATGATCAAAATGATTCAGAGCCTGTGCCAGAAGACATATGAGAAGAGACCTGAAGACCTAAAGAGTGGAGGGACAGGTGAGATATGATACAGATGTTTAAATACTTAAAGGATATTAATGAACAAACAAACCTTTTTCAAAGAAGGGGAAGTTGTAAAACTAGAGGACATAAAATGAAGCTGCAGGGAGGTAAACTTAAAAGCAACATCAGGAAATACTTTTTTACTGAAAGGGTGGTGGATGCTTGGAATGCCTTCCTGATGGAGGTGGTGGGGGCAAATACGGTGACGGAATTAAAAATGGCATGGGACAGACACAGTGGATCCCTTTATAGCAAGAGGATAAAATCAAAGGAAACTTATACCTTATACTATTTCTTAAACCTCAACAAATAGAGAAGGGTGATGTGCATGAAATGGCAGGTACAACCTTACACAAAGGTTTAGAGGGGGGCAGGGCCGGATTTACCTATACGCCATGTACGCCATGGCGTAGGGCCCACAGCCGGCAGGGGCCCACAAAAAAAGAACCAGGTAATTTTTTTTTAACTCAATTAAAAAAAAAAACCTGGTGGCTGCGGCCGGGGGGCCCCCCCGGCGGCCGGGTGGGCCCCGCCTACACGGTGATGCGGTGCGGTGGGGTGGGTGGGGGGCGGGCCGGGTCGGGGCGGGTCTCTCCCTCCCTCCTTCCCTCCCTGCAGGCTGCGAGAGACGCGAAGATAGAGCGTCTCCTCGCGTCTGTGTTAAGCCCGCAGGGGCTGATGGGGATTTCCCATCAGCCCCTGCCGGCTTAACACAGACGCGAGGAGACGCTCTATCTTCGCGTCTCTCGCAGCCTGCAGGGAGGGAAGGAGGGAGGGAGAGACCCGACAGGACCCGACCCCGACCGCACCGCACCGCACCGCTTCAGCTTGTAGACGGGCCCCCGCGGCAGCCGAGGGGGCCCGCGGCGGCAGCCACCAGGTTTTTTTTAAATTACATTTTTTCTTTAGGCCGGGGGGGGGGGGGGGTAGGACTGGTAATGGGCTATGGGGGGGTAGGACTGGTAATGGGCTATTGGGGGGGCTGGGGCTGGAAAATGGTACTTGGGGGGGTAGGGCTGGTAATGGGCTATTATTGGGGGGCTGGGGCTGGAAATGGGCGGGGCTGGGCTGGGCTGGGCTGGGCTGGGGGGGGTTAAGGCTAGAGGTGGGCTTGATGGGGTTAGGACTGGTAATGGACTGTGGGCTGTTGGGGGGGGCTTAGAACTGGCAATGGGCTTTAGGGGGGGGGGGGTGGGTTTAAGACTGGTAATGGGCTGTGGGCTGATGGGGCTGTCCTGGTAATGGGCTATGGGGGGGGCTAGGACTGGAAATGGGCTGGGGGGTTAAGACTGGAGGTGGGCTGATGGGGTTAGGACTGGTAATGGGCTGTTGGGGGGGTTAGAACTGGTAGGGGCTTTTGGGGGGGTTAAGACTGGTAATGGGCGTGTGGGCTGATGGGGGTTGTTCTGGTAAATGGTCTATGGGGGGCTAGGTACTGGAAATGGGCTGGGGGGGTTTAAAACTGGAGGTGGGATGATGGGATTAGGACTGGTAATGGGCTGATGGGGGGGGGGGGTAGGGACTGGCAATGGGCTATGGGGGCTGACTGGAAATGGGTTGATGGGGTTTAGGACTGGAAGTGGGCTGATGGGGTGTTAGGACTGGTAATGGGTTTATAGGGGGGGGCTTAAACTGAAAATGGGTGATGGGGGGTTAAGGACTGAAAATGGGGTGATGGGGGGTTAAGGACTGTAAGTTGGGGTGATGGGGGCTAGGACTGGTATTGGGTTTGGGGGGTTGCTAGGACTGGAAAATGGGCTGATGGATGGCTAGGACTGGAAATGGGCTGATGCAGGGGACTAGAAGGGAATGGATGCTGGGTTTGAGGCTGGAACTAGAAGGGAGCTGATTGTTGGGGGAGGATTAGAATGGGATGGGGCTGGAAGAGTAAAATGGAGAAGGGAAAAATATTTTGTGTGGGAGGGATAAAAAATCTACAATTGGCCGGGTATTGGGGAGAGTAAGTGGGGATTGAGGATGGAGGGGTAAAATTTGAGTGGATGAAATAGGAATGAGGAAGAGCAAAAAGGAGAAAGATTAGTATGTTAAAGCAGATGTAGAGAGAGAATGGAAAAAAAATCTAGAAGAGAGAAGAAAAGGCCAAATGGACAGCAGACGATGGAGAGTTTAGCAGAAGACACGAAGAAGAACCAAGAAACCAGAATAAAGTGGCTGGAGCATTGCAGCTGAAAAAAATGCACAAAAGGTAGAAAAATATCTCTTTATTTTGAATTATTAATTGGAATATGTCAGCTCTGTAAATGTGCATCATTAACATCTGCGCTTTGTTTAGTACAAGAGCAAATTAATGTATAGTTTTATATCTACAGTGTTGTACATTCCAAGTTTGGCTTTTGGGATTCCCAGTTTAATTATTGTCTTCCTATTTCTAAATTGTGATTACTTGTTTGGTGATGGTCTATTTTCTGCATGTGTAACTGAGCTGAGGTGTTCTGTTTATCTAATTTCCTATTTGACATTGCCACTTGTTCTCTTTCCCCAGTAGGTCATGTATTGTTGTTCTCTGAAATGTATTGGTTTAATATTTGCAGTGTTGCCTTTTGATTGGTAGAGTATGGTGCTTTTGTGAGTCCTGGTAGTGCTTTAGGATACGGCGGGGTTTACTATGGGCAGTGTTTGTAGTAGTTCCTAATGTGTCTGGCAGTTGGCACTGGATTATAGTAATGTAGAAATCTTTTAGTCTTTCTTTATCCATACACTCATTAAGAGGCACCGTTTTACTAAAGTTAGTATATGGTAAACATTATGCAAATATTTATGCAAATGAGGCCCCTTATGCAAATGAGGTCCGCACCCCCCTTGGGCCGCCCCTGCTGGGGGCCCACAATTTTTGTTGGCGTAGGGCCTCACTCAAGGTAAATCCGGCCCTGGAGGGGGGTGATCTTCACCTACTCTAGCCACCTTACTGATGGACCATACTAGTCTGTATCTGCTATCATATACTGTGTTACTATGTTACTCTGCTCATTTTGGTGAGCCATTTATAGGAGAGCCTCCTTAATCCCCCAATGTCTATTTCCTCCTACACATTTTAACTGAGAAGACACTCAATTCTTTGGACGTGATTAAGGGTGGCTGGATGTCTTGGTTTGCAAAATGGCAGGGTACATGTTTAAGTGTCGGCATTTGCATGTACGCGTTCTGAGATGCTGGCGCCTATGTGTGTAAGTTGCTGCAGTTCCCGTGCTAATGTTTCCACGTGTACATTTGTAAAATAGAATCTTCCACTGCTTGTGGGTGCATTCCTATGCTTCCTTCTCTGATTGAAAACACATCCACAGTGAGGGGCGGAGATATATCAATTTTATATTGGACTTATACACGTTCACCGTTTGCTCTAAACATGGCATAGATTTGTAGACTTTTTCACTTCAGTGTCACTGCAACCACAAAAACAGCCTTTCTAAATTGTGCCTTTAAACATCCTGCAGTTACCGTATATTTTTATGTATGGAAATAGGGTCAGTACCATGTTTATATGGCTCTGTCTTGTTTGTGATCCAAGTGGAATAGAAATTATTTCAAATTAAATTGAAATAAAATGCAGAACTATTTGGACCAGTGTTAAGGCTAAATGGCCCTGTTTTGTCCTGAAATGTAAATTTTACTGCTGGAAGTGTTGACAATGCAGTAGTAAGATAATAATCACGGTCAACTCATAGGCTGTTTGAAAAGAGCTAATTCTAATGGTGAATCTATTAAAAGCCTATTTCTCGTTGATCTCCAACCAAACAGAAAACTATTGAACTATTCTCTCTTGGATGATTTTGGAAGACAACCCTCAAAGTTTATTAAAAAAAAAAAAATCTCATTAAGGTAAACTTCAAGAACAATGCAACCAAAGTTGCTCTTTCTTTTCCTCACTGATAAATTTGAAGAGCAAAAAACATAGTTGGGATACATTATTTAATTCTCCCTGTACTGCATGAGGAGATTGGCCACCCTTACATTCATCTTCAAATTGTTAGAAGCACATGAATATTCTTTCCTCTATAGTTCAGGAGGTAAAACAATGCTGTCAGTTTTCCCTTGAAAATGCAGCCCTATTTCAGTGTTAAAGGCTTTAAGTGCTATATCGATGCGGACACAAAACCTGTAGACCCATTGCTAACATTTGTAAAAGAGAATTATTGGTAAAAGTTGAAAGCAGAGGGGAAGGACAATATCTACGAGATTAGTATTCTGTTAACAGCAAGAAGTCATTAAAGTTGGTTTAATACCTTAAATTTTAATTTAGTCCAAGGTTACAATTTGTCCACATCAGTTTTCTCCTGACATTACAACCAACACGTGGGTTCAGTTTCTTCAGTTTCCATTTATTGCTATGGTTAGGGCTTCTGATTTTAGGTTTTAACCAATAAGCAGGAATACAACACCCTAATGCATACAAATCAAAATACGTGTTTATTGGGTAAAGACAGAAAAATGCCATTTCCACTAGTATTCTCTCACCCCATCAGAAAAAGAACCAAACAATACTGATTATCACAGATTTTGTGCTCTCAAAACCCCCCCAAATTAGCTGGAAAATAAACACTTAAATCTACAATTTAGAAAAACTTAGGAATAGAAGCCTAGCTAGGACTAAACAGTCAAAGAAATGTTAATCCAGCAGACACTTTGGTTAAACTGCAAAACTTCACTCTCAGGGGTCCTAACAATTTCTACACCGATATGGCAGAATGTCTCAGATTTTGCCAGCCTGGCTCCAGCCTCAGCTCTTGAGGGTGAGGTGGGAACTTTAGCATCACACAGACCTCTAAACCATGCCCTAGCTGTCTCAAGTACTCTCTTGCATGAACAGCAGCATCTCTGTGATCCTGAGGAAGACGGTCACCTCTAATTCTCCTGCTTCTCCTTCCCTCTAAAGTCCAATTTCAGCTACTTAGGTAGGATGAGGCTTTAGAATCCAGGCTCCCCCCCTTCCCCCCACCCACTAGACTCCATCCCAGGAAAGATACAGATTTTTGGAAAAGATTTGCCCTCTCAGCTGCTTAGCTTCGCTCCCTAGAGCTACCTTCATAGTACTGTTTGCCTTGTTCACTCTTTCTTCCTCTGGAGCTATTTGTTTTCTCTTTCTGCGAGGCGCCCAAACTCTGTCGCAACAGATTGAAGAGAAAGAAAGACAGAGTGAATACATAATAGTAGCTCATGATTTGTTCCCAGCAATGCAAATACAAAATCACTTCTCTATACATCTACTAAGGCATGTTTTGGCTATGGCTGCATTGAAATGTTAACATGCTTGCCAAATTAAACATGTAGGGCCCGATATTCAGCGGCGGTGGCTAGCGCGAGTATAGCTCCTAGCCATCGCAGCTGAAGAATTAACCCAGATATTCAATGCCAGGACCATATCCGGCCACCGTCACTGAATATCTGGGTTTGCCGCAACAAATACAACTGGCAGAAGCAACAAGCAAAACTACAGGTACAGGTACAGGTAGTCAACTCCTTCTCCTTAATCAAAATGATTAAAGGTAGATCAATTCTTTCTCCTTTCAGTTTGATGTGTTCCCACACTCCATTCAGTTTCTCTTTATCTTAAGCTGAATAATTACTCCACTCTTTATCACTCCTGCACTCTTTGTTAAGTAACTTGGTTTCTGCCCACTTATGCACATTGTTATCTAGTCTGGCTTTCCCTCTCGCCTTTTTATAGTGCTTTTCACAGTGTGCCTGAATATGTACTGTATGGGAGGCAGTCACAGTTCCCTGAAGCTGTGCTGGATGTCACACTTGATCTGGCGCCACTGGTGTACAATGATTACTTGGGTTCCTTCTCTCCTTGATAGCCGGTGGCTTCCGCACATACAGATCCCCAAAACGGTTCTGCAGGGCTCTTGGCTCTGATGAACTGGAAGGCTTAGTTGCTGGTACAGTTCTTGGAACTTCTTTCACAAGCTAAACTACTTTCCTTCTGAGACAGTGAAGCTCTGATACAGGCATTAACCCTCTGCTCTCGCTTCCTAGGCTGCTTCTGTAAGCCCATTGTTCACTCTAGATCAGTGGTTCCCAAACTTGGGGTCAGGATGCCAAATGCGGTCACATCATCAGTGGGTGGGGTCAGGAAATGTGGCCATTTCCCCTTCTCTGGATTTTCAACGTGATCTATGACAAGTAGTGGAAGTCACCAGTCAGCATGTGGTGTATGAGCCAGTGAACATCCATAGGCCCTTGGCTCTCTCTCCCCCTTCCCGTCTGGGTAAGTTTCATGTTACCCTGGAAACCCAAGCAGAGTAATGGGGCTTGTAAGTACACACTGGCACAGGGGACCCTGTACTCACTGCTGTTGCCTCTACTGTTGCTGCTGCCTTTCTGCTTTAGATGAGTGCAGGAAAGGGAAGGAGGCTGGAGAGCTGCTATTTTGATTTCACCATCATTTGGGGCATGTGAATTTTTAGTTGGTAAAATGAGGTCATACGGGATAAAAGTTTGAAAAGCACTGTGCTAGATGTTATGAGTGGTTGGGTGCCAAAGACTACTGCCTCCTAAGGGCAGATGCCTTACTCTTGCATGGTGCAGGGGCTGTGTGCCAAAGACAGAGTTCTGTCTTCGAGAGTGGTTTATATATGACATGAGATTTCGCTCCCAGAGGAGTCCCCTTCCAATATGAATTGACTGGCAGCAAGAACCTCATCTATTCTGGAGAATGTCAGGTTTTTCTCTATCCTTCCTTGCAATATTTAGTAGGGACGCTGGATGGCACTGCTGCTCTCGCAGCAACATCCAAGTCTTAGCTGTTATGAACTCTGAATAAAACCAGTTTTTGAGCAGTTTAATTTTTAGATTAGTTTAGTTGGTCATTTAATATACCACTTTTTAGTCTTTGTTAATGATGAAACAAAGCAGTTTACATGTTACAAAACTAAGTGGGCGGAAGAAAAGAAAAGGAAAAGTGCAGACTGGATGGGCCATTTTGGTATTTATCCAGCATAATTTACTATATTACTGTCTTACATCTTATTATAAAATCATTTTACATCTCATGAAATTTGACAACAACAGTGCAATCAGCTCATACACTTCTTTTGGCTTGACACTGGTTTTTATAGAGCAAATCAGCAAATTATTAAGATAACACTTCCATTTTTATTTGTCCTTTCTCTTAGAGATTTCCTCCTATTTGAATGACAACCCTGACATGCACCTTTGACACAAACCATGTTGTAGTGTGTGTATTTTAGTAAGCATAGCTCAGCTTGCATTAATGGAGTTTGTGTACGCTATATGTTGCTGCAGTCCATGATATGCGTATGGGTGTGGCAGCAGACAAGGCACGGTAATGCATAATGCCCATTAGCAAGTGCTAAGTGTTCGCAAACACTCCTAAATGCACTATTGCAAACTTGAGCACTTCGGGGACAATTTCATAGCAGGATGTCCATATGAAGTGCCCAAAAATGTATTTATTTTACACATATGTGCTGAATAAACTACTTCTCTAGGAATAAAAACCTAATAGTTCACAAATTCTGTTGCAGAAATTCATCCCTGCCCTGAAGGTCTAAAGTATGCTTGTACTCTGTTCATATATATTTTATAAAATGTGCAAGTCATCTCAATTCCACCTCAGCTCCACCCAAATTCATCCCTGGGAGCATCTATGCACAGATCATGTAAAAGTCAGCATGCTTTTGTCAGCACATGTTTGTAAACGTGTATACTCCGCCTCTCCTCCGAGGAAATATATAATAATCATTTTTCAGGGGTAAAACATGTTTGACAAGCAGAGAAAACTTTATAAAATTACCCTTGTAACATCTAAAATCCTTGGAAAAAATAGTGGGGCTGATAGATAGTCAGCCTGGCCAGCACAGAAAGTTAAGTGTTGGCAGTGGGGGGTTTTTCTCCGCTTTATTTTTTTATTTAACAGATTTTACATACACCTTATCCTTCAATCAAAGTGGTTTACAGAGCTACGTGAGTAGTTTACATAGAAACCCATATATGATATGAATGACCTTACATCTGTGATAACCTACATATATCAATAACATCATATATACAGTATGTTCAAGGGGGTTAGAGCTAGAGTGGTTTGTGAGGAATGGGTTAGAGTAGTGACACCCATGACCTTACATCTGTTATAACTTGTGTATATACCTGAATGTAACTCACCTTAAACTTCTGAGAAAGGCATGAGCTAAATCCAATTTCTTTTTAAACACATAAAATGGCATTTTACAAATGACATCCAAGTGCAATCGGAGATATCCAAACCAGAAAGTCTGGAAAAAAGCAGGTATGTCCAAGTTCAGGCACGATTTCGCAGACATGGATATGTACGATGTGGACGACTGCAGGGCATTTACATAGACATCCCCAGAATAGAATAGCAGATTGTGGATGTCTAGGAATAGCCTAATGCAAGGATCTCTAACTCCAGCCCCGGAGGACCGCAAATCAGTCCGATTTTCAGGATATCTATAAGGAATATGCATGAGATAAATTTGAATACAATGGAGCAGTGCATACAGATATATCTCATGCATATTCATTAGGAACATCCTGAAAATCTGACTGGTTTGTGGCCCTCCAGGACTGGAATTGGAGACTCCTGGCCTAATGGTTAGCATAGTGGGCTAGGACCAGGAATGCCAGGATTCAAATCATGTGTGTAGTTTGGGGGGGGGGGGGGCAAGAGGGGACACTTCCCTCCCAAATGAGCCGGCCTACCTGGTCTGATCTGTAGAAGGAGAAGAGGTGGCACTTGCAGAAGGGCAGATACATCAGCAATAGAAAGTCAATCTGGGTTGCTTCCTGCTTCCTGTTTGTTCCTTCCTCACACTGTAGGTGAGGTTGGGCTGTGCCACATCATGCCGCTGCATCTTTTTTTGTAGACTCCTGTTACTTCAGACCTGCTGTCGCTGCTGCTGCTACTTTGAGGGGTGCCTGTTCCTCCCTTAGTCATGGTTGCTGCTCGAGGCCCGCCTCTGCCTGAGTTGCCTGCCTCAGTTTCCTTCAATCTCCGCTCATTATGCCGCCAGCCCTCACTCCTGATCATGCCACCAGACTGCTCCTGCAATTCCCCCTTCACCACCAATCATGCTGCCACGCTGTTCATGCCCTCATCCCCTCCCTCCACTGATCATGCTCCAGTCCACTCCTGCTTTCTGTGTCCCCCATCCTTTGCCCCAACGATCATTACAAACTAATGGGAAGAATGGGAGGTCTGAGGTAGTTCCTTCTGATCTTCCTGCCAGTTCTTATCAGGCAGAGTAGAAACATTCTGAAAAGGGGGCTGAAGGGAATTAGCAGAGATGAAATCAGCTTGGGAGGGTGAGAGACTGAGCATGAGTTTAAGGAAAATGAGCCAGAGAGTGTGTGTGTGTGTGCTGGAACTGCAGGAGTTTGGAGGAGAAAAAGAGTTTGTGGTGATGGCTGAGAATCAATCTGGGGAGGTTCCCCTGGGGATAAGAGAGGGAATGAGCCTTAAAGGGATAAGAATGAGGGGATAATTGGAGGGGAAAGGGAGAATGCAAGAGAGGTTGAGTCTGGAGAAGTGTGTGAGAAAGGAGGAGAGTTTAGAGGAGAGACTCCACCTAGGATTTTTCAGAGAGGTGGTGAGCTTGTGGTATGAGAGTGAGAGCAGGGATAAGCTTGAAGGGAGGGAATGGGAAGAGACAGAAAGAAGGAGAATATGAGAGAGAAGGAATGGAAAAGAAGAAGGAGGAATGATGGGGAGAAGGGTGAGGAGAGAAAGGAGAGTGAAGGGAAGAGGTGAATATCACACACTGCAACCCAGTGACACTGCAATAACACATTCGACTACACACATACAACCTTCCAACCAAATCTACACACACAGTCACACACATTCATACCCACCCTACCCACCCACTCATATACCTGCACAAAAGACTCCGAACTGCACACTTGTAAATGTCCCTGTCCCTCACATACTCAAAACGGAGTGGCCTAGTGGTTGGGGCAAGGTACTTCAGGCCAGAAGGTCGGAGGTTCAAATCCCACTAGAGGACAGCAACCTTGGGCCAGAAGGACTGGGGTTTCCAGTCCCACAGGTGCTCCTTGTGGTCTTGGGCAAGCCACTTAACCCTCCATTGCCCATGTTCCCTGTAAAATAGTTATCTCCAAGTTATAATGCCCTGTTCAGTGTAATTTCAGTTTGTTCAATGTAAACCGCACTGATGCAGAATAGCGCAGTATATAAGAGAATGTAAATAAAACACCTGCACCCAGTCATTCAGTACCCACACAATATAATCCCTTGGGCACACACACACACCCCAATTCATTCAGTCACACATCCCCCTTTCAGTCACTCATGCACTTGTACACACAGACCCAGGGCTGTCACGACTCTATGTGCAAACTGTATACTCGCACAAGGCAGCAATCATGGGAGGGCTGCACAGTTGAAACGGGGAGCTGTCTGGGCCCAGCTGTAGAATGAATGGTGGCAAGCAATCGACAGCAGAGAGGCAGAACAAAAAGAGGCTTTAGGGCTTTGGAACCCATGTGCATGCAGCATGGTTGATGTGTCATTGTCCCTCAGTAACAGGAAGTTGCATTAGAGGAGGCAGGGATGTGTCAAACATGTAGTGTGCACATGGACTCCAAAACCTTGTTGCTGCTTTTGTCTTTTTCAACTTCATAGGAAGTAACAAGTTAGGCATCATTAAAGAAAAAGGGAAGTAAGGCCAGCAAGGTGAGGTGGCAGCCATGGCCCTGAGTGAGGCATGGCTCTGTTACTGTATTCACATTAGGATGAAGTGGGTCCTTTTGAGGCACTTCATGAGGAAAGGCAGCAAAGGCTGAGCTGGGAAGCTTTCTGAGAAGCACTGAGGAGCAAGACAGCAAGCCCCATTGCCTTCCTCATGACCAAGAACAGCGCTGGACTTAGCCATGAAACTGAGGTTATCTGTCTCGTTATTCTACATTATTTACTGTTTGTTATTAGTGTGCCACCTTCAGAAACTTCCCTTGCCCTTGCTTTAATAGGACCTGCAACTTGTAATTTCTATTTCATTATTCCCCATATGTGTTGGAGTTTCTGTAGACAGTATGTTTAATAAAGGTAAATATGTTCAGTCAGCTCCTGTTTTTCTGATTTTTGAGAAGGAGGGGAAGTGGGTGTTCTGAACATGATGGAATTTCGGAGAACATAAGATATGCCATACTGGGTCAGACCAAGGGTCCTCAAGCCCAGTATCCTGTTTCCAACAGTGACCAAGCCAGGTCACAAGTACCTGTCAGGTTCCCAAAAGGTAGAAAGATTCCATGCAGCTTGTCCCAGGGCAAGCAGTGGATTTTGCCAGTACTCTTTAATAACAGTTTATGGACTTTTCCTCCAGGAACTCATCCAAACCTCTTATAAACCCAGTTACACTAACAGCTTTTACCACATCCTCTGGTAACGAATTCCAGAATTTGATTGCACGTTTAGTGAAAAAATATTTCCTCTGATTAGTCTTAAATGTGCTACCTTGTAGCTTCATTACATGTCCCCTAGTCTTTTCTACTTTTTGAAGGAGTAACAACTGATCTACATTATTTTATATACCTCCTTCCATCCCCTTTACCATTTTGAGGAATACCTGATTTGAAAGCAGTAATTAGGGAATCTGCAAATTGTGTATTTTGTGCACTTACTGAGACTTTTTTTTTCCTAAGTGATTGCACCCATAATTACTGAGAGAGAGCGTCAGTTTTATTCTTGAGAAGAATTTTCTTGAACTCTTCCACCCTCAGTTTCTCTAGGTAAAAAGAACAAAAAATAAACAGACACATAAGGTGTTATCTTTTTATTGCACTAACTGGTATCATTTGTTTATCTCTATTTCTGTGCATTCAAGTGGACTAACATGGCTTCTATACTACTTTATTTAAAAAAATGAATTGTGAGGCCCAGAAGCAGACTTTGCATAGACACTTTCAAAACAAATTTTATGGTTATGGTTTATTGAGATTTGATATACTGCCCTTTGCAAGGCAGAAAGAACAGTTTACAATAAAAACAAATACATCTCATATGTAGGAAAAAAGAAAGGAATTGCATATATTAACAGGATAGAAAAGAAAAAGATTTATTTATTTATTTATTTAACCAGCTTTGTATACCACCTTATCCTTCAATCAAAGTGGTTGACAAGACAACAAAGGACTTACATGTTGAGGGCGTGTGAAGATCAAATACGATACATTACAATATAAATACATTACAAACAGTAAATTATAATATTATCTCATAGTGAAATTGGATAGATCATAAAGATAAACTAGAAGACAAAGGACAAGACTTCTTTTGAAGCTGCAGCTCACTGGGAGGGGTTTATACCATACTTTTGGATGAAGAGGTGGGTTTTGAGGAGACTCTTGAACTTGGAGAATGAGGACTCTAGCCAAAGCTAGGAGGAGAGGCAATTCCTGAGAGCAGGTGTGACGTAAAAAAAGGCAGACCAGTCTGTAGATTCGTACTTAATGCATAAGGGGGAAGGGATGACAAAGCGATAATCATGCAGGGACCTGAGATAGCGTTAGGGTACATAGGGAATGGTCAGACAGGGCAGATAGTGTGAGAAACGGTTGTGAAAGACCTTAACATAAGAACATAAGATATGCCATACTGGGTCAGACCAAGGTCCATCAAGCCCAGTGTTTCCAACAGTGGCCAATCTAGGTCATATGTACCTAGCAGTATCCCCAAAAGACACAGGTTCCACAATGCTTGTATTGGGTCAAGCATTGATATCCTGGGTCCCTTTTTAATAATGGTTTATGGACCTTTCCTCCAGGAACTTGTCCAAACCTTTTTTAAACCCAGCCACACTAACAGCTCTTATTACATCCTCCGGTAACAAATTCCAGAGTTTGATTACACGTTGAGTGAAAAAATATTTTCTCTTATTTGTCTTAAATAGTTTACCCTGTAGCTTCATTACATATCCCCTAGTCTTTCTATATTCTGATAGCGTAAACAATTGATCTACGTTTACCCGTTCCACTCCATTCATTAATTTATAGACCTCTATCATATATCCCCTCAGCCGTCTCTTTTCCAGGTTGAAGAGCCCTAACCTTTGTAGCCTCTCTTCATAGGAGTAGCCTTCCATCCCCTTTACCATTTTGGTGGCTCTTCTCTGTACCTTTTCTAATAATGCTATATCCTTTTTAAGATACGGCGACCAGAATTGCACACGATATTCAAGGTGCAGTCGTACCATGGAACGATACAGAGGCATTATAATATCCTTTGTTTTATTTTCCATTCCTTTCCTTATGATACCTAGCATTCTATTTGCTTTCTTGGCTGCCGCTGCACACTGGGTGGAGGGTTTTAACATGTTTTCCACAATGACTCCTAAATCTTTTTCCTGGGTGGTGGTTCCCAATGTGGAACCTTGCATCGTGTAACCATAGTGTGGGTTGTTCTTTCCTAGGTGCATAACTTTACACTTGTCCACATTAAATTTCATCTGCCATTTGGATGCCCAGTCTTCCAATTTATCCAGATCCTCCTGCAGTTTTCCACAGTCCTCTTGGTTTTTAACAACTTTAAACAGTTTTGTGTCGTCTGCAAATTTGATAACCTCACTCGTTATTCCCTTTTCCAGGTCATTTATGAATATGTCAAAAAGTAGCAGACCCAGTACAGATCCCTGGGGTACTCCACTATTCACCTTTTTTCCATTGGAATAAATTGGCCATTTAGCCCTACCCTCTGCTTTCTATCTTTTAACCAGTTCCCGATCCACAATAGTACATTGCCTCCTATCCCATGACTTTTTAGTTTTGCCTAAAGTCTCTGATGAGAGACCTTGCCAAAGGCTTTCTGAAAGTCCAGATACACTATGTCAACTGACTCACTTTTGTCTACCTGTTTATTCACACCTTCAAAAAAACATAACAGATTAGTAAGACAAGATCTTCCTTGTCTAAAGCCATGTTGGCTGTCTCCCATTAGGCCATGACTATCTACATGCTCTGTAATTTTGTTCTTTATGATGGTTTCTACCATCTTCCCTGGTACTGACGTCAGGCTCACCGGTCTGTAATATCCTGGATCACCCCTGGAACCCTTTTTAAAAATTGCCGTTACATTGGCGACCCTCCAATCTTCAGGTATTACAGATGATTTTAATGAAAGTTCACAGATTACTAATAGCAGGTCTGCAGTCTCATATTTCAGTTCTTTCAACACTCTTTGATGTATACCATCTGGTCCAGGTGATTTGCTACTATTCAGTTTATCAAGTAGTTGTAATACATCTTCCCGGTGTACCGATATTTCTCTCAATTCCTCTGCAGTATCACCTTTAAATACCACTTCAGTCTTGGGTAACATCCCTACATCTTCCTCAGTAAAGACGGAAGCAAAGAATTCATTCAGTCTCTCCGCTATAGCCTTGTCTCCTCTTACTGCCCCTTTTACCCCTCTATCATCTAATGGTCCAATTGACTCTCTCACACGCCTTTTGCTACGAATGTACTTGAAAAAGTCTTTATTTCGTGTTTTTGCTTCCGTAGCAAGTTCCTTCTCAAATTCTCGCTTTGCCTGCCTTATCAATGCTTTGCATTTACCTTGCCAGTGCTTGTGCTGTTTCCAGTTTTCGTTGTTTGGCTCTTTTTTCCATTTCCTGAAAGATGCTTTTTTGGCAGCAACAGCCTCTCTGACCTCACCTTTAAACCATGCTGGCAGTTTTTTGGACTTTCTTCCACTTTTCTTAGTGTATGGAATACAGCTGGTCTGGGCTTCCAGGATAGTATTTTTAAACAACACCCAAGCTTGATGTAAGTCTTTAACCTCTGCAACCGCTCCTTTTAGTTTTTTCTTAACTATATTCCTCATTTTATCATAATCTCCCTTTCGAAAGTTAAAAGGTAGTTCTGTGGATTTCTTTACTATCCCTCCTCCACTAATTAAATCAAACACGATCATGCTATGATCACTATTGCCAAGCGGTCCCAACACCCTTATCTCTTGCACCATATCTGGTGTTCCACTAAGGACTAGGTCCAGTATGGCTTCCCCTCTGGTCAGTTCGTGAACCAACTGCTCCAAGAAGCAGTCATTTATTTCATCTAGAATCTTTATCTCCCTAGCATGTCCTGCTGTGACACTGACCCTGTCGATACCGGGGTAATTGAAATCACCCATTATTACTACTCTGCTGTGACTTTTGTTAGCTTCCTTGATTTCTTTGAGCATTTCATCATCCATTTGTTCATTCTGGCCAGGCGGTCAATAGTACACACCCACTGCCATCACCTTCCCCGTCATACATGGAATTTCAATCAATAGAGATTCTACAGCAAATTTTGTTTCCTGCAAAACTTTAATCCTTTCTGACTCAATGCCCTCTCTAACATAGAGTGCAACCCCTCCACCAATTTGATCAGTTCTATCATTACGATATAGTTTGTATCCAGGTATCACAGTGTCCCACTGGTTATCCTCCTTCCACCATGTCTCTGAGGTTGCAATCATATCTAACCTCTCATTTAGTGCTATATATTCTTGTGTGTGAGTGTAAGAATTTTAAATTGACTCCTCTGGGGAATGGTGAGCCAGTGCTGGATCAGCAGGGGCGTGGCGTGGTCATGTTTCCAAGCGTGAGTGAGAATGCGAATAGCCATATTCTGTATTGTTTGGCAGCATTTCAATTGGTATTGTGGGAGTCCAGCAAAACATGTTGTGGTAATCGATTCAAAAGATAACCATACTAAGAAGAAGAATTGTCAGAGCTGCCTGGTCGAAGAAGTGTCATAGTGCCCAAATTCCATGCAGAGTGGAGAAGGTGAATCATGTTAAGTGATAAATGTGAGTGGAAAAAGAGTTCCGAGTCACTATGAACCCTGAGGTATTTAAAATAAAAGAGTAGCGCAATGGGAGAGGAACCTAGAGAGGAGGCCACAGAGGGAGTTGTCTTAGAACCAGTAATCCAAGTTTTTGTGGTCTTAGCAGAGTTCAACTTCAGAGCATTGCTGTGAAGCCAGAATGAGATGGAATCTAAGACGGTGTTGACTGAGGAAAGATCTGGGGACACACTGTCAAGGCGGGCAAAGAGTAGGATGTCATCTGTGTAAATATAAAAGTTAATGCCTAAGGATTGTATGAACATGACCAGAGGGCTGAGAAGGATATTGAAGAGAAAGGGGGATAGGGACCCCACAAGGGAGAGAGTAAAGTGTGGATGTGATACTGTGCCAGTGAACTTGATATGTGCGACCATAGAGGAAAGAGGCGAACCAAGAAAAGACAGAACCCTGAAGTCCCACATCATATAGACATGAAAGAAGGAGGTTGTGATCCACGAGATCAAAGGCCACTAAGAGGTCAAGAAAGATTTCCAAGGCATAGGAGCCTTGGTCTTGGTAGATGTGGATATCACTGAGAACAATTTATGTACTATGGAATGAGCAGAATCCTGATTGGCGGGGGTGCAAGGCTAAAGTGTGTTCAAGGCGGTCAGATAATTGATGAAGGATGAGATGTTCTGTGAGCTTGGTGAGAAATGGTAGATTTGAGTTGGGACGGTAGTGATTAGGGTATTCAGGATCAATCTTGGCACCTTTCAGGAGGGGGCAAATAGGAGTTTTCTTCCAGGAATGGGAAACTTTATCAGACAAGAAGGAAGAATTAATCATGGGACAAATCTGAGGGAAGGCTCTTCTAACCAACTAGAAGTGATAAGGTCCAGATTTCTTAATGGAAGAGAGCATTCTAGTGAGAACACCAGGATCAGGTGGGGTGAAGGAGTTCCATGTATATGTAGCAGAATGGGTTGACTGAATAAGGGACAAAGGTGGGAGGAAAGACTCAGCTGAGGGTAGTCCAGAGTGGGCAGAACAGATTTTGCAAGTGAAGGCGTCAGCAAGGGCATCTGGAGAGGGACCAATTGGAGCATGAGGGGAGGAGGATGCTGGAAAAGTGGAGAGTTGAGCAGCAATGGAAAAGAGGGCTTTAGGATTATGAGAGGAAGATCTAACCAGGGATGAATAGTAATCTTTCCTTGGGAACAGGACCATGGACTGATAATGATGATGGTGTGTTCTAAAGATTTGGAAGAAAGCAGGATCTCATGATTTTCACCAGGCACATTCCGACTATAATGGCACTGGGTCATTACACAGGGAAAGGAAACAAGGTTTTTTTTTTCCCCCCAAGGAATGGAAAAACATCAATGCTTACATGATCTTCCCACTCAGGTACATTCTTTTTTTGTACTAACTAGATGTTTAGGAAGGGACATATCTTATCAATAAAGCTAAGACAGATTGCAGAATTATTGATGACCTGCTGCATTTATAACCTCTCCCATACATTAACCTTATTAACTAACCAATTTATTGAGGCAGGAACTTTAGAAGACATGAGTTCACTTTGATGTGGACTCTTATCCAAGAAAGTTCATACCTTAATAGATTGGTTAGTGTAAAAGCTACCACCTGCCTCTGTCATTTTTGCTACTCCAGATTAACACGGCTATCATCTCAGAATTTTCAACATATTGGGACAAAGAGAGGCTTGTGAAGGACTCTATTGGAATTGGTGAGGACAGATGGGGAGGCAGCACAATAATCATTTGCACAGAGAAGCATAGAAGGTAACACTGGTCCTGCACAGACCCCCAACTACACACTTGTAGACATCCCCTACTCATAGTGTCTATCTCCAGTTTCCAAGCCCATATGTCCGAGATATGGTGAGTACATCAGTTATTAATTTAAAATCATACATTTACATGTTTATATTTTTCAGAGTCTACAACTAATAATGATCATTTGTATAGGACTACAAGGCATACACAGCGTTGTATAGACATATATAAAAGACGGTCCCTGCTCATCAGAGCTTACAGTCTAATCAAGACAGGCAATACAATAGATGAGGATGAGGGTACAAAGAGAAGGTGAGAGCCACAAGGAAAACAGGAGATTAGGATCCAAAGGCAGTCTCAAAGAGCTTTTAACATGGATTAGAAAAGGGGGAGAGAGGAAGCCTGACGTAGATTGTTCCAGGCATAAAGAGCAGCAAGGTGAAAAGAGCGGATCCTGGAGTTGGCAGTAGAAGAAAAGGGGATAGTAAGAAAGCAAGTCAGTAGAAGAGCAGAGTTCACAAGGAGGGGTGTAGGGAGAGATGAGAGAGGAAAGGTAGTGCGGAGCAGTAGAATGAATGGAGTGTGGAGCAGTAGGTCAGAAGGAGAAGTTTGAACTGGATACAGAAATGGAAGGGGAGCGGATGAAGTGACTTGAGAAGAGGGGCTATATGAGTTAAGGCTGGCGGAAGATTAGTTGCACAGCTGAGTTCTGAACAGATTGAAGGAGAGAGAGATGAGACAGAGGGATACCAGTAAGGAGGAGGTTGCAATAGTCTAGATGGGAGATGACTAAAGAGTAGACAAGTGTCTTGGTAGTGTGTTCAGAAATGAAGGGGCAAATTTTGCTAATGTTGTAGAGCAAGAAACAACAAGTTTTAGCTATTTGATGGATATATGCAGAGAAAGAGAGGGAAGAGTCAACAATAACACCAAGGTTGAAGGCAGAGGAAACAGGAAATAAAAAGATGTTATCAACAGAGATAGAGAAAGGAGAAAGGAGGGAGGAAAGTTTAGAGGGAAAGACAAGAAGTTTGATTTTGGCCATTTTCAATTTCAAATGGCAATGAGGCATCCAGGCAGCGATGTCAGATAGGCAAGCAGAGATGAGAGATTGGAGTGACAGAGAAATATCAGGTGTAGATAGATTTGAGAATCATCAACATAAAAATGATAATGAAAGCCATGGGAGGATATCAGAGCACCAAGGGATTGGGTATAGAGTGAAAAAAGGAGAGGGCCCAGAACAGAGCCCTGAGGTACCCCAACTGAGAGTGGGATAGCAGTAAAGGAAGAACCACCAGAACAAACACTGAAAGAGTGATGGGAGAGATAAGAAGAGAACTAGGACAGCACAGAGTCACTAAAACCAAGTGAGGACAATATGTCAATGAGAAGTTGGTGGTCAAAGTGTCAAAAGTAGCAGAGAGGTCAAGAAGAATGAGGATAGAAGCCCATGGATTTAGCCATTTAGCCATTGAAGACTTTGGCAAGAACCGTCTCAGCAGAGTGTAAGGGACAAAAGCCAGATTGAAGAGGACCTAGCAGGGCTTGAGAGGAGAGAAATTCAAGGCAACAGTGAAGAACAGCATGTTCAAGAAGTTTGAAAATGATAGGAAGAAAGGAGATGGGTCAATAATTAGAAGGACAAGTAGGGTCAAGTGAAGGTTTTTTGAGAAGAGGTGACCACAGCATGCCTGAAGGCAGCAGGGACAGTTACAGTGGACAACAAAAGGTTGAGAATATGTGAGACAGAAGGGATTTCAGAGGAGGAGATGGAAATAAGGAGAAGAGTGGGGATAGGATCAGAGGAACAGGTAGTAAGTTTAGAAGAGGAAAGAAGTTGAGAGGTTTCCTCAATTGAAATCTTAGAAAAGGATGAAAGGGTAACAGAAACTGAGGGGAAAGTTGATATTGAAGAGCGGGAAGAGGGGATGAAGTTGATTTAGAGGGGAACTGGTGTGTAATCTTGTGGACTTTGTCATGAAAATAGTCGGCAAGGGTTTGGGCAGAGAGAGAAGGAGGTGGTGGAAGCGCCTTGAGGACAAAGTTGAAAAGAGATGGCGGGGTCAGAGGCAAGAGAGCCAGAGGGAGATAGTAATTTTGCCTGGTAGGTGATATGGCCAAATGGAAGGAGGCAAGCATGAATTTAAAGTGAAGAAAATCAGAAAGGGAACGGGATTTGCACCAAATGTGCTAGCTGAGTGGGCGCAGGAGCATAGATAGCGGATAGTTGAAGACAGCCAGGGTTGAGGTATAGTGCACCTCACAGGATGTAGGATGGGTGGAGCGAGAGCATCCAGAGCAGAGCAGACAGCAGTATCATAGGAAACTATAGCCTCATCAACAGACTTAGAAGACAAGGTGGAGGAAAGAGGTGATGAGAATATAGTGGAGAGAGCCAATGGATTGTTAGACTGAAAATTCCTAAAAAGGTGGGAGGAGACAAGGCAAGATTGAGGCAGGTATTGATGGAGAGTGAAGCTTAGCAGGTGATGGTCAGATAAGGAAAGAACTGAGGTACAGAAAATAGAGGGTAAGCAATTAGAAAAGAAACAAGGTCAAGGCAGTGACCTTGCTGAAGAGTGGGGGCAGAAGAGAAAAGCTGGAGGTAAGGGATTAAAAAGTGGATGGATTGGACTTCAAAGAAGAAAAAAGAGCGACAGGGAAGTAGAAGAAGGAGTTGAAATTGACAGGAAGGAGAAAGGAGAAACCCATCACCACAGCCAGTGGCATGAGGAGTGTGTGAGAATAGGTAGCCACAATGACAGAGGGCAGCGACCAAAGCAGTGTCAACAGGGAGGAGCCAGGTCTCAGTAAGAGCTAGAAGATGAAGAGATCCTGAGTAAAGGTGAGTTTATTAGCTATGGAATGCACATTCTAGAGCAGGGGTCTCAAACACGCGGCCCGCGAGACAACTTTGTGCGGCCCGCGAAAGAGAAAAACAAAAAAACCCCAAAACCCTGACTTCTGCCGTTGCCGCCGTGGCAGCGGCAGAATCAATTGTCAAATTAAAAAAAAAAAGAATTCTTCTGCTCAAGCAGCAATATCACCTGTCCTGCGGCCCCTTCCCCTGTGCCCGGAGATCCGAATCTGCTCATCAGCGGCGTGCTTTTCAAGCCGCGAAGAGTATTCCCCTCTCGCGCGGCTTGAAACCGCGCGAGAGGGGAATACTCTTCGCGGCTTGAAAAGCACGCCGCTGATGAGCAGATTCGGATCTCCGGGCACAGGGGAAGAGGCCGCAGGACAGGTGATATTGCTGCTTGAGCAGCAGAAGTTTTTTTTTTTATAATTTGACAATTGATTCTGCCGCTGCCACGGCGGCAACGGCAGAAGTCAGGGTTTTGGGTTTTTTTTGTTTTCCTCTGTCGGGGGGGGGGGGGGTGGCATGACTGGAAATGGGCAGATGGGGGTTAGGACTGGAAGTGGGCTATTGGCAGGGGGGGGGTTATGACTGGTAATGGGCTATGGTGGGGGCTATGACTGGAACTGGGCAGTTGGGGGTTAGGCCTGGAAGTGGGCTATTGGCAGGGGGGGGGTTATGACTGGTAATGGGCTATGGTGGGGGCTAGGACTGGAAATGGGCAGATGGGGGTTAGGACTGGAAATGGGCTATTGGCAGGGGGGGGTTATGACTGGTAATGGGCTATGGTAGGGGCTAGGACTGAAAATGGGGTGATGGGGGTTAGGACTGGAGGTGGGCTGATTGGGGGGTTAGGACTGGTAATGGCCTATGAGGGGAGGTAAGACTGAAAATGGGCTGATGGGGGATACGACTGCAAGTGGGCTATGGGGGGGACTAGGACTGGTAATGGGCTATGGTGGGGGCTAGGACTGAAAATGGGGTGATGGGGGTTAGGACTGGAGGGGGGCTGATTGGGGGGTTAGGACTGGTAATGGCCTATGAGGGGAGGTAAGACTGAAAATGGGGTGATGGGGGATACGACTGCAAGTGGGCTATGGGGGGGACTAGGACTGGTAATGGGCTATGGGGGGGGGTAAGACTGAAAATGGGGTGATGGGGGGGTAAGACTGGAAGTGCGCTATGGGGAGGTTAGGACTGGTAATGGGCTATGGGGGGTCTAGGACTGGTAATGGGCTGGGGGGGTTGCTAGGACTGGAAATGGGCTGAGTGGAAGGGGGGCTTGAACTGCAAATGGCTGATGGGGAGGGGGGCTTGGAATGGAAATGGGCTGTGAGGGGAGGGAGCTAGGATTGGAAATGGGCTGATGGGGGGCTAGGATTGGAAATGGGCTGATGGTGAGGCTAGGATAGGACTGGAAATGGACTGATGCAGGGACTAGAAAGGAGCAGATGCTGGGTGGGGCTGGAACTAGAAGGGAGCTGATGTTGGGGGAGGATTAGAATGGGATGGAGCTGGGAAAGTGAAATGGAGAGGGGAAAAATATTTTGTCTGGAAGAGAAGACAAATCTACAATTGGCCAGGTATTGGGAGAGTAAGTGGGGATTGAGGATGGAGGGGTAAAATTTGAGTGGATGAAATAGGAATGAGGAAAGAGCAAAAGGAGAAAGATTAGTATGTTAAAGCAGATGTAGGGAGAGAGAATGGAAAAAAACTAGAAGAGAGAAGAAAGGACAAATGGACAGCAGACGATGGAGATAGCAGAAGACACGAAGAAACCAGAAGTGGCTGGAGCAATTGCAACTGAAAAAAATGCACAAAAGGTAGAAAAATATCTCTTTATTTTGAATTTATTAACTGGAATATGTCAGCTCTGGGAAATGTGCATCATTAATGTTTGCGCTTTGTTTAGTACAAGAGGAAATTAATTTATAGTTTTATTTCTACAGTGTTGTTGTACATTCCAAGTTTGGCTTTTGGGGTTCCCAGTTTAATTATTGTCTTCCTATTTCTGAATCTTTTAGTCTTTCTTTATCCATACTCATTAAGAGGCATGTTTACTAAAAGTTAGTGTATGGTAACATTATGCAAATATTTATGCAAATGAGGCCCCTTATGCAAATGAGGCCCCACGTCTTATGCGGCCCCCGGGTTACTTTACAAGTCCTCATTTGGCCCTCAAAGCAATTTGAGTTTGAGACCCCTGTTCTAGAGGGCACATCAGAAAAGGAGAGGGGGAAAAGGATTAGAGTGATTAACTGAGGAACTCTCATGGGAGTGAGAAAAAAAGAAAGACACTGAATGTGTTTCTTAGTAAGCTGTTTAAGTAATTTGTTTCAGTTATAAAGCAGGGTTGTATGCTTTTCCACCTATTAAAATGAGATCAGATCAGGGAAGAGTTTGCGAAGCACTGGTTTATATGTTGCCTAATGCCGGTGCTTTTCTTCCTGGCCCCCAACACCCTGTGGTCTCTGGCATCTCCCCCTCCCCCCAAAACAGTTCCAGTATCTCTCCCACCCCTCTCCTCCCCTCCATCATTGGTCCAGCATCTTTCCCTGTCCCAGCACAGCTTTGTCACCCTGCACTTCTGTCTCTTGGCCTCCCCCCTCAATTAAAGACAAACAATAAAAACAGGACAGGGGGTAAGTATGAGAACAGAGAGAGAGAGAGAGAGAGAGAGAGAAATGGATATGGGGTGAATAGGTGGGAGGTGAAGCAGGATGAGGGTGAGGGCAGCATTCTTCCTCCTGCAATTCTCTTTCTCACTGGGACTTTGCCCAGAAGCTTCCCTGCTGTCTCGCCCATGTTTCTCTCCCTATCTCCCTCTGGGAGGCAGGAGAAAGGAGAATAACAGGAGCTAGAGAGAAGGGAAGTTGTTGTGCAAAGTCGCAGGATGAGGATGAGGATGAGGATGAGGGGGCAGCACACTTCATCCTGCAAACTTCTTTCTCTAAGACCTTGCTCAATAGCTTCCCTGCTGTCTTGCCCCTGCTCTTCCCCTTTCTCTCTGCCTCCCAGAGGGGAGGAATTGATAGAGATGGGCTTGGAGAGGTAGAAAGGGTGAGAAAGCTAAGGTAATAGTGGTGGGGGAGGGGGGGATTAGGCTAGAATGGTCACATCAGGCCTAGGGAAGGGGGAGAGGGAAAGTGCTACTCTACTTGAATCTGGGTGGGAGCGGAGGCACTGTGGGAGAAACCTCTTACAGTGCTGTCATATTCCAATATAAAACCTTTTCTGTTTCCTAGTCATTTTGACATAAAAGAAAGATTTGAAATAGTCCAAAAATCAGTCAACTGAATACCAGTTTCTCTAAAACTGGAATAATAATTGCCTGCTTAAGATAAGCCAGGAACTGAACCTGACCAATGTTAAATTGGCCAATTAAGAATCCAGTGAAGATTGCTGCTTATACAGTATTACTCTCCAATAACAGGAACACAATCCAATTGGATTGCCACTGAGTACAAGGCTTCATCACTCATTCTATTTCCATTTTAGTAACTAGATACAAAGACTTCCAAGAATATTGGGAACTGATATGATCTAAGTTAACAAAGACCCTGAAGTCTGCCGTTTTGCTCCAACCCTCACCTCCTACAACTGGTGCTATGAGAACATTATCAGTAGACGATCTCCAATCTGGAACCAAAATATGTAAATGAGACAGAATTTCAAACAGTAAGGCTGACAGATGTACTGAAGCTTTCACTTGCTACTCTGCTAGCTTGTATACTTGATGCCATAGTATTGATATTAAGAATAATGCTGTCAGAGTTTAGTAGACCACTAGTAGTTTATTATTTATTTATTTGTGTTATACATTTAACATGCACCCATCAAATATCCAAGGTGGCTTCCAAACATCACAATTATAAAAAGAGACAACACACAAACCTATATACATAAAGCAATGCACCATAACCCCTTAGTTCAAACAGGGAAAGCATAGTTACTCACCTGTAACAGGTGATCTCTGGGAACAGCAGGAATAAGTCTTCACATATGGGTACCGTTGGCACCGACGGAGCCTGCGCAGGAATGCTCCCCAGCATCCAATAGAGCGCTTTTGGGAGCATGCCCACACGCATGCGCGATGCCTTCCCGCCTATCTACCTCTCTCACCTCAGTTGAGTTTAAAGCTGAGACCGAAGGAAAGAAGTAGAAAAAAATAGAAAGAAAGAGAGAGACAACTCCTAGGGGAAGTGGGTGGGTTGTGAAGACTTATTCCTGCTGTTCCCGGAGATCACCTGTTACAGGTGAGTAACTACACTATCTCCAGGAACAAGCAGGAATGAGTCTTCACATATGGGGACTCCCCAGCTGAAAGATGACTAGGGAAGACCCCAGCATATTACAAATCTATGTGAGATGGGCCATGCTTCCCCCAGGGACCTCAGGCATCCAAGGAGTGGATCGAGGGTAGGAGTTGAACTAAGAATGGAACAGAATGGAGAAGAGCTTGACCAAACAAGGCATCCCGACGGGAGTCCTTGTCTAGACAATAATGGGCAGTGAAAGTATGAACAGAAGCCCAAGTCGCTGCTTTGCAGATGTCATCAATAGCTACTGAATGAAGATTAGCTGTTGGGGCTGCCATTGCTCTGACATTATGAGCTGTGACATGGCCTTCAAGGGAGATTCCCTTACTTTGATAGGTGTGGAAATACAATTTGCAATCCATTTAGAGAGGGCCCTTTTAGTGACAGTAAGTCCTAAATGGCTAGAGTCAAAAGCCACAAAAAGCTGAGAAGATTTTCTGTGAGGCTGGGTCCTTTGGAGATAAAAAAACCAGAGCTCTTTTACAGTCCAAAGTATGAAGATTTCTTTCCGCAGTGGAGGCATGAGGCCTAGGAAAGAAAACTAGGAGATAAACTGACTGGTTTAAATGAAAAGGTGAAACTACCTTTGGAAGAAAATGAGGATGAGTCCTAAGGGCCACTTTGTCATGATGAAACCTTGTATAAGGTGGATCAGCCACTAAAGCCTGAAGTTCACTAATGCGCCTTGCAGAAGTGATGGCAATTAGGAAAATGTCTTTCCATGAGAGAAACTTTAGTTCCAAAGTAGCTAAAGGCTCAAAAGGTGGCTTCATGAGTTGACCTAGCACAAGATTAAGATCCCATGCCACCGGCAGTGGTTTGATGGGAGGTTTTGTTAGAAGAAGTCCTCTCATAAATCTAGAAATACGTGGATGAGAGGAAACTGGTTGTCCATCGAAAGGTTTATGAGATGCAGCAATAGCACTAAGATGGACTCTAACAGAATTGGTCTTACGACCAGAAGTTGATAAGTTAAGGAGATACTCCAGAAGGGACTCTACTGGTAGCAAGAAGGGATTAAGTCCCTTTTGGGAACACCAGACTGAGAACCTCTTCCACTTAAACACATAAGAGCACCTTGTGGAAGGTTTCCTGGAAGCCAAAAGAATATCCTTCACTTGTTGTGAAAGGCCTCGATCTTGAAATTCTAGGCCTTGAGTAACCAGGCCCTGAGATGTAGGGACTGGGGATTGGGGTGCAGTAAAGATCCGTTGTCCTGGGATAGAAGATCCGGAGCACTCCCCAACTCCAGAGGAGTGGCTCGAGAGAGACACAAGAGAAGAGGATACCACGCTTGCCTTGGCCAGCATGGAGCTATGAGTATCATGCATCCTCTGTCTCTCTGGAGTTTGAATAAAGTCTTGGGAATTAGGGGGATTGGAGGGAAGGCATAGAGAAAATCCTGGCCAATAGGAACGCTTTTGGGAGCATGCCCACACGCATGCGCGCTGCCTTCCCACCTATCTCTCTCACCTCAGTTCTTTGTTTTCCGCGGAGCCGACAGGACGTGTACCCTGTCACCACAGAAAATTCTATCTTTATTTCTTATTTTTTGTGGTCGTGCCTGCCTTCGTTCGATGCCCACCGGTACCGCCGGTGCTTTTCTTTCTTTCTTCTTTAAAAAAAAAAAAAGGGGACTTTTAGTTCTTTTTAGTCAGGGTTTTTTTTTTCCCCTGCTCTGGTGCTTGGCGCCATTTTGGGCATTAGACCCTCTTTTTCTTTACCATGGAAAAACCAGCCACTGGTTTTAAAAAATGTTCAAAATGTGGTGGTACAATTTCTGTCACTGACACCCATGATTGGTGTCTTAAATGTTTATGTCCTGACCATTGCCCAGCGGAGTGTCTCTCCTGCAGGAAGCTGACTAAAAGAAGTCTTCAGAATCGAGCAAATCAACTCGGTGCCCTGTTTGCATCAGACACGATGTCTGTAGCATTGATGTCCTCCAGGGCTTCTACTTCTTCCCAGGGATCTCAGGTAACTAAACAAAAGTCTTCTAAGACTAGCCGGTCCTCGAAGGGTAGATCTCCCTCTAAGCATAGAGATGCCTTTGTCGTTGCCCTCGAGGATACTTCACCGGCAAAACAGCCCTGGCGGGAGTCTTCGGGCTCCAAAGCATTATCGGGGCTCCAGGATGTTCCCTAAGCTTCGGCCTCGATGGAACTACTGGTGCCATGCTCAGGGGTTGTGGCCGCTTCCACCGGTACCGACACCCCGGCATCAGCAGTAACGATGGACAAGAGGCTCTTCGCTATCGAACGCAGTCTGGCGAATCTTTTAGCTACTTCGGTACCGCTAAAGTTGCTGCAGACGGTTCCGCAGGCACCGGTATCGATGCCGGTGCCGGTGCCCTCGGTACCTGCTTCGGCAGGTATGCTTCTCACGATGCCGAGTTTAGAATCACTCTCTAGCATGGGGGATCAGGTACCGCCTCGTTTCGGTACCGACCTCGAGCGGTACCGACACCATCTGCTGAAGGAGAATCCGGTGCTTCATCCTTTTGAGTCTTCCGATTCTGATGACTCAGATGATTATACCAGTACCAGAGCTGAGCTTTTACAATGCAGAATGTCCCCGCCTGAGGACATGTCTTTTCATGATTTTGTGCGTGATATGGCAAAGGGACTTGCCATTACAGTACCCATATGTGAAGACTTATTCCTGCTTGTTCCTGGAGATAAGGTGATGTCAAAAGGCAGAAGGATGCCTGAAAGCACAGGGAGAGGAATAGCCAGCAGAAAAGGTGGCAATAGTGCCTCTGTATGAGGTTTCCAGTGCCATTCTGAAGACCACACCTTCAGAAGGATATATACAGGACACAGGCAGTGCAGAGGGCAGCTACTAAAACAGTCAGTGGGCTTTGTCATAAAGCATACAGGAACAGACTTAAAAATCTCAACATGTATACTTTTGAAGAAAGGCAAGAGAGCATAAATATGATACAGATATTTAAATAATTTCATGGTATGAATGCACAGGAGGAGAGCCTCTTTCATTTGCAAGAAAGTTCTAAAACAAGAGGGGCATAGGATGAGGAAGAAAGGGGTTAGGCACAGGAATAATCTAAGCAAATATTTCTTTGGAGAAAGGGTGGTGGATGTGTGGAATAACATCCCAGTTGAGATGGTGGAGATGAGGACGGTATCTGAAATCCAAGAATGTATAGGAAGAGTACAGAGGATCTCTGAGGGAGAGGAAGGGATTGTACAGTTTAGTAGTTGGTGGGAATGAGCAGACAAGATAAGCCACATGTGTTATCTCCCACCATGTTCTACATTTCTTTCTTTCCTTTTTTTTATTTATTTATAGAAGTTTCCAATATTTATACACACAAGCAAATAAATAAATAAGTAATAAACAAAGATCAAGGTCCAAAACCTAAGACCAAATCACAAATTCTATATTAAGCAAAATAAATCAAGCCCACATTACGGAGGACTACTTCACTCAACTCTGGAAAAAATCAGAAAATAAAAAGAAAATATAGGAAAATACTCAGGAAAATACAAACTTAGACCCATTTATCAAACCTACTTAGCCATAAATTGAAAGGAAATGAAAATCAACCATTTTTTCCTACGAGAAAACTCTCAAGATGGGCAGGGTCGTAAAAGATATCATGAATTCCTTGAAAAAACGCTAAACATTTACATGGGAATTTAAGAAAAAAGGTAGCCCCCAAAGCAAGCACCCAAGATTTCAACTCCAACAATACTTTATGTCACAATTGCATTGCTTTGGAGACATCAGGGAAGACATTTATTGGCTGCCCACAAAAAGAAGCATTTTTCTTTTGAAAATACTTTTTTAAAATATCATTTCTAGTAATGAGGAAAAAAACACTAATAAAGTTGCCTGGTAGGAATTTTGTCTATTGAGTCTAAGAAGACAGACAAGTCTAGACTATCAACAGGAGAAAGTTGGTCCAAACCATCTGCCTCCTTATGAAGAACTCTTTTCTCCTTAGAATATAATACAGATTAGTAAAATGAATGGTATTAGACTCAGCAATTAATAAAACCTCTTTCAAATATTTATGAAATAAATGTAATGGGGACAAGAATCTGGTGTAAGGAAAATCTAAAAAGCAAAGATTGTGAATTCTAAGTGAATTCTCCACTGACTCAAGCTGTCGATGAATGGGCAAGGAATCTTTAACTGGGGATGCAGACACTGTTTGAACAGTGGAAGTCTGTGTCTCCAGTATGGAATAGGAAACATCTAATTCCAAAAGCTTAGCATCCTACTCAGCCATCTTGGCAACAGTCTCCAGTGGAGAATGCAGAAATTTGTTTAAACAAGCCTTTCAGGGCTAACTCAGTATGAGAAACAATTTGCTAAATATCATTAACAGAGACTTCAGCCTGGGGTAATGGGGTAGCAGAAGGCAAAGAAAGTTGTATAGATCTTGGAAGTGGAGCCAACTTACTCCCAGATTCAACATACAAACCCATCGGACTCTCCTATGCAGGAGAAATAGGAATGTCCGGAGGTCCATCTAACCCAGGAGGGCCCCCTTCGGCTGGGTGGGGTCTCAACACCCTTAGAGGGAGGAGTCATAAGAACAGAGTCTCCACTTTCCGTCTGCTGAGAGAACTCAGATTTGGTCGGGGCAACATGCACCTTTGGAACAAGCCTTCCAACATCAACATCAACAGCAACTATTTATTTCCATAATCCACAACCCATCCAGACTCATTCACTCGCACATCAGATACAGGCCTACATATAGCCACCATTATAACCCTTCCAGCTTAATCCCCATCTTCCCTTCAACCACCTTCTACCCAACTACAACAAACACACCTGATTTCCAAATACTATCTTGCCTACTTATCAATGCCTGATCCATTAAAAATAAAATTCCATTAATTAATGACATACTATACGATAACAATCCAGACCTAGTCTTTATTACTGAATCTTGGCTCGTTAAATCAGATGCAATTCTTTTGAATCAAATTTGCTTCCCAGGTTACAATGTCCATCACTCACCCAGAACAAGCAAATGAGGCAGAGGTGTCCTCATCATCTTCAAGGACAATCTTAATGCCTCCCTCCTCCCCACAAATGGTGGAGAATTAATAGACATACTTACTATCCAAACCAAACATCTAGCTTTCTGCCTTGTTTACAGACCCCCAAATACAAATCACTCCACCTTAGACACCATATCAGAAAATATACATACTGTTACCAGAAAAAAACTATAGTCCTCATCTGATCTCCTTGGGCATTTTAGGAGACCTTAACCTTCCTTCCCTCCACTCCAATCATGTTTCTATGTTTCTCAACTCAATGACCGATATAAGTTTCCACCAAATAGTGAACACTCTGACCCACAGTAAGGGCAACATATTAGACTTGATATTTCTTCCCAATGAGTTTTTTGACCCTCTAAAGACAATCTGCCTACAAACCCAACCTATACCCAGGTCCGACCACTATATTATCAAATTCCAACTCCCCTCTCACACCTCTACCACTCCGGCTAAGACTATTCACAATCCGCAGAAAAGGTTCAAAAAGTTTGAAAAAGAAACATTTCTAGATCATATTCTCCCTCAACTTGATCCTGTTCCTTTAAACCCAGATGACACAGTTCAAAACTGGAATTACACAATAGCCAACGCCGCCAACATCACAACACTGCCCCCATCTACACCCAAAAAACAATCTACAGGATGGTACATGCACGAACTGAAAATAATCAAAAACAATCTGCGCAGAATAGAGTGCAAATGGAGATGCCACAAATCAAACACACTACAAACACTCTACATGAGCACACTGCAAACCTACCAAGAAACGATCAGCAATAAGAAAAAAGAATATCACTCTAATATTCTAAATAAGTCACTCAACCGTCCCCGTGAACTCCTTCAAATTGTAAAATCCCTTTCATGCAACAAATCCTATGACGACCACTCAAACACTACCATCGATCCCCAAATCCTTGCAGATTTCTATAAGGATAAGCTAAACCCACATAAGACCCATCTCACTCCTACAGTACCAAATATACCCTCTCAATCGATTTCATGGTCAACCTTTACCAGAACTGGGAAAGATTCTCTTAACAATATCATATCCACATTAAACACAACTACATCCTACCTCAACCCTTATCCTGTCACCTGGATAAAGGCTACCAAATCAGAGTTATCCTCATACTGTACATACTTAATATAATAAACTACTCCCTCGAACAAGGTTACATGCCCCTCTCCTTAAAACATGCAATAATTTGCCCTATCCTAAAAAATAAAATCCTCGATATTAACAACCCTTCAGCTTACAGATCAATATCCAGCCTCCCCTTCCTGGCTAAGGTAATTGAAAAGGTAGTCCATATCCAACTTCAGGATCATATCAATACCTATGCACCACTCGACAAACATCAATATGGATTCCGCCCTTTCCATAGGGTAGAAACCCTACTTATTACATTATTTGACAATCTCATACATGGAACTCATAACTACAAACAAGCATTCTTACTCATGTTTTTGGATATCACAGTGGCTTTTGACAGCATTGACCATACAATAATGATCTCACGGTTACAACATATAGGATTAAAAGACACAACCCTCAAGTGGTTCCAGTCGTATCTATCAGACAGAACCCAACAAGTAAGATCAGGCCTCCAAACATCCAATCAATACAACCAAACATAGGGACTTCCGCAAGGTTCCACCCTTTCTGCCCTACTCTTTAACCTATACCTTCAGCCCATTTGTACAATTTTCAAAAAATTCAATACCTTATTTACGTGGACGATATAATAATATTTCTCCCTCTTAACACAGCAGACCCCATCCCACAACTATTCACCGATTGCTTCAAGGAGGCTACAAACTGGCTTACATCTCATAATCTCCATATAAATTTCAACAAAAGTGAAGCTCTTTTCATTACCCGATCGCAAGCCTTTTCCCCACCTCCTACAATCACTGTCATATTCAACCAAACTCTCACAATGTCCTCACACATAAAGAATACAACTAAAAAAATATTCTTCAAAATCAAACTGTTGAAACATCTACGCCCTCTTTTAAGTATCCAAGATTTCAGATCAGTTCTCCAGGCTCTAATTATAATACATCTCGACTATTGCAATACCGTATTACAAGGTTTACCAAAACAGAACATTAGACCACTCCAAACTACCCAACACGTTGCTGCTCGGATAGTCTCACACACTAGCATTTCTCAACATATCACACCGATTCTATTTGATTTACATTGGCTCCCCATATATTGCAGAAAATTTTATAAAATAGTCATGACAACCTTAAAGGGGCCTCTCCACTGGGCTAGTAGCTTATTACTGGAAGTGCATAGCATAACTAATAGCAGGTATTCTGGGTTAAGACTCCTTTCTTGCGCCTGCTTATCATAGTAGACCTTTTGCTTCTCTTGATTTTTTCTCAAATGTTCATTAGCCCACCGGGAGATGGCCCTTAACTGGGTTTTCAAATGGGTAACTTGTTCGATTTTAGACTCTAACCCCTCTCCGTTCCTGCCCAGGCTTCCTGTACCACATTCAAGAGTCCTCTGGGTTGTCTCCCCATTAAAAGTTCAAATGGGGAAAACCCCAATGTTGGGGATCTTCTCTGTATGCACACAGGATGAATGGGATTACTTGTTCCCATGTCTGACAGTTATCCCCTGCATTCTTTCTTACCATTTGAATCAGGGTCTGATTAAAACGTTTGACAGGGTCGTCCATTTGTGGTTGATATGCGGCAGTTTTAATATGTTTGATCATAAACAACACCAAGACTGCCTCCAACTGTCTAGACAAAAGGTTTGAGACCCAATCCATCAAAGGTTCTCTGGGAAAGCCTACCTTCACACAAAGCTTTCAACAGTTCCCTTATTATTTTACCTGCCATAACTTTCTGCAAGGGAACAGCTCATGGATTGCGGGTGGCATAGACAACAAGTACTAGGAGATACTGGTACCTGCCATGCTCTTGTGTAGTGGTCCACAATGTCCATAGCCATCCAATCCAGGAGTTGTTTGACCCCTGGGATTGGAATCAGGGGAACTCTTTTGGGCTGGTTCTTATTTTTCTGTTGGCACACAGGGCACATCTGACAGAACTTATTCACATTCTGATACAGGTTAGGACAGAAAAAACATTATGTGAGACATGCAATCACCCCCTGCTCCCCTAGGTGTCCTGCCAAAGGTGACTGTGGGTCAGGATCAAAAGGGCCTCCTGTAATATCTGGGGTACCATAAGCTGGGCTTGCTCTTCTTTTTCTTCCCGGAATGCAATCCGATATAATAAGTTATTCCTCTTCCTAAAGAGGGGGTAATTCTCCTTTCCCTGCTTAGGGTCTGCTCCTTCCTCCTTATCCCAATCTTCCTGAAAAGTGGGGTCTTAGACTTGCTCTCCAGAGAAGTTATCAGACTTGGAGAGCACCTCTTCCCCAAAACCCTTGACTCCCCCTAGGGGAGTCAGCTGTTTCCACTTTTCCGCCCTCCTCTGGGCCCTGCTTATTCTAGTCTTCCCACCACCCCCTACCATGTAAGGGAATGCAAAAGGAAACAAGTCCCCAAGGTTGGGGTTGGACTTTTCCTCAGGGGTATAGTTTCGGGCATGGGTGACTACTAATGCAGAGTGGAAGCCAGTTGAGTTTAATAGCCCCTCTCAAACCTGGCCTAGGAGCAATGCCACCAGAAGCACCTTGACAAAAGCCATTCCTAACAGTTGTTGTTTGTTGTCCCAAATGATTTTTAGCTTGTAAACAGGGTCATTCCATATGACCCCGTGGACACACCTCACTCGTATGGCACCTAGGTATCTACCCTGCTCTCTTACCGAACTGTAGGCTCCAAACCAGGTCTCGAGACATCAGAGACTGATTACTCTCGTGTCTACGAGAGCTTCCAGGTCCGTTCACCCAATACGGATCCCCTTTTTAAGAGGTCCGCTCCAGTATCCCAGAAAAGAAACATTCACCTTTTGGACATTCTTGTTGGAAATGGCCCAGCTCCCCGCATGCAAAGCATCCTCTTCGGGACTCCTGAGTGGGTTTCTTCCTGGTGGGGTCATTAGGGTTATTTCAACTTCCCTTTTGCCTAGTGGGTTCCTTTCCTGTAGACTTCCCTCTGGGTGTCTCCTTTTCCCCTCCCCTGGCATTCGGCATCAAGAAAGTTCTCCATGAGGCCTATTGCCTCCGTTATTGACATGGGCCCCTGCCTGGATACCCATGCCCATACCTCCCTTGGCAAAATACAAAGAAATGTTTCTAGGACTATCTTCCTTTCTATAGTAAGTCCAGTTACCCAAAGCCTTTCTCCTGGTGAAATTCTGTAGTCCGAAAACACTTTTGATAGTTCTCTGAGGATAGCCCCAATGGGTCCTAAATATTCACTTACACCTCGGAATAGTCCACAGCTTGAGTACTGTCTAGGGACCAATAGGCCACTTGGGCTTCCTCCGTAAGCAGCGGTGCTAACTGCATAGCCCACTGGTCCACGGGCCAACCTGATGCAGTAGTCACCCTTTCAAACATGTAGCCCTCAAAATCGTTCCTGGGTCCCATTTTTGTTAAAGTGAGGGTACGAACCCCCTGCATTCTTTCCATTGTAACATACCCTTCGACTGGGCCCACCTCAGGCTTCGGTATCCTCGCCAGTCTGGTCATCCTGTCAGTGAGTTTCTTAAAGTTATGAGCTTGTACCTCTAGTAGCTGGAAGAGTGGTTTGTTAAGTTGTGCCTGTCTTTCCAGGATTTGGACAATCTTCCAATCCATTGCCTGCTGCTGCAAACCAACAAATCAGTTCTTCCAAAGCCATGACTCTGAAATAGAGAGAAAGCAACCCAAGTGCAGATCTTCAGGAGAATATACCCATCCTGCTTTTACCTGGACCAACCCTCCTACCCCATCCTGTGCCCTTAGATACTCATACCTGCTGGCCTTGCTGGGATGAGCCCCTCCTCTGGTTCTTGCTTGCTCCTTTGTTGAGAAATCAGCAGTGCCGCTCCAACATGCTCCACGGTCCCACTCCTAACACCATTTGTTGCTGCTTCTCGGGTTAGGGTTGATATTGCCTGTCTCCAGGATCAGGAATCTAGTGGATCTTTCAGGTCTCTCCTGTAGTCTTTCTAGCTCAGTCACAAGAAGAGCACACATACCACCCTTTATGGCCTCCATTTGCAGGGAGGTCTATCTCTGGGGTTCCCCAGTATATTAGGGTGAGTGATCCAATAGTCCAAAAGTCCGCATTTGGTTGGATCCTTTCCCATGCTGGGGTCTGCCCCCTCCCCATGGGGCAACTGTTCCCAGGGGTCCAACGTAGACCTCACAGGGTCCTTCTTGGCAGCACAAATGCAGATGATACATAAATTAAGTAGGAAGAATGTTAATGACATCTTTCCGACGTCCTTCAGTTCAAGAAAATATACACATCAAATCTCACCATAAACTCCCCCCTCCCAAATCCCTAGTTCAACTGGGATGTGTTTCAGGTGTTGAATTACTTGGACATCCCGCTACCTCCCATGTAGCTTCTTGTTGCCTCATCCACCCCAAGTCTGGCGGGTTATCTACTGGTTGAGTATCCAAGGGGGTCGCCTCAGGGGTTTACTGTTTTTCAACCCCGGGGACTAGTTCCTTCTTCTCCTGGGGTTTTCCTATCTCTTCTTCTAGAAGGTTCACCTCTATCAGGGACTGGGGCACATCTTCCACCTCACTCTGTCTCTTAACCCTGGTGTGGTCAGGGAGTAGGGCCCTGGGTTTTATAGGTGGGGAGGGAACTGGAGTTTGAACCCTACTCTGTCTTTTCCCTGCTCCCTGGCTGTTCTCGACTGTGGTGGGATGTACACTCTGTCACAGGCAAGAGAACCAAAACTAGCAAATTCCACAAAACAGTCTACAGGAAAACAATACACATGGACCAAATCCTGAACTTCCACAGCAACCTCCTGAAGTGCCCAAACAAAGCTGCATAAAAATGCTATTCAGAAGAATAGAATCCCACTGTTACATGACAGAAGCCAAAATGGATGAAGAGAAACATCTATATAAGGTGTTAACAAGGAATGGATACCCACGGAACTTCATCCGCAGATGCCTGCAGCCAAAAAGCCCCAACCTCCAGACCAAAAGTGCACCCCGATGATTCACCCTTCTTTACATCCAGAACACCTCCGAAATGACCGTGAGACTACTAAGAGACCATGGCAATACAATAGCCCACAAACCAACCATGACACTAAGAAGATTTATGTCAAAATTGAAAGGACAACTAGAGAAAGATCAAAGGATAAATGTTATCCTTTGATCTTTCTCTAGTTGTCCTTTCAATTTTGACATGATTCTTATTAGTGTACAAAATTCAATGTAGTGACTGTAACAAGAACTACATCAGCAAAACTATCCACCAGCCTACATAAACATCAACTAGTCAGCAAAAGCCATGACCCACTTTCCCTGGTCTCAAAATATGAATTCGCAGAAGGACACAAATTCATCTGGAACACAATTGAAATCATAGCATGAGCACATACGAAAAGAGAAAGAGAATTTCTGGAAGCCTGGTTTTCCGCCACAAACTCAATAAATGGACATTTTGACATAGACTTGATTACCAATCCCTGTGAACCAAAGAGCTGAGGCATCACTAACATTGCCCGGGAATAGCAACCACACCCCAGCAACCCTCAGGTAAAGCAACCAATCAATCCCTATGAACTAAAGAGCTGAGTCGCCACCAACCGCAATATAAGTACAAATGCAAGAATTCAAGCACGTTACCATCTGGAACCCCGCATTGATGATGTCCCCTTGAATGGTGATGAAACATCTGCAATCAAACTATCAAGCTCGGAGAGCAATTCAACATCATGATCGCCAGCTTGAGCTACCAATATTCACAAACATTTTAACAGTAGCTATTTTTCTGCTCCCAGAGGGATTACAATTTAAGTGGACATTTATAAAAATACCTTAAGCAGAACACATTTTGGCATGTGGTATGAGCATGATTAGACCCACGGTAACTGTTAGCATGGTAGAATGACAGTCACCATGCGCTGAATTGCATGTTAACCGCAAATCACACAGTGGGGCAAAGAATAAGCATGTTAGGTGAAACAAGTTGGTGTGGAGAGCACATTGCAGTTAGCATGGAGGAACATATTGCACAGCAAATGGCAATGCTGCAATTAATTTGGGTTCACTTAATGCCACTTCAATGGGTGGAGTTAGGTGCACACCCAGTAATTGTACCACTCATGTATCTGGGGCCTTTATTATAAACTGAAGCATGTGTGTACTTTGATAAAATCGAGGCATACGGACACACCTTAACCTACTTGTGGCAATTTCACCTGTTCTAGAGCAGGCATAAGAGCCCATGCTGAGATTTGCAGAACATATGTATGTTATAGTAATTTATTACAATGCATGTGAATTGAGGCCTGCCTATGATCTACCCCATCAGAAAGTACACAAGATGGGGCTTATGTGCGCGCTTACAAAATAGTGATCGTCCAAAGAGTGCATGCAAGTGGCCATTCACACGTATATGTCCTTTAAAATAAGGACTTATGTGTATAAATAGTGCATAACTTTCCATGAACTCCTTATAAAAAGAGTCCATTAATGTGATGCTGCAAAGTTCCCCTGGGTGGGTAACTCATAAGTGTGCAGACTGCACTGTGTCAACTTGGGAGTCTGTTTCTTTGGGACAGGGAAAGCAATAGGCTTGACCTGTGCTCAAGAATTTCTTCTATTTCAATGAGGTGAACTTTCTCCTAACATGCTTCTTTCCTTTTCAATTATATTTTTAAATGTAACCTTTCTTTCTCTTGTAAGGTAGGTCTGCCTTATGAATAATTACCCTTTACATGACCACAACTTGCTATAATGACTTAAATATATATATCCCCATACTTTTCCTGATCACAAATGATTACCACCATCTTACGTTTCCATTACCAAAACTCTCACTTATCTGGCTTTGTGTTCATAAAGTATGTACCCATCTTCCAGTTCAGGATAAAAATAAAACAATAATAAAAACAAACACTTCAAATATACTGTATGTAGGGAAAAAACACTGTGTCCTTCACCTAGAGCAGTCATTTATCTCTGTACCATACACTACAACTTATCAAAAGTCATGAAATATTTTTTAAATCAGTAGAACATATCTCATCTAGCCATTTAGACAGTTACTTTATACAGCTTCCTTGCAGCTCCCACTACCTTTGTAGCAATCTGAATTAAATTCCCATGGTGTGAGCTGATAAGTTTGACAAGCAACAACTCCACCATAAAAATATCGGCATCTCAATACTTCAAAGAAGAAGGTCACTCAATAGAGTTACTGCTGTCTTCCAATTATAAGCCAAAACCAGATATACAACTTTGTATTAGGTGAACACAGTGAGCTGTGTTTCCAAAGTGAAAACCAAGAAAGAATATCTTCAACCTGTTCTACTAAAAATCAAGAAAGCCCTAAAGCCAGATGATGGTAGTATGCATAATGCTTGCAATGAAAAAGTCATCATGCCAGCTCCCTTATTAAACCATCACTTAATATGCATTGATGATCTTCCCTTCCAATACATTCAGTTATTCAATATCATTTAATATGTTAGGTTTGCAGCAGATATTTTGGATACTGCAGGGCATGTTTACTAAGCCCCACACTGGTATTGCATGTGTGGGCTGTGTTACTGGTATGTAGCTGCAAGCCAATTGCAGGAAGGCGGGTACATCCGTCTCCTTCCAGTTACCACGCATCACTACAGTAAATCGACTGTGGGTGCAACTAGCACCACCCATAGGGGTGATGTTAGTTGCATTCAAGCTACCTGCGCCACTTGCAGATATTGCAGGCTCCAAATGCCCATTCTCGTTCCACCCAATTGCCACCCAGACATGCTACAAGGGTAGCACAGCATTTTTAGTATAAGGCCCCCTGCTACCTTTTTAGCATGGTACCGATACTGCGTACCAACCCTACGCTATGCTGGTAGTGCCATTAGTAAACATGCACGAAATGTGCTACTTCTCTCAATAAAATAGCATACATGGAAATCATCTTAGTTTTAGGTAACAGCAAGGATACATGAAAGAATATCTCGAAAAACACCTTATTGGCAGTCTTGCAGCTCAATCTCTTAATGTCCAATATCTCCTAAAAAAAAGTGGCCAGTGAAATGGGCTATGGGGGGTTAAGTGGCTTGCCCAAGACCACAAGGAGCACCTGTGGGACTAGAAACTCCAGTCCTTCTGGCCCAAGGTTGCTGTCCTCTAGTGGGATTTGAACCCCCGACCTTCTGGCCTGAAGTACCTTGCCCCAACCACTAGGCCACTCCTCCACTGGCTTTGGACTCTATAGGCACACATATTTGACACATAAAGGAATCAAATAAAACAAGACCAATTAAAAAAAATAAATAGTAAGAAATAGTGTAAAATCTAGGACATGCAGGACATGATTATTGACACCCTTCTAAACAATTCAAATTAGGTTGAACAGAAGAACCACATTCCCACTGCTTTAAAATTAGACGTACCTGTGATCAATTGTCAGTACTCACGTGACTTGAAAAAAACAATGAATGAAGGCTTTAATTTTTAGTGACCACATTCACTCCTTGTTCCATTTTCACAATGGTGAAAACAAGAGAGCTGCCTGAGACCATCAGAAAAGCCATATCACAAAATATCAAACTTCAAAGGGGTACAAGGCCATCTCCAAAGACCTTGGAATTCTTGTGTCCACAGTTCACAAAGTTATTAAGAAGTTTTCTACTCATGGAACTGTCAAGAACCTCCCAGGATGTGGTAGGAAGAGGAAAATTAATCCATCTTTGAAAGTTAGTATGAACTGTTGGAAAATCACCACATACAGCATCTAAAGAGCTTAAAGCTAACATGGAGCAATCTGGAATGGCGGTTTCAACCCACACCATATGCTGCATACTAAATGAAAAAGGACTTCATGGGCGAAGGCCAAGGGGACCTCACTGCTCAAAGACAAGACATAAAAAGTCACGCCCAATCTTTGCCAAACCCACTTTGAGAAACCACAATCCTTCTGGGAAAATGTTCTGTGGACAGATAAAACCAAACTTGAGCTCTTTGGCAATGCAGACCAGCGCTGCATTTACAGGTGAAGAAATGAAGCTTTTAAGGAAAAAAACACCCTTCCTACACTTAAATATGGTGGTGGTTCCATAATGTTGTGGGGTTATTTTGCTGCCTTAGGAACTGGAGGCCTGAAACATATTAAAGGAATCATGAAGTCAGAGGACTGCCAAGGTATTTTGGAGCAAAATGTGCTACCTGGTGTCAGAAAGCTAGGTCTGGGTTGAAGGCCCTGGGTCCTCCAGCAGGACAATGACCCAAAACATACATCCAAAAGTACAAAAGAATGACTAAAAAGGAAACAAAATGGACTGTTTTAAACTGCCCAGCAATTAATCTTGATTTCAATTCAATCTAGAACCTTTGCAAAGAGCTGAAATCTGCCACTGTTAAAAGGAATCCTGGAAACATTCAATGAGCTGGAACAAACAAATCATAGTTGAAGAGTGGGAGAAAATACCAGCAGACAGATGTACAAAACTTATAGATGGCTACAAGAAACGTTTGGAAGCTGTCATCACTGCCAAGGATTGTGCAACCAAATATTAGTGAAGGATGCCATTAATCCTGTCCAGGTCATATTTTCTCTCTTCAGAAATTACTATGTCTAAGTTGCACAGACATCTTTTTTTGTTGTATACCTTTGAACATACTAAAAGTATTATGATGGCATGCAGTTGGAATATTTCACAATTATTTCTCAAGATATTATGCACAACATACCTAACATGCCAGGGTGCCAATAATGTTGACCACAACTATCATATGTTATTGATAGTACAGAAATCTGAACAGTTTAGAAAGGAAGATGAATGCCCCTTTTGAAGACATCTGTTTCTATATACAGGAACCCCTCAATTCAATCCTTCAGGGCCACAAACTCTTTTGGTTTCAAGATTTTGACCATGGATATTCATGAGATATATTTGCATGCAGTATGCAACCAGGACAGCATAAATTAAATAAAATAATGTAAATTATTAACTACCGTATGCACAAACTCCATTAAGGAAAACAGATATGAGCCCTGCAAGAAATGGAAAAGTTTACCTGAATACATCCATTTCCACATTGTTTGCTGCCTCTCCTTTTGCTTTCCTTTCGTTTTCTTGTCTTTTATATTTGCTGTCTTTTTCTTTTAAAATAAACCTTAATACCAAGCTGCCCCTGCTAAGAAGAAAATTATTGACAGGCCCCAAGAGCATCCTCCTGAGTTAGAGGAGTGGGGGGAGGGAGGGAGAAGAAAGCTCTGTGGTACAGGCAAACAGTCCCCTAAGGCACCCGGTCCCTGCACAAAGGAGACGCCAAGGCTATTGAAGCTTTCAGTTCTCTTTCTTTACCTGCTGCATCAGCCATCTTCCCTGCTGAGGACAGAGCCCCTACTGACAGGCAACCTGCTGCACTACTATCTACAGTGAACAGAGAAAGAATTTGTTCTGTCTCCCTCTGATGAAGGGAGGATATATTCCCACTGGTTTGACTGGTCTGGCATGGATGAAAAGGAAGCACCTACTTGTCCCAGGTACTATCCAATCATAAAAAGCCTTCAAAATCACTAAGCAATATGAGAAAAGAAAACACCATTGCTCTTTTCATAGTACCCAACACAATTCATTTTAGAAAACTCTAGGGATGTTTAAATACCATTGTTTGGAACAATGCATTTTGCCACCCTCCTAAGTGAGTGCTCTTACAAATGTATCATAACAACTCTCTATTCTGCAAAAAATTGTCTTGAGATGGAGCAAATTTATTTAGTAAGAATCCAAAGGAATTCTTAGATGTATTGGATCCTTTTTCTACTTATCATTTTTGTTGCCATTCATTTTGAAATACATGAAGTCAGAAAGATACTACTCTCATCATCTGAAGCTGTAAACATGTGTGAACCTGTTGACAGAGAGTGCAAATCTGTAATAGATTACCTAGATTTAGAGTTCTTTGAATCCTGCTGTAACTCAAACAAGTTGAATTTTGATCCCTTGCCAGCAGGTGGAGGCAGACTTGAGCATCCCTCAAAGATGCTATTAGAAAGTATATTTGGTGGTGCAGCACAGAGAGAAGCCAGTATGACAAAAGCAGAAAAAGACTAAAAAATGTAAAAAAAACAAAACAAAAAAAAAACCCCTTGAGAACTATTAGTATTAATAATCAGTCAATCAAAAAAACATCTGGAACAAGCATTTAGCTCTCTTACCACAGTTGAATCTCTGTCAGGCAATGAAAACAATGCCAGATGTTGATTGGTACATTCCTGCTGCAGTATCACCTAGAAGTAAAGAGATCCTGGATTCTCTATAGGGAGAACTATTCAGGCAATTGGTAACAGACCCCACACGTGAAGGGGCCATATTGGACTTGGTGCTTCCAATGGTGAAAGTGTTTCTGATGTTCTAGTGGGAGATCATAAGGATGTGGTTGAAAACTACAGGCCAGTTAGTTTAACTTTGGTGATGAGTAAATTATTGGAAACACTGCTGAAAGAGAAAATAGTGTGGTTTCTGGAGTCCAGCAGATTACAGGATCCGAGGCAGCACGGATTCACCAGAGGCAGGTCTTGTCAGACAAATCTGATTGATTTCTTTAACTTGGTGACCAGGGAGTTGGACCAAGGGAGAGCCCTAGATGTGGTGTATTTAGATTTCAGTAAAGCCTTTGACACTGTTCCTCACAGGCGACTTATAAACAAACTGAGCACCCTAGGGATGGACCCTAAAGTTACTGCTTGGATTAGAAATCGGTTGGGTGGGAGGCGACAAAAAGTACAGTAAATGGAGCTCACTCTGAGGAGAAGGATGTTACCAGTGGTGTGCCCCAGGGATCTGTCCTTGGTCCGATTCTTTAACATTTTTGTTAGTGATATAGCGGAAGGGCTATCGGGTAAGGTTTGCCTTTTTGCGGATGATACCAAAATCTGCAATAGAGTAGACACCCAGGAAGGTGTAGATAACATGAGGAGGAATCTAGCTAAGCTTGAAGAATGGTCTAGAATTTGGCAGCTGTGATTTAATGTTAAAAAAATGTAAAATCATGCATTTGGGCTGCAGCAATCCAAGGGAGCAATATAGTATAGGGGGTGAAGTACTTTTGTCCACTAAAGAAGAGCGGGACCTAGGCGTGGTTGTGTCTGATGATCTTAAAGTAGCTAAACAGGTAGAAAAGGCAAGGGCAAAAGCTAGAAGAATGCTTGGGTGCATACGGAGAGGAATGGCTAGCAGAAAAAAGGAGGTGATAGTGCCTCTGTATAAGTCTTTGGTTCAACCTCATTTGGAGTATAGTGTGCAATTCTGGAGACCGCACCTTCAAAAGGATGTGAACAGGATGGAGTCGGTGCAGAGAGTGGCTACTAAAATGGTTAGTGGTCTTCATTATAAAGCATATGAGGACAGACTTAGGAATCTTAATATGTACACCTTAGAGGAAAGGTGGGATAGAGGTGATATGATTGAGATGTTTAAATACCTCCGTGGCATACATGTTCAGGGGGAGAGCCTCTTTCAATTGAAAGCAAGTTCTGCTACAAGGGGACATGGGATGAGGGATTCAGGAGTGATATGCGGAATATTTCTTTACGGAAAGAGTGGTGGATCCGTGGAATAGTCTCCCAGTGGAGGTGGTAGAGATGAGGACAATATCTGAATTCAAAAAAGTATAGGGCAAACACAGAGGATCTCTAAAGGAAAAAGTGGGACTGTTGTAGTTATTATGGAAGGACAGACTAGATAGGCCATGTGGTCTTTTTGTGTCGTCATATTTCTATGTTTCTATGACATCATGCTTGGCAAGATAGATGTTCAACGCAAAAAAGGAAGGCCAGCAATGAGATGGATCAATACAATAACAGCAGCTAAGGATGCCAGTCTGTCAACATTGAGCCGCCTAACTGAAAACTGAACACAATTTAGGACAACTATCCAGAGAGTCGCTATGAGTCGACACCGACTTTATGGCATTTAACAACAACACATTGTAAAAGATTTGAGTCATCTTACCTGAACATAGAATATTCATAACATCTTAGACATCCATTGATATTATGAAAACTGGTATAAAAGAACTGTTAAATTAATAATTAAATAAATAAAGTATCCTGAATTTAGTTTTTTTTTATTGCGCCATCGAATTTGTTGTCAACTCTCTGATAACAAAGTTGCTGGATGATAGTGTTTTTCCACTGTATCCTCTCCAAAGGTGTTCCAGCCTAAGGTATAGCTACATGACTACAGTAACATCTACATGGTATTAGTAAGGTTGGCATGCCCTGAGGCTGGGTTAAATTATTCCAACCAAAAAACTTAAAAGGGTGAACCAGGACAAATTAAACAGTTTCTAGAAATATGAGGACTCTATATCCAAACACTTTCCCCAAAAATCCAAAGTGATGTACTGAACATTATCTAGAATTTAAGGTTGGGGGGCCTTACATTGATAGGGGTGTCATGGTAGAGATAGATGTCACCAGGAAGGGGGAGGGCAGAGAGATGAGGAGTTAAGTATGAATATTTATGATGTAAGTGCTTGGTGGTGAAAGGGAAGAAAGGACTGGTTATGAAAAGGGGGTGCAGGCCTCAGAGTCACAGGCCTGTGCACTGGATTAGTTACAATTATATAATGGGAAATGCTCAACTGGAGAGGGACACCTTGGGTAAGCGGGAAAAAATAAAATACACAAGGAGCGGAGAATGTTTAACGAGGAACCGCACAGAGTATATGTCTGATTAGGGCAAATAGTTGTTGAGATGTCTCTAATCTTCTGATATTGTCTTTGTGACAAGTCTAGCCCAGTCATCAGGCAAACTAGGTGGTCACCTAGGATAGAAGCTTTGGGGGGAGGGGAGAGCAAAGAGCAGGGCATTCAAAGCTTAACAATAGGGTCTGACAGCCAAAAAGGGGGGGGGGGGGTTTGTAAGGCTTAAGATTTGACCACTTAGTTTGCCTAATGGTAGCACCGGCCCTGGGTGATGGGCATTGTCAAGTTGTCCATCCATTTTCATTAAAAAAAAATGTAAACATTAAAAAACATTTCTTTAAAATTTACATAAAACTCAGAAATGATTTAATTTACTGCTAACATATGTGTATCTTGACAAGATTGTAAATTCCTCAGAGATGGGACTGTATTATCTATCTGAATATGGCTATGGACATTTAGTAGGACTATAGATATGGACATTTTGAGTAGTTACTGAATTACTGAAAAATAGAAGACAACAAGAGAGGCAATGCCAACTGCACTAAGCAAATTCAAAAAATCAAGCAGAAAAAAAAATAGATGAGAAAGAACTAGCTTGAAAGTTTATGGACAAACCTAATTGAAAATAAGCATTTAAATCAATAGCATATAACAAAGCAATGCGTAAAAACAGTCCAGTCTATATATCTCATCTAATGAGGGCCTGCACTCCCCGTTAAGCAAACTAGGCACTTGTCTTGACCACCATTGGTACGACAGCAGCCCACTGCCATTGATGCCACCCCTTTCCAGGATGGCCAGCAGTGACAATGACATTAAAACAGCAATGCAGCCTTTACTCCAAGCCTCTGGCACTGCGTCCTGTTCGGGCTTCCACCCTCTTTCATGCTGATTTCTGTTTTCATGGGGGCAGAAGCATCTGGTTTGACCGCTTCTGCCCCGATGCAAACAGGAAGTCTGCTTCAGAGGAGGTAGAGGCTGTCATTACTGCCACTGCAGGTCCTGGAGAGGGGCAGGAGGAATGAGGGTTCGCTTGCACTTGTATGCCTTTGAGTTAGTGCTGACTCCTAGCAACCCAGCAGCTCCTGGGCTATCTTGGCAGTGTGACCAGACGTAGTGGTCTGTTGCTTACTAAGAATGTCATCACCACTCCTGTAACATGTGCCTTCAAGTCAAATGGCAGTGTGACCAGAAGTAGATTGCCAGACGTTTCTTCCAAGGCAATGGAGGATTAAGTGACTTGCCCAAAGCCACAAAGAGTTACCAAGCCAGTGCTCTAACTACTAGGCTGCTCCTCCACCGTATTGAATTTGATCAGTAAGGGCCCGATTCCATCCTGCACGTAGTTCTAGCTGTTTATTTAATTATTTACTGTTTGTCTAACTGTTGTTTGTTTAATTATTTAGTGTTTGTCTTAGTGGTGTGCAAGTTTCAGCCTTCTCAGCTGTACTTACCTTGCCTCTCTCAATTAACTGGGCCTTGTGTGGTACCCCCATCCCCTGCTGAGGGTTCAGGACAGGGTACCTTGTAACTGCCCTCTTTAATAGGACTTATCTCCCCCCCTCCCTCCCCAGCACCCACCCACCCCTGGGGAAATTGTAGTTTTATAGGTACTGGACATCTTAGGGGAAAGGGGCTGCTCTCAGGTGCAGCTCTTAATCCAAATCAGTCATACACAGAGGACCTGTGATTAATTAGCTTCAGGTACACAGGGTGTATTAGGGGTATTAGATACACTTTATTAGTATAGCATCTACACCAATCCTTATTATATACCGATTTAAAAGACCTAAACACAAGCTTTAAAACTAAGATGCAGTCAGAGGTCCAGCAACGAGATGGGGGTTCTCCAGTCTTTTGCATCGAGTGTCACATGTATGATTATCTCCCAGTTGGTGAGAGGTCCTACATATGCACTAAGTGCAGGGAGCTCTTTGCTCTCAGGGAACGAGTCCGTTCTCTAGAGGCTAGAGTAGCAGACCTGGAAGACATAAGAAAGACAGAGAAGTACATGGACGAGACCTACAGGGATATAGTCCTGAAGTCCCACCTCCAGTCTGGCAGCATCCCTGTTGCCATGGAGGAGAGGTCACGTGACAGGAGAGCATCACCCTGGAGTGGCAGGATGAGATCCTGTAACTAGGACCTGTCCTCCAGGTGATGTAAAAACCCTCTCGCACCGAGGACGTTTCTCCAGGGCCATGTCCCCATGAGGGGAGGGTCAGGACAGCTGTTATAGTTGGTGATTCAATCATTAGGAATGTAGATAGCTGGGTGGCTGGTGGACGTGAGGATCGCCTGGTAACATGCCTGCCTGGTGCGAAGGTAGCAGATCTCACGCACCGCCTAGATAGGATCATAGATAGTGCTGGGGGGAGTCTGCTGTCTTGGGTACATGTTGGTACCAATGACATAGGAAATGTGGTAGGGAAGTTCTGGAGGCTAAATTTAAGCTTTTAGGTAGGAAGTTGAAATCCAGAACTTCCGGATAGCGTTCTCCGAAATGCTTCTGTTCCACGTGCAGGACCCAAAAGACAGGCAGAGCTCCGGAGTCTCAATGCGTGGATGAGACAATGGTGCAAGGATGAGGGTTTTGGATTTGTTAGGAACTGGGGAACATTCTGGGGAAAGGGGGGGCTCTTCCGAAGGGATGGGCTTCACCTTAATCAGGATGGGACCAGACTGCTGGCATTAACCTTTAAAAAAGAGATAGAGAAGCTTTTAAACTAGAAAATAGGGGAAAGCCGACAGTCACCCAGGAGCGCACGGTTCGGACAAAGGTATCCTTGAAGGATACTACCAAAAGCAGTGAGGTTCCAAAAGGGAGTATAGTAGCCCAAATGCCCTTGAGTAAGGAGCAGACAGAGCATAAAGATTCCCAATTACCCATGCCTACCAATAGCCAGATTAATATTAATAAAATGCAGTCTCTAAATGCTTGTATGCCAATGCTAGAAGTCTAAACAATAAGATGGGAGAATTAGAATATATAGCATTAAATGAGAGGTTAGATATGATTGCACTCTCAGAGACATGGTGGAAGGAGGATAACCAGTGGGACACTGTGATACCTGGATACAAACTATATCGTAATGATAGAGCTGAACAAATTGGTGGAGGGGTTGCGCTCTATGTTAGAGAGGGCATTGAGTCAGAAAGGATTAAAGTTTTGCAGGGAACAAAATATGCTGTAGAATCTCTATGGATTGAAATTCCATTTATGAAGGGGAGGTGATGGCAGTGGGAGTATACTATCGACCACCTGGCCAGAATGAACAATGGATGATGAAATGCTCAAAGAAATCAAGGAAGCTAACAAAAGCCACAACAGAGTAGTAATAATGGGTGATTTCAATTACCCCGGTATCGACTGGGACAGTGTCACAGCAGGACAAGCTAAAGAGATAAAGTTTCTAGATGAAATAAATGACTGCTTCTTGGAGCAGCTGGTTCATGAACCGACCAGAGGGGAAGCCATACTGGACCTAGTCCTTAGTGGAACGCCAGATCTGGTGCAAGAAATAAGGGTTTTGGGACCACTTGGCAATAGTGATCATAGTATGATCATGTTTGATTTAATCAGTGGAGGACAGATAGTAAAGGAATCCACAGTAATACCTATTAAATTTCAAAAGGTGACTATGATAGAATGAGGAATATAGTTCGGAAAAAACTAAAAGGAGCGGTTCCAAAGGTTAAAGACTTACAGCAAGCTTGGGTGTTATTTAAAAATACTATCCTCGAAGCCCAGACCAGCTGTATTCCACGCATTAAGAAAAGTGGAAGAAAGTCCAAAAAACTGCCAGCATGGTTTAAAGGTGAGGTCAGAGAGGCTGTTGCTGCCAAAAGAGCAACCTTCAGAAAATGGAAAAAAAGAGCCAAATGATGAAAACTGAACAGCACAAGCACTGGCAGTTAAATGCAAAGCATTGATAAGGCAGGCAAGCGGGAATTTGAGAAGAAACTTGCTACGGAAGCAAAAACCGAAATAAAGACTTTTCAAGTACATTGTAGCAAAAGGCCTGTGAGAGAGTCAATTGGACCATTAGATGATAGAGGGGTAAAAGGGGCAGTAAGAGGAGACAAGGCTATAGCAGAGAGACTGAATGAATTCTTTGCTTCGGTCTTTACTGAGGCAGATGTAGGGGGGTTACCCAAGACTGAAGTGGTATGTAAAGGTGATACTGCAGAGGAATTGAGAGAAATATCGCTACACCGGGAAGATATATTACAACTATTTGATAAACTGAATAGTAGCAAATCACCTGGACCGGATGGTATACATCCCAGAGTGTTGAAAGAACTGAAATATGAGATTGCAGACCTGTTATTGGTAATCTGTGAACTTTCATTAAAATCATCTGTAATACCTGAAGATTGGAGGGTCGCCAACGTAACACCAATTTTTAAAAAGGGTTCCAGGGGTGACCCAGGAAATTACAGACCGGTGAGCCTGACGTCAGTACCAGGGAAAATGGTAGAAGCCATCATAAGAACAAAATTACACAGCATGTAGATAGTCATGGCCTAATGGGAGACAGCCAACATGGCTTTAGACAAGGCAGATCTTGTCTTACTAAATCTGATCTGTTTTTTTGGAAGGTGTGCATAAACAGGTAGACAAAGGTGAGTCGGTTGATATAGTGTATCTGGACTTTCAGAAAGCTTTGACAAGGTCCCCCATCAGAGACTTTTGGCGAAGCTAAAAAGTCATGGGATAGGAGCAGTGTACTATTGTGGATCGGGAACTGGTTAAAAGATAGAAAGCAGAGGGGTAGGGCTAAATGGCCAATATTCCCAATGGAAAAAGGTGAATAGTGGAGTACCCCAGGGATCTGTACTGGGTCCGCTACTTTTTTGACATATTCATAAATGACCTGGAAAAGGGAATAACTAGTGAGGTAATCAAATTTGCAGATGACACAACTGTTTAAAGTTGTTAAAACCCAAGAGGATTGTGGAAAACTGCAGGAGGATCTGGATAAATTGGAAGACTGGGCATCCAAATGGGCAGATGAAATTTAATGTGGACAAGTGCAAAGTTATGCACCTAGGAAAGAACAACCCACACTATAGTTACAAGATGCAAGGCTCCACATTAGAAAACCACCACCCAGGAAAAAAAGATTTAGGAGTCATCGTGGATAACATGTTAAAAACCCTCCGCCCAGTGTGCAGCGGCGGCCAAGAAAGCAAATCGAAATGCTAGGTATCCTAAGGAAAGGGATGGAGAATAAAACAAAGGATATTATAATGCCTCTGTATCGCTCCATGGTACGACCGCACCTTGAATATTGTGTGCAATTCTGGTCACCGTATCTTAAAAAGGACATAGAGTTATTAGAAAAAGTACAGAGAAGAGCCACCAAATTGGTGAAGGGGATGGAAGGCTACTCCTATGAAGAGAGGCTAAAAAGGTTAGGACTCTTTAACCTAGAAAAAAGAGGCGGCTGAGGGGAGATATGATAGAGGTGTATAATTTCATGAATGGAGTGGAACGGATAATTTGTTTACGCTATCAGAATATAGAAGGACTAGGGGGCATGTAATGAAGCTACAGGGTAAACTATTTAAGACAAATAGGAGAAAATATTTCTTCTCTCAACGTGTAATCAAACTCTGGAATCTGTTACCGGAGGATGTAGTAAGGGCTGTTAGTATAGCTGGGTTTAAAAAAGGTTTGGACAAGTTCCTGGAGGAAAGGTCCATAAACCACTATTAAAAAGGGACCCAGGATATCAATGCTTGGCCTAGTACAAGCACTGCAGAACCTGTGTCTTTGGGGAAACTGCTAGGTACGTATGACCTAGATTGGCCACTGTTGGAAACAGGATACTGGGCTTGATGGACCTCGGTCTGACCCAGTATGGCATTTCTTATGTTCTTATGTTCTTATGTTCCCCTCTATATGTCCACTCTGAACTGGATGTATAAAAGGAATCACGATTCTGATCCCGTGGAGCACGTCCAGCACCGCAGAATCAGAATTGCAAACAGTCATCTACGTGCAGGCTGGGACTGCAATTCAGTCTGGCCTGCATGTACATGAAAAGCCCGACTAACTCAGTCAGGGCTTTTAAATGAAGCCACGGTGCCATGGTGTCTGGTTGCCATGGCACCAGAGCTCCATTTATAAGCCGCGATGCCAGCCGCTGGCAAAAACTGCTTATTCCCTGCAGCCTGACACCAGATCTGGCTTCCTAAGGCCAGGGTTGGGTTGCGAGTAATGTCCCCTGCCCCCCTCTGCCCCATCTACACCCTGGGCACACACTATAAAAATGTCACGGGAAGTTATTCCACCTTGGAGGTGGAATAATTTTCCCACACAAGTCACCGGCCCTAGATATACAGGGCTGACATTAGAATCGGCCCTGTATGTCCAGGGCTGGCGACTGACCACCACCTGTCCAGACTCCGTCCCCGAGCTGCCCCCGAGCCGCATCTGTCTAACCTCCCTGCACATCCCCACTATTTTTGGCACAGAATAACCCCGTAAACCAACATGTCTTGTAAACCAGTACTCACACAACCAGACAGTGATGATGGATGGCAACAAACAGGAACTTGGAAGCAAAAAAAGAGACAGCATAAGAGAGTGCAGCAGTGGGGAAAAAGGGGAAAATAAAAGAGGAGAGAATGGAGCAGAATGAGTAGAGAAATAGTTATCTTCGTAGGGCTTCATGTATCTCAAAACAGACCAGTAGGGGTACATATATCTGAAAGAAAACACCACAGCTAAAAAACCAACTGATCAAAAAAATCTAAAAACAACCTGCCATGAGCCTCTGCCATAAAAAAACACATATACAATTATTTTGTAATATAAAAAAGCTTATTTGTGAAAATTTATGAATTAAAAATGACCTTGAGGACAATAAAGCAACTTAGTGGCATATTTACTAAAGTGTACTACCCAGGTAGCATGGGGTTAGCATGTGGTACTCAGCAATGCGCTAAAAGGTAACACAAGACCCTGCGCTATAAACCTTATGCTACCTGGGTAGGGACTGGGTAGGATGGGGAACCCCGATCCCCCATGGGTAGAGGTAGGGGAAGGCCAGCAATCGCAACCCGGCAGGCAGCAGGATGCCAGTGGGGATCCTATCCCCTCACAAACAGAAGAGTGCTGTGATCATGGCATAGATCCCTCCTGTCTGAACCCCATGGGCAGACAGGAGGGGAAGGCCAGCGATCGCAGCTACATGGTGTTCAGCTGGCCTAGGGCTGGAGCTTGCCCCCCTCCCCCAAGGAAAAAAGCTTCCTATGCTACTAGCACTCAGTGTAAGTAGGACAGGCACAACTAATGCCACCTCAGTGGCAGGATTGAGTAGGATTGTGTAGGATTAGGATATTCTCACCATAGCAATGCTAGTTTGGGTGTTAGAAGCCTGTGCTATCATAGTTCAGCGCAAGTAGGATGAGTGAAACTAATGCCACCTCAGTGGGTGGCGTTAGTTGTTCTTGCAGTGGGTTTACTGCAGCAATCCATACTAACTGCAGGGGGACAGCTGTACCTTTCCCTCTGCAATTAGCATGAAGCCCCACACTAGTAATGTGGCCCAAACCTGTGTTACCAGTGCCCCTTAATTTACTACCCTCAGTCAAGCATCCAACTGCGTTGTCGCGAGACTTCAGGAGAAACAACCTCTAATCATCTCAAACTGGCTGTACAGAAAGAATGAACTTCTTTCAAGGAATCAAATCATACGTTTTGTCCCAAATGGCCCCAAAGAGATGTGTGAATCTAAAGAGAAATGGCCAACAGAACTGCAACCGACTGTTTTGAGGCCAGCGGCCGGCAGGGTGGAAAAACCAGCCAATGAAGTGCCAGTGTTCTGATGACCGCTGGCCTTGGATCTCCCCACCTCCCCACGCTGCTATCCCAGCCTGCTCTTGCCCCAGTGATGCTTTTCCTGTTCCATTTTTGTGACTCCGCACTTGCAAGGCTGGTCTTATCCCCCACTCCTCTGACATATACTTGCGTCAGAAGGGGCAGGACCAGACCATCCTTTCAAGCATGGAGTCACTTTTTTGAAATTGGAGGTCTGCTGCCACCGCTGATGCCAGCAGAACAGGAAAAGTGGCAGTGAGTTAAGGGCAAGCTGGGCAGCAGCACAGGAGGGCAGCCGGCTGGACATAAAGTTTTGGGGTGGGATGAGGAGATAATTGAAATGGAGGGGATATGGACAAAAGGGGGTGCTGGGCATGGCGGCGGATAGGGGCAAAAGGGGTACTGGGAATAGGGAGATAGGGGCAGAAGGGGTATGCTGGACATGGGGATAGAGATACACATGATGCTGGACATAGGGGGAGGAAGAAGGGACAAAAAGGGGATATTTTGGATATGGGGATAGGGACACAGAGTGAAGATGGAGGACATGGAGGAAGGGATAAAGCAAGGGCATGAATTAACACCTGCATATCTTTAGTACTCAAAAGGGATCTAATAGAATGGATATGCCTAAGAGTAATAAAGGTGGCTAGCTCTAGCCCAGCCTCCTGATTCCAAGAGAGTTCAGTTTGGGTTCCAAAAGCAGATCTATTTCACATAGTCAATTTCCAGGGATAAGCAATGATTTTCCCAAGACTACCTAACCAATAGTTTTTGCATTTCAAATTGTTTTGTTTAATTTCATTTTGCATAGCATTTCAGATTTTTTCTTACTTTGCTAGTTTCAGGAAGTGTTTCATTCTTTGTATTCTTTGTGTTATTAGCATGCACTATTCCTGCATAGAATGTACTATTCTGCTTATTGCATGGTATTCTTCTATAATGTACACTATGTAAGAACAGCATTATTGACAATAATGACCCCCCCCCCCCCATAATTCTGGGTGTTTATCAGTCAGTTTTTAAAACAATGCAAAATGATGTAGGATGTATTGATATTTCCTATGTTGTTTCAAATAATTGCACATTCCTAATAATTCTTTATGGACTTTTACTCCATGAACTTTTTCAAACCTCTTTTGAACCCAGCTTCTTTAGGATTTATTTTCAGTCTGCTGATTATGAGTTTCATGAAGAGTTCCCTTATTTTAGTGTTGTTTGAAAGGTTAAACAACGGTTCTCAATTTAACCATCCCACCCCATCCATGATTTTATAAACTTCTATTATATCCTCTCTGTCATCTCTTTTCCACTCTGAAAAGCCATAAACTATTTAGCCTTTCTTCATAAGCGAGCGTTCCCATGAATGTGAAGCATGTCACTGGAGAGAGGCAGCTCTCCCCATCATCCACGCTCTAGTCCCAGGGCGTGAAGTTGTACTCCATCTATCCCAGGCCATGCAAGACTCTACAGCCCCGCAGTATTCTGACTTAGAGGTATTCAGTCAGAAGTCCACAGATGGCAGCTTCTTTCCACTGGATCCTCAGCCAAGTGCATACGCCAAATGTGTAAACATGCAATTCCTCTCATACCGAGTAAGACTGTTATCGATGTATTTTTATAGCTTAAGGCCCTGCGTGTAAACATTAAGGCCCATGGTTTAGTGTCTATAAAACATGTAGGGCCCGATATTCAGAGGTGGCAGCTAGCTGATCTAACATGGCTAACCATCGCCGCTGACTTTAAACCTTGATATTCAATGCCGGGGCCATATCCGAGCTCTGGCATTGAATATCCGGGTTCCCCAGACTGCCGTGCAGCTAACCAGACAGCAGCAATGTTCACCTACTGCCCGATTAGCTTCTGTGGTGACATTTAGGCCAGACTTTCACCACATGTCGCTAACTGGGCAGCATCTGAATATCGACAAAGTCTGGTTACTGATGGTGCCACCCGGAACCCCCCCCCCCTGCAATGCTGACTAGTTAGCACTGGAGCATGCAACGGTGCCACCAGCAGATATTCCGCAGCACTGACCACTTTACATGCCTTTGAATATCGGGCCATGAATACGCATTCAAATAGCAATTTTAGAAAGCTGCTATTTCCATGTGGTGATCCACGCCACACAGAGACTGCAAGGAAGCATGGTTAGGGTATAGAGAGGGAGTGGCCTGAGTGGACCTAAAATATCAACATTTCATCCCTATTTTATAAAGGGAATAAACATACATTTCAAAAATTGTAGATGTCAGCATTTACACCTGTAATGAGGTACACACAAGGATGAGGCCATCAGCCCTCCTGACATCACATAACCCTTCTGATCCCCCAACCAGTAGTAATCCTTCATTTTGCCACTCTGACATTAAGAACCCCCTGATTGGCTCCCCAACCAAAACAAGTCTTCCTTTTCCTGATCCCAACCCCAGCTCTTACCTGGGGTACCTGGGGTCTAGTGCAGAAAAGGAACAATCCCCAGAAACCTCTGCACCTTCGGAGTCCTAGGTTCAAAATGGCATCCACGACTTCCTAGAAACAGTAATGAAAAACTACAGCTAGTGATTGCAGCTGTCATTTTAAACCTAAGACTCCGATGGAGAAGGAACAACTGAGACTGCTCTTGCTCCCCACTAGACAATAGTGAACCTGAGTAAGAGCTGGAGTTGGGATCGGGAGGGGACACTTGTTTTAAGGCTGCCAGTCAGGAAGTTCTTGCTGCCAGGCGCGTTAATAGATGGGATATGTAATGTCATGGAGGTGACTGAAGGGGTGGGAAGGGATTGGGGGGGGGGGAGGGATGATGACAGTAGTGATTTTACCATGAACATATTGGGGAAAGCTGGACAATTTTTCTATGCCCCAACTTAGACGTCTTAATTCCCCTGTCCACCTTTTAGGGCTTTGGTAATTACTGTACATGCAGTACACTGAAGATAATGCCCGTAAATGACACTAAAACGACATGGAGAGAAGAATTAAGATGTCCAGGTCAGAACATGGAAATGTCTACTGTATTTTACAAAGGCTCTACCAAATGCAGAGCCTCTTGCAAAATAAGTATAAGAATGTGCAGTAGTGCACGCCAGTGTCCCAGCATGTCCAGAAGGAGCAGTGATCTTAAAAAAAAAACTCCATGGAAGTGAAAAAGTGCCGAGCTTTCCTCAGAATGTCCACGGTGGCAGATTTTTAAAAATCGCTGCTGCCAACCTCATTTATCCCCCTCAGCCCTTCAATTCCCTTGCAGGCTAGCTGCACATGTCGGCATTTGGAGGTCTGAGTGGGTAGAAACAAACAGTTCTGCAGCGCCAAAATTGTAAGGTAAGCATCGGAGGGCTGTTTGCGGCCATTGCGGCCGCTATAGGTCCCAGAGAGTGACAGCAGCAGTGGGAATAGAGGGCAGCTGACGGGCACTCTATCTCCTTGCGCCGGCAACGAACACTGACAAAAAAGGACTGAACAGAGATATTGGTTTCCTTAGCTATTAACAGACATAAAATACTGAAATGCAAAGGCTTACAGTCTCCTCACCTAGGCCTTTCATTGTAATTTAATGAGAGATGCAGACTGCCTAAAATCAGACAGGACCTGCATAATGTGACTTGTCACTGTATCTCACACTTGGCTTTAATATGTAATTACGTATGCAGACAACCCAGAGTCTAGATGAGTTTACCTAAACCCAATATCGAAACCTTCATTGTCCCTTCATAGACCTGATGAAGAGAGTTTAGCTCTCAAAAGCTTGCCAAAAATATATTGTTAGCCCAATAAAAAGATATCATCTACAATTTATTTGACTTTTATTTGCACAGTTTGCTCTTGCTAATGTCTTCCAACCCCAGTTGAGCTTTCATACTAAAGCTTTAATACATAGCACATTTCTGAGTATATTTGATAGAGTTCATGCTAAGCTTTAGTGCATGGGACCCAAGACAAGCAATATTTATTTGTTGTTTTTCTATACTGCTTTTCTCTTGATCAAAGCGGTTTACATGTAGCATGAAACGTATTAAAAATTACATTTAACTAGGAACAAGTTATTGTAAAATTACATTGAACTATTAACAGGCCATTGCACCAAGGGCACAATGTATTTTTTTCTACAAAATCATTGAAAACTATAACAATTGGGTTGGAGTAAGGGAGCACGTCACTGTTCGGTCATTGGTTTATTAGCATCTAAAATGTCTAATATGTATGAAATCACGTTCAGTATATAACTTAGGTAAAAGATCTGTTCTGTATCTTATGTTGGATCTCCAAAGTGCACGATGAATAGATCAGCCTCTAGCTCCCTGTGGAATGCTGAGGTGGCTGGGGGGTTTTCAGCTAGTGCGTTCCATCATCCCTGAGCATAGAGGGAGAACGAGCATATTGGCTGCTTTTTGTTTTTTCTATTTGTATGGTTAGCACATTTTGTCTTCTGGCTCTCTTGTTCTGTGTGGTTTGTAGTGGGGATTTCAGTTATGTGGATGATAAATTGTGGATGATTTTGAAACTCATTAGCAGTACTTTGTGTTTAAGCTTTGCTTGTTATGGGGAGCCAGCATAGCTGTTTCAGTGTTCAGATCTTGCTCCTCGCTGGATGGTATGGGCTACCATATGTTGTAGGATGCCGATCGATTATGGAAGATATGTTATTTGAATGTGTTATAGTCGCGTAGTTTTTTTCAGTTCTTGCACAACTTTATTTTCGTTTCCGGCACCTGCTGGATGCAGGAAGTTAGGACAATTTTGTTGCCGCATTATAAGGAAACAATATTAATAATATTCTTAAAGGAAATCTTAAAATTGAATTTGAGAATAGGCTAAGTTTAGCTTTTTATTATTTATTAATAATAATAGATAATAAATGTTAAATATTAGAAGGAGTTTTTCTGACCGTTGATATTTCTGTAAAATAATTTTCCTTGAGTGGGCAACCGCTAAGTAGAGGAATAATAGCTCTGAACACTGAGATCTTTTCTCCTCCTTTAGAAATATTTGTTTTGTATGTGTGTTGTGTATGAATGTGTGTATTGTTGGGAATAGGTTTCGATATTGGTGAAGTGTTTTAGCGATCAGCTCCCCTATTGACTATTGAAGGTGTATGAGTGTAAACGTTTGTATAGCGTAAGTTAATCTAATGAAGTAATGAATATGAAATATAATATAAGTTTAGAGATAAAGTAAGATCCAGAGGGCTTTTGTTGTGTTGGTATAGTGCCTCTTTTGTAGTTTTTTTGTATGCGATTCCTACCGTATGTTGTGCCATTTGTAAAGCGTGTAGGGAGTGATTGGTATTCCATGATAAATCAATATGAGGGGAAGATTACTACCTGGAATACTGAACGGAAATCATTTATTTCAAGTTATGGGCACAGTTGTTGTAGTGTTCATATCTTGTTGTATATGATTTTGGTGGGTTCTTTTGATATGAGAGTTAAGGTTCAGTTGCTGGTTGGGTGTTATTACTAAGTATCTAACCTCCATTTTTACTTATAAGTCAACTTAATTGACCCTAGGTGTTGGCAGTGGGATGGAAGCTTCATTCCTGATGATGTGTAATACCTCTGTCTTCTTATAGTTTATTCTGTTAACCACTGAATAACTTCATTGAAGCAGTTTTGTACTAACACAGTATACTGCGGCTTTGCCATGTTGATGAAGTGTGCATAGATCGTGATATGATCAGTATAAATATGGAGTACATTTTGTAGGACTGTATCACTGCACATAGTGGTTGTATGCATATGTTAAACTGTAGGGCTGAGAGTACTGAGCCTTGGTGCACTCCGTGCTGTTAAGGGTATGGGGTAGATTAACGTAGCCCTGATTGTACCTGCTGCTGTCGACCGGTAAAGTATGAGTGGAACCAATCGAGTGTTGGGTTCTGTAATCCAATTGCATGAAGTTGTGACAATAGTGTTATGGCTCATGGAATCAAATACAGCCGATAGATATGTCCATGAAAATCTTTATTTATCGTCAAGCCATTCGCGGCAACTCCAGTATTTTCTTACACTTTTCACTGTTCCCCTCAGGTTTCCTTAGTCAGAGAGCCTCACTGCTTCTATCACTCAAGTAGTATCCGAACATCCTTCTGACGGACTCCCTGCCAGGCATCACTCGGTCATTACACCACAATGAATGTTGGAAGGCTCTTTCTAATAGGCTAGCATCTTGCTTAGAGAGTAGGGAATCTTTACTGTCATGCTTTCGCATTAAAACTGGCCTCTCATAGGACTGTTCTCCTTTGGAAGGAAAAAGGAAAATATTTTCCTAGAATGCGAATCCGTTTAGTAGGGGAATGAACTGATCTAAATGAATATAATATCTGCTTGACATTTCATTTGAATGTTAGAGGATACCATTACAAAGGTTTCTTCATTTTAAAGAAGGCATATGCATTTACAAGTCTATTGTAGTTTGCCATATTCTCTGAACGTTATCAGGTCATGTAAAACTAGTATGTAAGGGCAAGTGTGAAATGCAAAAGATCTTAGTTCAATTCTCATGACTGAAATTAAGGTTCTGCTACCCATAGGCAGGATTGGAAGTAGCTGAAGTGATAGAGGTCAGAATGTCATGATAGTGTCCCTAGAGCAAAGGGGAGCAGACTCTTCTTTATCTTGGATATCTGATGCCTTTGAAAGATGCTGTCCTAGGCAATTGCCTATGTTGTCTATACCTAAAGCCAGGCCAGAAGCCCAGCTTCTGCTCTGTGGGTGGCAAAAGCTGAGGAATCTGCGGAGGCAGTGTTCACGCTCTCCTGGGGAAAGAGGTTGCAGCCATCATGCAAGACCTACACCTACTGACTGACTAGGGGTACACGAGCCATGTTCTGAATTGACCTATGGCACGGGATCATTGCTGTGGCACTGGACTAAAGGGACAACGAAGAGGAGCCTCATGTAGTGGCACATGAAAGTTCAAGATACAGAAACCCCAACGGTGGCTGATTCTGGCCGAGCAGAAAATCTAGAGGAAAAAGACACTGATCTGCCACATTCAGTCCCTCTCCTGCCAAAAGCAATAAACACACCCCTAAAGATCAGCCTCTACATCCTAACCAAAGCGTCTCGTAAATGTGATCACATGTTTCTCTGTTTTGTACTAAAGCATTATTTGCATGAAGTGTAATGGAAATTATCTTTTTTCTAGCTGAAGATAAATTAGAAATGCCCATTTAAAACTGAATATATAGCTATAGTGTCTATGTAGATATACAGATTTCTATTCACATAAATATGATCTGAGTTTGTGTATTTTAGAATATGCACCAAATCATTCTAAACTCGTGGGTTCCTTTCTGATAGTCTGCAGTCCTGTTCCCTCTGTGTATTAGCAGACAATTCTTGATAAATTATCCATACATTTTACACCTTGCACAACCTCGCATTTAAGTTGCAAAGTGGCAAATGTGAGCACACAGGTCCACCAAGAAAACTTACACTGCAAAAAGAGAACATCTAACAGTTCAGAGCTTCATTATCACACACTTAAAGCACTTTAAAGTCATATTTTACAGTGAAACGTTGCACACTATGCATTCTGATCCTAAACAGGATTAAATGTGTAGCATCATAATCAAAAAGAAATCATAAAAATGTCCATGCGCTACCACAAAATAAAGTGCACTGACGTTATTACTATTGGTTACTTCCTTGAGTACCAAAAGGTGCTTTAAATTAAATACTGCAGCATGAAGGAGAATACAGACAAGTCTGATTTTTCAAATCCCATGAAAAGTTCCAGATAACCATATTTTTTTAATAATTTGAAAACTGAACAAAACTTGTACAACATAATGAATTCAGTAAACACCGAGACGGATGACCAGCTGCTTATACTAGAGCGCTGCAACGGGCACTTGTTAAATAGCTTTGCTTCGTCTACACACTGTACAGAGGTAGCGGTCGCGTTTTATATCATGCTTTTTTGTTCATATAGCCTTACTCAAACATGAATAAGCATGCATTCGTGCTATTTATGCATTGTTGACATGAACAACAAAGGGTTACAAAAGCCATTGGCACTAAGGTCACTTTGAAGGTAACAAACATACCCTAAAGGTTAGTTTCTTACGATTCTCACACCTACAGTGCTGTACAGCAAGCAAGGCATCGGGGAGGGAAATAAATATTAGTAACTGCTTCGAAAGCTGCGATAAGCCCCTGGATTCTTGTAGAATTTCAGATTTTGCAAGCGCTCTCTGTTATCTGACTTTAAGGAGCAGAGCAAAATATTTCACAGAAGGCCTTTGCAGACACCAGTTAGAGCAAGGAGACTGCAGTTAACCTTATCGCTTCAGTCCGATGAGTCTTTCTATTAAGCTGGACACAGTCATGTGTCCTCTGAAAGCCTTCTCCTTTAATGGTTAACCTGTGCTGTGTCTTTACTTTGTTCTTGACACCTATTCAATATATATTTTGGATTTAATGTTGTAACCTTCACTGTCTATGGAGCAATTAAAGTCTTCGTGATATCCAGTCGTCAAAGGGTACCACTGGATTTAACCTTCCTACAGTTTATAGCATATCAAAGCAACTTGAACTAGGCACCTTCCTACATAAATGCCAGTAAATCATATCCCTGATCGCTGTAAAGCACTGTATTAATGAATCACGGCAGAACCTTTCCACAACACGTGCAAAATACAATCCATTAAAAAAGTTCCAACTCATGTTCGGTTCATTTGTCATAGGAACAGAATCAAGACATTAAGAAACAGAATCATTAGAATGTTAAGGCATAAAAGAGCTCTTGTCGTTATTCCCCTTTATGCCTTCCAATCTCTACTGACTCAACAAATTAACCGTGGGAAAGTAGGCGTTTTCTAAATTTTCATTTCCGAAGTGATTTGCCAATCAAACACTGCAAGAAGCAGGCTGAAACACTTTCGGGTTTGCGTCCCATGAAAGTTAGTAGGGGGGAACAAGGGGGGGGGGGATCTTAGACGGATCATCTTTTCACCTTGCTGAGCTCCCCGTGTCTCCCATGGGATATAGCAGGTAATTATTCAGGTGGTATATGCATTCACCCAAGGCTTATGCTGACATTTGCAGTCAGTTTATTCCACAATCAGTGGGACAGTTTTTCTTTTTAAATTGGTGTTACTTCTCTGACCTCTTCAAAGACATTTCGACCTAAGGACAGCAGCCTAGCAGCTTGTCCTTTCACAAACCCCCCTCCCCCCTCCCCCCTCTGATACTATTAAGTTCAGAACTCCGAACTAGAGCCCCCCACCTTCTCAGCTAACAATGGGCTTCAGAGTGCAAACAATGAAAGAATTAGCAGATACTAAGCACATTTGCTTTCTAATGGGAGGGCCGGAGAAAGTGCCTCAGAAAGAAAAGAGTACCATCTCTCCCGGGTTTGCATTAAAGCGACGCTAAGGCAACAGACAAAAGCGAGCAGACAGGCAGCTTTTCTGCTGCACAGTTTCCAGAACAGTTAGAGAATCGCTGCAGAGCTGCCCGGCACAGTCCCTGCACCCGCACACAGCACGGGCACCGTCTTGTCCACTACGACAGCGAAGTCTATCAATCCATTCAACACAGTGACGAGAGCTCGCACATCACAAACGACAATCCACATGAAACAGGCAGTCAGGTGAACTCACCCCCAGCTTCCTACTGCGGATTTTCACATAACCTTGCTTGACAATCTCGTTAAAGTTGGAGGCCATGGTAACTCCCGGCTGCCCCTTTCCCCCGCTCCTCTTCGCCCGGTCTCTGGCTGCTCCCACTGAGCTCCTCGAATCCAGCCTCTTCCTGCCAGAGCCTGAGCCGCACTCCAGTGGCTCTCCTATGCCCTGGCTCCGACGGGCAGTGTCCAGCCGAGGAACCTGCCTGCGCTCTCCCCACCCCTGCTGCACCACTACCTCCTTTCTATTCCCCAGCTCCTCCTCAGCAGCAGGAACAGCAGCCCTCCTCCCCCTCCCACCTTCTCCGAGGCAGCGTCTTCCACCTCCCAGGATGAGGAGACGGAGGATTTTCCGAGAAGCTTTCCTTAGCCGGGGAGCAGAGGGGAGCAGAGAGGCAGCTCGAAAGGACTCGTCCGTGCCAGTGCACGGCTCTAGCCCTGTTCAGATGCTGCTGGAAAGTACAAATGTGTCGTGTAATGAATCTGCAGTCCCCCCACTCACAGTAGTTCGAGGTTTTAAGATTTATTGTGGCAGGACTTTTGAAATTCAGAAATGGGAAGCAGTGTATACAAAAGCACACAACATACTCAAACCCTGAGCACAAGCGCCTTAGAGGTGTCCACGTGTGGATAGTTATAACCCCCCTTCGGGCAAGAGCAATTCCAGCAATGACATGACACTGTTTTCAGATGTAGTCAATGCCCACAGCTAGTTCTGATTGATTTACATGTTTGCTTTAATTAGGTGCAACGAAAAGATGAACATGTTCCGTTGAAAGGACAGCTGGACCTCAGAAATGTCAGAGACATATGGATGGCGGGTTTATTAAAGCATTATCGGACCGGAATACTACTAAGCTTCTCTTAAAATTTACTTCCCATTGTTAACACTTTGCTAAAATGGCATAGACGTTTTATCCTTCAGTGAGTTAACAACGTTAATAGCAGGACCGTACAGAGCAGACACCTCAATTAAGTGTTTGCTAAACTAGCCTGCATGTCCTATTTTGATGTTATGCTCTGGTTTAAAGGCAATTGTAAGAAAACATTTACAATCCTATAGCTTCTAGGAGAGGCTGCTATAGTGTATTGTAATAATAGCTCACCAGTGAATTAGCAACTGAAGGGGAGGATAGGTTCCTACAAGGGAACATTTGTACTGCTAAGAATTATAGTTTGGGAGTGGGCTAGTGCATCATTTCATTTGGAATGGCAACAGGCAGAGGGAGTCCGAACTCGAGGGAACAAAGAGATGACATTAAGCCCTTCCCAGAGATACAGTAAGTGATGCAGTATTGTTAAAGACGCGGTTGGTGCCTTATATATTTTAGGGCAATCCCCGCTAGCCAGGCAACCAAGGCATACCAGTGGCTGATGGGAGTGCACTATGAGATTGCCTATCCCTTTTTGCCATAGAAGCCTGAAACCAGGAAGGTTTCAGCTGCATGGGCAAATAATCTGTTGGAGTGGAATTCAAGAAAACATTTGCTGTTCTAGAGAGTATAGATGTCTAAGGCATGAGAAGCTAGCAAATTATAACTGGAAAACTACAGGTTAAATAAATAATAAAAGAAACTAAACAAAAAGACATTTATGAGTGGGACATTGTGTTGTTGTTGAGTGGAGTCAGTGATGACTCATGGCGAACCACTGGATAGTTGTCTTAAATTGTGTTCCTTTGGTCTTCAGTCAGGCAGCTCAGTGTTGATAGAGTAGGACCCATAGCTGCTGTTATTGTATCAAGCCATCCAATTGCTGGCTTTTCTCTTTTGCATTGACCTTCTACCTTGCCAAGCATGATATCTTTCTCTAATGATCTCTCTCTTCACATTACGTGTCCAAAGTATGAAAGCTGGAGTCTTATCATTTGAGCTTTTAAAGAAATCTTAGGTTTGATCTTCTCTAGTACTGGCTGGTTTCTTCTTCGGGTGGGGCATTGTTCTTTCTCTTAAATTATTTATTAGGATTTCCTCATTTTGTACCTATGGGGAAAATGCTTTCTAGGCAAACCCTTTAACTAAGAGGGATGTTTAGTAAAAGGCATTAGCTGCCATCGTGTCTCTAATGTGGGAAAAATAGAGCCGTGGTGACAGCTAAGATATTCCAAATGCAGCCACCAGTTTTCTACAGTAGCTGCTTTTCGCATAGTAAATGAGAGGAAGCAGGATCAGGGTGGGGAAAAAGCATTGTTTCAGGAGGCAACCAATGTTTTATCAGTAGAAGGCAGAATCACGAGACCAGTGCCATTTTGTATAGCACCAGAGATTGGAACAGGAGGAACAAGGAGGACTGCTTCTGCCCCCTTCCCGCTGGACTACCAGGGAACTTAAGGTAAGGGCTGGAGGGTGGGGAGGATGGGGGCCATGACTAGCTAACCAGTTCTTTGGTTCCATGGGGGTCCGACTGGTTAGCCAGGATCTTTGGTTCCCTGGATGGACCCCAATTACCCCCTCAGATAGCATACCATAGGGGTTGGGTGCTGTCCAAGGGAATTAGATCAACAGATCAGTGTATATAGTTCCCCCATATTATCCAAGTTTATCTTATCCAAGTTTATCTTCCTGTTATATGTAATACCGAACAGCCTGTTGTTCTGGTCTTTGGTTCTCTGTAAACCGCGCTGATTGTAAATAGCGCGGTATATAAAAAATTGAAATAAATAAATAAATTAGTACTGAAAGAAGAGGTTGGCCTTCCCTGGTGCTGGTGCCGTGGATTGGAAGATCTGTGGTACCGGCATCCTTTTGCAAGGGGTACGGTTCCTGAAGGGACATGGGCTTGTGTGGTAATCACATACCATGTGTGCGCTATTTACTGGGCTGATGCTGGCCACTTCCCTGCAGATATTGCACAGGTTTTGATCCTACCATATGCCATTTTTACATACACTGTGTGGTAGCTACAAAAACTATTACTACAGTTTAGTAAACATGCCCCTAAGTGTATGTCAATGATTAATTTCCTGATTTTGTCCTAGCATGAATCCATTAGTTTCCTGGCATATTTGTAAGCAGACAAATAAAAATCTTCAAATGAGTTAGTATGCATAGACTACAAAGGGAGGGAGACCATTCAGTACTCTTAGCTTTCTGAGGGAAAACTGAGTGCAGATGAAGCCTCTGTGAGTAAGGGGCATGTTTACTAAACATTCTTATCATGCGGGGCCGCGGTAGTGTACCTGTGCCATATAAGGAGTGGGCGGATCAGGCTGCCAAAAGAAAAAAAACGGGAGTAAGCAACCGGACGTGTGCGCGTCACGGTAATGTGCGGGGTCGACATTAGCGCGCCAAAAGGCAAAGTGGCGCGCTGCCGGGTATAGAAAACAACCGAGCCGTAGTACAACGGTGAAGACACTGACCAATAGTGCAGGGGCCATGGGTTCAATCCCCCATTGTGCACAACGACAAAGGCCAGCTGAGACAGCAACTGTAATGATTAAAATTGTTTTAGGAGGCAAATTAATTTTGAACGGCATAAGGCGGTGCACAGTTCTTTTTCAGCGGCATAAGGAAGCGCACAGTTCTTTTTGGGCGGCCTAAGGCGGCGCACCGGTCCTCTTGTGCGGCAGAAGGCGGCGCACCAGTCGTCTTGGGCGGCAGAAGGCGTCGCGCTGATAGGCACAAGGCGGTGCGCTGATAGGCACAAGCACAGGAATGGAGCCACAGCACATTGGTTAAAACACTGACCAATGGTGCAGAGGTCAGGGGTTCAACCCCTCACAGTGCCCAGTGAGCAAGGTTGGCTGGGGCAGTAAGTATTATGGTGAGGTGTGCTGTAGGAGGCCTTATAGTTTTTTTTATTACCCACTACCAGTATACCCGCTCTAACAGCGTGTTAATATATGGAGGCCCGTAAGGCACATGTTACAGTGCACAGTCCGCAAAGGCACCCTAGCAAGTCCCCTATAGGGCACCATGTATGCTGCGCCACAGGATAATGTATAGTGCACGCAATATGGATGGCAACCATAAGGTGGCCTATAGGGCGCCCTATAATGCACCCTCAGAGGCACCCTTATGGGTACAGTATGGCAAGGGTGTGTTTGATGCCATAAACATATGTCCAGTAAAAAAGTACAATGCTCTGGACAACCCTATCACAGAACCCCTCTGTGGACTTGAACCCATGACCTCCTGCTATAAAGGCAGTGATGGAACCATTGGGCTACGGCACTATAGCTCTGAGTAAGCGCCTGTGTGGCTGCAGAGAGCCTGCACGTCACCCCACAGACAGTCTGCTGCTGTAGACAGGACGGGGTAGGCCACCCGTACCCATGATGCAATGCACATGCAAATCAGCTGCCCACAGATGCACACAAGATGGGGACTGCACCCCAAAAGCTACACGGCATGGTAGGGGGAACTGTCCGTGTCCACCCACACAGAACCTCGGCCTGGTGGGGGGCCTGAGCGTGAGGACTGCCGGCGAGGGGTAGCTACACACCGTCACATTGTGCAGGTAATGTGCTCACCCTGAGGGTGGGTGGTGGCGCCCAGGACCAGGTCCACATCAACGGCCATGGCTGAATGAGGCCATGCCAGAGCTCAAAATCAGTATTAACCTGTGTGATAAGAAGGTGTTGCAAACTCATCATGGATACCCCTTCTGTCTTAGTTGGTGGTTCCCCCCCCCCCTCGACCCATAGGTGGGCAATGTACCTACCCCCCCCCCCAATGACAAACAGGGTCTCCCATCAACAGATCCCCATCCTTCCCCCCCCCCTTGCACTAATGGCAGTAGAGTGGGCCATCAACCCCTGTCCTGCTGGGGGACAGACACCCTACAGGGCAGTCCAAGCAGCTCCACACACATTCAAAACACACTATCAGACAGACAGTAGGCCTGGATATTCAGGGGTGCACCCCAGCACTATCTGATATTCTCCTGCAGCAGGCCATCAGCTGCTGCACCCTGCAAGGAGCTCCATCAGGACACATACCAGCTGTGCAGAGTCTGCTGGATAGTCCTGATGGGATTGCATGCACCACAAACTGGGTGGCAGCACACACAGGCAGATCAGTCCATGAAGAGGCCCCAACAGGACACCCATATATATCACAGGAGAGAAATGCTATACAGCACTATGGGGGTGCCTAGCCATGCTGTCATCACTGCACGCTCAGGGTGAGAGTGATCCACCAGCAGCACATACAGAGGTCACCCTGTCTGTGTAGGTGGTGGCTGGGCATTACAATGTCCCAGCCAGTGCCCCATGCCCTGTGCAGATGCATCCTGGCCAGCACACCCTGTCTGAGCTATACCCATGGTACCTTGCTGCTCATTATGCACATTGTCAGGCCAATACTGGCAACAGTGCTGGCAGTGTGGCCTGTGGAGGGTGTTTGTAGCCAACACACACTGTATAGACAGACACCCCCCCCCTCACCTATGCCAGCATTGTGCTACTATTGGGGGAGTCATTCGATGTGCCCACCACACCAGTCCTGGGAAGGGTACAGGCATGGATATGGTACACAGTACTGCTGCGTGTCACTCCCCAGGGTGGTAAATACTGTCAGGGGCCAGACCTGGGGCACGCACCACAGACAGCCGACAGCTTGTTCTGCTGCAGCACAAGGAGCAAACAGTGCTGAGCGTAGGACTGTCTACCTGCCAGTACCCACATCAAACGTTTGTGGTCTGTGTACCGTGTACCCAGGTATAGGGTGGCATTGCTAGGGTACGCAGGAGCTAGATCTGGGAGATGCCCCCCCAGGGGGCTTTTCCAATGTGGCCTGTGGGTGTGGGTGCGTCTGGACCTGTTGCCTCTTGCTTTACGGCAGAGTGTCCCTACTCCAGTCCTGGTGTTCCAGACACTGTTCGGGCCTTCATGCTGTCCCCTATGAATATGCATGGGCTACAGTTGCATAGCATGGGGGTGGTGCAGACATCTGCAGCATAGGCATCTGTCTTAGGGGAAGCATGGAACCTGAATGGTGTTTGGCCCTCCAGGACTGCATTTGGGAGACTCTGCTGGAGATAATGTGCCTGTTTATGGTGTCTGTGTTTGGTGTGGTAAAAGATAGGCGTATTGACCATGCCTATGTTCTCAGCAATAAAGGTTTGTCCTTACTACCACGGTGTAGCTGTGGGGTGAATATGTGGACAGGGTTGGCGGTAGCTGCAGCTGGGCTCTGAACCTGTGACCCTCTGTTCTTGCACACACTGTCTGTGTGCACTGCACCACCGTGTAGCCACTGATTGACTGCAATCTCTGGGTGGTCCATGACTGTACATCCGACAGGGCCTGTCTGTTGCAGTGGACGGTGCCAGCCTGCACATGGCCTGGCCACTGTCCTCTGTGGCTAGCAGCCACTGCCCCCTCCACCATCTGAACCCTTCCGCCAACATGCTGGCATGTCCTTATCCTTGCAAAGGGATATGACCTGATTGCGTAGTGGAACCCCAGGACTGTATTTGGCTCACATGGTATAGCGGTCTAGCTGTTGTTCTTTAGCAAGGTTTTTGTGGAACGTGGGCCACCCATTACGTGATCATGACCAGGGACACAATTGGCCCTTGGCACGTGGGGTGAAGGCATGTACAGGCACATCTGTCGTACATAACCTCTACCTACTTAACCTCTACCTACGTGTCCTTAGCCCCTACAGTTGTGGCACTACAGGACTGCATTTGGGGGACGCGGCTGTTGGTGATGCACATTGTGCTGGTGTGTGTGGTGTAGGGTAAAATATGGGTGTTTGCAACATGCTTTTGTTCTGTGCAATAAAGGGGTGTCTCTGCTATCTGTGTTTAGTGGTGGGTTAAATATTGGGATTGTGCTGGCATGTGCCACAGCTGGGATTTGAACGTGTGACCCTCTGGTCCTAGAGGTACCGGCTCTGTCCACTGCACCACACTGTGACCACAGAGACAGTGCAGTCCCTGGAGATAGTAGACCTGGCAGGGTGGGGTTCCAAAACCTGCTCTGCACATTATTACTGTGAGCTCCTTCACCCTGTCTGGTGACAAACGTGCAAATATAACACGGGTATGACATCCGAACAGAGGGGGATAGCATATTCCCATGCTGGGCAACAGTGCTATTGATGGACAACCATAGGTAACACTCCCAGGAGGGGTCCAATACACGGAGACGTTTTTGGAGGTGTCTCCGCTCCGTGCCCCTTTCCAAACAACTGTTATTTTATTTTTTTGGAGCTCTGCTGGGTGTGTTTTTAACTTTTGCGCATTACTATACCTGTTCCCCAGCTGATTTACTATTTTAATGCTTTTGTTGTGGTAATTTCCTCTTTTTCATTGCAGTTTTGTGCTGTGCACATGTATCACACTGCTGACGTTTTGCATGTTTCCCCGGTTTTGCTGTACATTGCTGACGGAAATGGTTTCTCTTCCCTTTATATGCCCTCTACCGCGAGTGTTTCACTCGCGCTATTTTTTACATGTAAATTTGGGCCCGATACTGTGCGGGGAGCCTCTCCCCTCCCACTCTCCACCCATTGACCCCGTCCCTCCGCCCCTCCGGAGCCTTCCTCCGCCCTCCTTTAGCCGTTCCACGCCTCTATCGGACATTTGCGGGCCCGCACTTGTACGGGGCCCGTTACTGAACCGCGTACCTGTGCGGGGGTGACAAGCACGTGTGCGGGGCGTTTAAACGTGTTTCTGCGCGTTTCAATGCCGCGTTGCCGTGCGCTATTTTGCGCCGCGCAGATTTGCGGACTTTAGTAAACATGCCCCTAAGTGAACATTGCTGACAAATTTGGGGGCATGCTTACTAAGCCAAGCTAACAGTTAACCTGTGCTATTTTCAACTATGCACCATGTTATTCAATGGGATCTAGCTGCAAATAGCATGGGTTACCATTACGCTGGCTTAGTAAACATACACTTTGGTGACTTAAAGCTTAGATTGAGGAGAAAATGTGAGTTTATTTAGAAAAGTCTGTTTGTGATTTCATTATAAAAGCAAACATAGTTTCATCTTGCTTTAGAGGTTTAAAATTAATTTCTATTAGAATTTAGATAGGACCTTATAATCTTAAAATAAATCAGGCAGGTTGGTTTTTTCCCAATAACCCTCAGGTTCAACTCTTAGGGGCCATTTTACTAAAGGACACTACAGTGTTGCATTGAATGCAACAACAATGCTGAAACTATGGTGCATTAGGTGCAACATCACTACATTAACTTTCAAGAGCATGGAAAGCATTTCCCTGGCAGTTAACACAGCGCCCTGAGCCTTAGCATATGGCACATTAGTGTGGGTGCAACTAACACCACCTACTGAGGTGGCATTGGGTGATGCAAATGGTGTGTAATGTGAACTTGGTGCTAACTGCACAGCGGATACCACGCCCATTCTCCACTCCTACCCTGCTCACTTGCTACCCTAATGCAAGCTAGACAGCATAGGAATCATCCCACTGCCCAGAATATGCATTGCAACTAACACCCGTTAGTAAAAGACCCCCTGAATTTATACTGAATTATTCCAGTTAAGGGAGAGAGTGAAATTTAACACATGGTGTATTTTCATCAGCAAGTGATTAACTCTTAACAAACTGTTAGCAGTTCATTTGGAAGCAAAGGCAGAATTATAGAATAAAATATACCAAATAATCCTAAAGGCTTTTATTATGCATTAGTTTAGGTATCCGAACTGCTTTAGCAACTCTTAGCAACTCAGTACAAAGAGCTCCTGCCTCTCAGAGAATGAGTCAGATCTTTGGAGGCTATAGCAGACAGAGGAACAGAGGCAGGCAGCGATATATAGAGATCTACAGGGGCATAGTAGAAGAGTCTCATCATAAGTCTGGCAGCCTCAGTGCTGCCTTGGAGGCAGGGCTGGCCTAACCATTAAGCAAACCAGGCAGTCATCTAGGGTGGCAAAGAGGCAAAGAGCAGGATATTCAAAGCTAAACAGTAGATTCTGACAGTCACTGGAGGGCATACGTTTTAAGGCTTGCCTAGGGTGCCAATACCTTGAACCAACTCTGCACCATCTCTGCTTGGATGAGAGAGGTCACGTGAAAGGAGAACATCATCTTGCTATGGCAGAAAATGATCCTTTAGCCAGGACCTACCCTCTAAAGGATACAATATCCTCTTGCACTGGGGATGTGTTGCCTGGGACTTTTATCCAGAAGGGAAGGGTTAGGATGACTATATTAGTTGGTGATTGGATCATAAGGCATGTAGATAGCTGGGTGGCTGGGAGATGTGAGAATCATTTGGTCATTTGCCAGCCTGGTGCTAAAGTGGCAAACATGACTTATTAACCTTGAAAGGCTTCTAGGAAGTGCTGGGGAGGAGCCTGCTGTCTGTACATGTGGGGACTAATTACATAAGCAAGTGTGGGAGGGAGGTTCTGGATGCCAAATGTAGGTTTTTACATAGAAAGCTGACTTCCAAGACGTTCATGCTAGCATTCTCAGAAATGCTCCTTGTTCCATGCACGGGACCCAAGAGGGAGGCAGAGGTATAGAATCTCACTGCATGGATGAAACAATTGTTCAGGGAAGAGGTGTTTAGATTTGTTAGCAACTGAGCAACATTCTGGGGAAGAAGGGGAGTTTTTCTGGAAGAATGGGCTCCACCTTCACCAGAATGGAACCAGGCTGCTTGCACTATCTTTTAAAAAAGAGAGAGCAGATTTTAAACTGGAAAGCCAACAATTGCCCAAGGGTGTGCAGTTCAGAATAGTGTTCCTTTGAAAGATACTACCAAAAAAGGGAGGTTAGGGCATCCTAATATTGAAAATGCAGTAAATGTAAAAGTAGCTCAGGTGCCTTTAAGTAAAAAGCAGACAGAGTTCAAAGATTCCAAATTACCCTGTCAACTGATAAGCAGGTTGTCAATATGAACAAAAAAATGCTTTGAATGCCTGTGTACAAATGCTAGGTCTCTAAAAAATAAGATGGGAGTGTTAAAATATATAGCACTGAATGAAGAGGTAGATATAATTGGCATTTCAAAGACCTGGTGAAGGAGGATAATCAGGGTACAAATTATATCGCAATCATAGGGTAGATCAAAGTGAGGGAGGAGTAGCATTATACAGTATGTTAAAGACGGCATTGAGGCAAGCAGAATAAACATTTTTCCAGAAACAAAATGCACTATAGAGTCTTTATGAATATTATTCTGAGCACAGCTCCTAAGCAGAATAATATTGCTTACATGCTTGGCATAGCCTTCCAGCACATGCACACAAGTGTCTTTTGTGCGCAAGATATAGGTGCTGCTAACACAGACACCTGTGTGTGTGTGTGCTTGGCTTGCTCTCATTGTTTAGTCCAGACTTTTTGTGCACAGCTCATTTGCACATTCTTGGCTTACAGCATAGCTTAGGAAACCCTTTGGTAATTACTGTACATGCAGTACAGTGAAGATAATGCCCGTAAATGACACTAAAATGACATGGAGAGAAGAATTAAGATGTCCAGGTCAGAACATGGAAATGTCTATTGTATTTTACAAAGGCTCTACCAAATGCAGAGCCTCTTGCAAAATAAGTATAAGAATGTGCAGTAGTGCACGCCAGTGTCCCAGCATGTCCAGAAGGAGCAGTGATCTTAAAAAAAAAACTCCATGGAAGTGAAAAAGTGCCGAGCTTTCCTCAAAATGTCCATGGTGGCAGATTTTTAAAAATCGCTGCTGCCAACCTCATTTATCCCCCTCAGCCCTTCAATTCCCTTGTAGGCTAGCTGCACTAGTCGGCATTTGGAGGTCTGAGGGGGGTAGAAACAAACAGCTCTGCAGCGCCAAAATTGTAAGGTAAGCATCGGTGGGCTGTTTGCGGCCGCTATAGGTCCCAGAGAGTGACAGCAGCAGTGGGAATAGAGGGCAGCTGACGGGCGCTCTATCTCCTTGCGCCGGCAACGAACACTGACAAAAAAGGACTGAACAGAGATATTGGTTTCCTTAGCCATTAACAGACATAAAATACTGAAATGCAAAGGCATACAGTCTCCTCACCTAGGCCTTTCATTGTAATTTAATGAGAGATGCAGACTGCCTAAAACCAGACAGGACCTGCATAATGTGACTTGTCACTGTATCTCACACTTGGCTTTAATATGTAATTACGTATGCAGACAACCCAGAGTCTAGATGAGTTTACCTAAACCCAATATCGAAACCTTCATTGTCCCTTCATAGACCTGATGAAGAGAGTTTAGCTCTCAAAAGCTTGCCAAAAATATATTGTTAGCCCAATAAAAAGATATCATCTACAATTTATTTGACTTTTATTTGCACAGTTTGCTCTCGCTAATGTCTTCCAACCCTAGTTGAGCTTTCATACTAAAGCTTTAATACATAGCACATTTCTGAGTATATTTGATAGAGTGCATGCTAAGCTTTAGTGCATGGGACCCAAGACAAGCAATATTTATTAGTTGTTTTTCTATACTGCTTTTCTCTTGATCAAAGCGGTTTACATGTAGCATGAAACGTATTAGAAATTACATTTAACTAGTAACAAGTTATTGTAAAATTACATTTAACTATTAACAGGCCATTGCACCAAGGGCACAATGTATATTTTTTTTTACAAAATCATTGAAAACTATACATTATTACAATTATGGGAGGGTGAAGAGGAACAATTGGGTTGGAGTAAGGGAGCAGGTCACTGTTCAGTCATTGGTTTATTAGCATCTAAAATGTCTAATATGTATGAAATCACGTTCAGTATATAACTTATGTAATAGATCTGTTCTGTATCTTATGTTGGATCTCCAACATAAGATACACGATGAATAGATCAGCCTCTAGCTCCCTGTGGAATGCTGAGGTGGCTGGGGGTTTTCAGCTAGTGCGTTCCATCATCCCTGAGCATAGAGGGAGAACGAGCATATTGGCTGCTTTTTGTTTTTTCTATTTGTATGGTTTGCACATTTTGAGTACTTTGTCTTCTGGCTCTCTTGTTCTGTGTGGTTTGTAGTGGGGATTTCAGTTATGTGGATGATAAATTGTGGATGATTTTGAAACTCATTAGCAGTACTTTGTGTTTAAGCTTTGCTTGTTATGGGGAGCCAGCATAGCTGTTTCAGTGTTCAGATCTTGCTCCTCGCTGGATGGTATGGGCTACCATATGTTGTAGGATGCCGATCGATTATGGAAGATAAGTTATTTGAATGTGTTATAGTCGCGTAGTTTTTTTCAGTTCTTGCACAACTTTATTTTCATTACAGGCACCTGCTGGATGCAGGAAGTTAGGACAATTTTGTTGCCGCATTATAAGGAAACAATATTAATAATATTCTTAAAGGAAATCTTAAAATTGTTTTTGAGAGAATAGGCTAAGCTTAGCTTTTTATTATTCATTAATAATAATAAATTGATAATAAATGTTAAATATTAGAAGGAGTTTTTCTGACCGTTGATGTTTCTGTAAAACAATTCCCCTTGGGTGGGCAACCGCTAAGTAGAGGAATAATAGCTCAGAACACTGAGATCTTTTCTCCTCCTTTAGAAATATTTGTTTTGTATGTGTGTTGTGTATGAATGTGTGTATTGTTGGGAATAGGTTTCAATATTGTTGAAGTGTTTTAGTGATCAGCTCCCCTATTGACTATTGAAGTTATTTGAGTGTAAATTTTGTATAGCGTAAGTTAATCTAATGAAGTAATGAATATGAAATAAAATATAAGTTTAGAGATAAAGTGAGATCCAAAGGGCTTTTGTTGTGTTGGTATAGTGCCTCTGGTGCAGTTTTATTATATGCGATTCCTACCGTATGTTGTAAAGCGTGTAGGGAGTGTTTGGCATTCTATGATAAATCAATGTGAGGGGAAGATTACTACCTGGAATACTGAACGGAAATCATTTATTTCAAGTTATGGGTACAGTTGTTGTAGTGTTCGTACCTTGTTGTATATGATTTTGGTGGGTTCTTCTGATATGAGAGTTAAGGTTCAGTTGCTGGTTGGGTGTTATTCCTAAGTATCTAACCTCCATTTTTACTTTTAAGTCAACTTCATTGACCCTAGGTGTTGGCAGTGGGATGGAAGCTTCATTCCTGATGATGTGTAATACCTCTGTCTTCTTATAGTTTATTAATAGACAATAGTCTGTTAACTACTGAATAACTTCATTGAAGCAGTTTTGTACTAACACAGTATACTGCAGCTTTGCCATGTTGATGAAGTGTGCGTAGATCATGATATGATCAGCATAAATATGGAGTACATTTTGTAGGACTGTATCATTGCACATAGTGATTGTATGCATATGTTAAACAGCAGGGCTGAGAGTATTGAGCCTTGGCGCACTCCGTGCTGTTAAGGGTATGGGGTAGATTAACTTAGCCCTGATTGTACCTGCTGCTGTCGGCTGGTAAAGTATGAGTGGAACAAATCGAATGTTGGGTTCTGTAATCCAATTGCATGAAGTTGTGACAATAGTGTTATGGCTCATGGAATCAAATACAGCCAATAGATATATCCATGAAAATCTTTATTTACAGCTTTTGGTGCCTTCGAGTCTCTCCATGGGAGATGTTATGAGTGTCTTGATTCCATGGCGGGGTATGAAATAACCAGCAAATTCAGAAACATAGCTGTTTTCTATTCAAAGGAAAATAATTGTTATCATCAAGCCATTCGCGGCAACTCCAGTATTTTCTTACACTTTTCACTGTTCCCCTATGGTTTCCTTAGTCAGAGAGCCTCACTGCTTCTATCACTCAAGTAGTATCCGAACATCCTTCTGACGGACTCCCTGCCAGGCATCACTCGGTCATTACGTCACAATGAATGTTGGAAGGCTCTTTCTAATAGGCTAACCTCTTGCTTAGAGAGTAGGGAATCTTTACTGTCATGCTTTCGCATTAAAACTGGCCTCTCATAGGACTGTTCTCCTTTGGAAGGAAAAAGGAAAATATTTTCCTAGAATGTGAATCCGTTTAGCAGGGGAATGAACTGATCTAAATGACTAAGGGGATATAATAACTGCTTGACATTTCATTTGAATGTTAGAGGATACCATTACAAAGGTCTCTTCATTTTAAAGAAGGCATATGCATTTACAAGTCTATTAAAGATTGTCATATTCTCTGAAGGTTATCAGGTCATGTAAAACTAGAATGTAAGGGCAAGTGTGAAACGCAAAAGATCTTAGTTCAATTCTCATGACTGAAATTAAGGTTCTGCTACCCATAGGCAGGATTGGAAGTAGCTGAAGTGATAGAGGTCAGAATGTCATGATAGTGTCCCTAGAGCAAAGGGGAGCAGACTCTTCTTTATCTTGGATATCTGATGCCTTTGAAAGATGCTGTCGTAGGCAATTGCCTATGTTGTCTAAACCTAAAGCCAGGCCAGAAGCCCAGCTTCTGCTCTGTGGGTGGGAAAAGCTGAGGAATCTGCGGAGGCAGTTCTCACGCTCTCCTGGGGAAAGAGGTTGCAGCCATCATGCAAGACCTACACCTACTGACTGACTAGGGGTACACGAGCCATGTTCTGAATTGACCTATGGCACGGGATCATTGCTGTGGCACTGGACTAAAGGGACAACGAAGAGGAGCCTCATGTAGTGGCACATGAAAGTTCAGGAGACTGAAACCCCAGCGGTGGCTGATTCTGACCGATCAGAAAATCTAGAGGAAAAAGACACTGATCTGCCACATTCAGCCCCTCTCCTGCCAAAAGCAATAAACACACCCCTAAAGATCAGCCTCTACATCCTAACCAAAGCGTCTCGTAAATATGATCACGTTTCTCTGTTTTGTACTAAAGCATTATTTGCATGAAGTGTAATGGAAATTATCTTTTTTCTAGCTGAAGATAAAGTAGAAATGCCCATTTAAAACTGAATATATAGCTATAGTGTCTATGTAGATATACAGATTTCTATTCACATAAATATGATCTGAGTTTGTGTATTTTAGAATATGCACCAAATCATTCTAAACTCGTGGGTTCCTTTCTGATAGTCTGCAGTCCTGTTCCCTCTGTGTATTAGCAGACAATTCTTGATAAATTATCCATACATTTTACACCTTGCACAACCTCGCATTTAAGTTGCAAAGTGGCAAATGTGAGCACACAGGTCCACCAAGAAAACTTACACTGCAAAAAGAGAACATCTAACAGTTCAGAGCTTCATTATCACACACTTAAAGCACTTTAAAGTCATATTTTACAGTGAAACGTTGCACACTATGCATTCTGATCCTAAACAGGATTAAATGTGTAGCATCATAATCAAAAAGAAATCATAAAAATGTCCATGCGCTACCACAAAATAAAGTGCACTGACGTTATTACTATTGGTTACTTCCTTGAGTACCAAAAGGTGCTTTAAATTAAATACTGCAGCATGAAGGAGAATACAGACAAGTCTGATTTTTCAAATCCCATGAAAAGTTCCAGATAACCATATTTTTTTAATAATTTGAAAACTGAACAAAACTTGTACAACATAATGAATTCAGTAAACACCGAGACGGATGACCAGCTGCTTATACTAGAGCGCTGCAACGGGCACTTGTTAAATAGCTTTGCTTCGTCTACACACTGTACAGAGGTAGCGGTCGCGTTTTATATCATGCTTTTTTGTTCATATAGCCTTACTCAAACATGAATAAGCATGCATTTGTGTTATTTATGCATTGTTGACATGGACAACAAAGGGTTACAAAAGCCATTGGCACTAAGGTCACTTTGAAGGTAACAACAATTCCCTAAAGGTTAGTTTCTTACGATTCTCACACCTACAGTGCTGTACAGCAAGCAAGGCATCGGGGAGGGAAATAAATATTAGTAACTGCTTCAAAAGCTGCGATAAGCCCCTGGATTCTTGTAGAATTTCAGATTTTGCAAGCGCTCTCTGTTATCTGACTTTAAGGAGCAGAGCAAAATATTTCACAGAAGGCCTTTGCAGACACCAGTTAGAGCAAGGAGACTGCAGTTAACCTTATCGCTTCAGTCAGATGAGTCTTTCTATTAAGCTGGACACAGTCATGTGTCCTCTGAAAGCCTTCTCCTTTAATGATTAACCTGTGCTGTGTCTTTACTTTGTTCTTGACACCTATTCAATATATATTTTGGATTTAATGTTGTAACCTTCACTGTCTATGGAGCAATTAAAGTCTTCGTGATATCCAGTCGTCAAAGGGTACCACTGGATTTAACCTTCCTACAGTTTATAGCATATCAAAGCAACTTGAACTAGGCACCTTCCTACATAAATACCAGTAAATCATATCCCTGATCGCTGTAAAGCACTGTATTAATGAATCACGGCAGAACCTTTCCACAACACGTGCAAAATACAATCCATTAAAAAAGTTCCAACTCATGTTCGATTCATTTGTCATAGTAACAGAATCAAGACATTAAGAAACAGAATCATTAAAATGTTAAGTCATAAAAGAGCTCTTGTCTTTATTCCCCTTTATGCCTTCCAATCTCTACTGACTCAACAAATTAACCGTGGGAAAGTAGGCGTTTTCTAAATTTTCATGTCCGAAGTGATTTGCAAATCAAACACTGCAAGAAGCAGGCTGAAACACTTTCGGGTTTGCGTCCCATGAAAGTTAGTAGGGGGGAACAAGGGGGGGGGGGATCTTAGATGGATCATCTTTTCACCTTGCTCAGCTCCCCGTGTCTCCCATGGGATATAGCAGGTAATTATTCAGGTGGTATATGCATTCACCCAAGGTTTATGCTGACATTTGCAGTCGGTTTATTCCACAATCATTGGGACTGTTTTTGTTTTTAAATTGGTGTCACTTCTCTGACCTCTTCAAAGACATTTCTACCTAAGGACAGCAGCCTAGCAGCTTGTCCTTTCACAAACCCCCCTCCCCCCTCTGATACTATTAAGTTCGGAACTCCAAACTAGAGCCCCCCACCTTCTCAGCTAACAATGGGCTTCAGAGTGCAAACAGTGAAAGAATTAGCAGATACTAAGCACATTTGCTTTCTAATGGGAGGGCCAGAGAAAGTGCCTCAGAAAGAAAAGGGTACCTTCTCTCCCGGGTTTGCATTAAAGCGACGCTAAGGCAACAGACAAAAGCGAGCAGACAGGCAGCTTTTCTGCTGCACAGTTTCCAGAACAGTTAGAGAATCGCTGCAGAGCTGCCCGGCACAGTCCCTGCACCCGCACACAGCACGGGCACCGTCTTGTCCACTACGACAGCGAAGTCTATCAATCCATTCAACACAGTGACGAGAGCTCGCACATCACAAACGACAATCCACATGAAACAGGCAGTCAGGTGAACTCACCCCCAGCTTCCTACTGCGGATTTTCACATAACCTTGCTTGACAATCTCGTTAAAGTTGGAGGCCATGGTAACTCCCGGCTGCCCCTTTCCCCCGCTCCTCTTCGCCCGGTCTCTGGCTGCTCCCACTGAGCTCCTCGAATCCAGCCTCTTCCTGCCAGAGCCTGAGCCGCGCTCCAGTGGCTCTCCTATGCCCTGGCTCCGACGGGCAGTGTCCAGCCGAGGAACCTGCCTGCGCTCTCCCCACCCCTGCTGCACCACTACCTCCTTTCTATTCCCCAGCTCCTCTTCAGCAGCAGGAACAGCAGCCCTCCTCCCCCTCCCACCTTCTCCGAGGCAGCCTCTTCCACCTCCCAGGATAAGGAGACGGAGGATTTTCCGAGAAGCTTTCCTTAGCCGGGGAGCAGAGGGGAGCAGGCATGCAGAGAGGCAGCTCGAAAGCACTCGTCCGTGCCAGTGCACGGCTCTAGCCCTGTTCATATGCTGCTGGAAAGTACAAATGTGTTGTGTAATGAATCTGCAGCCCCCCCCCCCCCCCCAGTAGTTCGAGGTTTTAAGATTTATTATAGCAGGACTTTTGAAATTCAGAAATGGGAAGCAGTGTATACAAAAGCACACAACATACTTAAACCCTGAGCACAAGCGCCTTAGAGGTGTCCACGTGTGGATAGTTATAACCCTCCTATGGGCAAGAGCAATTCCAGCAATAACATGACTCTGTTTTCGGATGTAGTCAATGCCAACAGCTAGTTCTGATTGATTTACATGTTTGCTTTAATTAGGTGCAACGAAAAGATGAACATGTTCCGTTGAAAGGACAGCTGGACCTCAGAAATGTCAGAGACATATGGATGGCGGGTTTATTAAAGCATTATCGGACCGGAATACTACTAAGCTTCTCCTAAAATTTACTTCCCATTGTTAACACTTCGCTAAACTGGCATAGACGTTTTATCCTTCAGTGAGTCAACAACGTTAATAGCAGGACCGTATAGAGCAGACACCTCAATTAAGGGTCTGCTAAACTTGCCTGCATGTCCTATTTTGATGTTATGCTCTGGTTTAAAGGCAATTGTAAGAAAACATTTACAATCCTATAGCTTCTAGGAGAGGCTGCTTTAGTGTAATGTAATAATAGCTCACCAGTGAATTAGCAACTGAAGGGGAGGATAGTTTCCTACAAGGGAACATTTGTACTTCTAAGAATTATAGTTTGGGAGTGGGCTAGTGCCTCATTTCATTTGGAATGGCAACAGGCAGAGGGAGTCCGAACTCGAGGGAACAAAGAGATGACATTAAGCCCTTCCCAGAGATACAGTAAGTGATGCAGTATTGTTAAAGATGGGGTTGGTGCCTTATATATTTTAGGGCAATCCCCGCTAGGCAGGCAACCAAGGCATACCAGTGGCTGATGGGGGTGCACTATGAGATTGCCTATCCCTTTTTGCCATAGAAGCCTGAAACCAGGAATGTTTCAGCTGCATGGGCAAATAATCTGTTGGAATGGAATTCAAGAAGACATTTGCTGTTCTAGAGAGCATAGATGTCTAAGGCATGAGAAGCTAGCAAATTATAACTGGAAAACTACAGGTTAAATAAATAATAAAAGAAACTAAACAAAAAAACATTTATGAGTGGGACATTGTGTTGTTGTTAAGTGGAGTCAGTGATGACTCATGGCGAACCACTGGATAGTTGTCTTAAACTGTGTTCCTTTGATCTTCAGTCAGGCAGCTCAGTGTTGATAGAGTAGGACCCATAGCTGCTGTTATTGTATCAAGCCATCGCATTGCTGGCTTTCCTCTTTTGCATTGACCTTCTACCTTGCCAAGCATGATATCTTCCTCTAATGATCTCTCTCTTCACATTATGTGTCCAAAATATGAAAGCTGGAGTCTTATCATTTGAGCTTTTAAAGAAATCTTAGGTTTGATCTTCTTTAGTACTGGCTGGTTTCTTCTTCGGGTGGGGCATTGTTCTTTCTCTTAAATTATTTATTAGTATTTCCTCATTTTGTACCTATGGGAAAAATGCTTTCTAGGCAAACCCTTTAACTAAGAGGGATGTTTAGTAAAAGGCATTAGCTGCCATCGTGACTCTAATGTGGGAAAAATAGAGCCGTGGTGACAGCTAAGATATTCCAAATGCAGCCACCAGTTTTCTACAGTAGCTGCTTTTCGCATAGTAAATGAGAGGAAGCAGGATCAGGGTGGGGAAAAAGCATTGTGTCAGGAGGCAACCAATGTTTTATCAGTAGAGGGCAGAATCACGAGACCAGTGCTATTTTGTATAGCGCCAGAGAATGGAACAGGAGGAACAAGGAGGACTGCTTCTGCCCCCTTCCCGCTGGACTACCAGGGAACTTAAGGTAAGGGCTGGAGGGTGGGGAGGATGGGGGCCATGACTAGCTAAACAGATCTTTGGTTCTATGGGGGCCCGACTGGCTAGCCAGGATCTTTGGTTCCCTGGATGGACCCCAATTAGCCCCTCAGATAGCATCCCATAGGGGTTGGGTGCTGTCCAGGGGCATTGGTGCTGAAAGGAGAGGTTGGCCTTCCCTGGTGCTGGCACCATGGATTGGAAGATCTGTTGTACCGGCATCCTTTTGGAAGGGGGACTGTTCCTGAGGGGACATGGGCTTGTGTGATAATCACATACCATGTGTGCGCTATCTACTGGGCTGATGCTGGCCACTTCCCTGCAGATATTGCACAGGTTTTGATCCTACCATATGCCATTTTTACATACACTGTGTGGTAGCTACAAAAACTATTACTACACTTTAGTAAACATGCCCCTAAGAGTATGTCAATGATTAATTTCCTGATTTTGTCCTAGCATGAATCCATTAGTTTCCTGGCATATTTGTAAGAAGACAAATAAAATCTTCAAATGAGTTAGTATGCATAGGCTACAAAGGGAGGGAGACCATTCAGTGATCTTAGCTTTCTGAGGGAAATCTGAGTGCAGATGAAGCCTCTGTGAGTAAGTGAACATTGCTGACAAATTTGGGGGCATGCTTACTAAGCCAAGCTAACAGTTAACCTGTGCTATTTTCAACTATGCACCATGTTATTCAATGGGATCTAGCTGCAAATAGCATGGGTTACCATTACCCTGGCTTAGTAAACATACACTTTGGTGACTTAAAGCTTAGATTGAGGAGAAAATGTGAGTTTATTTGGAAAAGTCTGTTTGTGATTTCATTATAAAAGCAAACATAGTTTCAACTTGCTTTAGAGGTTTAAAATTAATTTCTATTAGAATTTAGATAGGACCTTATAATCTTAAAATAAATCAGGCAGGTTGTTTTCTTTTCCCAAGAACCCTCAGGTTCAACTCTTAGGGGCCATTTTACTAAAGGACACTACAGTGTTGCACTGAATGCAACAACAATGCTGAAACTATGGTGTATTAGGTGCAACATCACTACATTAACTGTCAGGAGCATGGAAAGCATTTCCCTGGCAGTTAACACAGCGCCCTGAGCCTTAGCATATGGCACATTAGTGTGGGTGCAACTAACACCACCTATTGAGGTGGCATTGGGTGATGCAAATGGTGTGTAATGTGAACTTGGTGCTAACTGCACAGCAGATACCACGCCCACTCTCCATTCCTACCCTGCAGTATAGACATTCATAGACAGCATAGGAATCATCCCACTGCCCAGAATATGCATTGCAACTAACACCCGTTAGTAAAAGACCCCCTGAATTTATACTGAATTATTCCAGTTAAGGGAGAGAGTGAAATTTGACACATGGTGTATTTTCATCAGCAAGTGATTAACTCTTAACAAACTATTAGCAGTTCATTGGGAAGCAAAGGCAGAATTATAGAATAAAATATACCAAATAATCCTAAAGGCTTTTATTATGCATTAGTTTAGGTATCCCTACTGCTTTAGCAACTCTTAGCAACTCAGTACAAAGAGCTCCTGCCTCTCAGAGAATGAGTCAGATCTTTGGAGGCTATAGCAGACATGGAGGAACAGAGGTAGGCAGTGATATATAGAGATCTACAGGGGCATAGTAGAAGAGTCTCATCATAAGTCTGGCAGCCTCAGTGCTGCCTTGGAGGCAGGGCTGGCCCAACCATTAAGCAAACCAGGCAGTCATCTAGGGTGGCAAAGAGCAGGATATTCCAAGCTAAACAGTAGAAGACCTTAGCAACTTTCCTAGCAGCCTCAGTACCCCAAGCACCTTTGACTCCAGGACCGCTTACATCGGTATCACTACCGGTACAATTGCCTGATGTCCACATTTCCCATGCCTCCGCTCCACCACAAGGACCAGTGTTGGGAGCCCCATCAACTTGGTTGATACCAGGTTTGGCACCGCTGCTAACACAACAAAGGGAAGACATTCAGCAGCACTGGTACCACCAGCACAGTTCACATGGTCATGGTCATCGGCACCGACATTGCTCACCGAACTCAGATTCTGAGGCCTCCAATTCAGACCATCAGTCCCTCGACTCTAAAGAGCTACTTGATATGGCATCGGCTTTGGAGCCCTCACCTCCAAGTACCACCTGCTGTGGAATGTACCCACCGGAGGACATGACCTTCCAGGAATTTATTTGTGACATGGCGGCAGGGCTCTCTATACCAGCTGCGGCAGAACCGGAGCTCTGGGTGGAGGAACTTGAGATTGTAGAGTACCCCACAGCACCGAAGGAGGCAACAATCTTGCCAGTTCATAAATCCTATATAACCTGATTCTTCGCATGTGAGAGACCCTGCTTACAGTCTTGCCCATCAGCAGATGCTTTAAGAACATAAGAACATAAGATATGCCATACTGGGTCAGACCAAGGTCCATCAAGCCCAGTATTCTGTTTCAAACAGTGGCCAATCTAGGTCATATGTACCTAGCAGCTTCCCCAAGAGACACATGTTCCACAATGCTTGTATTGGTTCAAGCATTGATATCCTGGGTCCCTTCTTAATAATGGTTTATGGACCTTTCCTCCAGGAACTTGTCCAAACCTTTTTTAAACCCAGCTACACTAACAGCCTTTACTACATCCTCCGGTAACAAATTCCAGAGTTTGATTACACGTTGAGTGAAAAAATATTTTCTTTTATTAGTCTTAAATAGTTTACCCTGTAGCTTCATTGCATGTCCCCTAGTCTTTCTATATTTTGATAAGGTAAACAATCGATCTACGTTTACCCGTTCCACTCTGTTCATTAATTTATAGACTTCTATCATATCTCCCTTCAGCTGTCTCTTTTCCAGGTTAAAGAGCCCTAACCTTTTTAGCCTTTCTTCATAGGAGTATCCTTCCATCCCCTTTACCATTTTGGTGGCTCTTCTCTGAACCTTTTCTAAAATCGCTATATCCTTTTTAAGATACGGCGATCAGGTAGCAGAGTCTAAGGAGGGAATTAACAAGCTGGGAGAGAAAAGTAGTGATGGACAATGACTATATATGGCAGGCAGAGACATAACCAAGTACTTACAGGAATCAGAGCTCATGCCGTCAGATCTTCTTCCAAAGATTTTGATTACTAAAGCAATAATCATGACCTCACCACCTCCACCAAGAGAAATTCTGTGAAATCACATAATTTTCATCATGTATTTAAATATTAAGCTTTTGATTTTGGTATCGCCTCAGTAACAACACAATTTCCTTTCAGTGCCAACTGCATGGTACATTATGTAGAATGCAAAACTCTGCAAACATCTCACTCCAAGTCTTCCAGAAGCTTGCCTTACCTAACAGCATTGCTAGAGCTCAAATAGCACCATCCTGACTAAGAAAAGGCCAAACTACAAATATTACACCATAGCCTAGAACCCTAATACCTAATAACCCACTACTTGAAAAACTGAATAAGCAGGTCTACTACAGATCTCTACATAGAAACCACAGGTAAGCAGTATTAGCCACCTTGGTAACACATGTAAAACACAGATAGACCCCCATTAAATACAAAACCAGGGACCACAAATTAGAAACAGAAATATGCAGATAAAAACTAGAAGTCAGACTGTGCCTGCAGTGCAATACTGTCAAAATAAAACAGAAACACCTTTTTTTATTGTACAAGACAAAATATACAGACATGATAGATGCACATTTTCAAAGGCTGACATATTCCAGTTTAGTCAGTTCAAAATTAGATATGTTTTTCTACCTTTGATATCTGGACATTTTATTTTTCCAATTTCTTTGCTCCCAGTCTCACTTTTCTATTTTCTTCTGTCTGTCTTCTCTGAAAGCTCTTTCTAATGTCTGTTGTCTTTTTGTCATTTCTCCTCTCAGCTTCCTTCTTCCATTCCTCCTCTACACCAGCCTCTGGCATATAAATCTTCCCCTTTTAGCACTTTCCTCCATTTCTTTCTTTTCTGCCTCTCTATTTAATTAAATTTCACCCCTCATCCTTCTAACCCTCAAGTCCTCAATCTCCTTCTTCTTACTTTTCACCTACCTTCCAGCTTTCCATTTACTTCTCTTACCTCCAACCTAGCCCTTCCATTCTCTATCTCTCACTCCTTTACCAGTCTCTTATTCTCTTCTGTCCTCATTACCCTATTCTCAATCCTTATATTCACCTCTTCTGCAGTCCTCATTTACTTTCCTCTGGCTCTCATCCCCTCACCAGCCTAGCTCCTTCCCCTTTTGGTCACCCCCTCTCCTATTTTCTGCAGCTCTATTTCCATCCTCCTATCACTCATCTCCTTGCCAGCCCATCCCCATAGCCTCTCCCATACAGTTCCAGTATGCCCAGTGACTTTCCTTTCTCTCTTGTGCCCTCACAAATCCATCTTTCTTCCTTATCTCTCTCTGCCCCTCTGCAATTCAACAAGCATCTCCCTTATCTTTCTTTAGTCCCCATCTATCCAGAATGTTCTTTATCTCTGACCCTCTATCCATCTAGCATCTGCCCTACCTCTCTGTGGCCACTTCCTCATCAATCGAGCATCTCCTCTTCCTCTCTCTGCACTCCCCCATCCATCCTGCATCTACCCTCTCTCTTTTCTGATCCCATCTAGCATCAACTCTCTCTTCCCCCATTCTCCATCCAGCAGATTATCTTTCTGTCTCCCCCCCATCCTGAATCATCCCTTTCTTTTTACGTATGCCACTACTGCCAAGAGCATCTATTTCCTGACCCAAGCCTCAGAACTGAACATAAGAACATGTCATACTGGGTCAGACCAAAGTCCATCAAGCCCATTATCCTTTTTCCAACAGTGGCCAATCTAAGTCACAAGTACCTAGCAGTTTCCCCAAAAGACACAGGTTCCACAATGCTTGTATTGGGAGAAACAGTGGATATTCTGGATCCCCTTTAATAATGGTTTGTGGACCTTTCCTCCAGGAACTTTTCCAAACCTTTTTTAAACCCAGCTACACTAACAGCTTTTACTACATCCTCTGGTAATGAATTCCAGAGTTTGATTACACGTTGAGTGAAAACATATTTTCTCTTATTAGTCTTAAATAGGTTACACTGTAGCTTCATTGCATGCCCGAAATCATTCTATATTTTGATGGCATAAACAATTGATCTACGTTTACCTGTTCCACTCAATTCATTAATCATATCTCCCCCCTCGGTCTTCTCTTTTCCAGGTTGAAGAGCCCTAACCTTTTTAGCCTCTCTTCATAGTGGTATCCTTCAATCCCCTTTACTATTTTGGTGACTCTTCTCTGTACCTTTTCTAATAATGCTATATCCTTTTTAAGATATGGAGACCAGAATTGCGCACAATATTCAAGGTGTGTTCACACCATGGAATGATACAGAGGCATTATAATATACTTTGTCTTATTCTCCATTCCTTTCCTTATGATACCTAGCATTCTATTCACTCTCTTGGCCACCGCTGCACACTGGGTGGAAGGTTTTAACATGTTATCCACAATAACGCCTAAATCCTTTTCCTGGGTGGTGGTTTCTAATGTGGAAACTTGTATCATGTAACTATAGCTTGGGTTGTTCTTTCCTAGGTGCATAACTTTGCACTTGTCCACATTAAATTTCATCAGCCATTTGGATGCCCAGTCTTCCAATTTATCAAGATCCTCTTGCAATTTACCACAATCCTCATGGGTATTTACAACTTTAAATAGTTTTGTTTCATCTGTCAATTTGATAACCTCACTCGTTATTCCCTTTTCCAGGTCATTTATGAAGATGTTAAAAAGCAGCAGACCCAGCACACATCCATGGGGTTCTTCACTATAAACCTTTCTCCATTGGAAAAATTGGCCATTTAGCCCTACCCTCTGCTTTCTATCTTTTAACCAGTTCCTTATCCACAGTAGTAAACTGCCTCCTATCCCATGACTTTTTAATTTGGCTAAAAGTCTCTTATAAGGGACCTTGTCAAAGGCTTTCTGAAAGTCCAGATACATTATATCAACTGACTAACCTTTGTCTACCTGTTTATTCACACCTTCAAAAAAAATATAACAGATTAGTAAGACAAGACCTTCCTTGGCTAAAGCCATATTGGCTGTCTCCCATTAAGCCATGACTATATACATGTTCAGTAATTTTACTCTTTATTATGGTTTCCACCATTTTTTTCCGGTACTGACGTCAGGCTCACCAGTCTGCAGTTTCCTGGATCATCCCTGAAACCCTTTTTAAAAATCGACGTTACATTGGCCATCCTCCAATCTTCAGGTATTACAGATAATTTTAATGATAGTTCCCAGATTACTAATAGTAGGTCTACAATCTCATATTTAAGCTTTTTCAACACCCTTGGATGTATCCCATCCAGTCCAGGTGATTTGCTATTCTTCAGTTTATTAAATAGGGTGTAATACATCTTCCCGATGTACTGATATTTCTTTCAATTCTTCCGCAGAATCTCCTTTAAATACCATTTCATTCATGGGTAACATTCCTACATTTTCCTCAGTAAAGACTGAAGCAAAGAATTCATTCAATCTCTCTGCTATGTCTTGTCTGCCCTTAGTGCCACTGTTCCCTCTAAGCTGTGCGTGTGTGCGCGCGCACACACCTCGCCGAGCGAGCGCACATACTTTACAAAAGAGCGCACAAAAATTACGGCTCTGATTCTGATAGAAAACAACACAGACGTCTTAAAATTTAAAAGTTATGATTGTAATTACTAGAAATTTCCCGCTTCATTTAGTAATCGTCTATTTTCATTTAATTTGATTAAAATCAATGTGGTGTACATACTGTATTCTGACGTGTAGTCAAATTTTAAAGTATATAACTCTGAGTGTCGTTATGTGGCGCACAAAAATTTAACCTTCCTTCAAAAGCTGCACACAGCTGATATTTTATGCGCACACAGCCTACAGAAAATTAGAGGGAACATTGCTTAGTGCCCCTTTTACCCCTCTATCATCTAATGGTCCAACTGACTCTCTCAAAGGTTTTTTTTGCTACGAATGTACTTGAGAAAGCCTTTATTATATTTTTTGCTTCCACAGCAAGCTTCTTCTCAAAATCTCTCTTTGACTGCCTTATCAAGGCCTTGTAACTAACTTGCCAGTGCCTGTATTATTTCCAGTTTTCATCATTTGGCTCCTTTTTCCATATCCTGAAAGATGTTTTTTTGGCAACAACAGCCTCTCTGACCTCATCTTTAAAACATGCTGGGAGATTTTTGGACTTCCTTCCACTTTTCCCTAAGCATGGAATACAGCTGGTCTGGGCTTCCAAGATAGTATTTCTAAACACCACCCACGCTTGATGTAAATCTTTAACCTTTGCAACTGCTCTTTTTAGTTTTTCTTATGCGTTTTCCTCATTTTATCATAGTCTCCCTTTTGAAAGTTTAAAGGTAGTAGTGTGTATTTCCTTACCATCCTTCATTTATTAAATCAAACACGATCATGCTATGATCACTATTGCCAAATAGCCCCAACACCCTTCTATCTTGCACCAGATCTTGTGTTCCACTAAGAACTAGATCCAAAATGGCTTTCCCTCTGGTCAGTTCTTGAATCGACTGCTCCAAGAAGCAGTCATTTATTTCATCTAGAAACTTTATGTCCCTAGCATGCCCTGCCGTGACACTGACCCAGTCGATACCGGGGTAATTGAAATCAACCAATATTATTACTATGTTGTAACATTTGTTAGCTTCCCTGATTTCTTTGAGCATTTCATCATCCATTTGTTCATTCTGGCCAGGTGGTCGATAGTACACCCCACTGCCATCGCCTTTCCTTTCCCCTTTTTACATGGAATTTTTATCCAATGATATTCTACCATGACTTTTGTTTCCTGCAAAACTTTAATCCTTTGTGACTCAATGCCCTCTCTAACAGAGAGCTCAACTCCTCCACCAATTTCATCTGCTCTGTCATTACAATATAGTTTGTACCCAGGTATCACAGTGTCCCACTGGTTGTCCTCCTTCCACCATGTCTCTGAGATACCAATCCTATCTAAGCTGTCATTTAGTGCTATATATTCTAAATCCCCCATCTTATTTTTTCGACTTCTAGCATTTGCATAAAAACATTTTAGAGGCTGCATTTTATTCATATTAATCTATCGGTGGGCAGGGTAATTTGGAATCTTTAAGTTTTGTCTGCTCTGTACTCAAGAGCATTTGGGCTACTTTTGTCTTTATTGGAACATCTCTACTGATATGCCCTAACTTCTATTTTTTACTAGTATCCTTCAAGGATACATTGTTCTGAACCATGTGCTCTTGGGAGACTGTCAGCTTTCCTCTATTATCTAGTTTAAAATATGCTCTGTCTCTGTTTTAAAGGTTAATGCCAGCAGCCTGGATCCATTCCGGTTAAGGTGGAGCCCATCCCTACAGAAAAGCCCCTCCTTTCCCCAGAATGTTCCCCAGTTCCTAACAAATCCAAACCCTCATCCTTCCACCATTGTCTCATCCTCACTAGATCCTACCTGTCCTTCTAATTATCGACCCATCTCCCTTCTCCCCTTCGTTTCTAAACTACTTGAACGCGTGATTCACTACTGTTGCCATGACTTACTCTCCTCTCAAGCTCTTCTTGATCTACTGCAATTTGGCTTTCATCCTTTACATTCTACTGAAATGGCTCTTTTCAAAGTCTCCAGCGACCTGTTCCTGGAAAAATCTAAGGGCCTTTACACAATTTTCATCCTTTTTTACCTTTCTGCTGTTTTTGGCACCATTGAACACCACCTTCTCCTTGATACCTTGTCCTCACTTGGTTTTAAGGGCTCTGTGCTATCCTGGTCCTCTTCTGATTTCTCCCTTCGCACTTTCAGCATTTGTGCTGGTGAATCCTCCTCTCTTGCTATCCTGCTCTCAGGTGGTGTACCCCAAGAGTCTGACTTGGGCCCACTCCTTTTCTCTCTATATATCTACTCTCTTGGTGCTGCGGTGCACCTGACCCAGAGCCTTCCCCGTGGATTCTTGGAATCATGGTCAAGTGGACAAGGTTCTTGTCAGGCTCTCTCAAGTTGGAATGCTCAGGTAAAGTCTCCTCCAAATAAATCATTTAATATTAATTTTAAAAAATGTTTAATAGAGAGAATTAAATTAAGATGTCAACAATTCTTTTATTTTTACTCAGTTCCTAATATTAAATAAAACTCTTAAGGTTAATATGATAGAATAAATAATTAAAAATCTCTTCTTTGTTTTTCAGATTAATAATAAGAAATGACCAGTTTTGTTTCTTTCTTTTGTAGATTATGTTCTAACAATAAACATTTGATGGTATTGAATACTAAGAACTGATATTTTGTGCAGTCTCTTGTTCAATAGATGTCCTGCCAAAATTACCTCATCTGATTTCTCCTTCTGAAGCTGGTTAAGTATAAGCTTTATTTCAGACTTAACCTTGTCCTCCCTTCCTTAACTCATGTGTGTGTATGTGTTCATAAAGTTCATACCACTGGTGGCCAGGGCAATAATCATTGGTGCACTGTTGTTTCTCTGGTTCCTGGGTCAGCAGCAGTCTCGGTCTCCAGTCCCTCTTCTGTCCAGCGGAGTCTGTCAACACCTACTAACCTAACTTTATGAATGGAAAAGGAAGCAAAACTCTATCTAATCTGACAAAGGGATTCAATTTTAACTTTTAAATGAAAACATACCACATGTACCTCCCTGGTTCACTCAAACTTCTTTTAAATTTTCTTTTTATTCTAAATGACAGATTCTTCCCTTACACTGTCCCTAACTCATGAAAAAAATAAAATAAATTTAAATTCCTCTAACTTCAGAGACTTTGTATAGCTGGTTTTCTACAGGCTTTTAATGCAAAGTCTCAGTCGGCTCAAGGCAGGCATCTCTTCTCACTCATAACCAAATTTACCTTCTTGGTCAAAATATAATTGAAGGTTCTCAGTAATGGGGTCCTTTATTAATCTCTTTGATTCAGGCCTGTACCGGTCCTCATAGAACATGATCTTATCAACTCTGAGTTTATGGGGATTAAGGATTTTCCGGGTTTATCTCTCCTGAAACTTCCCAGAACAAAATTTCTGACAGGTCTTATAATGTTTCAGTATATTATTCAGCATTCCATTGTATGGAGTTAGCAAGGTTCCCTCTTAACCATTCTCAGCTACATTCAAGGTGACAAATAATAGGCGGATCACCTTAATTATACTTTCACTCATTAAACATTCAACTTCTGTACTCAAAACAGGTCTAATTTTACCTTCCAGACCTTTACTTTAGGCTTACTTGAGGCCTAGTGCTTTAGCCACATTAACACAGATCTGTTCCCTTCAGATCCCTGGTGGTCTCTGATGAAAATAACTGTGGATATGATACCTCCTGATTCTGGAATGTAACTAAGGTGTTGCAATTTGTGATAAGGAAGCTTATCAGAGCCCTGAGGGTACTGCTAATAGAAAGGAATTTTCATTAATCAAGGGACATGTTCTGGCAGGTCAGAGAAATAGAGCAGCCTGTTTCCCTAAAAGACAGCTTATTCCCAGCTGCAGTAACTTGCAGAAAGCCCCTAGTGGAGCTAAGGAGAAGCATAAGCATAGTCTGAAAAACCCTTACGTCATGCCTAATCAATCAGTGGACAGAGGAGAGTTTAAGCACCAACAGCTGAGTCCTGCAAGGGAGAAGTTAGAAGCTAAGGACTTTAAAGGCAGAACTGAATATTCAGCAAGCAGACCAGGACCAGGGGAAGGACCGGCTTGGAGACCAAGGGAAGGACCAGGTCAGAGACGACAACCACAGCGATGAGAGAGAAGAAGAAGGTCCAAGAGAGAGAAGGCAAGAGGAACTCAGAGAGAGATGTGTACCTATAGAGATTCCTGTGATTCTGGTAGGAACTCTAAAGCAGCACCCTGTAAGCAGACAGGCGCAGCTAAGGAGAAAAGGAACACAAAGTCTTATGGGAAGAGGTATGGAGCTGATGCCCTGAGGTCCAGTGATACAGACTGGAGGACAGGCCACAGAAGCACCCATGCTTACTGGCCAGGATACCAAAGGGGGCAGCCCATGGACAGTTCTGACTCAGGTATGAACTTTGATCCTTTAACTAACCTGGAGCAATGCAAGCTGTTGGGAAACAGTGTCTCTCCCACTAGAGGCCAGTTATTGAAGCCCTCTATGCCAGATATTGAGATTGAGCCTATGCAATTGGAGGAACAAGGTACAAGTCCCGAGGGAGATGATTTTTGCATGGACTGTTCTTTGTGTAAGATTGATAGCCTAAAGAAATCCTCAAAGTAGGATTAAAATGATCAAAAGGAAATGTTCTAATTGCTGGCTCCCCAGAAAGTTTTATATGGAAAGAAAGAGGCTTTTCGGGAATGGAAATGAAAATACGTGTGCAGAGGAGGAAATCAGCTCTTGATTAAAGCTTGTTATCCACCTGTTGATAGAGTAGAGCATTGCTCAAAGCCGTGCACATGTTGTATAAAGAACTGCTTTGAATGTGAAAGAAGAACGCTGTTTGTAAAGAAGTTTTTCCTTTTGGGTTTATTCTCCAGTACTGCTGAGCAGTTGTCAGCAGTGACTGAAGGGAAGTGTTTTTGTTCTGTTGCTTGAAAAGACTCTGCAAGCTATTTGCTTGGAACTTTCAGTTTTGTTCTTTGCTTTGATTACAAAACCTGGAAAAGTTATCCTGAAGGTGTTACCAAGTATAATCTGTGTGTGGACTAATTTACCCCATAAATAAACTCTATTTTGCCTTATACTCAACTCAACTACTACATTCTTATTTACCTCAAAGGCAAACACTATACAACTGGACTACTATTACCACAATCCTTTGCGGCATAGATAGTCTGGATCTTTGCAAAAGGTGATGTAGCTTTCATAACAAGCACCCCCTTTTACAAATTCCATCCCTGGCTTGGGATTCAATCCCTGGTCCTAGGTGGACCTTGGCCAATTCAAATGGTTGCTATGACAACTCACATTGACTTTCACAGAAAAATATATTTTTAAGATAAAATATACTTAATACAATAATAAAATCATCCCCATCCGTTGTTCCCACTCAACAGTTTCCCCAGCATAATAAAACATCTAGCACACAGTTACACTCAAAATCCATTTTTTTTCCATTTTAAAACATGAGGAGGGATGTAGCTAAGCTTGAAGAATGGTCTAGAATTTGGCAGTTGAAATTTAATGCTAAAAATTGCAGGGTAATGCATTTGGGCTGCAAAAATCCAAAGTATAGTGGGTGAGGTACTTCTGTCCTCAGAAGAGGAGTGGGACCTGGGCGTAATTCTGTCTGACGATGTTAAAGTAGCTAAACAGGTAGAAAAGGCGACTGTGAATGCCAGAAGGATGCTTGAGTGTATAGGGAGAGGAATGGCCAGCAGAAAAAAGGAGGTGATAATGCCTCTGTATAAGTCTCTGGTGCGACCTCATTAGGAGTATTGTGTGCAATTCTGGAGACCATACCTTCAAAAGGATATAAGCAGGTTGGGGAGTGTGCTCCAGTTTCATGCTTGCCTTGATTCCTGTGTCTAATTGGAGCCACTGTTCCATGCTGGTGTGTGTGGAGGAACATGTGAGCAGATTGGGCTATAAGAAATGAGCCCCCACCATGGGACATGGAGTGTGTTCCATTTTTATTTATTTATTTAGACAGTTTTGTATACCACCTTATCCTTCAATCAAAGTGGTCACAACACAATTGGGGGATACATTTAACACGAGGGGATATGAGACACATACACTAATACTTACAGGGAACATGGGCAATGGAGGGTTAATTTTTCTGTTTGCCTGGATTCCTGTGTCTGATTGGAGCTACTGTTCCGTGCTGGTGTGGTGGAGGACCATGTGAGCAAATTGGGCTATAAGAACTGAGCCCCCACAGCAGGCACGTGCCTGTGGGCATGTGCTCCGAAGGAGCGTGTCCAAAGGGGCAGGAGTGCCTCTTTGGAGCCCCTTCAGAGCACGTAGGAGCATAAAGAGGGTGACATAGTTCCTGTTAATGAGGAAATATAAGAAGAGACCTCTGCTTTTATCCTTATCTACTACCAAAACGGCGAAGGTAGTGGGTCCCATGGATATTTTATTAAAATCCATGGCCCCTGCTTATGTAGCTACATCATTGGAGAGCTCCTCATTCTCTGCGAGTACTGTGTCTCTCCCACATGTCTCCAGTTGTACAACGGGTTTTATCTCTACCCAACAATGGAGCTTGTTTTGGGAAGAAGGACTCTATTCCCAAGAGCAGGAGTGGTGCCCCTTCTAATTTGGTTTCCCTCCCTGATGCTTTTCTGAAATTAAGCACTTTGGATGTTGCCTTTCCTCTTCCATTTGATTTTTCTAGGGCCACAGAAAATCCTCAACCAGCGAAAGATGTTACCCTTCAGGATTTTTGACAAATTGTGTCTAGAACTGAATTATCGTTGCAATCTTCATTAGTAAAACTTTCAAAGTTTACCAAGTAGACTGTGACTATTCTGACAGGGCATGAGTTCAGGTTATCTGATGTTGAGACTCGTTTTCTAAGGTTGATTCTCAAATTATGACCCTGCAGGCGGCTGCGGCCTCCTCAGTACAGGATTCCTTAGTGTTTCATCGTCAAAATGAATATCTTGAAAATGCTTTTCAAATAAAAAATCTTCATTTTTTGAACTTCCCCCATACCTATTACCTCTCTCCCTTTATTTTATTTATTTATTTACATTCTCTTATATACCGTGCTATTCTGCATCAGTGCAGTTTACATTGAACAAACTGAAATTACATTAAACAGGGCATTATAACTTGGAGATAACTATATTACAAGGAACATGGGCTATGGAGGGTTAAGTGGCTTGCCCAAGACCACAAGGAGCACCTGTGGGACTAGAAACCCCAGTCCTTCTGGCCCAAGGTTGCTATCCTCTAGTGGGATTTGAACCCCCGACCTTCTGGTCTGAAGTACCTTGCCCCAACCACTAGGCCACTCCTCCACTCCACTTTATATTATTTTCCAAATATTTAAAAGATGTTTTGAATATTTCTGATCCTGACTCTATATGGTTATCTAAGATTTATTATCTCCCTAAGGGAGTAAGGGTCATGAAGGATGTGGATGAGAGTAAGGTGGATATGGGAGTAGTTGAGCTATCTGTCCTGAGTTTAGATTTATCTGCTATTTTAGAAACTTCAATGGAAGAGATTTGCACTTGGGTGACTCTCGTAGTCACTTTTTTGCTTGAGAAAGATAAGGATTGTGTTTTTCATTTAAAAAAGAGAATTTTTTTGGTCAGGCCACACAAGTTTTTCCAGACATTTCTCGTACTACACAAAGGAAAAGGAAGGACTTCCTTCAGCTTAGGCCTTATTGTGGCTCTGGGTACTTCCTTTCTCCTGAAATATCCTTGTAAATGTGTTATGATATTAGGGGCAAGACATATGTATTTTTTTGATTCTCTACAATTGCAAGGGTATTTAAAGGGAAAGGGGTGAGTTTATGTACAGGAATATTGCAACTTCCTTGTTTAAGAAAAGCGGATTTCGGGGGGCGGAGCCTGATGTCCAGCGGGATGGTCGCATAACGCTGAGGCTCCCGAGAGGCCTACTCAGAATCCTGAATTAACACCGCACATACTTGGAACTTCTACTCTGCTCTTGCCGGGGCACATTGGTGAGATGGCGGGGACCAAACCCACGCGCCTGGAATTTGGATCTCCAGCGGCTTCTCACGGCAAACATTCTAAAACTGAACCCCCGTCCCCGCAGAAGGGGCTGGCCTTGCGCGAGGGCCCCGAAATGCAGCAGGAAATCCTCGCAGAGATTAGAGGGGTCAAGGACCTCGTGCAGTCAAACGGTGAAGCACTCCGAGCGCTGCGGGAAGATCTTGGTGTGCTGCAGGGCAAGCTAGAGGGGCTCTCTTCGCGTCAGGACAAAATGGAGAGCATATTGGACTCCCATACGGCCCGGTTATCCAAACTCGACAAAGTTGAACGTCAGGTACGGGCCTTGCAGAAAGAAGTGGAAGATGGCAATAATAGAGCGCGCCGCAACAACGACTCGTGGGCATACCGGAGGGAGCGGAATCGGGAGACATGAAAGAGTTTTTATGCAAATCCTCCCTCCTGCTCCAAATCACCTTTACCAAAGATTTGGATATCGATCGCGCTCATCGTGTACCCACAAGCATAACGCTCAACAGGAAGACCCGCAGCCTATCTTTTTCGACTTTTGAGATATCAACACGTGGAGCAAATTCTCAGTGCCTCTCGGGCAAAGGGCCATATGGAGTTTGAGAGCCACAAGATCTCCTTCTATCCTGACTTGGCTAAACCCACGGTCGACCGCCGAAAGCGCTTTCTGGAATTCCGGCCGAGGCTTCAACAACTACAAGCACGCTACGGCCTGATGTACCCGGCCAAGCTCCGAGTCACGCTTCACAATCAGACAAGAACATTTGAGGACCCTGATCTACTAGCGGAGTTTTTGGATTCCAAAGAAGCCGACTTGATGCGCTGACTTCCAGAATATTCCTGCAAGCATTCTCATACCCGCTGTACCTGCCATACTGGATCTGCCGCAGCCCAGCAAAGAGTCAGGCGAGGGCAGCTTGTTTGCCTTACTTTTGATGATATCTGTGACCCGACTCCATCTACCCACAGTAGCCTCGATGAGTATCAGAGACAATGTTAATTATGGACTCTGGTGTTTCTTTTCTTTTTTTCATGTCTTTCTATTTCCTCTCTAGGGCCTCCTCCCGCAGACATATGGTCGCCATATCATTGGGGGTTTTGCTTCTTCTCTAAGATACTTTGGTACATACTTTTCAATATGGGGTGTATTAGCCAGCATACTCGGTGATTATGTCATTGTTGCACAGATTCTGATTATGTTGTATGTTTTCAAGCGCCCTTACCTGAAATGTCTATTACCGATTGATGGCACCATGTAAGATTTTCTCATTGAACGTAAAAGGCATCAACAATCCGATAAAACGGAAGAAAATCCTAAGCTACCTAAGTCAGGAAGCTGCGGATCTGATTTTTCTCCAAGAAACGCATTTAAATTCGAAGGAAACTCTTAAACTCAATATTAAACCTTACATGGTGGCCGCCTATTCCCCAGCCGTTTCTAAGAAATGTGGGGTTGCCATACTGGTTAGGAAATCTCTGCATGCTACTATTATTGCGACTAGCTCAGATACAGAAGGTAGATGGTCCAGAGTTCACCCTACCATAATTGGGGGCACACCACGTAAAGAATTAAAAAAAAAAAAAGAAAAGCGGATTTCAGATTATGTGTTCTTGGTGACTCTAAATTTGTTTTTCTTTACGCATTCTTGATTGTGGGCTGGTTGTTTTTTAAATATATCTGCATTACTACTCATGTTATTTGTTTCTTTGTATTTCCTGTTTGTTTCCTTAAATAAAAGGATTAAATTGCAAAAAAAAAAAAAGGATATAAGCAAGTTGAAGTCGGTGCAGAGGGTGGCTATTAAAATGGTTACTGGTCTTCGTTATGAAGCATATCAGGACAGACTTAAAGATTTTAATATGTATACTTTAGAGGAAAGACAGGATAGGGGTGATATGATAGAGACATTTAAATACCTCCATTGCATAAATGAATAGGAGGGTCTCTTTCAATTGAAGGCAAGCTCTGCTACGAAGGGACATATAGCATGAGAGTGAAAGGGAATAGACTAAGAAGTAATATGCGGAAATATTTCTTTGCGGAAAGAGTGGTAGATGTGTGGAATAGTCTCCCAGTGGAGATGGTGGGCTCAAGGACAGTATGTGAATTCAAAAAAGTATGGGACAAACACAGAGGATCTCTAAAGGTAAAAAGAGGACTATTTTAGTTGATATAGCAGGGCAGACTAGAAAGGCCATGTGGTCTTTTTCTGCCGTCATGTCTCTATGTTTCTAAAACATTTCTTCAGCTCTGAATATCCTCATTAAATCTCAACACTCATATAATACTCTGACAAGGCCCCCTCTGACTGGAAAACATCACTTTTACCATTTTACCCTGCGTCATAACACTTTCCCCAAAATGAAGCACTGTCTCTTTACATTTTTGGAACCACACCCTAAGACTGTTTCTCCCAGGTTCCCTCTGACTACCCCTTCCATTGCAAAAATTTCCCAGGATCCAAATTCCTCTCGACCCCATTTCATTAGATAACTTGGACACTGTCACTTTAAAACAACGAACAAACAGAGTCATACTACTAAAAATCCCCTTTGGGAAGCCTTAAACTCAAATTTCACTTTTTAAACTTTTTTTTCCTACCTTTCCTTTAAAGTCCTGGCCCCTTTAAATCCACTGGAGCTCAGCCGAGCATAGCTCCAGTGCTTCATTTTACACGGTGGTTTCATCATGTGAGGAGCTCCAAGCCCCGGCTCCCCTCCAAAGCCTCAGACCAACCTTGGACATCCCTCAATCGGGTCCACTATTGCCCAGGGGCCAGAAAACACTTTGGCAACCATTTTTTAAATTTTAAACAAAGGCTCACACTGCGAAACCCCATGGCATATTTCATTTGTTTCTACCTTTAAACATGCTCCTGATGCTGCTGATCAGCATGGGAGGCCCCTCTGCCACCTCGGATCACCTTGGTGCGTATTTTATTTAAAAAAACAAATTCAGCCTGGCTCCCTCATGCCATGTTCTACCATGGCTTACTCTGATGCCAACCCGGACTTTACTTCCTGTGCCGCGGGCCAAGATGCCAGCACCGCAGGATCCAGGTAAACCTTATTAATTTTTTAAACTATCCACAGTGCTCTCATTTCCTCTCATGGTTTTCAGTACCATCTTTATGCTAATGACTACCTCTCTACATCTGAAATCTTTCTGGCAATCCATGCCCAGATAACTATCTGCCTATCTGATATTGCTGCCTGGATGTCTCACTTCCGTTTGTAATTGAACATGACCAAAACCGAGCGTCTTATTTTAACCCTAAACCCACCTCCCCCCTTCTTTCTTTCTCATTCTCTGTGAATAACACTCTACTACTCCCTGTTTCCTCAGCCTGCAACCTTGGGATCATCTTTGACCCCTCCCTCTCCTTCTCCACACACATCCAACTGATAGCTAAAACCTGTCGCTTCTTTCTCTAACATATCGGCAAAATTCACCCCTTCCTTTCTTAACACACTACTAAGACACTTATCCACTTTTTAGTCATCTCCAGTCTAAACTTTTCCATCCTCTTCCTTGCTGGTCTCCCTCTGAATCATCTCTCTCCCCTTCAATCTGTTCAAAACTCAGCTGCGCGGCTAATCTTCCACCAGCCTCAATATGCTCATATAACCCCTCTTCTCAAGTCGTTTCATTGGCTCCCTATCCGCTTCCATATCCACTTCAAACTTCTCCTACTGACCTTTAGGTGCACTCGTTCTGCTGCTGCTCCTCACTACCTTTTCTCTCTTATTTCTCCCTACACCCCTCCTCAGGAACTCCACTTCTGGCATATCACTTTTATCTCTGCCCTCCTCTTCTACTGCCAACTCCAGACTTTGCTCCTTTCACCTTGCTGCCCCTTATGCCTGGAACAAACTACCCGAGTCTGTATGTCAGGCTTTATCTCTGGCCCTTTTCAAATCCAGGCTGAAAGCTCACCTCTTCAAGGCTGCTTTTGGATCCTGATCTGCCTAGTATCCTACAGTATGTGTTTCCTTACCAGTCCCCTAGATGTATTCTGGTCCTCAGCTGTTGTGCTGTCTGTCTTGACTAGATTATAAGCTTCGATGAGCAAGAGCCATTTCTTACATGTGTCTGTACAGCACTGCATATGCCTTGTAGAGCTATACGCATGATCAGTGGTAGTAGTAGTTTGCCTTTATACCGCCTAAGAGGAAAGAATCCCTGCAAGCACCATCAGCAGTTGGCGGTGGTCGGCCCGGTAGACCAGCATACTCTCCCTGCCACATCTTCTCATCAAGCTAGGAATCTGGAGTCAGAGCAGTCCCTGGACAAGCTGGGTGTTTCTCTTAGCTCAGGCGGCCCTACCTCCCTGCCGCAGCCTGCGGCAAAGATGGCAATTTCTGCAAAGCTATGACACTCCCCAAGTTGGAAAAAGGAACAGGCAGGAAATTTGTTTGGAAAATCAGCTACAGGGACTGTGAGTGCAGCATATGCAGAGGTAGATCAACCTCTTTTGAAATGTTGGCACATTGGTGGCTAAGGTGGTCCTGGCTGTGTTTGTTCCTAAAAGGTCCTCAATCCTGCTTCCCAAACACTTGCCGTGGCTGGGCACTGTTTCTCCAGGGGTTCTAGCTAGTAAGAAAACTGTCTTGGATATTTGGGAGGCTTTGTAGAAGACTGAGGCAGCAGTGAGTTTGAATTTTTCTCAAACCTCTGTGTTCTCACAAGTTGTGGCTAAGTTAGAAGAGCAGGAAACTGTGCTGGAACAGCATGTTGGGGAGGTTGAGTCTTATTTGTCTGTGGTCTAGCAAATGGTTGGACGTTTTATTAAGAACAGCGTGTCTCTTCATTGCAAGTTTGAAGTGGCAGTGAATTTAAACAGATCAAGGAATATTAGGCTGTTGAACTTTCCCAAGATAAGATTGTTATCTGATAAGGAACTCTGGCGTATGTGTCTCTAAGATACTTTGAATGACATTATAGTTGCCCAAATGTTCTATGTGCCCTTTGGAAAGAAACAGGAGACTGAAGAAGAAGGTGGAATGGATTCCTTAGTGTCAGCAGACAGCCTCAACCTATTCGCTTTTCTTGAGACTTCAATGGACAACATAACAACCGGGGCCACACTTATTATGTCTTTGAGCTCAGATAAATCTAAATTCTTTTAAATGTTACTTTCAGAATCATGGGGTTTCCTTTTGTGGTCAAAAAGTTCAGATGTTTCCCAATGTGGCTAAGGCCATGCAACCAGGAGAAAGTTTTTTTTCTCTAGCTAAAATCTAGGGTAGGTGCAGTTGGGGCATATTTCTATTTATGATTCCCCTGAAAATTCCTGGTGAGGTATCAGGTATCAGGGGCATTCATATTCATATACATTTTTGACCCTATTCAGCTTGAGACTTCTTCTTTCTAAAGATCTTCATCTTAATTACATTTTCTGATATTCAGTCAAGATTGTAAGGGGGTTAAGAGCCCGATTCAGGTAGGGGCATGCCCCAGCTGCCTACGAGGACATCCTCCCTGCAGCTGCCCCTGACTCCCGCAGCTTCTCCCCCACTTTTCCCCGCTGCCCGACTCATGGCTAGCCTGCCAAGGCCTGGACTGGGCTGTGGGGACACCTCCGCACTTGGCCCTGGCCCCGGGGGGAGTGGATCCCTGGGCCCAATTGCATGATTTGTACTGCTTATTCCACCTTTAATGTGGAATAAGCAGCATGTTCCCACGAGTCCAGCAGGACATACAGGGCTGTGATCTGAATTGGCCCTGTATGCCCTGCTAGGCTGGCCTCTACATGCTCTGCCCCAATTTCGCCCCCTGCTGGCTCTCCCTGTCCTGATGTTCGGGACATACGAGGAGAGGCAGAGAGGGAATTGGGCCTGGACGGCTTGCGGGGCTGCACATCCCACCGGGACGTGCAGCCCCGCAACCCATGTCCTAGAATTGGGCCTTAAGTATATTTTGTATTCGGCAAGGCTAATTAGATTTTTCTAAATTGTAATTGATTTCTTTGTGGTGTTTTGGAATCCCTCTTTCTACCAGTGGTGGACTATTAAGCTCACTTGGGGGAGGAGTCTCTTTCTGTTTTACCTTGATTGTAGTGAGAATGGTAAAATTTGGAATTCTAATTTAAAAAAAAAAAAAGAATTAAGGGAGCCCATTCACACATGTAAGGCAAAAAAATCTACATTTAAAAATCCAACACATGTTAATATAGTCATAGATACATTGCCAAGAAAATCCAAAGGTTGCTGGGTCGCCAGGAGTCAACACTGACTTAACGGCACTAAGAAAAAAATTGCATCAACCTCTTTATCAGAATGAATAGATGTAACACTTGCAGACAGACGTTGCTAAGCTGTCCTATGAATCTTATCCTTCACTGAATTAATAACTTTAATGGAAAGGACCATACAGTACAGGGAAAAAGATACATCAATTTGCTAAACTTGCTGAGAATTTGTATTTCAATATAATGGTATGATTTAAAGACAAATGTAAGATGTTGTTTTTATTTATTTATTTAGCATCTCTTCTATACCGCGCTATTCAATATCAGTGCGGTGTACATTTAACATAATCCTATACAATGCAGTCGTGGCTGCATTGTATTTACAATAAACAGGAACTAATAACTTGGTTAGAAACGTGGGTAACTTTCTACAGATTCTTTACATTAATAACTGTACTGTACATAATGATATTTACATGCTGTTGCAGTGGTGGGACTAGCTGCCCTCTAGAGTGCTAAGTGTGCTGGTGTGGGGGTCTTGGTGATTGGTGGGCCTGGTTGCGGGCTGTCCTGTGGTGCTGTCGTCTGAGTAATGCCATATGAATAAGTGGTGCTTCAGCGCCTTCCTGAATTGGGCCAGATAGGTGATTGCTCGAATGGCCTTGGGGACGGCATTCCAGCATCTGGGTGCATAGAGCATGAATGCTCGATTAGATGTCATGTGGGTGCATTTCATTGTTTCCTTTGGAATTATCAGTATGTTGACAGCAGTGGATCTTCTGGATCTGTTAGGGGGTGTGGGGTGGATTAGCTCGGTAATGGAGGTGGAGGGTTGGTTGTTTATGGCCTTGAAGGTCATTACTAGGATCTTAAAGCATAGTCTTCTGTGGACCGGTAACCAGTGGAGTTTCTTTAAGATTGGTGTGATGTGGTCCATTCTTGCGACTCCGTATAGAATTCTGACGGCTGCATTCATTGCCAGCTGAATAGGGTTCAGTGATGCTTGCGGTAGCCCATATAGTATCACGTTGGCGTAACCGAAGTGTGGGATTACTAGGGCTTGGTAGTGCAGGATGAGACACGCCACACTGAGGATGGTGAGTATATGTGTTGCACATGTCAGCCATGCATGATGTATGCTAGCTGTAAGCACAACACAATATGGTCATGTGCACATCATGACTGCAATACACATACATGCTCAGTACAGGTCACGTCACTATCCCCCTGTTGCATCTTCTTGTGGGTGGATGCAACATGTGCTCTCACCTAGTGTTGCCAGTGGCCTGTAATGGGTATATCTGGTCATATGAACTGACGATGGGCACAATCAAATTGTCATGTGTAACACATTATCTACAAATATTTGCTACAATCATTGTGTTGGCAAGTGTGTTGAATGTCCTCACAAATATTCCCGAAATGGTGGTGTGCATAACTTGTCCTGACTGTTCTCTCACTCTGGATGGCTGGCAGGCCTGTATGTGGATCGTTCAACACACCAATGCCCTCACATGCACATCTTCACTGCCTGTCTTACCCACTATTAAATTTAGACCTACTGAATTGTGATGGATCTGATACATTGACATAGCTAGTTATGCACTAAATGAGAGGTTAGATGTGATTGGAATATCAGAGACATGGTGGAAGGAGGACAACCAGTGGGACACTGATAACTGGGTACAAACTATATCATAATGATAGAGTTAATTAAATTGGTGGAGGGGTTGCACTCTATGATAAAGAGGACATTGAGTCAGAAAGGATTAAAGTTTTGCAGGAAACAAAATTTGCTGTAGAATCTCTATGGATTGAAATTCCATGTAAAAAGGGGAAGGCGATGGCAGTGGGGGTGTACTATAGATCGCCTGGCCAGAATGAACAAATGGATGTGGAAAAGCTCAAAGAAATCAAAGAAGCTAACAAAAGTTACACCGCAGTAGTAATAATGGGTGATTTCAATTACCCCGGTATCGACTGGGTCAGTGTCACGGCAGGACATGCTAGGGAGATAAAGTTTCTAGATGAAATAAATGACTGCTTTTGGAGCAGCTGGTTCATGAACCGACCAGAGGGGAAGCCATATTAGACCTAGTCCTTAGTGGAACACCAGATCAAGTGCAAGAGATAAGGGTGTTGGGCCACATGGCAATAGTGATCATAGCATGATCGTGTTTGATTTAATTAGTGGAGGAGGAATAGTAAGGAAATCCACAGTACTACCTTTTAACTTTCGAAAGGTAGACTATGATAAAATGAGGAAAATAGTTAAGAAAAAACTAAAAGGAGCATTTGCAAAGGTTAAAGACTTACATCAAGCTTGGGTGTTTAAAAAACTATCTTGGAAGCCCAGACCAGCTGTATTCCACGCTTTAAGAAAAATGGAAGGAAGTCCAAAAAACTGCCAGCCTGGTTTAAAGGTGAGGTCAGAGAGGCTGTTGTTGCCAAAAACGCATCTTTCAGGAAATGGAAAAAAGAACCAAACGACGAAACCTGGAAACAGCACAAGCACTGGCAAGTCAAATGCAAGGCATTGATAAGGCAGGCAAAGGGAGAATTTGAGAAGAAGCTTGCTACGGAAGCAAAAACGCAAAATAAAGACTTTTTCAAGTACATTTGTAGCAAAAAAACCTGTGAGAGAGTCAGTTGTTCCATTAGATGATATAGGGGTTAAAGGGGCACTAAGAGGCAACAAGGCAATAGTGGAAAGACTGAATGAATTCTTTGCTTCGGTCTTTACTGAGGAAGATGTAGGGATGTTACCCATGACTGAAGTGGTATTTAAAGGTGTGGAAGAATTGAAGGAAATATCGATACATCGGGAAGATGTATTACAACTATTAGATAAACTGAAGAGTAGCAAATCACCTGGGCCAGATGGTATACATCCAAGGGTGTTGAAAGAACTGAAATATGAGATTGCAGACCTGCTATTAGTAATCTGTGAATTTTCATTAAAATCATCTGTAATACCTGAAAATTGGAGGATCGCCAATGTAACACCTATTTTTAAAAAGGGTTCCAGGGGTGATCCGGGAAACTACAGACCCGTGAGCCTGACGTTAGTACCGGGAAAAATGATAGAAACCATCATAAAGAACAAAATTACTCAGCATGTAGATAGTCATGGCCTAATGGGAGACAGCCAACATGGCTTTAGACAAGGAAGATCTTGTCTTACTAATCTGTTATGTTTTTTTGAAGGTGTAAATGAACAGGTGGACAAAGGTGAGTCGGTTGATATAGTGTATCTGGACTTTCAGAAAGCCTTTGACAAGGTCCCTCATCAGAGACTTTTGGCAAAACTAAGAGAGACTTGGCTCGCACCCACGGACACAATCCTCCTGAATCAACTCAACACACATCAATATGACCTTTTCAACTGCCACCGAGAAGTAAAAAGGGGAGGAGGGGCCCTTATCATCACCAAAAAAGAGCTCAAATACTCACTAAAAATGTGAATAACATAGACGGTATGGATATCATAAATATAGAAAACAAAAACCTTGCACTGTCCCTCATCTATAGACCCCCTCAGCGGACCACAAAATCTCACCCCATTCTAGAACTCGCATGTACAGCTACACAGAGAAAACCACTTGTTATTTAGGGGATCTGAACCTTCCGTCGCTCAACCCACAACACACAATCAACTTTATGGATTCAATGAAGGAAATGGGTTACAATCAAATCATACAAACACCCACACATACAAAAGGTAACGCTCTAGACCTTGTATTCATCCCCACTCCCTTTAATAAACACCAACTACAATCCCCACCTTTCATCACAGAAGTACCAATGGTCAGACCACCACTTAATAACCTTCAATTTACTCTCACTATCACACAACTAACACAGAGATTACTCCAACACCTTAAAATCTCGCTTTACACACTTCAACAAAGACACCTTCCTAGAAACCGTATTACCTAACCTTATAAATAACACAACAGAAATCAACACCATAATGGAACAATGGGAACTCAATAATAAAAGAAGCAGCAACTCCCACTCAAGGTCCCCAAAAACAATTCACAAAAAGAAAATCAGAAAAAGGTTTAATAGAGAACTCTCCACTATAAAAAAGCAACTAAGAAAACAAGAAAAACGGTGGAGGAAAATCTAAAACAAGCGATAATAAGGCGCAATACTTAAGTCTCCTTAACAAATACAAAGACACTATTAACAGATCGAAAAGAGAATACCACACAAAAGTCATAAATATGGCACTCACTAAACCAAGAGAACCTATTTACAATTATAAGGACACTAACAAAAAACCCAAACTCCAGAGCCTGAACAATCAACGATAAGCGCACAAACTCTTGCAACTCATTTTGCTAACCAAATTAAAAAACAAATCATCCAGCACAATCATAACCATACCCCACGGAATTAAAACCAACAATAAATGGATAACCTTTCAAGATATTGAACAAAAACACCTCCTCAATATCATATCAATGATCAACACCACTACCTCCCCCTCTAGATCCTTGTCCAGTGTCATGGATAAAAAACACCAAAACTGAATTAGCTATAATATACATATACAAAATTAGTAAACCAATCACTATCTAAGGGCATCATGCCAGATGCCCCTAAAAACTCACATCCTTACGCCCTATAATAAAAAATAATAAACTCAATCCTACAGACCCAAACTCCTACAGGCCCATAGCCAGCATACCGTTCATTGCCAAAGTGATAGAAAAAATCATACAGCTTCAACTGCAAGATTTTATTGACACACATGCACCACTTGACTCACATCAATTTGGCTTCCGCCCTTCACATGGAGTCGAAACTATACTTATAACACTCATGGATGACCTCATAAAGGGCACTGACACATGCAACCAAGGTTACATCCTCATATTCATTGATATAGCCGGTGCCTTTGACAATGTCCACCACAACACACTTATTAACAGACTCCTAAGCCTAGGAATAGGAGGAACAATTCTACAATGGTTTATATCATACATCACAAACCGATCAATACGCGTTAATTGGGTCAAGACACCTCTGGCCATTCATACAAGGACAAGGTATTCCACAGGGCTCGGCCCTATCGGCCCTCCTTTTTCAACCTATATCTCCAACCCATCACAAATATATTCAAAAAAAACATAAAGTCAAACCACTCTATATACGATGCAGATGACATCATGCTCACTCAACCAATAAACACAACTAATCCCAACTACCAGAACTTACTAAACTGTATCAGTGAAGCAAATACCTGGCTACAAATAATAACCTTAGCATCAACCTAAAAAAAACTGAAGCAATGTTCGTAACAAGAAAACCAGATACTACTCTCCCAGAAACAATAACAATTAACGATACAATAATCCCAATCAAAAAGGAAGTAAAATACCTAGGCATCATAATAGACACACACTTAGTATGATCCCTCACATAAAACAAACCGTGAAAACCATATTCTATAAACTCAAAACCATTCAACACCTACGACCAATATATACAGACACATGACTTCAGATCTGTTATCAGCACACTCATCACTCCTCACTTTGACTATTGTAATAGTCTACTTATCGGCCTCCCTTCACAAATATTAACTTACTCCAACGAGCTCAAAACATCTGTGCCCGAGTAACAGCAAAGGCCCACCTCACTGACCACATAACTCCCATCCTCGCTGAACACACTGGCTTCCCATAAATAGTAGAATATCATACAAAATACTCTTAACCAAATTTAATCTTATCAACGTCATATAACCCTCACATCTAACCACTATAATACTTGCTCCAATAGAACTTAGAACCCGCATAAAAAACTCAACCCACTCAATAGACATAAAAAAATCATTTCGAAAAACAAAAAAAACCACAAGCTCAAGAGCATTCTCATATGCAGCCCCCACCATATGGAATAAACTCCCACTATACCTCCGCAAAATAAAGGATCTCCAGACATTCCGGAAAGAACTAAAAAACATATCTGGTTTAAAGAACACTTTATAAACCTTAATCAACCCCCTCCATCCTCCTCACCACACCTACATAAAAATCCTCCCTAAAAACACAGATCAAAAAGCCTCAAACCTCAACACACATAAGAAAAACAACCCTTCGAAACCATGATTAATAACTGATAATGTAAATATTTGACTGATGTAAATAGTCAGCATATGTATAATTCTATGCTCCATGTTATTGTTCATGAAAAGTTAATTGTACCATAGTTTAAAGAAAATACTATGTTCTATGTAAAACAATGTTCAATATGTTAATTGTAAACTGTTCATTATGTTATTTGTAAACCGCCTTTGATCTTGGGAAAAAGCGGTATAAAAGAAAAGTATAAATAAATAAATAAAATAAATAAATAAAGAGTCATGGGATAGGAGGCAGTGTACTACTGTGGATCAGGGTCTGGTTAAAAGATAGAAAACAGAGGGTAGGGCTAAATGGCCAATTTTCCCAATGGAGAAATGTAAATAGTGGTATATCCCAGGGATCTGTGCTGGGTCCGCTGCTTTTTGACATATTCATAAATGACCTGGAAAAGGGAATAACGAGTGAGGTTATCAAATTTGCAGATGACACAAAACTATTTAAAGTTGTTAAAACCCAAGAGGACTGTGGAAAATTGCAAGAGGACCTTGATAAATTGGAAGACTGGGCATCAAAATGGCAGATGAAATTTAACGTGGACAAGTGCAAAGTTATGCACCTAGAGAAGAACAACCCAAACTATGGTTACATGATGCAAGGTTCCACATTAGGAACCACCACCCAGGAAAACGTTTTAGGCATAATTGTGGATTACATGTTAAAACCCTCGGCCCAGTGTGCAGTGGCAGCCAAGAGAGCAAATAGAATGCTAGGTATCATAAGGAAAGGAATGGAAAATAAAACAAAAGATATTATAATGTCTCTATATTGTTCCATGGTGAGACCGCACCTTGAATATTGTGTGCAATTCTGGTCACCGTATCTTAAAAAGGATATAGCGTTATTAGAAAAGGTTCAGAGAAGAGCCACCAAAATGGTAAAGGGTATGGAAGGATACTCCTATGAACAAAGGCTAAAAAGGTTAGGGCTCTTTAACCTAGAAAAGAGACGGCTGAGGGGAGATATGATAGAAGTCTATAAGTTAATGAACGGAGTGGATCGGGTAAACGTAGATCGATTGTTTACATTATCAGAATATAGAAAGACTAGGGGACATGCAATGAAGCTACAGGGTAAACTAAGACTAATAAAATAAAATATGTTTTCACTCAACGTGTAATCAAACTCTGGAATTTGTTACCGGAGGATGTAGTTAAGGCTCTTAGTGTAGCTGGGTTTAAAAAAGGTTTGGACAAGTTCCTGGAGAAAAGGTCCATAAACCATTATTAAGAAGGGACCCAGGATATCAATGCTTGACCCAGTACAAGCTTTGTGGAACCTGTGCCTTTTGGGGAAACTGCTAGGCACGTATGACCTAGATTGGCCACTGTTGGAAACAGGATACTGGGCTTGATGGACCTTGGTCTGACCCAGTATGGCATATCTTATGTTCTTATGCTTGGTGAATGGACAGATGCAGATAGATTATCTTACCCATGGCATGCTCCCTACCTGAACCGCATGTGTATGTTGCTCACATGCCTATTGTTTTGGTTGCCATACACAGGCAACACGCTGTCTAAGGAACCTACCATGTGATGTTATATATAGACTGTGATGGAGCAAATATTTGCTACATAAAGGTTGGAGCATAAGATGAACCTGCTGCTGTGTCCAAGGCACCACAACACATACCCGCCTTAAAGGGTGTATCCACCTCTCCATGCTTGCCACCCCAATGTTTGGCAGTAGCAAAGACACTTATGCTTACTTGGAGGTGAACATGCTGTCATAAGCCCATCAACTGTCTCTGTAACCCAACATTTGAAGGTCTGTCACCGAAATTGTTTCCCTCACCTCCATTGTGAGATTGCGTCAATGTGGCATTGCGTCAATGTGGCATAAAGATGTGCTGCCACAGCTGTTCATCCCATTCACTTTGCAAGTCAGATAATGGCCTAGAGTCTGAGGACCTCCACATTTTAGGTGGATGTTTGTGTGTTCATTGAAACTATTTAGGCATCTGGGAGTTTGGGTGCAAATGATCTTTCCTCTCCCCCCTCCAGTGTGTACATATGTAGATTACCATGCCATCTCTGATATTTCCATTGACACAGGCTACAAATCAGGTATGTCACATAACAATGTGCCTCTTCACATGCATGCTAACCATTTGTGGGCTTGGTATCAGCATATTCTTGTGAGATAGTTATGACACTCCCATCCTAGTGTGATGTAAAACCATATGCACATGTCTCTGGTGATCAGATACAAACACATATATCTGCCTGTGTAGGCAGTATATACAACATGGCTGCTGTCAGACCCAGACATAGTTGTTTAGCGACATTTATCCAGACACCTGTCACCAATGTGTAGCAATGACTTTGGTTGCACAAACAGCATCAGCCTCTCTCACATATTAAGAATGATGATGGTAATCAGGTGTGGCCATCCCCACTGTGTCTGCACAGAAAATCCTTGCACATCAGCCATGTGTCACGTAAACATAAACCACCCAACTATTATTTTTCAGCTGATGTTGTCAGCACACATCCCCCAGTGCAGTTTTCTAATAGTTTAGTTAATATCTGAATCTCTACATCCCTCAACACCAACACCTGTGAGCGTACATACATGTGTTGGTCCACGCACATACTGCTGTTGGCCACCCCCCTTGTCTCCAAACCCACTACATCAATATTGCCTTATAAACCTGGGTACACACATGTCTGTCCTCCTGAAGCATATCCCTTGTGTGACCGAACACTGTCTTGGTGTGGTGATTATCCATAACGTTTCTGATGCATAGTGTGTGCTCACTGCTAGCAGCTGCCAGATAAGGGACACCTCACTGAAAGCATCACAATGTCATGGTACATGCTAAATCAAAACAATTTGTAACTAGTCCCCATACAGATATCAGATGCAGTGCATATAATGCAATATACTGTATGCATCATCTTCTCCCCCTCCCCAACACATTGTTAGACCACCTCAGAGCACTAACATGACTAAGTGGGTGCCCTACATTACAAATGACAGCACAGCATGCAGGATGATACATCATGTACAACATGTGGTACACTCCCACCATTTCAAATAATGCCTTGCTCCCTCAACATGGGATACCTGTTGCATGTTTGTGAACACATAGGCACTGTCAACCTTACATGACTGATTCCCTTGACACCTCTTCTCCCCTCACAACAGGCTTTGTGATGCATCTATGACCCTGTCTGTGTAATGTCTATGGTCTTCTGATGAAGGGAACAGTTAGTATGTTTTGTGCCGATTCATGCATATTCATCCAAGCATGTGGCAACAGGGGCACAACACTTAAGGTATAATGTATGAGGATGGTGATGATGTTGCAATGTGGTCAGGGTCATGCAATGTTCATTGTGCATAGTCTGCTCATTGAGATTGTTTTATTGCACATTGTCATCTTTTATGCCAACCAGATAGTCACATGTGAGGTGCATTAGTCATATAATGTGCAAACAGGTGCTAACAGCAGCAAAATCAGATATGCTTTTGAATGCCCATGTCCAGTTTACATTCTGGTACAAATGATATCTGTGAAGTATCTGACCTATGGTACTCTGTGCTTTTTCAGACATTCACCTGCTATTTATTATTGTGTTAGGACACACATGTGCCACGTGTGTCACACCAAACATGTGTGACCACAGTGTGGACAGTGTTACAAAGCCAATATGTCTCACAAATCACACAGGTGTCCCATCCCCTGGAGATGCACACATAGCAAACATGGTTGTGGATGAAAATGTGAGCATACAGCACTGTATGTGTTGTGGATCGAGTGCAGGGGGCATGCTGGCAAATCATGACCTCAGAGTGCCACATATCTGATGTTATGTGGACACTACTACCTCAACTGTCAGGAGAAGCACATTAGCAATGGTGTGCCGCAGGGATCTATCCTTCGTCCTATTCTTTTTGTAAGTGATATTGCGGAAGGGCTGTCAGTTAAGGTTGCCACTTTGCAGATGATAACAAAATCTGCAATAGAGTAGATTCTCAAAAAGGTGTTGATAGAAAATCTTTTAGAAGGGTCCTGAATCTGGCAACTGAGATTTAATATTAAAAAATGTAGAGTCATGCATTTGGGCTTCACAATTCCAAGGAAATAGAACAGTGTTAGAGGTGAAGTACTTCAGTACACAAAAGAAGAGTGAGACCTGGGGGTGATTGTTTCTGATGATCTTAAGGTGGCAAAACAGGTAGAAAATGTGATGGTGAGAGGCAGAAGGATGCTTGGGTGCATAGGGAGAGGAATGGTTAGCAGAAAAAAAGGAGGTGATAGTGCCTATGTGTTAAGAGTACTTATTTGGAGTATCATTGTGCAATTCTGGGGGTCATTCTGAACCACGAATAGCGGGGATGGACGTCCCAACAGGACGTCCATCCCACTATTAGTGGCGGCTGCAGGCCCCAGACTAACCTCCTGGCTGGTTGTGCGGGGAAGTTAATCGGGGACAAGGAAGAGGAGGCCTGGTTGCGGAGAGTTGGCGGGCAGTGGGCAGTCATCGGCCCTGGACATACAGAGCCGATTCTAATGCCAGCCCTGTATGTCCAGGGCCGGCAAAATTGCCAGGGAAGTTATTCCATCCTGGGGTAGAAAACTTTCCCTGGATGTTCCGTTTTGGCGCCTCCGGGGCAGGGAAGGGGCTGGAGGGGGGGCAAAAATTAAATCCCAGCAGCCTGACCCTGGCCTTAGGAGGCTGGATCAGGGGTCGGGCTGCAGGGAATTAACTTTTTTGTTGGCAGCTGGCATCATGGCATTTAAATGGAGCCTTGGAGCCATGGCAACATGACGCTATGGTGCCGCAGCTCCATTTAAATGCCCTGACTGAGTTAGTTGGGCTTTGCTTAATGTGCAGGCCAGAACTGAATCGCAGTCTCGGCCTGCACATACAGTGCGTTCACGATTCTGATCCCATGGGGCTAGATGTGCCCCGCGGGATCAGAATTGCGATCTCCATGTACTTCCGGGTCAGTCCGGATGTACAAAGGAGATCGACGTCGAGAACGGAATTGGGCCTCATACCTTCAAAAGGATATATACAGGATGGAGTTGATGAAGAGGTGGCTACTAAAAAGGTCAGTGGCCTTCGTCATAAGGCATATGGAGACAGACTTAAAGATCTCCATATGTATCCTTTGGAAGAAAGGTGGAAGAGGGGAAATATGACAGAGATGTTTAAATACCTCTGTAGTATAAATACACAGGAGGAGAGCTTCTTTCAATTGAAAGCTCTACAAAGAGAGGTTATAGGATGAAGATAAAAGGGGATAGACTCAGGAGAAGTCTGAGGAAATATTTCTTTACAGAAAGAACTTATCAAGCACCACATGAATGCACAGTCAATTTCGGTACCTGTGCATGATTAACCTTGTACATAGTTAACCTTCACAATTGCCCTACCCTTGTTCATTGTACAAAGATATTATGTTCCAATGTAAATGTTCCTTGTTTTATCTCTTGTTTGCTGTAAGCAGCTTTGACCTGCGTGAAAAGCGGTATATAAACCAAGCCAAATAAATAAAATAAATAAATAAATAGGTGCATGGAATAGTCTCCCAGTGGAGGTGGTAGAAAAGGACTGTACTATCTCAATTTAAGAAAGCATGGGTAAAACAGAGAATCTCTAAAGGCAAAAGGGGATTGTAAAGATTAGTGGCTGGTATTGAAGGGAAACCATCCACAAAAGTAAATTCTTTTTATTTTCCAAATATATCAAGTATCACAGATCATTAAACACCTTCCAGTTCTCTTTTGTTTCTTTTTTATATATAATACATATATCAATTTCTCAATTCTATGCTATGAAACTAGAAGGTTTTTTATGACCTGTGATGTTTGAGATATGACCTGTGATGTTTGAGATATAAACTGGTTTGATATCAGTCTCTGAGATCTTTTTCTTTCCCCTTTAGATTGATGTTATTCCAAGATTTTTGAATATAAAAGAATTTACATTTGTGGATGGTTGTACCTGTGACGTGGAAATTTAGAAAGGACATCCAAGTGCATTCTGGGACATCCAAGGTGAAATGTATAGAAAAATGTTGGGGGCATCTATGTTTCGGCCCAATTTTAGAAGCATCCACATAGCCCCATCCACATAGACATCCTGGCTATAGAATAGTGAGATGGGGATGTTTAGCACATGCAAGGTTGCCTATGGGGACGTCCAGCAGTGTTGAAAACTGGAAATATGAGTCCCTATTCCCATAAGAGTTCGTTGTCAACACAGGAAACATATGGGATAGGAGATTACCTCCTTCTTTATTTCCTTTGGAAAAACAGGCACTTTCCACTGCCTATTCATGCATGGAGCAGGTATAAACTTGGATGTGGAATGAGACAGAGGGCATTTCTGCAGTAGGATGAGGACATCCAGGTTCTTGGTAATGTCCCTGGAGATGCCTACCCCATGCTCCCATTCAGATTTGGAAATCCTCACACTGGGGATGTTGACAGAACTGGCTTCTAAAATGGATCCAGGGACATCTCAATGCTTTTGGACCCCTCTGTGCCAATTTTCAGATATCCAATGCAATACTTCTAAAATAACCCCATAATCTTTTGGAACATTTTGAATAATTGCTACAGCAGGTATGGAATGGCAGAATAGATAGACTATATGCTCTTTTTCTGCAATCATTTTTCTGTTTCTATGTTTCTAAGGGATGGAGAAAGGTGAAATTCTAGCCCTCCAAGTAAGGAGGGACAAGGGATGCTGAACAAAGGTAGGAAGAGTGGGGACAGAGATTTACTGGACTGCCGGTGGAGGTGAAGGAGAAGAAAATGAGGGGAGATGTTGGACTAAGCAGGTACTATATTGAAATATGGGGAAAAGAGGATTCTGGAGATGTTGGACTACAAGGGAGAAGTGAAAGAGAAGAGAGTGAAGGGAGACATGATGGACCATGGGTGGGGAATAGAAAGATGTTAGACTATGGAGGGGGAAGAGAAAGTAAGACCAGAAGCATACTGGATTGCAGAAGAGTAAGGAGGACAGTGAAAGGGGAGATGATGGTCCATGGGTGGGGGTGGGGGGCTACAAGATGGGGATGCCAGATATGGGAGGAAGAGAGGGGAGTGGGCAGATGTTGGGATGTGGGGGGGGGGGAGGGTGATGGGAAGGAGAAGAGAAGGGGAGATGCTGGATCAATAGGGGATAAGAAAATTCCTTGGCCCATTGTGCAGGGGCCTGGGGCAGCTGACCCTTTTGCCCATAGGTAAAAGTGGCCTTGGGAGAAAAGGGAGATGCATGTCATGGTGGAAACATGAGGAAGAAGCCATGTTTGGGGGGGGGGGGATGTTAGGAAAAAGATAATGCAGGGAGGATGGAAATGGAGCTCAGTAGGTGGTAAAAAGGGTAGTTGAAGACTGGTGGGGATAAGAGACAAGAGAAAGAGATTGGGGGGATGACTAATGGGGAAGAAAATGGGATTAGTGAAGGAGTAGAGACAGAGGAAAGTAGATGAGGACTGGATTGGGAGTGAATACAGAAGACAAAAATATGGTAAATGGGAATGGTTGAAGGGAATCAGAAGCTGGAGAAAATGTGAAACGAGAAATGGAAGAGAGGGGGTAATAATGGGGAGATGGGGTGAGAAGGAGCTAAGAGAAAGAGATAGAAAGTTGATAAGGTTGTGAGTGTCTTTTTGGAGGGATTTTGTTAATTCAGTGTCTGGAAATGGAGTGATTTTGCATTGACTTACTGTGGTGATATCAGCACTTTAATATATATATATATATATATTTATTTATTATGGTGGGTTGCAAAATGAAACATCCTAGTTGTGATCTGTACTCATTGCACTTATACTTTTATGATTATTGTTTTATTGTAGTTATGTTTCTCTTGATGTTGAACATTTTTAAAAAAAGACTTTGAAAACATGTTTTGTTAAAATAAATAATAAGGCATTTATTTATTTGTCATAACATCACAAGGTTTTAGAACATTTTACAGGATGTGATGCATGGTGAGTTGTGTCTGGTCAGGTTTAAATGACGTTTTGGGACAATGCCTCTTGAGACATCTTTAAATATAATTGAATTGTTTTTCATAGGTGTATGTGGTTTAATCTTGCTAAGTGCTTGAAATTATAGTATTTCAAATATTTAAAGTGACACACACAATGCATGACCGCTATTGCAGATTATTCACTTAGAAATTCATATTTAGGCATTATTTGTGAATAGGAGCATAACTAGCATGGGCCAGATCTGTATGTTTAGTGTCCCTCCCTGCCCCTCCCTCAAGTTAATCTTGGGCCACTTCAATTAGTTCTAGCTACACTATTTAACCTAAGAAAATAAGGTAAAGGCAGTGGGTAGGAATGAAGGTTACAGCAATCTTAGACAGTGAAACTTAGGAATCTAACAGTAATGATCGGGCCCTCTCACCTCAGATCGAGTTGCACTACAGGCATAGGTATGTGTCCAGGGGGTACTGCTCCTTGGATGGTAGCTTATGGTGGAGGGGCAGGGGGGATGTTTTGTGATAGAGGTGGGTGTTCTTGCTGAGGGTTGTTCTGTGGATTCATGCCATAGTGTTCTTCAAAAAGGTATGTCTTCAGGATTCTTTTGAAGACTTGGTATGATTGGATGCTTTGTAGTGTGGGCGATAAAGTATTCCTGATGAGGGAGCATAAAGTGCAAAGGCTCTCAGGCAAGCATATTAGGTGCTCTTACGGATCTGAGGTGGCAGATGACGTAGATTAAGCATACTTTGAATGCGTAGCCTACTGGTTTTAGGTCTGCTGATTAATATCTGAAGGTGCTTGGAGGTGGTGGTGTTATGGGCCTTGTGAATAATGGTGAGGACTTTGTGCTTAATTCTTGAGGCAATGGGAAGCCAATGGAGGGATTTTAGGATGGGTGTGATACAGGTGTGTCTAGAGGCTCTGGAAATGGCGCAAGTTGTGGTGTTCTGAGCTAGTTGTAGCTTAATGATAGTGGTCTTGGGGAGACCTTGATAGATGGAATTGCAGTAATCGAGGAGGGGGGTGATGGAAGCTTGGCATACCGCATGGACGTTTTCAGGGGAGAGGAGGGGGCGTAGGTTGTACAGAATCCTAAGTATGGAACAGATAGTCTTGGTGGTGTTCTGGATGTGTGCCTGGAAGTTCAGCCGCTGATCCAGAGTGACGTTGAGGTATCTGACTTGGTTCCATGTTCTCAATTTTGATTTAAGTGGGGGCATAAAAGTGGGGTCTTTAGTAATGTGGAGGATTTCAGGCTTGCTGAAGTTGACTGCAAGGTGGTGAAGTTTAAGCCAGTTGACTATTTCTTTGAAGCAGGCAGTTAGATTAGAGTAGTCGGGAGCAGTAGTGAGGAATGGAGTAAATATCATTATGTCATCTGCATATATTTGGTATCTGACATTGAACTTCTGGATGGTTGTGCAAAGGGGCTGAATGTAGATGTTAAAGAGTAGCGAGGAGATTGCATGATCCCTAAAATTGATGCTTATCCTGGAGTAGGCGTATATGTCAGTGCCAACAATTTAGGTACTAATGTTGCAGTATTTGTGTTAACATTCTATAGAAACACATAGCCATCCATTGATTAAGTAAAGAAAACAAGAATATAGAAACTAAGTCAAATCAGTTTGACCATATACTAGGAGGAAACATCTACACTGCGTGACCCAGTTAAACCCTGTCTATCAAGCAAAAATCTTTCCAAGTGGACTGTGCTTCTGGTGTTGTTGTAATATCTTTTTTACTTTGAATGTGGAATTATGACTTTGTTTTGCTTAACATCAGTGATATGTCCTTTTCTCTTTTGGTTATTGTATATGACTTAAAACCTCAATAAAAAAAAAAAAAAGAAACACATAGCCACATATGTGTCTCTATAAAACAGGCTTAAAATAGACACCTTCTCTGCTTCCAAGCCTAGACACCATGCTATAAAATTACTCTCTACCTGATCGGCAGGGGCGGCCCAAGGGGGGTGCGGGGCCATGTGCGCAGACTCGGTGCGGGGCCTCATTTGCATAAGGGGCCTCATTTGCATAAATATTTGCATAATGTTACCATACACTAACTTTTAGTAAACATGCCTCTTAATGAGTGTATGAATAAAGAAAGACTAAAAGACTTCTACATTACTATAATCCAGTGCCAACCGCCAGACAGATTAGGAACTACTACAAACACTGCCCATTTAGAACCCATAGCAAACCCGCCGTATCCTAACAGCACTACCAGGACTCATAAAGCACCATACCCTAACTATCAAAAGGAAACGCTGCAAATATTAAACCAATACATTTCAGAGAACAACAATACATGACCTACTGGGGAAAGAGAACAAGTGGCAATGTCAAATAGGAATTACATAAACAGAATACCTCAGCTCAGTTACACATGCAGAACATAGACCATCACCAAACAAGGAATCACAATTTAGAAACAGGAAGACAATAATTAAACTGGGAATCCCAAAAGCCAAACTTGGAATGTACAACACCACTGTAGAAATAAAACTATACATTAATTTGCTCTTGTACTAAACAAAGCGCAGACGTTAATGATGCACATTTCCCAGAGCTGACATATTCCAATTAATAAATTCAAAATAAAGAGATATTTTTCTACCTTTTGTGCATTTTTTTTCAGCTGCAATTGCTCCAGCCACTTTCTTCTGGTTTCTTCGTGTCTTCCGCTAACTCTTCATCGTCTGCTGTCCATTTGTCTTTTCTCTTCTCTCTTCTAGTTTTTTTCCATTCTCTCTCTACATCTGCTTTAACATACTAATCTTTCTCCTTTTGCTCTTTCCTCATTCCTATTTCATCCACTCAAATTTTACCCCTCCATCCTCAATCCCCACTTACTCTCCCAATATCCGGACAATTGTAGATTTGTCTTCCCTCCCACGCAAAATATTTTTTCCCTCTCCATTTCACTCTCCCAGCTCCATCCCATTCTAATCCTCCCCCAACATCAGCTCCATTCTAGTTCCAGTCCCACCCAGCATCCGCTCCCTTCTAGTCCCTGCATCAGCCCATTTCCAGTCCTAGCCCCCCATAAGCCCATTTCCAGTCCTAGCTCCCCCATCTATTTGCAGTCCCATCCGAGTCCCTGCATCAGCTCATTTCCAATCCTAGCCCCCCATGAGCCCATTTCTAGTCCTTTCCTAGCCCCACCATCAGCCCATGTCAAATCCTAGCTCCCCTCCACTCAGCCCATTTCCAATCCAAGCCCCCCATGAGCCTACTTCCAGTTCTAGCCCCTTCATGAGTCCATTTCAATACAAACCCCCCCCACAGACCATTTCCAATCTTAGCACCCCATCAACAGCCAATTTACAGTCCTATTCTAGCCCCTCCATCAGCCCATTTCCTGTCCTAGCCCCCCCCCACTCACCCATTTCCAGTCCTAGCTCCCTCCCCCTCACAACCCATTTCCATTCCAAGCCCCCATCCCCATCAGCTATTTGCAGTTCAAGCCCTCCTTCCACTCAGCCCATTTCCAGTCCTAGCCTCCTCATAGCCCTTTACTAGTCCTAACCCCCCATCAGCCCATTACGTCCTAACCCCCCATCACCCTATTTCCAGTCCTAGCCCCCCATCAGCCTATTTACAGTCTTAGCCCCCCCCCATAGCCAATTACCAGTCCTACCCCCCATCAGCCCATTTCCAGTCAGCCCCCCCATAGCCCATTACCAGTCCTAACCCCCCCCATCACCTATTTCCAGTCCTACCCCCCCATCAGCCCATTTCCAGTCCTAACCCCCCCCCATCAGCCCATTTCCAGTCTTAGCCCCCCCATAGCCCATTACCAGTCCTAACCCCCCATCACCCTATTTCCAGTCCTAGCCCCCCATCAGCCTATTTCCAGTCTTAGCCCCCCCCATAGCCAATTACCAGTCCTACCCCCCCATCAGCCCATTTCCAGTCTTAGCCCCCCCATAGCCCATTACCAGTCCTAGCCCCCCCATCAGCCTTTTTCCAGTCTTAGCCCCCCATAGCCAATTACCAGTCCTACCCCCCCATCAGCCCATTTCCAGTCTTAGCCCCCCCATAGCCCATTACCAGTCCTAACCCCCCCATCACCCTATTTCCAGTCCTACCCCCCCATCAGCCCATTTCTAGTCCTAACCCCCCATCAGCCCATTTCCAGTCTTAGCCCCCCCATAGCCCATTACCAGTCCTAACCCCCCATCACCCTATTTCCAGTCCTAGCCCCCCAATCAGCCTATTTCCAGTCTTAGCCCCCCCATAGCCAATTACCAGTCCTACCCCCCATCAGCCCATTTCCACTTAGCCTCCCCATAGCCCATTACCAGTCCTAACCCCCCCATCACCCTATTTCCAGTCCTACCCCCCATCAGCCCATTTCTAGTCCTAACCCCCCCATCAGCCCATTTCCAGTCTTAGCCCCCCCATAGCCCATTACCAGTCCTAACCCCCACCCTATTTCCAGTCCTAGCCCCCCCATCAGCCTATTTCCAGTCCTAACCCCCCCACCACCACCACACCACCACCACCACTTCCAGCCTTAGCCCCTCCCCATAGCCCATTACCAGTCCTAACCCCCCATCAGCCCACTTAGCCCCCCCATAGCCCATTACCAGTCCTAACCCCCCCATCAGCCCACTTCCAGTCTTAGCCTCCCCCCCCATGGCCCATTACCAGTCCTAACCCCCATGGCCCATTACCAGTCCTAACCACCCCCCCCATCAGCCCACTTCCAGTCTTAGCCTCCCCCCCATGGCCCATTACCAGTCCTAACCACCCCCCCCATCAGCCCACTTCCAGTATTAGCCTCCCCCCCCCAATGGCCCATTACCAGTCCTACCCCCCCCCATGGCCCATTACCAGTCCTAACCACCCCCCCATCAGCCCACTTCCAGTTTAGCCTCCCCCCTCCCATAGCCCATTACCAGTCCTAAACCCCCTTCCCCCCTATCATCCCAAATTTAAAAAAAAAAAAAAAAAAAAAAAAGGGGGCGGAGCCTGATTTCCAGCGGGATAGACGCTTTGCGTTGAAGCTCCCGAGAGGCCTACTCAGAATCCTGAATTAATACCTGCATAAATTTCATTTTTTGCTCTGAACTTACCGGGGTGCCTCGGGGGGAACGGCGGGCCACAAACCAGTGCGACTGGACCTCGGGTCTCCCTCTTCTTCACACAGAAAACGCTCCAAAATAGAGTTCTTCCCCACAAAAGATGGCCCCACTTTGGGAAAACCCCGCAACGCCACAGGGGATCTTGGAAGAGATACGCGGTGTGAAGGAGCTGGTACAATCCAACGGAGCGGCGCTCCGAACCATGCGTGAAGACTTTGGCACACTTCAGAACCGGCTTGAAAGTCTCCCACTACGACAGGACAACATGGCGGAGGTCCTTGACTCGCACGCGGTGCACTTGGTGAAATTGGGCAAGGCTGAGCGTATGATACCGAATTTTTTCCAAAAAGAGCTGGAGGATAGCAATGATCGAGCTGGTTGCAACCATATGGGGCTCATTGGAGTACCGGAGGATGTGAGAGCAGGAGACATGCGAGAATTCTTGGTCAAAACTCTCCCCCCCTTGCTAAAGATTATTATTTACAGAGATCTGGAGACTGACCGAGCGCATCGTGTTCGTGTTCCTGCTAATATGGCGCTCAATCGGACGACCCCCCGGGCTCTCAATTTTCGATTATTGCGATATCAGTGAGTAGAGCAAATTCGCATTGCTGCCCGGGCGAACTATCATCTTGAATTTGAAAGTCATAAAGTTTCTTTTCCCCTGACGTGGCAAAGTCCACAGTTGACCGGCGGGGGAGACTCCTTGCTTTTCGCCCTGGACTTCAATAACTACAGGCTCACTTTGGTCTAATATATCCAGTGAAGCTCAGAGTGACTCTCCATAACCCAGCCATAACATTCGAAGATCCCGATCTACTAGCAATGTTTTCGGACTCCAAATAACGCAGATCAGATGCGCTATTCCAACCACTATGATTCAACAATTTTGATCTGTAATTCGCCGGATTTGCCCGCCATCTTGAACGGCCCGACGCGGTGATCCCAGCCTGGAATAGAGACTGCCTGGACTTTTCTTTCTATCTATAATTTACTTGGCCTTCTATCCCTCCATGATGTGCACCTCGGTGGGATTCGAAACATGCATAGTTTTACAGGTTATATGTTTTAGCTTGGGCCCTCTCTGGAGTTTCTCCCTGCAGACATTAGGTCGCCAGTAATTTCTGGGGTTTTGCTTCTTCTCTAGTGCACCTCGGTGCTTATTTGTTTATATGGGGCGTTTCCATGATTTTCATTAACCCATTGATTATTAGGTTATGTGCACAGTCATACATAGTTGAGATGAGGGACATTGGGAAACTGTGTGCATTATTGTGTTCTTTCTCAGAATTTATAATCTTTCTTGATGGCCTTGTGTCAGTTCTTCTCATAAAACGTAAATGGCATTAATAGTCCAATCAAAAGAAAGAAAATCCTTAGCTATCTTAATCATGAGCATGTTAATTTAATGTTTCTTCAGGAAATGTATTTAAATTCCGCTGCGGCATTGAAACTTAATACCACGCCTAATATGGCGACTGCCTTCTCTTCCGCTGTTTCCAAGCGGTGTGGGGTAGCCATTTTGGTTAAGAAGTCTCTTCAAGCTATTGTAATGGATGTTAGCTTTGATAAGGAGGGTGGATGGGCCCGTGCACATCTTCAGGTTGAGACTGTAATTTACGTGTATTGGTATTTATGCTCCGAATGTGGATAATCCTGTTTATTATGCAAGTATTATGCAGTTAGCACAGGCATTTGCCAGCCCTCCATTAATGCTCGGCGGCGATTTCAACCAAGTACTTGAGCCCTTGACAGCTTGGCTGCCGCCCAGAACGAGTGGTCTACCCAAGAGTCTTGATTCTTTTACTGCTTTGATAACAGCTTTTGCGCTAGAAGATATATGGAGGCTGCTTCTCCCCTCACTCCCATTATTCACCAATGCGCTCAGACAGCACAGAAATTTTGGGAGCGGGAGTTGCATGTAGCTTTGACCCCGGAGCATGGGAGCCCAGCCTGGAGCAGGTTGACATGGATCTTTTGATCTCCCTCACTTACTCAGACACTTTTTTTCTTTTAATCCACCGAAGTTTCTATACTCCTGATAGTTAGTCAAATGACCGCTACCCAGAGCAACAGATTTTGGATATGCCACACGGCCATTCACATACTAACTTATATTATGTTTGAATGTCCGGTACTACAATATTACTGGAAACTACTGGGGGAAAAATAGGTCCCCTCTTAATTTCCATGAATGGTGGCATCCTGTCAGTTTATACAGTAAATATGAACAAATACCTCATCTGTTGGTTTCTCCGTTCAGACCCTCTATCATTTGTCTGAATGGAGGATACTCCACGATTATGTTTGAAATGCTAAAATGCTAAATGCTCCCATCTGACTGTTTAAATCTATTTCACCTGATCAGTCTCTATTGCTCATACTCTTTTGTTTGTTTGGATGTACATATGTATACGCCTCTTTTGATGATACTCCTCAGTTCCAGAGAAGAAGCTTAGGGGTGGGCGTTAATTGGGTTTGATTTCCTTATTTTTTTTTTTTTTTTTGTATCCTTTGGTTTTTTTTTTTGTTTGCTTTTTTTAAAAATAAAAAAAAATGTTTCAAAAAAAAAAAAAAAAAAAAAAAAACCCCAAACCGGCTGCTTCTGCCGCGGCAGCATCAAGAGCTCTGCCGCGGGCCCCCCCCCCTGCCCGGCAGAGCCTCCCTGCATCATCAGCTTTCTTCAAGTCCCAAAACGCGGGCTTCTTTCAGAGCCGTGAGAGTTTCTTTTCTCGCGGCTCTGTTAATCCCGCCGGGGCTGATGGGATTTCCCATCACCCTCGGCGGGATTAACAGAGCCGCGAGAAAGGAAACTCTCGCGCCTCTGAAAGAAGCCCGCATTTTGGGACTTGAAGAAAGCTGATGATGCAGGGAGGCTCTGCCGGGCAGGGGGGGCCCCGCGGCAGAGCTCTTGATGCTGCCGCGGCAGAGCTCTTGATGCTGCCGCGGCAGAAGCAGCCGGTTTGTTGTTTTTTTTTAAAACTTGGGATGCTGAAGAATGTTTTTTGCGCGGGGCCCCCTGAAACGCGGGGCCCTGTGCAAAAAACATTCTTGCTCAATGGACGGGCCGGCCCTGCTGATCGGAAATGTTCTCCACTTCCTAATGTGTTAAAATATATTTTACATATGCAGATTGTATAAGAGTCTGGTCTTAACTGATTTATTATTACCCTTGCTGGTGTTTTTAAAACAAATGAAACAGGAGCCTTGTACTTCAGAATCAGTAGCATCCAATTGCACACAATGATGCACATAAAGATAAACTGATGTTTAGTCGGGTCATGAAATGACTGATGAGATAGTTACCATAGCAAAAACTGTAAAATTCATGTAAAAATACAGCATTTCACTTGTGAAATTCTTCATTTACCAGTCTTGCCCATGAAGAAACAAAGATCAAGAAACTAATTATATGTGCACCTTTTCATTGGTATGTCTTATTAGACTTTTGATTGGTTTCCCAGAGCTCATTATAATATCCTTTGTTTCATCCTCCATTACTTTCCCTATGATACCTAGCATTCTATTTGCTTTCTTGGCCGCCGCTGCACACTGGATGGAGGTTTCAACATGTTAGCCACAATAACGCCTAAATCTTTTTACATAGTTTGGGTAGTTCTTTCCTAGGTGCATAACTTTGCACTTGTCCACATTAAATTTCATCTGCCATTTGGACATACAGTCTTCCAATTTGTCAAGGTCCTCTTGCAATATTTCACAATCCTTTTGAGTTTTAACAATTTTGAATAATTTGGTGTTATCTGCAAATTTCATCACCTCACTCATTATTCCTATTTCCAGATAATTTATAAATCTATTTAAAAGCAGTGGGCCTAGCCCAGATCCCTGGGGTACTCCACTATTCACCTTTCTCCATTGAAAAAATTGGCCATTTAGCTCTTCTCTCTGCTTTCTATCTTTTAATGAGTTCCCAATCCACAATAATACACTATCTCTAATCCAATGACTTTTTAATTTTGCCAAGATTCTCTCATGAGGGACCTTCTCAAAGGCTTTCTGAAAATCCAGATACACTATATCAACTGGCTCACTTTTGTCTATTTATTCACACCTTCAACAAAATATAACAGATTAGTAAGGCAAGACTTTCCTTGGCTAAATCCATGTTGACTTTCTCCCATTAAACCATGGCTATCTACATGTTCAATAATTTTATTCTTTATAATGGTTTCTACCATTTTGCACGGTACTGACATCAGACTCACAGATCTGTAGTTTCCCGGATCACCCCTGGAACCCTTTTTAAAAAATGGAGTTACATATTGGCCACTCCCTAAAATAGTCAATTCCCTAATATAGTCAAATATTTTGATGGAAATTTCACAAAAATCACCACTCCACGCAATAATGTCCTAATGTATCAACATAAAGAATTCACAGCCCTGCTGCATCTCTTTAAAAATCTGCCCGCATACAGTATCAGTGTCCATTGCTCTCCCCCCTCCCCCTACTGCAATGAGCACTTTGTACTGCACAGATGGCTGATCATCATGGTTAAGTTTCTTTGTGCCTGCAGTTGACTTTGGACACACTAAATACATCAGAGACAGCAATGACTATTGCTATATGTCAGCTGAGAAAATTAACCCTGGAATTACCAAGATTTTTTGCACACACTGAATACCGTTGGGGTCATAAATGACCCCACGATGAATTTTAATTGTTAACCATGAAAAATTTAAACTAAACAGACAAAATATTATTCTGAATTAATTTTTTATTATATGAAAGTTAAATGTTTTAAAATTCTCGCTGCAATTACTCTGAAGCAGCTGCTTTCCTAATTCCAAGAGGAATAGACGACGTCTGTGCTTTGACTTGGACTGCCATTCTGGATTTAGTGACATCCAAACAATGAAGGCGTTCAAAGCACTGATATCCTACATGTTGTAGAAGATTGTCACTGGCCAGCGTCTTGTCTTTGGTTTTGTGGTATACGTGCACAACATTTGATCTGCCATATCTACTCCACCTTTACTAGAATTATAGTCCAGGATCATGCGTGGTTTTTTGTCTGGACATGTTATCAACTTCTTCTTGATCATGCAAACTGCTCAGAACAACCACTTTCCCTTTCTTCGGGCAATAGGAAACCAGAGTGGCATCATCACGAAAGGCAAACAGTGAAGTGAATACCTCTCGGCCCTTTGCTGTTACAAATTCTGGAGGTAATTCTTTTCTGTTCTTTCAAATTGTCCCCAAAAGTGTCATTTGTTTTTCTAGCAATTTCAGTGACAGGGATAAACTGCAGAAGACATTTTCAACAGTGACATTTATGCCAGATCGTATCAATCCTTCAGTGAGTTGCAGCACAACCCTTTCACCCTGATTCTGTTCCCTGTTTTGTCCGAGTTCCCTTCCTGTATATACTTGAAGATGCAGAACATATGACATTGCACTGTCACACAACATCCATAGCTTTATGCCATATTTTCCAGGTTTGCTGAGAATATATTGTCTGAACGGAACACAGCCACGTAATGTAAACAGTTGCTCATCCACGGTAACATTTTCACCAGGAACAAAGGTGTCACTTAGAGTTGCTTCCCAGGTATCAAAAACGTGTCTGATTGGAGCAAGCTTATCCACGCCTCATTGTTCATGTCTGTTGGTTGCATCATCAAATCTGAGAGCACAAGAAATTTGCTGAAAATGGTTATGGGCCATATTTTTGCCGAAAACAGAACGACCATCTTCAAGGTTCCACAACTGAGCTATGGATTCATTCCGTGACTTGTACACGCCTGAGAGGATCAGAAGTCCAAGAAAACATTGAAATTCTCCATCTGTCAAATCTTTCCAGGTGTTGTCATAAATGTGTCTTCCTTGTTTGTTCGTCCACATCATGATTTCATTCAATAAGTTCTTCCTCATGAACAAGTGGAATGCTGCGAGAGGGCCATCAACATTTCGTACAGCATACCTTGTAGGACCTTGTTGTACGGGCATGACATTAGTTCTGGCGTATCTTCCAGCAGCTTGCTTTATAGGTTTCCTGTTCCATGATGTTGCATCCTTAGAAACATAGGCTTCAATGGCAACATTTGTGCTTATAGTTGATGTCCTCATAGCTCCTCTACGACCACAACTAAGATTCCTCACAGATGATACTGACACTGAGGATTCCTGTCTTCTTCCCCATCCAGCACAGCCTCGACCTTTGCCTCGACCTGTAACTTGACTCTTTGCTGCAGGTGATGTTACCGGCTCAACATCAGTCTCACATTCACTTGGCGACCAACTGCTGTCGCCATCTGAATCATGACTGTCATCATCAGATTTATCGCCTGAACTTGGCTGATATGCTTCTTCGCTCGCTGAATATGCTGCATCATCAGACGACTCAGAGCCGTCACTGTCAGTATCTTGTTGCAATATTTCTCTTACTTGGGCAGCTGAATACTTTTGTTTTGACATGATAAATAATAACCTAAAATAAATAAATAAAGATAAAGTTGAATAAAATGCAAAGCAGTTTTACTATAGGTGTACAATAATCATGATGAACGAGCTGAAAGCTTTTAGATTTCATCGGAAATAATGAGAGAACCTATGATATCAATTACAGAAAATGCGTAATTTTCTTAAAATAAGAGTACAAAAAATAAATGATACATAATTAATGATAAATACCTTTGTCAGATCAAAAAATTCTCAAAACTGCAAATTGTATCACCATCCAAACCGGACGTAAGCAACTGGGGTCAAAAATGACCCCACTGGTACTCTGTGCTGCAATTCATCACTAGCGTCACCTAGCGGATGAAAATTATTCCTCTCATGGTGCAATATAAAGAGAATATTGACATGTGAAAAGTCATAAAAAGATTGCATTCTTGAACAACTAGTTTCCGAGATACGTGTTGTGAAACTTGCAGTGGGGTCACTTTTGACCCCATCGGTACTCCCAGGGTTAAGGTGACTGATAACACTATTGTCTGCCCCCATCCACCCAAGCCACTTCCCCCTTCCATGTCATGCAGGAAAGCTAATTCCGAGGATCCCATACCAGAGGAAACATGAAAACTCAAGTCTTATTGGATTTTACCATGTACAATCTGATATCTCAGAAAACACGAAGAGATTTTGATGAATTTTCATTCCAGAACCAAGCCCAGCAATCCCTAAGTTGCTCTCATCAACAGCAGGCCCAGCACACCAACATACCCGCAAGAGGAATCCCAGTTCCAAATTATTCGTCCACCCTCCTACAATAGACCAATTGCTTTATCTATGCCTCAAGCCCTCTCTATTCCCTAGATGTCCCCAACTTGCTTAGACGTTCCCTTGAATCTTAATGAAGCAGAAGCAATGCCTAGTCACTTCTGCCACTCCATTATCCTAGTCTAACATAGCAGCAGCCGACATTTCCAGCAGCATTTTAGATTATAGCACTTATGGGATAGGATTAAATGAAAGTTGCTCATGCTGCACTGGGGACTGGAAGCATATGAGGGTAATGGATGATGGGGCTGAGGCTGGGCCTTCTGCGGGTAATGTGATGGTATATTGTGGGGAGGGTGAGGTTTTTAAATCATAAAGCAATGCTTCCTTTGGGGGACATGTTGATCTCTCTTACTATGTACTGCCATATTTTAACATGTTCTAAAGTTAATGCATACTATAATGTTTAGTGTGCACTAAATAATTTAGACACATTAAAATGGTGCAATCAGTACTATGTTTGTAAGTAAATAAATAATAATTGAGAAATCAAATACCTGAAATCAAAATATTTCCCATGCATACTCCTAGTGGAAAGGTGGGACATTTTAATCTTTGTTAGGAAGAAGCTGCCTTCTAACCATCCCTCACAGTCTCTCTTTGATGCCTTCTGTGAAGAATGCACCTCTCAGCCTTGTCTCTGTTGCAAAACCTCTCTTACAGACCATGGGAACAATCTGAGACCATGCAGAACAAAGAATACATGGAACATCATTTATATAAGCTCTGACCCCTGAACTATGTATGGACTAGTACAAAGTATGCACATACAGTTGTGATCTTCATTCTTGGCACCCTTGCAATTCAACCCCTTAGGGGGTCATTCTGACCTGCAAATAGCAGAGTTGGATGTCCAACTCACGCATAGCTCCTGAGCCAAATTCTATGCTCTTGGCTCCCCGCACGTACAGGGCCGGTGTGCGGGGAGTGCTGGATGGGGACAGGAAGGGCGGTGCTGAGGCAGAGTGGGGGTGTGGCCGGGCACAGGGACATACAGAGGCCTTTCAGGTCAGGCCTCTGTACACAGGCACAGAGATTGCCATCCGCCTAATTCCACCATGAAGGTGGGATAAGTGCCAAGAGCCATACCGATTCCAAGCAGCAGGCCCACCAACACCATAGTGCAGCCACGGCACAGCATCGGTCACAAGATTCATGCCCAAGGGGCCCTGCTGAGGGTAAAATAGTGGGGGTGCCGGTGCTGGTAAGCGTTTTGGCATTCGGGTGCTCCAGCTGAACGTGCTGGTGCCATGGTGACATGGAGTGTTCTGTGGCTGGGTGGGCAGACTGGTAGACATCGCCCACACCAGAATGGGTTGACGGCAGGATGACCAAGTCCCCGATACTGTCGTGTCTTGCGGTGACATAATTTGGTCCATTTCCAGCATATCCAGTTTTTGCATGGCCAGTATGGCCGGACGTGCGGGAAACAGAATTGGCTTCTTAATGTCCAATATCTCATAAAAAAAGCGGCCAGTGAAATGGCTTTGGACTATGTATACACATATATTTGACACAAAAAATAATCAAATAGAACAAGACCAATTAAAAAAGGAAATAGTATGAAATGATATAAAAACTGGGACATTGTTAGGGCATGATTATTTGCACCCTTATAAACAATTCAAATCAGTTTGAAAAGAAGAACCACATTCCCATTGCAGTAAAATTAGATGCACCTGTGATCAATTGTCAGTACTCATATGACATGAATCAATTAATTAAAGATGGCTGTAATGTTTAAAATGGCCACATTCATTCCCTGTTCCATTTTCACAATGATGAAGAAAAGAGAGCTGCCTGAGACCATGGGAAAAAACATTATTTATTTATCACCAAACATCAAACTTCAAAAAGGTACAAGGCCATTTTGAAATACCTTGGGATTCCTGTATCTACAGTTCACAATGTTAAGACATTTTTTGCTCATGGAACTGTCAAGAACCTCCCAGAACGTGGTGGGAAGAGGAAAATTAATCCAATAAGTCTTCAAAGGTTAGTGCGAACTGTTGGAAAAATACCAATACAACATCCAAAGTGCTTGAGAGTGACCTCGGGCAATCTAGAATGGTGGTTTCAACCCACACTATATGTTGCACACTAAACAAAGAATGACTTCATGGGCGAAGGCCAAGGAGAACCATACTGCTCAAAGACAGACATAAAAAGGCACGCTTGATCTTTGCTCAAACCCACCTTCAGAAACCACAATTTTTCTATGAAAATGTTCTGTGGACAAATGAAACCAAACTTCAGCTTTTGGCAATGCAGGCCAGCAATACATTTATAGGTAAAAAAAAATGAAGTTTATAAGGAAAAAAACACCCTTCCTACAGTTGGAGGTTCCATAATGTTCTGGGGCTGTTTTGCTGCCTCAGGAACTGGATGCCTGTAATGTATTAAAAGAATCATGAAGTCAGAGGACTATCAAGGTATTCTGGAGCAAAATGTGCTACCAAGTGTCAGAAAGCTAGGTCTGTGTCGAAGGTCATGGGTCCTGAAGTAGGACTCAAAACATACATCCAAAACTACAAAAGAATAATTAAAAAGGAACAAATGGACTGTCTTAAACTGGCCAGCAATGAGTCCTGATCTCAATCTAATCGAGAACCTTTAGAAAGAACTGAAATCGGGGGGGGGGGGCGGAGCTTGCCGCGAAGCGTGATGGCCGCCTAAAGAACTCGCTCCTGTATCACATTGCAGAATCCACCCTCTTTTCCCAGTTAAAGGCGAGGGAAACAAACTAATTTTTTGTACTAGTGTATAAGATTATGGCGTCGTTAAAACCTGCAAAGTTGGAGTTCCAACCGTCCACGGGCCAAGCGGTAAAACGCCTAAAGCATGATGCAGCCTCCCCGCAAAAGGTGAAACCAGAAAAGGAGACCGACGATGGCGTCCGTGAAATCCTAACGGAGCTGAGATCAATGAAGGAGCTGCTGGCTAATAACGGGGAGACATTAACCCAAATGCAGGAGGAGCTACACGAGGTTCGTGAAAAATTGAACTACATGGATGGTCGCCTGCTGAAAGTAGAGGCCTTTGCTCAAAAGCACGAGGGCATGGTCTCGCAGATAGGCCCCCTTGCAAAAAGAGTTACCCTGTTAGAAGCACAACTCGAAGAGCAGAGCAATAGATCAAGAAGGAGCAATGTTTGGGTTCTCGGTCTCCCGGAGGGAATAGAGGGGAATGACCCGATTGGTTATATGGAAAAATTGATACCAGAACTCCTCCAAATTAAATTTACAGTCCCTTTTGAACTCGAGAGGGCGCATCGGGTCCCCATAGCAAGGGCGGCTCAAGCGAATCGACCGCGACCTATGTTGATTAAGATCCTGCGGTATCCCCAAGTCCTACAAATTATGCAAGTGGCAAAGCAGAAGAATTCTATACAGCTGAATGGTACCAAGATCGCCTTTTTTCCAGACCTGTCCAAAAAGACGGTAGACCGTCGCCGGGAGCTGCTTGATTGTCGGCCAATGCTACAAAAGATCCAAGCGCGCTATGGGCTATTTTACCCAGCCAAGATGCGGGTCACTGTTGATAATGTCACCAGGAACTTTGAAAATGCTGCGATGTTAAGATCCTTCCTGCAAGACTACTCGCAGATGGAGACGGGCCGCTGATTCCGGGCACATGAGGATTTCATCTTTAGATGACAATGAAGCCCGCGTTTAATGCGCCCAGAAGTGGTGGTGCGCCCTGGAGGACAATGTCAGGAGGTGATGGGGGTTGCTGGGCTTGTCAGGATTTCTGGGTCCCGTCACGTTTAACTCCTTGTAAATACAGTCCGGCTACATTTCTGGGGATGGGAGGCATAGAGGGAACTGTGTGTAAGATGATTGGTGGCCCATCTCTTTGAGTCGACATTGTAACGATACCAAGAGGATGAATGTCGGTAGATGTCAGAGGGAAAAGAGGGTTGTGGGTATATTTTGTTAAGGGATAATTACAGGGGGGTGGAGATGGGTGGTCTGATTGCGGAGGGGGGGGTACTCCACCACACAAATGAGTTTGTTATTAATAGTTTTGTATGTAAACTGGCTATGTCTACAAATTATGGTTGGCAACAAATGTATGATCTGCAAGCACTTGGCGATGGATGTGGACCCCAAGGAGCCGGGTAAGCTAACTGATGGCTAACTGTGGAATTAAACTTCTAACGCTAAATGTTCAGGGCATCAACAACCCCATTAAGCGTACAAAAATCTTAATGTATTGCCAGAGACAAGGAGCTGACATTGTGTATTTGAAAGAAACGCATTTGACCCTATCTGAGTCTTGCAAAGTCAGTAGCGGTGTTTATCAGAATATTTTGGCATCTCCTGCATCAAAAAAGAAAGGTGGGGTAATCATCCTTATCCGGAGAGCTTTGCATCCCATCATTCAGGAGACCAGATAGATCCAAACGGTAGATGGGCCAGGGCGCAGGTACAGATAGGATCTGAGGAATATCTCCTGTTAGCAGTCTATGGGCCTAATATCGAAGATCCGAATTTCTTCCAGCAACTAGCGATTGAAATGAAGGTGTCGACTTCTGTACATATGGTACTAGGTGGGGACTTTAACATGATCCAAGACCCCCTACTAGATCGCACCCCTTATCGGCCCCAAAACAAGCCCAGGGCATATGGGGTTTTGCAGGGCATGTTGGAGTCCTTTGAACTCGTTGACCCATGGCGTCTTTTGCATCCCAACGCTCGGGAATATTCATATTACTCCTTACCACACCATACACAAACTAGAATTGATTACTTCCTGATATCTAAATCACTAGTACCATGGCTCACAAGTGTAGAAATCTTACCAAAAACAATTTCGGATCATGCTGCTATAGCTCTGACGCTGGGAGCCAAACCCAGTGGGCACTCCAGTTTGAGATTCAGAATGGACAAAGCCTGGTTAACTGATACGGAGTTTGTGAGCTATATGCGTAAATGTATAAATACGTATTTGGAATTTAATAAAGTGGATGACACGGCTACTTGGGCCTGGTGGGAAGCTCTTAAAGCGACTCTCAGAGGCCATATGACCACATATGATATTCAACAGAAGAAACTATGCAAGGAAAAGTTGGAGGAATTGCAAACTTCAATTAGGATTGGAGAGAGGCTTCTCGCTCGGAATGCTGACCCATTGGTTCTGCTTCGTCTGCAGCGCTTGCGGTACCACTATAATGCCATTTTGTGTAAGGAAGCCCAGCAGCAACAGCACGCACAGCAAAGTGTTTACTATTATGAGAGTAATCGGGCTAGCCCGCTGTTAGCAAGATCTCTGAGGGCGAATCAGCCGTCTAAACGTATAGCGGGTTTGCAGGATACGCAGGGTCACTTGCTGGTGAAAGATGATGACATCCTGGAGAAATGCAGGAAGTTCTATCAGGACCTCTATAAGTCAGAAGTAACTTGGAATGAGGATGCTTTCCAGCGCCTGATAGCTAATGTTCAGGGACCTAAACTAACCCAGCAACAGGCGTCGATGTTGGAAGCAGAGATCACCTGTTCTGAAATTGATAAAGCTCTGCGCCAGCTGGCTAAGGGGAAGGCCTGTGGTCCTGATGGCATTCCACTGGAATTTTATGTCACCTTCTCTTCACTACTAGTTCCAGAGCTACAAGCTTACTACAGTCGCCTATATGATGAACACCCTGAGGTAGGAGCACTTGCTGAGGCAACGATCGTCATACATCCCAAACCCGGTAGAGATCCTCAACGGATTGAGAACTACCGACCTATTTCTCTCCTCAACTCGGACTATAAAATTTATGCCAAAATTCTTGCTAACAGATTAAATAACGTATTGAGCTCTCTCATACACCCGGATCAATCCGGCTTCATGTCTGGACGGTCGACTGTTGATAATGGTAGGTTGCTGGCTCATATACTGTTGGAATCTCACAAAGCTGATCACCCAATTGTGGGGCTGGCACTGGATGCGGAAAAGGCCTTTGACAGGATTGAATGGGCCTTCCTTTTCCGATCTCTACAATGGTTTGGCTTTGAAGACCGCTTCCTGAAATGTGTACAGATGCTATACACCCGGTCCACTGCTCGGATAGCAGCTAATGGAGTGATGTCATCCGCTTTCCGGCTCTACAGGGGCACAAGGCAAGGTTGCCCATTGTCGCCGCTGCTTTTCAACTTAGCCCTTGAGCCGTTGACTATAGGCATACGACAGCAGGATAACATCAGGGAAATTGAGATCCACGAGTGCCAGTACAAATTGTCTGCTTATGCGGATGACCTACTTTTATTTGTGGAGCCGCAGTCTCTGGATGCATTACTGAATACTATAGCAACTTACTCGGAAGTCTCCGGCTACAAATTGAATCTCACTAAAACAGTTGTGATCCCGTTAAACCACATGGTCACTGGAGGCTCATTGGACAAATATCCGTTTAAGGTTGAGTCAAACTGCTTTAAGTATCTGGGAGTCAAATATAGTACCACCCTATCAGAAACAGTGACGCGTAACGAAGCCCATTGTGAGAGGCTCGTGCGAGACTACACCCACAAGTGGAACCCTCTCCATCTGATGTGGTGGGGCAGACTTGAGACTATAAAGATGGTGATAGTTCCTAAAATCAACTACATCCTGAGTATGATACCAGTTTTATTTTCACCACGCTTTTATAGAACATTGAGTCAGACTTTACTGACCTTCCTATGGCGTAATAAAACTCCCCGAATCGCACTCTGGAAACTAAAGCTGGCTAAGGGATGCGGAGGGGTGCAATTCCCTGACTTTCATTGGTACCATGTTGCTGCAATATTGCGCCATGGGTGCCTCTGGAGTGATGAAGATCTGGGCTCTGATGAACCACATTGGCTGCGGATAGAAGCCGCAATCAGCAAACCACTCCCATTGACGGCTTGTATTGGATCTGTCTGCGTTAAAGGGTTGAAATCGAATGTAGTTATCCAAGCGACGCAACAAGCTTATCAACTGCTCCATAATTCAGTCGAAGAGTGGATAGGGTACACAGCAGATACTCCCATATGGTTAAATCCCAGATTTAAGATAGCTGGGGAATGCTTCATTTGGCCTCTATGGCTCCATCATGGTATATACACCCTTGGACACCTGATTGTTGGAGATAGTTTTAAAACCTACCTAGATTTGCAACAAGAATTTGGCCTCCCTAACAGCTGTATGTTCCAATGGTGTCAATTGCGTCACTGTCTTGGGAAGGCCGAAGTTTTGCCTATTGGATTGCCTGCTTCCAGTTCATGGAGGATGAAAGTTAAAGAATTGCGGGAGGGGCCACGGATTGTCTCGAAAATAGTCACCATTCTACGTGAGGGGCAGACCAGAAAGTGTACAGGCGTGCAATCCATCTGGGAAGATGAAGTTGGTCGCATAGAGAGTCCGGAAGATTGGACTCATTTTTGGCAATCGCAGATCAGGGTAGCGTGTTCTGCCTCTCTAACGCAAACGCTCTTTTTCCTAGCGCATCGGGCCTATTTGACCCCTGTGAAGATAGCGAAATGGCAGACCCAAGCTGATAATCTGTGTTGGTCGTGTAGAACAGAACCCGGCACACTGGAACATATGTTATATACTTGCCCAAAATTGAGAAGGTACTGGCGACAAGTCTGGGATAGAATCACCCTTTTACTGGGTATACATGTCCCTCTGACATTCCGAATAATTATTTTCCGCTCGCAAGCGGGAATATCGGAACTACCGAGGAGAGATTACGCAACATTGGATTTGCTGCTTGGACTGGCCTTAAAAGCCCTGATGAGTCACTGGAAAAACTTTGCTGCTTTGACCTTTGAGCAGTGGTGGAACTTGCTCTGTGCCCATCGTATGTATGAGCAAATTTATGTTAAACAAAACCCTTATCTTTCCTCTAGATTGCAAAAATGGGTTGCCCTGGACTCAAAGATTATTCCAAAATAATGGAGGCTGGCATTGGGAGTCTATGTCCATCGCCGGATGCTCTGCTATAAGCCATAGTGTGTCTTCCTAACTTGAATGTTAGTAGTAATGTATGTTGAGATGATTACATGTATATTTGCTTAGACTCATACTAACTTTTACATACTGTATTTCATGGCCAGTGTTGGTTGCTATGTTGTTTTGGTTGTTTGTGAGTTTTGTTTGTATTTTTTATGATTGAAATGGATAAATAAAGATTTAAAAAAAAAAAAAAGAGCGAACTGAAATCGGCCATTGGAAAAAGGAATCCTGGAAACATTCATGAGCTGGAACAAATTGCAGTTGAAGAGTAGGAGAAACTACCAGCAGACAGATGTGCAAAACTTATAGATGGCTACAAGAAACGTTTGGAGGCTGTCATCACTATCAAGAATTGTGCAACCAAATATTAGTGAAGGGTGCCATTAATCCTGTCCAAGTCATATTTTTTTTGTTCTTTTTTTCTCACAAATTGCTACGTCTACGTTGCACAGCCATCCTGTTTTTTTTTTTGTATTCCTTTGAAGATTATGATGACATACAGTTGGAATATAACACTTAGGGATATGTTTACTAATTAGCGGTAGCGGCTTCCATGCGATATTGGAGTTGCGCCCCATTGAAGTCAATGGGGCCATGGCTCCGATATCGCATGGAAGCCACTACAGCTGATTAGTAGACATATCCCTTAGTAAAGGCTGGTTTGCTACACAGGTCCCTGACCTGTGCTTCAAAGGTAACCTGTGAACAATTTCCTGGGTGACTCACAGTCCTTGCTTTGATAGAGGGAGCCTTTCAATTTGCCCCTTTAATCTGACACCTGGCTTTAACACCTATCCCTATCTAGAAGGCCTCTTTGTAAAGGTCTCCAAAAACAATTTATTCCTTTCTGCTCAAAGCATATTGACCCTATTTTTCTTTTATGCTATGCTATATTCTGATTTAATTTAAATTAAAGCTCTCTGCTGATACTAGCCCCTGACTGAGTTTTAAACTTAAACTTGAAGCTCTCTGATGAGTTTTAAATTTAAAATAAAAGCTCTCTGCTGAATTCTAAAATTTAAACTAAAATCTCTTGCTGATACTAGACCCTGACTATTAAATTTAAAACTAAAAACTCTCTGCTGGGTTTTAAACTTAAACTAAAAGCTATCTGATGATACTAGACCCTGACTGAGTTTTAAATGTAAACTGAAAGCTCTTTGCTGATACTAGGCCCTGAATGAGTTAACAAATACACTGTATTCTAATTTACACAGATTAATCAGCTTTAATCTAAAGAATTCCTTTTCCCCTAGGATTTAGAAAATTTCCCAGAAGTAAATACAAGTGCAGATTTCTCTCAGTAGTAGCAAAAAAGTCTTTTGTGTCTATATGGTTTTGTGTGTTGTTAAATGCTGTCAAGTTGGTGTCAACTCCTGGTGACCCTCTGGATAGTTGACTTAAACTTTGTTCGTTCTTCAGCCAGGAGGCTCATTGTTGATAGAGTGGTATCCATAGCTCCTGTTATTGTATCGATCCATCTCATCGCCGGCCTTCCTCTTTTATGGTGACATTCTACCTTGCCAAGCATTATGTCTTTCTCCAAAGATCTCTCTCTTTGCAGGATGTGTCCAAAGTAAGGAAAGCTTAGGTTTGATCTCCTCTAGTACTGACTGGTTTGTTCTTCGGGCTATCCATGATATACACAGTATTCGTCGCCAGCACCATAATTCAAAGGCATCAATATTTTTCCTATCCATCTTTCGGCATCCACTTTCGCCTCCATATGCTATTACTGAAAATACCATGGCCTGGACAAGTCAAATCTTTGTATAGAGAGAGACCTCTCTTCTCTTGAGAATCTTGTCTATGTCCTTCATAGCCATTCTACCAAGAGCAATACGTTGTCTGATTTCTTGACTGCTAGTCCTTTCTTTATTGATTGTTGATCAGAGTAAGTTAAAGTTGTCAACTATTTCAATTTCTTCTCCATCAACAATAAACATATTGATTTTGCCAGTTGTCATCTTAACATAAAGGTGCAGATTCATTTTAAGACTATATTCCTTGATCTTGAGAAGCAAATGTTTCGGATCATCTTCACTTTCAGCCAGTAATGTAGAATCGTCAGCATAGTGAAGGTTGTTGATGAGTCTTCCACCAATCTTCACACCTCTGTTGTCTTCATACAGTCCTGCTTCTCTGATGATTTGTTCTGCATATAAATTAAACAGGTAGGGGGAAAGTAGCAGCCTTGTTGTATACCTTTGCTGATTTTAAACCATTCTGTTTCTCCTAGTTCCGATTGAACTGTTGCTTCTTGATCAATGTTTCAAGCTCCCGCCACCTTCCTCAACTCTCCCCAGTCGGGGGATCGAGTCTCCAGAAGCGGGAGCACCACAGGAGCCATCTCTGCCCATCGGGGCACGTGACCTGCAGCATAAAAGTTTGCGCCGGCAGGCGCTTGTTCTCTTCAGCTCCCGCCACCTTCCTCAACTCTCCCCAGTCGGGGGATCGAGTCTCCAGAAGCGGGAGCACCACAGGAGCCATCTCTGCCCATCGGGGCACGTGACCTGCAGCATAAAAGTTTGCGCCGGCAGGCGCTTGTTCTTTTCAGCTCCCGCCACCTTCCTCAACTCTCCCCAGTCGGGGGATCGAGTCTCCAGAAGCGGGAGCACCACAGGAGCCATCTCTGCCCATCGGGGCACGTGACCTGCAGCATAAAAGTTTGCGCCGGCAGGCGCTTGTTCTTTTCAGCTCCCGCCACCTTCCTCAACTCTCCCCAGTCGGGGGATCGAGTCTCCAGAAGCGGGAGCAACCACAGGAGCCATCTCTGCCCATCGGGGCACGTGACCTGCAGCATAAAGGTTTGCGCCGGCAGGCGCTTGTTCTCTTCAGCTCCCGCCACCTTCCTCAACTCTCCCCAGTCGGGGGATCGAGTCTCCACAAGCGGGAGCACCACAGGAGCCATCTCTGCCCATCGGGGCACGTGACCTGCAGCATAAAAGTTTGCGCCGGCAGGCGCTTGTTCTTTTCAGCTCCCGCCACCTTCCTCAACTCTCCCCAGTCGGGGGATCGAGTCTCCAGAAGCGGGAGCACCACAGGAGCCATCTCTGCCCATCGGGGCACGTGACCTGCAGCATAAAAGTTTGCGCCGGCAGGCGCTTGTTCTCTTCAGCTCCCGCCACCTTCCTCAACTCTCCCCAGTCGGGGGATCGAGTCTCCAGAAGCGGGAGCACCACAGGAGCCATCTCTGCCCATCGGGGCACGTGACCTGCAGCATAAAAGTTTGCGCCGGCAGGCGCTTGTTCTTTTCAGCTCCCGCCACCTTCCTCAACTCTCCCCAGTCGGGGGATCGAGTCTCCAGAAGCGGGAGCACCACAGGAGCCATCTCTGCCCATCGGGGCACGTGACCTGCAGCATAAAAGTTTGCGCCGGCAGGCGTGCACGCGCCTGGCGGGCCCGCGCCTGAGGGCCTCGCCAGAGGGCCCTTTGGTGTGGCCCTTAGGCGTGGTCCACTAAAGGACTAGAGACGCTCACCAACTCTCAACGAAGATCAGCATAAGCATAAAGCTAGAGCTCCCTTGAGGTTGAGCTCGCTCCCATCCTCCTCCGGACACCCCGCTGATACAGCAAGTATATCACAGCTAATTGAACAGCCTTGTCATACTGTTATACGTAGCCATCACTCATTCTAACCTGTACTTTACTATTATGGCTGCCTGTTATTAGTCATTGCCCCCACCCACACTTAAATACAGTTTCCAACAGCTAAAAATGTGCATATACTATTGTTAGTAGCCTTAATTTTCCACCATCAATCCCTTAGGTACTGTTGCCAGTAGCCTACCAAATTCAGCCATTTCTGTTTGAATCTAGTTCTGTCCACTTAGCTGGCTAGCCTATACCTATCCTTACCTTACCAAATTGAGCTACCTGCAACTAGCAAACTAACATAGCCGACACTGTTGCAATACTCAATGACCTTTATTCACTGTTGTCTGCAATAAATGACCTTTCAATTACTGTTGTCAGTATCCAACTAGCTTGAAAACTGTAATTACAAAACATATACTGTTGCCAGTAGATAAGGTTATACTGTTGCCAGCAGATAAAGTTATACTGTTGCCAGTAGATAAGGATATACTGTTGCCAGTAGATAAGGATATACTGTTGCCAGTAGATAAGGATATACTGTTGCCAGTAGACAAGGATCCACATATATACTTTATTTCCATAGCATATACTCCCATTGATAGCTAGAGATTTGGTCACACTGTTATCTGCATTAACCTAATACATAACACACAACATTGAACCTCAACCACACAACACTGAACCTCAACCACAGGACAATTACATCTAAAATGTCTTGCTCAAATACCTTCTGGCTAAAACTAATTTGCAGCTGTTTAACAACTATGACACTAATCACACTGACCAACAGTCTAAACAACAAAATCTACAAACCAATCCCAATAATACAAAGAATCATCCGCCCAGATCCCCCTTCATCTCAAATACATATTGGCATCAATACAAAAATAAATCATCACAGGCTAATACATATAAAACCTACTACACTCGCCCATCCACACACTCAACCGACAACCATTCAAACTTTGTCCTGTATATTAATAAATGCAAGATCTATGAAAAATAAACTACCTATTTTCATTGACTTACTAAAAGATCAAAAGCCAGACATCCTATGTGTTACTGAAACTTGGCTAACCGACTCTGATGTTGTTTACCTAAACCAACTCAACACGAACAACTATGACATATCCCATACACACAGAAACTCTAAAAAAGGAGGTGGTGTCCTTATAATGACAAAAAAAGAACTAAAGGCTAAACCACATCCATCTGATCTCCCAAATAACATTGACACCCTCATCTTAAAAATAGCTCATTTCAAAATTTGCTTATTATACAGACCACCGGATCAAAATCTGAAAACTTAGACGCCCTAATAGAACTCCTCAGCTCATCCACAGTCTCCAACCCTATAATATCACTAGGAGATTTTAACCTCCCATCCCTGCCCCCCTCACACTCAGCTCTTTTCCTGCAATCATTAGCAGATATGGGTTTCCTCCAAATAATTAATACAAAGACACATAAGAAAGGTGGAACCCTTGACCTAGTCTTTCTACCAGAAGCTTTCCAAAAACATTTTAACCAGTCATCGCTTGAGTGTATACCCATTCCTTGGTCAGACCACCACCTGATCAAATTCACCTTAGCCTACACTGGAAGAAACAACAAAAATAACCTACTAATTACCCCTCCACCTAGATTCACAAAATTTAACGCAAATGAATTCATTGATCTAACTATTCCCTATCTCACCCTTGCACCAACTGACCTAGATGAAGCAGTCGCAACTTGGCACAATACAATTAACAATGCAGCGGCATATAAACAATTCATCAAGAAGAAAAGCTACTCTAGAATAGGAGATGCCCCCTGGTTCAACAGCACCTTAAGACGAATGAAGAGAGAATTGAGAAATATTGAATCTAAATGGCGCAAATCCAAATCCATCTCTTCTTATGACGCTTATCACAGCCACCTTAAAAAGTACAAAGAAGCTTCAGACGGCGCAAAGAAAAACTACCACACAACTATACTAACCAAATCCATTAATAGACCAAGAGAACTTTTCAGTATCGTCCAAAACTTAACTAATAACTCATATGGGACCAGCAACGATACTATTGATATCTCTGCCCAGACTCTAGCAAACCACTATATAAATAAATCAAAAACATTTGCATTCACACCAAATCCTCTTTCACTTTCCCACCAACATCATTTAGAAAAATGGTCTGACTTCCACTCTATAACCAAAGACACTCTTAAGATGACTATTTCAAACCTGAACACTACGACCTCTCAACTTGATCCATGTCCGGTAAACTGGATCAAGCATACCCTCTCTACACTATCCCCCTTTATCCTTCCTATAGTCAATCTGTCGCTGCGCCAAGGATACTTACCACCTTCCCTCAAACATGCACAAATCCGACCGATAATCAAAAATAACACCCTCGACAAAACATCACCCAATTCCTACAGACCTATCTCTAGCATTCCATTTATGGCTAAACTGATTGAAAAGGTCGTTCAAATTCAAACACAAGATCACATAGAAACCTCAGCCCCCCTTGATGACCAACAATATGGCTTTCGCCCCTATCATGGTGTAGACACTCTATTAACAGTACTCCTCGATACCTTAACACGAGGTATTGATAACCCTAAACAAGCTTTCATTCTCCTCTTTCTAGACATCTCTGCAGCGTTTGACAGTGTACACCATGCTGTAATGCTTAACAGACTAAAACAAATAGGAATACACTCAACTGTATATAATTGGTTCACCTCATATCTAACTGATCGAACCCAAACTGTCCGAACTAACACAGAAACATCTAAAACATATAAACAGGAAATTGGTCTCCCACAAGGCTCCGCCCTCTCTGCCCTCCTATTTAATTTATATATTCAACCAGTCTGCAACATTTTCAAGAAATTTAAAGTCCACTATCACATATATGCAGACGATATGATGATGTACATACCATTTACAATCCCAACACTCCCATTACAACTGTTAACAGAATGCTTCTCTGAATTAACAATCTGGCTAAAAGACCACAATCTCCATATCAATCATTCTAAAACAGATATATTAATAGTAACTAAAAATCAATCCTACATACCTCCAACACACATCACTCTCCAAAATCACAACATTACTATAAAAATGAAGTAAAATACCTAGGTGTCACCCTTGACTCACACCTTAGTATGGACACCTATTAGAAACATCACTAAGAAAATCTACTTTAAACTTAAAATTTTAAAACAATTACGTCCTCTTGTACTCCTACATGATTTTCTGAGCATTATCCAGGCTATCATCACACCACACTTTGATTTCGCAAATCTCACCCTACTAGGAACAACAAAACAAAACATAAAAGACTCCAACTTGCCCAAAATGCAGCAGCAAGAATTGTAATGAAGGTTCCACCATTTGAACACATTACCCCTATACTAGCAACCTTCACTGGCTCCCAATTCAATCCAGAATAAATCATAAATTGATTATCACTACATTTAAGACATTAAATACAATGGCCCCAGTCTCTTTAACAAAAACTTATCATTAAAGACACATCCCAAACTGCGCTACGGAAAGGCCACACGAATAAATTAGGATCCCGAAAGATTTCACAACTACTAAAAAAACAACTAATAAAAAAGCGTTTTCTCATGCAGCTCCCACCCTATGGAACTCCCTCCCTGAAGAAATAAGAGCACTAAATGATGCAAAGGAACTCCGCAAGAAATTAAAAACATATTTATTCATCTCCCATTTCGGCAACTAGAAAATACCTTACCACTAACAGGAAATGGTTAATAGCGACCTCAGGGTACACCAACTCCAATTACGCTATCTAACTACAATTAAAGTCGATTAAATAACTATTTGTAAATCCTGTAAATATATATGTAAATAGTTCAAAATATGTAAATAGTTAAATTGTTATTTAACAAATTTACCATATTTAGTCCAATCATGTTTTAATGTATTTAGCAAAATTGTACCTAGTTAATTAATGTTTCATGTATTTAGCAAAATTGTACCTAGTTAATTAATGTTTCATGTAAAACAGACCTGTTAATCTGTTCATTCCTTGTTCACTGTAAACCGCACCTGATCTGTGGAAGGTAGCGGTATATAAGCAACTGTTAAATAAATAATAAATAAATAAATGTAAAGGTTGTGCAAGAGAACTATCAGGTGTTCTGGTATACCCATGCTTCTTAGTGTGGCCCAGAGTTCCTCATGGTTTATTTACCATGCTGTGGTCAATAAAACACATATGGATATCCTTTTGGTATTCATTTGTCTTTTCAAGGATCCATCCATGGTTTTGTGTAGGAAGCTATTAAAAAGTGTATGCTGCTGTTTTTATTTTTCTGAAAAGAACTGCAAGAATGTGTTTTAAAGCTCTACACCCTGAAGGTAAGCATTTGCAATGACATCTCTTGAATGTCATTTTTATATTTCAGCCATAATGCATGCAGATCCCCATGAACAGTATGCATGTAAGAAAGCTGATTGCTCAAAGGCAGGTGCCTTATTTTAGGCCTTAATGAACAGATGGCAAATAGCAAATATAGGAGGGCATACTATACTATTTCTCATGCACCTGCTAAGGTCTAATTTTCAAATAAAGTCCTTTCATTTTAATGTATGTACATGTTAATTATAGTGGGTAAAAACTTATTTTTAGGTGTACCAGCTAACATTTACTGGACCTAGTATAGCAATATGGCCATAGGGGGTGATTTTCTAAGGAGCTGTTTAGATTAAGGCAAATAGAGCATGTATAAATCTAGATCTTTTAGTCATTTATATGCGTAAATGAGTTTTTTTATTATGTTGGGCACAATTTTATAAGCACATGCATAGATTTGATGGTGTGTACTTTCATTGTGGGCTTGCACAGGGGTAGAGTTTGGACAAAGTAAAATCATGCACATAAATTTTAAACCATTATAATGTGCATGCATTCTTTAAATATCTTATTATTATGTTAGGGTATTTATACCAACTCTAGGGCTGGTGTAAATATTTACGTCTTAAAGCATGTTTTTGACTACTAAGCTAGTTTTTTAATAAAGAAACATAGAAACCTCTTTATTTTGTTGTTTTTTGTGCATTGACATACATAGTAACCTTTAAGGCATAGGCCCAAAATTCATTATTTTCAAAAGCTAATAATAAAAACTGGGAATAGGAGGAAACTCTGATGCATACCATCTTTAGGCCTGAATCTGATAGTCTGAGGAGACATTGGAGGAGTTAAGGAATGGGGCAGGAGAAAGGGTCAATTTGCTTGGAGGTGCAACATGCCTGGAAACTCTCCTATTTGAGGCATAGAGACACATTTCGAATGGGACACCCAAGTGCAATCTGGGAAGTTAAAGTACGAATGTATGAAAATAAGGCAAGCAGGTACAAGTTCAGGCACAACTCCAGAAATGTGGATGTGCCCAATATACACATGTATCAATTGTCTATATAGATATCCCCAGGACAGCATTTTGGAACCAAGATGTCTATTACCATAATGGTTAGAGTAATGGTTTAAGAACTGGATGGCCAAGGTTGAAATCCCAGTGTCGGTCTTTGTAATCTAAAGCTAATCACTTAATTCTACACTCTCTGGGTGTTTTAAGGTGAAAACAAACATTTTCCTGATGCCTATTTGTGCCTGAAGCAGCAATAAACATACAGGTGCCTGCAGATATCTCTGCTGCTTCTGTGATCAAACAGGGGCCTGTAAGTCCATTGTTCCTCCCCAGACATGCCTCTGCCGCACACTCCCATGCCTACTTGAATGTCCCTGTACTAGAGATGTCTGCAAATGGCATTTGTGGAATGGCTACAGAGATGTGTTTGTGATTTTAACATCCATGTGCATGTCTACAGACATCCAAACCACAACTAGACTTTTTAGAATGACCCTCATAGGCTCTCATCATGGATTGCTACCTGGCTACAAGGAACATGTTGAGGGTTTCTGGAGACTGGTGGCATTGGGTAAAGTCACCTTTTCAATATTTAAGTGGTGCAGGCCAAGACTTTCAGGTTGGGGTGGAGTGTACTTCCCCCATCTTGTGTGATGAAGTCTCAGCATTTCTAACGCCTGATGGGTGGAGGAGGAAAGTTGCTGGAGATATAGGAACTATATCTCTCGGCCAGTATGATATGATGAGAATCACTTAGGCTTTGCTGTGCATGATCTTCTAAAGGGTTTTGGTTATCAGAGGTGAATAGGTAAGCACAAAGGAGACAATGGCCCCATTATATCACAAGGACACGAGGGGAGTCTGAGAGGATGGGCTTTTGGAGAAGAAGAGATATATGGCTGGTGTACCCGATTGTTGGATGAGATCTAAGGCAACAGTGGGGTCTAACTGCTAGCTGAGGTTATCTGCCAGACTGTTGTCATCCACTGGAAGAAAGGTGGCATGAAGGAGACATCTTATGAAGAGGGCCATATTTTGATGACTTCCTTGTAGAGCTGTAGTGAGCCTTTGCCTCCTTGTTTGTCTGACTGTATGAGGATGGATTTCTCAGTGATGAAGGGACTGGACACTCAGAGGACATCTTGAAGGGGGACTACAGTCCATTTTGCATAGGTGGAGGAAGTGAGCATTCCAGCTGCACTTTGAGGCATCTTTTGTGTCAACTGAGGTAAGGCTGTTTGAAGAACTCTCCAGTTGGCAGGTTGCTGGTAACCATCCTCCTGGCAAGGGCTTCATAGGTTGAATGGTTGATCAGATCATGTGAGAAAGTGGCAGTGAATACTTGTTCCACTATTTGCAGAAGTGCCACTAAAGCTGGCACATCTGGAGCTTGGCTAGTGGGACCACATGGATGGACACCACCAGGTATTCCAAGAAGCACAGGAGAGTCCTGGCAGGAGTTCTGTCTATGGAAGCCATGAATAGAGCAAGAGACACAATTGCATTTTCCTTGGGGCCAGGAGAAAAACTTCAATAGGGTTATGTAGATGTCTGCTTGTATTGGTGACAGTTGCAATTTGTTGGCATTGATGATGAAACCAAGCCTCAGGAGAAGGGAGGACATTGTGTGGGTAGCTGCCAGGGTATCCTGGTGTGAGTGTCATATGATAAGCCAATTATTGAGACAGGGGAAGACACAGATTCATTGTTTGTGGATGTATGCTGCAGTGGCTGAAATGTGCTTGGTGAACACTCTCACAGCAGAGAAGAAGCCAAACAGGAGGACTCAGTATTGGTAGTATTGGTCCAGGATGGAAAAGTGGAGGCAGGGCTGCCCCAGGGTTAATTCAAGCTGTTGGCATACTAGACAGACCTTAAGTCTTGCACCCCCCTCCTTGGCTGTCAAAATCTATTGTTTAGCTTTGAATACTTTGCTCCTTGCTGCCCTCCAGAAGTTGTCACCATAAGCTACCACCTAGTTTATTTATTATTATTTATTTAACATTTCTTCTATACCGCGCTATTATAATCAGCGAGGTGTACATCGGACAAAAACATACTACAATGCATACAGGCAACATTGAGTTTACAATGAACAGGAAAATAAAACAGGGGATAACCGGGAGAACTATGTACAGGTTAACTTGATACTATATACAATACTCTAAACTCGTTTAGAGTATTGTATATAGTATATAGTTTGCCTGATGGCTGAGTTGACCCTGAGTGGAGGTATTTCTTCAAGGACTCATGCACTGATATATGGGAGTGGATGTCCTGTAGATCCAGGGATGCAAGCCAATTGTTGGGCTGAATGAGCAGAAGGATGGTTCCAAGGGAGTGTATTCTGAATTTCTCTCTAAGGGTAAACTTGTTGAATCTATGGAGATCATTGTGTTCTCTTGGGTATGAGGTCATAGTAAGAATAAAACCTTTGGTTGATCTCCAATTTGGGAGTAGGTTTTATCACTCTCTCTTGGAGTAGTGAATGGACCTCCTTGAAAAGGACAGAGTTCAAGGTATCTGGGTATTTTCTGGGGGGAGGAGGTCTTGGGAAGGTATGTGGAAGCGAATGTGGTAGCCATGTTGTATACTGTTGAATACCCACTTGTCAGTGATTATATGCTCCCAGGTCTCTGCAAAGTGAGAGAGATGGCCTGCTATAGGTGGGGACACCCCACTTGGATAATCAGACTATAAAGGCCATGGTTTGGTTTGTTTTTGTTGCCTCTGGTTTAATCTCTGCTGGTAGAATATGTCATAAGGTTGTGATCTCAGGCATTAGGGCTGCCATCTTGGGTAGGAGTTGCAACGATGTGGGGAAAAGTAGGACTTTCGGTCCATGAGCCATCTCCTACACTAAATGTTTTCTTGAAATAAAATACTTTCACTTTCTTGCTAAAATCTAAATACTCTTGCACAACCTGAAGCTCTGCAGACAATTTATGCTTCCCATAAAAGGTGCCATGGAGACCTGGGAAGGGGTAGAGCTGAGCCACCTAGGCAGAACCATACCAAGCTGGAAATGCGCCCTGTATGGCTAATGAATCTTGCGCCCCCCTCCAATCAGTCACATGCAGTAACTCGCTCTTTTTGAGCTTCATGGAAGCCCAGTGATGATATTAGTGCCCCTTCTGTGTTTGCGCTTTGTACAGCTGCACCGCTGAAACAGTCCTTGGTATGGCCTTGCACATGGAGCACTGTGGTTAGCCAGACCGAAAACGAGCAAGGGATGGTTGGAACAGCCAGGAAGGATGACTCTGCAGCAGTTGCTGCAGCTGTTATTGAGGGTTCAGCCAAAAACTCTTTCAAAATGTTCCTCCCAACCTTTTGTGCCCGGGGCAGCATCCTTTTGCAGTGTGGGCAAGAGCTGATGTGGTGTGCTAGCCCAAGCCAAAGACAGACTTTGTGGGTATTGGTGATTATTCATTTTTCTGAGGTATCCTGGACATTTTTTAAAATCTGGTTTCAGTTTAGTCATGGCGGATTGTTGACATCACACCCCTCTGTTGATTGGAGTCTTCTAGTGAGTAGAGCAGGAGAGAATTTTGTCCATTGGGCAGGATGGAAATGAAGAATTAAGGAAGGAAGTGGAATGAGCCTATGGTGGGGAAGCCAGGGACATGCTCAGAAGGACTCCCAACAGTTCCTCTGAGCTATGGAAGAGCAATTTCCATCTTGCTGCATCAGATGATGACACACATTTACATGACTGAGTCTTCTGGCTTGCCTTAGGCCATAACAACAATAAATAAAGAGAAAGGCTATTGCCAAGGGAAAGTTAGAAGGTTAGCTTGATTTCAGAGTACATGCAAGGTAGTTTTTCCTATGGATGTGCATATGTTAGCAAGCATCCAGTTCATTAGTGCATCTAAGCAAATTAGGTGCAAACCAAATCAATCTAATATGCATTAGCTTATGAATTAATGCATTTTACGTCGAACTGTGTACAGTAAAAATAGTAAATGTGTATCAGATTTTGTTATTAGAACAAATGTGTGGTACAATCCAAAAAAAAGTACAACAATTGGAAAAAAGGCTGAATATAAACTGAAAACAACCGAAAAATGTTTGCCCTGTGCATATTCCTAATATATGCTACTGACAGTGTCTCTGATATAAGAGGCAGCAGCATATAGGGACACCCAGAATCTGTTATCCTTTATGTAGAATGGCTTTTTCAATACCTGAGAGTCAATACTATATGTCTTGTTCTATAAAATCTTGCTCTTAGCACCTTTCATAGTTAATCTATGCTTCTTAAAAGGAACACAGGATGTCACTGCTTGACCCAATACAAGCATTGAGGAACCTGTGTCTTTTTGGGAAACTGCTAGGTACTTATGACCTAGATTGGCCACTGTTGGAAACAGGATACTGGGCTTGATGGACCTTGGTCTGACCCAGTATGTCATATCTTATGTTCTTATATTCTTAAAAATACTGCGCTGACAAGCAAAATTTAAGGAAGTCCAAATTCTGATAGTCCAAACATTGTTGCAGTCATCTGAGAAATGATTCTACTTAATACACTAAAGGAAACTGTGGTAGTCATCAAGGCTAAATAGGTTTATCCTGTTTTATTTTCTGTAAAATAGTTACTACTGACTTGACAGTTTAGCATAATTTTGTTTTGCAGCAAAGAAAAGGAGTATTTTTAGAGCTTGTTTTAAAACATTTAAATGGTTCTTTACAGGTTGCTTGTTTTTCTTGAAGTTTTTGTAGAAGCAAAGCACTGACATGCATGCTTTCTGAAGAACAAGCCCCAATATCGTCAGTAAATCTAAGAAGCAGAAGCAGGTCGCTAGTACTCCCTGCTGAGGCTGTAAGGTTTGTCTCTTCATCTTTCTCACTACCTCACAGTTCAATAAAATCTTTTGATTCGAGTTCTTACAGCAGCATCTGGAAGATTGTTCATTCCTGTTAATTTTGAGTTTCCAGTTTTAACGAATACCACATTAAACTTTTGTGAGTAAATTAAAAACTTTGGGCCTGATATTCAGCCGCCACTGCTATAAAAATGATAGTAGTACTAGCAGCAGTAGCAAATGAGGGTTTATTGTGTGCGTGTTAAAAAGTGTGGTATGATCTTCCCTGTTACTTACCAAGAAACCTCTAACAATCTGAAATGTAATCTTTGCCTTGGGCTAGAACTTTCTATTGGGCATGCTATTGAGAGAGCTCAGTAAACTGCAAACAGAGGGGCCGAAAAATGATGGATGTATACAGGAGATGACATTGTAAAAGCCATAGCTCTTTGGGCATTAATTCATTTGAGCATACTTCTCTTTGCTAAACTACAACACTACTAAAACATACTTTTTCAGCATTTCTTCCACACATACATATATCATAGATGTCATCTCGAATAAAACAGTTACCCTTCACGTACTGCTCAGCACCTCACAATGTGCAAGGTACAGATGTTTCATAGTGTTGTGTAAAGAGGTAGTATCCATGATATCGGCATGATTGATAGGATCATGGGCACTATTTCAATCAATTTATAAATTAGCAAGGTAACCCACAAGGATAAATAAATTGAGCCGCTATTTGGCCTGCAGCAGTCAGTATTTCTTTAAATGCCAGCTGCTGCGGGCAAAATGAATCTGGATATCAAGTGGAATTTTTCTGGTAGCATCTGCTGAATATCCAGTTTGAGCAGAAACTGCAGCATGAGATATTCAGCCACTATCCAGATACAAAACATGCATACAGCTAGGCATTCTTTTTTGTTCTAACTTTAAGCGGGTTCTTCGTCTGTTAGCAGACTTAAAATAGTCACTAACTGGAGAACTTCATGGATCATACTAAACCCGCCTTAGACTGCACAGATAGTGCCAAGGCAGTCAGATGAAATATTCAGCAGCACTGTCTGGATACTGCCCCTGCATATCGCTCCGGACTGCACTTATTAGAGGAGAATAGGTTAAATTGATGTATAAGGGCCATTTTCTTCAGTACTATCAATAAGAGAAATAAGGGATGGCAGGCCTCATCTGTTTTTGCAGGTTTGGGGGTATTTACTTAGTAGAAGGCCTGTTTCATGCCAACTTTATGTTGGTCTTAGGTAACAATACTTTATTTTGACTAATCAAGCACCACATGCCTTGTAATCTCATTACTTGGGGCCCGAATCAGTCCTGGATGTACCGGCCCTCTGTGCACCTGGTCGGAACCGAACATAAGAATTTAAGAACATAAAATATGCCATACTGGGACAGACCAAGGTCCATCAAGCCCAGAATCCTTTTTCCAACAGTGGCCAATCTAGGTCACAAGTACGTAGCAGTTTCCCTAAAAGACACGGGTTCCACAATGCTTGTATTGGGGCAAGCAGTGGATATCCAGGGTCCCCTTTAATAATGGTTTATGGATCTTTCCTCCAGAAACATTTCCAAAACTTTTTTAAACCCAGCTACACTAACAGCTTTTACTATACCTCCGGTAATGAATTCCAGAGTTTGATTACAGATTGAGTGAAAAAATATTTTCTTTTAATAGTCTTAAATAGGTTACCCTGTAGCTTCATTGCATGTCCCCTAGTCTTTCTATATTTTGATGGCGTAAACAATCAATCTATGTTTACCTGTTCCATTCCTTTCATTAGTTTATAGACCTCTATCATATCTCTCCTCAGTTGTCTCTTTTCCAGGTTGAAGAGCCCTAACCTTTTCAGCCTCTCCTCATAGGGGTATCCTTCCATCCCTTTACCATTTTGGTGACTCTTCTCTGTACCTTTTCTAATTCTGCTATATCCTTTTAGGATACAGGGACTAGAATTCCACACAGTATTCAAGGTGTGGTCTCATCATGGAATGATATAGAGTCATTATAATATCCTTTGTTTTATTCTCCATTCCTTTCCTTATATCTAGCATTCTATTTGCTCTCCTGGCCGCCGCTGCACACTGGGTGGAGGGTTTCAACATGTTTATCCACGATGACGCCTAAATCTTTTTCCTGGGTGGTGGTTCCTAATGTGGAACCTTGCATCGGGTAACCATAGTTTGGGCTGATCTTTCATATGTGCATGACTTTGTACTTGTCCACATTAAATTTCATCTACCATTTGGATGCCCAGTCTTCCAATTTATTAAGGTCCTCTTGCAATTTTTCACAATCCTTATGGGTTTTAACAACTTTAAATAATTTTGTGTCATTTGCAAATTTGATTACCTCATGCGTAATTCCCATTTCCAGGTCATTTATGAATATATTAAAAAGCAGCAGACCCAGCACATATCCCTGAGGTATCCACTATTCACCTTTTTCCATTGGGAAAATTGGCCATTTAGCCCTACCCTTTGCTTTCTATTTTTTTTTTTAAATTATTTATTTATGAATGATTTTACAGTGACATACAGCAAAATTCTTAGTCAAAAGAAACAAAATATCGCAGTATCAAAAATATCTATGAAGTAATAAACAAAAGAACCCAGTCCACATTAATGGGGAGATACATTTGTTGAAACTTAAGACAAACAAAAGGAAAATCCAGGCCTGCAGGACAAGCCTGCGGCCAACAATTAACCGGTTCAATGAGGCCCTCCCTTCTCAGAATCTATAACTACCTTAAGCTGTTCCTTGTCCAGAATCCATTTCTCCAAATCAGAAGGTACAAGAAAAACAAATTTAACATCATTCAGCGATATACAACATTTACAGGGATATTTTAGAAAGAAACTTGCTCCCAAGGCAAGTAACCGATGCTTATAAGATAGAAAGACTTTCCTACGCAACTGAGTGGTGCGAGAAACATCAGGGAACATCATGACCTTATCCCCACAGAACCGTATCTCCTTTTTCCGAAAATAAAGCCTAAGAACACTGACCTTATCTTCCTCAGAAGAGAAGGTCACCAGCAATGTAGCCCGTGTAGAGATAACGTCATGTGATTCCTCTAAAAAAGCAGTTAAGTTAAAATCATCTAACTCAGCTAAGGGAGGGTCCTCTGATTCCACCTTGCCAACCGATACAGTAGAAGGCAAGTAATAACATTTTAAGATTACACAAGAGTCGGCATGGGGAAAAAGAAGGCTCTCCTTCAAGTATTTCCGAAATAATATTAAAGGAGAGAGCAAGGCAAAAATAGGAAAATTCAAAATTCGTAAATTTCTAGAACGATTAACATTCTCTAAATTCTCAAGTTTTTGATGCAAACGTAAGCTATCTTTAGCATATGTATTAGAAATTTCAGCAAAAGTGGCAACCTGAGGCTCCACCTTTGCTACCACGGAGCTCAAGTCCCCAACTTGAGATTCCAGAGATCTAAATTTTGTAACCACATCCCCTGTAAATTGACATAAGGAGGGAATAGTCGAAGAAAGAATTTTATCTGTATGCTTAACTACCCGCCATATGTCCAAAAGGGAAACTTCTGATTCTGGGCATTCAGTAGTAAGAGCGGAAGAAGGCTGCCAAACCACTGCCTTCAAAGGCTCTGTACACCGAGAAGGATCGCCAGGTAGATGATCGGAAGAAAGTTCCAGGAAACCTGGAGGAAGGGGAGGGGTCCGCTCCAAGGAGCTTAGACTCACGCCCTCCACGGAGGGATCAAGCGGCACAGTACCTGGGCTGATGTTCCGTGGTGTAGACACCAAATGTTTCTCAATTGCACCTGCCTGTGATGTCTCTGGCGTAGATTTTTTCTTACGTTTCCCTGGCATAGCCAGAAATACGTTGGCTCAGGCTCCCAATGTGCTCACAAGGGGCTCGTAAGGGGCGGGACCAAGCCCCTTTGGAACCGCCCCTTGGGAACCGCGCCGACGGCTGAGCGCCGTAGGGAGGAACAATTTATAGGCCTGTAAGATGACGTTAGCAGGGCTCCCGCTCGATTCTCAGGCTTCCAACCGGCCCCTCTCTCCCACACAGGGCACCGGAACTGCAACAAACACTCCCACAGAAGGTGCAGCAAGCAAGGTTTAAATCGGAACCTGTAAGGTGACGTCAGCAGGGCTCCCGCTCGATTCTCAGGCTTCCAACCGGCCCCTCTCTCCCACACAGGGCACCGGAACTGCAACAAACACTCCCACAGAAGGTGCAGCAAGCAAGGTTTAAATCGGAACCTGTAAGGTGACGTCAGCAGGGCTCCCGCTCGATTCTCAGGCTTCCAACCGGCCCCTCTCTCCCACACAGGGCACCGGAACTGCAACAAACACTCCCACAGAAGGTGCAGCAAGCAAGGTTTAAATCGGAACCTGTAAGGTGACGTCAGCAGGGCTCCCGCTCGATTCTCAGGCTTCCAACCGGCCCCTCTCTCCCACACAGGGCACCGGAACTGCAACAAACACTCCCCTGCTTTCTATTTTTTTAACCAATTCCTGATCCACAATAGTATACTGCCCTCTATCCCATGACTTTTTAATTTTGCCAAAAGTCTCTCATGAGGGACCTTGTCAAAGGCTTTCTGAAAATCCAGATACACTATATCAACCGACTCACCTTTGTGTACATATTTATTCACACCTTTAAAAAACATAACAGATTAGTAAGACAAGACCTTCTTTGGCTAAAGCCATGTTGGCTGTCTCTGATTAAACGATGACTATCTGCATGTTCAGTAATTTTGTTCTTTATAATGGTTTCTACCATTTTTCCCAGTACTGACGTCAGGCTCACCGGAATGTATTTTCCCGGATCACCCCTGGAACCCTTTTTAAAAATTGGCATTACATTGGCCATCCTCCAATATTCAGGTAGTACAGATGATTTTAATGATAGTTCACAGATTACTAATAGTAGGTCTGCAATCTCATATTTCAGTTCTTTCAAAACCCTTGGATGTATATCATCAAGTCCAGGTGATTTGCTACTCTTCAATTTATGAAATAGTTGTAATACATCTTCCCAGTGTATTGATATTTCTTTCAATTCTTCTGCGGCATCACCTTTAAATACCATTTCAGTCATGAGTAACATCCCTACATCTTCCTTAGTAAAACTGAAGCAAAGAATTCATTCAGTCTCTCCATTATTGCCTTGTCCCTATTAGTGCCCCTTTTACCCCTCTATCATCTAATGGTCCAACTGACTCTCTACAGGTTTTTAGCTATGAATGTACTTGAAAAAAATCTTTATTAGGCATTTTTGCTTCCACAGCAAGTTCTTCTCAAATTCTCTCTTTGTCTGCCTTATCAATGCCAGGATTGTTAGCTGGGATTCTGATCCCACAGGGCTCACCTAGACCCCCAGGATCAGATTCGCGTCCAGGCCTGTACATGCAGGCCAGGACCCCAATTCAGGTCAGCCTGCACGTACAGGCCTTGCCTGGATAACTCAGTCAGGGCTTTTGAATGGATCCATGGCTCCATTCAAAAGCCTGCGATCCCCAGCTACCAGACCAAACTGTTCATTCCCTGCAGCCCGACCCCCGATCTGGCCTCCCAAGGCAGGTTCGGATTGCGGGGAAGCCCTTCTACTCCCTCCTACCTCCTCTGATGGCTGTTCCCGCAATCCTCTGCCAACTAGGGGAACTTATTCCATCTCAGAGGTGGAATAAGTTCCCCATACAGGCAGCCAGCCCCGGATGTACAGGACAGACATTGGAATCGACCCTGTACGTCAAGGGCTGCTGACCACCCACTGTCCGCCCTAATGCCACCCCACCTCACCCCTTTCCTGCCCCATCTAACTTCCCTGTACAACATGCGGGGAAGTTAGTCAGAGTTGGAAGAGGGCCCGAATAGCGGGGATGGATTTCCCAACGTGACATCCATCCCCACTATTCACTCCTCAGAATGACCCTGTTAGTATCATGCTGCCTTCTGTATGCTTCTATTCAAAGTGTTAAAAAAATGGCAGACTTTGAGAGGGCCCCTTGCTCTGAGCAACAAGCCCATCCCTTTGAGAGATATTTGAAATACCTTATGTCGCCCTTCCCTTCAAAGGTTTGGGAACTCCAGCATTAATGCTTTGAGTTGCTGCCATATGAAAGGAGTCCAGTCCAGAGCATGTGGGCTTCCAATTTTTGGTTATAAGCAGAAAACTCTGATAAAAGATCCCAATGAGTAACTTGGGATTTCTGTTTATAATCAATACCCCCTGAGATTTGCCCTCCTGCACTGGATCAGATGATGTCATCCTGCAGCTGCCATTGCAGCTAGATGACATCAGAGGGAGCCTGCTGCCACTGTGTGTTCCTTTGCACGGGTGGGAGCTTGTGTCTTTACTCCTGCTCCTCTGTGCTACTTCTGCAGGGCACTGTGGGGAAGTTTAAAATGCAAAACCAGACACTTCCTGTTCTCATGTTTCAAATACTCTGGAGAGTGCTGGAGCACAAAAAAAAGCTTAGAGACGCAGGACTGAAGGCACAAGCTCCCAACACTCTGTAATAGGTTGGAGAAGGAGGAAGTATTGTCAAAAGTTGAAAGAAGATGGCGTGCAATTTTACTTGCTGGTCCTATACTGTGGAACTGTGCCTTTGTCTGGTAGGTCTGATAATGATTGTTTGCATTTTGTAAGATGGTGAATACTTATTGCTTTGAATATTGATTCTATGGGAATTATTCTGGGTCCCGAATAGCAGGGATGTACCTCCCAACAGCAGCCCCCGACTAACTTCCCCACCGGTTGCGTGGGGTTGTTAGTCGGGGGTGGGAAAGAGGCGGCCCGGGGGTGGAGAGTGGGCGGGCAGTGGGAGGTCACTGGTCCTGTACGTCCAGGGCCGGCAAAATGGCTGGGGATATTATTCCACCTCCGAGGTGGAATAACTTCCCTGGATGTTTTTTCTTTCAACCTCGGGGAGTGGGAGGGGCTGGGGGGCCAAAGTTTATTTCCCACAGCCTGGTTTTGGCCTGAGGAGGCCAGATTGAGAGTCGGGCTGTGGGAAATAAACCTTTACTGTGGCAGCCTGTGGTAGGCTATGGCCTAGCATGGCCTGCTACTATGAAAGGCCTGTAAGTTAGGCCTGGATCCTAACTCCCATAATAGCTAGAAAAGAACCAAAAATCTGTGAAAAATAAGAAAACTGTTTTAAAATGCTTAATAAGAAGTTTTCATGAATCCATAAGTCTTCTATTATTCTCTTGTGTGTGAAAGAACAGAAATGTTTCAGTATATGCATTCCAGAAGCCAAAGTTAACCTTGCAGTAGAAAAGTAACGAAATTCAGAACTGTACCATTGTTCAAGAAATCCAAAAGGAGGGGGCCGGTTGCTAGGCTCCGGAGGGATTTCTAATTGGACAAATGAAGGGAATGTATAACCAATGAAAAGTTTGTATGTATCGAGTTGGAACCAATAGAAAGTTCTCATGTATCAAACTGAAAAAGAGGTATAAATGGTTATTTTTCTGTATAAACCTTTGCTTAGTTCCTTTTGAAGCTTTGACTGACTGGGCCTGTGCACAATAAACTGGCTTGGACCCTGTCAATTGACTCCTGGACTTATTCATTGATTGCACTTTGCCACAGCATATTCTTGGTGCATTGGCCGGGAAGTGCGAGTGGTAAATGGTATTCAAGTGAGTAATTCACGTAATTCGCCTTGAGGTTTGGCCCGGTTGGAACCGTGTCTGTCCGACCACGGGGGAAACCTCAGGCGCCGCCAGCCCCTTTGTGCCGGAGAGGGTTCCGCCTGCCTCGGCGGGCCATCGGGTCCACCTGGCCAACACCTCCGACCCGGGGGAGTCCAGGTTCCAACTCAGAAGCTGGTGTGGTATCGGGGACCGGATCCGGTGAGTAGACATTTTCGTGATTTGATAGTCAGAAAGAACAGCCTGGGACAACGTCTTGCGTGCGCAGGACTGATTTGGTATATTAGGTATAGACTAACTGGGAAATCTCGTATGAGTATGCGCGAGACAAGGGAGCCTGATCACCTCCCATAAGGGCGGTCCTAGTAAGCTCCACGTAAGGAAAGCCGAAGCCGAAGCCATTGACCCTTTTTGTTTGGAATAGTCAGTCAGAAAACCTGGGCAATTGAAATCTTGAAATATGATATCTTGTTGAAATATGCTTGCGTGTGTGAGTGAGAGGTCTTGAAATACAGACCGAGCGAGAACGGACTCCTAAGTAGCGCAGTTCCTGGCCGGGCGACCGCGCCCAGGTCGCGAACAGGAGGAAGCGAGTGGTATTTGTCCCCCCCCCAGTGTTCAGTGGGCTGTACAGACCCCTTACCTGCAGCCATACTACCTATCCTTATTGTTCGTTGTCTTGTACGTCATTACGTGTACGTAGAGATGTAGGGTACATAACGTACGCAGGTATGTTGAGTACGTAGGTAGTGTATGTAGGTACGTTTTAGATTATGGGAGGGACGGAGTCCACGCAAACTCCGTTGGCATATATGATCAAGAATTTCCGTAAAGGATTTTCGGGCGATAATGGTACAAAAATGACTCCATCCAGATTATAAATGTTATGTGTAAGGGAGTGGCCCGCATTAGCTGCTTCATGGCCCCGAGGGGGCACCTTTGATTTTGAGACAGTTTTACGAATCCATCAGCTCATACTGAGAGCGTATCCTGACCAGTTCCCCTATATAGATTCCTGGTTAAGTGTATGTGAACAGCAGCCCTCATGGATGAAGCGCTGTTATGAGGAGCACTGTAAAATATTTGTAGCTACTACTAGGGGAACCAAAAAGGCTAAGGAAGTGAAGCTGCCTGTGTATTCTGACCCACAGTTCCCAGATATTCTGGATAGGTTACCCCGGCACCCACAAAAGTTAGTCCCCACAGCACCGCGACTTGAAGTAGAGCCCGAAGAGGAGCCCCAGCAAATACCGAAGCAATAGCCAAAGAAGTGCCCTACCCCGAGTGAAAGCCCCGAGTCAGGCCTAAGCACAGCAGGGGGATTCGAGTCCTCTGAGATAAAAAGCGGAGGCTCTCCTGCCAGTTCAGGGTCACCCACCAAGGAGACTAGTGCCCGGGAGCCTTATGATTTAAGAAGCGTAACTCCCAAGAAGAAGGAGAAAGCAGGACATCCTAATGCCATTACGCCAAGTGCCTGGAATTCCTGTTTTAAATGATCAGGGCCAGATGGCACCAGGACCTACCAGCTTAGTTTATGTACCCTTTTCCACCACAGATTTATTAAACTGGAAAACGCATTATGCTTCCTACACAGCCAAGCCCCAGGAATTAACAGAATTAATGTCTAGCATTATGTAAACCCGTCAGCCTACCTGGGCCGATTGTCGCCAGCTCCTGTCTACCCTCTTCACTACTGAGGAGCGAGGCCGAATCGGGCAAGCAGCCCTCCGTTGGTTAGAAGAGAACCCTGTAGAAAGGGGAGGAATAAACCCCCCGCAAGCAGCAGCTGCAGAATACCCCAATGAAGATCCCAGGTGGGACCCAAATGAGGAAAGGGGAGCGGCGGCCCTAACCAGATTTCGCCAGGCCTTATTGCAGGGCCTGAAGAAGGGAGGCCAGAGGGCCATGAATATCGGGAAAGTATCAGAAGTTCTCCAGGGTCCAGATGAGAGCCCAGCGGCCTTTTATGAGCGGTTGTCTGAAGCTTATAGATTGTATACCCCATATGATCCCGCCGCTCAGGAAAATTTACGCATGGTAAATGCGGCCTTTGCTAGTCAGTCCCAGAGAGACATAAAACGAAAATTGCAGAAATTGGATGGATTTGCGGGCATGAATACAGCTCAGTTAATGGAAGTCGCTCAGAAAATATTTGTGAATCGTGAAAATGAACGAGACAGAGAAAGTGAACGAAAGATGAAGAAGAAGGCAGATCTTCTTGCTGCTGCTATAACCGAACGACGTGGAGGAGGTATTCCTAATCAAAGGACCAGAGGACGTGGAAGAGGCCGCGGAAGCGACAGGCCTCCATTAGGTGCAAATCAGTGCGCCTACTGCAAGGAAGAAGGACATTGGAGAAATGAGTGCCCGCATTTGGACTCTGCCCCTGCAAGGGGAGGAGGGAGTCCCTGGAGGCCTGGAGGAAGATTTTGAAGGGGAGGAGGAATGAATCAAACACAGTTCCAGCAGGAGAGGGAAGAAGCTATTGAGGGAGTGGCAGTAGCAACGGGCTATGACCTGGACGACATAGATGAAGACTAGGCCAGACCGGGCTCCAAGTTCACCCTGGGTCCCCAGGAGCCTATGGTCAGTTTGAAGATAGGGGACCAATACATGGAATTCATGGTAGATACAAGAGCAGAACATTCAGTAGTAGCCAAGCCAGTAGCTCCTCTGTCCTCACGATCTGTCACCATTGTGGGAGCCACTGGAAATAAAGCCACAAAACCATTCTTGCAGAACCGCATGTGTGAACTAGGGGGACAGAAGATAACGCACCAGTTCTTGTATATGCCTGAGTGCCCTATTCCACTACTGGGCCGAGACATGCTTGCCAAGATCCAGGCCCAAATATCCTTTGCTGAAGGGGGAGAAATGAAAATGACTGTGAACCCAAAGCCTGCTGGATTGATGGTGCTTATTGTTCCCCGAGAAGAAGAATGGCGGTTCTATAGTGCACCTTCAATAAAGTTAACCAGTCCCTGTATATCTACCAACCTTATAGCCCCACCTGAAGTATGGGCAGAAGATAATCCACCTGGCCTAGCGAAGAACATAGCCCCTGTCCTTGTCACCCTCAAGCCAGGAGCGGAACCAGTGCATGTGAAGCAGTATCCTCTCCCTCGACCAGCCATAGAAGGAATTCACTGCCATTTAATGAAACTGCTGAAGTACGGACTTCTCAAGGAATGCCAGTCACCTTGGAACACCCCCTTCTCCCAATAAAGAAGCCTGGGATGGGGGATTACCGCCCAGTACAAGATCTAAGTCGAGTAAATGATGCAGTTGAAACTATATACATCCAGTAGTACCAAACCCTTATACTCTCTTGGGACTGATCCCCGCTGAGGCTACTCACTTCACCGTCCTGGACCTGAAAGATGCCTTTTCTGTGTGCGCCTAGCACCCACCAGTCAACTTTTATTCGCTTTTGAATGGCAAGACCCCACAACAGGAAGGCGGGGTCAGCTCACCTGGACCAGATTACCCCAAGGATTCAAGAATTCACCTACTCTCTTCAGTGCTGCCCTGAATCAAGATCTCTCAAGTTACCCAGTGGACCCAGGAAAAAGGGTTCTTCTCCAGTATGTAGATGACTTGCTCATAGCCACCAACTCAGAAAGTGAATGCCTACAAGCTACTAGTGAACTCTTGTACCTTCTCAAAGATGCTGGATACAAAGTTTCGAGAGCCAAAGCACAACTATGCCAAACTGAAGTCACGTATTTAGGATTCCAGTTGTCTAGTGGGATCCGACGTTTAGGACCGGAACGCAAGGAAGCTGTATGTAATATCCCCATTCCAACCACTAGGAGGCAAGTAAGAGCCTTCCTGGGGCCGCGGGATATTGTCGCATATGGATCCCCAACTTTGCCCTGATTGCAAAACCACTATACCAAGTCACCAGAGGAATGGAAAAATCCCCACTAGACTGGGGACCCGAACAAGATGTAGCATTCCGGACTTTGAAAAAGGCCCTGATGTCATCTCCAGCTTTAGGACTTCCAGATGTTCAGAAGCCTTTCCATCTTTTTGTCCATGAGTCACAAGGAAACGCATTGGGAGTATTGACCCAATCTCTTGGTTCCTGGCAACGGCCAGTAGCTTATCTGTCAAAACAATTGGATATAGTTGCAAAAGGATGGCCCCCTTGTTTGAGAGCTGTTGCAGCAACAGCCCTCCTAGTGGGTGAAGCAGACAAACTCACACTAGGACAAACTCTTCAAGTCACTGTGCCACACTCTGTTCTGACTCTCATGGAACACAAAGGAAACTTCTGGCTAACCAATGCACGAATGTTGAAGTATCAAAGCATGTTGTGTGAAAACCCTCGGATACAGTTGAAAGTTAGTCAAGCTCTGAACCCTGCTACATTGTTTCCAATTGGTCCTGGGCCACCTGATCATAATTGCTTAGAAACCATGGACACTGTATTCTCAAGTTGCCCTGATTTGACCGATGTCCCTCTAGAGGACCCAGAACGGACTTTCTTTGTAGATGGAAGCAGTCTGGTCATCAATGGACATCGTTGTGCTGGATATGCAGTGGTGACCCTTGATCTGGTAGTCGAGTCCTCAGCCCTGACCCCAGGAACTTCTGCACAGAAAGCTGAATTGATAGCCCTCACTAGAGCCTTGACATTAGGAGAAAGACTCCGCATAATTGTGTACACAGATTACAAATATGCCTTCACTACTTTGCACGCACATGGAGCCTTGTATAAAGAGCGAGGGTTGATCAAAACAGCCATGAAGAAAGCCCTGAGGCCCCATTTCTATATTTCATTGCTAGGATCCCTGACCGCCTCGGTGGCACAGCAATGCCTGATATGTGCCAAAAATAATGCCAAGCAAGGTCCTGTTCCACCCCCAAGAGTTCAGTCAGTAGGGGTGACCCCTATGAGTGATATACAGATAGACTTTGCTGAAATGCCCCGTGCAAATGGATATCACTATATGTTAGTGTTAGTCTGCACATTCTCAGGGTGGGTAGAAGCCTACCCCACCCGAACTGAGAAAGCCCGAGAAGTCACTAGGGTATTGCTCCATGAGATCATTCCCCGATTTGGAATACCATCAACTATAGGGTCAGATAATGGTCCATCATTTGTATCCCAAGTGACTCAACAGTTAGCTCAAGCTTTGCAAATAAAATGGAAGTTACACACTGCTTACAGACCCCAGAGCTCAGGGAAAGTAGAACGAATGAATAGAACCCTGAAAACTCAGTTATCCAAGCTTTGTCAAGAAACACACCTGAAGTGGCTCCAAGTTCTACCCATAGCCCTTCTTAGGATACGTTCAGCTCCTACCATATCCTTAGGAGTCTCCCCTTTTGAGATTTTGTATGGGCGACCTCCACCCATAGTGCAGGGAATAAAGGGAGACATGAGACAGATAGGATCTGAAATAACTAGACAAGAACTATTAGCTTTAGGTTCTGTTTTGCAGAAACTCCAAACGTGGGCGCAAGACCGACTACCCATCAACCTGACCGAGCCTCTGCATCCCTTCAAGCCAGGAACGTCCGTGTGGGTGAAAGAGTGGAGAAAGACCCCGCTGGCGCTGCATTGGAAGGGACCCTATGTGGTCATCCTGTCAATCCCCACCGCAGTGAAAGTTGCAGAATTCGAACCCTGGATCCACCACAGTCGAGTGAAGCCGGCAGCTGCTCCTGATCCTGGCCAATGAACGTCAGTGAATGATCCCGAGACTCCATTGCGACTCACCTTGAGACGACAGTCAGCTTTATAGAGAATCTTCAGAATCCACTTACGTCACGCGAAAGTGACCATCACAGCAGAAACAGAAGAAAACTCAGCGAAGTTCATTATCTTCAACTTTCCAGTTAACTTCCAAAGACTGCAATCACAATGTTCTTCCACTATTGCCTTGTGGGAGTGGTGATCCTGGGAATCCTGGAAAAGACTTTTGCCCTACCCCCTTGTGCAGCTTGCATAACCACCACCCGAACAGGACAAAAGATTACTCAGACTTTGCTCTATCATTCCTACTATACTTGCACTGGTACAGTTAGCCGGTGTGTTTATAATGGCACTGAACTGAACATTTGCACTAAGGGGAAAAGTAAGACTTGTTATAACCCTCGACAAAACCCATCATACTATACATTTGAGATACGCTGGAATGATGAAGATGGAGCCATCCTGAATGCGACAAAACCCCACAAAACCTATCATCCTGAACTTTGATGCTTGCGATGCAATCAACAGAAATGCTTACCACAGATGTGGATCATGGAAGCGAGCATACTACCATGATGATAAATACATGTGTCCAGAAGGAGCCTATGGATGGGGAAGGTGTACAGGAAACAGTACTGCAGCCACCATCTACACCACCTCATCTAGACATGATTACTTTTGCCCAAAATGGGAATGTGTATATTTTGCTATCTGGAAGAATGCACCGACGGGACGAGATGGAGATCATCGCAAAGGCAGCCTAACAAAGATCAGACTACCAGAACCCAAGAAATGCCAGAAAGGTGCCTGTAATCCTCTACAAATCCTCATAGCCAACCACAGCCACTGGAAGCAAGGATATAAGTTTGGGTTGCGTATTGCAGGAGGAGGTGTAGATCTTGGGACCATCTTATATCTGCAATTAAATACCAAAACCCATGTCTCCTCACCTTATTGTATACATCACTCCTTCTATGAAGCCATGAAATCAGAATTTGAAATTCCTCCTGCCTCCCAGAACTTATTTCTTGAATTAGCGGGAGCAGTTGCATCTAGTCTCCATGTTTCAGACTGTTTGTTTTGTGGAGGAACAACAATGGGAGACCAATGGCCTTGGGAGGCACAAGAACTGAACTATTCTGTTCCGTATAATCAGACTAATATACACAATACCACAAGTGAATGGGTATTGGCCCACTCCATTGTGGGTAACTTATGTTTTTCTCGCTATGGACCAATGTTTAATATGGAAGTTGGGCAGCTGGTCTGTCTCAAACAGAGGTTCTACAACAGTACCACTAAGAAGACCTCTTGGTGGTCCGGAGTCAACACTACTGAACCTTCCAATCCTCTAGTTCAGTTCCTCAAACTTGCCAGTATCTGGACTAACTTAGCAGCATATAATTCTTGGCAAGCACCACCTGGACTGTACTGGATTTGCAGAACCCGAGCATATGCCAGACTTCCTCACCATTGGGGAGGCGCATGTGTATTGGGAACCATACGACCTTCCTTTTTCCTTCTGCCTACATCCCAGGGAGAACAACTGGGATATCCTGTGTACAGAAGTCGACAGCTGAAGGAGGCCTTGAAAATAGGCCAATGGGACAAATGGGATGTGTCATCTGAAGAATGGCCACCAGAAAGAATCATCTCATACTATGGACCTGCTACTTGGGAGCAGGATGGGACTTGGGGATATCGTACTCCTGTTTATACGATTAATCGAATAATACGTCTGTAAGCTGTTGTTGAAATAATAACCAATGAAACTAGTAAAGCACTAACCCTTCTGGCAAAGCAAAGTACGCAAATGCGCACAGCTATTTATCAAAATCGTTTAGCTTTAGATTATTTGTTAGTGTGGCAGGTGCAGGCCTGTGATCCACGGTGTCTGACATAAGCAGGCAGGCCTAACTAGCTTGACCTGTAAATGAAGCCTGTGGAGAGGCATATAGGAATTGCACATCCCCCAACATGCTGCTATTGTAGGATAGAACTCTGTAAGAGAACTAAACTAACTTAGGTAAGCAAAACTGAGAGATGGAAAAATACAGAAAAATATGTTTAAAAGTTACTGATAAGAAAAAGAGCATCTACAAGGAATATAATTGGGAGTGCTGACAGATGAGTTGCAGAGCCCTGCTCCCCTGCATGCACAAATTGGCTCTATGGCCTTGAGAGTATGAAAGTAACAAGTTGATGAACTGACCATTGTAATTGGGAATAGAAGGGGGGTATGCAGGTGCCATGCCCACTGAAGGAACATAATTGGATAATCTTATCAGTACCGGGACCAATGGAAGGGGTACGGGAGGTACGGGAGAGTACCGGGACCAATGAAATGTTTTTCTATACCTAGAATGGAACAGAAGTCTATAAAAGTTGTTGTAATGCTAGAAAACTTTGCTCAGCCATTTTGAAATTGACTTGCTTGAGACTTGTGCACAAATAAATGATTTGGACCTTCTGAACAGACTCCTGGTATCATTGGTTTGTCTGCGCTTTGCTGCTACATATTCTTGGTGCGTTGGCCGGGAAGTTGTGGAATCAAAGTGTATATAGGGCAATATACCACGACTTTCCGCCTCTATAGGCTTGGTCCTGCCGGGATCGCGCCCTTCCGACGAGGGCTGCTCCCTGGCGCCGCCGGTCCCTTGTATCGGAGGGAGCTGGTCGGACCTCGGCGGGTGCCGGGCCCGGCTGGAGCCAACGCCTCGAACCCGAGTGAGGGGAGTCCGAGGTCCAACTCATGCGCCTGCTTGGGAAGTTTGAGGACCGGATCCGGTGAGTATAGTTTTGATTTGGTGTCTAGACAGAAATAGAAAGAGCAGTACTGCCATTGGAACTTGGAATTTGGAATTTGTAATCTCGAGATATTGGGAATTGGTAAGAGAGCATGATCACCTCTCAAGGAAGGGCCGAGTAACCCCGCATGGGAATTTGCCGGGTGAAACCCTCATCCTTTTTGTAATTGGGAAAAAGACTAGTCAGAATAGATAGAAACGAATGCATTCTGGGATACGTTGCTAGCATGATTGTGTGAACGAAGCGTGAATGAGAGGTCTGGCAGCACGGACCAAGTGAAGGCGGACCCCTGAGTAGCACATTTCCTGACCGGGCGACTGCGTTCAGGTCGCGAAAAGGGGGAAGCGATTGTCGTCTTGTCTTGTTATCTGTACTCCTTATACGTTTCCAGGGCTGTGAGGACCCCTTACCCACGGTCCGCCCTCCTTTCCCTTTTGTCTGTTGTTGCGCGCACACATCGAAATGGGAGGGGCGGGGTCTACTAGAAACACTCCATTAGAATGTATGATCGCACATTTTAAAGAGGGATATTCTGGAGATTATGGTATTAAAATGACAGCAGCCCGTTTGCAGATTTTGTGTACTAGGGAGTGGCCCGATCTAGACCCCATCTGGCCCCGAGAGGGAACGTTTAATGTAGAGATTATTCAGTCAGTACACCGTAGAGTGCGGATAGCGCACCCCGATCAGTACCCCTATATAGATTCCTGGTTAAGTATTTGTGAAGATCCGCCCCCCTGGGCGCAGCGCTGTTATGAGGAACAGTGCAGGATAATGTTAGCGAAAACAGATTCTAGACAGAAAACGGAACAGCCTAGAATGAAAGAGCAGGATAAGAAGTCTAGGAAGAAGCCCATCCTGGTAGATCCTGATTCCCCGGAGATAATTCTCAGACAGCCTCGAACCCCAGGTCCGATAAGAGTAGCCCGGCGTCTTGCCCCAGAACCCCAGAGACGGCCGGAGCGGGACCCAACCCCTGAACCCCCTCCTGGAGGGCAGAGAGAGGAATTAGCTGAAGAAGAGGATGTTATAAAAAGCGAGTCGGAAGCAGAGGTAGAAGAGGAAGAAAATGAAAATGCCCAAAGCGAGGAAGATAGCGAACAAGTGATTGCCAGTGCCAGCGTGCCAGCAAAATGTACACCCAAAGTGAAACCTGTTGAGAAAGCGAAAGTAATCTCTGGAAAGATAGTTAAGAAAACAGCCCTTAGATCCCACAAGACAGCTACCACCAAAATGCTGCCTTTACGGCAAATCCCAGGAGTGCCCATAAAGAACGATAATGAGGAGGTGGTAGCGGGACCCTTAACTTACGTGTATATCCCTTTCTCTACAACTGATTTGTTAAATTGGAGGTCGCATTATGCCTCCTATACTAGCAAGCCCCAGGAACTTACAGAATTAGTAACTACTCTAATGGAAACCCATCAACCCACCTGGGCAGATTGCCGCCAGCTCCTGTCCACCCTATTCACGACAGAAGAGCGAGCACGAATTAGAAAAGCAGCTATTGAGTGGATGGCAGATAACCCTGTAGCTCCGGGACAGGGACTGAGCAGAATAGACTATCGGGAAGCGGCTCAGAGAGAATTCCCGAATGAAGACCCTCATTGGGATCCAAATACAGATGAAGGATCCACAGCCCTAGCCCGTTTTCGCCAAGGCTTTTTACAAGGCCTGAAAAGGGGGGGCCAAAAAGCTATGAACCTTTCCAAAGTTGCAGGAGTTATCCAGGGTGTAGATGAGAGCCCAGCAGACTTTCATGAAAGATTAACTGAAGCATACAGAATGTATACTCCCTATGATCCCGAGGCACCAGGAACTTTATGTATGGTGAATTCTGCTTTTGTAAACCAGTCTCAACCAGACATTAGACGTAAATTACAGAAATTAGAGGGGTTTGCGGGCATGAATGCAACACAGTTACTGGAAGTCGCTCATAAAGTGTATGTGAATCGTGATAATGAAAGAGAGAGAGAATGTGATAGAAAGATGAAGAAGAAAGCTGATTTTTTGGCTGCGGCCATAGTTGAACAGAAAAGGGGAGGTGTCCCTAGTCGACGGAGCAGAGGAAGAGGGCGGGGTCAAGGCGGAGGCCGGACCCAGAAGCTAGGCGTGAACCAATGCGCCTACTGTAGAGAAGAAGGACATTGGAGAGATACGTGCCCGCAACTCGAAGACGCCCAGCAAGATGACGACAGCAATCATCAGTGGCGAGAAGAAAGACGAGGCTACCCCCGAAACCGCGGAGGAGCCAATTGAGAACAATTCCAGCGAGAAAGAGGAGGAGCCATTCAAGCATTGGCCACAACGATCCAGGATGAAAATGACGCGGATTAGGACAGACCGGGCTCCAAGTTTGCTTTAGGTCTCCAGGAGCCTATGGTCGGAATACAAATAGGAGACCAAGTTATGGAATTTATGGTTGATACTGGAGCACAACATTCAGTAATAGACAAAAAGATAGCCCCATTCTCTACAAAAGCAGTCACCATTATAGGAGCAACTGGTGTCAAAGCTACAAAATCTTTTCTCCAGAATCGTATATGCAGTCTAGGAGGACAGCAAATAACTCATCAATTCCTTTACATGCCCGAATGTCCAGTGCCACTACTGGGACGAGATATGTTAGCCAAACTCCAAGCACAAATATCTTTCTCTGAAGAAGGAGAAATGCAAATGACAGTAAATCCCCAAGCCAAACCAGCAGGAATAATGCTGCTGACAGTTCCCCGAGAAGAAGAATGGAGGTATTACATTGATGACTCTATCCAAGACACTTATTTTGAACAAACTTTAAAGAACATTCATGCACCACCTGGAGTATGGGCAGAAGGCAGTCCCCCAGGTCTGGCCAAGCATATAGCTCCAGTGATTGTAACCCTCAAGCCTAGTGCTACACCAGTGCACGTCAAACAGTACCCTCTCCCAAGAGCTGCAATTGAAGGCATTCATCGCCACCTACAAAGATTGCTCGAGTATGGCCTACTAAAAGTATGTCAATCCCCATGGAACACTCCACTTTTGCCAGTAAAGAAGCCTGGAACGGATGATTACCGCCCAGTACAAGACTTAAGGAGAGTAAATGATGCAGTTGAAACTATACATCCAGTTGTACCCAATCCTTACACTCTTCTAGGACTGATACCTGCTGAAGCTACCCATTTCACTGTACTGGATTTAAAAGATGCATTCTTTTGCATAAGATTAGCCCCTGTAAGTCAAATATTGTTTGCCTTTGAGTGGCAGGACCCCATCTCTGGAAGAGGGGGCCAACTCACCTGGACAAGATTACCCCAAAGATTCAAAAATTCGCCTACCATCTTCAGTGCTGCACTGAATCAAGACCTTTCAAGCTATCCAGTGGCCCCGGGGAAGAGAGTGCTTCTCCAATACGTGGACGATCTGCTGATAGCTGCCATATCAGAAAGTGAATGTATACTAGCCACCAAAGATCTCTTGCAGTTACTAGATGAAGCTGGATACAAAGTTTCCAGAGCAAAAGCACAGCTATGCCAAAAAAAAGTGAAGTACTTGGGCTTTCGTATAACCCAAGGAAGCCGGAGATTAGGCAGAGAAAGAAAAGAAGCAGTATGCAGAATTCCAACCCCAACAACCAGAAAGCAAGTCAGAGCCTTTCTGGGAGCGGCAGGATATTGCCGAATCTGGATACCCAACTTCGCTCAAATTGCCAAACCACTGTATGAAGCCACAAAAGGAGAAGAGAAGTTGCCACTGGAGTGGGGACTTGAGCAGGATACAGCCTTCCAGAAGTTAAAAGAAGAATTGATGTCATCACCAGCACTTGGACTACCAGATGTCCACAAGCCTTTCCACTTGTTTGTACATGAAGCACAGGGAAATGCCTTAGGCATGTTGACTCAGAAATTGGGAAATTGGGAGCGACCTGTAGCATACCTATCGAAACAGTTGGACACTGTGGCCAAAGGATGGCCACCTTGCCTGAGAGCCGTTGCAGCTACAGCACTATTAGTGAGTGAAGCAGACAAGCTCACCTTAGGACAGAACATACGAGTCACTATGCAACATGCAGTCCTTGCCCTCATGGAACAGAAAGCAAATTATTGGCTCACCAATTCCCGAATGTTGAAGTACCAGAGCATGTTATGTGAAAACCCACAGATACAACTAGAAGTGAGTCATGCTTTGAATCCAGCCACCTTGATACCCATCAGTGAAGAACTCCCAGAACATGACTGTATCGAAGTCATGGAAACAGTGTTCTCCAGCCGACCTGACTTGACAGATGTGCCCATAGACAATCCTGACCAAATCTATTATGTTGATGGGAGCAGTCTCATCCTCGATGGACGACGCTGTGCTGGATATGCAGTCGTCACTCAACACGAAGTAGTTGAATCATCAGCTCTAGCCTCAGGCACATCAGCCCAGAAAGCCGAATTGATAGCACTCACCAGAGCATTGTTGTTAGGAGAAAAACTTGTGCTAAATGTATATACAGATTCCAAATATGCCTTCACCACTCTGCATGCCCATGGAGCTCTCTATAAAGAACGAGGGCTCATCACATCCGGAGGAAAATCAGTCAAATATGGTCCCGAGATATTGATGTTACTTGATGCAGTTTGGGCCCCAACACGTGTAACTGTCATGCATTGTAGAGGACATCAAGCCGGAAAAGGAGAAGTTGCCCGAGGAAATAGATTTGCAGATGCCTCAGCACGACAAGCAGCTATGACAGGACAGATTATCCCACAAGCGATGCCAATGCAAGCAGCATTGTTTCCAGTACCTTTTAATTTATGGACACCACGATATACCACCAAAGAATTAGATTACTACTGTAACAAAGAAGATGGAGTACTGAAAGATGGATGGATTGAGCTGCCACCAGAAGAGGGCAGTCAACCCCCTGGACGAATAGTAATTCCTGAACTGTTAGGACCATCTTTTGTCAAAGCTTTCCACGAAGCCACCCACTATGGGAAAAGTGCTATGGGAAAAGCACTTAGACCACATTTTTACATCCCTCTATTGACAACCATATCAGCTTCAGTAGCACGACAATGCCTAACCTGTGCCAAAAATAATGCCAAGCAAGGCCTTATAACGGCACCCCGAGTTCAGTCAGGAGGTGTAACCCCCATGCACAACCTCCAAGTTGATTTCACCGAAATGCCAAGAGCCAATGGATACCATTATCTATTAGTATTAGTTTGCACTTTCTCTGGGTGGGTAGAGGCCTTCCCAACCAGAACTGAGAAAGCCCGAGAAGTTACCAAAGTTTTAATGTGAGAGATTGTCCCTAGGTTCGGAATCCCAGCAGTAATAGGGTCAGACAATGGACCTTCATTTGTCTCCCAAGTTACTCAACAGTTAGCTAAAGCTTTGCAGATACAATGGAAACTCCACACTGCATACAGACCCGAGTTCAGGGAAAGTTGAGCGAATGAATCGTACCCTAAAAGCCCAAATGTCCAAGCTTTGTCAGGAGACACACTTGAAGTGGCCCCAAGTGCTCCCGATAGCTTTACTCAGAATACGCTCAGCTCCTGTAAAATCAACAGGATTCTCCCCTTTTGAAGTTTTGTATGGTAAACCCCCACCAATAGTGCAGGGAGTCAAAGGAAGTTTAGCCCAAATTGGTTCAGAAGTAACCAGACAAGAACTCCTAGCTCTTAGTTTTGTTCTGCAGACTCTCCATGCGTGGATCCAAGACCAGTTGCCTATCAACTTGACGGAACCCTTGCATCCCTATCAGCCTGGTACCTCGGTGTGGATCAAAGATTGGAAGAAGACACCGTTGGAACCCCATTGGAAGGGACCGTACACCGTCATCCTGTCTACCCCAACTGCAGTAAAGGTAGCCGAGATCGACGCCTGGATCCACCACAGCAGAGTCAAGCCCGCCGCTGATCCTGAACTCGAGCAGTGGACAGCAGAGCAGCATCTTGATGCACCCTTGCCAGTTACTCTGAGACGGCAACCAGCAAGATAAGATAAGATAAGATAAGATATGCCATACTGGGTCAGACCAAGGTCCATCAAGCCCAGTATTCTGTTTCCAACAGTGGCCAATCTAGGTCATACGTACCTAGCAGTTTCCCCAAGGGACACAGGTTCCACAATGCTTGTATTGGTTCAAGCATTGATATCCTGGGTCCCTTCTTAATAATGGTTTATGGACCTTTCCTCCAGGAACTTGTCCAAACCTTTTTTAAACCCAGCTACACTAACAGCCTTTACTACATCCTCCGGTAACAAATTCCAGAGTTTGATTACACGTTGAGTGAAAAAATATTCTTTTATTAGTCTTAAATAGTTTACCCTGTAGCTTCATTGCATGTCCCCTAGTCTTTCTATATTCTGATAAGGTAAACAATCGATCTACGTTTACCCGTTCCACTCCGTTCATTAATTTATAGACTTCTATCATATCTCCCCTCAGCCGTCTCTTTTCCAGGTTAAAGAGCCCCAACCTTTTTAGTCTTTCTTCATAGGAGTAGCCTTCCATCCCCTTTACCATTTTGGTGGCTCTTCTCTGAACCTTTTCTAAAATCGCTATATCCTTTTTAAGATACGGCGACCAGAATTGCACACAATATTCAAGGTGCGGTCTCACCATGGAACGATATAGAGGCATTATAATATCTTTTGTTTTATTTTCCATTCCTTTCCTTATCATACCTAGCATTCTATTTGCTCTCTTGGCCGCCGCTGCACACTGGGCCGAGGGTTTTAACATGGTATCCACAAGGACGCCTAAATCTTTTCTTGGGTGGTGGTTCCTAATGTGGAACCTTGCATCGTGTAACCATAGTTTGGTTGTTCTTCCCTAGGTGCATAACCTTGCACTTCTCCACATTAAATTTCATCTGCCATTTTGATGCCCAGTCTTCCAATTTATCAAGATCCTCTTGCAATTTTCCACAATCCTCCTGGGTTTTAACAACTTTAAATAGTTTTGTGTCATCAGCAAATTTGATAACCTCACTCGTTATTCCACTTTCCAGGTCATTTATGAATATGTCAAAAAGCAGCGGACCCAGCACAGATCCCTGGGGTACACCACTATTCACCTTTCTCCATTGGGAAAATTGGCCATTTAGCCCTACCCTCTGCTTTCTATCTTTTAACCAGTTCCTGATCCACAGTAGTACACTGCCTCCTATCCCATGACTCTTTAGTTTTGCCAAAAGTCTCTCATGAGGGACCTTGTCAAAGGCTTTCTGAAAGTCCAGATACACAATATCAACCGACTCACCTTTGTCCACCTGTTTATTCACTCCTTCAAAAAAACATAACAGATTAGTAAGACAAGATCTTCCTTGTCTAAAGCCATGTTGGCTGTCTCCCATTAGGTCATGACTATCTACATGCTGAGTAATTTTATTCTTTATAATGGTTTCTACCATTTTTCCCGGTACTGATGTCAGGCTCACCGGTCTGTAGTTTCCCGGATCACCCCTCGAACCCTTTTTAAAAATTGGTGTTACATTGGCGATCCTCCAATCTTCAGGTATTAGAGATGATTTTAATGATAGTTCACAGATTACTGATAGCAGGTCTGCAATCTCAAATTTCAGTTCTTTCAACACCCTTGGATGTATACCATCCGGCCCAGGTGATTTGCTACTCTTCAGTTTATCTAATAGTTGTAAGACATCTTCCCGATGTATCGATATTTCCTTCAATTCTTCCACACCTTTAAATACCACTTCAGTCGTGGGTAACATCCCTACATCTTCCTCAGTAAAGACCGAAGCAAAGAATTCATTCAGTCTCTCCGCTATCGCCTTGTCGCCTCTTAGTGCTCCTTTAACCCCTTTATCATCTAATGGACCAACTGACTCTCTCACGGGTTTTTTGCTACGAATGTACTTGAAAAGGTCTTTATTTCGCGTTTTTGCTTCCGCAGCAAGCTTCTTCTCAAATTCTCTCTTTGCCTGCTTTATCAATGCCTTGCATTTGACTTGCCAGTGCTTGTGCTGTTTCCAGGTTTCATCATTTGGCTCTTTTTTCCATTTCTTGAAAGATGATTTTTTGGCAACAACAGCCTCTCTGACCTCACCTTTAAACCATGCTGGCAGTTTTTTGGACTTCCTTCCACTTTTCTTAAAGCGTGGAATACAGCTGGTCTGGGCTTCCAAGATAGTATTTTTCAACAACACCCAAGCTTGATGTATGTCTTTAACCTTTGCAACTGCTCCTTTTAGTTTTTTCTTAACTGTTTTCCTCATTTTATCATAGTCTCCCTTTCGAAAGTTAAAGGGTAGTACTGTGGATTTCCTTACTATCCCTCCTCCACTAATTAAATCAAAGGCGATCATGCTATGATCACTATTGCCAAGTGGGCCCCCCAACACCCTTATCTCTTGCACTACATCTGGTGTTCCACTAAGGACTAGGTCTAATATTGCTTCCCCTCTGGTCGGTTCATGAACCAGCTGCTCCAAGAAGCAGTCATTTATTTCATCTAGGAACTTTATCTCCCTAGCATGTCCTGTTGTGACACTGACCCAGTCGATGCCGGGGTAATTGAAATCACCCATTATTATTACTGCACTGTAACTTTTGCTAGCTTCCTTGATTTCTTTGAGCATTTCATCATCCATTTGTTCATTCTGGCCAGGCGGACGATAGTACACCCCCACTGCCATCGCCTTTCCCTTTTTACATGGAATTTCAATCCATAGAGATTCTACAGCAAATTTTGTTTCTTGCAAAACTTTAATCCTTTCTGACTCAATGCCCTCTCTAACATAGAGCGCAACCCCTCCACCAATTTGATCAGCTCTATCATTTCGATATAGTTTGTACCCAGGTATCACAGTGTCCCACTGGTTGTCCTCCTTCCACCATGTCTCTGATATTCCAATCATATCTAACCTCTCGTTTAGTGCTATATATTCTAACTCTCCCATCTTGTTTTGTAGACTTCTAGCATTTGCATACAAGCATTTTAGAGACTGTATTTTATTCATATTAATTTGGCTATTGGTAGACATGGGTAATTTGGGATCTTTAAGTTCTGTCTGCTCCATACTCGAGGGCATTTGGGCTACTTTACTCTTTTTTGGAACCTCTCTGCTTTTTGTAGTATCCTTCAAGGATACATTCTTCCGAACCATGCGCTCTTGGGCGACTGTCGGCTTTCCCCTATTATCTAGTTTAAAAGCTGCTCTATCTCCTTTTTAAAGGTTAATGCCAGCAGCCTGGTTCCATCCCGGTTAAGGTGAAGCCCATCCCTTCGGAAGAGCCCCTCCTTTCCCCAGAATGTTCCCCAGTTCCTAACAAATCCGAACCCCTCATCTCTGCACCATTGTCTCATCCACGCATTGAGACTCCGGAGCTCTGCCTGCCTTTTGGGTCCTGCGCGTGGAACAGGAAGCATTTCGGAGAACGCTACCCTGGAAGTTCTGGATTTCAACTTCCTACCTAAAAGCCTAAATTTAGCTTCCAGAACCTCCCTACCACATTTTCCTATGTCATTGGTACCAACATGTACCAAGACAGCAGACTCCTCCCCAGCACTATCTAAGACCTTATCTAGGTGGCGCGTGAGGTCCGCTACCTTCGCACCAGGCAGGCATGTTACCAGGCGATCCTCACGTCCACCAGCCACCCAGCTATCTACATGCCTAATGATCGAATCACCAACTATAACTGCTGTCCTAACCCTTCCCTCATGGGCACTTGGCCCTGGAGAAACCTCCTCGGTGCAAGAGGGGTTTACATCACCTGGAGGACAGGTCCTAGTTACAGGATCACTTCCTGCCACACCAGGGTGATGCTCTCCTGTCACGTGACCTCTCTCCTCCATGGCAACAGGGATGCTGCCAGACTGGAGGTGGGACTTCAGGACTATATCCCTGTAGGTCTCGTCTATGTACCTCTCTGTCTGTCTTATGTTTTCCAAGTCTGCTACTCTAGCCTCTAGAGAACGGACTCGTTCCCTGGAGCAACTTAGACACTTCATTACAGTGCCTTGCAGTAGCCAAGTCTTTCGAAGAGGATTGCTGTTTTCCATGCAGCAACAGTTTTATTTCAACAAACTCAATTTGTGCGTGATTCTGCACACTACTTTGATACCACATTGATGAGCTAGACTTCACAAGCCAATTGAAATTGCTAATAAGTTGGTTAATGTGTACTGGACAACCTGAGGATCTTCAATCAACACTCAGCACCCGTTAAATTGCTTCATTAGCAAACGGGACGAAGAATAAAAGACCGTCGTGATCAAGATCAGCAAGCTGAGGATTCAGAAGAACTCCAATCAACATCAACATGCATCTTTACTTTTGCTTTGCCTTGGTTGCCCTATTTGGAGGTTTTGAACAGACTTATGCTTTACCTCCATGCACTGCTTGCATTACTTCTACTCGAACTGGACTGAAAGTAACTCAGACTTTGATTTACCACTCGTACTATACCTGCAAGGGAAAAGTGACTCGGTGTATTTATAACACCACTGAACTAAATATTTGCACTTACGGCAAAATTCGAGCATGCTATAATCCGCATCAGAATCCATCCTATTACACGTTGGAAATACGATGGAAGGATGCAGATGGACCTATAATAGCTGCTACACCACCACTTAAGGACATTACTAAACCTGCTGTTTTGAATTTTGATGCATGTAATGTCATTAATAGAGACAGTTATTCCACCTGTGGTACTTGGGAGAAAGCGTATCGAAATGACCATAAGTACATGTGTCCAGAAGGTGCCACAGGATGGTGGAAGTGTACAGGTAAAACGGGATCAGGCTATAGTACTGCACCAGCAGCAGATTACTATTGCCCGTATTGGGGATGTGTTTTTTATGCTACCTGGAATAATGGTATAGTTGATGAGAAGATAGATAAACGAATGGCTACTTTAACCAAGCCAACCACAAATGATAAATGTCAGAAAGATGCTTGCAACCCTTTACACTTACGTATACACAATCCCTATGCATGGAAACAAGGATACAAGTTTGGTTTACGTATTGCTGGAGGGGCAATAGACCCAGGAACCATTGTGTATATTAGATTGAATACCCAAGCTCACAAGTCATCTAAATATCATATCCATAATACCTTCTACGAAGCCATGCATGTAAATAAGTTTGAGATCCCTCATCCCTCTCAGAATTTATTTTTAGAATTAGCCGGAGCAGTAGTATCTAGTCTTAAGATCTCAGATTGCTATTTCTGTGGCGGAACCCAAATGGGAGACCAATGGCCCTGGGAAGCCCAAGAATTGAATTATTCTTTTATTTACAATCAGACTGAATTACACAAGACTACCAGTGAATGGGTGTTAGCGCACTCAATCGTTGGACGTCTTTGCTATGCCAGAACTGGACCCCAGTTCACCCAAAAGGTAGGACAGCTGGTCTGTCTTAGCCAGAAGTACTATAATGCCACGACCAAAAAGACAGCATGGTGGTCAGGAATCAGACATCCTGAACCTCCTAACCCACTAGCTAGATTTCCTGAACTTGCAGATTTATGGACTAACCTTGCCAAAGTCCATGCCTGGCAAGCCCCACCTGGCCTATATTGGATCTGTGGAAACCGAGCGTATGCCCAACTCCCGCCACAATGGGGAGGAGCATGTGTCTTAGGAACCATCAGACCTTCTTTCTTTCTTTTAAACACTGAACATGGAGAACAATTAGGATACCCTGTATACACTACCCACCGACACAAAAGAGCACTAAGACAGAAAAGAGAAGCTTTACAGATAGGCAAGTGGGAAAAGTGGCAGGGTGATGATTGGCCACCAGAAAGAATCATTGAGTATTATGGGCCTGCCACTTGGAATGATGATGGTATGTATGGTTATCGAACTCCAATCTATATGATTAATCATATTATTCGCTTACAAGCAGTAGTTGAAATAATAACTAATGAAACTAGTCATGCTCTTACGCTCTTAGCTAGACAAAGCACTCAGATGCGCACTGCTATATATCAGAACCGCTTAGCACTTGATTATTTGTTAGCAGCTGAAGGAGGAGTATGTGGTAAATTGAATTTAACTAATTGCTGTTTAAAAATAGATGATAAGGGTCAAGTAGTTGAAGAAATTGCTAAAGATATGCAAAGACATGCTTATGTGCCAGTACAAACTTGGCACTCATTGAAATTCCCTAACTGGTTTGCTAACCTCTTCTCCTGGCTGGGAGGTTTTAAGACTTTCATTGTCTTAGTACTAATCCTTGTTGCTGTTATTTTCTTATTACCATGTTTAATCCCATGTTGTATGCGTTCCATTCATAATGCTATTGACAGCACAGTAGAGCGGAAGACCGCAACTAAAATAATGGCCTTATATAAAGCCAGTCCTAGTCGAAATCCTTCAATCATGATGTGATTCTTCTAAAAGTGATTTAATTCTCACACCTTATTAAGTAATAGGGTGAGATTAATCAAAGGGGGGAATGTGGCAGGTGCAGGCCTGTGATCCACGTTGTCTGACATAAGCAGGCAGGCCTAACTAGCTTGACCTGTAAATGAAGCCTGTGGAGAGGCATATAGGAATTGCACATCCCCCAATATGCTGCTATTGTAGGATAGAACTCTGTAAGAGAACTAAACTAACTTAGGTAAGCAAAACTGAGAGATGGAAAAATACAGAAAAATATGTTTAAAAGTTACTGATAAGAAAAAGAGCATCTACAAGGAATATAATTGGGAGTGCTGACAGATGAGTTGCAGAGCCCTGCTCCCCTGCATGCACAAATTGGCTCTATGGCCTTGAGAGTATGAAAGTAACAAGTTGATGAACTGACCATTGTAATTGGGACTAGAAGGGGGGTATGCAGGTGCCATGCCCACTGAAGGAACATAATTGGATAATCTTATCAGTACCGGGACCAATGGAAGGGGTACGGGAGGTACGGGAGAGTACCGGGACCAATGAAATGTTTTTCTATACCTAGAATGGAACAGAAGTCTATAAAAGTTGTTGTAATGCTAGAAAACTTTGCTCAGACATTTTGAAATTGACTTGCTTGAGACTTGTGCACGTTAGCAGCTGAAGGTGGGGTATGTGGGAAGTTGAATCTCAGTAATTGTTGTTTACAGATTGATAATAATGGGCATGTAGTCGAAGATTTAGCCACCCAGAAGAGAGAGCAGACATTTGTGCCTGTCCAGACCTGGCACAGTTTAAAGATGGATGGGTGGTTTGGTTCATTGTTTTCTTGGATTGGTGGTCTGAAATCTCTTATGTTTATCGTACTATTCATATTAGCCATGTGCTTATTGCTCCCTTGTCTCCTACCCCTTTGCTTACGCATGATATCATCAATTGATAACACTATAGAGCGGAAGGCAGCTGCAAAAGTATTAGCTATGTGGCAATATTACCCTATACCCCACGATGATGATGCCATTACACCAGTTTAATGTATTAATTGACTAATGAGTGATTTAATTCTCACCCTTCCTCACTGGCGGGTGAGAATAATCAAAGGGGGGAATGTGGTAGGCTATGGCCTAGCATGGCCTGCTATTATGAAAGGCCTGTAAGTTAGGCCTGGATCCTAACTCCCATTATAGCTAGAAAAGAACCAAAAATCTGTGAAAAATAAGAAAACTGTTTTAAAATGCTTAATAAGAAGTTTTCATGAATCCATAAGTCTATTATTCTTTTGTGTGTGAAAGAACAGAAATGTTACAGTATATGCATTCCAGAAGCCAAAGTTAACCTTGCAGTAGAAAAGTAACGAAATTCAGAACTGTACCATTGTTCAAGAAATCCAAAAGGAGGGGGCCAGTTGCTAGGCTCCGGAGGGATTTCTAATTGGACAAATGAAGGGAATGTATAACCAATGAAAAGTTTGTATGTATCGAGTTGGAACCAATAGAAAGTCCTCATGTATCAAACTGAAAAAGAGGTATAAATGGTTATGTTTCTGTGTAGCAGCAAAGCGCAGACAAACCAATGATACCAGGAGTCTGTTCAGAAGGTCCAAATCATTTATTTGTGCACAAGTCTCGAACCAGTCAATTTCAAAATGGCTGAGCAAAGTTTTCAAGCATTACAACAACTTTTATAGACTTCTGTTCCATTCTAGGTATAGAAAAACATTTCATTGGTCCCGGTAATCTCCCGTACCTCCCGTACCTCTTCTATTGGTCCCGGTACTGATAAGTTTATCCAGTTATGTCCCTCCAGTGGGCATGACACCTGCATACCCCCCTTCTAGTCCCAATTACAATGGTCAGTTCATCAACTTGTTACTTTCACACTCTCAAGGTTAAAGAACCAATTTGTACGTGCAGAGGAGCTGGGCTCTGCAACTCATCTGTCAGCACTCCTAATTATTTCTTTGCAGATGTACTTTTTCTTATCAGTAACTTTTAAACATGTTTTTTTGTATTTTTCCATCTTTCAATACTACAGTTCTGCTTACCTAAGCTAATTCAATACTTCTACTGAGTTCTATCTTACAATAGCAGCATATTGGGGGATGTGCAATCCTATATGCCTCTCCACAGGCCTCATTTACAGGTCAAGCTAGCCATGCTGGCCTGCTTATGTTTGGACACTGTGGGTCACAGGCCTGCACCTGCCACATTCCCCCCTTTGATTAATCTCACCCTTTTACTTAATAAGGTGTGAGAATTAAATCACTTTCTGAAGAATCACATCCTGGCTAAAGGATTTCTACCAGGACTGGCTGTATATAAAGCCATGATTTTTGTTGCGGTCTTCCGCTCTACTGTACTATCAATAGTGTTATGAATGGAACGCATACAACATGGGATTAAACATGGTAATAAGAAGATAACAGCAACAAGGATTAGTACCAATACGATGAAAGTCTTAAATCCTCCCACCCATGAAAAGAGGTTAGCAAACCAATTAGGAAATTTCAATGAGTGCCACGTCTGTACTGGCACATAAGCATGTCTTTGCATATCTTTAGCAATTTCTTCAACTACTTGACCTTTATCATCTATTTTCAAACAGCAATTGGTTAAGTTCAGCTTACCACATACTCCTCCTTCAGCTGCTAACAAATAATCAAGTGCTAAGCGGTTCTGATATATCGCAGTGCGCATCTGTGTACTTTGTCTAGCTAAAAGCGTGAGAGCATGACTAGTTTCATTGGTTATTATTTCAACTACTGCTTGTAAGCGAATAATACGATTAATCATATAAATTGGGGTACGATAACCATACATACCATCATCATTCCAAGTGGCGGGTCCATAATATTCAATGATTCTCTCTGGTGGCCAATCATCACCTTGCCATTTCTCCCACTTGCCTATCTGTAAGGCCTCTCTCTTCTGTCTTAGTGCTCTTTTGTGTCGGTGGGTAGTGTATACAGGGTATCCTAATTGTTCTCCATGCTCAGTGTTTAAAAGGAAGAAAGAAGGTCTGATGGTTCCTAAGACACATGCTCCTCCCCAGTGTGGCGGGAGTTGTGCATATGCTCGGTTTCCACAGATCCAATATAGGCCAGGTGGGGCTTGCCAGGCTTGGATTTCAGCAAGGTTAGTCCATAGACCTGCAAGTTCAGGAAATCTGGCTAATGGGTTAGGAGGTTCAGGATGTTCAATTCCTGACCACCATGCTATCTTCTTGGTTGTGGCATTATAGTACTTTTGGCTAAGACAGACCAGCTGTCCTACCTTTTGGGTGAACTGGGGTCCAGTTCTGGCATAGCAAAGACGTCCAACGATTGAGTGCGCTAACACCCATTCACTGGTAGTCTTGTGTAATTCAGTCTGATTATAAATCATGGAATAATTCAATTCTTGGGCTTCCCATGGCCACTGATCTCCCATTTGGGTTCCGCCACAGAAATAACAATCTGTGATCTTAAGACTAGATACTACTGCTCCGGCTAATTCTAGAAATAAATTCTGTGAGGGGTGAGGGATCTCAAACTTATTTACATGCATGGCTTCATAAAAAGTATTATGAATATGATATTTAGATGACTTGTGGGCTTGGGTATTCAATCTGATATACACAATGGTCCCTGGATCTATTGCTCCTCCAGCAATACGTAAACCAAACTTATATCCTTGTTTCCATGCATGGGGATTGTGTATACGTAAGTGTAAGGGGTTACAAGCATCTTTCTGACATTTATCATTTGTGGTTGGCTTGGTTAAAGTTGCCATTCGTTTATCTATTTTCTCATCAGTTATACCAGTGTTCCAGGTAGCATAAAAAACACATCCCCAATACGGGCAATAGTAGTCTGCTGCTGGGGCAGTACTATAGCCTGGTTCCTTTTTACCTGTACACTTTCTCCATCCTGTTGCACCTTCTGGACACATATACTTATGGTCATTTCGATACGCTTTCTCCCATGTACCACAGGTGGAATAACTATCTCTATTAATAGCATTGCATGCATCAAAATTCAAAACAGCAGGTTTAGTAATGTCCTTAAGTGGTTGCGTTGCAGCTAATATAGGTCCATCTGCATCCTTCCATCTTATTTCCATCGTGTAATAGGATGGATTCTGATGCGGATTATAGCATGTTTTAATTTTTCCATGAGTGCAAACATTTAGTTCAGTGGTGTTATAGATACACCGAGTTACGGTCCCCTGCAGGTATAGTAAGAATGATAAAGCAAAGTCTGAGTTACTTTCAGTCCAATTCTAGTAGAAGTAATGCAGGCAGTGCATGGAGGTAAAGCATGAGTCTGTTCAAAACCTCCAAAGAAGGCAACCAAAGCAAAGCGAAAGTAGAGATGCATGTCGATGTTGATTGGAGTTCTTCTGAATCCTCAGCTTGCTGATCTTGATCACGACGTTCTATTATTCTTCGTCCCGTCTGCTAATGAAGCAATTTAACGGGTGCTGAGTGTTGATTGAAGATCCTCAAGTTGTCCAGTACACATTGACCAACTTAGCAATTCAGTTGGCTTGTGGAGTCTGGCTTAGTCAATGTAGTCTCTAAGTAGTGTGTCAAATCACACACAAATTGGGTTCGTTGAAACAAAACTGCTGCTGCATAGAAAGCAGCAATCCTCTTCGAAAGACTTGGCTACTGCAAAGCACTTGTGATGAAGTGTCTATGCTGCTGGTTGCCGTCTCAGAGTAACTCGCAAGGGTACATCAGGGTGCTGTTCTGCTGTCCACTGCTCTGGTTCAGGATCGGCGGCGGGCTTGACTCTGCTGTGGTGGATCCAGGCGTCGATCTCGGCTACCTTTACTGCAGTTGGGGTAGACAGGATGACGGTGTACGGTCCCTTCCAATGAGGTTCCAACGGTGTCTTCTTCCAATCTTTGATCCACACCGAGGTACCAGGCTGATAGGGATGCAAGGGTTCCGTCAAGTTGATAGGCAACTGGTCTTGGATCCACGTATGGAGAGTCTGCAGAACAAAACTAAGAGCTAGAAGTTCTTGTCTGGTTATTTCTGAACCAATTTGGGCTAGACTTCCTTTGATTCCCTGCACTATTGGTGGGGGTTTACCATACAAAACTTCAAAAGGGGAAAATCCTGTTGACTTTACAGGAGCTGAGCGTATTCTGAATAAAGCTATGGGAAGCACTTGGGGCCACTTCAATTGTGTCTCCTGACAAAGCTTAGACATTTGGGCTTTCAAGGTACGATTCATTCGCTCAACTTTCCCTGAACTCTGGGGTCTGTATGCAGTGTGGAGTTTCCATTGTATCTGCAAGGCTTTTGCTAACTGCTGAGTAACTTGGGAGACAAATGAGGGTCCATTGTCTGACCCTATTACTGCTGGAATTCCGAATCTGGGGACAACCTCTCTCATTAAGACTTTGGTAACTTCTCGGGCTTTCTCAGTTCTGGTTGGGAATGCTTCTACCCACCCAGAGAAAGTACATACTAATACTAATAGGTAATGGTACCCATTGGCTTTTGGCATTTCGGTGAAATCAACTTGGAGGTTGTGCATGGGGGTCACACCTCTTGACTGAACTCGGGGTGCTGTAATAAGGCCTTGCTTGGCATTATTCTTGGCACAAGTTTGACATTGTCGTGCTACTGAAGCTGATATGGTTGTCATCAGAGGGATGTAGAAATGTGGTCTGAGTGCTTTTTCCATAGCACTCTTCCCATAGTGGGTGGCTTCGTGGAAAGCTTTGACAAAGGATGGTCCTAACAGTTCAGGAATTACTATTCGTCCTGGAGGTTGACTGCCCTCTTCTGGTGGCAGCTCAATCCATCCGTCTTTCAATACTCCATTTTCTTTGTCACAATAGTAGTCCAATTCTTTGGTGGTATATCGTGGGGTCCATAGATTCAAAGGTACTGGAAACAATGCTGCTTGCATTGGCATAGCTTGTGGGGCAATTTGTCCTGTCATAGCTGCTTGTCGTGCTGAGGCATCTGCAAATCTATTTCCTCGGGCAACTTCTCCTTTCCCTGCCTGATGTCCTCTGCAATGCATGACAGCTACACGTGTTGGGGCCCAGACTGCGTCAAGTAACATCAATATCTCGGGACCATATTTGACTGATTTTCCTCCGGATGTGATGAGTCCTCTTTCTTTATAGAGAGCTCCATGGGCATGCAGGGTAGTGAAGGCATATTTGGAATCTGTATATACATTCAGTATAAGTTTTTCTCCTAACAACAATGCTCTGGTGAGTGCTATCAATTCGGCTTTCTGGGCTGATGTGCCTGAGGCTAGGGCTGATGATTCAACTACTTCGTGTTGAGTGACGACTGCATATCCGGCACAGCGTCGTCCATCAAGGATGAGACTGCTCCCATCAACATAATAGGTTTGGTCAGGATTATCTATGGGCACATCTGTCAAGTCAGGTCGGCTGGAGAACACAGTTTCCATGACTTCGATACAGTCATGTTCTGGGAGTTCTTCACTGATGGGTATCAAGGTGGCTGGATTCAGGGCATGGCTCACTTCAAGTTGTATCTGTGGGTTTTCACATAACATGCTCTGGTACTTCAACATTCGGGAATTGGTGAGCCAATAATTTGCTTTCTGTTCCATAAGGGCAAGGACTGCATGTGGCACAGTGACTCGTATATTCTGTCCTAGTGTGAGTTTGTCTGCTTCACTCACTAGTAGTGCTGTAGCTGCAACTGCTCTCAAGCAAGGTGGCCATCCTTTGGCCACAGGGTCCAATTGTTTCGACAGGTAGGCTACAGGTCGTTCCCAATTTCCCAATTTCTGAGTCAACATGCCTAAGGCATTTCCCTGTGCTTCATGTACAAACAAGTGAAAAGGTTTGTGGACATCTGGTAGTCCAAGTGCTGGTGATGACATCAATTCTTCTTTTAACTTCTGGAAGGCTGTGTCCTGCTCAAGTCCCCACTCCAGTGGTGACTTCTCTTCTCCTTTTGTGGCTTCATACAGTGGTTTGGCAATTTGGGCAAAGTTGGGTATCCAAATTCGGCAATATCCTGCCGCTCCCAGAAAGGCTCTGACTTGCTTTCTGGTTGTTGGAGTTGGAATTCTGCATACTGCTTCTTTTCTTTCTCTGCCTAATCTTCTGCTTCCTTGGGTGATACGAAAACCCAAGTATTTCACTTCTTTTTGGCATAGCTGTGCTTTAGCTCTGGAAACTTTATATCCAGCTTCCTCTAGTAACTGCAAGAGATCTTTGGTGGCTAGTATACATTCACTTTCTGATACGGCAGCTATCAACAGATCATCCACGTATTGGAGAAGCACTCTCTTCCCCGGGGCTACTGGATAGCTTGAAAGGTCTTGATTCAGTGCGGCACTAAAGATGGTAGGCGAATTCTTGAATCCTTGGGGTAATCTTGTCCAGGTAAGTTGGCCCCCTCTTCCAGAGATGGGGTCCTGCCATTCGAATGCAAACAATATTTGGCTTACAGGGGCTAATCTTATGCAAAAGAATGCGTCTTTTAAATCCAGTACAGTGAAATGGGTAGCTTCAGCAGGTATCAGTCCTAAGAGGGTGTAAGGATTGGGTACAACTGGATGTATGGTCTCAGCTGCATCATTTACTCTTCTCAAATCTTGCACTGGGCGATAATCATCTGTCCCAGGCTTCTTTACTGGCAAAAGTGGAGTGTTCCATGGGGATTGGCATACTTTTAGTAGGCCATACTCAAGCAATCTTTGTAGGTGGCGATGAATGCCTTCAATTGCGGCTCTTGGGAGAGGGTACTGTTTGACGTGCACTGGTGTAGCACTAGGCTTAAGGGTGACAATCACTGGAGCTATATGTTTGGCTAGGCCTGGGGGGCTGCCTTCTGCCCATACTCCAGGTGGTGCATCAATACTTTTCAAAGTTTGTTCAAAATAGGTATCTTGTATCGAATCATCAATGTAGTATCTCCATTCTTCTTCTCGGGGAACTGTCAGCAGCATCACTCCTGCTGGTTTGGTTTGGGAATTTACTGTCATTTGCATTTCTCCTTGTTCAGAGAAAGATATTTGTGCTTGAAGCTTGGCTAACATATCTCGTCCCAGTAGTGGCACTGGACATTCGGGCATGTAAAGGAATTGATGAGTTACTTGCTGTCCTCCCAGACTGCATATTCGGTTTTGAAGAAAAGACTTTGTGGCTTTGGCACCAGTTGCTCCTATGATGGTGACTGCTTTTGTAGTGAATGGGGCTATCTTTTTGTCTATTACTGAATGTTGCGCTCCAGTATCAACCATAAAGTCCATAATTTGGTCTCCTATTTGTATTCCGACCATAGGCTCCTGGAGACCTAAAGCAAACATGGAGCCCGGTCTGTCCTAATCCACGTCATTCTCATCATGGGCTGGTGTGGCCAATTCTTGAATGGTTCCTCCTCTTTCTCGCTGGAATTGTTCTCGATTGGCTCCTCCTCGGCTTCGGGGATAGCTTCGTCTTTCTTCTCGCCACTGATGGCTGCTGTCGTCATCATGCTGGGCGTCTTCGAGTTGCGGGCACATATCTCTCCAATGTCCTTCCTCTCTGCAATAGGCGCATTGGTTCACGCCTAGTCTCTGGGTCCGGCCTCCGCCTTGACCCCGCCCTCTTCCTCTGCTCCTTCGACTAGGGACACCTCCCCTTTTCTGTTCCACTATGGCCGCAGCCAAAAAATCAGCTTTCTTCTTCATCTTTCTATCACATTCTCTCTGTCTTTCAGTATCACGATTCACATACACTTTATGAGCGACTTCCAGTAACTGTGTTGCATTCATGCCCGCAAACCCTTCTAACTTCTGTAATTTGCGTCTAATGTCTGGTTGAGACTGGTTTACAAAAGCAGAATTCACCATACATAAACTTCCTGGTGCCTCGGGATCATAGGGAGTATACATTCTGTATGCTTCAGTTAATCTCTCATAAAAATCTGCAGGGCTCTCATCTATTCCTTGAATTACTCCTGCAACTTTGGAAAGGTTCATAGCTTTCTGGCCCCCTCTTTTCAGGCCTTGTAAAAAGCCTTGGCGAAAACGGGCTAGGGCTGTGGATCCTTCATCTGTATTTGGATCCCATTGGGGGTCTTCATTCGGGAATTCTCTCTGAGCTGCTTCCCTACGGTCTATTATATTCTGCCCCTGTGCCGGAGCTGCAGGGTTTTCTGCCATCCATTCAATAGCTGCTTTTCTAATTCTTGCTCGTTCTTCTGTAGTGAATAGGGTGGTCAGGAGCTGACGGCAATCTGGCCAAGTGGGTTGGTGAGTTTCCATAATACTAGTTACTAATTCTGTCAGCTCCTGGGGCTTACTAGTATAGGAGGCATAATGCGACCTCCAATTTAATAAATCAGTTGTAGAGAAAGGGATATACACATAAGTTAGGGGTCCCGCTACCACTTCATCATTATCATTCTTTACGGGCACTCCCGGGACTTGCCGTAAGGGAAACAGTTTAGCTGCTATGGGTGTCTTTTGGGATCTAAGGGTTATTGTCGTTGCCTTTGCAGGAGTCACTTTCTTTTTCTCAACAGGTTTTGCTTTGGGTTTCTCTCTCACTGGCGTGCTAGTGCTAACGCTAGCTTTCTCAATTATTTGTACATTTTCCTCCTCATCTGGGGGATTCTCTCTTTCTCCTTCTTCTGTCTCCACTTCTGACTCGCTTTCTAGGTCCTCCTCTTCTTTTCTCGCTAATTCTTCCTTTTTCTCTTCTCCAGGAGGGGGATCAGGGGTTGGGTCCCGCCTCGGCTCTGGCCGTCTCTGGGTTTCTGGGGCAGGACGCCGGGCTACTCTTACTGGACCTGGGGTTCGGGGCTGCCTGAGAGTTATTTCTGGGGAATCAGGATCTGCCAGGATGGGCTTCTTTCTGGCTTTCGTATCCTGCTCTTTCATTCTAGGCTGTTCCGTTTTCTGTCTAGAATCTGTTTTAGCTAACATTATTCTGCACTGTTCCTCATAACAGCGCTGCGCCCAGGAGGGCGGATCTTCACAAATACTTAACCAGGAATCTATATAAGGGTACTGATCAGGGTGCGCTACCCGCACTCTACGGTGTATTGACTGAATAATCTCTACTTTGAACGTTCCCTCTCGGGGCCAGATGGGGTCTAGATCGGGCCACTCCCTAGTACACAAAATTTGCAAACGGGCTGCTGTCATTTTAATACCATAATCTCCTGAATATCCCTCTTTAAAATGTGCGATCATACATTCTAATGGAGTGTTTCTAGTAGACCCGCCCCTCCCATTTCGATGTGTGCGCGCAACAACAGACAGAAGGGAAAAGGAGGGCGGACCGTGGGTAAGGGGTCCTCACGGCCCTGGAAACGTATAAGGAGTACAAATAACAAGACAAGACGACAATCGCTTCCCCCTTTTCGCGACCTGAACGCGGTCGCCCGGTCAGGAAATGCGCTACTCAGGGGTCCGCCTTCACTTGGTCCGTGCTGCCAGACCTCTCATTCACACTTCGTTCACACAATCATGCTAGCAACGTATCCCAGAATGCATTCGTTTCTATCTGTTCTGACTAGTCTTTTCCAATTTCCCAATTACAAAAAGGATGAGGGTTTCACCCAGCGAATTCCCATGCCAGGCTACTCGGCTCTTCCTTGAGAGGTGATCATGCTCTCTTACCAATTCCCAATATCTCGAGATTACAAATTCCAAAGTTCCAAGTTCCAATGGCAGTACTGCGCTTTCTATTTCTGTCTAGACCCAAAATCAAAACTATACTCACCGGATCCGGTCCTCAAACTTCCCAAGCAGGCGCATGAGTTGGACCTCGGACTCCCCTCACTCGGGTTCGAGGCGTTGACTCCAGCCGGGCTCGTCACCCGCCGAGGTCCGACCAGCTCCCTCCGATACAAGGGACCGGTGGCGCCAGGGAGCAGCCCTCGTCGGAAGGGCGCGATCCCGGCAGGACCAAGCCTATAGAGGCGGAAAGTCGTGGTATATTGCCCTATATACACTTTGATTCCACAACTTCCCGGCCAACGCACCAAGGAATATGTAGCAGCAAAGCGCAGACAAACCAATGATACCAGGAGTCTGTTCAGAAGGTCCAAATCATTTATTTGTGCACAAGTCTCGAACCAGTCAATTTCAAAATGGCTGAGCAAAGTTTTCAAGCATTACAACAACTTTTATAGACTTCTGTTCCATTCTAGGTATAGAAAAACATTTCATTGGTCCCGGTAATCTCCCGTACCTCCCGTACCTCTTCTATTGGTCCCGGTACTGATAAGTTTATCCAGTTATGTCCCTCCAGTGGGCATGACACCTGCATACCCCCCTTCTAGTCCCAATTACAATGGTCAGTTCATCAACTTGTTACTTTCACACTCTCAAGGTTAAAGAACCAATTTGTACGTGCAGAGGAGCTGGGCTCTGCAACTCATCTGTCAGCACTCCTAATTATTTCTTTGCAGATGTACTTTTTCTTATCAGTAACTTTTAAACATGTTTTTTTTGTATTTTTCCATCTTTCAATACTACAGTTCTGCTTACCTAAGCTAATTCAATACTTCTACTGAGTTCTATCTTACAATAGCAGCATATTGGGGGATGTGCAATCCTATATGCCTCTCCACAGGCCTCATTTACAGGTCAAGCTAGCCATGCTGGCCTGCTTATGTTTGGACACTGTGGGTCACAGGCCTGCACCTGCCACATCTGTATAAACCTTTGCTTAGTTCCTTTTGAAGCTTTGACTGACTGGGCCTGTGCACAATAAACTGGCTTGGACCCTGTCAATTGACTCCTGGACTTATTCATTGATTGCACTTTGCCACAGCAAGCCGACATCACAGCTTTTTAATGGCGCCGCGGCTCCATCTAAAAACCTGACTGAACTATCTGGGCAGTGCCTGTATGTGCAGGTCAGGACTGAATCACTGTCCTGGCCTGCACATACAGGCCTATTCGTGATTCTGATCCCATGGGGCTAGACATGCCCCATGGGATCAGAATCGAGATCACCTTTGTACATCTGGCTCAGACCGAACGTACAAAGGGGATGTTCGTGTGGGACAGAATCAGGCCCTATGAGTTTTGGGGGGATATTCAGTGGCAGTGGCTAATGCTGATAAAGCAGCTAGTACTTTTATTTTTTTATTTATTTAACAGTTCTTCTATACCGCTCTATTTTAGATCAGAGCGGTTTACATTCAACATCAACCATACAACACAGGAACCCTGAGTTGTATTTACAATAAACAGGAGATCAACTTGGAAGTAACTGGGGGGAACTATGTACATTGTATAACATATCTACATCTTATTTACACTGGGGGTCCTGATTCCGTTTCAGTGGGTATCTTCTGAGCGATCAGTTGATTATCCTTTTTCATGCTGAGTCTGATTGTTTAATTGCAATGAGTGATTGTCTGAGGGGGCATATGTATGATTACTAGTGCTGGATTCAGGGTAGTATGTGGTGAATAGGTGCTGCTTTAATGCCTTCCTGAAGTCAATTAGGTAAGTGATGTTTCGAATAGAGGTGGGGAGAGCGTTCCATGCTCTGGGTGCGTAAATCGTAAAGGCCCTATTTGTCGTTGCTTTTGTGCATTTTGTTATTACTTTTGGGACCTCTAGTGTGTTTTGCATCATGGGTCTTCTGTTTCTGTTCTGTGGTACTTTATGTATCATCTTGCTGAGGGCTGTGGGGGTCAGGGTGTTTGCGGCTTTGAAAGTTAAGGTTAGAACTTTGTGGCGGATTCTTGCTTGAACTGGTAGCCAATGGAGGTTCATCAGTACTGGCGTTATGTGCTCTCTCCATGAAGCCCCTGTTAGTACTCTTGCCGCAGTGTTCATTGCAAGCTGGAGAGGAGCCAGTGTTGCTTGAGGGAGACCGTGTAGAATTACGTTGGCATAGTCGAAATGTGGTAATATTAATGCCTGATAGATCGAACGGTAGTCGCTGAAGTCAAGCAGCGGTCGGAGATGTTTTAGGGTCCTTATTTTCATGTATACTGTTTTTACTGTGTTTCTTATGTGGGTTTTCAGATCCAGTTGTTGATCCAGTGTAACGCCAAGGTAGCGGATTGTGGGTTTGGTTTTCAGCTCTGTGTTGCCGACCTTTAAAGAGAGTGGAGGGGTGAAGTCCTGGTTTCTTGAGATGAAAAGGACATCTGTTTTACTGTAGTTGATTCTCATGTTTTGTGTGCTGAACCATTCTGCTGTTGCCTCAAAACATCTTGTTAGAGGGGAGAGGTCTGGTTGGTTGGTCCTGAATGGGATGTATAGTAGGATGTCATCTGCGTAGGCTAGACAGTTGACCTTGAATGAACGTGCTAGGGCACATATGGGCTGCATGTAGATGTTAAACATCAATGCAGATAGTGACGAGCCCTGTGGTACACCCTGGTTCTGTAAAAATGGTTCAGAGGTTGTGGAGCCTGACCTTACATGTTGCCATCTATTAGTCAGGTATGACTTGCACCACTTTAGGGCTGTTCCCTGAATTCCTTTCTCGCTGAGGCGTTGTATGAGGATCTCATGGTTCACCGAGTCGAAAGCCGCTGCAATGTCGAGGAATATGAGGGCGAATCCTTGATGCATTTTGTCAGTTCCAGAGACTAGATGGTCAAATAGGTTGGTGAGGAGGGTTTCAACCCCATGTACTTGCCGCTGAACATTGAACCTGGGGTCGTATCCAGCCACTGGCATTGAATATCCAAGTTGGCCAGATTGCGGGTTAGCTAACCAGTCAGTGGCAATATTCAGCTACTGGCCAATTAGCTAAAGCAGCTAACATTAGGCTAGCAATTAAAATGCCTAACCTATCCGCTTTAAGAAAACCAGCTAGTGGCTGAATATTGCCGCTAGCTGGTTATCCGCGGGTGCCCCCTCCGCTCCACCTCTTGGAATGCCCCAATGCTAGCCATTTAGCATTGGGGCACTTAGAGGCCAAAAAGGGGGATAGTGTTAGTGCCACTGAATATCCCACTGAGCGACAATTTATTTTCAACATATCTAAACATACTATGTGGATTATAAATCAACATAAGAAATAAAAACTAAAACAAGGAATGCCGGCCGCCACAGTAAAGGTTTATTTCCCACAACCCGACCCCCGATCTGGCCTCCTCAGGCCAGGATGGGAGGAGAGGCTCAGTGGTTGGGACAGGTTACCTCAGGCTGGAAGGCTGGGGGTTAAATTCCCGCATGGGGACAAGCAACCTCAGGCCAGAGGGAATGGGATCTCCAGTCCCATGGCCACTCCTTGTGGCCTTGGGCAAGCCACTTAACCCTCCATTGCCTCAGGTACACTTAGATTGTGAGCCCTTCGGGGACAAGGGAATAAAAAGTACCTGTTAGTATACATGTAAACAGCACTGATTCTAAAGAGCACGGTATAATAAATAAATAAATAAATAAAATAAATTTAGGCGGTTTGCAGGTCTGCAAACCACTAAATGCCTTCAAATATCCCCTCCTTTTGTTCCTTGTTTTAGTTTTTATTTATGTTGATTTATAATCCACATAGTATGTTTAGATATGTTGAAAATAAATTGTTTTGAATAAATAAATAAACAATTAAAATACACCAGCCCTAGAATGATGCAAATGACTGTACCTGCTTTTTCCAAGTATGTACGTAAATGATCATATTCTGTAATCTATGTGCACACCTGCTCATATCACCTATGCTCCATCTAAACTCTGCCCATGTGCATTCCCACAGTGAAAGTATGTCTCATGCAAATAATGTGCATATTTTTACCCTCATTGGTATTTTATAAGAGGCCATTTATGTGCGTATGTAGCCACTTACACAAATTACTAAATTACCAACACTTACCGTATTTATTCGAGTATAACGCGCACAATTTTCTACCAAAAAAAGAAATGAAAGTTTGGGTGCGCGTTATAAACGAGGGCTGGGGTGGGGTGGCGCAGTGGCGGCCGGTCCATTGAGGGTGCAGGCGAATTGTAAGTTCGCACTGCGCCCTCTCCGGGCTGCAGCCGCTCACTGTACGCGAGGGCGAAGAAAAAAAAAAGTCCCCTCGTCGCGTACAGTGGGCGACCCGAACTGGCGAGATGCACTCGCCAGTTTGACAGGCCGCCACTGGGGGTGAGAATTCTTATTATCCGCTGTAACGTATGGTCGCCTCTTCATTTCCTTTCCTTGCCTCGCCCACACGTTACGGTAAGCATTGCTGTTTTGCTGTTTTGCACAATTCAGTGTTCTTCATATTTTTATTGATATACTGGTACCCGTTAGATGGCAACTCAGGGTATCAAGAAAAAACGTTCTGCATATGACGCTTCATTCAAGCTCAAAGTTGTTGATCATGCTGAAATTCACGGAAATCGAGCAGCTAGCCGAGAATTCACTGTACCAGAGTTTTTTAAAGACAGGCATCAGCAATAAAATGGACGGCACAGAAGACGACCTGCTGTGGAATTCAGACTCAGAAGAAAGCGAAGAAACTGGAGAAACAGATGTTCCTGCCAACTGGGACACTGATGATAAATTAACTCGAGAAGAATGGGAACAACTCTTTAGTGTATCTGATGATGAATCTGACTTTGAAGCATTTTAAATAAATATTGTTACCGGTAATTTTATTTCGGTATTGTGTTCATAGTTTACGTTGTCAATAAATGATTTTTATCATGGCCGCACGTGTTCAACAACGTTTGTCACTTACAATGCTTGGTCTGAGCCGAGAAAAAGTGAAACAAAATTTTATACCGATTTTTAATCGAAAATTAGGGGTGCGCGTTATACACGTGTGCGCGTTATACTCGAATAAATACGGTACATGTGTTGCTGATGCTGAAAACTAGGCAGCTCCTTATAAAATTATGCCTATAGCTCCTATGGGGTATTATTGTGGTGCATTGAAAGTGACTCCTGGGGGAAAATGACTATGGGGGTCATTTTGGAAGCCCTATTCATGTGTTGGACATCTTAAAATGGGCATAGAGATGTCCAATGCACAGAGATGTCTCCAGAGCCATTTTAGAAGCCGGGTCTGTGGATGTCCAGGCTGAAAGAGGGTGTGGTGAAGGCCTACCTGATCTCAGAAATGTCCTGGACATCTGGCTTCACATCTAAGGGGTATGTTTACTAAACAGCAGTAGCAGCTTCCGTGCGATATCAGAGCTGCAGCCTCATCAAATTCAATGGGGCCGCGGCTCCAATATTGCACAGAAGCCGCTACTGCTGCTTAGTAAACATACTCCTAAGTTTAGACCTGCACCAGACATCAGAAAAGTACTTGTTTGGGCTGAAAAACATCCAGAGGGTATAGAGGAGAAGGCAATCCATCAGCCCCAGTACTCAGCATAATTTCAATGATTGTAGTAATGGAATTTGAAGTCTGGCTTCCCTGTTCCTAGCCCATAGCTCTAACCATTAGGCTATTCCTAGATGTCTAAGCTTTGGCATACTATTCTGGGGATGTTTATGTAGACATCCCTGCAGATATCCTTATCAGGCAAGTCCACGATTGTGAAATCATGTCTGCTCCTGGATGTGGCTGCTTTTTTTTTTTTTCAGATAATCAGGCTTAGACGTCTGAGATTGCACTTGGATGTCCCTTCTAAATTTCCCCTCCACATATATGAAATTAAATTTTGCCTTGTGATCTGACCTGTAAAACATGAATAGAGGAGTAATTTTTCACTATGGAGATAATGTTGTTGGACTACTACATCCAGCCTTGGGCTATCATGTAAGTGGACACCAGGGTTTAGTAGTAGACAGGAATGGCATTCTACTCCCCTCATCGATGGAGTCCTGTGGAGTGGGAGGAAGGATAAGCTTTTAGTAAGTGGTGACTAGATTTACTCATGTATTTATGTGCCTATTCTACAAAGTGAATCTGTGTGGATTTGACTTCATAGAATATTAGCGTAGGTGTCCCCAAATGTGTGTAAATGAAGCTATGGTCACTTGCACCTGCTCTAGAGGGCATTGGGCCAGATTCTCTAGGTATGCACGTAAATTTATGCTGTGCCCAAACTCTGCCCCTCTACTGCCCGCAATGAAAGTAGATGTCATTTTTCCATGGCACGTACTTTCATAATAGCAACTGACTAAAATCCGTGAATAAGCCCAAGGGTGATGTGGGGCCATATGCAGAGACTCTGTGGAGCTTCATTTGCATAAACATTTTCATATCCACTAGAATACTTTGCATAAATATTTGCATACCAGAAAATAAGCTGGGAAAGCCCAAAAACCAGCAATAATAAAGCTATTAGGTCACAAAATAAAATTAAACTGAGCTGTTCCCTTAAATTTTGATATTTACTTGAATCTGAACTAACAAAATAATTTAAATTTCAGTTTGTTGGCATCAAGAAAACAAATCGTCAAATCTCAAAGACTATCCATATACCACTATTCCCCATCAACACCCCGCAGTTGATGCCATACAAAGAACAAAAAATAAAAGTAGGAACCACAATACAAAAGCTTTAGATCAAATCTACCATTGCACAACAGCCCTAAAAGGAGTCTACCTAGAAAAGCGCAGCACCATAAATATTGCCGAGGACCCTAGAACAGTGGTTCCCAACCCTCTGGACCGCTGGGAGCTCGTGATACCATTAGTTGAGGTCTGCAGGACAAAGAATAGAGAATTGGTGAAAATTGGCTGGGGAGGAGTGAAGAAACTGGAGGGAACTGCCTGGGGGCAAGGAGAGAACAAGAGACAAACTGGTGGGGAGATAAAAGGCTAGTGGGGATAGACTTGGCACTGAGGGGAGGGGATTCAGAAAAAGTAGTAGGGGTGAATTGGGGGTCCCTGGGACCCCTGGGATAAGCAGCATGAGATCTGTCTACCTTTAGGGAACGTGAATTTAAAAAGGGGTCCAAATAATCAAAAAGGTTGGGAACCTCTGCTGTAGAACATCCATATATCTACTGGGAAGACTAAAAAAAGCTGAATTATTATCAGAGAGATCCCTAAACAGAAATTCCATGTTAGCAGAACACCTGGCCTGGGCCACACAGGCAGAACACAGACCCTCAGCAAGTACGGAATAAGTGACCATGCAACTGTTTACTTCTATTTTTCTTCATTATTTTCTCAAGTCATGGAAGTATAAATTGACACATATGCATAACATGATGACAGAAACTACGATATAATAAATAAGAGTTCCAAATTTAGGCTCCAAGTCTCCTTGTCAAAACCAGAAGATAAGTATGAGAGTAGTAACAGACATCGGGCAAATACAGACAGCAAAGATAGGTTTTGGAGGCAGATGTGAAAAGACAAAAGCACTGATTAAAGCTACCCTGGTACAGTTTTCTCCGAACAGAGGTCTGCTGTCCAGCAGTGCACTGTTGCCGTATGTCCTGATGTGGTATTTTATTTATTTATTTAGACAGTTTTGTATACTGCCTTATCCTTCAATCAAAGCGGTCACAACACAATTGGGGGATACATTTAACACGCGGGAATATGAGACACATACACTAATACTTACAGGGAACATGGGCAATGGAGGGTTAAGTGGCTTGCCCAAGACCACAAGGAGCATCTGTGGGACTAGAAACCCCAGTCCTTCCAGCCCAAGGTTGCTGTCCTCTAGTGGGATTTGAACCCCTGACCTTCCGGCCTGAAGTACCTTGCCCCAACCACTAGGCTACTCCTCCCTAGTCTTTCATCATGCAGCTGGAGGAGTATTGCTGCCTGTCCTGCATAAGGAGTTTGTCAGTGCTCATCCCCAAAGGCTGTTCCCACAGCTGCCTCTGACACCTGCTCTCCGTCTCTCGCATGAGACACAAATTAAGTGTTCAGGTGGCAGCAGTGGCGGTGGCTCCTCCTTCCCAAGAGACACGACTCTCTGTTTCTGTAATTGCTAACTGACATGCCCCTTTACTGTGGATCGTTTGATTGTGGCAAGACCGCACACCCAGCTCCACATCGCACTTGCTCTGCGCCAAGCACACCCTGCAGCTGCAGCTCCCCAAACTCCCCTGCTTCTTGTTTTGGCACACCTCTTAGACTCTTAAACTGGCCTTAGAGCAGGGCTATGTGCAGAGCAGGCCCATATGCAAAAAACACTCCCGAAAGTGCCTAAGAGCATAAGATATGCCATACTGGGTCAGAGCAAGGGTCCATTAAGTCCAGTATACTGCTTCCAACAGTAGCCAATCCAGGTCACAAGTACCTGGCACTTTCCCTAAAGGTACACAGATTCCATGTTGCTTGACCTATGGGCAAGCAGTAGATTTCCCTGGTCCTCGTTAATAATGGTTTATGGACGTTTCCTCCAGGAACTTGTCCAAACCTCTTTTAAGTCCAGCTACACTAACAGTTTTTACTAAATCCTCTGGTAACAAATTTCAGAGTTCAATTACATGTTGAGTGAAAAAATATTTTCTCCAAATTAGTCTTAAATGTGCTACATTGTAGCTTCATTGCATGTCTCCTAGTATTTCTACTTTCCATAAGTGGTCATTTGCACATGTAAATTCCATGATTTACGCAGGTAAACACATGCAGAAATCTACCTGCACCTTACGGACTTACTCCCTCAGGGCTTTTTGTTTTTAAGTGCAGTTCAATCAATGTTAACTCCTGGGCTTCCTTGGCAAGGTATGACTGGGAGTAGATTGCCAAGCCTTTTCTTCTAAGGCAAGGGAGGATAAAGTGACTTGCCCACGGTCACAAAGTTTGTAAACGGGAGCTAAATACTGATCCTATGAGTATCAGACTGGTGCCCTAACCTCTAGATACTCCTCTACTCTATCCTTAAGGTTTAGCTCTGTGTGATATCTTTCCCAATAAATTCTTCCAGTAGCCCAACGGCAATTCTCAGTCACTGAAAGAAAAACAATGTCCATTTTGAATGGCTGTTCAAGATAAAAAAGGTTATTTTACTGGCATATGCCTTCAGAATAGCTACAATATATGAGATAAGCTTCAATTCAGATAGTAGCACAGGCCTAGTATTTAGTGGACCTCTATGTACAACCTACTGTAAAATGGGCAATAATGTGCAGAATGTTTATTTGGGCATATTCTGTCCACTAGACATACTCTTCTAGAAGGTCTTCTCAGATTAAAGTGGCTCAGGACAAAAGACCATTGTAAGCATATATTAGTCAGTACATTAAAGGATGTCTTCAACAGATCCTTGGAAATCGGAGAAGTTCCTCATCACTGGAGAATGGCTGATGTCGTACCTCTACACAAAAGTGGTGACAGGGAAGAAGTGACAAACTACAGGCCCGTGAGCCTTATCTCGGTGGTGGGAAAAGTAATGGAGGCACTCCTAAAAGAGCGAATAGTGAACTTTCCCAAAATCCACAGGTTGGAAGATCCGAGGCAACAGGTTTTACCGAAGGACGATCTTGCCAGACAAATCTGATTGAGTTATTTGACTGGGTGACCAGAGAACTAGATCAGGGGCATGCAATGGATGTCATCTACCTGGATTTCAGCAACGCTTTTGATACTGTCCCTCACAGGAGACTTATCAATAAACTCAGCAGTTTGGGGATGGGTCCCAAGGTGGTAAACCGGATCAGAAATTGGTTGACTGACAGACGACAGAAGGTGATGGTAAATGGTGCTCACTCGGATGAAGGGAAGGTGATTAGCAGGGTGCCCCTGGGCCCGGCACTGTTCAATGTATTTGTGAGTGATATTGCTGAAAGACTGAATGGAAAGGTCTGTCTTTTTGCAGATGACACGAAAATTTGCAACAGAGTGGACTCCCCTGAGGGAGTGGTTAACATGAGGAAAGATCTACAAAAGCTGGAAGAATGGTCTAATGCTTGGCAATTAAGATTTAATGCAAAGAAGAAGTGCAGTGTCATGCATTTGGGCAGCAGAAATCCAAGGGAAATGTACACGATAGTGGGCGAAAGGTTGGTGTGCACGGATCAGAAGAAAGACCTTGGTGTGATTATTTTTGTAGATCTCAAGGTGGCTAAACAGTGTGACAAGGTGGTGGCAAAAGCCAGGAGGATGTTGGGCTGCATACAAAGAGGAATTACCAGCAGAAAGGAAGAGGTACTAATGCCACTGTATAAGTCACTAGTGAGGCCTCACCTGGAATACTGTGTTCAGTTTTGGAGACCATATCTTGCAAAGGATGTAAAAAGAAACTGTTCAGAGGAAGGCGACCAAAATGATTTGGAGCCTGCGTCAGAAGCCTTATGAGAAGAGGCTTGAAGACCTAAATATGTACACTTTGGAGGAGAGGAGGGATAGGGGAGACATGATTCAGACCTTTAAATACTTAAAGAGAAATAATGAACAAACAAACCTCTTCCAGAGACGGGGAAGCTGTAGAACTAGGGGGCATAACATGAAGCTGCAAGGGGGTAAATTGAGAGGCAATGTCAGGAAATACTTTTTCACTGAAAGGGTAGTGGATGCTTGGAATGCCCTCCCAATGGAAGTGGTGGGGGAAAACACAGTAACGGAATTCAAAATGGCATGGGACAGACACAGAGAATCCCTTTACAGCAACAGGATAAAATCAAAATAAACTGAACCGTTTAATTTCTCAATAAATAGCGGTATCCTACATGGACATGGGGAGGGGTGGCCTACAAAGAGTGGCAGGTGCACCCTTGGACAAAGATAAGGGGAGGGGTGCACCTACTCCTGCCAACTTACTGGGCAGACTAGATGGACCATACTGGTCTTTATCTACCATCACTTACTATGTTACTATGTATGTTACTATGTTACTCTTCACAGTTAAACTCATTATTATGTATTTATTTATTCAAAAGCATTGTATTCCGCATATCTTACTATTCTACATGAATAAGAAAGCAACATAGGATGTAAGTTAGAAATATAAACAGCCAATCTACACCTAAATTAAAATAATAAATACAAACACTACAAAACATAATACATAAAATACCAAAATTCAATCAAATAATAAAGGTTGTATTCTCTTATGGAACCTCAAGTTTCCAATCTCAACATAGTTGGTAATGTGTTCTATGAGATAACAATTAATGTAGCTGGGTTTAAAAGAGATTTGAACAAGTTCCTGGGGGAAAAGTCCATAAATCATTATTGAAGAGGACTGGGGATATCTACTGCTTACCCCTGGGATAAGCAGCATGGAATCTGTCTACCTTTTGGGAACCTGAAATGTACTTGTGACTTGGATTGGCCACTGTTGGAAACAGGATACTTGGCTTGATGGGCCTTTGTTCTGACCCAGTATGGCATTTCATATGTTCTTATTCTTATGACTAGAAACAGATATAGCCTGATTTCTAATCTAAACCTTACTCATAGTTTATATGGGCAAAACCTGCAACAAACCCTGATCCACAGGTTGCAATAGTCTGCTAGTAACATGGCACTGTAAAATTGATTGAAAGAACCAGGTCATTTCCTATGTTGTTGTTAAGTGCCGTCGAGTCGGAGTCGACTCATGGCGACCCTCTGGATAGCTATCCTAAATTGTGTTCGGTCTTCAGTCAGGCGGCTCATTGTTGACAGACTGGTACCCGTAGCTGCTATTATTGTATCGATCCATCTCATTGCTGGCCTTCCGCTTTTGCGTTGACCTTCTATCTTGCCAAGCATGATGTCTTTCTCTAATGATCTCTCTCTCCGCATGATGTGTCCAAAGTATGAAAGTCGAAGTCTTGTCATCTGAGCTTCTAAAAAAAGCTTAGGTTTGATCTCCACTAGTACAGACTGGTTTGTTCTTCAGGCAGTCCATGGTATACACAGTATTCACCGCCAGCACCATAATTCAAAGGCATCAATTTTCTTCCTATCTTTTTCCTATAACTATAATCAATATATTTTTCCAGTTTTTTGGGTGTACTTAACACCACCCATTGAGGTGGCATTAAGTGCACCCAGGTTAACTGCAAAATTGACAATAAATGTATATTACCAACCCTTGCGTTAACTGCAATGTAGAATCCTGCCCACTCTCTTCCCCTCCCCCACCCATTTCCCTTTATTTATTTTATTTAGCTGTATTTATATCCTGCTTTTCACCGGGTCAAAGCGGTGGAACATTAAAAGGGGGGGGGGGTGTAGAATAATCAATTGCAAGGGTTTTCATGTCATATGCTAAGCAGATAGCATGGAATATGCTAAGGAGATAGCATGGAATTAACCATGCATTGTCCGTTTTGCATCCACACTGTTAACAGGTAGTACAGCTTAATAAAAGTGCCCCTTAGAAACTTATCCTGGCCAGTATCCACAGACTTATCAGATGCAAGCAGAGATCACCGTGCCTAGTCATCAAATTCTGCCTTCCCTTCATATACTATAAATGCATTTTCTCAATGATATGTCATACAGACTCAGCAGAAAACTGCAATTGCACAAAATTGCACTGCAATACTAGTACTCTGTTAATAAGCACAAATGTCTGAAGATGAACAACCAAACCACCTGTAATCCTTATAGATGCTGCACTCAAAGAAATATGAGGGAACCCCACCATCAGAGAACAGAGACTCGCCCCACAATGAAGAGGCAACCCTCTCCTGCATTTTGCTTTGTAAATTCATGAGAAACATTAGTTGAGCTGAGGCCCAATTTGCTCCCAGCTCTGCTGAGTAATCCACATCAAAGTCAACACATATTGCAAATGACATAGTCCATACCCAAGATTTGACACCATTGTGCAGTTTCCATCTCATTTCATCAGAAGGTGCTGTCACTTGTTCCCTGCTTCTACCCTCTCTACAAATCTGTCCAGGCCTGGAAACATTTGTGGAAGTTTTTCCTGCCTATCGAATCAAAGAAGGGGAGAGGTTCCTGTCAAGGCACATATGCCGTGTTATAGTTCAGCTTTGTAGTCAGGACTGCATATTACCAACAGTGAATCAGGACGTCTCAAATTACCAATAAGATTGATCAGCTCATGGTGAATCAGTTATGGTACGTCATGAAAACAATGGCCTTGAATCAGTTCTTTTCTGTTTCAGGAATATTAATTCAATTAAAATTCCGTAGAAAACAAAGGACAAAAGATTATCATCAAGCTCTAGGAAAGAAAAAACAGGCCAATAAACCGCAGTGGTGAAATGCTCACAGTTCATTAACTTCACATTGCTACCTCCCATTCTAATGTGAAACAATAAAAAATAAATATACCTCTTCCAAAGGCGCAGAAAATAGATTCAGGGAATAAATGAAAAACAAGACTAATTCCATTAGTATTAGCTTATAAAAACAAGCACATATGTTAAATTAATATGCATAGAAATCAAGCCAATAAACAGAGCCTAGATTATGATTAAGTGGATGAGTTATACAAACAATTGACTGAAAAGTGCAATAAGGAATTCAGCACATTGTGCTTTTGAGCAGGACTGCTTTAAACTTTACTGATGCATTCGATATAAATGGATTAAATGTGGGGCAATTTCTACCTTTCCATATCTTAATAATGACTTCCTTTTTGTCATATGCATTATAAGAATTTTCCTTCTCATATCGTTTACCATCATTCTCTCAGCTAAGTCAATGAAATGCTTAAAGCTCTAGTTGAACATACAGTACATTAGGTGAATAATGTTATTGTATAGATAGCACAGTATATCTTTGCAAGTACGCTTATTTGATTTTTAAGAAATTTAGCTTTACCATGTTTCTGTTTTTACAGCCTTCAGGAATCTCTGTGAGATTTTGGGGCCTACAGTATAACATGCACTAGAATTCTTTTAACATGCTCGATGGTGAACATTTTATGTGTATGCTATAATATTACTTGGGAATAATTTTAGAATGGAGCACATGTTTAACTAGTATGTGGATAATTTTGCCTGTGTGGGTACCATCAAATTTCAAACTTTGAATTATTCCAGGGAATTTATGATTGCATTATCACATGGCTTTTGGCATGTACATAAAAGCAAAACCTCTCCTTAACCTCAACACAGGGAATTCCTACACTCAGTTCAGGTAAAGTCATTCCTAATTTTGGGGCCGTTTTATTAAAGTGCATTAATTAGTTAATGTGGGACTTATTGTGTGCTGTTAAGGCATGGCTGCACTAACATTGTGACTTTACACTTAGGTGTGCTAAGTACATAGCATAGAATCGGGTGGGGAATGATGTACAAATGGAATGTGCATTGTGTCTTCCAATTATCACACAGTAACTAACTGCAAATTAACTGTTAACGCAGCAGATAATGCGGATGACTTAAGATCATTCAAGAGGTGACATTAAGGGCCCCTTTTACTACAAACTGTTAGCTGATTAGTGGGTGTTTTAACACGGAGTAACAGGTCATCTGCAACACTAATGCACAATCCGGTCCACAACCACATGTTAATATGCTCGTTAATCAGCCCTTGCAGGGTGGGGTATAGAATGGGCAGAGTATGGACATGGAAAGCAGATTAGCATGAAATCTGAGCTACTGCTGTGCGCTTGACAGCAGTGCATCACCTAATGTGGGCACAACTAATGACTCCTCTATTGGATTTGCTGAATGAACCTTCCATATCGGAGCACACACTGTAGTTGGCCAGTGCTCTTTAGCTAACATGGACAATGGACATATTAGATACACCCTTGACTGCTAATGTGGAGGTTTTGCAATGAATGCACGCCAATGGCAAGTCCTTAGCAGGGTTTAGTAAAAGGGTCCTAAGTGTTTCCACATTATTGGTCCTGCACTTACTGTTCAGTAAGTGTATTGTCTCCGCATTAAACGCACGGGCAGATTCTGGGGAGGCTCCAACAGTTAAGGTACAGGCGTTATCGTTATGAAATTTTGTAAAGAGCCCCCCTTGTGTGCATAAAGAACACACGGGTTTTAAGAACTAAATTTCATATATAAAGCAGCGCTTTATGCGGCATGTTTCCCTAAGGAGGCACAGGCAGCACATGGTTGTGGCACACTATCAGGGCAGAGGACCACAGTAATGTTTGTGGGTATGTGCCTCCATCCCCCATGCCGCATCTGCTCTAAGGGCAACAGTTGCGGTTAACGCACATCTATAAGGCCCACAATAACCATGATTCACCATCAACGCCCACATTCCACCCTTTCTCCACCCACTAATGCACTAACTGGTTAGTGTGGAATCACTAGCACAGCATCCTGGCTAAATGTCAGTGCAGTGCACTTGGTGCAAGCTGAATTCCATGCTACCCAGTAGTGCGGTTTAGTAAACATGCCCTTGTATACAAAAACAGCTCTTAAAATCACCCTCTTTATATGCAGTACCATAAATTCTAGTGTATGGCCATGCTTCTAGCACACACATTAACCCAAAAAATGCATTCTCTAAATAGTGTGTAAAAGCTGTATGCTAAACTAAATATGCTCAGCTTTCTTTCCCCCCTAGAGCCAGCTCATAACTTCAAAAGTTAGATCTAAGTAAGGTCAATTCATAGAATTGTTTGTGAGTGCTGAGAAAAGAAGCGAGATAGCTACCAAACCCTAGGATAGAAGGCTAAAGGAGAATAGTGTTCCCAGAGAAGAGAGACAAATATGAGAGCAGGGATAGATTGTTGACAAAAATCAGAGCCGAGAGAAGGGAAAAGTCTTAGTCTCCAGTGGATATACCGTCTTGCACAGAGAACAAAAATATGACACCACGATGCTAAATTTTACTTTCTTATGAAAATTTGTCACATCCAGGGATTTATTTATTTATACAGTTTTGTATACCACCTTATCATTCAAACAAAGTGGTCACAACACAATTGGGGGATACATTTAACACAAAGGGATATGAGACACATACAGGGACATGGGCAATGGAGGGTTAAGTGACTTGCCCAAGACCACAAGGAGCACCTGTGGGACTAGAAACCCCAGTCCTCTGGCCCAAGGTTGCTGTCCTCTAGGGGGATTTGAACCCCTGACCTTCTGGCCTGAAGTATCTTGCCCCAACCACTAGGCCACTAGGGATATGTTTGTGCATGGTTCGCTGTGTGCATTATTCTATACGTGTTTGTGGGGCTTGATTTCTGGTTAAATTCTTTCATGAGTCTGTGTGTTAAACAATTAATGTGTGGGGTTCTGGAATCTGGGGCCCCTCTTTCCCTAATTTTGTACACCTTTTGCCACAAATCAATCTTTAAGGCTGCATAGTATGGCTGATAAGAAACCTCAGCTGTCAGAAACTCAGTTCAGCCTTCCATCAGGCTTGAAGAGGCAGCAGAAAGGTCCCTCTACACCTGATACGACTAAGGCTCAGGTAGATTTAGTCCTACAGGAGGTACTTGCCTTCAAAATTATGATGGAACATCAAACTGAGGTATTAGTGGGCATCAGGAAAGATATTGAGCAATTATTTATTTATTTTAGCTGTGTTTACATATCACTAAATCTAAAAGTCAAACCTACCCAGGTGAACACCTCACAGCATTGACTTGACACTCTTGAGGATCAGGTTAGTGATTCGCATAGGAAATCAGTTCAAGTCTCCTCAAATATTATGGCAACTAAATGACTTGGAGGAGAACTGGAAGATACAATTAACTTTAACAAGAGACTGGACTTATGATTATTAGGCTTACTGGACGGTGTAGAAGGTGAAAATCTTCTGAGCTACATGTTCATGTTCTTTGTGAAGCTGTTCGACCACCATTTTAAATTTGCCACTGGAAATTAAATCTAGTCTTTAATCTCCTTGACTTCAATCACCTCCCATAGACACCCTCAACTGTTTTTGCTTAGGTTAATTGTTACACTCAAGTGATCCAATTGCATTCATTAATAAAAGCAAATCCGGAGAGGTTAAGGCTCAATGAAAGAAAATTGATGTTGGTGACTGATCTCGCTAAAGAAATTGTTTTACGTCCGAAAGAATTCCTGCATCTCCGGCAACTACTACTACTGAATATTTGTATAGCGCTACAAGGTGTATGCAGCACTGCACCGACACATGTAAAAGACGGTCCCCGCAACGCCTAAAGCTGATCGGCGTACAGTTCAGGTTACTGTATCCAGCTAAAATAAAGGTTACATATGGATCTACCACAAAATCTACCAGGATCCTGAGGATTTGAAATAATTTTTGGACTCTCTCAAAATTACTTGAAGTCTGTTCTGGTTTATGCTGCTAATGAATTGTTTGGTGCGATGTTAGTTGGAGATATGCTGGTCCCATAGTTTGAGTGTGTGAATAAGTTTAAATCTCTCTTTAGATTTCTACCTTAATATTAATTTTAGAATTCGACCCTTACTCTGCCCATCTGATTTTCCTGCTGTACAGATCAATTCTGACTGGTTTGGAGTGATCCGATCGCTCTTTTAAATTACCTTCCAAGTCCATGGTGTTATTTGCGAGTTTGCAAGAATATAATATAATTATATTAATTTACCAGAATGTTTTCAGATGGGCAGATAAATCTAATGTAATTATTAAGAATTACATGCAATCCCTGCGGTAGGTGCGTCCCGAGATGCCGAGGGTTCTAATAATGGTTCTTATCAATTCTGATCACGCTCCAGCGGTCTTGAAAACTAATCGGCTGCCTTCAGAGGATTCTACTAGATTGGAAAGATATTATTTTTGTCTGAGTTGCATTTGTCTTTACTGAGTGTCCTTGACATTTATGTCACTGTTTAGATTCTATACTCTTTTTGTGACACCTGTGCTCCACTAAGCTCATGCTAACAGCTCCTCATATAACTTAAAATTGGCTTCAGGTTCAATCTATTTGAGAATCTCTCCATACACCAATGCTGGAACTGGCTCCTGACCTGAAAGATCTGCTATAGTACATCATTGACTTGTAATAATTAAGGGCCGCGTCGGCGCACAGCCCCGCCTACCGACCCTTAAACCCGCATATTCAATGCTGGGGTCATATGCAGCCCCATAATTGAATATCCAGGTATCGCCGCCCAACCCAGAAGCCACCAAAGCTAATCAGGCAGCAGCCATATTGCATGATGCCCGGTTAGCACCTGCACCATAAAGATAGCTGGATAGCATCGGGGCGCATAGGGGATATACAGCAGATGGAGATATTCAACTGCACTACCCATGCATATACCATTGAATATCCCCATCTAAGGCATTTACACAGTTTACTAGGCTGTAAACAGTGTAAATGCCCATCGGATATTGGGCCCTAAAAGCTTATATGGGCCAGAAGTGTCCCCGGGCACATGGAATCAAAAATATATTGGAGACAGATGTTTCGCAATGGTTAGAGGAAGAAAATGAAACAATTCGTAGTCTTGGAAGGTTTTTCTTCCATGCACCGGCAAATTACTAATTGATATATTTAACCAGTGTTACCTTCTTCTTGTTCCCCATATAAAATGCAAGAAGAGAAAAAGTTAAAGGAACTAAACTGTTCCAGACCCACCTGGTCTATTTGATGGTCATGTCTGGCTCATAGAGACTAACCATAGAAACAAATGGAATGGAATTAACACTGATGTAGTGTAATTAGATGGAGCAATGCTCTGTTTGGTGACATTCAGAACAAACTTGATGAATTACAGAATGATGTGCAGATATAGGGTCCCACTACGGATTGTTTTTAACCAAAAAAAGATGTCTGCCACTGTTTTTAATGTATTGATTGTTATTCTCATTACTGTTAGCTCACATTTTCAGCCATTGTTTAAAAAAATCTTGTTTATACAGATAGGCATCTTTCCAATCTGAAGTTTCTGTTTAGATAAATAGAATGACTAGAGGATGCCGGCCTTATCAGGAGCTGTTTAGCTGCAAGCCCGGTACTCTAATGCGATGGCTCTTATTATGGACACAATGATTGTGGGCTCTCTACACGATGTCTCGGAAGTCTCTTCATTGAAGTGATATAATGTTTCACTATATTATCTTTTACTATAACTGTTGACTTTTTGAATACTTTTGAATGGGATCTTTGAGGAGTAAATGTGCTAGGATACGCCCGCATGGTTTGTTTGTTATTTGCATGGGTTAGAGGGCATAAATTACATATTGAAACACCCCCATGGCTATGTGGTTTGAGAGCTGTAGTCATTTATGTGGCTTTGGACTGTCTTACTGGTTTTGGGGTGGAGGCAGGTTTGGGGTTCAGGGGTGGAGTTGGGACTTCCTTACTTTCCTATATTGTGATTTCTTTTATCCTTTGCTTTTTATTTTCTATTCCTTATTGGGCAGAGGTGAACCTTTTACTTTATAACCATTCTCCCTTTCATATGCAGTACATTACATTGTCTATATTATAGTACTTTCAAAAATTACCCTTAAAATAGTCTCCATGAATGTGAATGATATTAATTATCCAATTAAAGCTAAAAAGGTTTTCTGTTATCTTAGGGCTTCGAATGCAGATTTCATTTCATTTCATTTACTGAAGATTTGATATACTGTTTAATGTGGGCACAGCAAAGCGGTTTATAATAGAATACAATAAAAACTGAAGCGGAAAAATGAAAAGAACGCCAGTATGTATAGAACAGACAGGAAAATGAGACATGACAAGACAGGACTGCAGGAGGGTGGTGGAGAGGAGGGTAGGAAACCTAAAGAAGTCAACTGAGGGAGTCCAGTGGGAGGTCAAAAACTGTGCAGAAAAGGTGGGTTTTAAGTTGGGCTTTAAACTTTGTAAAAGAAGACTCTAACCGGAGATGTGGAGGAAGATTATTCCAAAGGGAGGGTCGAGGAAATAAAATGCTGAATGGCGAGTAGATTGAAGATGGGCCAGAGAGGGAAAGAGTAAGAGAAGACGATTCATATGAATTGCAGAGAGAGCATTGTGGGCAAACAGAATAAGGGAGGATGTTAAGTAATCCAGTAAAGCAGTATGAAGTGTTTTATTGACCTGGATGAGAATCTTGTAATGAATACGGGATGGTACAGGAAGCCAGTGTAAACAGATGAGGAGGGGGTGATGTGATCAAATCTGGATGCGTGAAATATGAATCTGGCCGCAGTGTGCTGAATAAGTTGAAGGCACTATAAAGCATATTGAGGGAGGCTGGCAAGTGCTACATTATAATAGTCAAGTCTAGATAAAATGAGAGATAACAAGAGTGGTTAAGGCAGGAGTAGTCAGAAGGGAATGGACTGCTCTGATACAACCAAGTCTCCTGTATATATAAATTAAATTTATTTATTGCAGAATTCTTTTAAAGAAATGAAATTGCTGATATCCATTTTTATGTTCATTGCAAGGCATTTAAGGCCACTCTCTGAGGCGGTGATAAGCTTCTCATCATGGCTTCATCAGAACCTGGCAGACAATGCTAGAAGGCTAGAAAGAGAATTGGCTCAACTAGAAGAAAATCATATTAGGGCTAAGGACAATGCTATCTTTCAACAACTCATTTGGCAAAGTTACAAATATAATAAATTTTTAACACATCAAGCAGCAAAAGAGATTTTCATCCAAAAATAAAATGGGTACTACGATGGGGTTAACAAATGAGGCAAATTGCTTGCACAGTTGTTAAAAATACAAAAATCAAGGAACTTTATATCTTCTATTAAGCCCGAAGTCTCTTTGCCCCTTACATATTCTGTTGACATTTTCAAAGCCTTCACATCTTTTTATGAAAGACTCTTCTCTTCTGAGGGTGCGGACAATCTAGGAGAGACATTTCTGTCTTCGCTCAAACATCCTAGACTATCTGAGCAAGCAAAAAACTGGTTGGAGCACCAGTGCAAGTAAGTGAAATCCTTTTAGCAATCAAGCAATTGTCTAACAATAAAGTTCCAGGTCTGGATGGCCTCACTATTGAATTCTATAAGAAATTTGCCCCAATGCTTGCCCCAAAATTATGGCTATTATATCAAAGCCTATTTCTGTGACCTGTAGAGTCATTTAGATTCTCCAAGGCCACAGTCGTATTCTTTGCTAAACCTGGCTGAGACCCTACCTCTATGGTAAATTATAGACCAATTTCATTGCTGAATGTGGACTATAAAAAATATTGGCAAAAGTGATGGCCATATGGCCAAGTCATTTTATTTTATTTATTTATTTATTACAATTTCTTATATACCGCACTATTCGATATCAGCGTGGTTTACAGTATAACAAAATGACCAGAACAACAAGCTGTTCGGTTTTACAGAGAACAGGGGTGCAAACTTGGATAACATGGGTGAACTATATACATAAAATATTTACAAAGAACAAGTGTAAAAGTTAAGATAACATGAGTGAAATATGTACATACATCTGCGTGCGGAGTGCTGACACTGTATCAGAATTAACATATGGTTACTTTCTTAGGTGGGGTTAACTAGGCTTCATTGCTGACTGGGTAGTATTGGAGGAAAAGGTGATGTTTGAGTGCCTTCCTGAACTGAGTTAGGTCTACAATAGCACGAATGTCGGATGGTAGAGCATTCCAGCATCTGGGGATGCAAAGACTGAAGGCCCTATTCGCCATTGTACTGTTGCATTTTGTCAAGGCCTTCGAGGTTATTAGCGAGTTTACAGCTGTTGCTCTTCTGGATCTGTTGGGAGTCACTGTGTGAATGAGTTCTGTAAGTGAAGAGGATGAGAGGCCATTGATGGCCTTGAATGTGAGGAGTAAGGTCTTAAAGATAAGCCTTCCGTGTATGAGAAGCCAGTGAAGCTGCTTCAGGATAGGAGTCACGTGGTCACTTCTAGAGGCTCCGTGGAGGACCCTTGCTGCAGCATTCATGGCCAGCTGTAACGGGCTCAGTGTAGATTGAGGGAGTCCTTGTAAGATGGCCTTGGCAAAGTCGAAATGGGGTAAGATTAGTGCTTGGTATATAGTCCGGAAATCGTCCAGATCCAATAAGGAGCACAAATGCCTGAGTGTACGGATTTTGAAATATACGGCTTTTACTATATTGCCTATGTGTGATTTCATATCAAGACGTTGGTCCAATGTGACGCCAAGGTATCTTATTGTGTCTTTAGTTTGCAGGTCAGCTTCCTTGACTCTTACATGGGATGGAGGAGTAAAGTTGGGGTCTCTCGCAATGAAGAGCACCTCAGTTTTCTTGTGCTGAATACGGAGGTTTTGAGATTGGAGCCATTCTGAGACCGCATTGAAACAGTCTACCAGTGGTGTAAGGTCCATTTGATTCGTAGAGAATGGCATGTATAAGAGAATGTCATCAGCATATATCAAACAGCCCATGTTAAATGATCTAATGATACTGCAGATGGGTTGCATGTATATGTTGAACATGAGAGATGACAAAGAGGAACCTTGCGGCACACCTTGAGTTTGATGGAAGCGTTTTGATTCTTCTGATCCGGATTTTACATGTTGCCATCTTCCATCTAAATAAGACTTGCACCATTCGAGCACAGTGTTGCAGACGCCCTTCTCTTTCAATCTCCCGAGGAGAAGTTCATGACTTACCGAGTCGAATGCCGCGGCAATGTCTAAGAAGATGAGCACAAAACCTTGTCGGATGTTGTCGATGCCTGTGATTATATTATTGAATAGGATGGTGAGGAGGGTCTCCACTCCATGAGATTCTCTGAACCCATGTTGGCAATGATCTAGCGGCGCTGCAGAGTCTATATGATCTTGGATTTGCATGTGTTAAAGTCATGTGTTAAAACAACTAAATGGGAATAAGCGAACAGGATTTATTAAAGGAAGATATATAGGGCCCGATTCTGTGCCACGAATAGCGTGTCCTCCCCTGTCACGTCTAACTTCCCTAATGGTTATGCAGGGAAGTTAGATGCGGGTGGGGAAGGGGCGGCTTGGGGGCGGAGTCTGGGTGGTCACCGGCCCTGGACATATAGTGCCAATTCTAATGTTGGCCCTGAACATCCAGGGCAGGCGACATGTGCGGGGACGTTATTTCACCTCCACTGAAGAACCTTGACTGAGTTAGCTGGGTACAGTCCTGTACGTGCAGGCCAGACTGAATCGCAATCCCTTCCTGCACGTACAGAGTTAGTGTGGGAATCATCCTGCACTGTCATGGCCCTGTGCTAGCTGGCACTGTGTGTTCCAGTGTGCCTTTAGCGTGCACCAGAGCACGCATTGCCATCTAGTGCCCATTAATAAAACACCCCCTTAAACAGTCTCAGAACAAAATGGGCCCAGTATTGAATTGAGCCAGCTACGCGCTGCTACGATGCATAGCCGTCTCCACTGACCTCTAGCCCCAGATATTCAATGCCTAGGTCATATGCGGTCCTGGCATTGAATATCTGGGATCACCGCACATGCCCCGGAGCCAGAGAAGCAAACCGGCCAGCTTTTGCTTCGTCTAGTTTTACCCGCAGGTCGCTAAGCAGGTAGAGGTGCAATATCACCACTATCCACTTAACAATTGTCACCACCTCTGCTCTGCCCTTTTAACACCCATGACATCCCCCTATGCTAAGTGGTTACAGGGGCGGCTCAAGGCAATCTGCTGCCTGAGGCGAAGAATGAGATGGCGCCCCCCCCCCTTAGAGGGGGCGGGGCTTTTTCAGAACTCCAATCAGGGACTGAATCAAACCAAAAAGTCAATAAGATATGGAGGGAATGCAAGATGTTTGCACACAGAGCCGTACCAAGCTGCAGTCGCACCCTGTGAGACTTGCAGCTTGGGCACGCGCCCCTCCTCCCCCCATACCTCCGTCCAGTGCTGCCTGTGCTTTCCCTGCTGCTGCCGCCCTGTTTTTTTCACGGTGGCACCGGCAGCAGGGAAAGAGCAGGCAGCGGTGGACGGTGGTATGGGGATGAGGAGGGGGCATGCGCTCGATCTGAAAGGCACCGGCACTTTAATCAGATCTGTCCCTCCCTGCTCTGACATCGTGTCAGAGGAGGGAGGGACCAGACCTGCTAAAAGTGCTGCGAAAAGGTTTGGGGGGGGGGGCACATTTTGGCTGTCTGCTATTGTCCTGCCAGCAGCAGCAGGGCAACAGCAGACAGCCAAAATGCGCCCCCCAAGCCTTTGCGCCCTGTGCGGCTTCACCGTTTGCACAAGGCTAGGTACGGTCCCATTTGCACACCAAGGAACTAAAAGAGAGCAAGAACCAACAGCACAGTTTATAAAACTAAATTATAACTCATTTTTATTTTGTTGTTATATACTGCGTTACGGTTCTTGCTTTTGCTTTTTCAACATATATTTTGCATCCACAGTGGGTGCAGAGCAGAACCAGGACATTCACCCACAGAATTCAATATTTAAAAAAAAAATCTGATTCTGATCATCTCACTAACAGCAACAACCACTATTCTCCAGTACCAGGCATATTGTGAAGTAATACAAAACCCTACAACAAAGAGCAAACCTACCATACCATACCATATCAGCACAAACTTCCAGAACTCACATAAGGAGCCCATCCAAAAAAAGCATCACTGTAAATACTACAGTGGACCCTGGAACATCCATAAAACATCCATCTGAAAAGCTGAACAAGTCAAATTACTACAGTACAGTATAGATCTTTATGTACAAACTCCATGTTAACAGAACACCTGACCTCAGTCACACACTGACAACATCGACCTTCAGCAAGTACAGAATAAGTAACCATAATCTAAAGTAAAAATAAAAATATGTAGACACAATTTAAACTGAAACCCCTAGAAGCCAGAGTCCACATGCAGTGCAACATCAGATAAATAAGAGATGCACTTCCCCAGTACTGTGTAAAATATAAAGATAGCACAAAGTCAAATCACTAAAATGAAATAAAATTATTTTTTCTACCTTTCCTGTCTGACCATTTTATTCTCTGATCATGCTGGTCCCAATATGAGGCTTCTGCTTTCCTGTCTTCTCTGAGCTCTTTCTGTGGTCTATAGTCCATCTGCCATTTCTTATCTCTTCTTTTGTTTTTTTCACTTCTTTCCATCAGCCTATTTCCAGTCCCCGTAACCATTCCCAGTATCAGCCCCTTTCCAGTCCTCCCTCCCAGTAACTTCCAATGTCAACTTGCATTTCCATGACTGCCACTGGTGTCCATTCCCTTCCAGTCCCCCTCCTTCCCCACTGTCCAGCTCCTTCTAGTCCAAATACCATGGCAGGCCCTCTCAGCATCCACTCCCTTCCAGTCCCATTCTCCCATCCCCTCGCATCAGCCCATTTGTAGCCCTAGCCCCCAGTTTTCTTCCAAGGCCAGCAGCTCTGTCCTCCCCTCCCCACCATCAGCCCATTTCCAGTTGAAACCCCCCCCATCAGCTCACTTCCAGTGGTAGTCCCCCCTCAACCCCATTACCAGTGCTAGCCTCCCCTAATCAGCCCATTACCAGTCCTACCCCCCATCAGCCCATTACCAGTCCTAGCCTCTACTAATCAGCCCATTTCCAGTCCTAGCCTCCCCTGATCAGCTCATTTCCAGTGCTAGTCCCCCTTCAGCCCATTACCAATGCTAGCCTCCCCTAATCAGCCCATTACTAGTCCTACCCCCCATCAGTCCATTACCAGTCCTAGCCTCCTCTGATCAGTCCATTTCCAGTCCTAACCTCCCCAATCGGATCATTTCCAATGCTAACCCCCATCAGTCCATTACCAGTCCTACCCTCCCCCCCATCAGCCCATTACCAGTCCTAGCCTTCCCTAATCAGCTCATTTCCATAGCTAGTCCCCCCTCAGCCCATTAACAATGCTAGCCCCTCTAATCAGCCCATTACCAGTCCCAACCCCCCCCTTGATCAGTCCATTCCCAGTCCTAGCCTTCCCAAATCAACCCCTTACCAGTCCTAGCCCCCCCAATCTGCCCATTACCAGTGCTAGCCCCCCCATCAGCCCATTATAATCCTAACCCGCACTGTCTCTCCCCTTTGTCCAGCATTTGCCCCATCTCTCCCCTTTGTCTAGTACTTGTCCCCCGTCTCCCCCTTTGTCCCCCATCTCTCACCTTTGTCTCTCCTTGTCCTCCTTCTGTCCCTACTCCCTCTACCTGCACCTCTCATCCGGCGGTGGCAGGGGCACTGTGGCTGTTTCAATTTTAGATTTTGCCATCTATGCCCTGCCTCTGCCTTCCCACTGTGTTTTTTTCCTCAAGAATGCTTGCAGCAAAAAAAAAAAAAAAGCGCTGGGAAGGCAGAGGCAGGGCATAGATGGCAAAATCTAAAATTGAAACAACTGTAGTGCCTCCGCCGCTCAAATTTGTTCGATGCCGGTTGTTCCTGCTGGATGAGAGGGAACTCTTGTCAGTTCCATTCCAGCCCCCTCCCTCCCCCATGTCAGCCCCCCTCCCTCCATCTGTCAGCCCTACCTCCCTCCATCCATGTCAGCCCCCCTCCCTTCAACAATGTCAGCCCCCTCCCTTCCTCCATGTATCCATGTCAGCCCTCCCTCCCTCCATCCATCCCTCCATGTCAGCCCTGTTGCAGATTCCTTGCCCCCTCCTCCCCTCTCCCCATGTCTGCCTGCTACTGCCCTGTGCCTCCTTCTTCTGCAGCCATGGCTCCTTGCCTCTTAGGGAGCCGTGGCTGTGCGGGTGAAGCCATTGCGGAGCCTTCCCGTCTCTTGATGGGCTCTGTGCAGCATTGTCCCGCCCCCAAAGGAAGTTGTTTACCACTTCCTTTGGGGGCGGGACAATGCTGCAAGGAGTCCGTCGAGAGACGGGAAGACTCCACAACGGCTTCACCCATACATCCGCGGTTCCCTAAGAGGCGAGTCACGGCTGCAGAAGAAGGGGGGTGGTGAGTTTGCTGCTGCCGAGAAATGGACTCGGCAGTGGCAGCAACTTGGGTGCGCTTTTTTTTTTTTAGCTTGAAGGCGAAGTGAGGCGGCTGTTTTGGGGGCATTTGCCGCCTCAAAACTTTGCCGCTTGAGGTAGCCGACTCACTTCGTCTCATTATAGAGCCGCCCCTGAGTGATTAGCATCAGGGCATGTAGGGGAGATAATTAGGTTTATTCAGTAATGCTAACCATGTTAGTGCCATTGAATATCACATTCAGTAGCATTTACATGGTTTACAGGTCTGTAACTGTGTAAATACCTTTCAAATATCAGGCCCAATGTCTTTATGGTAAAACTGAATTGTCTTCCCTGTTTCAAAAATGTAGGGCCTGATATTCAATGAGGAATAAAATCCTCTCTACTAACTTTGGGGTAAAGGGTTCCCCTTACTATGGTGAATCACAGAAACAAATTAAACTCAAAGAGACAATCCAGAAGTAGAGAGGGGTTTTATTTCTTTTTTTAGAACCTTTAAGTCCTCAGAATTCTCAACCCTGCTTCCTTATCCTCTTCCATAAAGCTGTACAAGATTACAATTAGAATCACGTCCCCTCCTTCCACCAGATTTCACAGGATTTTAAAACTGGATGGCAAACATACCACCTCAAACAAGAGTCTCTACAAAGAGAGAGATTTGACTCCGTAACAAATCCAAATTTCTGCTTCAGCTCCCACTGACTAGTTTTAAACTCACAACAATAGCAGTTACTGATAAATCACAGCTGTGCTCACCAGAGTACTTCAAAAGAGCTTCCAAATACTCTTTTTATTCTCCAAATATATAGAAACCAACAAGTTAATCAAGCTCTACTATATTTCCAATCAAGTGCTTCACTTTAAGCTTAAAATACACTTTAATTAACCCCACAATACACATGCAGACATCTTACCATGTTTGCCTTCTTCAGTCTCAGCTGCCAGAGAGAGGCAAAAACAGTTACCCATGTTCTTTTCTCTCTTGCTCTCCAGGACACTTCCCCACCACAGACAAAAGAGACCCTTAGCAACCAGAATTTCAATTTCAAAACTTTCACTTCAAATTATTTTGTCCTAAAAGGATGGTTCAGAATTAAATTTTACAAGACTTTATCTTACTTCACTAGGGAGCTAAGACAAAAATATCTTAATGCATCACAAGTGGCGTCTTACTGCCTTAGACAGAGTCACTTTTAAAGAGATCCCTACTCTATTCCCTCCTTCCCTCTATTCCCTCCTTTTCCAAACATTATTGATAATATTACATAAATACTTCTCTCATGTGATCGAATTAGCAGATCAATATTCTATGTATATAGTTCAATGTATATAGTTTTGCCCCCATATTATCCATGTTTATCTTATCCAAATTTATTTTCCTGTTTTATGTAATACCGAACAGCCTGTTGTTCTGGTCTTTGGTTCTTTGTAAACCGCGCTGATTGTAAATAGCGCGGTATATAAAAAATTGAAATAAATAAATAAATAAATAAATATTCCTCTAGCCTGCCATAGACTTTAATGAAACTGGAACTTGCTTTTTTATAAAAACAAACCATTTTTACCCCTAAGATGGTCTTTTTAAAGTCTGAAAACCACGAATTAGTCCTTTTTAGGATAATTGCAAACATTTAGGAAGGTTTTTAAACTTTGAGGAGAAACCCCTGTCCCTGGGGGGAAACAAGTGATCTTCTAGCATTAATGAACACTTTTTCACAAAACTGAGTATGTTTTCCAGGAGAACACATCTCTTGCACCTGAACTCTAACTTTATATTTCTTTCTTCTAAAAATCAGCACTTTTACATTGAAGCTACTGTTGCTGTAGCAGCAGAGCACAGACAATCCAATGATACCAGGAGTCTGTTCAGAAGGTCCAAATCATTTATTTGTGCACAAGACTCAAGCAGAATCACATTCAAAATGGCTGAGCAATGGCTGTTAGTAAAACAACAACTTTTATACTGTTCTTCTCCATTCTGGACATAGGCAAACTTTTCATTGGTCCCGGTAACCCCTCTCACCCATCTATTGGTCCCGGTACCACTACGTAGTTGTCCAATGAGGACTTTGGTCTGGGCTCAGCACCTGCTTGCCCCCCTTACAGTCCCCATTACAATGGACAGTTTTTAGACTCTTGATACAATTCTCCTCCAAGGTCACTGACTAACTAAAACATGTGGGAAAGCAGGGCACTGTAACTTTTCTTTCAGCAGAGTTAATTAATTCCATAGAAGCTTCACTCTCTTATCAATACCAATTAAAACTTGTTTTTCTATATTTTCTAAGTTTCGATTCTGCTTAGCTATGCTTAATTGTGCTTAGTTACGTTTCGATTCTATGGAGGCAGCATTCAAGGGGGGGGGGGGTGGTTTCATTCCTCTGGGCCTAACCACAAGCTTCATTTTCAGGTCAAGCTACTTAGGCCTGTCTGTTCAGTTCAAGCACTAATAAATTCTATAAACCCAAACGGTGATCAATATAATGAGATAAGAAAACAGATCCCGTGAATCCCTCAGCAAATTTACAATTTTTTTGTCGGACATAAATCGTGTAGGGCAGGCATTGCAAACCCTTGCCCCAATACACAATACATATCCCTTTTATTCAAACCAATAGGTTATTCAATAAAACTTCTCAGAAGACCAAATCCAAATGAAAACGGCACTTATCTGGATAACCATGCGCGACGTGCACGTTTCGGGGGAAAACCCCTGTATCAAGCGCTCTCTGATCCACTTGTATAAACTTTTCCAAATCACCTTTCAACTGGCAAAAAACGCCGACATGCTGGCTGTATGATATTGAGGCTACTAATCTAAGATTGGCTATTCCAAACGCCCATCAAGAATGTCACCAATCACAGAAAGGGAATCCCCACAAAGAAAAGGGGTTCCCTATCATGAAAGGTAAACGTCACCCTGCTCCCAGCCAATCGATGGCACTATTAAGTCCAGCAGGGGCTACTGTCTGTAGCTTGAATATCCAACGCTGCTCAAGCATACGTAATTTAGAAAGACGATCACCCCGACGAGGATCCTCAGGCACATGGTCAATCACTGTCCATTTTAGTTGATGAAAATCATGTTCTTGTTGTAAACAATGTTGAACCATTGGTGCAGTTAGTGATTTCTGACGAAGACGACAGGCATGTTCAGTCAGTCGAACTTTAACTTTTCGGATAGTGCTGCCCACATATCTCATGGGGCAAGGACACTCTATTAAATATACCACAAACGTAGAATTACATGAGGTATGCCATCTGCGATAAAAAACTTGATCAGAACGTAAATCAGGCCAAAAAGATCCCGTCAATGTGGTATCACAAAACTGACAAGCAGCACAAGATTGGTGTGTGCCAGAATGCCAATCAGGTCGATCTGGACGGTCAGATGGTGTAACAGATGAAACCAATTTATCTCTCAAGTTTGGTCCCCTAGAGTAAGCGATCCGAAGCGGTTTATTGAGGCTGGGGTGTAAAGATAATAAAGACCAATATTTCTTCAAGATACCTACTAACCGGGAAGAATTAGACATATATGGCAGAACCCCAGTGATCATATCCGGAGCTGTAGAAACAATAGGTTGACAATCTAAAAACCATTCCCGATGGGAAAAAAGTGCCCTACGGTAGGCTCGAGACACCACAGCTTTGGGTAACCTCTGTCTAAAAGACGAGTTTGCAGGTCCAATGCATGTAGTTTAAAATTAGCCACAGAAGTACACAATCTACGTAGCCTTAAAAATTGGCCATAAGGTAGACCTTTTCGCAATGGTTCCGGATGAAAACTGCGATAATTTAAAAGATTATTTCGTTGTACAGATTTACGAAAAAGGGTGGTAGCTAGAGCATTGCCATCACGAAATACAACCATGTCCAAAAACTCCACCTGATCAGGAGCCATGTGAGCAGTATATTTAATATGAGGTTTGAGATCATTCAGCCAAATAAGAAATACTTGTAAAGCAACTGAATCGGCAGTCCAAATGAAGAAAATATCATCAAGGAATCTCTTCCACAGCAGTACATGTTGAAATACATAGAGCCATAGATGAAACTGTTCCTACACCTCTGCCATATAAAGGGTAGCCACCGAGGGAGCCACGGTGGCTCCCATCGCAATTCCAAATATTTGTTGGAAAAAAACTCCTTCAAATAAAAAATAATTCCGAGTCAGTACCAAAGTGATCAAAGTCAACAAAAACGATTTTGGAAGACGAGGCGGAGCATGTATGAATAGAGACCGTAATAGCTGGAGAGATTCCTGTTGATCTATGTTTGTATATAATGCGGCCACATCGAGAGTAACCAGTAAAATGGGAGTCGAAGGAAGTATCACTTCTTGTAAAGATTGTAAAAAATGTGTGGAGTCTCTAACAAAAGACCGCACCGCCGCCGCTTCTTTGCTTAGGAAGACATCGCAAAACTTAGAGAGAGGTTCTAATACAGACCCACAGCAAGAAACAATTGGTCTACCCGGAGGATCACTGAGAGACTTATGTACCTTAGGTACTAAGTAAATAACCGGTATCTTAGGAGTGGTAATTAAAAGAAACCGTAGCTCTCGAGAAGTAATCCACCCATTAGAATAAGCAGACATAATCAAAGCCCGAATCTCCTCCTGTAAGGATGACGTAGGTCAGCTTCCAACCTCTTATAGACCAATGGATCTAGCACATGAGCTCTCAATTTTGTCAAGTAAGTATTAGTATCCCACAACACAATGGCACTGCCTTTATCAGCAGTCCTAATAGTTAAGGCAGAATCTTGAGCCAATTGTCGCAAATTTTGCCAATCAGACGGCTCCAAATTGGATCGCCATCTAACAAAATGTTGTTCCTGTAACTGAAGATCCCTCAATACCAAAGACTGAAAAGTCAATATAGCAGGATCTGGTACACCCGGCGGAAGCCACCGTGATGATGGTTTAACCACCGAAGTGTCCACACTAGAGACAGGACGTTTCTCAAAATAGTGTGAAATCTGTATTTTTCGAAAAAAATTTTGTAAGGCTACCCTCATGGTAAAAGGATCGTAAGGGACCGTCGGAACAAAAGAGAGACCCAAGTTCAAAAGACGTTCACTATCAGGACTCAAAGGGCGAGAAGTTAAATTCACCACTAGGGAGGCGCTGCTTGTTTGCTCCGCTGTCGAGTGACAGGAGGGTCGAGCCCCACAGGCTGATCTTCGTTCCTCCGCGCCCGATATCGGCGCGTGGTGACTGACCGAAAAACCTGCTGTCCCTTTGATTTAGATTTTGGAGGGCGTTCATCCTCCGTATCATCAGATGAGACTTCAAAAGTAACCCTTCTGCGGGTATCACTTTCAGGAGTCTCAGAGTCATACATCCAGTAATATACTCGGCCCGAGTCATAGTCGGTCTTATCTCTAGTAAATTTTCGCAGCTTAAATGCTTTGAGATAATCAGAAAAGCCCTGTAACTGGCGATTGATCTCAACTTCCTTAGATTGAAAAACTGAGGAATCCACCGATTTTTGTAGCAACTCTTTTGTCTGAGATATTTGGTCAGTCAAGAGTTTCTCTTCTGCCAATGTTCTTTCTAAAATTAAAGCAATTTAATTTTAGAAAGAACATTGGCAGAAGAGAAACTCTTGACTGACCAAATATCTCAGACAAAAGAGTTGCTACAAAAATCGGTGGATTCCTCAGTTTTTCAATCTAAGGAAGTTGAGATCAATCGCCAGTTACAGGGCTTTTCTGATTATCTCAAAGCATTTAAGCTGCGAAAATTTACTAGAGATAAGACCGACTATGACTCGGGCCGAGTATATTACTGGATGTATGACTCTGAGACTCCTGAAAGTGATACCCGCAGAAGGGTTACTTTTGAAGTCTCATCTGATGATACGGAGGATGAACGCCCTCCAAAATCTAAATCAAAGGGACAGCAGGTTTTTCGGTCAGTCACCACGCGCCGATATCGGGCGCGGAGGAACGAAGATCAGCCTGTGGGGCTCGACCCTCCTGTCACTCGACAGCGGAGCAAACAAGCAGCGCCTCCCTAGTGGTGAATTTAACTTCTCGCCCTTTGAGTCCTGATAGTGAACGTCTTTTGAACTTGGGTCTCTCTTTTGTTCCGACGGTCCCTTACGATCCTTTTACCATGAGGGTAGCCTTACAAAATTTTTTTCGAAAATACAGATTTCACACTATTTTGAGAAACGTCCTGTCTCTAGTGTGGACACTTCGGTGGTTAAACCATCATCACGGTGGCTTCCGCCGGGTGTACCAGATCCTGCTATATTGACTTTTCAGTCTTTGGTATTGAGGGATCTTCAGTTACAGGAACAACATTTTGTTAGATGGCGATCCAATTTGGAGCCGTCTGATTGGCAAAATTTGCGACAATTGGCTCAAGATTCTGCCTTAACTATTAGGACTGCTGATAAAGGCGGTGCCATTGTGTTGTGGGATACTAATACTTACTTGACAAAATTGAGAGCTCATGTGCTAGATCCATTGGTCTATAAGAGGTTGGAAGCTGACCCTACGTCATCCTTACAGGAGGAGATTCGGGCTTTGATTATGTCTGCTTATTCTAATGGGTGGATTACTTCTCGAGAGCTACGGTTTCTTTTAATTACCACTCCTAAGATACCGGTATTTACTTATGACCTATGGTACATAAGTCTCTCAGTGATCCTCCGGGTAGACCAATTGTTTCTTGCTGTGGGTCTGTATTAGAACCTCTCTCTAAGTTTTGCGATGTCTTCCTAAGCAAAGAAGCGGCGGCGGTGCGGTCTTTTGTTAGAGACTCCACACATTTTTTACAATCTTTACAAGAAGTGATACTTCCTTCGACTCCCATTTTACTGGTTACTCTCGATGTGGCCGCATTATATACAAACATAGATCAACAGGAATCTCTCCAGCTATTACGGTCTCTATTCATACATGCTCCGCCTCGTCTTCCAAAATCGTTTTTGTTGACTTTGATCACTTTGGTACTGACTCGGAATTATTTTTATTTGAAGGAGTTTTTTTCCAACAAATATTTGGAATTGCGATGGGAGCCACCGTGGCTCCCTCGGTGGCTACCCTTTATATGGCAGAGGTGGAGGAACAGTTCATCTATGGCTCTATGTATTTTCAACATGTACTGCTGTGGAAGAGATTCCTTGATGATATTTTCTTCATTTGGACTGCCGATTCAGTTGCTTTACAAGTATTTCTTATTTGGCTGAATGATCTCAAACCTCATATTAAATATACTGCTCACATGGCTCCTGATCAGGTGGAGTTTTTGGACATGGTTGTATTTCGTGATGGCAATGCTCTAGCTACCACCCTTTTTCGTAAATCTGTACAACGAAATAATCTTTTAAATTATCGCAGTTTTCATCCGGAACCATTGCGAAAAGGTCTACCTTATGGCCAATTTTTAAGGCTACGTAGATTGTGTACTTCTGTGGCTAATTTTAAACTACATGCATTGGACCTGCAAAACTCGTCTTTTAGACAGAGGTTACCCAAAAGCTGTGGTGTCTCGAGCCTACCGTAGGGCACTTTTTTCCCATCGGGAATGGTTTTTAGATTGTCAACCTATTGTTTCTACAGCTCCGGATATGATCACTGGGGTTCTGCCATATATGTCTAATTCTTCCCGGGTAGTAGGTATCTTGAAGAAATATTGGTCTTTATTATCTTTACACCCCAGCCTCAATAAACCGCTTCGGATCGCTTACTCTAGGGGACCAAACTTGAGAGATAAATTGGTTTCATCTGTTACACCATCTGACCGTCCAGATCGACCTGATTGGCATTCTGGCACACACCAATCTTGTGCTGCTTGTCAGTTTTGTGATACCACATTGACGGGATCTTTTTGGCCTGATTTACGTTCTGATCAAGTTTTTTATCGCAGATGGCATACCTCATGTAATTCTACGTTTGTGGTATATTTAATAGAGTGTCCTTGCCCCATGAGATATGTGGGCAGCACTATCCGAAAAGTTAAAGTTCGACTGACTGAACATGCCTGTCGTCTTCGTCAGAAATCACTAACTGCACCAATGGTTCAACATTGTTTACAACAAGAACATGATTTTCATCAACTAAAATGGACAGTGATTGACCATGTGCCTGAGGATCCTCGTCGGGGTGATCGTCTTTCTAAATTACGTATGCTTGAGCAGCGTTGGATATTCAAGCTACAGACAGTAGCCCCTGCTGGACTTAATAGTGCCATCGATTGGCTGGGAGCGGGGTGACGTTTACCTTTCATGATAGGGAACCCCTTTTCTTTGTGGGGATTCCCTTTCTGTGATTGGTGACATTCTTGATGGGCGTTTGGAATAGCCAATCTTAGATTAGTAGCCTCAATATCATACAGCCAGCATGTCGGCGTTTTTTGCCAGTTGAAAGGTGATTTGGAAAAGTTTATACAAGTGGATCAGAGAGCGCTTGATACAGGGGTTTTCCCCCGAAACGTGCACGTCGCGCATGGTTATCCAGATAAGTGCCGTTTCATTTGGATTTGGTCTTCTGAGAAGTTTTATTGAATAACCTATTGGTTTGAATAAAAGGGATATGTATTGTGTATTGGGGCAAGGGTTTGCAATGCCTGCCCTACACGATTTATGTCCGACAAAAAAATTGTAAATTTGCTGAGGGATTCACGGGATCTGTTTTCTTATCTCATGTTCAGTTCAAGCAGCATGGATCATAGGCCTTCGCCTACCACATTCCCCCCTTTGATTATTCTCACCTGCACGTGAGAAAGGATGAGAATCAAATCACATACTAGGTAAAGATATCACTCTGTGGGATAGGGTAGTAGTTTCACATAGCTATTATCTTTGTAGCTGCCTTGCGCTCTACAGTGTTATTAATAACGGAAGTTATCATTCGCAAGCAAAGTGGCAAGAAACAAGGGAGCAACAAGCAGATAGTCAGAGTCCATAGTTTGGCAAGAGTGGGAAAAAGAACTAAAGGATTAGAAGGTTCAGGAGCATTTATGCCGGACCACCAAGATGTCTTCTTTGTTGGGCTGCTGTAAAACTTCTGATTTAGACAGTCCAGCTGTCCAACCTTCTTAGTAAATTGTGGTCCGGTCCGTGGAGACTAGATGCTACTGCTCCGGCAAGTTCGAGAAACAAGGAGGCATGAGGAACCTTTAGCCCAGTTTGTGTGGTACTTATACAGGCTGCACAGGGAGGTAAAGCAAAAGTCATTTCAAAGCACCCCAAGGCTGCTGACAAAATAAAGCAATAATAAGAATTCATAATGGGCATAGTCTCTGGAAAATTGGTGGAACTGTCGGCATCCACAACAGATAACAAATGTAGAGTTGATTGTAGATCCTCAAGCTTCTGCCGTACGTAGACCGACCAGCTTTGTGGCAGGAGTAGGGCTGTAGATTCCAAAGTATCACTGTCCTCTGGGATGTCTCAGGTTCTTAAAATATCATAGTACAGTCTCTCAGGCTATTATTGCCTCCTTAGAGCAGTTCACTTTTTAGGAGATCAAAACAGTGGGTTTTTTTTTTTTCTTTCTCAGAGCATTTGAACACAGTCTCTTAGACTCAATTTCTTAACACAACACAGTCTATTTCTGATGACTGCAGCTTTCTCCAGATGCGAGGCTTACCTTCAGATAAACAGTCTTGAAATAGTGCAGTTTCTGAGGGACCAATAAGTCTTAGGTCCGTGGCTGTTATCGTAGGGTGAGGCGCAATGGAGTCTCAGGATGCTGTACAGTAGTCCAGTGATCAGGTTCAGAAGCAGTTGCTGGCTTTACTCGACTATAATGGAGTCAAGGTTCGAATTCTGCGACTTTTACTGCAGTTGGAGTTGACAGGATGACAACATAGGGTCCCTTCCAATGCAGGGCTAACGGTATCCTTCTCCACTCTTTGATCCACACCGAGACTCCAGGCTTGAAAGGATGCAGGGGTTCAGGCAAATTGATGGGTAATCGATTTTTGTACCCAGCTATGAAGACTCTGCAAAACAGAACTTAAAACTAATAGTTCATGCCTAATAATTTCAGATCCTATCTGTCTCGCATCTCCTTTTATTCCCTATAAATAGGCTACAGATTCTCAGAATCTCAAAAGGGGGAACTCCTAAAGACTTAGCAGGGGCTAAGTATATCCTAAGAAGGGCTATAGGAAGAACCTGGGGCCACTTCAGGTAAACCTCTTGGCAAAGTTTGGACAACTGAGATTTCAAGGTTCTATTCATACATTCTACTTTTCCTAAAGTTTTGAAAGCTGTAGGTAGTACGCACCTGATAATGTCAATATCTTGGAGCCATACTTAATGGACTTGCTGCCTAAGGTTATCCACCTTCATTATTTGTACAGGGTCCCATGTGCATGCAAGATTGTAAGGGCATACTTGAAATCTGGGTACACATTTAGACAGAGCCCTTTTCCTATTGTTAGTGCTCTAGTGAGGGCTATCAGTTCAGCTTTCTGTGGTCAAGTTTCTGGGGCCAGGGCTGAGGACTCAACTACCAAATCAGGGGTCACCACTGCATATCTAGCACAACAATGTCTGTTGATGATGAAACTGCCTTCAGCCACAAAGAAAGTCTGTTCAGGGTTCTCCAGAGGGATATCAGTTAAATCCAGGCGGCTTGAGAATACAGTGTCCATAATTTCTAAACAGTCATGATCAGGGGATCAAGACCAACTGATAACAACATAGCAGGATTCAAAGCTTGACTGACCTTCAGTTGTATCTGGGGGTTTTCACGTAACATACTCTGATACTTCAACATTCGTAGATTTGTTAGCTAGTAGTTTCCTTTGTGTTTCATATTGGTTAGAACAGAGTGTGGTACAGTAACTTGAAGATTCTGTCTCAAAGGGATATTTGTTAGTTTTTGCTCACTAGGAGGGCTGTAGCTGTAGCAGCTCTCAAATAAGGTCCAAGAGATTGAGTCAACACTCCTAGAACATTTCCTTGTGACTCATGAACATAGAGACTGAAAGGTTTTCTGGACATCTGGTAGGCCCAGAGTTGGCGATAACATCAGAGTGGTTTTTCAAAGATCAAAAGGCTGCATCCTGTTCAAGTCCCCATTCCAATGGAGACTTTTCCATTCCTTTGGTAGCTTGATACAATGGTTTTGCTAGCAGCGCAAAATTGGGGATCCATATACAACATACTTTGTGGCACCCAAGAAGGCTCTCACTTGCCTCCTGGTGGTTGGAGTAGGAATACTGCATACAGCTTCTTTGCATTCTGGTCCCAGGCGTTGAATTCCGCTGGACAACTGGAATCCTAGGTATTTAACTTGTTTGACATAATTGCACCTGAGCTCTTGAGACTTTGTATCCAACCTCATTAAAAAGGTGCAAGAGTTCACTGGTGGCTTGTAGACATTCACTTTCTGAGTTGGTGGTTATGAGCAAGTTGTCCACATATTGAAGTAGAATTCTTTCTCCTGGAATTACTGGATAACTTGTCAAATCTTTTGCTGAGTGAGGCGAGTTCTTGAATCCTTGAGGTAATCTTGTCCAGGTGAGTTGGCCCCGCCTTCCTGTAGTGGGGTCTTGGGCTAAGCGTATGCAGAAAAAAAAAAACATCTTTTAAGTCCAAAATGGTGAAATGTGTAGCTTCAGCAGAGATCAGTCCCAAGAGAATATAAGGATTTTGGTACCACTGGGTGTACAGTTTCAGGTGCATCATACATTCTTTCTTAGATCCTGCACTGGGTGGTAATCACCTGTCCCAGGCTTCTTAACAGGAAGAAGGGGGGGTGTTCCAAGGTGACTGGCACTCCTTTGAAAAAGTCCATACTTCAAGAGGATACTGCTTCACATGCACTGGTTCCGCTTCTGGCTTGAGGGTGACGATGACAGGGGCTATATTCTTCGCTAGGCCAGGTGGATTATCTTCTGCCCATACTCCAGGTGAGGCTATAGGGTTGGTAGGTATACAGGAACTTGTTGACTTGACTGGAGGTGTGCTATAGGACCGTCACTCCTCTTCTCGGGGAACAGTCAGCACCATCAATCCAGCAGGCTCTGGGTTCACAGTCATTTGCATTTCTCTCTCTTCAGCAAAGGATATCTGTGCCTGAAGCTTTGCAAGCAGATCTCGGCTCCAAAAAGTGGAATAGGGCACTCAGGCATATACAGGAACTGGTGCATTATTTTCTGTCCCCCTAGTTCACACATGTGGTTCTGCAGGATAGGCTTTGTGGCCTTAGCCCCAGTAGCTCAATGGTGCTGCATCGAGAAACACAAAGGGGCTACTGGCTTTAGTATTCTGCTCCTGTATCCCCCATAAAGTCCATATATTGGTCCCCTATTTTCAGACTGACTCCTGGGGACCCAGGGAAACTTGGAGTCCGGTCTGGCCTAGTTTTTATTCATGCTGTAGCCCTCTCTGGCTACCACTTACTCTATAGCTGCTTCCCTCTCTTGCTGGAACACTGTGCTTGGTTTATTCTTTCATGACTCTAAAATCAAGTACTCCCTCCTCCCCTCCTGGGGTGGAGATAAGATGCGGGCATTCACTTCTCTAATGTCCTTCTTTTCTGCAATGGGCGCACTGACTCGCACCTAGTTTTTACTTCCTCTGCTCCTTCGATCAGGATAACCTCCTCCACATCATTCAACTAAAGTATCAGCAAGAAGATCTGTTCTCTTCTCCATCTTTACTTTTACTTTCTCTATCACATTCAACAATTCACATACTTTCTGATCAACTTCCACTAACTATCATGCCCGCAAATCCACCCATTTTCTGTAATTTCTGTTTTATCTCTCTGGGACTGACTGACAAAAACGCAAATTCTCCTGATTGCATAGGGTATATAGTGAGGCTGAATAATACTGTCTGAATAATACTGAATAATACTGTCTGAATAATACTGTTCATTTGTTCAATTAAATCCTAAAGCTTTCAGTTCAGTAAATCAGTGGCAGAGGGAGAGGCACCTAAACAAGTCTGGTCAGCTGACTGGCTGGCAAACTACTTGGGAATCTACAGGGAGGAGTCCCCCCCCCTGCCCTAGGCCCACACTGTTTCTCCTAGCAACGCTCTATCCGGGAGGTTTTTTTTTTTTTATGTTCTACTTCTCTGCTGTGGGCACATTAGTTCACGCCTACCGGGGATATGGTGAACTAAGGAAATATGGAGCAACTAGCAGAAGCCACTCCCTTTCACATAGCATTCCTAATTAGGACAGAGACATTTTATTACCATAGTCTTCAGTAAATCCCTTACCGAAATTCTTGATCATACTTGAAAAGAAACTTATTAAAAAAACCTTATTACCGTAAACATAGGGCAGGCAGAAAACATAAGCTTAGATTGAACACATACATCCATTATGCTTATTGCAACTTATTCCAAACAGGAACAATTTAGATACAGTTCTTAAAATATAAAACTATTATTTTGCAACATGTTATAACATCTATTCTTATAGAGAGAACTATAGCTATCTGTTACATATAACTGGAATGAAATTACTGAGCATGGAAACTAACTGCCAGCCGTAGTCTGCATGTCTCTGCAAAAGAAATTATTTTATTTTTTATTTTCATTAAATCTTACAGATCAGAAAGCAGATATTCAAGAGACATGAAATGGATACTTTTCCATAGCATTGGTGGATATCTAGAATGCATATACACCCTCTTTTTTTTTTTTTTAAACAATAACTATGTCTTCTATCAGGTGCTTGCCACAGTATATCAGGAAATAACGTCTTGAAATTTAAAAGTCTTTCAAAAAAAACAAAGTACCCCCTTTTCCTCTGGACACAGACACACAAAATTCAAATACAGAAAAACAGATGAATTTATCCTGAATTGTAAAGGTCGTCATTAGTCTTTAGTACAGATTTCAAAGATAAAATCCTAACACAATTTCTTATTCACTCAGAATTTAAACCATTCATTCTCAGGTTGCAATCTGGTACACTTCCAACCCAGAATTCTGCACCGTCCCCCAAGGTTCTTAGCCTCTATTTTTGAAGGTCAAAGGAAAAACACTTTATTTTCTCTCTCTTGTCTGTGTCAGTTAGTTTTTGAAACGACAGATATACTTCAAAAACAAAAGAACTTCTGAGTCACTGTAGTTATCACAGCTGTAAAGTAATAACTAGAAAACTAATTATAAATTCATCTCCTGTCACACTTTGATTGAATGAATCCTTTATTTTAAACAAGCAAGAGACTTTTCAATCGGGAGTCTTTTTTTTTTTTTCCTTTTCTTCTAGCAAGCTGTGTGAAAGCCACACCCCTTCGCTCACTGTAAACAAAATGAAACAACTTGGTTTCACAGACACACAGAGACATGCTAGCAAGAATAATTTAAATCAGTGTCAAGTCGTGATCTAATAATTACTTTGTAGGCCAAAGGAAAAAAAACAAAAGCAGTGTGCTTAGTTTCTCTATCATTTCTGTTTGAACCATAAAACACAGGGCAAAGCTGAGCCCACGAATGTATTATACCTAGCAGCCTATCTGACCAGAGTAAGTAATCTCACCCTGCACACTAAAACTTTACGGACAGATCAGAGAATATAACTAAAAACAGTTTACGGAGCTCCGATGAGGTTAATACGACCTTCAAAACTAAAATTCTGACTAAATATTCCTATCGAATGGTATATAATACCTGACCATAGTAGAAGGAACATCACTATTAAAACACAGTGAATAAAAACAGGTATAATTGCCCTAAAATAAGCTCCAATTAGCCCAGCAGCAGAACATTGAAAACATGCCTTCATAGGGTTAAAAAGCACCTCTGCACAGACACGCCCCTTGTCAGCCTCACGCTGTACTGTAGGAAAAGCTGACTGAATGAGACATGTTCTTGATTTTTCAGTGAGTCAAGCGGTAAATTGTCATAAATTACCCAACAGAATATAATCTTACATTAAACAAAGACACATAGACAAACGACAAACATGCTAGCAACGTATCCCAAGAAAGCCCAGTCCTGTCTCTTCTGACTAGGCTATACCAAATTTCGAATTCGAAGTCAAAATCAAAAAGACGATAGTTTCACCCCGCGCATACTCATGCAAGGTTAATCGGACCGTCTTGAGAGGTGATCAAGCTCTCTTACCAAATACCAAATTCCAAGTTACAAAATTCAAACAGCAGTTCTGCTCTGACTCATCTGTCTAGACATATCCCAAAACTATACTCACCGGATCCGGTCCCCGTTCCCAAGCAAGCGCATGAGCTGGACCTCGGACTCCCATCACGGGTTCGAGGTGTTGGCTCCGACCGGGTCCGGCCCCCGCCGAGGCCTGGCCCAGCTCCCTCCGATGCAACTGGACCGGTGGCGCCTGGGAGCCGAGCCCACATCGGGAGGGCACGATTCCGGTAGGACCAAACCTATAGAGGCGGAAAGTGGTGGTATATCAGCTCATATACCCTCTACTAACCACATCTTCCCGGCCAACGCACCAAGAATATGTAGCAGCAGAGCGCAGACAATCCAATGATACCAGGAGTCTGTTCAGAAGGTTGTGATAAGGAAGCTTATCATAGCTCAGGTAGGAGCTATAGAAAAGATGATGTGACTCTGAACAAGCAACCTGTCAGTTCTGGTAGAAGCAAGAAAACAGAGTTTTCACATAAAAGACTACCAGTCCCAGAATGCACCAGGTTTCCAGCAGCCATGAGAGGGGCTGAAGTAAGAAAATGTGTGTGCAATCAAGAGAGCTATGAGGTAATCCCTAAGCACTCATCTCAAAGGGCAGGGCCTGATTCAAGACAGCTGCGCTGTGTTAGGGAGCAGCACACATTAGAACAGGATAAGAGTAGAGCTTATTCTTCAGATAACAGCTTCAGGGAAAGCTACAAGAACAGCTTCAGAAAGAGATACAGAGACAGCAACGGCTACAAGCTCAAGCCCCAGTATCACCTGGAGAAGCAGAAGCCAAGCCAAGCAGATAGAGAGAGAAGGAAACTCTCTGGAAGGAAGAGAAGGAAGGCCATTGGAAGGTCTGGGAGATTCCAAGGCAGTACTCATACTGGGAGGTATTCCAAAAGCCAGCAGAGTCCATTGGACTGGATTCAGCCAGAGGAATGGAGTGGCAGAGATAGGAATCACCAGTGGCTACCTGGAAGAGAGAAGACTGCATGTGGAAGGGACTTTCAGACCAAGGCCAGAAGGTATGTGAGAGGAGATCCAGTGTCCAGGGATCAAGATTGGAAGGCTGGACATCAGAATTGGATTACATATTGGCCAGGCTATACAGAGAGGAATAATGATAGCAGGAGAGGCTCAGGTATGAACACTGATCCAGACCCTATCTATAATAGAGAATGGCAGCAAGGGAATAAGCATTCTCATGATAGTGCCTTAATGAAAGACTCGTCTGTGCCAATGTATGATAATGACCCTATGCTGATTGATACAGCAGATGAAAGTACAGTTTATATGGACTGTTCTCTATCTAAATGCTATTGCTAGCTTTCTCTGAGCAAACACATCAGCCATCACAAAGAAACCTAACTTTGTTCTTTATTTCCACTGCAAACAGCTCTTAAAGCAGGATTTGGGGGCTCACACAGTAGCAGCCAGCCAGCTAAAGGCTTTCAGCTGGTCCATTGATAGTAATTAGGGCTGCACCTGATTGTGTGTGTGAGCAAAGGAGAATCACTGCTGAGATCTGCGTGGAAAATAAGCAGAAGTTAACCTAACCAGCAAAGTTTATTCTTTTCTTTGTGCCTTTGTATTTGGTAATTATTTGCTAAGAAAACATTAGCTAATTGCCTGACAAGCTGAAGGTTGTTTTCTGGTTTACTTTGTGATTTTTTTGTTATCCATTTAAACACTGCAAGCAAGTAACCTTATTTATAGTGCTATCAAGCATACATGTGCTGGGTGAATTAAACCCCATCAATAAAAGAAGTATTTTATTGATCTTACCACTTGGTTTCACAACTCAAATTATTGTCATCAGCTGTGTTTGGGAGTGAATGAACTACAATACCCACAATACCTTGCAAGAATCATATGAATATATGCATCGTCAAGATTGTGTAAGTTCTCACCCTAGGCAGCCGTCTGACAAATGGCGTAGTTTTTCGGATTGCTCTTGCACCAAGAGGATTTACTTGTTGTGGATTACAAATAAAAGTCAAGTTTAAAGCTGTAAGAAGATTTTTTCCCTCGTCTGCACTTTGGAGGAAAAGTGGTTGTTCCAGGAAGCTGTCCCAGAGGAAAAGACCCTGTGCAAAGCTGGATTCATCACTGAGACAAGGTAATATGTACCTGGGCATGTCTAGTGGTGGATGTGTGTAAGCACAGGGGGTAATTGAAAAAAAAAAAAAAAAAAAATTTGAAAAAAAAAAAACCACACCTGGTTGGAAGGTGCTGCTCTTTGGTTTTTTTTTTCTCTCTTTTCTTGCAGGGGTCAAGATGGATCCGAGGGAGATGGCTCAGTGGATGGCAGCCCAATTTTGCAAGCAGCAGGAGCTATCACAGCAGGCCCAGGACACTGCTATGAAGGCCTTAATGGAACAGCAGAAACCAGTGCTTGATCTGGTGCAAGCTCTAGTTCAGCTGCAGAGCCAAAGTGGAACAGATGCAAGACCAGCAGTTAGTACTGGTGCACCACATGTGGACACTGTGGGACTCAATCAAGGGATTGGGGCATTTAATTTTGGGAAATTAACTCCAGAAGATAATGTTGATGATTTTCTAGAGTCTTTTGAAAGAGTGGCACAGGCTTTAGCATGGCCAGAGACCCAGTGGGCAGTAAGGCTGGCAGCCTCATTAACTGGTGAGGCACTAGCAGCTTACAGAGCAATGCCAGCAGCCCAGGCTTTGATTTATAAGGATGTAAAGGCAGCTATTAGAGATCGCCTAGGGTTGTCTATTTCAGAGTATAGGCGAATGTTTAGAGCTGTTACATTGAAAGTGGGTGAGACACCCAGGGCTCTGAGTCAGAGAATTAGAAGTCTAGCTGTAAAATGGTTGGAGCCTGAGCAAAAGACAGTAGAAATGTTATTAGACATTATAATGCTGGAACAATTTATGCTTGGGGTACCTAAAGATTTGAATGTTTTTCTTATACAGCAAAATTGCCAAAATCTTGGAGAGGCAACCATGCTAGCAGAGAGATTCTTGGAAGCCACGCAGGCTTGCCATAGAATGGGTGGCCCTCTAAAGATGGATGCTGAGGCTAGATGTGCTGTATCAGAAAAAGGAATAATTAAGAATGTTTCTGAAAAATGAATGTACTGTATCAAACCAGATGACACAGTGGAATAGAAAGAAATGTTTCAAGTGTGGAAAAGTGGGACACTTAGAGAAGAGATGCCAGACACACACTAGTTTAATGGGTCTGGATTTAAAACACCCAAGGAAGGATTTCTTTTGATGGTTGATGTGCAAGGAATTACCACAAATGCATTATTAGACTCTGGGGCAGACCAGAGTATGATGTCAAAAAGGCTTTGGAAGAGGATAGAGGCCCAAGAAAGATTTGTGCCTAGAACCCCTGAAAGCCAAGTTCACATCAGATGCATTCATGGTGCTGCATCATCATATCCCACCTATAGGCTAAAGGTTAAGTGCCTAGGGAAACAAGAGGAAGTCCTATTAGCAATGGTGCCTAGGCTACCCTTTGATTTGGTTCTAGAAAGAGACTGGCCAAGATTTAAGCAGGGTCTAGTGGAAGGACTAGGAAAGAAGGAGGGAGAAGGTTTAATGGTAGTAGCTCCCGGGCCTTTATTTGGAAGTCCTCAGACCCCAGCTAAAAAGATGGTTAAGCGTCCAGAAGACCAAGCTACCCCAAAGCAGATATTCGTCCTAAAGTACCATAAGGTCTCTGAGAAGGCCCAAGCTCCTAGGCGGGCAACCCCTCAGTCTGCTGGGTTTGACCTATGCAGCATAGAGAATGTGACTGTACCTAGCCAAGGGAGAGCCCTGGTTGACACCGGTCTCCAAGTGGAAATACCAATTGGATGTTATGGGAGAGTAGCCCCAAGGTCCGGATTAGCCCTTAAATATTTCATCGATGTGGGTGCGGGAGTAATTGATCCCGATTACAGGGGCAATATTAAAGTTCTGTTGTTTAACTTTGGACAGAATGAGTATCATGTGAAGACAGGAGACAAAATTGCCCAATTGATTTGTGAGAGGCTTGGTTTTCCACCTGTGGAGGAGGTCACATCCCTAGAGAATTCTGAACGTGGAGCCAAAGGCTTTGGTTCTACTGATGTCAAAGGGGTTAAAAGCTTAGCTGCCACCTGTGCCCGAGAGAGGGAGGTGAGTGAAGAGGAAGATTTGGGACCCCAGGTATCTGATTGTAAAGAAAAATCAGAGCCCCAAATAGGTGAGGACCTGACAATGGTACAAAAGGAAGAAATTAGGAAGTTGCTTAAGGAATTCCCAGATGTGTTGACACCCATACCTGGGGAGACCCATTTGGTGGCCCATGAAATAATAACTCCACCTGGGAAATTGGTTCGTCAAAGGCCATACCGCTTGCCTGAAGCCAAAAGACAGGAGGTAGTGGCACAAGTCCAGGAGATGTTGGACATGGGGGTAATAGAGGAGTCAAAGAGTCCCTGGAATAGCCCCATAGTCCTGGTGCCGAAGCCTGATGGATCCTTAAGATTTTGTATTGACTTCCGGCAGGTAAACGCCATATCAGTTTTTGATGCATATCCAATGCCAAGAATTGAGGAGCTGCTAGACCAGCTGGGACAGGCTCAATACTTAACCACCCTTGATATGACAAAAGGATATTGGCAAATCCCGCTCACCAGGGAGTCGAAGCCGAAAACTGCGTTCAGCACCCCCGTTGGCCTTTTCCAGTTCAAGAGGATGCCTTTCGGACTGCATGGAGCAGCGGCTACCTGCCAAAGGTTAGTGGATCAGGTACTTCGACCCCACCAAAATTATGCTTTTGCATATATGGATGATGTCATAATCCATAGTAACACCTGGGCGGAGCATTTGAAGAGGATCAGGGCAGTCTTGTGCTCTATGAAGCAAGCGGGAATCACTTTAAACCCGAAGAAGTGTGCCTTTGCAAATAGGGAGGTAAAATACCTAGGCCACCTAGTGGGAAGAGGAAAAATTAAACCTCTATTAAGCAAAATAGATAGCATCAGGAATTTTCCTCCTCCAACAACCAAGAAACAACTAAGAAGTTTCTTAGGACTTATTGGATACTACCGCCGGTTTATACCGCAATTCGCAGAGAAAAGTGCCATTTTCACGGATATGCTGCGAAAGAATTGTCCAAACCAGATAAAGTGGACACCAGAAGCTGAAAAAGCGTTTTCAGTATTAAAAGAAAAATTGTGTACAGGACCGGTACTGAAAGGAGTAGACTTCAAGAAACCCTTTCTGGTTCAAACCGATGCATCGGATGTAGGGCTAGGAGCAGTCCTATCCCAGTGCCATGATGGAGAGGAGCATCCTGTGATGTACCTGAGCAGGAAGTTGTCACTGGCTGAACAAAAGTATTCCACGATAGAAAAAGAGTGTTTGGCTATCAAGTGGTCAGTGGAGGCGTTAAGGTTTTACCTTACAGGGAGAAAGTTCCAGTTGGTCACGGACCATGCCCCACTTAAATGGTTGCAGCAAATGAAGAACCACAATGCCAGGTTGACACGCTGGTACATGGCCTTACAGGCGTTTGATTTTCAGGTTGAACATCGTGCTGGGAAGTTACACAAGAATGCGGATGCACTTTCCCGTATTACGGACTGTAGAGAAGAAGTTTCACCAGTAAAACCAGTCCGTAATAACTTAAGCAGGGGGGTATGTGATAAGGAAGCTTATCATAGCTCAGGTAGGAGCTATAGAAAAGATGATGTGACTCTGAACAAGCAACCTGTCAGTTCTGGTAGAAGCAAGAAAACAGAGTTTTCACATAAAAGACTACCAGTCCCAGAATGCACCAGGTTTCCAGCAGCCATGAGAGGGGCTGAAGTAAGAAAATGTGTGTGCAATCAAGAGAGCTATGAGGTAATCCCTAAGCACTCATCTCAAAGGGCAGGGCCTGATTCAAGACAGCTGCGCTGTGTTAGGGAGCAGCACACATTAGAACAGGATAAGAGTAGAGCTTATTCTTCAGATAACAGCTTCAGGGAAAGCTACAAGAACAGCTTCAGAAAGAGATACAGAGACAGCAACGGCTACAAGCTCAAGCCCCAGTATCACCTGGAGAAGCAGAAGCCAAGCCAAGCAGATAGAGAGAGAAGGAAACTCTCTGGAAGGAAGAGAAGGAAGGCCATTGGAAGGTCTGGGAGATTCCAAGGCAGTACTCATACTGGGAGGTATTCCAAAAGCCAGCAGAGTCCATTGGACTGGATTCAGCCAGAGGAATGGAGTGGCAGAGATAGGAATCACCAGTGGCTACCTGGAAGAGAGAAGACTGCATGTGGAAGGGACTTTCAGACCAAGGCCAGAAGGTATGTGAGAGGAGATCCAGTGTCCAGGGATCAAGATTGGAAGGCTGGACATCAGAATTGGATTACATATTGGCCAGGCTATACAGAGAGGAATAATGATAGCAGGAGAGGCTCAGGTATGAACACTGATCCAGACCCTATCTATAATAGAGAATGGCAGCAAGGGAATAAGCATTCTCATGATAGTGCCTTAATGAAAGACTCGTCTGTGCCAATGTATGATAATGACCCTATGCTGATTGATACAGCAGATGAAAGTACAGTTTATATGGACTGTTCTCTATCTAAATGCTATTGCTAGCTTTCTCTGAGCAAACACATCAGCCATCACAAAGAAACCTAACTTTGTTCTTTATTTCCACTGCAAACAGCTCTTAAAGCAGGATTTGGGCTCACACAGTAGCAGCCAGCCAGCTAAAGGCTTTCAGCTGGTCCATTGATAGTAATTAGGGCTGCACCTGATTGTGTGTGTGAGCAAAGGAGAATCACTGCTGAGATCTGCGTGGAAAATAAGCAGAAGTTAACCTAACCAGCAAAGTTTATTCTTTTCTTTGTGCCTTTGTATTTGGTAATTATTTGCTAAGAAAACATTAGCTAATTGCCTGACAAGCTGAAGGTTGTTTTCTGGTTTACTTTGTGATTTTTTTGTTATCCATTTAAACACTGCAAGCAAGTAACCTCATTTATAGTGCTATCAAGCATACATGTGCTGGGTGAATTAAACCCCATCAATAAAAGAAGTATTTTATTGATCTTACCACTTGGTTTCACAACTCAAATTATTGTCATCAGCTGTGTTTGGGAGTGAATGAACTACAATACCCACAATACCTTGCAAGAATCATATGAATATATGCATCGTCAAGATTGTGTAAGTTCTCACCCTAGGCAGCCGTCTGACAAGGTCCAAATCATTTATTTGTGCACAAGACTCAAGCAGAATCACATTCAAAATGGCTGAGCAATGGTTTCTAGCAAAACAACAACTTTTATACTGTTCTTCTCCATTCTGGACATAGGCAAACTTTTAATTGGTCCCGGTAACCCCTCTCACCCATCTATTGGTCCCGGTACCACTACGTAGTTGTCCAATGAGGACTTTGGTCTGGGCTCAGCACCTGCTTGCCCCCCTTACAGTCCCCATTACAATGGACAGTTCTTAGACTCTTGATACAATTCTCCTCCAAGGTCACTGACTAACTGAAACATGTGGGAAAGCAGGGCACTGTAACTTTTCTTTCAGCAGAGCTAATTAATTCCATAGAAGCTTCACTCTCTTATCAATACCAATTAAAACTTGTTTTTCTATATTTTCTAAGTTTCGATTCTGCTTAGCTATGCTTAATTGTGCTTAGTTAAGTTTCGATTCTATGGAGGCAGTATTCAGCATTCGGGGGGGAGGGGGGGTTCATTCCTCTGGGCCTAACCACAAGCTTCATTTACAGGTCAAGCTACTTAGGCCTGTCTGTTCAGTTCAAGCAGCATGGATCATAGGCCTTCGCCTACCACATTGCTTTAAGCCCGCAATCCTGCTTCATTAGCATACTACTTGTTCCAGCCCAGGGCAGATCTGAAAGACTCAGATTTCTTTTAACTTCATTCTCTTTTTTAAGGACTTCTTCTTAGCTCAAAAACCATATTTGGAGCTTTCTCAGTCTCTTCCCAAAATGGGGAACACTTTTATTTACTTTTCATGTTATTTTATCGTAAACACAGCCCCTCTGCCTCCTTTTTTTTATTTAAGAAAACCCTGACTGCCAATCGGCTGAGAAGCAGTCTTAAAGACAAAAACACATGGCAGCTGGCCCCAGGGGGACACAGGTCACCCCCACAAGGTAAATGTTCTTATTTTTTAACCTCTGGTTACAGCAGGTGGCTTCCAGATATGGCCCCGGCATTGGATATCCAGGTCTTAAGTTCAGTAATGATGGCTAGCCTCTTTACAACAGCTTCTGAATATTGGGCCTGTACTGTCTTTTCACTGGCCAGTGTGTTTTTATATATGTTGGTATGCTCTTATATAGAAATACCGCCGGTCTCTGTTGTCTTTGACACATGGAGCTGTTTCTGGCCTGGTTCAAGTTCCAGCCATTCTTCAGCTTCTGGGTCTTGGATCTTTCAATAACTGTCCCCTTATAGCCTATCGTTAATTCAAATAGTTGCCTCTCTGTCTCTGACTACTTAGTAAAATAAAAGATAATTAAATTTCCCTCACTAGTAAGACATTGGAAACTTGTAAACATTAAAACATCACTGTGCCTGGAAAGCACTGGGATATTGCCCCTAAGAGAATTACAGAGAATGAAGAAGTTATGATCACCCGGAACATTCCTGTTCCGAAAGATAAGAGACTGGATGCGAGGATAAAGGAGATAAACACAAGAATGGAACTGATATAGGTGTCAGTTCCAAGTAATTATTCTGTGAATTGTGTGGAGAGGCGGAAGATCCTGAAGCACCAAGAAATGCCGTCAGAGACCAAGAAAATGTGACAGAAATATACAGAAATATTTGCCATTGTACTGGGAGTCACGGGCTTGATAAAGAATAATTTCCCAGCACATCTTGACGAACTACCCTTACACGTTACATCTTACGAACTCCAGAAGGAAGGTCTCTTTGGCATGATGAAAGAACTACGATGAGCAGTAGCAGTAAATTTGAGAGACTGAAATCATATTCCACATACTCTGGCTTAGAAGTGAGGTTTACAACTGTCATGGTATGTGCAAAACGAGCCATTTGGAGAAACTGTCCCCAGTGAAACCATTGTGTGTCTGATGGCACACTTCCTTTCCTCCCTCTCTCCCTCTCACACTCTACTGATTTTACAGCAGTAGTGCTTTTCCTCTGGCAGCCAGAATCTGCTCTATCACAGCTGGAGCTTAGCTGTCCTATCCCGTATAATCCCTTTTCACAGGCTTGCCCTTCTTTAAAAAGCCTTAGCCCAAGGTCAATTTTCCAAGGGAGTAAATTTTACCAAGCTGCTCTTAAATCAGTGTTACTTGCACAACAGTCTTTACAATTCCCTCCTCAGGGATTCTCAATCAATCCATGCACACAGTGGCGCTCCTAGTCCCATCCGTGTTACCTGGGGCAGGCACTCCCCCATGCTGTCAGCACCCCACCTGCACGGTGCAGTGCTGTTGCCACTATGCACCCCTACCAACCTCAACCAGCTCTATGGAGGCAGCACGGCAAACTTACATTTACACTGGTTTGCCATGATGCCTCACACTCAAGGGGCTGGTTGCTTGACTCTCCCAGCTGAAGTCTCGTGAATCGGAAGATTTCAACTGGGAGAGAAGAGCGACTGGCCCCTAAAGCGCAAGGCACCATAGCAAACCAGCATAATTGTAAGTTTGCCAAGCTGCTGGTGGGGGTGCACCCCTTTCCAGCTGGCACTTGGGGTGGGCCGCATCTGCACCCTATCCTTGGCATGCCACTACATGCACAACCTCAATCTACGGCTCACAAGGTGAGCCACTCTATTAAAATCAGGGCCGCTTTAACCATCTAAGGGGCCCTAGGCAAACTTGTGTGGGTGGGCCCTATTTTTCTTTCGTTATTGAACACCATCCTCTTTTTCCTACATGACTCCCACCCCCACCAGCTCCTGTTAATTTGATGCTGTTGGCCCACTGCTGGTAGCTTTCCTCCCCATTTCCAGCTGAGAGGAAGACAGTTGCACATTCTGTCCTCCTACAGGCCAAATGAGGGCTGATGAAAGCAACCCTCTTCCTTCTTATGGCTGGTGTAGATCACTGCAAATATGAAGGTGGTATCTTCCTCTTCTGGTCAGTGCAGACTAATGGAAGTATGGCACAAGATGTTTTCTTCCTTCTGGTATGCATGGGCTGGTGTGTTACGAATATGGCCATCACAAGGAGACCAGGAACCTTAAGCTTTCCACCCCTCCAATATGCTAGTATGTTGTTTATTTGATATTCAATAAAATAATATTGAACTAAAAAACAACAACTTTCAAGCCCTTACCCCCCTCTACCTTTCCCTCTTCAAATTGTGATAATTAAACTAAAATAAAGATGATCACAATTCTACCACCAATGCTCTTGGAACAATCTTTTAAGTATATAATTCCTTATCATCCCTTCAGTCCATTGTGGGTTATGCCCCATCACCAGCAGAGGGAGACTGATAACCACTGGTTTTGATGATGCCACACTATAAGATAGCTGTGCAGATCTGGCCACACCAGTATTTCTCAGTCTCCAGCAGATGGTGATAAGCTTCTGTGCATTCTGGATTCCACTGTAGGATGCTGGGAACAAAAAAAAGATTCTTTAATTTGAAAAGAAAGGTACTGCTTTGCTGAGTCACCATTGTTAGACCCAGGAGGGTGGTCTCTGGTGGATGCCATGTTCCAGCAAATAGTGGAACAAAGGGTGTGGGGGGTGGGTGCTGATCATGGATCTGATGGTATCCACGAACAATGCTAAGGTGCCTCGTTTTTTTAGACATTGACAGGAGAGAATGTCTGAGGGCCTGGATGCTTTAGTTCAAAAGTGGCCAAGTTGGGGTGTGTTTCCTGCTTGGCCACTGATATGGCAGCTGCCTCAGCGTATAGAGTCCCACTGGGGCCTGGTGAAATTAGGCCTTACCTGCTAATTTTCTTTCCTTGAGTCCCTCTGGTCCAGCTCAGTCCAGAACCTGCCATCAGTATTGTTTCTTGAGCCCGGACTCGAAGAGATAAATCTGCATGGCTGTGTCTGTCTGGTGTGTTTGTCATGGCACTGCCCTGCTGCTGCTGGGAGGAGGGGGTCTGTTCTTCAAAGTCAGTAAGAAGGTTCTGTCTGTTCCTTGGGGGAGCAGTATCTCACTTTTTTGAGGGCAATTGCTATACATAGTTCATAATTGAATAATTTCTGAGTGTTTCATAATGTTGTGGAGTCTGCTTGGCTAATTGAAATACTGGTGTGGCCCGATCTGCACAGATCCCTTATAGTGTGACATCATTGAAACCAGTGCTGATAATGGGGCATAACATATGCATCTGGACTGGACTGGAGGGACTCAAGGAAATAAAACTAGCAGTTAATGCCTAATTTCACCTTTGGTATCATTATATCAATATTCTGATGCCCTTATATGATCATCATTGGTGTCTTCCTTTTCTTGCCTCCTCCCTCAGCTCTTTGCCTTGTCACTTCCAGAAATTCCTCTTTTTCATATGCCAGCCCTTCCCTATGGAACTCCCTTCTCTGTTCTCTCCATACCGAACCCCTCTTCCCAGCATTCCAGAAGAACCTGAAAAGCTGCTGGTTTCAAAAAGCTTTTCCTGAGTCCTCCATTCCATAATTCCTCCTCTCCTCTCCCAGGCGAATCTCCGATTTCTTTTTTCTCTCTTCCCTCCCCTGTCCATAAACTGTAATTTCCCTCTCTGGTATCTTCTTTTCTCCTTTTTCTGCCTCCTGTTGTTTTGTCACCCCTTTTTTCTTGTAAACCAGTGTGATAGCCTTGACTCTTGGTGATATATCAAAAGCCCTGAATGAATGAATAAACAAATAAATAATACATAAGGGTTTGTTTAAAAAAATATCCCGGAGGACATATGACCAACTTCTGGTCAAATAGTAGAAAGAGGTGGAATTTTGTCCTTGTTGAGAAAATGCAGCCATTGAATAGATCAATTTATCCATGTACTGTAGCTTGTCTGCTGAAATAGCTGGCCTTTATTTTAAATGGTTAAGTTATTCATTTAAAGGTATGCTAGAATAATCAGCCACTCATTTTAAATTCATAGCGTGGCTGAGGACCTAACCCATAGATTTAAATAGTGAACCTTGTACATCTATATAATATAAATATATTTCAGAAATCATATCACAGTGTCTGATGAATGTCCTATCTGTTAGTTTTCAGCGTAAATTGTACAAAAATGCATTCAATGCATCCATTTCTAAACTGAAAGAAATCCGTACTGCATTGGTTGAAAGTAATCCCTGAAATGCCTGGCTAGTCAGAACTAAGACGTTTCCTCTTACCAGGGCCAGCCCGTCCATTGAGCAAGAATGTTTTTTGCACAGGGCCCCGCGTTTCAGGGGGCCCCGCGCAAAGAACATTCTGCTTTTTTAAAAATGACTTAAAAAAAAAAAACCTGGCTCTGGCTGCTGCCGCTGCCGCTACCACTGCGGCAACGGCAGAATGGAGTGTCCCGCGGGGCCTCCTCTTCTCGTTCAGCCCCTCTGCAAAGGCTTTGAGATTCGCGAAGGGAGAAAGTCTCCCTCGCGTCTTTGTTAAGCCCGCAGGGGCTAATGGGAAATTTCCCATCTGCCCCTTTAGACGCGAGGGGCTGATGGGAAATTTCCCATTAGCCCCTGCGGGCTTAACAGAGACGCGAGGGAGACGCTCTCCCTTCGCGAATCTCAAAGCCTTTACAGAGGGGCTGAACGAGAAGAGGAGGCCCCGCGGGACACTCCATTCTGCCGTTGCCGCAGTGGTAGCGGCAGCGGCAGCAGCCAGAGCCAGTTTGCTTTTTTAATTTTGCCATAAGCCCGGGGGGGGGGTGTTAAGACTGGCAAGGGGGGGGTGTTAAGACTGGCAAGGGGGATGGGGATGGGGGTTAAGACTGGCAAGGGGGGTTAAGACTGGCAAGGGGGATGGGGATGGGGATGGGGGGTTAAGACTGGCAAGGGGGGGTTAAGACTGGCAAGGGGGATGGGGATGGGGATGGGGGGTTAAGACTGGCAAGGGGGGTTAAGACTGGCAAGGGGGATGGGGATGGGGATGGGGGGTTAAGACTGGCAAGGGGGGGTTAAGACTGGCAAGGGGGATGGGGATGGGGGGGTTAAGACTGGCAAGGGGGATGGGGATGGGGATGGGGGGGGTTAAGACTGGCAAGGGGGGGTTAAGACTGGCAAGGGGGGTGGGGATGGGGATGGGGGGTTAAGACTGGCAAGGGGGGTTAAGACTGGCAAGGGGGATGGGGATGGGGATGGGGGGGTTAAGATTGGCAATGGGCTGGGGGGTTAAGACGCAAGGGGGGGTTAAGACTGGCAAGGGAGATGGGGATGGGGTTAAGACTGGCAAGGGGGGTTAAGACTGGCAAGGGGATGGGGATGGGGGGGTTAAGACTGGCAATGGGCTGGGGGGGTTTAAGACTGGCAAGGGGGGGTTAAGACTGGCAAGGGGATGGGGATGGGGGGTTAAGACTGGCAAGGGGGTTAAGACTGGCAAGGGGGATGGGGATGGGGATGGGGGGTTAAGACTGGCTATGGGCTGGGGGGGTTAAGACTGGCAAGGGGGTGGGGGCTGTCTGGAAATGGGGCGTTGGGGTTAGGACTGGTCATGTGCGATGGGGGGTTAGGACTGATAATGGCTATGGGGGGCTAGGACAGGAACTGGGCTGATGGGGAGGGGTTAGGACTTGCGGTGGGCTGAGGTGGTTAGGACTGGTAATGGGCTGTGGGCTGATGGGGGGTTAGGACTGGCAATGAGCTATGGGTGGCTGACTGGAAATGGGCTGATGGGGTTAAGACTGGAAGTGGGCTGATGGGGGGTTAGGACTGGTAATGGGTTATAGGGGGGTTTAAACTGAAAATGGGGTGATGGGGGTTAGGACTGGAAGTGGGTTGATGGGGGGCTAGGACTGGTAATGGGTTGGGGGTTGCTATGACTGGAAATGGGCTGAGTGGAAGGGGAGGCTTGAACTGCAAATAACTGATGGGGAGGGAGCTTGGAATGGAAATGGGCTGTGAGGGAAGGGAGCTAGGACTGAAAATGGGCGGATGGAGCAGCTAGGATAGGACTGGAAATGGGCTGTTGGGGGGAGCTAAGATTGGAAATGGGCTGTGGTGGGGGTTTGAATTGAAATGGACTCATGGAGGGGCTAGAACTGGAAGTAGGCTCATGGGGGGCTTGGACTGGAATTGGGCTGAGTGGAGGGGAGCTAGGATTTGACATGGGCTGATGGTGGGGCTAGGAAATGACTAGAAATGGGCTGATGGGGGCTAGGATTGGAAATGAGCTGATGGAGGGACTCAGACTGAAAATGGATGGGGGAGCTAGGACTGGAAATGGGTTGATGGGGGGCTAGGACTGGAAATGGGCTGATGCAGGGACTAGAAGGAAATGGATGCTGGGTGAGACTGGAACTAGAAGGGAGCTGATGTTGGGGGAGGATTAGAATGGGATGGGGCTGGGAGAGTAAAATGGAGAGGGGAAAAATATATTTTGTGTGGGAGGGATGAAAAATCTACAATTGGCCGGGTATTGGGAGAGTAAGTGGGGATTGTGGATGGAGGGGTAAAATTTGAGTGGATGAAATAGGAATGAGGAAAGAGCAAAAGGAGAAAAATTAGTATGTTAAAGCAGATGTAGAGAGAGAGAATGGAAAAAAAACTAGAAGAGAGAAGAAAGAACAAATGGACAGCAGACGATGGAGAGTTAGCAGAAAACATGAAGAGACCAGAAGAAAGTGGCTGGAGCAATTGCAACTGAAAAAAATGCACAAAAGGTAGAAAGATATCTCTTTATTTTGAATTTATTAACTGGAATATGAAAGCTCTGGGAAATGTGCATCATTAACGTCTGCGCTTTGTTTGGTACAAGAGGAAATTAATTTATAGTTTTATTTCTACAGTGGTGTTGTACATTCCAAGTTTGGCTTTTGGGGTTTCCAGTTTAATTATTGCCTTCCTGTTTCTAAATTGTGATTCCTTGTTTGGTGATGGTCTATGTTCTGCATGTGTAACTGAGCTGAGGTATTCTATTTATGTAATTCCTATTTGACATTGCCACTTGTTCTCTTTCCCCAGTATTCTCTGAAATGTATTGGTTTAATATTTGCAGTGTTGCCTTTTGATAGGTAGGGTATGGTGCTTTGTGAGTCCTGGTAATGCTGTCAGGGTACGGCGGGTTTGCTATGGGTTCTAAATGGGCAGCGTTTGTAGTAGTTCCTAATGTGCCTGGCGGTTGGCACTGGATTATAGTAATGTAGAAATCTTTTAGTCTTTCTTTATCCATACACTCATTAAGAGACATGTTTACTAAAAGTTAGTGTATGGTAACATTATGCAAATATTTATGCAAATAAGGCCACTTATGCAAATTAGGCCCCGCACCGAGTCTCCGCACATGGCCCCGCACCCCCCTTGGGCCGCCCCTGCCTCTTACTACTCATCATAGAAAAAAAAATCTAATTCTGCCCTCACTATAGTAATAATGACCCAAACTATCTTCATTACTAGATAGAAAACAGAGAAAAATGATGACAGAAAAAGATCACATGGCCTATCTAGTCTGTCCTTCCATATCAACAACTACAACAGTCCCCCTTTTTCCTTTAGCTACTTTGTAAAGGAACACAAAATCCTGTACACAAGGGTGGAGGGGACAAGGAGAGGGAAGTGTTAAGGAGTAGATTAGTTCTGTCTTTGATCTGCTCACTCTGCAGTTTTGTTCCCTATAGTTGCCTGAGAGATAAGGGGCTGAAGCAAAGGATGTTTTCCAGCTTCTCCGTCACTCAATTACTCAATGAAAGAGTCTGTCCACTTCACTTTTCCAGTGGTCTCTGCCTGCAAAACCCCTGTGTTTCCAGGGTGGTGATGCTGGTTCTACAGTGCTACCATGGCATCTCCATGACATTCCTATACAACCTCCAATGTGGCATCATGGTTTAGCTTCCCCCTTAGCTTGGGATTCTACAACTCCATCTCTTGGAATATTTGATATTTTCAGAGATTACCATAGTGGGAAATTATATTTTTGAGTACATAATATACTCAAACTACCTCAAAATGTATTTTTTTCATAAATGCCTTCCTGCACCTTCCCAGAGCTCCAGCACCCCAGTTTGCCTGTCTGTCAGTCCCATCCCTGCTATAGTATTGCTACAGTTGCACAGTGTTTTTTTCACTTTTAAATGCTTTTCCTCTGACCCCAGACACTCTGCTCATCTCCTCACCACCTCTACTGGTCCACTCCGACAACTGGCAACCTTCACTAATCCTGTAGTGTTATCAGTGTCGCTCTTAAAAGAGTGCTCTGGCTCTTTAAAGATTGAGTGATCAGGTACTGTAGGCAGCCACACCCCTTTTTTGGAGCTGACTCTCCACACAGTCCCCAGCACCATAGTCCCCAGCACATACTCCAGTGCTGCAGTCATCAGTCTCTGCTGCAGGAAGCGATAATTAAATTAGTTATTTTCTATTACCTCTGTTACATATTGCACTCATCAAGCAGGATTATTGAAACCATATGACCATCATTCTTCCTTGAAACTTTCACCTCCCTCTTCAAATGCCTCTGCCTCCCATACTCCTTTATTTTCTGCCCAGATTTTGACAGACTTCTTCCATTTCAAGATTTACAATAGTGTAAATTCTCCACCAGGCTACCACCTTCTCCATTCACCTATACTTCCTTTAGCCAGTGCTAAATGTGTTACTTTTCTGAAATCACAAAGGAGAAAACTACCCATATTCTCTACTATTCAAAAAATACCTTTTCTCTTGACTCCATTCTTACCCAACTTCTTAGTTCTGCCTTCTCTTCTTTTATCTCCGCCATGTGTCACATCCTTGATAGATGTCTAGTCAGTGTGATTGTCCCCTTGTCCTTCAAAACATTCTGTAATCACTCCACTCTTGGTAGTAAAACCTTCATTGAACACTACCAACTCTGCTAAATTTTGTTCCATTTCCTTCCCCCCTTTGGTATTTGAACTGCTCAAATGTTCTAGTCACAATCCCTATCTTGACTTTCTTCCATTTCAAATTGTTCTACATCTTCTCCAGTATGGATTTTATCTTCTACATTTCACAGAAACTGTTCTAGCCAAAGTTTTCAGTGATCTCCTTATGGCCATGACCAAAAGCCTTATCCTCCTCCTCCTTGATTTATCTGCCACTTTTGACACTCTTGATCACCATGTACTCCTTTACATATGGTATTCAGTTGGACTTTAGGACTCTAGCCTCTATTGGTTTTCTTCTTACCTCTTTATTTGTACTTTCAGTATATCCTATTATTCCTGTACAGCTATTCCACCTCATGGCTTAATCAAAGGGCCTATTCTCCTTTCTCTCTACACTTGTTCTTTCAGTTGGTTTAATTGGCTTTTAGTATAATGTTTATGCTGATGAATCCCAGATCTTCCTCTTTAAAGCAGAAATTTCACCAAGAATCTAGTTTCATTTTTCAGGCTACTTATGAGACATTGTCAAAAGGAAGACGTACCGTCACCTTAGACTTAGCATGGCCAAAATGTAGCTCCCTATCTTTCTCTTCCATGCCCATTTTCTCTGTTCCCTCTTTTTCTTTCTGCCTGGATGGTGCTCTCATCCTTCAGATACCCTTGCATTGTAACTTCGTGGTCATCTTTGGTGACTTTCTCTTCTCTATGCCCTTATAAAACACTGCTACAGCATGTCATTTTCTCTTTACAACATTGAAAAAAAAACATTCCTTCCTTTCTGAGCATGCTCTTCCTTTCCTATCATCACCTCCCATATAGACTACCGTAACCTATTCCCAGTGAAGAATCATCTTTCTCCACTGCAATTTATGTAGAATTCATCTACATAATTAATTTTACTTCAGCATTATTATGACTATTTGACCCTTCATGTCATTACATTGGTTCTCCATCTGCTACTTCAAATAGTCCAAGCTTCTATTGGTGGCCATGTGGTAGGAGGACAGAGAGCAGATAATGGCTATGGGGTGGGGGCAGAGAGCAAATGGGGCCATGGGATGGGGAAGGTAGAAGACAGATGGTAGGCATGGGATTTGGGTAGGTAGCAGATGCCGGACATGGGGCGGAGATAGAGGAGAATGGGCAGATGCTGGTCAGAGGGTGGAGTAGAAGAGAGATGCTGGTTTGGGGTGAGGGGGAGAGGGAAGATGGTGGTCACAGGGTAGGGGAGGTAGTGGACAGATGACGGATATGGAATGGAGGTAGAGAGCAGATGCTAGACTCGGGATAGTGGGGATATAGGGGATAGAGATCAGAGCTGGACATAGGGTGGAGAGAGGGGGGAAAGGGCAAATTCTGTTAATGGGGTGATAGAGGGCAGATTCTGGTCATGGGCAGAGGAAGGGGAGATGCTGGATAGGAGGTGGGGAAGAGAGAAAGAGTAGAGATGGTGGACACAAAGGATGGAAATGAGAGAGAAAAGAGATGGTAGACACAGTGGGAGGGAATAAGAGAAAAAATAAATGGTGGGCAGGGGGAGGAAATAAGAGAAAAACCAGTTGGTGGGCATGGGGAGGAAATGAGAGAGAGGAGAGATGATGGACATGGGAGGGAGAAGGAGAGGAAGATGTGAAATGCTGGACATGGGGTATGGGGTGAAAAAGAGGGATTTATTTGACTCTGAGGAGGAATAGGAAGAGAGAGGGAATAATGAATATGGTGGGGTGAGAAAAAGCATGTGCTGGATGGAGGATGATAGGGGAGATGCTAGACGAGAGGGAGAAAGAGAGAAAGAGGAGAGTTAATTAAAGACTGTGGAAAAAAGAGGCTAAGGAAGGAGAGGGCAGTGTTAAGGGTTGAAAAGTGGTATGTGCAGTAACAAGAGGAGAGATTGAGGACTGAATGGCAAGAGAGATAAGTAAAATCTGAGTTGATAGAGAAAAAAAACACATGGATGGAAGTTAAAAAGAAAAGATAAATGCCAGCAGTGTAAGAAAATGAAGAAGACAGGAGGGGAGAGAACTAGCAGATTGATCAAGGTCCTCAGAAATTGTTAAGTGAAGACAGAAACGCGGAAACCAAAGAATGAGATCAACATGATTAGGGAATAAAATGGCCAATCAGCAAAAGTAGGAAAACTAGTTTTATTTCAATTTAGCAACTGGAATATGTCAGTCTTTCAAATTTACATGTTTTATCTTTCTATTTTGCAAAATACAGGGGCATATGCATCTCATTCTGTTTCCCTGGTGTCATACTGGCCAGTCATGAATCAACCTGCTCTTGTATAATTTCTGAATCTAAGTAGTGTTGGGCCTGGCTAGTAATTGGATGGGTGACTACCTTGAAATTCCAGGGTCTGTAAACTCACTGTGCAGAAGAAGGCCTGGAAATCTACTTCCAGTTGTTCCACTGCTTACCCCTGGGATAAGCAGCATGGAATTTGTGCCTTTTGGTAACCTGACAGGTACTTTTGACCTGGTTTGGCCACTGTTGGAAACAGGATAGTGGGCTTGATTGACCCTTGTTCTGACCCAGTACAGCATTTCTTATGTTCTTGTTGCTCACCTTCAAATCATGCTGCAGCTTCTTACTACTTCATTTCTCTCTCTCTCTCTTTATACCTGTCCTCTTGAATTTCACTCATTAGACAAGCCACTCTTATCTGTGTCCTTCATCTCCATTGTTAATCTCCCAATCCATTCTTTTAACCTTGCTGCACCTTGTGCCTGGAACAGACTTAAAATATGTTTTCACAGAAAGGGTGGTGGGTGCCTTGATTGCCCTCTGGAAAGAGATGACGGATACAAAAAAGGTGTAGGGTATAAACAGAGGATCCCTAATGGGCCAGAGGACTGAGATAAAGCACTGAGGTAACCTGCATGGGCCAGAGGAACCTGAGCAGAGTGAATGGGCCATTTCAGCCTTCATCTGCCATCTTCTAGTATATTATTACGTCACCCCCAAGGCTTGGAAGAAAGAAGAAATGAAACAGTCAAGAGCTGTTTGATGTAAGTGGCGGAGTCGAAGAGCAGCCTTGCAGTTAGAGCAGTAAACTGAAAACCAGGGAAATCATATAGCAGTGCACACTGAGAACTACTGGAATCCTGGGCAAATCACGTCATCCTCCGTTGCCTCAGATACAATCTGGCAACCTCATATAATTAAATCACATTAAAAAAAACCAGGATTCAATTTTTAACATTTCTTTTTTACTTTTATGTCTACCTTTTTACTTTATGATGTAATAAGCTATTTATATATGAAAAAGTAGCAAAGTTCATGCTAAAGGGAAGTAAAAAAATAAACACAAAACCAGAAGTAATGAGTTAGAATGGAAATAAAGCTAATGTCTAACTTTACTTCCATTCTAAAGATGGTTCAGGGATCCCCTGCGCTGGCAGCTCCCAAGATAGGGACCTCTGCCCCAGGTTCATTTTCAAAATCAGCACCAGCAGTGCAGGAGCACCAGTGATCTCTGTCGTGCCCTTCAGGAACAAAGGGGATAGCAAGGGGGTACCCTAGAGCTTGGAAATGTTTGGAAGGATTTTCATTGGAGGCAGGAGTGGCCTAGTGTTTGGGGCAAGTTACCTCAGGCCAGCAGGCCAGGGGTTCAAATCCTACTAGAAGACAGCAACCTTGGGCCAGAAGGACTGGGGTTTCTAGTCCCACAGGTGTTCCTTGTAGTCTTGGGCAAGCCACTTAACTCTCCATTGCTCATGTTCCCTGTAAGTATTAGTGTATGTGCCTCATATCCCCTTGTGTTAAATGTATTCTCCCAATTGTGTTGTGACCACTTTGATTGATGGATAAGGTGGTATACAAAACAGCCTAAATAAATAAAGGAGATGGGGGCATGATTTGAATAAGATGGAGTTTGGTGAGTGATAGGGGATAATAAGGTTTAGTTTAAGTGCACATACAGGAGGCCTGCACAAGGGAAATCAGAACCCTGTGGAAAAGGAATGTGCTGTGCTAAGCTAAATTGATTGTTCTACTCAGAGAGACTCGCATTTGCATAGTTACTGATAAGCTATAGTGGGCCCCAGGAGATGGGTGGATGACGTATGAATATGTTTCTGATAATGTATAAAATACGGACAATCCCTCCACCCTATGGAATAAACTGCATACCACTTATGTGCAAGTGTGTGTGTGTTTGTTCCCCTGGATTCCAGAGAAAGAAGGTAAGGTGATTCCTCGACCCAGACAGACGTCCCAAGGGTTAGTGATAAAAGGTGCTGGGAAAGGAATAATGTACCTTTACAATTTGGTGTCAGAAGTTTGGATTTCACCGATGCACTTTCTAAATTGAAGCAGCTTTGGTAGCTGCACAAGGATTTTTTAATTGACGTTGCTTTGGTAGCTCGTCTTGGAAAAATGCGCTTGGGTAGCGCTGGGAAAATGCGCTTGGGTAGCGCTGGGAAAATGCGCTTGGGTAGCGCAGGGAATAACAGGGACGTCCTGCTAGGTCTGTGGTAATATCCTTCTCCTTCTCTGTGTGCTTGTGTGCCTGTGTGAGTTTGGCAAAACGCCCCTGCCGTACTCCAAAGCAATAGCGCTAGTGACGGGTACTGTGCAGAAAGCAAGTGGCCAGACGTGCGTTTGTTGTGAATTCATTAGATGATGGGGGGGTCCCAAGGTAAGGGGGCCTCTTCAGAATCCGCGGGAGTGCGTGTGCAGCTACATGTTGTGATAAGGTTTAAAACTGCAGTTAAAACAGGCATTTTACATATACATGTTGGTTTGTTAAACAAGAAATAATCGTAGTGTTTGTTTAAATCAAGGACATGATGTTTGTTTTAATAGAGTGGGGTTTTTTTTTATTTGGTATAGGTTACAGGACACTTGCTAATTCTGCTGAAGAAGTCTGTTCGCATGTTTACTGTGCTTAGTTTATCTCTGTGCCTATACGACACCCCCCCTCCTCAGTCTCTGGCGAAGGTAAAACTGATGACTCAGAGTCCCTGGACTGCAAGTGACAAGCGGTGTTTATTTGTCTCTCTATTCTTCCACGCCTTTCCTATCTTCTTTAGCTAAAAAGGGGGGGGGGGGGGGGTTCCGGGGTAAAGGGGACCAGCCCGGTTTAATCTCTTGTTAAGCAGACTTTGCATTCCATTTGTACTCCTGTACCCCCCGGGGCCTCTCCCCGTAGATTCCGAATCTCCTAATCACTGAGGGAGTCGTTAGGTTTTTAGCAATTTACTTTGTTGTTTTTATGAATACTGAAATTAAGTACAAGTAACTCTTTTAGATGCTTTTCGATATGTGCTGTAACTTCCTGCATCTGGAGATAGTAGAGCTTGAGCGTCACATGCTCCGCTCTTCCCTCCCCCTCCCTTCCTGTTCTTTGTTGTTCAAAGGCTACGGACAGGCAGACAACAGAAACCTAAAGTTAAACGGCATACTAAAATGTAAATTATTATTTATTTGCAGATTGTCTATTTATTGCCATATTGTAAGAAGACAAGCTAAATAGAAAAAAAAAATTACTTTTGTACTCAACAACGGTATAACTGTCACTGAAATATGTAAAAGGGTGTGTCTGTATTTAGACACCCATTGCTATAGCAATGTACTGAATAATAAAAATACTAAAAGAGCTCTTAATCTGCTTCACAATATTCCTCTCCGAGTCTCATTGGCCAGGTTGGCCAAAGGTGAATTGGCCACAGGTAAAGGTGTAAATAACAGCTGGGGCTCGCCGGGATTTCCCCACAGTAGAGTGACTCCTGCTGAGTGGAGGTGCGAAGACGCGTCCTGTTGATTTCAACAGTCTCACCTCCTCCTCTGCGGAGAGGTCTCTCTGCTAGCTGGTAATGGTCCCGGAGTTGAAAAAAAAAAAGGTGAACAGAGGTGTTGTGAACCAGCAAGCACTGCAGCAATTGAGTAATTCTGTGCACAGACCGCGGTAAGGAAAAGGGGGAGAATGATAAGAACTGTAAGATGCTAATGATGAAATACTGTTGTTTCCTTTGCACAAAGGAAAGTATCCCTCCTCCTGCTTCTGCATGATCACACATGGTTCAGTGTAGTAAAATTGAGGTACGTGTTTTGGGCCTGCTAAGTTCAGAAAAAAAAAAAAATTACAATCTGTGAAGAGGGAGGTTAAGTATTTGAGGTTAAGTATTTGGGACACCTCATAAGTGAAGGAAAGAGGAAAATAAATACGGAGAGAATAAAGGGTATTTTGGAGTTACCTTTGCCTAAAACTAAGAGAGCTGATATCTGCTTGGCTGGGTGTATGCCAACGTGTGAGAAATTTCAGACTTTTTTTTCTCCAGCTGTGTAACGATAGGAATTTAATAGTAATCACAACTAGTGACAATTCTCAAGCAACGCAACTTTTTATTTTTAAACTCTTAATATTTAGGACTTTTCTCTCTCTTGTTCAACTATATAGTAATCTGCATTTGCCTGAAGGAATCTGGACAGAGAGCCTGCTGTTTACTTTGCTATTTGTGTTTTGAGATAACATCAAGGTTGAACTGTTACTCTAAGCAAATTGCTTTAACATAATTTCATTGTTTCAGATCAGTTTGATACCAGTCTCAAGTATTATGTATAAGGTTTTAATTTAAATGTGACAAAGGATGATTCTGAATTCACCTTTTTGCAGTTTCATGTTATTTGAATGTCTGTTTCCTGAACTGTAAGATTTTAAGTTAATTACTTTGCATTGTTAAGCTCGGTACGGATGGCTGATGAACAGGATAGTAGCACCATGAGTGCTGGCTATATTGACCTTTCCAGTTTAATTTATTACAATATTGGATTTTAGGATAAATTCATCTGTTTTCCTGTATTTGAATTTTATGTGTTGGGGTCCAGAGAAAAAAATTGTACTTTGTTTTGAAAGTTTTTAACATTTCAGTTTTAGGAATACAGTATATTGTAGCACTATGACATACGAATTTTCTTTAGTTTACACACTTGCACTTATGTTACCAAAATACTTGTAGCAGTACATTATGTAGAGGTTCAGTATACACAGAAATTATAGAATTTTGGAAAGAGGCTGATCTGAAATTGCTTTGTTCCCAAGCACATAGATCTCATTTAGTGGAAAGATGAAGCTTAGTTCCCAGGAAATATGAGAATATTTGTAAAGTTAGTAGACAAATAAAACAATAACATTAACGTGAGTTCATTGAAAAAAAAAAAAAAGAAGAAGCAGAGAGTGAGAGAGAGAGACAGAAGGTGAGGCTACAGCCTTGGGAAAGGCAATAAACGTGCTGCTCCGAGTGTGATGATCTGGGCCACCGGAATTCTGACTGCTTTAAGACTCCTCGAGGACCCCCAAGGCCTGAAGAACATGAACCTTGTATATTTATGCCTCGGCAGAGACATGAATAGGCAGGGGAAGGTAGGCCAAGAAGACATGTGAAGGGACATCATCTTCGGTTCCAGACCGCCCTCCAGCCTCCTGACCATCACGCACAAGACTGTGTTGACTCCTCCTACCACTCATGTGGTGCCTCCTTCAGCCCATCTCTGGAACTGTTAATACGGCAATACTACTTGCCCAGACTGCCTTACCTTTTGTGTGCACAGCTCGCTACAAGCTGGAGCTTTTCTCTCAACATGTCTCATTACTGTACCTTCTAATCTGTGTGAAATGCAGAAGTTTACTGTACTTGACAATTTAAACTGCACCCGGCCCCATGTTTCTTTTTCTACTTCCTTGTATAACATTGGTGTTACTCGCCCCTCTTTGGGATATGACTAGGTCCCTTGCCCATTGTAAACTGTCTCTAGTTTTAATGCTATAGATTGTTTTATTGTTTCTGCTTTTAGCCTGTCTAATACTGCTCTATACTGTTCTTCAACTACAGCAGTTTCTCATGCTTACTCTCTGATGTATCTTCCTTTGGGTTGGTCTCAAAGGCTGATTATTGCCCTATGGAGCGGTTTAATAATTCTTGTTCTTTTCTGTTGTATATTTTCATTTGTTCTTGGCTGTTGTTGAAAGGCCCTACAAAGCTCTACCCCTTTTTATGTACTCTTATACACCTGTTTCCATGGTGGCTGATGTACCTGTGCATGCTTCCACTGACCTCCCGTTAATAATGTCTGCTTAACGGCCCAGTAGACTGGCTATTCTTATAGTGGGCCTATGCAGGCCCAAAGGGGGGATTGATAGGGGATAATAAGGTTTAGTTTAAGTGCACATACAGGAGGCCTGCACAAGGGAAATCAGAACCCTGTGGAAAAGGAATGTGCTGTGCTAAGCTAAATTGATTGTTCTACTCAGAGAGACTCGCATTTGCATAGTTACTGATAAGCTATAGTGGGCCACAGGAGATGGGTGGATGATGTATGAATATGTTTCTGATAATGTATAAAATACGGACAATCCCTCCACCCTATGGAATAAACTGCATACCACTTATGTGCAAGTGTGTGTGTGTTTGTTCCCCTGGATTCCAGAGAAAGAAGGTAAGGTGATTCCTCGACCCAGACAGACGTCCCAAGGGTTAGTGATAAAAGGTGCTGGGAAAGGAAAAATGTACCTTTACAGTGAGGCCCAACATTTTTGTTTTCACTTTTGGTTGATTCAGACATGAGGGCGTTTTGGGTCCACTAGACCACCAGGGATACTGGTCCCTGGTGGAGTAGGGGGAGGGGTGGCTGGCGATAGGACTCATGTATACTCTGAGTTCATCCCAGCACTGTGTATAGCCAGCTTGATAATATCCTGCTTTGTAAAAAAGGTCAAGAAGCTTATTTTGTGTGCTTCTTTTCATGAAATTCTGCATTCATGAGCTGCTCATTTATCTATTTAACAGGGATTTTTGTACTGTTTGATCATTTCAGTCAAAGCAGTTTACATTATAACTTTAACTTTGTAATGTATATTAAACAGAGGCATTGATGGCTTGGATATTTCTGAGGCAATGGAGAGTTATGTGATTTGCCCAAGGAGTGCTAGTGGGAACCATACCCTGGTCTGTTGGTGCCTAAGCCAGTGCTCTAACCATTAGGCTACTCTTCCATGCCACTTAGTAATGGAGAATTTATATAAAGGTTTGCATGTGTGTACATAACTGAGTGGACATTCAGTCACTGGCCAATTAACATAGATCAGTTGCAATTGGAGTAGCCTAGGGCAGGGGTTCTAAACCCTGTCCTCGGGACCCACCTAGTCAGTCGGGTTTTAAGGATAAACACATTGAATATGTATGAGAGAGATTTGCATACACTGCCTCCATTATATTCAAATGTCTTCCATGCATATTCATTGTGGTTATCCTGAAAACCCGACTGGCTAGGTGGGTCCCAAGGACGGGGTTGAGAACCCCTGGCCTAGGGGTTAGAGCAACTATCTAGTACCTAGGCTTTCAACCCAGTCCTTGAGAAACCCAAGGCCAGTCAGGTTTTCAGGATTCCCACAATGAATATGCATAAGATAGATTTGCATACAATGAAGCCACAATATGCAAATCTTTCTCATGCATATTCATTCTGGGAATCCTGAAAACCTGACTGACCTAGGGTTCCCCGAGGACTGGTTTCAAAACCCCTGACCTAGTACCCAGAAAATCAAGGGTTCAATTCCCACTGGCATTCCTTGTGATGCTGGGCAAGTTTCTTTACCTTCCATTGCCTTAGAAGGAAAGGCCTGGTAATCTACTTCCAGTAATACATTGTCAAGAGAACCCAGAGGCAGCTAGATCACCAGGAGTCTGTACTAAAAAAAACTTTAGCTGGTATAGTGAACTGGGCAGTGGCTAAAACACTATTTGGGCATACCTGATACTCAATGCTGGTGGTGACCCCCAGCTTTCCTAAGGGCCCAATATAAAAATAATGCTGAGTTCCTAAATTTGTACCCTATTTTCAGCCATGTTTATGAGTCCGATTTTTCAGCATAAAATTCATCTTAATTTAGGAGCTTAAAAGTTCTGCTTATAAATTTAGGACAGCCATTCATGTGCCTAGCTTTGTGAGCTTAGTACTGAAAATCAGTACAGCCCAGTAAACCATGTAAATGCCCTAAATCAGGATATTCAATGGCACTTATACGCCTAGTGCCGTTGAATATCCCCTTCAAAGCCCACTACATGTCCCGATGCTCTGCGGTTAGCATCGGGGCATATTATGAGCGCTCTGGGGCAGAGCAGAGGCAGAGACTGCCACTAACAAAGTATCAGGAATATTGCACCACTACCCAGTTAGTGATCCGCGCTAAAACTAGTCCAGCTTTTGGCTCGCCTAGTTTTAGCTGCGAATGCTAACTGGGTAGCATTGCAATATCGCCGCTACCCAGTTAGCCTCAGCGACGACAGGGAATGTGGAGCAGTGCCAGATACTCATTGCCATTGCTGCGGGATTGAATATCCAGTGTTAAGCGTCGGTGGGCAGGGCTATGTGCCATAGTGGCGCATAGCCTCCCAGCTGAATATCGGGCCCTTAATTTCCCCATCCTAAATCTGCCCCTGTTTCTACCCGTTTTTTAATGTTTCAAAATTTAGGAGTTTAGTGACAATGTTAATATAGATTTAGGCACTCCGTCCTAGTAAATTTTCAAAAAGACTAATTTAGGAGCACACCTCTCAAAGATGGGTGCATACATTTTTTTAATATCAGGTCCAAAATTTATAAGCATAACATTAAAGCTCCTAATTTAAAATGAATTTTCACCTGAAAGCTTAGGCTTCTAAATCTAACTGAAAATAGGGTACATATTTAGGAGCATATGTTTAGAAGCTCAGGTTTGTTTTTTTAATATCAGGGGCCTAAATTTATAGATATCCAAAAAATCAAGACAAGGGGAAAATGTAATAAAGATATAAATAAGTACTGAAAGGAAGAAACACTGAAGTCTACTTCTATCCCTAAGAAAGATTAGATTTTGCTAAAATAAAAATGTGAAACTCATTAATGATAAGAAAAAGTAATTCTAGAAAAATGAATGCTTCGGATTTCATCTTTCTAATGTTTTACTCACTCTTGTAAAATCAACAGTATGAATTTTTAAAATCTGTATTCATTCCCATCCTTGACCACTTCAGCAGAACCTTTCCATTAGTTCTTTAGACACTGGTGTAATTGCTGTAGTAGGTTGCAGTATATTACACAAGATCAGTAAATGAGCTAACAAAGACTGTTAAAGTACGATTATCTCAAATTGATGATGTGCTTTCCCCTGAAGAGGAATATTACAACAAAAATAACAACCTTTCCCTTCAGGCCAGGAGCATGAATACTAAAAGAATTGTTTGCTCATTGACATGTAGCCCTTAGGCTAACAAAATTAAGAGACCTATTGAAAATATATTTCCTTGATCTATCTCAAGCAATATAAAAAAAGCATATGGCCAGGTGCCCAGATCATCACTCTGTTCTCTTTTTTTTTTAATTTGATATTTTTATTTTCAACCACAGCACTACAACATTGAATACAATACAACATCAACCACTCCTTCTACCCTCACCCCCCCTCCTTCCCCCTCTCCCTTCCCCGCCCGTCTCCCCCCCCCCCCCCCCGTCTCCTCTAAGGTTCCTAATACACATTTCAATCCTGTCCTCTTTTTCAGTACACATCTTTATGTTACTTTAGCCCTTGCAGCAAACTCATCCAGGCATTTTCATTTTAGGCCTTCTAAGCTGGTACTGCCATTTCCCCCTCCTTGACCACCTCGTAACCTTATTTGCATCCTTTGCCTGTTCATTTTCTCCTGCTCTTTCTCATATCCAGCATACAAACATACTAAATTCCACCACTGATTTGCACTCAGATTTGTTGAATCTTTCCAGCAATTCACTATCATTTTGATGGCTATGGCCATCATAAAGTTAAACAAAAAAAATTTCCCTTTGGTTAACAATATACTATTATCTTTGGATCATAAGATTATTGTCTTCAGGATAACTTTCCCTGGATATCTAAAATTGTTTGTATCTTGTCCCATACTTCCCGCCAAAACACCTGAACATGAGGGCAATCAAACAGCATGTGCTTTAAGTTCCCTGGGGAAAGATCACAAGACGAACACTTGTTCCCTTGTTTTTTATCCCATTTACTGAGTCTTGCCGGCGTTATATAAGCTCTGTGAGTTAAAAAAACAGTGTCTGAGTTGTTGAGGCCCCTTTTGATATTCTATTTACGTGACCCCAAATTTCCTCCCAGGAATCTTGTGAAGCATGAACCTCCAAGTCGTGGTCCCAGGCTTTCCCCAGCCCCTCTAACCCAGGGGGGGGGGGGTCCCCTCCCTCAGCATTGCATACAAACTGGAAGTTGCACCCCCCATTCCCGCGTGCTGTTCCGCCACCTTTTCTGAAGCTTCCATTCCGGCCCTATTTCCCCACCATTATCCTGTCTTGGATTAAACAATGTTTTAACTGTATCCATCAGTACTGCTGTCCTACGCTCAACGCGAACTCTCTCCGCAGCTCATCAAAACTCTTCCACTTCTGAGGCCGAACAAGCTGCCCTATTGACCATATGCCTTTATTTTGCCATTCCTTCCAGCATATTGCTTTTTGGCCGATTTTGAATCATGAATTGTACCAGATAGGCATCATGCCCGGCGTAGGGCCCTCCTCCCTAATCACTTGGGCTAGCTTGTGGAAGGATTCCTGAGTGTCACGCACTATCCTACCAGCAGGAAAGGACTCTGGAAGTTTCATACCTATCAGCATTACCATTGGGATAGGAGCAACTATTCGCTCCTCAACTGCCTGCCATACCGGCTTCTCTCCCTTACTATCTGGAGCTACCCACAGCGCCCCCTGCTTGAGCCGAAATGCATGATGGTACTTTTGAAAATCAGGGAACTGAAACCCCCCCCCCCTTCCCTTATTCTTTTTTGCGTTCAATTTTCTGGTGGCTATTCTGGGCATCTTATTTTGCCATAGAAACCTTATTAACTGGCGTTCTAACGATTGATAAAACTTCACCGGAAATTGCATCAGGAGCATTTCTAGCAGGTAGTTTATCTTTGGCACTAGCACCATTTTTATTGACTCTAGTCTACCCACCCATTGTTTTGGTGTTGAGGCTGATAGTCTCGTCTACTTCGTTGCTGAATTTCACTCCCAAGTACTTAAATTCCTTTGAGACCCAAACAAAGGGGTAGGAGTCCATTGACGCTTTGTATGTTCTCCTGTTCATGGGGAAGGCTACCGACTTCATCCAATTTATTTTGTACCCCGACAGGCTAGAATATCTTTCTATTATATCTAATACTCCTCCTACTGACTGGGAGTGAGCGAATAGAAGAAAATCATCTCCATATGCTGATACTTTTACTTCGAAATCTTTTATCTTAATCCCCTTGATTCCCTGCAATTGCTGGATCAGCAAAAGCAATGGCTCCAATGCAATGTTAAATAGTAATGGGGAGAGTGAGCACCCCTGTCTCGTTCCCCGATGAAGAGAGAAGGGGGTTGATAATACCCCATTAGCTAAAATACGCGCGGTAGGGCTGGAGTAAAGAATCTGTATGTACCGGATACATTTCTCTCCAAACCCAAACCATTGTAATGTTAGCATCAAGAATCCCCACTCCAACCAGTCAAAAGCCTTTTCTGCATCAAGCGAGAGGCCCACAACCGGCTCTTCCCTTTGTTCCACCACCGAGAAAAGATTCAGTAAAAGACGTGCGTTGTCAGAAGTTGCTCGCCCAGCAATGAAACTACATTGGTCTACGTGTATCAAATCTGGTATAGCTTTTGCCATTCTGCGAGCCAAAATAGCCGAAAAGACCTTGTAATCAGCATTTAACAGCGATATATAGGCCTGTAATTTCCTACCTTCGCTGCATCTCTCCCAGGTTTACTTAAGACTACTATTGGCGCCTCATTAAAAGAGCCCGTAGCTGGCATTTGGACCTCTAAACACTCACAAAACTTCAACATATATCCATCATAAAAGCCTGATAGAATTCAGTAGGTATTCCATCTGGGCCAGCTGCCTTCCCTTTAGGCGTGACTTTCAGTACGTCTATTATCTCCTTGACCGATATTTCCCTATCTATGTCCCTCTTCTGCGGACCTGATAAGGAGGGATGTTCCACCTGGTCCAACAGCGCCGAGAAGGCTTCTCTACCCGCTTGCCTCTCAGAAGTATACAAGGTCTCATAGAATCCTCAGAATTCTTCTGCTATTTCTGAACGCCTTACTACCGCCTCTTGGTTATCCCCGATTATAACCTCAATGTTTGCCTTCCTCGCTCGGGGCTTCAAAGTATTTGCTAGCAAACTACCCGCTTTGTTACTTTCTAAATAATATCCTGCCCACTGATGGGACAGAATTTGTAACGCTTCCTCACTAAGTATTTGGTTATACTGCTATCTCAATCGTTGAAGGCATAGCAGAATACTTGCCTCCGCCCTATGAACCAGCAGTCTTTCCCCCGCTTTAATTTGCATATCCAGTGCATTCAGCCTGGCTTTCTTTTCCCTTCCCAACTTAATGCTATAGCTTGTTATTTTGACTCTGCTAAAGGCTTTAAACCCCTCCCACCATGCCCACCCCGCTGTGTCTTTTGGGAGGTTTACCTCAAAGTATTCCTTGATTCCCTGTCTCATATAGTCTCAGAAGTCTTTATCTTCTAACAGCATTCTTCTGAAGAAAAAACCTGAACTTGGCGACTGCTCCTCCTCTGTAGAAAGAGTAAGCGATATGGCCGCATGGTCAGAGATGTGCGTGGCAGTTATGCCCACCTTCTCCACCGCAGCTGTTAGAGTATGGGATATCAAATAAAAATCAATACGGGAATGGGACTTATGAGGGAGAGAGAAAAAGGAGTATTCTCTCTCCTTAGAGTGCTTCAACCGCCAGATATCAATCAAGCCTGCCTCCTTCATGACAGCGAGAAGTACTGAGGAAGCACGTTGATACCTGTGCGGCCGGTAGGGTGCACAATCCAGCAATGGATCCAATACCAAGTTAAAGTCTCCCCCCACTACTAATTCGTGGCTGGAGAGCTCCTGTATTTCCAGGGTCAGCCTCTGGAAGAATGAAACATCATCAACATTGGGGGTATAGATATTGATTGCCATCTTTTTCCCCTGTACTTATACAAGCGCTGCTGCCCATCTACCCTCCAGGTCAGCATGCTTCAGTTCAACTCTAGGAGCCAGAGCTTTTTTGACCAGAATTACCACCCCATTTTTCCTTTGCCTAGCCTCCGAGTGCGCTACTACTAAATAATTCCCCAGGCCCAATTTCTTGGTTTCAACATCTGATAAATGCATTTCTTGCAGCAACACCATGTTGGCTTGCTCCTTCTTGCAATATAGCAAGATCTTTTTCCTTTCGATGGGGTTGTTTGTGCCCTTCACGTTCAGGGTTAATAATTTAAGCAAAACCATGGGATGGATAAGATACATTGACAATATACCCATACATGCTGCCTACCTGGCCTGAGACAGCAATAACTTTTAACTTTATCCAGCTAAAATAAATACAAACAGCAATGATCACACATATGAACCCATGAGGAGACAGAAAACAATTCTGCAAGCGGAAACTATATGGGTGAGTCAGCATTGCCAGATAGCTACCCAAGCCCACCCCATCCACCCTGCTCAATGTATAGTGTTTAACTACTTCCCCCCTTATATGAGTTATAACCCCTCTATGGTCCCAGCTACCACCAATCCCATGACCAAACCCAAAAGCTCACAAAGATCTCCCCAACCACCCCCTCCCTTCAACACTCTGATACTGGCTGCTTCAGCCTGCCCCTGTACATATTGCCCAACATACTCCCCAACATTGTTATAATGGCTTGAACCCTCAGTCCTATTCTCCAGGTTTCTCTCCATCCTGTTCCATCTTGTGGCCTCTCATTTATTTACATTCTCTTATATACTGTGCTATTCTGCATCAGTGTGGTTTACATTGAACAAACTGAAATTACATTGAACAGGGCATTATAACTTGGAGATAACTATTTTACAGGGAACATGGGCTATGGAGGGTTAACTGGCTTGCCCAAGACCACAAGGAGCACCTGTGGGACTAGAAACCCCAGTCCTTCTGGCCCAAGGTTGCTGTCCTCTAGTGGGATTTGAACCCCTGACCTTCCAGCCTGAAGTACCTTGCCCCAACCACTAGGCCGCTCCTCCACTCCACTCCTCTACTCATCTCATCACCGAAGCCTCTTGTTCCTCCAGAAAGGCCCGTAGCGCTGCTGGATCCTCGAACATCCTTGTTTGGTTGTGTAGAGTCACTCTTAGTCTCGCCGGTGCCAAGAGGCCATATCTAGCTTGCAAGGCCTGCAACTGTGGTCTGAAGGACAGCAATTGTTTCCTTCGCTCAACTGTCGCTTTATGGAAGTCCGGATAGAACACTATGCTCTGCCCCTCATACTTGATATTTGAGAGCGCTCTTGCCGCCGAAAGGATTTGTATTGCATGCGAATGCCTCAACACGCACAAGATTATTGGCTGCGGCTTTTTGATATTAGGCCCTGGATGCGTCGGTATTCGATGTGCCCTTTCTATCTCCAATGGCGCTTCAAATTCCATTCTGAGGAGCTTCGGAATTGTCGCGCCAAGGAAGGCTTTCATATTAGTTCCCTCAGCTCCCTCCGGGATGCCAATAATTTGCACATTGTTCCTTCACATTCTATTGTTTAGTTCTTCCAGGCTGCGCTCCAGATTAACTATTCTTTTGGCGTTAGCTCCGACCTGTTTGAAACGCTCATCATGTACTGTAATCGTACACTCCATTCCCTTATTTTTTCTGCCATTGAGGCTATTTGCTCCTTCATCTCCTTTAGCTCAGCAACGTCCACTTGAACTCCACTTAACGTTTCTCCATTCGTTGCTACCATTTCTCTTACAGCGCGAATTTCAGTCAGCACCTCTCTGATACTTGCTGTGTCCTCTTCTGTATTCGCCATTTTTTGCGGAGAGGGAGGATCGGGCTTAGCTCTTTTAGCTCCTGTGCCTGCCACCACATTGTAATCCAACCTTGTGGGTTTGCTTCCCGCCATTGCACCAACCAAAGCTTGGTCCAAAAAGAGGGTTTAAGGCTCATTTCAACCTGCTGGGGGGACAGGATTCAGGTCAGGTCTGTGGAGCACGAGGTTTAAGCAGCCATCTTAGTCCCTGCTGGCTCTGCATCCCTTTGTTCCCTCACTTCTCTATTTGAGTCTGTACATCAGGCACCTTCTCTGGACCTTTTCAAATCCAGGCTGAAAACTCACCTCTTCGCTGCCGCTTTCAGATCTTGATTCACCTGGTCTCCTTTGGGTTTCCTTAGTATTCCCCCTAGATATATCCCTGTCTAAATGTACTGTATTGTCTGTCTTGACTAGATTCTAAGCTCTGATGAGCAGAGACTGTCTCTTACATGTCTGTGCTGCACTGCATACATCTTGTAGCACTATACAAATGCTCAGTAGTAATAGTAGTAGTAATAGGTGACCTGAGACAACAGCTAAAAAAAATCCTGCTTGGGATGCCCAGGAGAATTATGGACATGGACTGTCTTTGCAGAGCAATTATAATAAGGTTAGCAGGATGAGCTGTCATCATCAATGCTCTGGTGCAGACACTATGCATGTGCATTTCAGGCTTGTTTAGCCATTTCTTTCATGCCTAAATTATAAGCATGTATACAAATTGCTTGTACATGTTTATATTGATAGTGTGCATGTAAATTCAGAGATATATGCACACACTAGCAATTTGCACAAATAGTACACATGCAATTGCAACGAAAATAAAAAAAACAAACCAGTTTGGTTTGTATGCAATGAATGCAATGAAAATCTCAGTTGTGCCATGTCTAGCACACAGTTAATCTTCATTCCTGTGTTTGAGCACTGCACCAGCAATGTGTGCTCCCACTCTACCTTATATTCTCTTGCATGCACATTGCCTCTCTAGATATTATCCTAGCAGCTATACAAGATGTTTGCATCAGCTCACATTTTCCAGAAACCCATATACGAGGTATGAAGTCTCTATGAGATGCCATTGTGTATTTGGGACAGCCAGCTACAGATCAGAACACGAATGGCAAATTAGCCAAAATCTCTGAAACATATCCTGGGAGGTGTGCTATATGCCAGGTGCCCAGGTGATCCAAGATGTTAGAGAATTTACCAAGATTCATCATGCCTACTGACTTTTATATTATTATACAAATACTGACTGTAAAAGTGATATTGCTAGGTGCCCTCAGGATATATTAAGAATGACATCATGGCTCTTGGAGGGAGAGTAAAGCAGATAAGTACGCAGATGGTGTTCTCCTCAGTCTTTCATGTTGAGGGTAAAGGCCGAGACAGAGAAGCTTTCTTCCTAGAGATTAATGCCATTAGGAGTGTTTTGGTTTCTTGGCCCATGGGATGATTTTCCAAAGGCTGTTGGACAGAAATGGTGACCACCTATCCAAGAAGGCTCAAAGTGTCTTCTGCAGCAGACTGGTCAACTTACAGAAGAGGGCATTAAACTGGATTTGTTAGGGATGGCTGATTATGCCCCCAGGCAAGTGAAAGCCCAAAGGTGAGTTACATATTAAATGCCCCTCTAGAAATGGGAAAAGGCACAACATCTGGAAAGTGGTGTGTATTAATGCCTGTAGAATGGGAAATACGATTCTGGATCTTGAGATTTTTATGAAAGAAGTTGACTTGGTTTTAATGGCGATCACAAAGACATAGTTCATGCAGAACCATGACTGGATATAATTATACCAGGCTATAATTTATTTATGCAGGACAGGGTACGGAATTGCAAGGCTTATGAAGGAAGGAAGAGGCAGTGTTGATTAAACTGGAAAGAGGGAATGAAGCATCTATTTATACTGGGGTGAAGGCACACATTGCATTTTGATATAAAGATGTTCTTCAGAGCCAGAAGCAGAGGACAAAGATTTAATTGACAACATTTGCAGTATTGCTATGAAAGGAGAAGTGCCACTGATAGATGCTTTCAATATGCCATATGTTAAGTGGGACATCCCTGCTGTGATATTGTGTAGAAGTAAGAAGATCCTGGATTGTCTACAGGTAGCAGCATTCCAGCAACTGGTAACAGAACTCACATGGGAGGGGGCTACACTGGACCTAGTGCTTACAAATGGGGAGAGTGTTTCTGATGTTACAGTGGATGATCATCTTACATCCAACGATCACTGAATGTTGTGGTTCAGTATTGGGACAAGGGCTGAGATAATTCTGTTAAAATCAAAGGTCCTAGATTTTAGGAAAATTTAACTTTGTCAAAATGGAAAAATATCTAAAGGAGTCATTACTTGGATGGAAACAGCTGTGGAATACAGATAAGCAGTGAGAAAAACTGAAAGAGGATATTTTAAAGGCAACAAACCTTTTTGTTAGGAAAGTAAATAAATGTAAAAAGAAAAGGAAGTCACTATGATTCTCAAACAAAATAGCTGAAAAGGTGAGGAAATAGGATGGCTTTCAAAAAATACAAGAGATCACAAAAAGAGGAAATCAAGCATCAATATTTAGAAAAGCTAAGAGAAGCTAGGAAAACAATCAGGGAAGCAAAGATACCAATGGAAGAAAAAATAACCAATGTCAATAAGAGGAGGAAGCACAAACGTGGTAGTGTCAGACTAAAGGGTGAAAGGGAGGAATATGTAGAAGCTGATAAGGATAAAGCAGAACTTTTTAACAAATATTTTTGTTCTATGTTCAGCAGATGAAGAGCCAGAAGCAGGACCTCAGAAAACACCCACAAATAGGAACATAAGTGAGAGAGATCTTGAATGATTTTCAGAAGACAGCTTTTGTGAGGAACTAGCTAAACTAAAGTAGATAAGGTGATGGTGCTGGATGGGATATATCCAAGAGTATTGAAGGAACTTAGGGACGTTCTAGCTGCTCCTCTGTCTGACCTTTTCAATGCTTCTTTAGAGTCAGGAGTGGTCCCAGAGGACTGGAGAAGGGCACATGTGGCTGAAGTAAGGCTGAAGTAAGGCTGAAGTAAGAATGAGATTGGGAATCACAGGGCAGTTACTCTGACCTCTGTGGTGAGTAAATTAATGGAAACACTGCTAAAACAGAGGATAGTTAGGTTTCTGGAATCCAATCTATTGCAGGATCTGAGCTAGTATGGTTTTTACTAGGGGAAGATTGTATCAAACAAATCTGATTAATTTCTTTGATTGGGTGACCAGAGAGTTCAATCTGTTCAATACTCTGCTGCATGGTTAGTCTTCCGCCAGCCTTGTCATGCTCATACTACCCCTCTTCTCAAGTCTCCTCATTGGCTTTCTATCTGTTTCAGCATCCAGTTCAAACTTCTCCTGCTGACCTATAAGTGCATTCACTCTGAGACTCCTCACTGTCTTTACTCTCTTATCTCTCCCTACACTCCTCTTCAGGAACTCCACTCTTGTGGCAAATTGCTTCTATCTGTGTCCTTCTCTTCTATTTCTAACTCCAGACTTTGCTCCTTTCACCTTGCTGCTTCTTATGCCTGGAACAAACTACCCGAGTCTGTACGTCAGGCGCCTTCTCTGGCCCTTTTCAAATCCAGGCTAAAAACTCAACTCTTCGCTGCTGCTTTCAGTTCTTGACTCACCTAATCTCCTTTGTGTTTTCTTACCATTCTCCTAGATGTATCTCATGGCTATACCTACTGTGTTGTCTGTCTTGACTAGATTGTAAGCTCTGATGAGTAGGTTCTGTCTCTTACATGTCTGTGCAGTGCTGCATACATCTTGTCGCGCTATACAAATGCTCAGTAGTAGTAGTAGAAGTGGTAGAGTCGGACTGAAGTAGAGCATTAGATGTGGCATACTTAGACTGAGGAATAGTCTGAGTAAATATTTCTTTATGGAATGGTGGTGGATGTGTGGAATAGCTTCCTAGAGGAGGTTGTGGAGATGAGAACTGTATCTACTGATGTTTCAAACAGGATTGTTTCTAGTCATATTGGCAAAGTTCAATACAAATAACATAAAAAAACAGTGTTTGGAAGATGGATTTTTTAATGTGACTGCCTTTGAGTCTTTAGTGCCATATTTAGGACCTTTGTACATCATTTGAAACCACATACACAAATACATTTAAAAAAAATTCTCTCTCTCTGCCATACCAAACTACTTTCCTTTCTGAATATACTGCCAAAACTCTTACCCCCATCTCATCACTTCCTGTTTAGACTATCATAAACTGCTCCTCATAGATCTCCCACTAAGCTCTAAATTCTACTAAAGTCTCCATTGCCCATGTTCCCTGTAAAATAGTTATCTCCAAGTTATAATGCCCTGTTCAATGTAATTTCAGTTTGTTCAATGTAAACCGTCTTGATATCATGAAAGGTGGTATCTAGGAAATGTTAAATAAAGAAAATCAATAAATAAAGTCTATTCAGACTTTAGTGCAACAACTTCTTGACTTCTCTTCATCCAGCGTCATTATGAACATTTAACACTACATTGATTCCTAATCCACTTTCATATACAGTTCCAATTCCTCCTCATGTACAGTTCCTTCGCTTTGTTCACCTCCCTTACCTCTTCCGACACCCCTGTTCATGAACTTCATTCACCAGACAAGCTGTTCATCTCTTTGCTTTCTGCCATGCACATTTCCATCTCCACACTTTCCACATTGCTGCACCATATGCTTGAAGTAGCCTCTTTGAGTTGACGCGTCCTGCTCCCTCTCTAGTAGAAATGTGCATTCATTAGCTTGCCTTAAAAATATTAGTGATTACGTAATCAAGCTCAAAATCAAACTCAAACTCAAGGTAAAGAACATAATTCAAACCTATTGGTATGTATCCAGTACTGTATAAATGATATAAAAACAGATTATTTGTATGAGAATAGAGCCATCAGATAAAGCAACAATGTCAACTTCTTAATTAAAAATTGTGGAGCAGGAATTTGAACAACAATTAGTGATTCTGACTACAAGATTTTTGGAGAGAGGATATCCTCATTTGATCCTCAGAACAACATTCCTCTGAGCAAAGTTTGCTAAGCATGAATTATTGTTACAGCATTCACCTAGAGAGGACATGGACAGTTACCTCTGTGTCTTGAAATATTCAGTAATTGTCCCTGAGATAGAATTATTTGTAAACAATGACATTTTTTAGCCTTGCACAAAGGCTTTCAAATAGGAACAAGAATAGAATTCAATCGTAGCAAAAGTAATTGAGACAAAGTGATGCGTTCTCATCTAATGTCCAGTCATTTGCCAGAATCCATTATTGCATCATTTACCTGCAGTATAGGAGACTTGTTTAAAATGATCTGTATCACTCAATAAAAAGGAAAGCTTAATCATTTATTATCCCCAAACAGGAACAGAAGTGAGGGACATCTTGAACAATTTTCAGAAGACTGTGTTCGTGAGAAACTAGCTCAACTTAAAGTAGACAAAGCGATGGGATCGGATGGGATACACCCTAGAATACTGAGGGAACTTGGGGACGTTCTAGCAGCTCCACTGACTGACATTTCCAATGCCTCGTTGGAGTCGGGAGTGGTGCCAAAGGACTGGAGAGAGGCTCATGTGGTGCCTTTACACAAAAGCGGAAGTAAGGATGTGGTTGAAAACTACAGGCCGGTGAGTTTAACTTCGTTGGTGGGTAAATTATTGGAAACGCTGCTGAAAGAGAAAATAGTGAGGTTTCTGGAGTCCAGCAGACTACAGGATCCGAGGCAGCATGGATTCACCAGAGGCAGGTCTTGTCAGACAAATCTGATTGATTTCTTTGACTGGGTGACCAGGGAGTTGGACCGAGGGAGAGCCCTAGATGTGGTGTATTTAGATTTCAGTAAAGCCTTTGACACTGTTCCTCACAGGTGACTTATAAACAAACTGAGCACACTAGGAATGGACCCTAAAGTTACTGCTTGGGTTAGAAATTGGTTGGGTGGGAGGCGACAAAGAGTACAGGTAAATGGAGCTCACTCTGAGGAGAAGGATGTTACCAGTGGTGTGCCCCAGGGATCTGTCCTTGGTCCGATTCTTTTTAACATCTTTGTTAGTGATATAGCAGAAGGGCTGTCGGGTAAGATTTGCCTCTTTGCGGATGATACCAAAATCTGCAATAGAGTAGACACCCAGGAAGGTGTAGATAACATGAGGAGGGATCCAGCTAAGCTTGAAGAATGGTCTAGAATTTGGCAGCTAGGATTTAATGTTAAAAAATGTAAGGTCATGCATTTAGGCTGCAGCAATCCAAGGGAGCAACATAGTATAGGGGATGAAGTACTTTTGTCCACTAAAGAAGAGCGGGACCCAGGCGTGGTTTTGTCTGATGATCTTAAAGTAGCTAAAGAGGTAGAAAAGGCGACAGCAAAAGATAGAAGGATGCTTGGGTGCATACGGAGAGGAATGGCTAGCAGAAAAAAAGGAGGTGATAGTGCCTCTGTATAAGTCTTTGGTGTGACCTCATTTGGAGTATAGTGTGCAATTCTGGAAAACGCACCTTCAAAAGGATGTGAACAGGATGGAGTCGGTGCAGAGGGTGGCTACTAAATTGGTTAATGGTCTTCATTATAAAGCATATGAGGACAGACTTAAGGATCTTAATATGTACACCTTAGAGGAAAGGCGGGTTAGAGGTGATATGATTGAGATGTTGAAATACCTCCATGGCATAAATGTTCAGGGGGATAGCCTCTTTCAATTGAAAGCAAGTTCTACTACGAGAGGACATGGGATGAGAGTGAAAGGGGATAGATTCAGGCGTGATATGCAGAAATATTTCCTTACGGAAAGAGTGGTGGAATAGTCTCCCAGTGGAGGTGGTAGAGATGAGGACAGTAACTGAATTCAAAAAAGCATGGGACAAACACAGAGGATCTCTAAAGGGAAAAAGGGGACTGTTGTAGTTGTTGATATGGAAGGACAGACTAAATAGGCCAGAGGTACTCAAATCCAGTCCTGGAGGGCTGCAAACCAGTCATGTTTTTGGGATATCCCTAATGAATATGCATGAGATATATTTGCATGCACTGCCTCCATTGTATTTGAATCTCTCATGCATATTCATTAGGGATATCCCGAAAACCTGACTGGTTTGTGGCCCTCCAGGTCTGGATTTGAGTACCTCCGAGATAGGCCATGTGGTCCTTTTCTGTCATCATATTTCTATGTTTCTTTGTTTCTTTGTATTGATTATACAAAACCAGCAAGTATTTGCATCATACTCTAGTCATTGTTATTTAAACATAGGTTCAAGAATTTTTGGATTCAAATTCTACTTTCATTGAAATTTATCATTGAAAATATAGAGGGCAGTAATTCAAAAATATTTCAAACAATTGTTTACTCGCGCATAAACAATGCTCAGACTCCTATATAGCAAGTGAATGGTGCAGTAAAATTACTTTGATCACATCAGAGTTTAGGATTATATTTTGTTCATACAAGAGCAGCCGGACAATTGAATATTGGAAACCAATCATGTGGGCAATGAGATTTTTAGCAGCAACCATCAGTGGCAGGGTGGATTCACCCTCGTACTCAGGTTTATATCTACTACAACTTGCAAGTCCTTCTTTGAGGTATACTGTATTTGATCATTTCCCACTGTGATCTGATTTGCATCATAAAACTTCACATTCTATTAAAATTTGACTTATTGAACACTTTTGTTGTGTGGCCAATTCGGTCTTGAGTACTCTCCGGGTATTCATTACACAGGTACACTACCAAAAAACTGCCTCCAGTTTTGCAACTGATTCCTATAGATTTTGGGGTGCTGAATCCAGGAAAAATAGCCAAAATGTTCCATCACGTCACGTTTTCTTGCAAAATTAGATTTCTTACCCATATAAGGAATGTTTCACATAATTTCTTTTTAGCCGACTGCAGTTTATTTTCTTGGCCCAAAATAGAGGTTGTAATGGTTAACTAACTAGAAAACACTCCCTCATGATATTTTAGAGTGTTTTGTATTCATTTTATACATTAACAGGACAATTGGGAGGCGGGGGGCTAAATCCAGTACTCGCGCTGGCGCATGTTCTTTCCTGTTCGCCTCGCCTCGTTCGCTCGCTCAAACACGGTGGTTGCGACATGAACGTTCCTGTCAAATTTCAGTTTCTTGCAAGTTCATTATTACCTTTTGTTTGCTCAGTCGTAATCCAGCTTTATTCCGAAGTGGTTCACTACAGTTGTAGTTTTGCAGTGCTGTGTATTTGTGATGGCTCACAGAGCCAGAGGTTGCGTCAACTCTTCGGACAGTTTTTGTTTTATTTGTGGGGAATATACCGTGAAAAAGCGTCAGAGGAACATTTCTGCATTTATTAAAAAAGTATATTTCACCTATTTCGGTTTGAAGTTAGGCGATCAAGACAAACCGTGGGCTCCTCACAAAGTGTGCAAGACATGTGAGGAAGATCTACGCTTATGGATGAAAGGTAAAAAACAAGCATTTCATTTCGGAATACCTATGATGTGGCGTGAACAAAGAGACCACAGCAGTGACTGCTATTTTTGCTCTTGCATTGTGAAGGGATACAACTTAAAAAATAAGAACGTAATAAGTTACCCCAACCTTCCCTCAGCAATTAGGCCTATGCCTCATAGCAACGAAGTACTTGTGCCTGAACCACCAAAATCTTTGGATCATATTTGTGTGGACGGTTCTGATCATGTTGAGACTCATCAGATGGCTTTTCCCGATGAGTCCAGTACTTCCGAGTTTGAAACTGAACCAGATCCGAAACCTGAACTTTTCTCTCAAGCTGAATTGAATGATTTAGTCCGGGATTTAGGACTCCCAAAAGATGCTGCCCAACTGCTAGGTTCTCGGCTTAAACAGAAAAATCTATTGTCACCAGGAACAACTTTTTATTGGTACCGCAACCGCGAGACACAATTTTTGAAGTATTTCAGCAAAGAGGAAGATTTGGTATTTTGCAACGATATATACGGAGTGATGGAAAAGTTTAAACTCAAGTATGATCCTGCTGAATGGCGGCTGTTCATTGATTCATCAAAAGACAGCATAAAAGGTGTTCTTCATAATGGCAACACATTTGCTTCAGTTCCTATTGCTCACTCTGTTATTCTCCAAGAAAAATGTGAGAATTTGGCCCTGATTCTTCAGAAGATTCGTTATGATGAGCATAAGTGGATGATTTGTGGAGACTTTAAAATTCTATCCATGCTATTAGAGCAGCAATCCGGTTTCACCAAATATCCCTGCTTCCTTTGCTTGTGGGATAGCCGGGCCCGCGACCTACACTGGGGGAACAAAGACTGGCCAATTCGGGAGTATTTGAGACCCGGTGAGAAAAATGTTCTTCATGAGAGCTTGGTACCTCGTGATAAAATTCTATTACCACCTCTCCACATTAAGTTGGGTCTCATTAAGCAATTCATCAAGTCCCTTCCAAAAGATGGTGAGTGCTTTCGGTACCTTTGCTCAAAGTTCCCCCGACTTTCTGAAGCAAAGCTAAAGGAAGGAGTGTTTGTTGGCCCTGATATAAGGAAACTCATTTCAGATGGAGCATTCGCTGAAACGATGTCTGAGAAGGAAAAAGAAGCCTGGGATTCCTTCAAGGATGTTCTCAAATTCTTGGAACAGGCGGGATGAGAACTATAAGGATATTGTTGCCAGGACGCTCAATGCCTTCAAAGAACAAGGCTGTAACATGAGCCTGAAAGTCCATTTCTTGCACTCCATGTGAACTACTTTCCCGAAAACTTGGGGGCGTACAGTGAAGAACAAGGTGAAAGGTTTCACCAGGACATCAAGGACGCAGAGAGAAGGTACCAAGAAAGATGGAACACCACTATGATGGCTGATGTCTGCTGGTTGCTGCTGCGGGAAACCCCAGATGAAAAATACGCCAAGCAGCGCACCAAGAGAAGCATTCGGGGGAAGAAGAACGGGCCCACAGGAGATTGACCCAAGAATGACTTTAAAATCTAAACTGTGTTGACAAATATCGTGTTTTTACTAAACTTTGAAATAAAAATTTGCTAGTTATTACCACAGTGTCGGATCTCATTTATTAGAATTTTATTTTCACACCATCGGGTGTTTGTCTTCATGTATTGCAATGGTGCGGTTTGCGTTTTCTATTCTTACATACATACCTGTACAACATTTTTGCACATTGCTTTGCTTTGTGTCTAACCTCGCTCTTATCTGCTCAGTGTTTGTGCTCATGTTTGTGGCTGATTTTAGTGCAGACTTTTTTGCTACCATCACAGTGTGTTTTGTTGACATTACTCTATTCTTATGTGCTGCCTTGTTACAGTTTTCTTTATTCTTATTTGAATAACTACTAAACAATTAGTATAAAGAATTCATCCAAGAAACCTTTATCTCGATCACACTCAATCTGAAACGTTCACCTCAAACTGCTAACCCAATGTAGCAAAAAATCTGTACGTGATGGAGCAAATTGGTTACCAGATTTGGATTCAGCGCACCAAAAAACGTAAAAATCAATCGAAACATTAGAGGCAGTTTAAAAAAAAATTTTTTTAGTGTACCTGTGTTATTTAGCTGGGGCACATACATTCAGCTAAAATGGCTTTTATATTGAAGAAGTATACTTGTTAGTAAAGAGAAGCATTAGATTGGCACTTTTGGCCACATATGAACAGTGTTGGATCTTGACACTAAAGACATGAATCTGCAAGGTTTGAATGATGACTTCAAGTGCTCTATTATTGTTATCTTTATCACAGCAATTTGGTTTGCAATAAACTGTATTTTTCTACATAGTGCAGTTGAAAAAATGTTAATATCTGTTCAGAATAGCAGGGTTCTTCAGTATTAATGCAGCTTGCTGTCAATGACATCATCAGTAATGCTTGTTAGCATGTGGCCCAATGCTAAGTGAGTGTGGGGTTTTAAGAACTGCGAAATGTACCTCAAGCAAGATGGTGCTTGGAATTTATTTTTTTAAGTATCATAATAAGGGCATACAGCTTGGTATGTGCTTGTATGAAAGTGCATGAACTTGTTTGTGAGCATACCCCATAGAAAAGGGCAATTTTATGGGGCATGTTTACTAAAGTGCGTAAGGCTTTTTCAGTTAACGTGCTGTGATAGTTCAAGCAGCACCACATCAGCTACAACAGCTATTCGTTAATTGCTGGAAGTGTGCACAGAATTTCCTCAGCAGATAATATGGAGAAAACGCAACAAATGCAGCATCGCAGTACAGTGGTTGCAGCTAATGCCACCCATTAAAGTGGCATTAGCTGCACCCATGATGTTGACGCCTACACCACACCCACTCATGCAACAAATGCAGAAAATCCCTGCGCTAACTGCATTTGGCCAGTGTTAGCTGCTACCACGGTGTGCTCGTCCTACATTATCACCATGATAGCAGCTACTGTGGCTTAGTAAGCATGACCCTAGATGGGATCATATATCAAGTTGGAGTGGAAGCACATAATCATTTGAATCTGAGTGGTGTCTAAGCAAAACATTGTGTCTTTCACTGATAGTGGATCAATTATGCATTATTTAAAGTTTTAATAATTGAAGAGTAAAACACATGGAAGCACATAAAATGGACTATAAGGGACCGATGACAAGCTCCACAACATTTAAATAGGGCAAAAATGCCAGCTTGTTATCTTATTTTGAAGTCTGCTTCAGATTTTGAACTTTGCTGTCCTTCATAATAGCCATGTTGATTTGAAGCACGTTTCTATCCTAAATGCATTTCTTGAAGACGTTTGTCTTGCCTGCATGTGTTGAGTAGAACTGTCTCCCTGATTTGTATTTTTCATCTCACAGCACTATACAAATGATAACTAGCATTCACACTTCTACCACCCATTCACACCATTCCAACACAAAGTCAAAGAAAACCCCAACCAATCAAGGTACCTGGTAAAAGCAAGGCTGCAGCTTTATTCCAACAACCAGAACATTTAACAATGGAAACAATTCAACAGTACTTGTATCACAAACCATGACCAACCAGTCAGGCTAGAGCTAGACAGTGGTGTCCTAGCCCTACTCAGACCATCAGCCATGTACTCTCATCGCCCCCTCTCCCCCAGCCTATGGTGGCATCAGGCTGAGGCCTACTTCCAAACAGTGTGCGTTTTCCTTGTTACTTGCACCACACATCGTGGTGTCACCCATGCTGCAAGATGCCACAGTCCACTTCTCCCCTGTCTCTCTCCCTGCCTGTTACGGGATAAATTAAAAGAAGAAGGATGTCACTAACCTTCCCATAGCACTCTAGCTCTGACAAACCTCCTCAAGCTTCCTCCACATTCCCTACCCCTACTTCCCCTATTTTACAACATTGCCATGCTATCCAGGTCCTCCCCCCCCAAAGAGGGAGGGTGGGTGGGTTTAAGCCTCCAAAGCCCCTGCTCCTCCTCACAGCAGGTCAGTCTTCCGAGGAAAGCCTGCCAAAGCAAAACCCCCCACAGTTCCCTCCTAACTCCTCTCCCATCTCCAACTCCAACTCCAACCCCCACCCCCCATTTCCTCCCTCCCTTCCCATAGCGAATGAGATGGTGGGGCTCAGCCATGTTACCAGCCCACTCCCAATTCACTTGGGCACAGGGGCTGGGCTCTATTTATTATTATTATTAGTAGTAGTAGTAGTAGTAGTAGTATACAGTATAGTGATTTCTCTGGTATGCTCCAAGCATATTTTTCTTTCAGATCATAATGCATATTTTATTTTTTTTCACAACTACTTTCTGAATATCTGTTTCTACAAGTTACTATTTGACAAAACTGAATTTTTGTCACTGCTTGCTTTCCAGAAGCCAAAATGAATATGGGAGAACCAAGTCTCAAACGAATAACAAGGTGAAATCCAAATATTGTAACATCTTCAGTTTGTATCCTTTTTTATTTCATGAACTCAGACTCCTTCAAGATTTTGGAATGGAGTACAGCAGATAAATAGTGACATTCCTTATTAACGTTTCTATGGTAACACCGAGTGCTAAACAAAATGATACAGTCAACATTTCTATATTTGAAACCTGGCTTTTTACAGATAATTTTACAAATGAGATTCTATATTATATTTGACTGGAACATGACTCCAGAGCATGTGTTGTCTTCTCCTGAATAAAAATGGAAATTAAAACTATTCTTGTCATCCAAAGCAATTAGTCTCGGTTCTATTTCGTATTAATGGAAAGTAAAACTCTAAATTATCTATTGATTTTCCTTATTTTTCCCTGATTAAACTCTTCAATTTTTCCCTCATAACTGATGTTCTGAATGACTTGCTACCATAGTCAATACATTTTAATAACATGATAGTGGCTCAATGCAAACTTTTATTACTTTTTTTTTGTTGTTGACAATATTGACAGCAACAAGGGCAAAGTCTATATTACTGTCAGAAAGAATTGAACTGCTTCTTATACCATGAAGCATTGTAGCGTATTATCCTCAAAGTGTTCATGACCGAGCTGTTAATATAGCTGCCTCATTCCAAAGAGATGTTGTTTAAACGCAGATTAAAATTAACATAAAGTTGCAAGAGAGACTGAAAACAGAAATCTAACAGAGGCATAGTCAGCTCGTTTTTCCTTCTCAAGCCTTAAAAGAGTTCATGTGTAAGGTGAGATATGTTTTTGCCTCTGTCATGTATTAATTGTACTCAGTTGTGAGTTGACTGTTGAAATTTTGCTTTGCACATGTTGATACCTCATCTACCTTTGACAGCTTAGCAGTGATAAAAGGCTTATGACATCCATTCCTCTTCAAAAGCTCAGGGTAAGTACTTATGATTGAAGGTGGTTTAAAGTATATCTGCTGTTCACAAATTTTTGTATTTGTACTTCTCTGCAATATAAAATGAAAGCATACAGTATAATCTGTCACTGCGGTATCTGCTGAATTTGGCTTCCGAATGCAGTGCTCTGTTTTCATGATGTTCTTTTCCTAGATAGCGCAGCGTCAATTCACACAAAGTCGGGACTCAACAAATAGCTTTGTGTTGCACATTTTTCTGAGTTGGACAAATAAAAATGTATAAATTATATGTTGATAAAATGGGTCTTGGAAGAGGTGCATTATGAAACTTTGCCTACAGGATATAGGTCACAAGGTCTGCTTAATATTTTGTGGATTAGAGGATCTAGTATTTATTCTGAGGTGCAGGGGGGAGAAGACGACCTCCAAGTTAGCAGGCACCTTTCCCCTTTCTCTCTTTTCCATGCCAGGAACCCCTGTAGCTCATATTGACCATTCACATTTCTCAGAACTGGTTAATGTCAGTCTTTCGCAAACTATGCCAAATGCAGCTTTCACTTTAATGTGGTCATTCGGATGCCACCACAAGCTGCATTGTATTGGTTTATTACACTGAATGCTAAGGAATGGTTGTGGGGCCAGGATGAGAGGTTGGATATCAGTAATTCAGCCACAGTGGGAACACATCTGAACAGTAGCAAGGGACTCCAGTGGAGAAAAGCAGACCTGAGGTGCCAAAGCCTCTGAACGTTATAAAGCAGTGCATCCTGGAGACAAGGATAGAATCTGAACAGCAGTCAACAATGACATGTTGCACATGGCTCTGCAGGAACTGTTGCCAAAATGCACATCTTCATGTCCCTGTCATGTGAAAGGCACCATAAAGATGTCCACCACCCACCCCTCCAGCCTCAACACAGCTGGCACAGTTGCTGTACTGATGTGTGCCTGTCCACATGCTCCCACAAGTAACAGTGGATATCCTCTTCAACCACAGCTACTGATGCCTTTTCAGCACCCCCAGACCCCACAGGAGGAGCGATGCAACCAGTCACACCAGCAGACCAGAATATGAGAACATAAGAACATAAGATATGCCATACTGGGTCAGACCAAGGACCATCAAGCCCAGTATCCTGTTTCTAACAGTGGCCAATCTAGGTCATACGTACCTAGCAGTTTCCCCAAAAGACACAGGTTCAACTGGGTCAAGCATTGATATCCTGGGTCCCATTGATATCCTGGGATAAGGTCTTAGATAGTGCTGTGGAGGAGTCTGCTGTCTTGGTATATGTCGGTAGCAATGACATAGGAAAATGTGGTAGGGAGGTTCTGGAGGCAAAATTTAGGCTTTTAGGTAGGAAGTTGAAATCCAGAACTTCCATGGTAGCGTTCTCCGAAATGCTTCCTGTTCCACGCGCAGGACCCAAAAGGCAGGCAGAGCTCCGGAGTCTCAATGTGTGGATGAGACAATGGTGCAGAGATGAGGGTTTTGGATTTGTTAGGAACTGGGGAACATTCTGGGGAAAGGAGGGGCTCTTCCGAAGGGATGGGCTTCACCTTAACCGGGATGGAACCAGGCTGCTGGCATTAACCTTTAAAAAGAAGATAGAGCAGCTTTTAAACTAGATATTAAGGGAAAGCCAACAGTCTCCCAAGAGCGGATGGTTCGGAAGAATGAATCCTTGAAGGATACTACCAAAAGCAGAGAGGTTCTACAAAAGAGTAAAGTAGCCCAAATGCCCTCAAGTATGGAGCAGACAGAGCTTAAAGATCCCAGTTTACCCATGTCTAACAATAGCCAAATTAATATGAATAAAATACATTCTCTAAAATGCTTTTATGCAAATGCTAGAAGTCTAAAGAATAAGATGGGAGAGTTAGAATATATAACACTAAATGAAAGGTTAGATATGATTGGAATATCAGAGACATGGTGGAAGGAGGACAACCAGTGGGACACTGTGATACCTGGGTACAAACTATATCATAATGATAGAGCTGATCAAATTGGTGGAGGGGTTGCGCTCTATGTTAGAGAGGGCATTGACTCAGAAACGATTAAAGTTTTGCAGGAAACAAAATCTGCTGTAGAATCTATATGGATTGAAATTCCATATAAAAGGGGGAAGGCGATGGCAGTGGGGGTGTACTATCGAGCACCTGGCCAGAATGACCAAATGGATGATGAAATGCTCAAAGAAATCAAGGAAGCTAACAAAAGTTACAGCGCAGTAATAATAATGGGTGATTTCAATTACCCCGTTATCGACTGGGTCAGTGTCACGTCAGGACATGCTAGGGAGATAAAGTTCCTAGATGAAATAAATGACTGCTTCTTGGAACAGCTGGTTCATGAACCAACCAGAGGGGAAGCCATATTAGACCTAGTCCTTAGTGGAACACCAGATGTAGTGCAAGAGATAAGGGTGTTGGGGCCACTTGGGAATAGTGATCATAGCATGATCGCCTTTGATTTTATTAGTGGAGGAGGGATAGTAAGGAAATCCACAGTACTACCTTTTAACTTTTGAAATGGAGACTATGATAAAATGAGGAAAACAGTTAAGAAAAAACTAAAAGGAGCAGTTGCAAAGGTTAAAGATGTACATCAAGCTTGGGTGTTGTTGAAAAATACTATCTTGGAAGCCCAGACCAGCTGTATTCCACGCTTTAAGAAAAGTGGAAGGAAGTCCAAAAAACTGCCAGCATGGTTTAAAGGTGAGGTCAGAGAGGCTGTTGCTGACAAAAAAGCATCTTTCAGGAAATGGAAAAAAGAGCCAAACGACAAAACCTGGAAACAGCACAAGCACTGGCAAGTCAAATGCAAGGCATTGATAAGGCAGGCAAAGAGAGAATTTGAGAAGAAGCTTGCTGCGGAAGCAAAAACGCGAAATAAAGACCTTTTCAAGTACATTCGTAGCAAAAAACCTGTGAGAGAGTCAGTTGGTCCATTAGATGATAAAGGGGTTAAAGGAGCACTAAGAGGCGACAAGGCGATAGCGGAGAGACTGAATGAATTCTTTGCTTCGGTCTTTACTGAGGAAGATGTAGGGATGTTACCCATGACTGAAGTGGTATTTAAAGGTGTGGAAGAATTGAAGGAAATATCGATACATCGGGAAGATGTATTACAACTATTAGATAAACTGAAGAGTAGCAAATCACCTGGGCCGGATGGTATACATCCAAGGGTGTTGAAAGAACTGAAATATGAGATTGCAGACCTGCTATCAGTAATCTGTGAACTATCATTAAAATCATCTCTAATACCTGAAGATTGGAGGATCGCCAATGTAACACCAATTTTTAAAAAGGGTTCCAGGGGTGATCCGGGAAACTACAGACCGGTGAGCCTGACGTCAGTACCAGGAAAAATGGTAGAAACCATCATAAAGAATAAAATTACTCAGCATGTAGATAGTCACGACCTAATGGGAGACAGCCAACATGGCTTTAGACAAGGAAGATCTTGTCTTACTAATCTGTTATGTTTTTTTGAAGGAGTGAATAAACAGGTGGACAAAGGTGAGTCGTTGATATTGTGTATCTGGACTTTCAGAAAGCCTTTGACAAGGTCCCTCATCAGAGACTTTTGGCAAAACTAAAGAGTTATGGGATAGGAGGCAGTGTACTATTGTGGATCGGGAGCTGGTTAAAAGATAGAAAGCAGAGGGTAGGGCTAAATGGCCAATTTTCCTAATGGAGAAAGGTGAATAGTGGTGTACCCCAGGGATCTGTGCTGGGTCCGCTGCTTTTTGACATATTCATAAATGACCTGGAAAGTGGAATAACGAGTTAGGTTATCAAATTTGCAGATGACACAAAACTATTTAAAGTTGTTAAAACCCAAGAAGATTGTGAAAAATTGCAAGAGGATCTTGATAAATTGGAAGACTGGGCATCAAAATGGCAGATGAAATTTAATATCGACAACTCTCCGGGCACCAGGGCAGACGTCGGAGGAGGCCCGGGGGTAGCGCACACCAACCAAAGCGCAGCGCAGATGAGCAGGGACAGTCTTCCGAAGCTGTGTTCCTAGCCGCGATGCACCCCGTCTCCAGTCAATCGCCCAGGGCGCCGCCATTCACCACACCAAGATGTAGACGAGATCCCCCCTATACATTGGTTGGGATGTAAGTACACTCAGGAGGCTGATTTTATATGTTTGCCACTGTTAGCACTGAGTAAGGGAGGACCCAGGACAGAGCCGATCTCTCAGGCGTCCATCTTGGAACGGGCTCACCCGGAAGTCAGTTTATTGTTCTTTTAAATGCATTTAGAAAATAAAAAGTTTAGTTGGTTGGCCTATGATTGAAATTGTGGGGGTTAGTTGATTTGTGGGGCTGCCGCGTTATTGCTATGCAAGTGCATCCCCCCTCCCCCTCTTACTGAGGCCTGCCCTTATCTCAGAGGCTGTTTCACGTTTGTCGTCTTGTCCCTTGTTCTCCAGGTGGGAGGTGTTGATTAGACTTTACATTTTGGTTCTTTATGATTTTGTGAATATTCCGTGTCCACGGTATCTACCATGGGGCATCTCCACTGTTTGGATGTACCAAGTGCTCCATTTAGGCCTTCTGTCCTGTCCAGCTTCCCTCCCTCCTTCCTGGAGCTCAACCTCCCAGTGTCTACTCACCTCCACAGGCGGAGCTGAATCCCTCTTTATATGACCGTCGACATGCGCAGGTTGGCCCTGTGGTGGTCCCTGGGGTACAGCACCCCTCTGACCTCAGTACCATTCTGGCCAGGGCCTCTGCTTCTGTGGGCTGAAATTTACATTCCTTCTCCTGGATGCCATGCTGCTGCTATGCTCTGTATCTGCCCAGCTGGAGGGGCTCTTGCATGTATAGTGCACAAATCACCCATCCGATATCATAACTGGTTATGGACTCTATGACTGGCGCTGGTATATCTTGCTATCCACTCAAGGCACCCATTTTCAATGGTACACAGTTATCACGCCACTACCTTAGTACGATAGGATATTGGAACCCTGCCCACCTTTTCATCACTGTGTAGTTAGGGGCACCTTTGGCACCCTGCACTTCATATACATTTATATTGCATATGTCTCCATTTTACATAGCTACTTCAAATATCACCACATGGATCCTGTCCATGTACCCAGATTTGGACACCACCATGCGCTCTCCCATATTCGTCCATTTTACATCTTTGCCTGCAAATCCGTCAGCTGTCTCACAATTCATGCCCGTTATGAGCAGGTTTCTTTAGCTAGTTATCAGCTCCTTGTGCACCTCTTGGAATATTGGGCCCTAAATTAATTATTTACCTGGCAATCTCTTGGAGAACTATGGGGTCATGATAAGGTATGGCCTGCTGCAGCTGATGAAGAACAGTAAAAGTAAATAAATACATTAAAAAGGTCAGGGCTGAGGAAGGCAATGACAGCAGTGGCAGTACATGGCTGGGGAATGGAGCACACCATGACTGAAGAATTGGGGCCAGGGGAGATGGCTGTGCCATTTACAAAACAAATGTAACTGGGGCCTGGGATGATTGCAGCACAGGAGTTACAAGTTGGTCATGGTTGAGGCTGTGGTCTAAAGTTAAAAAAGAAAAAAATAAAGCCATGATTCACATTTGTGGTTAGAGCTTGCGTCAGAAGGAGGGACCAGAATCAGCCTTTCAAGCATAGAGTCACAAAGATCCACAATGTTTTCTTTTAAGTTGGAGATTTGCCACCTCCAGAACAGGAAAAATGGCAGTGGTGGTGGGCAACATGGGGAGGCCACCGCTGAAACAGGAAAAGCAATGTTGGCGGCAGCGGCAATGGCAGTGGTAGTGTGAGCATGTTCGAGGGGCCTAGCAGATGTTCTGGGGAGAGGGTGGCAGAGGCAGGTGCTGGTAAAGGTGCTGGATACAAAGTGGGGAGGGCAGAGGACAGATGCTGGACACAAAGTATGGGGTGGAAGGGTACAGAACACACACAAGGGATAGAAGGCAGATGTTGGATAGGAGTGGGGGGTAGATGCTGGAGATGGGATGGACAACAGAGGCTGGACACAGTGTGAGGGCATAAGATGATGGGGAGCAGATAGTGGATATTGGTTGGAGGGCAGATGATAGACATGGTGTAGGGCAATAGGGGGATGAAAGGAAGATACTGATCTTGGGCTAAGAGCATAGGGGGTTGAGAGAAGATAGTGGGCATAGGGTAGGGAATGGAGGATTCATGCTGGACACAAAGGAAGGAGTGGAGGGGTAGATAGCAGACACAAGGTGGGGGACATAAGGGAATAGAGGGAAGATGTTGGATAGGAGTGGGGGTTAGATGGGAAGATGCTGGACATGGGGTGAAGGAGAGAAGGATAATGCTGAACATAGGAGGGATAGGATGAGAAAAAGGGGAGAGACACGAGATTGGGGAGAGAGGAGGAATAAGGCAGGGCAGGAGAGAAGGGGAGAGATGCTGAACACAGGGAAGGTAGAAGACAGAAAGAGAAAGGAGAGAATAAATAACTGTGGAAGGATAGAGAGAGAGGGAGTGAGAGGGCTGTGTTAAAGATTGAAAAGTGGTAGGTAGACAGTAAAAAGAGGGAGATTTGAGAACTTGATGTAAGAAGGATGAATGAAATCAGAGTTGATAGAGAGAAAAATAAGTGGAAGAAAGATGAAAGGAAATATCAATATCAGAGATAGAACAAAGTGAAGAAAACAGGAGGGGAGAGAAGTGGCAAGTGGACCAGAGACCCTGGAGAGTGAGTTAAAAGAAAATGAGGAAAGCAGAAAGCAGAGACCAAGATCCAAAAGGCTTAGAGAATAAAATTACCAGATAGCAAAAGGTAGAAAAATGTAACTTTATTTTCAGTTTAGTGATTGTTATATGTCTGTCTTTGAAGTTCACAGGCCTGATATTCAACCTTCAGCAGTCAGCATTTTTACAGTGCCTGACCGCCATGGGCTGGAGTGAGACCAGATGTTCAGCACCAAAATCTGCATTTCCTCTAGCGCTGAATAGCCAATTTCAGTGCTGACTGACACAGCTATCCAGACAGCGGACCGCCCTGGAACTGTCCGGACAGTGCCGTGGTGTTTAGGGGGGACATTCAGAAGCGCTGGTTGGTTAGTGCAACTGAATATCTATCTCAGTGGAATAAACCCCTTTGAATATTGGGCTGTATGCACGTTTTATCTTTATACGCTACACAGCATAGGGACATCTGCAGCTCCTTCTCTTTCTCTGATGTTGTATTGCATGCAGAGTGTGGTTTACTAGGGTTTCAATTGATTTTTGTGTACATAATTTTATTTTTAATTTGTAATTTATTCTGTATTTGGTGAAGATCTATCTTTAATCTGAGAGAGTGACCAAAGCCAGGTATTCCGTTGTCATGCAGTTTCTGTGTAAAGATTAAAGACTAAAGATTAAAGCAGATTTACAAATGTTAACGTGTGCTAAGCGCAGCAGCACCCATTTATTTTTATGGGCGCAGTGGAACTTCAAATAGCGTTGGGACAAAAGAAATGCTTGTGAAGGGCTTCTTTGGAATCAATTGGAGGGGGGGGGGCAGCACAGTAATTATTTGAACAGTGCAGCAGAAGCGTAGCACCGGCCCCGGAGAGGTGCCTGTGGCCTGTGCTATGTAGCCACCCCAAAGAAGCTTGAGCAGAGTTACTGAGTTACCTTAGAGAGTGAACTGAGTACTGCTGAGTCAGGAGTGAAAATGACTTTTGAGCAGTCCAGTAAAGACTATTAACTGAGAAACTTGAGCCTGGGTTGGTGTCCTGTAAGGAGGGACAAGCCCTGTGTGAGGTTCAAAGGCTGGATAAGCCCAGGTTGTAATCCAGCTATAGTTAAACTTTTAAACTGGCTGCCAATCAATAGCACTGCTTTCGAGAAATAAGAAGATTGTGAGAGTGTGAGAGCCGTAAAAAGCCTTGAGAGCTGTGAGAGAGAGTGGAAGAAGAACTGTATGTAACCAGCCAGTGAGTCATCTCATTAGGCAGGAATGAACAATTAACTTATTTGTATTGCTTGGATAGAGATAGTATAGAAACGTAAAAAACCTGCTGCTCAGATTTTAAGAAAAAAGGATAAAAGGAAAACAGGGGTTTCAGAATAAAACTATAATAAGTAGACTCTGTGATATGGTGGAGTCTTCCATTTTAAATTTGGTTAAAGAGGAACCTGAAGAGGCCTGGAGACAGCTAGTACCCGTAAGGACTGAGACAACTGAGAATAAGCTGGACCACGAAAATAAGTGCGCACTAACGCTCCATCACGCCCTGGCCAGTGATACAAGCATAAGAAATCTGGAGCTAGAAAGACCTTTTTAACTTAACACTAAAGTGCTTCATTTTGGGACAATTTTTTTTTTTTTTAAAATAAAAAGACCAGTCACAGAACACAAGCTTGTGTATTCATCTGGAAATCCTAGAGCAGTTGTTAGCATCCTTTGTTCAAACAAAGAGGCGTTTATACTAAAGAACATGCCCTTAGTGCACTTTGGGGGCAAACGCTAGCACAGATACCCTTGCTAACCTTTGAGGACATGTGGGTCCATCCCCTACTGTTGGTTTTGTGTTAATGCGCAACACTGTACTAACAAGCGCGTGGGTAAACTCCACTCACTGAGCTGGCATTATGTGCACATGTGCTAACCACCACCTTTACAGTTAGCCCATGCCCAGAATGCCCACATTTACATGTCTACGTTCCTCCCACAACCCACCCAGTGAGTGCCTGCATTAACTGTGAGTGCAGTGCACTTACTGTTCCCTAAACCCCATGCTAACAGTTAGTGCACATTAGTAAACATGTCTCAAAGTAACAGTAATTTTAAAAGACAATTTGAAGCAACATAGTAATTTAACTCTCACTTGGTTTGCAGCTTGTCGTGCTGTGAGGGCTTGCGTGCATCAGTGATGCTGAGAGCTAAACTATCGGTAGTTTAACTACTGGCAGGGTCTCCCAAGATGGACAGGTCTCAGCTGAGGTGCCAGACGAAGACAAACCACCCATCTGGGCAGCAGCAGAATGGGATAGTGTTGACGGCGGAGGATCACATTTCTGTGACAACGGCAAACAACACCAAACTCAAACTGCGCAGAAGGAAGGCCCGGCAATCTACTTCTGTATCTTGCCATGAAAACCCAATGGATAGTTACAACAAAACAAATGTGCTATGGTGCTGGAAGATGAGACTCCCAGGTCGGAAGGCACTCAACTAGCTACTGGGGAAGAGCTGAAGACTTTCAGAGTAAAGCCAGCATTTATGATGTGGTTGGATCAAAGCCCTCGGGAAGTCTGACTGTGATGTAGCTGCGCATGAAATGAGAGTCAGAAGCTGTAAAGATGTCTTACACATTGGAACATGGAACGTACGAAGCATGAACCAAGGGAAGTTGGAGGTGGTCAAGAATGAAATGGAACGTGTACAACTTGATCTGTTGGGTGTCAGCGAACTGAAATGGACTGGCATCGGGCACTTTGCATCAGATGATCACATGGTCTACTATGCTGGAAATGAAAAGACAAAGAAGAAATGGTGTTGCATTTATAATAAAGAAGAAACTTGCAAGAACTGTAATGAAATACAATGCAGTCAGCGAACGCTTAATCTCTATTCGTCTACGAGGATTGGCTATCAACACAACTATAATTCAAGTATATGCCCCAACAACAGCTGCAGAAAGAGACTGAAATTGAAGAGTTCTATGAACAAGTACAAGCTGAAATTGACAGAACATGCAAACAGGATATCCTGATAGTCATGGGTGACTGGAACGCAAAAGTTGGCAACAAAGAAGAAGGCAAAGTAGTTGGAAAATATGGACTTGGCAACAGAAATGAAGCTGGAGAAAGATTGATAGAATTCTGCAAGACCAATGATCTATTCATCTCAAACACCTTCTTCCAGCAACACAAGCGGCGACTGTACACATGGACTTCACCCAATGGATTGTATAAAATCAATTGACTACATCTGTGGAAGTCAACGATGGAAAAGCTCTGTAACATCAACAAAGACAAAACCTTGGAGCTGACTGTGGTACAGATCATCAACTACTAGTATGCAAACTCAAGCTAAAGTTGAAAAAGAGCAAAACACTCATGAATGCAGCAAAATATGACCTTGAGAATATACCACTGGAATTTAAAGACTGCCTGCAAAATCGATTTGCTGCTTTAGATACAAATGACAGAACTCCGGAAGAGTTATGGAATGACATCAAGAAGGTTGTGCTGGAAGAAAGCGAGAAGTCTCTACAAAAGGTGAAAAAAGCAAAACGGCCAAAATGATGTGACGGAAGAAACTCTGAAAATTGCCCAGAAACGCAGAGAAGCTAAAGCCAAGCCAAAGGAGAAAGAAAGACAATCGCAGAACTCACACAGAGATTTCCAACGTGCAGCAAGACAGGACAAGGAAAGTACTACAATGGACACTTGCAAGGGAAATAGAAGCAGAAAACTATTAGAGAAGAACAAGATCGGCTTTCCTAAAGCTGCGAGAGTTAAAGAAAAAGTTCCAGCCTCGAATTGGAATGTTACAAGATGCTCAAGGTTCTATGTTGAATGATGTGAAAGATCAAGAAAAGGTGGAAGGATATACAGAGTTTTTATATGATAAAGATCAAGTGGACCAACAGCCGTTTCCACCTATACCTTATGATCAGGAACCATTGGTGATGAAAGAAGAAGTTGAAGCAGCATTGAAAGCCTTATCAAAGAACAAAGCACCAGGCATTGATAGCATTCCCATAGAAGTATTGCAGCAATCTGATGCAGCTGTTACTGTACTTACAAGGCTCTGCCAAGAAATATGGACGACAACATCATGGCCAACTGACCTGGAAAAGATCTGTGTTTATACCAATACTAAAGAAAGGTGATCCAACTGACTGTGGAAATTATCGCACAATCGCTCTGATCCCACATGCCAGCAAGATTCTACTGAAGATTATTCAAAAGAGACTACAGCCATACCTAGAACAAGAACTACCTGAAGTGCAAGCAGGGTTCAGGGAAAGGGCGAGGAACAGAGAGACATCATTGCGGATGTGAGATGGATCCTTGAAAGACTAAAGAATACCAAAAGGATATCTATTTGTGCTTTATCGACTATAGCAAGGCTTTTTGACTGTGTAAACCATGAGAAACTCTGGGCCACATTAAGAAGCATGGTTATACCAGAACACCTGATCGTTCTCTTGCGCAATCTGTACATTGATCAAGAAGCAATAGTTCGAACGGAACAAGGAGAAACAGAATGGTTTAAAATAAGCAAAGGGGTAAGACAAGGTGCATACTTTCCCCCTACCTGTTTAATTTATATGCAGAACAAATCCTCAGAGAAGCAGGATTGTATGAAGACAACAGAGGTGTGAAGATTGGTGGTGGAAGACTCATCAACAAACCTTCGCTATGCTGATGATACCACATTTACTGGCAGAAAGTGAAGATGATCTGAAACATTTGCTTCTCACAATCAAAGAACATAGTCTCAAAATGGGCCTGCACCTTAATGTAAAAGAAGACAAAGATCATGACAACTGGCATAATCAACAGGTTCATCGTTGAAGGAGAAGAAATTGAAATCGTGAACAACTTTAACCTACTTGGATCAACTATCAATAAAGAAGCAACAAGCAGTCAAGAAATCAGACGACGCATTGCTCTTGGCAGAATGGCTATGAAAGACCTAGATAAGATTCTCAAGAGCAGAGATGTCTCTCTCCATACAAAGATTCGACTTGTTCAAGCCATGGTATTTTCCATAACATCATATGGATGTGAAAGCTGGACAGTGAAAAAGACAGGAAGAAAATTGATGCCTTTGAATTATGGTGCTGGCGGCGAATATCTGTATACATGGACTGCCCGAAGAACAAACCAGTCGTACTAGAGGAGATCAAACCTAAGCTTTCTTTAGAAGCTCAGATGACAAGACTTCGACTTTCATACTTCGGACACATCATGCGAAGAGAGATCATTAGAGAAAGACGCATGCTTGGAAAGATAGAAGGTCAACGCAAAAGAGGAAGGCCAGCAATGAGATGGATCGCTACAATAACAGCAGCTACGGGTACCAGTCTGTCAACAATGAGCCGCCTGACTGAAGACCGAACACAATTTAGGATAGCTATCCAGAGGGTCGCCATGAGTCGACTCCGACTCGACGGCACTTAACAACAACAAGTAATTTAAAGGTGATTAATAAAGCCAAAACAGTACTTATCTGATGTACTTGCCTTTATTTTGAAAGCCATTCTGTTGTAGAGGAACCCTGCAACAGGATGTATTTTGTATAAATGCACACATGAAATATAAGGCAAAAGAAAGTATGCGTAAGTTGGTGAAACTTTTTAAATTATAAATGGTAAAAGTTTTCTTACATAAGAACATAAGAACATAAGATATGCCATACTGGGTCAGACCAAGGTCCATCAAGCCCAGTATTCTGTTTCCAGCAGTGGCCAATCTAGGTCATACGTACCTAGCAGTTTCCCCAAGAGACACAAGTTCCACAATGCTTGTACTGGGTCAAGCATTGATATCCTGGGTCCCTTCTTAATAATGGTTTATGGACCTTTCCTCCAGGAACTTGTCCAAACCTTTTTTAAACCCAGCTACACTAACAGCATTTACTACATCCTCCGGTAACAAATTCCAGAGTTTGATTACATGTTGAGTGAAAAAATATTTTCTTTTATTAGTCTTAAATAGTTTACCCTGTAGCTTCATTGCATGTCCCCTAGTCTTTCTATATTCTGATAACGTAAACAATCCATCTACATTTACCCGTTCCACTTCGTTTATTAATTTATAGACTTCTATCATATCTCCCCTCAGCCGTCTCTTTTCCAGGTTAAAGAGCCCTAACCTTTTTTTTAGCCTTTCTTCATAGGAGTATCCTTCCATCCCCTTTACCATTTTGGTGGCTCTTATCTGAACCTTTTCTAATAACGCTATATCCTTTTTAAGATACGGCGACCAGAATCGCACACAATATTCAAGGTGCGGTCTCACCATGGAACGATATAGAGGCATTATAATATCTTTTGTTTTATTTTCCATTCCTTTCCTTATCATACCTAGCATTCTATTTGCTCTCTTGGCCGCCACTGCACACTGGGCTGATGGTTTTAACATGTTATCCACAATGACACCTAAATCTTTTTCCTGGGTGGTGGTTCCTAATGTGGAACTTTGCATCGTGTAACCATAGTTTGGGTTGTTATTCCCTAGGTGCATAACTTTGCACTTGTCCACATTAAATTTCATCTGCCATTTTGATGCCCAGTCTTCCAATTTATCAAGATCCTCTTGCAAGTTTCCACAATCCTCTTGGATTTTAACAACTTTAAATAGTTTTGTGTTATCTGCAAATTTGATAACCTCACTCGTTATTCCCCTTTCCAGGTCATTTATGAATATGTCAAAAAGCAGCGGACCCAGCATAGATCCCTGGGGTACACCACTATTCACCTTTCTCCATTGGGAGAATTGGCCATTTAGCCCAACCCTCTGCTTTCTATCTTTTAACCAGTTCCTGATCCACAATAGCACACTGCCTCCTATCCCATGACTCTTTAGTTTTGCCAAAAGTCTCTGATGAGGGACCTTAAGGTATAGAGAAAAGTATTGCATCTTGAACAAAAAGCTGCTGACATTGTATTGTGCCCTACTAACAAGACTCCCTAGTATATGAAATGCTGCAGTTATTTTATATTTTTTAAGGAAAAAAGGCCTCAGAAACATCTTTCAGTCAATGCCCAATCTCCTGATAAAGCTCCAAATATGAAGAAAAACTCACAGAACAGAAAACTACTACTACTTGGTGATTCCATCATCAGAGGCACCAACTTGGGAATACAGTTCAAAGGAGAGAAGATGATCAAATGCCTCCCAGGCTCCTCAGCAAGCAGGAATACAAACCAAATTTTTGATGTACTTAGCGCTGAAAGTGAGCACTCCAAAATTGATGTTGCCATCTACTTGGGTACAAACGAGCTGGCTAGAAACAGTGTCTCTGCAGTTCAAAGGGACTTCCAGACTCTGGGAGAGAAACTCAAGCCCGTTGTTAACCTGGTAGCATTCTCAGAAGTTCTACCTGTTCAGGGTAAGGAGGCAGGAAGGCTGCATTGCATAAATAGCTTTAATACATGGCTCCAGACCTTGTGCAAACGAGAAGGATTCAGATTTATAGGCGACTGGGGAAACAGATGGACTAACAAGAGACTATATTGTGCTGATGGACTACATCTCTCTGTCACAGGGAAAAGAATCCTATGAAAAATTCAGGCAGTATGTGGATATGCATTTAAACTAGAAAAAGGGAGTGACGGATGGGGAAGGACAAGTTCAGGATGTCACTCCCGGCAAAAGCAGAATAACATCAGAAGCAGCCACACTTTTAAATTGCACATCAGAAGACAAGTGGGAAGAAGTGGGCAAAACAAAATTCATGCAAAATGCATGCAAGCCAGTTAAATGCTGGAAAGCAATGAGCACAAATGCTCAAAGCTTAGCCATCAAAGTTCCGGACCTGGAAGCCCTAATGGTGGAAATGGACTTGGACATTGCGGCCATTACAGAAACTTGGTTTAATGAATCACATGATTGGGATATAGCCATAGCTGCTATAATCTATTCAGAAGAGACAGAGAAAGTGGAAAAGGAGGAGGAGTAGCCTTGTATGTCAAAAGCAGTATTAAAGCTACTGCAATGCAGGGGGCATGGGGAAAAGAAGAAGCGCTCTGGATTGTGTTGGAAAGAGGAGATGGCACTTTTATCCATACTGCTGTAGTCTACAGACCTCCAACTCAAATTGAAGAGATAGATAATAAATTGATTATAGATATTGCCAAGATAGCCACAAAGGGGGACTTTAATCTACCCGATGTGGATTGGATTACTCCTTCTGAAAATCTGGAAAGAAGCAAAAAAATTGTGGATGCTTTCCAAGATGCGTTACTCAGACAAATGGTGATGGAACCAACCAGGGAAAGCTCAATGCTGGATTTAGTGCTCACCAACGGTGACAGCGTGTCAAATGTCTGGGTGGGTGCCCCTGTGAGCAGTAGTGATCATCACATGGTGTAGTTTGAGATAAAAGCCAAGGTGGAGTCCAATCATAGCAAGCTCAAAGTCCTAAACTTCAAAAACACTGACTTCAGTAAAATGGCCAAGTACCTGAAGGAGGAGTTGGCATGGTGGGAGGGGATAAGGGAAGTGGAATTGCTATGGGCTAAACTAAAGGTGGCAATAAAAGGGGCAAAAGATAAATATGTAAGAAAAGTAAATAAAAACAAGAGGAGAAGGAAACCTATTTGGTTTTCCGAAGAAGTGGCTGCTCAAATAAAGGCAAAAAACACAGCTTTCCAAAATTCAAAAGCTTGCAAACAGAGGAAGACAGAAAGGAATAAAGGATCAACCTCAAAGAGACAAAAAGAGAAATATGGAAAGCAAAATCAAAGGCAGAGTAAAAGATGGCTAAAGATGTGAAGTGTAGCGATAAAACTTTCTTCAGGTATATTCGGGAAACGAGGAAAATCAGAGGTGGAATTGCAGGACTCAAAAGTGCTGGGAACAGACTCGTGGAAAGTGACATTGAAAAAGCGAAATTGCTAAACAAATACTTCTGCTCTATTTTTACTAAAGAAAATCCTGGAGAAGGACCACCTGTGACTCCCAAATATAAAAATGGGAATGAAGTAGATACCACACCATTCACAGAAGATGATGTGTTAGAACAACCTGTAAAACTGAAAGTGGACAAGGCCATGGGACCGGATGGGATACATCCCAGGATACTGAAAGAGCTCAGAGAGGTTCTTGCAGGGCCATTAAAGGATGTTTTCAACAGATCCTTGAAAACAGGAAAAGTTCCTCAGGACTGGAGAATGGCTGATGTGGTACCTCTTCACAAAAGTGGTAACAGGGAAGAAGTGACAAACTACAGGCCCGTGAGCCTTACCTCAGTGGTGGGAAAAGTAATGGAGGCGATGCTGAAAGACCAAATAGTGGACTTTCTCAAAACCAACAGGTTGCATGATCCGAGGCAACATGGTTTTACCAAAGGACAATCTTGCCAAACAAACCTGATTGAGTTTTTTGACTGGGTGACCAGAGAAGTAGATCAGGGGCATGCAATGGATGTCATCTACCTGGATTTCAGCAAAGCCTTTGATACTCTTCCTCATAGGAAGCTTAGAAATAAACTCAGTAGTTTGGGGATGGGTCCCAAGGTGGTGAAATGGATCAGAAATTGATTGACTGACAGATGACAGAAAGTGATTTTAAATGGAGCTCACTCAGATGAAAGGAGGGTGATTAGTGGGGTGCCCTAGGGTTTGGTCCTTGTCCTGGCACTGTTCAATGTATTTATGAGTGATATCGCTGAAGTACTGAATGGAAAAGTCTGACTTTTTGCAGATGACACGAAAATTTGCAACAGAGTGGACTCCCCTGAGGGGGTGGTTAACATGAGGAAAGATCTACAAAAGCTGGAAGAATGGTCTAATGCTTGGAAATTAAGATTTAATGTGAAGAAGTGCAGTGTCATGCACTTGGGAGGCAGAAGTCCAAGGGAAATGTACGCAATAAGGTGCGAGAGGTTGGTGTGCATGGATCAGGAGAAGGATCTTGGTGTGATTATGTCTGAGGATCTCAAGGAGGCTAAACAGTGCGACAAGGCGGTGGCAAAAGCCAGGAGGATGTTGGGCTGCATTCAAAGAGGAATTACTAGCAGAAAGGAAGAGGTACTAATGCTACTGTATAAGTCACTGGTGAGGCATCACTTGGAATACTGTGTTCAGTTTTGGAGACCATATCTTGCAAAGGATGTAAAAAGACTGGAAACGGTTCAGAGGAAGGCCACCAAAATGATTTGGAGCCTGCGTCAGAAGCCTTATGAGAAGAGACTTGAAGTCCTAAATATGTACACTCTGGAGGAGAGGAGGGATAGAGGAGATATGATTCAGACCTTTAAATACTTAAAGAGAAATAATAAACAAACAAACCTCTACCAAAGATGGGGAAGCTGTAAAACTAGAGGGCATAACATGAAGCTGCAAATGCAATGTGTGCCTTTGAGTCAGTCCTGACTCCTGGTGACCCAGAAGCTCCTGGGTTTTCTTGGCAGTGTCACTGGAGGTTGATTGCCAGGCCTTTCTTCCAAGGCAATGGAGTGTTAAGTGATTTGACCAAGGCCACAAGGAGTACTAGTGGGATTTGAACCCTAGTTGTTTGGTTATCAAGCCAGTGTTCTAACCACTAGGCTACTCCTCCACTCCAAGACATGAAGCTGCAAGGAGGTAAATTGAAAGGTAATGTCAGGAAATACTTGTTCACTGAAAGGGTGGTGGATGCTTGGAATGCCCTCCAGATGGAAGAGGTGAGAGCAAATACAGTGACAGAATTCAAGATGGCATGGGACAGACACAATGGATCCCTTTACAGCAACAGGATAAAATCAAAATAAACTTAACCATCTAATTTCCCAACAAATAGGGGTGTCCTACATGGAGTGGTGGGTTCACCCCTAAACAAAGACATGGGGAGGCGTGGCCTGCACAGAGCGGCAGGTGCATCTACTCTTGACATCTTATTGGGCAGACTAGATGGACCATACTGGTCTTTTTCTGCTGTCATTTACTATGTTACTATGTTGCCTATCATTAGGGAGGAGTGGTCTAGTGGTTAGGACAAGGTACTTCAAGCCAGAGGGCCAGGGGTTCAAATCCCACCTGGGGACAGCAATCTCAGGCCAGAGGGACTGGGATTTCTAGTCCTATACTCCTTGTGGTCTTGGGCAAGCCACTTAACCCTCCATTGCCCATGTTCCCTGTAAGTATTATCATATGTGTCTCATATCCCCTCATGTTAAATGTATCCCCCAATTGACTGCTTTGACCTGGTGAAAAGCAGGATATAAATACAGTTAAATAAATAAATTAGCCAGTAGAGATAAAATTCAGCACTCTGTCTTTTATCATTCATTGGTCCAAACCCCTTTATTTTACGAATATTTTTAACTTTTTAAAACTATTTTTTAACTTTATAATTCTCATTTTAAAAATTGTTCAAAGTTCAAAAAGACCCACTACCAAACTTGTCTTGAATTTGTCTTCAATCTTCAGCACAAATCCCCAACAGAGGCCTTTGTTTCTGCAGATCACAGTTGCTTCAGGGGTTTAAGCCCCCAAATGCAGAACCTGAAAGATGCTTGTGGTCCCTTTTCCCTTAAAACCATAAAATAAGTGCAGTGTTTAATATACAAGGGAGAGTTTTAAGTTCGGCCGTTCTTGCCCTTGTACCCTATTTCACATTTTCATTGTTTTGCATCCTGACATTGCATTGTAAACTTAGGCAGGAAAGAACATATTTATTTGTGAATTACTGAAGGTTTCTATATCCTGAACACACTAGTAAAACTAATTTAAGATAAATTTACCTGAGAAAAGGGCTGTAAATTAATTTGAACCAAAAGACAACTACATGTAACAATATGCAATAGAAGAGAGAGACTGGGTCCTTTCTTGTTTTGATATAACATCTATCAGATATACAAAACTTTTTTATATTTTCTGGACCCCTCAACATACATGATCCACCTACACATTTTTAAACAAAGATTTCTTTCATCTTTAAATCACACTGACATGTGCTAGCACTATATGAAGAATTTAATGATCCCCTTGTGTTAACTTTTAATGGGTAAGAATTGGGTGAATGGGTATCCAACTATAGGCAGAAAATCCCCCTTTGATCAAGTATAGAAACATAGAAACATGACGGCAGATAAACACTACATGACCTATCCAGATCGCCCTTCCATATGAACCACTAAGTTTTACAGTGCCTTTTTTCCTTTAGAGATCCTCTGTGTTTGACCCATGCTTTCTTGAAATCAGATACAGTACAGGTGTTGTCTCTACTACCTCCACTGGGAGACTATTCCATGCATTGCAGCCATCCTCTGCACCAACTCCATCCTGTTTATATCCTACTGGAAAAAGGAGGTGATAGTGCCTCTGTGTAAGTCTTTGGTGAGACCTCATTTAGAGTATTGTGTGCAATTCTGGAAATCACACCTTCAAAAGGATATAAACGGGATGGAGTCGGTGCAGAGGGTGACTTCCAAAATGGTTAGTAGTCTTCATTATAAAGCATATGAGGACAGACTTAAGAATCTTAATATGTGTACTTTAGAGGAAAGGCGGGATAGAGGAGATATGATTGAGATGTTTAAATACCTCCATGGCATAAATGCACAGGAGGAGAGCCTCTTTCAATTGAAAGAAATCTCTGCAATGAGGAGACGTAGGATGAGCGTGAAAGGGGATAGACTCAGGAGTAATATGCGGAAATATTTCTTTTCAGAAAGAGTACTAAATGCACGAAATAGTCACCCAGTGGAGGTAGTAGAAATGAGAACCAAAAACAAAAGAGTGGCAGGTTCACACACTACACCTTTATTATAAAATCTACAGGTGGCCTAAACCCAATACAGGACCGTGTTTCGTGTTGTACTTCATCAGGGGTTGTCAGGGCACACTGATCGGTGTGTGGTGGTAAAGACTTCACAATGCACATAAATATGTGATTGAAGTCACTAATATCAATGGTAAAAACACTTCCGTTACTAAAATCGCCAAGAACACAGCTTCACAGGCGCGTTGCACTTCCAAGATACTGAAAGATACTTGGAAATGCAACGCACCTGTGAAGCTGTGTTCTTGGCGATTTTAGTAACGGGGTTTAGGCCACTTGTAGATTTTATAATAAAGGTGTAGTGTGTGAACCTGCCACTCTTTTGTTTTTGGTTCTGTTCTGCCGAGTGTGGCTGTTGCTGTTTTTCTTGCTGGTAAGGTAGTAGAAACGAGGGCAGTATCTAAATTCAAGAAAGCATGGGACAAACACAGAGGATCTTTAAAGGAAAAAAGGGGACTATAGTAGTTGGCATGGAAGAGCAAACTATATAAGCCAGATGGTTTTTTCCTGCCATCATGTTTCTATGAAATCTATTTGGTTGATATAATAACAAATCTACTCTGGACACCTCTGAGATCAGTGACAAGTATAATGTTTCTTTTTTTTTTAATTTGATGATCTCCTTTTGGTAAGAATCAGGATGTAATAAGTATAATACTCCTGCTCCTTTTCATTCTCCTCCCCCTCCCTCCTTTGATATTTTAGATAGAGTTTTAAAAAGAGTTCACCAACAGGGACATCCTGAAGATCTTATGAAGACATAAATAATAGAAATTATTGTTCATTAAAAACTTTGTGAATTACTTGTGGAGTTAGTTTAATTGAGATTATGTAGTGGATATCCTTAGTTGTGCTACTAAAATACAGAAGGTTTTATTTAAATTCTAAAACAGTGTTTGTATTAAATTGAGGGGAGATATGCTTTGGAATCGGGCCAGTTTCATCATCTCCAAAGCAGTATGGGACAATGTGACAGCACTTTTTTGAATACCAGTGGATATAATGAAGTTTTACCATACATTTAGTAGCTTTGAGTTTGTTCTAAGTGGTTGTGACCGATGCATTAAAAAAATGTTGACATCAGAGCTCAAATGATTAGACGCTGGAGCAACAGTTTAAAACTGAAACTAAAAAGAAGCTGTGATCATGGGAGCAGGAGAAATGCCGTTGTAAAGTTGGTGGATTTACGGCTGGGCACTTAGCTTTTGAAGTGCTTAAAAATAGTTTTAAAAGATTGTGAGAAACTTGTAAATCTGCTCCATAATGGAATCATGAGTTTTAAAAAAATATTTGCACTTACCATTGAAAGACAGCAATTGCTGTAGATCAATGCATATAGCTAGAGAAAGGAAGATGCGTATTAAAATTAAAATATGCTTTATGAATTGTTTTAATAGCACCCCAGTACCCAGCCCCAAGGCAAAATGGGAGTGGGGCTGGCAACATGGCTGAGCCAAGCCACCTTCCCTTAGCCCTGGGGGGGGGGGGGGATCAGGGCCAGCGGGAAAGGAGGGAGGAGGGGCTAGGCAAAGAGGAAGAAGTGTGGCACAGACTCACTGGGCTTCAGGGCAATGGGAGGGCAGGAGGAGCAGGAGAGGTGCAGTCAATATTGGCATTGGTGGGGGCTCCTTGCTCGTTGTTCCGCAGCCGCTATGAGGAAGTGGGGGATGCCTAACAAGCTTGGTGTTTGTGGTAGCAGTAGCGGGCTGGGGGACAGGCCAGTTGTTGGGGCACTGCGTGCATGGGGAAATCCCTCAATCAGGGTTGGCTTGCCTCAGGAATGGTTCCTGGCCTGGTGCAGTGTCGTGTTGGGAGAGCGGCTGATGTGGGCCATAGTGTCCCCGGGGTTTGGCAGAGCACAGTTCTCTTCTGGTGCTTGGGATGGTTTTCCTGTTTTTGGTTTGTTTGTTTTTATGTTTTGTTTGTTTTCGGACTGGGGCTAGTGTGTGGTTGGGAGTGGAGGGAGTGTGTGTAGGAGGGATCTCTAGTGTGTGGGGGGGCGGTCAGGGATGGGGTTAGGGGTGGGTGGGTGCCAGTAGGTGAAGTCTGTGTTCAGCTGGGGACACGGGTTATGGCACCGTAAAGTGCAGGGGGGGGGGCAAGCAGCCGGTGCATTTGATTGTGGAGCACGGTGCTGAGGATTAGGTGAGCCCAGCCTCGCTGAAAGCCAGGAAGCAGAGTGTAGGGGGAAAAAGGAGGTGGACAGAGGGGCAGGCAGCTGTCTAGGCAAGGGAAAAGGAGGACAAAAGGGGGATGTTCTGGGGGGGGGGGCCCTGTGGGGACAGGGCCAAGCTGTGGGGATCAGGTTGGACCTGGCCACTAGTAATATGGATCAGTCTGACAATGGTGGCAAGCAGCGTTGGAGAGTCAGCAGCGAACAGATCATGGGCCCTGGGGTGCAGGTTGGTATTCATCCTCGGGCAGGGTATATGGGGTAGGAGAGATGGGTACTCAGAGATCAGCATGCGAGCACAGACATGACCAAGTTTTAAATCAGACACTAAGTGATCAGAAATTTTTGAAAAATTTGCAGAGAGTGGTAAGTTGCATTCAGCATGAGAAGCGCTAGCATTGGTCAGGTGATGAGTCGGCGGTACAGATCTGGGATACCTTGGATTCCTGGGATTCTTCTGATTCCTCATCTTCGGGGAGCACGGAGTCCAAGAAAGAGAGGGTTGATTGGCATGGGGCTGCTGGGCAAAAGCCTGGCTCAGCTGGACAGGTAGGAGGTGCCTGTAGTGACCTACAGTAGGTCGGAAGTGGGCACACGTTGAGCAGGATTGCTCCGCTGGATTGTCACATGTCACAGAAACTATGGGCAAGGCTTATAGCTTAGCAAACAAGTTATAGGGTCGGGCGCTAGGGTGCCTCCTATAATAGTGTTGATTGAGGTGATAATCTCCCTCCAAAAGAATTGAATCTGTGGTTAATCCCACCACAAGTGAAAAAAGGAACCCATCCCCTCACACCTTCTCCAGCAGTCATTCCCGACCCACAGGCTCAGATGATAGATCCGAACCAGGGTCAAATATGCCTGCATTAATAATTGATATTGCGGGGGTGGAGCCTGATATCTGGTCAAGATGGACGTGTAAAAGCGGTGCTCCGGAGGGCAAAGACAAGAATCCTGTTTTTCTGCAATATCTGATTATATAGTTCCTATCTACGTGTTTGTCACTTGATCCCGGATATGTCAGGCTCCAAGCAGACGAGGTTGGATTTTCAACTATCTCAAAATGCTAGTGCAAAAAGAACCAAGACGGAACCTCTCTCTCCTCACAAGATGGCGGTCATACGAGATGGCCCTGAGACCTTGCAGGAGATCTTGGCTGAGATTCAGGCAGTCAAAGAAATGGTCAAAGCTAATGGAGAAGCATTAAGTGCAATGCAGGAAGATATCAATGCTTTGAGATCTTCATTGGAGTTAAATACTGCCCATTTGGAGAAGGTAGAGAAGGTGGTGGCATCGCATGGGGAGAGGCTTGAGGCCGTCGAGAAGCAGGCCAAGTTGATTCGCTCACTGCAAGGAGAGGTGGAAGATGGCAATAATCGCTTGCGGTGCAACAACATAAGGGTACTGGGAGTGTCAGAGGGAGCAGAGGGACATGACCTGATATCCTTTCTGCAGGCTATGATTCCAGGTGTGTTAAAGCTGCATTTCACTATGCCCTTTGAGATTGAGCGTGCCTACAGAGTGATTATGCAGACTGGGGCCATGAGCAAGCATCCACACCCAATTATCCTGAACGTTTTACGCTTTCAACAAGTGTTGCAAATAATGGGAGCAGCCAGAGTACACTCAGCTTTGGAATATCAAGGGAATAAACTCCTGTTCTTTCCGGATTTCGCAAAGGTGATGGTGGATCGGAGAAAGAGTCTTTTGGTGCTGCGTCCATGCTTGGTACAACTGAAGGCCCATTTTGGACTGCTATATCCTGCTCACATGAAAGTCACACTGCATAACCAGACCAAGACTTTTGATGATCCTAAAGACTTAGGTGCATTTTTGGAAGATAAGGAGTCGGCGTTGATGCAGTGAAGGACATGTTGTATCTTCTATTTGCCACAATTTTATAGTGCTTGTCATTTGGGCGTGCAACTGGCCTGAGATCGTGGGAAGGCGAGTAATCCACGCAGAAGCAACATATAAGCGTGTTACACTGCTATTTCCTGGGACATTTATGCTGCTCCACTTATAAGACATTATTCTTACTTCTATTATAGGAGGTGGGCAGGATGTAATACTCGGAGTATTGCAGGAATGTGGGTGTGTTGGGTCATTGAGCCCTCCATGTCTATCTTGTCCTAGTGGGCTCACCCACTAAGTTTTGTGAGTTATATAGTCCCCCTGGAATGTTTTCTGCTTTTTTTTGTCCTTTCTTTTCCTTTTAGAGGTGGGTGTTTCATTGTGTTTGATCATATGAAGGGGCCTTTGCTCGTTTTCTTTGGGCTATAAATGCAGCCATACTTTAAAAGCGCTTAAGAAGCTGTTCTATATTGTTAAATGAAAGGCTACAACACTGAATTGTTTCTGTAACTTATGAAAGCTTCTTCGGAGGTATATTTAGTATGTTCTTCTCTGGGATTGGGAACCTAAATGTTAAGGGCATTAATATTTGCTACCAAGAGGAGTGTTTCTCTTCTGTATGGTAGGATTGAAATTGTTGACATCTCATTGCTGCAAGAAACAAACTTGAATGTAATGGAGTTATGGAAATTAGGCATGTTGGCCTTATTTCAGAGGAATTTCTGCTGCCCATGTTTACAATCTCATTCACCCTCTTTGACTTAACAAGCTCTAATTATATACAGTAATGTGGGAGTCGGTCTGATTCTTGGTGGGGTCGTTTTGAAGACATAAGTATGTCTATCATTTATAAAGTGAATTGTATAATAGCAATACTACCAATGTTCCTTCAAATAAAACATGTCGTTAATATTGATAAAACATTAGCTCAGCTTTCAGGGAGAAATAACTGTCCAGATTTGCTCGTGGGAAGCTTGGTTTTAAACAGAAGAGTTGGGGGAGGAGTTTCCCTGAATATCTGGCCTTTATTACGGCTTTTGTCGAAAAAAGGTTCATGATGGGTGGAGGGGGCCATAGGTATACGCTCAATATGTAGATGAGAATAAGTGTTAGTCTCATCAAGGAGATGTCAACAAATTGGGTTATGTGATGTAAGATTGACCTAACATTCAGTTGCACCGGGCTTAAAAATAGTATCGTGGTGGATAGTGCTGGGGCTTGGGGCCACTCTTTCCTGATCTGGGGTCATTTTTCAATCAACAAATCGGCATCTTGCCCTTATAAAGGGACTGTTAGTTTAAATTAGCTCCATATTGGGGAGTGGCCCTCTCTTGTTATTCCTAATTGGAAACATGACACTAAGCTTGGTAGATACTTATGATGACACAGTTATGTCCATGTTTTCTCTGTAGTGGAGTTCTGGCTCTTTTATATCCCTTGCAGGCCTTGTAGATTTGCAGAAGTACTTTTTTTTCCTATCTCTCATTTGGTTCCTGATGATCGTAGGATGATGGGAGGGACTGGGTGGGGTGGGCTGTGTTTTGTCTTTAAATATTTAGTATCACAGAGAAGAATTGTATATTTTAAGTTTTTTGTTGTTATCTGGTTATTTCCTTTTCTGTTTTGCTCTTTTGTTTGTATTTGTTGGAAAATATAAATAAAGAAATTTAAAAAACAAACAAACTATGGGCAAAGATCCTGTAGGACCAGTATGTGTATATTTTTCTCTTTTGGCTCGTAAACAGGATGTGGGGGCAAGAGGAAGAGGGAGGATTCTACAGAGGAAGGTAAAAAAGGGCAGCTTCGGATTCCGTAGACTATCAGTAACTGATTGCTGGTGTTCCATGTTTTTTCCACAATTTTGGGTGGGGCCAAGCTGGCCGGTACCTGGGGCTCTTGCAATATTCAGATGTGATCCTGGGGGGAGCCAGAGGGGGAATCTGGCCCTGGACATGCAACCCGCATCCTGGAATCGAGCCCATAGAGCCAAAGAAGGAAAGAGAAACACTTTGCATAGAAGTTGTTGGTTGCTGAATTCTATAATTTGTCCTTGTAAAACAATTAATTATTGCTTATTTTTAAGCATGGCAATATCTGATTTCATAGTTTAAACATGTTAGCTTAATTAATGTTTTAATTCCTTCTTTAAATGAAACTGAACTTAAGCTATTCCAACTGCTTAGTTATGGCAATTGGCCAGAGTTTATCTTCTAAATTCTGCTTAATATACCCTGCTTCCCCTCCCTATAGAGCCGGTGCAAGGATATGAGGTGCCCTAGGCAAAACCTTATTCCCAGTGTGACCCCTATTCCAGCCCCCACACTTATAGCCACCTCTGCTGCACCTCTCCTGGATGTGCGTCAGTGTTAATACACTCTGTCCTCGTTATTCGTGGGAGATATGTTCTTAGAAAACCCCAAAAATACTGAAAATACAAATACAGCACAATTACTGCCACAGTCAAATATAGAAAAGAGACGGACATCTAGTGCGTGCTCCCGACAGTAATTTGATAGCATCCAATGCTTTCTCCGTTACCTGGGTCATCTGAGGGGAAATATGATCCAGACATTGATGAAAGCCCCCAATGCCATCAAAATACTGCCATCAAAAAGCAAATCCCTGGTGGCCCAGTGGCCCTGATCCCTCCATTCCCCTTCCGGTACCATTCCAGACAAGCAGGAGTGCTGACCATGTGCTCCCACTCTTGTGCTGCCATCTTGAAAAATGGCAGTCTGACCCCACCCGTTTCATCCTAGGATGCACCGTGCAGGGCCAGGTGCCGCCATTTTTCAAGATGGTGGCATAGGAGCGGGAGTGCATGGGCAGTGCACCTGCTCATTTGGAAAGATACCAGGAGGGGGGTGGGAGTTTGGGCCAAAAATAGGCGTGAGCAGACCACAGGTGTTGGTGGAATGGGTTACAATTTTATATGAGCGGATAAGCGAATCCATGGAAATGGAATGAGTGGATAGAAAGGATTTACTATACTGTTAAAAAGGCACCACAATACCAGTTACCTTCTCGTCCAGGCTGCCGTACCATTCACGCTTCCTCTGTTTGTGCTCTGATTCTACTTTCCTGTTAAAGGAAGTAGAGTGGTAGGGGTGGAAGTGCAAATGGCACCACAGCCAGGAGGAAAAGGTATCTCGGCACCATGGTGCCTCTTTAACAGTATCGCCACCTCTGCATGTCCAGGGGAGGGATAGCAGGGGTGGCAATGCGTGCCCTCTGACCATTGGCAATCTAGGTAACTTCGTGGTTCACCTAATAGTCATGCTGGCTCTGCCTTCCTACGTCTGGGAGTGACTCTGCTGAAGTAAATAAAAACTCAGCAGGGAGAGGGTAAGCTTATGTGCTCCCGCGGCAAACACCTGAAGGACCCACACTAGAGCCACCTAGCACCACCATCTGTGGGAGGGTTCCTAGTCTCTGGGGTGTTACACTAACATGCATTACTGTGCCAGTATAAATCTAAGTACATGCACTGCATAATTCATTAATATACATAGGTTATTTAATTATAAATACTCTTTGCTTTCCATTTCATTGCAGCTCTGTATCTGCTATCCCCCAGGATTCTTATTCAAACCCTCTCTTCTTTCTTACTTTTAATTTTTCTTAGTTCCAGTTCTCCTTCCTCATTTCTCTTAGTCACATGACTAGTTAAAACAACATCCTAATGATTATGGTGCAGTGCTGATGTCAGAATGTGCAGTGGCATCTGTGCTGAACTGTACTAAAGCTGCAGTCTCCCAAATTGGATGGAAAAGTGACAGCTATGTAACTGTATATTGCAGCTAAAAGCATCTTGGGCCTCTGGTAACATCTCAGACTCTAATACAGATGGCCAAGTTTTTAGGGACGGCAAAGAAAGTCAAAACTCATTTAACTAACTTATTTATATATTGGACAGAAAAGCATATAGCTTTAAATATGTGAGTTCTATGCTTGAAGCTACATATCTTTCTTCCAAGATGGACGTATAGGTTATATGGAGAACAGCTGAATTTCACTGCTTTTTACGGAACTCTTGGTGATTTCAGCATATACTAACTTCCCAATCCCAAATATGAATTAAAAAAAGGTAGCGGCCCAGACAACTCTTCCTTCTTAAGCTCCAAAATGAAAAATAAAATAGCAGCCCAAGCTAAACCTCCCTTCCTGACCCATATTTCAAAGCATGTAGTGGCCTTTACAGAGCCCCAGTTGCCATAGATTAATCCTGGAACCATCCACAAAGCCCTAAGTGAGGAAGAAAAGCCCTTATCTCCTCCCACAGGGCTTAGTAATTAACCGGCTTAGCCGCCGGGCCCCGGTCCCGCGGCGGCCTGGTAACCGGGTTCCCGGGGCCCGGCCACGAGGCAGGCCGCTTCTCGTCGGGGGGTGGGGGGGTCGAGGCGCAACTGCGTGCGCCTGGAACCCTCCACGTGCTCCTTCAGGGAGCTCGACGATTGGTCGGTGGAGGAGCGGGGGGGCGGAGGCAGTGCGAGCAAGGAGGGAACGCCGGCTGGCGAATTCCCCTTTCCCTCCTTGCTTGCGACCGAGAAGGTTTGTGATTTTCTTCTGCTGCCTTACCGTACGGGTGGTTGTGGGCCTTGGGCGCCCCGTCGTGTGCCGGGTCTGTGGGGTCCCTTCTTCGAGCGCCGACGCCAACCCGCGCGGCGCTGGTGCCAGGGGGTGCCGTCTTCCTGTCGGCTCGCTGCGCACTGGGCTGCTCCATCGGCGTGCGCGCTCATTCCGGTGCACGTGGGGGGCCCGTTTTCTTGCCTGCTTCTGCCGGCGGTGCATCTGGGGATAGCGGGCCTGGGGTCGGGTAGTTGGTCGGCGGGCCCTCCCCCGCAGATACAAAAAAAAAAAAAAAAAAAAAAACACCACTAACCAAAAAAAAAAAAAAAAAAAAGAGAAGGGGTCATATAATAATACCCTGCCTCTGTATTAATAAATAGAGCCTCCAGCGCAGGCTCTGACTTCCCTACTGGGTGGGCCGCCGGCCTCCCCTGCAGGCCCCTAGGCCACTTCCGCCCTTCGGCCACTGGGTGCACCCATGGCCAAACAGGTTGCAGCGCGTGGCGCTGCTAAGGGGCCGCGGGGCCGGGCTCGAGGGCGCAGTACGGCGCGGCGTGGGTCCACCTCCGTGGGCCGCGCTAGGGCAAGGCCCCCTGCTGTTCTGGCTACCGGTTCCCGGGCCGGGGCCCGGCAGGGGCGAGGACGCAGCGGCGCCGGTGGGGCCCGGGGGGGTGGGGCCTCCAGGGGGCGCATCTTGCCCGCGCCTGCGGCTGAGGGAGCCTCTGTGGGCGGTCCGGCTCCTCCTACGGGAATTTCGGGGGGGAGGGGGAGTTAGGATTGCTCGAAGGGATCCTTGAGCATGGCCACTCGGTCGTTGCGGGGCCGGGGTCCCCGCATGCTACGATGCCCAACCCGCCTCCCGGGTCGGGGAGCGGTTGGCTTCCGGCTCCTTCCCCTTCCTGTCTGGGGGTGGGGCCTCCCCTCTCCTCCGTGGTCGCTTCTCCTCCTCCGGGGTTCCTTGGTTCCACGGCCCCTTGGGCGTCTGGGGCGGTTCCGTGGGGGGGTCTGGGCCCCTGGGGTGGTGGTTGGGGGGGGTGGTTTGGGCAAGGGCAAGGGGGGGCTGGGGGTGCTGCGGCATGGGAGGCTGGGGGCTTGGGGCCTTCGGCGCGCGCCTGGGGGGTTGGTCCCGCGGCGGTTCTCAGTACCCCTGGGGCCCCGGCTGCTGCTTTCTCTTCTTTTTCTCCGCAGGCCCCGGGGAGCTCGACGGCTGTCACCGACATGGCTGCATCCGACAGGCTGGGGGAGCGGGCCCTGCAGGTGCCACGGCGTCAGCGGTTGTTCCGGCTCGTGCCGCCCCACTGAGGATGCCCCGGTTGCCCCCGCTGGGGGGAGTGGTGAGTATTCTGTTGGGATTGTGGGCGGGGCTTCCGACTCGGTTCCGGGCTCCGGGGGGGCGGGCAAGCGTAAACGGAAGCGCAAGCGGGCCCGTCGCTGCCGGCGGGCGTCCTCGTCCTCTTCCTCCTCGTCGTCGTCCTCGGCCTCATCGCACAGTTCTGTTCCCGGGGCGGCGGATGGCGGAGTCCCTGGCGGGACAGCTGTTGTCCGGTGCGCCGAGCTGTGGGAGTCGGTTCCGCGGAAGTTGCGTCGGCGGATCAAGCGCCGTAGATATATTGACATCTTCCGCCTGCTTGACGGCCGTAAGCGCTCTGGGGAGAGCAGGAAAAAGCGTAAGGTCGATGAGCAGGCGGGCCGTGTGCGCAAGGTCTCTCGCAACACGCTCAATTGGACGCGTGCCTTTTTGCGCCTGGCGAGTGTTTGGGGGCGTTACTTCCCGGACCAGTTCGGGGCCTTATTGGCTTACGCCGACAACATTCTGGCGGCGTCCCAGGCCCACGAAGGGTGGGCCTGGTTGAATTACGATGAGGAGTTCCGGGACCAGATGGAGGAGAACAGCCTCTTGCAGTGGGGGACCAAGGACATCAACCTGTGGCTGACCCAGATGTCCGCTAGGGGCCGCGGCGTTGGGACCGGTGCGGCGGGGGCGAAGGCGGGCTCGTCCTCCTCGTCGCCTGGGGGCCGGTCCTTTCGTGCCCCCGGCTCCGCTTTGCCATTGCAAAAGGCGGGGGGAGCCGGGGGGGACGTCTGTTGGCGCTTCAACAAGGCGTCTTGCCCCTTCCCGGACTGCAAGTTCAAGCACGCTTGCTCCTTGTGCGGCGGTGCGCAAGCGGCCGCGAAGTATAGCAGAAAGGGGGTCGCTGGGGCCCCTGCGGGGGGGAAGTGAGGTGTCGCGCGGCCTGGCTGCTACCCCGGTGCGTGTCATGGCGATGCAACCGTGGCTGCTGGAGTACGGGCGTTCCCGCCGGGGTGGGGCGGCCGGCTTGATTCTGGGGGGGTTCACGCAGGGTTTTCGCATTCCTGTCCGGGGGTCCTCCGCTTCGTGTAGCTCTCGCAACGCCGCCTCTGCGCGGCTCCACGGGGACTTCGTGCGCGCCAAGATCTCGGAGGAATGTGCTCTGGGCCGAGTGGCGGGTCCCTTCTCGGACCCCCCCTTTTCCCCATTCATGGTTTCGCCCTTGGGCGTGGTTCCAAAGAAGGAGCCGGGTACGTTCCGGTTGATACACAACCTCTCCTGCCCTCTGGGCGACTCCGTCAATGACCGTATCCCTCGCGAGCTCTGTACAGTGCACTACGCTTCCTTTGATGCCGCTGTCTCCCTGGTCCGTCAGTGCGGACCGGGTGCCCTTCTAGCCAAGGTGGATATCGAATCGGCGTTCCGCCTGTTGCCGGTTCACCCCTCTGCTTTCCCTTTGCTCGGCTTTCGTTTCGAGGCTCGGTACTACTTTGATATGTGTATGCCCATGGGCTGCGCGATCTCCTGTGCCTATTTTGAGGCCTTCAGTACCTTCTTGCACTGGGTTGTGGAACGGCAGTCGGGAGTCTCCAGCATTGTGCACTATCTGGATGATTTTCTGTTTGTCGGGCCCCAGGGTACTCCGTCCTGTCCCGCTCTTTTGAGCACCTTCCTCCGCGTGGCGGCCGAGTTGTGCATTCCCGTAGCGGCGGACAAAACAGTGGGACCGGTTACTTGCCTCACCTTTCTGGGCATTGAGATTGACACGGTGGCGATGGTGGTTCGCTTGCCAGCGGCGAAGGTGGATCGCCTCCGCGTGCTGGTGGCCTCGGTCTGTGCCGCTGCGAAGACTTCCCTTCGCGTCATGCAGTCGTTGGTGGGGCATCTGAACTTTGCCTGCCACGTCCTCCCCATGGGGAGGCCCTTTACGAGGCGCCTCTCTTTGGCGATGGCGGGGGTGCGGTTGCCGCACCATCGGATTCGTGTGTCCTTGGGGATGCGGGAGGATCTGCGTGTTTGGGACGCGTTCCTGGCTGGGTTCAATGGGAGCTCCGTACTTCAGCAGCCCGAGTTGTCGAATCGCGACCTTCAGTTGTTTACCGACGCGGCGGGTGGCTTCGGTTTCGGGGCCTTCTGTCACGGTGCCTGGTGTGCAGAGCCTTGGCCTGCGGCTTGGGTGCGCTCCGGCTTGACGCGGAAATATCACCTTCTTGGAGCTGTTTCCTATCGTGGTCTCCTTTTGGGTCTGGCCTGACCGGTTGCGTGATCGGCGGGTCGTTTTCTGGTGCGACAACGCGGCAGTCGTCGAGGTTCTGAACCGCCATGCTCCCCGATGCCCCAGGGTGGCTGCCTTGATGAGGGTGTTCGTGTTGGCTTGCTTGCGGTTGAATGTCACCGCTCGGGCGCGGCACGTGCCGGATTCTCAGAATTCGATCGCTGATGCGCTATCCCGTTTTCAGTGGGAGCAGTTCCGGCGGCTGGCGCCTGGTGCAGACGAACTGCCCTCGCGGGTCCCGGAGCATCTCTGGACGATTGGGACCCCGACCTGATGGATCTCTTGGCGTCGTCGGTGGCCCGTAGTACCTGGACGACTTACTGTAGGGGCTATTTTCAGGTGAGTGCCTTTTTGCGTGCGCGTGGGTGGGCTGGGGGGGAGGTGCCTGAGGACCTGACTGGCCGCTTTGTGCTTTGGGTGAAGAAGGCGGGATGGGCGCGGTCGGCTGTCACTGGGGCGCTCGCGGGCTTCTCCTTCTTCTGTAAGGCGGCCGGTTGGGGGAATCCGCGTGTCTCCTTTTTGGTTGGGCGGTTGCTCGCCGGTTGGGCCCGCGCGCTGCCGGCCCCGCCGGATTGGCGGCGCCCGGTATCTCACGAGCTCCTGCTGCAGATTTGTGAGGTTTTGCCACGGGTGGCTGCCTCGGACTTTGAGGCGGTGTTGTTTCACGCTTTGTTCACCACTGCCTTCTTCGGCGCCTTTCGTGTGTCCGAGCTGGTTCCACGGTCGGCGCGGCGTGGGGCTTTTGGGGGGCTGGCGGCGGGCCACGTCCGGGTGCAGCCTGCGCGTGTTCGCATTTTCCTCTCACGTTCGAAGACGGACCAGTCCGGAAATGGGGCCTGGGTCCTGCTGAGCGCCATCCCTCCCTTGTTATCCTGTCCTGTGCGGGCTCTTTGTGCGTACGTGTCGCTGCGCCCCGTGGCGCGTGGCCAGTTCTTCCTTCATGCGGATGGCCGGCCGGTGACGCAGTTTCAGTTCACGGCGGTGTTACGCCTGGCCCTGCGGGCCTTGGGTCATGACGAGCGGGGTTACGCATCGCACTCATTTCGGATCGGAGCGGCTACCAGCGCGGCGGCTGCTGGGTTAGACCCGCTGGTGATTCGGCGGATTGGCCGCTGGCGATCGGGTGCTTACGTCGGGTATGTTCGCCCGTCCCCAGGTGACGGGGCGGTCTAGCGTGGGGTGCTGTGGAGGTAGCGGTCTGCCTGCTGAGGGGTGGGCTGGGGGGGGGCGCTAATCCTTTGTTTCCTCTTGCAGAGTGGCTGGCTGGTGGTAGTCCATTCTTTCTGCTTTCAGATGGAGCGGCGTCCGGCGATTGGTGGATCATCGGGCACTCCTTCGTCTATTGGGCGGAGCGGCGCGCGGCGGTGCGGCCGCTGGGTGTGCACCTGGGTCTCGCCAGAGCCGGAGTGCAATTGTGCTGGATGGGCCGCCGCGGCATGCACTGGGACCAGCTCCTGGATTGTATTCAAGCGGAGCTCGGGCGGCGCCGGCGGCCGGTCGGGCTGCTGTTGCACCTGGGCGGCAATGACATGGCCGGTTGGGCTTGCCGTCAATTCATTGGGACTGTTCAGAGAGACATTGCCTTATTGCGCGGGGTCCTCCCTGGGGTGGCCATTGTGTGGTCGGACATTGTGCCCGCCCTGCTTGTTGGACCCAGCGGCGTTGGTCACGGGGTCTGTGCAAGATTAACCGGCAGATCGGGCGCTGGGTCCAGCAGACGGGTGGGGTCCAGGTTCGGCACCTCTGGGCGGATGTTACTTGCGCTGGTCTTTACCGGCTCGGTGGGGTTCACCTGGCCCCGGTGGGGCAGGATCTTCTTTTGAACGACTGGCAGGAGGCGCTTGAGTCATGGTGCAGGTCGCAGCTTTCTTTGGTGGGGGCGGCGCTAGGATAGCACGCTACCTAGCGCCGGTGGCGGGGTGGCGAGCTGGTGCTCGTTGACCTGGCGGCTCATTTCAGCTGGAGGCCGCTTCCATGTGAGCGGCACGGCTATGTGGGTTGGGAGAGACGTCCCGGTTGGGGTCTCTACCCGGAATTAGGCAACCCCTTCAGCCAGCCTTTGCTAACATGGCGAGGCGGGCGGGAAGGGGTAACTGGGGGGGGGGTTGGATGGTGCTCCACTTTGCTATACGGCTGGTGGCAGGCATCATCCGGATGACGGGTGGGGGGGGGGAGGAGGCTCTTCTCTGTTATGCTTTGAATTGCTGAGTTGGCCCATGTTGGGCCGGTGTTTTCTTACTGTTAATAAAAGCTGCGACCATGCTTTGACACCAACACTTGACGTCTGCTTGCTTTGTCAATGGGTGGGGGTGGGGGATGTAGGGGTGGGGGATCCATGCCGAGTAGGGCATCCGGATACCCCGGTTATTAACCGGCTTAGCCGCCGGGCCCCGGTCCCGCGGCGGCCTGGTAACCGGGTTCCGGGGCCCGGCCACGAGGCAGGCCGCTTCTCGTCGGGGGGTGGGGGGGGGGTCGAGGCGCAACAGCGTGCGCCTGGAACCCTCCACGTGCTCCTTCAGGGAGCTCGACGATTGGTCGGTGGAGGAGCGGGGGGGCGGAGGCAGTGCGAGCAAGGAGGGAACACCGGCTGGCGAATTCCCCTTTCCCTCCTTGCTTGCGACCGAGAAGGTTTCCCTCCCTCCCTCCCATGTTTACGTTTGGGGTGGGGGGGGGTTGGGATCTTGTCGCAGCTGGTGGGGGGGGGGGTGCTAGGTTGGCATTCTCGGGCCTCGTGAGCGGGGTGGCGAGCTGGTGCTCGTTGACCCGGCGGCTCATTTCAGCTGGAGGCCGCTTCCATGTGAGCGGCACGGCTATGTGGGTTGGGAGAGACGTCCCGGTTGGGGTCTCTACCCGGAATTAGGCAACCCCTTCAGCCGGCCTTTGCTAACATGGCGAGGCGGGCGGGAAGGGGTAACTGGGGGGGGGTGGGGTTGGATGGTGCTCCACTTTGCTATACGGCTGGTGGCGGGCATCATCCAGATGACGGGTGGGGGGGGGGGGAGGAGCTCTTCTCTGTTATGCTTTGAATTGCTGAGTTGGCCCATGTTGGGCCGGTGTTTTCTTACTGTTAATAAAAGCTGCGACCATGCTTTGACACCAACACTTGACGTCTGCTTGCTTTGTCAATGGGTGGGGGTGGGGGATGTAGGGGTGGGGGATCCATGCCGAGTAGGGCATCCGGATACCCCGGTTATTGGTGCTGCTACTACTTTAGCTATACAGGCACTTAATATTCATTTTTTCATTTCTCTCGTACAGAAATGTGCTTCTTCACCATCAGCTATATTAAAGTGAATACGTGAAATTTCTGTTGTGTATAAACGTTTAGGGACTCCAGGATTTCAATGAACCCTTAAGTGATCAGAAAATGACATAGTCTCTTCATTACACATAGTTAAACATAACATCTTTCTCCAAATGTTCATGCAAAATTACTCAGGTTGAAAATAATTTATAAAATTAATATATGTGCAAAAACTGGACACCTTTCCTGTTGATTTATAGCTTTTTTTTAAAGTTGTTAATAAGGCACCAAGGGGGTAAAGTAATTAACTTTTTCCACATGTAAAATGCTAACTTACGCACAAGAAAGGCCTCATAAAATTAGGGGGCCCTATTACTAAAGAGTTGCAGTTATCACACGATTAGCTGCAAAATGAATGTATGGTAAGTGCAACTGTGCATATTATCTGTCGGGGGTCATGCCCTACATGTTTCTGGCAGTTAGCCTATGAGCCAGCACTGGAATGCACAGTGCAATTAACATGAATGCACCTAACGACACCCATAGAGGTATCATCATTTGCCCTAGTGCTAATTGCCACACCGCTGCCGAGCACATGGATGCCTAGGGTGACAGCCTCTGAGGTTGGGCAAAGAGCAGGGCATTCCAAGCTAAACACTAGATTCTGTCCATTCTCTGCCCCTAACCCATCCACTTTCCCCCCAAGCATGCAATGAGCAATGTGCTGGCAGCTAGCGTGCATACGCATTAGCATTTTCAGCTGCCAGTGACTGCACACTAAGGGGTATGTTTACTAAACCGTCTTAACGTGCGCCCGGCGATAGTTTGCAGGCTGCCATAAAAGGAGTGGGCATTTCAGTCTTAAAGCAGCAAAACGGGAGTATCGCGCGATAACGCGCGCTGCTGTGCACATTATCGGGCGAAGCGCCGCTAAGCGCGTTAACGCGCGGTAATCTTAAGTAGGCGCCCAGACATGCAAACATAGAAACAGAGGTGTAGCACAATGGTTAATACACTGACTGATGATACATGAGTTTGATCCCCCAGTGTGCCTAATGCATAAGGGTGGCTGAGGCATCAGCTTTGACATTTAAGTATTGTTTCCTGAGGCAGTTTATTTGTATTTTAATTATTGCTGCCAGCAAACACACCCTCACGTGCCGTAACCTAAGGTGCCGCATAAGGCACCCTATAAGGCGCTCCATAGGATACCTTATAAGGCACCTTATATGGACGGTAACCATAAGGTGCCTCAGAAGGCGCTGTATAGGGCGCCCTATAAGGCACCTTATGGTTACAGTACGATGAGGGTGTTTTTGCTGGCAGCACTAATGTACATTAAAAACAGATAATGCTTTGGACAGCCCTATCAAATAACCCCACTGAGGGTTTGAACCCACGGCCTCTGGCTCCACAGGCAGTGAAATAACCAGGGGGCTACAGCTCTATAGCTGCTAACAAGCCCCTGGCTGGCTGCAGAAGGACTGCACGTCACCACACAAACAGTCTGCTGTGATCACCAGGATAGGGTTAACCCACCCGTACCCATAATGCACTGCACATGCAAATCAGCAGTCTACAGATGGACACAAGATGGGGTATGCACCCCCACAGCACCTCGGCCTGGTAGGGGGAACTGACCGTGTGTGGAACTGGCACAGAGTAGCTACACACCGTCACATTGTGCGGGTACTGTGCTCACCCTGAGGGTGAGGTGGGGCGCCCAGCACCAGGTCCACAGCACCTTCCATGGCAGAAATAGGCCATGCTGCAGGTCCCCAGCAGTGCTAGTGTGTGAGATAGATATTTCCTGCAGACACACCTTGGATACATCTGTATTTCTCAGTCAGGTTTAGCCCTTATGGACCCATAGGCAGATTATGTACCACCACCCAACCCACTCTCTGGGGCTGAGGGTGGGGAAACAGGGTCTCCCACCAACAGATCCACATTTTACCTCCCTGCAATGGCAGCAGTAGAGGGGGACCATCAACTGCAGTCCTGCTGGGGAACAGACACCCTACAGGGCAGTCAATGCAGCTCTGTACACATCAATAAAGCAATAGCAGACAGACATTAGGGCCAGAAATGCTCAGCTGCATCCCACCACTATCTGATATTCTCCTGCAGCAAGCCTCCAGCCACTGCACCCTGCAAGGTGTTCCAGCACAGCACATACTAGCTGCAGATAGTCTGCTAGCTAGTCCATAGTGCATGTTCCTGGAGGAGATGCATGCATCCAGAACTGGGATGTCAGCATACACACCAAGCAGATAGGTCAGTGATTGGGCCCAAAAGGGAACCCATAAATATCACATGAGAGAAATATTATAGAGCACTATGGGGGAACCTAGCCATGCCGTGGTCACTGCTCAGTCAGGGTGAGAGTGATCTCCCAGCAGGACATGCTGTGGCCACCCTGTCTGTACAGGTGGTGGCCGGGCACTACAATGTCCCAGCCATTGCCCTATGCCCTGTGCAGATGCATCGTGGCCAGGCTACCCTGTCCGGGCTATACCCATGGTACCTTACTCCTCATTATGCACATTGGCAGGCCAATACTGGCAACAGTGCTGGCAGTGTGGGCTGTGGAGGGTGTTTGCAACCACCACACACTGGATAGACAGACACACACTCCCACACCTATGCCAGCATTGTACAACTATAGAGGTGTTTGGCAGCCCTGGCCACCGCTCCAGTCCTGGGCACAGTGCAGGCATGGCTATGGTACACAATACTGTTGGGGTCACTCCCCAGGGTGGTAAACACTGTCAGACACAAGACCTGTAGCACACTCAACAGACATCAGAAAGGTTGCCAAGATGCAGCTAAATCAGAAAATTGTACTTAACTTCAGAATTGCTATCTGCCAGTAATCATAGCAACCTTTTGATAGCTGTGTACCGTATTCCCGGGTTTAGGGTGGCATTGCTAAGGTATGCAAGTGCTAGTATTGGGAGATGCATGCAGGGCCCAATGTCCTGCCTCTCCAGGAGGCATTGGATAATGGAGCCTGTGGGTGCGGGTGTGTCTGCCCCTGTTTGCTGCTGCTTTACGGCAGAGGTTCCCAACTCCAGTCCTGGTGTGCCAAACACTGTTTGGGTTTTCATGCTGTCCCTCATGAATATGCATGAGATACATCTTCATACCATGGGGGCGGCGCATAGAAATGCAGCACAGGCATCTTTAGTAGAGGCAGCATGGAACCTGAATGGTGTTTGGCCCTCCAGGACTGCATTTGGGGGACTCTTCTCTAGGTAATGCGCCTGTTTATGGTGTCTATGCTCTGTAGGGTAAAATCTAGGTGTTTTGGGCATGTTTACGTCATCTGCATTAAAGGTTCTGTCTGTATTAGCATGTTTTAGTAGTGGGTAAAATATGGGGACTGGGTTGGCAGGAACCACAACTGGGACTTGAACCTGTGACCTTATGCCCCTGAACACACTTGCTGTGTGCACTGCACCACTGTGTTGCCACAGAGATAGTGCATTCCCTAGTGATACCATGACTGTTCATCCGGCAGGGCCTGTCTGTTGCAGTGAATGGCACCCATCTACACAGGGCTAGGTCATGGTCTGCTCTGGGCAGCTGCCACTGCCCACCTCCACCACCAGTACACGTCTGCCACCATGCTGACATGCCCTTCTGCTGGTGGTGCTGGTGGTGCGCAGTCTCAGACCATCCAGTGTGCAGGTAGTCGGCTGCCTATGGTGCGTGTTCTGAGGTAGGGGTGCCTGCATAGACGTCCACGCTTCCCCCCCAACACCGCCTGCCAATGTTCTGTGCCCTTGGAGGTACCTGCTGGGTACTATCCCCTGTGACACTGTGATAAACACACTCGTGCCCATGTTGGGCCCTCGTCAGTTGCTGTCTGGCTGCTGTACAGCTTCAGCATTCCTAAGTGCCACCTAGGCATCTGCCTAGTCCGCACTGTGCCCCAGCTGCACCACAGCATGTGCCGCCTGCAGCCCTCTGTATCCCATTTCCAAGCATCTGTCCAGTTGGCCATTCCGACATGCCTGCCCTGCTGTTGCAGCACATATGCACGCCATAGGAAACCTGTCTGATGGAGAGGAAAACCCTGCACAGCGCAATTTCACTGTGGGCTCATTCACCTTGTATGGGGACGGAGCATGGACCCTTCCAGAATTCATATCCTTTTTTTGGTGCCTTCTTGGGAGTGTTTTTTGATGTTTCCCATTGAGATCACTATTGCCCAGCTTGGTTATTTTATTTTTCCATTTTCTGCTGGTCATTTTCAGTGTTTATTTGCCCTTTTGTTCCGTGCACATGTATCACACTTATCACTTTTTTGTTGGTTTCCCTGGTTTTGCTGTACATTGCTGACATAAATGGTTTCTCTTCCCTTTAAATCAGCTCTAACGCCAGGGTTTTACTGGCGTTAGTTTTTAGCCTCGGATTTCACAGCGTTAGTGTGCGGGGAGCCTCTCCCCTCCCACTCTCCACCCATTGACCCCTTCTCTCCGCCCCTGGGGAGCCTTCCTCCGCCCTCCGGGAGCCTTTCAACGCCTTCAGCACTCGTTTGCGCCGCTGCGCGCGTTATCGCGCGATAATGTCACAGAGCGCACAATAAGACGGTTTAGTAAACATATCCCTAAGACGCACTTTAACCAGTTAGTGGCCTATACGATAAGTGCTGCTAGGTTATGCCTAAAAGTAGTCACGGTGAATGATGGCATGTACTTATTGAGTAAGAATGCTCAGGATAGGTATTTGTACTAATTTAATGGAAATCACTCCAAATAAACAACTGTAGCAGAATATCAGGGAGAGTTGTAAAAACTCAATAGCAAAGTATTCCAATAAAACCAAGAAACCGTCTCAGACCAAGCGGCAGCCTGTATGCTGGGAAAGGAAATTCAAATTCACCAGCGGCGCCTTTAGCATCAATGACAGGTTTTTGGTATTTTTCTTATATATTCTATACCATCTCTCCGTTATATTTTTGAAAAAAATGTGCTTAAACAAAATAACAAACAGTCTCTGTGAAAACAGGTACTTAGCTTTTTGGTGTGTGTGTTAAACTCTTAAATGCAGTAATATTCCAACGCTCTCCAGAAACCGTTTGACTTGACAATTCAGTCCTTCTCAATAGCCATTCTTGTAGTCGAAAACAGTGTGTTTCAATTTCCCACCGCCTTATTCATAACGTTACTTCCGCGTTTCTCTCCGCATTCCGAGGTTCTTCAGGGGACGAATCACTTCCAACTAGCTTTTGACCAAAGTTGACCGAAGTTGCATGTAGTTCTGATAGTGTAGCTTTAATCTCTTTGTAATAGACTCTTTGCTCACAGACAAGCTTATCCAAAAAAACGCCACGCATGGATAAGCTTTGGATAAGCTTGTCTGTGAGCAAAGAGTCTATTACAAAGAGATTAAAGCTACACTATCAGAACTACATGCAACTTCGGTCAACTTTGGTCAAAAGCTAGTTGGAAGTGATTCGTCCCCTGAAGAACCTCGGAATGCGGAGAGAAACGCGGAAGTAACGTTATGAATAAGGCGTTGGGAAATTGAAACACACTGTTTTCGACTACAAGAATGGCTATTGAGAAGGACTGAATTGTCAAGTCAAACGGTTTCTGGAGAGCGTTGGAATATTACTGCATTTAAGAGTTTAACACACACACCAAAAAGCTAAGTACCTGTTTTCACAGAGACTGTTTGTTATTTTGTTTAAGCACATTTTTTTCAAAAATATAACGGAGAGATGGTATAGAATATATAAGAAAAATACCAAAAACCTGTCATTGATGCTAAAGGCGCCGCTGGTGAATTTGAATTTCCTTTCCCAGCATACAGGCTGCCGCTTGGTCTGAGACGGTTTTTTGGTTTTATTGGAATACTTTGCTATTGAGTTTTTACAACTCTCCCTGATATTCTGCTACAGTTGTTTATTTGGAGTGATTTCCATTAAATTAGTACATTATATTACTCCATAAGACAGACCCTAATTTTTTGCAGGATAGGTATTTGGGCAGAAAATAGCTGGAATCATGATTTATGCACAAATTTCATAAAGTACACATGCATAAATGCATGCAAAGTATGCCCTATCACCGAGTAGGTATAATGTCAAAATCTAGACTCTATTTCTGCAGGATTTATGCTAGTATTTTATAAAGACACATAGACGCCTATAAAATACTAGCACAAATCCTACAGAACTAGCATCTAGATATTGATATTATACTTACTAAATGTTAGTGTTTACTGGATTATAGAAGGATCAGAGTATTTATTCCAAACTCTTAGCTTGTGACGTGTTCTGGCTAAATTAAAAAATCACAAACTCCTGTAAGCAATTCTCTGCACATTTGAAAATGAAAATAGTTCACTCTTACAAAGTATGGAAGACAATACAATATTTCTAATTGCTTGCAGCTAGCAATTTCTTTTCTTTTTTAAATGAAGCCCTCTCATTGTCTTTATTCAAGAAGGTGAAAAGTGCAAATATTGTTTAATATTACAAATAGTAGATACATATTTTAGCAAGCATGTATGTGCTGATTTTCTCTTTCTGAATCCAAGTTTATTTATTCTGTTATTACATAACTAACAACTATAATTAACAGTATATGCAAATAGTCTATTTTACTAAACTGTGGTAAATCTTTATATTGACTACACTTTAAGAGCAAAACCCAATGTGTGGCAAGTGCAAAAGCCATTCAAGAACAATCAAGGTCATGTCCCCTGTACTTACCGCATGGAAGTCCCTTAGCGCATTAAGTTCATTTGCTATTAGTATGTGTGCATTTAACACCTCCTTTTGAATGGCATCAAATGCACCTGAAGTAACTGCAAAATTGACAGTGATAGTAATTTCCATGCACTAACTGTAATGTGCAGTCTACACCTACACTCTACCCATCAGCCACGCCTGGCCCTACCCCCTTCACGAATTAAGCTGTTAATTGGGATTTTTACCACACTGACTGCTTTTATCCTTTGTAAGCATTACCGTGGACCCATGCTAACAGTTACTGTGTGTTAACTGATTAGTGCACTTTAGTAAAACTGTCCCAAACATCCAAGTGTGTAGACATTATAAAATTAGTAAAGAGAAATAACATTGTTTCAGATGTTCTTCTATTAAGCATTCAAGTACACCTCTGGTGGTTGCCCTGTGTGCACAAATTCATCCGTACTCTTGTCGTTACTGACAGCTGCCACTTCATACTTGTAAATCAAGCACTGTTGTTGTTAAGTGCCGTCGAGTCAGAGTCGACTTATGGCAACCCTCTGGATAGCTATCCTAAATTGTGTTCGGTCTTCAGTCAGGCGGCTCATTGTTGACAGACTGGTACCCGTAGCTGCTGTTATTATATCGATCCATCTCATTGCTGGCCTTCCTCTTTTGCGTTGACCTTCTATCTTGCCAAGCATGATGTCTTTCTCTAATGATCTCTCTCTTCGCATGATGTGTCCAAAGTATGAAAGTCAAAGTCTTGTCATCTGAGCTTCTAAAACAAGCCTAGGTTTGATCTCCTCTAGTACCGACTGGTTTGTTCTTCGGGCAGTCCATGGTATACACAGTATTCACCGCCAGCACCATAATTCAAAGGCATCAATTTTCTTCCTGTCTATCTTTTTCACTGTCCAGCTTTCACATCCATATGATGTTATTGAAAATACCATGGATTGAACAAGTCAAATCTTTGTATGGAGAGAGACATCTCTGCTCTTGAGAATTTTATCTAGGTCTTTCATAGCCATTCTGCCAAGAGGAATGTGTCATCTGATTTCTTGACTGCTTGTTGCTTCTTTATTGATAGTTGATCCAAGTAGGTTAAAGCTGTTCACGATTTCAATTTCTTCTCCTTCAACAATGAACCTGTTGAATATGCCAGTTGTCATGATCTTTGTCTTCTTTACATTAAGGTGCAGGCCCATTTTGAGACTATGTTTTTTGATTATGAGAAGCAAATGTTTCAGATCATCTTCACTTTCAGCCAGTAATGTCGTATCATCAGCATAGTGAAGGTTGTTGATGAGTCTTCCACCAATTTTCACACCTCTGTTGTCTTCATACAATCCTGCTTCTCTGATGATTTGTTCTGCATATAAATTAAACAGGTAGGGGGAAAGTATGCAGCCTTGTCTTACACCTTTGCTTATTTTAAACCATTCTGTTTCTCCTTGTTCCGTTCAAACTGTTGCTTCTTGATCAATGTATAGATTGTGCAAGAGAACAATCAGGTGTTCTGGTATTCCCATGCTTCTTAATGTGGCCCAGAGTTTCTCATGGTTTACACAGTCAAAAGCCTTGCTATAGTTGATAAAGCACAAATAGATATCCTTTTGGTATTCTTTAGTCTTTTCAAGGATCCATCTCACATCCGCAATGTTGTCTCTCGTTCCTCGCCCTTTCCTGAACCCTGCTTCCATTTCAGGTAGTTCTTGTTCCAGGTATGGTTGTAGTCTCTTGAATAATCTTCAGTAGAATTTTGCTGCCATGTGCGATCAGAGCGATTGTGCGATAATTTCCACAGTCAGTTGGATCACCTTTTTTTAGTATTGGTATAAACACAGATCTCTTCTAGTCAGTTGGCCATGATGTTGTCTTCCATATTTCTTGGCAGAGCCTTGTAAGTACGGCAACAGCTGCATCAGATTGCTGTAATAATTCTATGGGAATGCTATCAATGCCTGGTGCTTTGTTCTTTGATAAGGCTTTCAATGTTGCTTCAACTTCTTCTTTCATCACCAATGGTTCCCGATCATAAGGTACAGTTTGAAACAGCTGTTGGTCCACTTGATCTTTATCATATAAAAACTATGTATATTCCACCTTTTCTTGATCTTCTCAGCATCATTCAACATAGAATCTTGAGCATCTTGTAACATTCCAATTTGAGGCTGGAACTTTTTCTTTAACTCTCGTAGCTTTAGGAAAGCCTGTCTTCTTCTTCCGCTAATAGTTTCTGCTTCTGTTTCCTTGCATGCGTCATTGTAATACTTTTCCTTGTCCTGTCTTGCTGCACGTTGGAAATCTCTGAGTTCTGTGATTGTCTTTCTTTCTCCTCTGGCTTTAGCTTCTCTGCGTTTCTGTGCAATTTTCAGAGTGTCTTCCGTCACCCATTTTGGCCGTTTTTGCTTTTTCACCTTTTGTAGAGACTTCTCGCTTTCTTCCAACACAACCTTTTTGATGTCATACCATAACTCTTCTGGAGCTCTGTCATTTGTATCTAAAGCAGCAAATCGATTTTGCAGGCAGTCTTTGAATTCCAGTGGTATATTCTCAAGATCATATTTTGCTGCATTCATGAGTGGCTTGCTCTTTTTTAACTTTAGCTTGAGTTTGCATACTAGTAGTTGATGATCTGCACCACAGTCAGCTCCAGGTTTTGTCTTTGTTGAGGTTACAGAGTTTTTCCATCGTTGACTTCCACAGATGTAGTCAATTTGATTTTTATACAATCCATTGAGTGAAGTCCATGTGTACAGTCTCTGCTTATGTTGCTGGAAGAAGGTGTTTGAGATGAATAGATCATTGGTCTTGCAGAATTCTATCAGTCTTTCTCTAGTTTCATTTCTGTTGCCAAGTCCATATTTTCCAACTACTTTGCCTTCTTCTTTGTTGCCAACCTTTGCGTTCCAGTCACCCATGGCTATCAGGATATGTAAATAGTTCACCGATATAATCTAACGCACTGCCCCACACACTACACTTCTCAGTTCTCACACTGCATGCTACAAACCACACTTTATTATTGATTTTGATTGATGTGCCACACCGCCTTGATTTAACGATAAGGCGGTATACTAAATCCTTCTAAATAAATAAAATAAATAAATAAATATCCTGTTTGCATATTCTGTCAATTTCAGCTTGTACTTGTTCATAGAACTCTTCAATTTCATTCTTTTCTGCAGCTGTTGTTGGGGCATATACTTGAATTATAGTTGTGTTGATAGGCATTCCTCATAGACGAATAGAGATTAAGGGGATGTTTACTAAACTGCGTTAGTGCAATTCGCGTTAGGAGCCGCGGTAGTGACAGAAACCCCAAATAAGGACATGGGCGGTACATCGTCACCACTAACGCGCGTTCAAAAAATTAACGAGCGTTACCGGGCGCCGTGGTGCGTTACTGCGCGTTAATCGTAAGAAGACGTACAGACACAAAGCACTGAAACAGAGCTGTAGCACAATGGTTACGGTACTGACTGCTGTTACAGGCAGCATGGGTTCGAGTCCCCAGTGTGCCTAACGCAGAAGGCTGTCCCAGGCATCACCCTGTACATTACAGAGGGAATGAGGAGGCATGTTTTTCTTTACGTTGAGTATTGGTGTCAGAAACACACCCTCGGAGTGTGCCTAGCCACGTACGTTGGTGCGTGCGAGGTTGCGTGCGAGGCTGCGTGCGTTGGTACGTGCGTAGCCCCGTGCGTAGCTGCGCGTGTACAATCGTGCATGGGTACGTGTGTTTTTACCAGTGTGGGCATCTTATATTACAGACTCTGTAGGGTGTCTTGCACCTATGCATTATGCTAACAGATGTACGTGTGATGGCCTATGGTTTATCAGAGCCTGTGAGCAGGTGCTGGAGTTTCACAGGGTTGGATTGTGCCAGTCACACCCATGATGCACTGCACATGCAAATCAGCTGTCCACAGATACACACCATGGGGAATGAACCCCCACAGCACCTCGGCCTGGTAGGGGGAACTGACCATGTGCACCCCCACAGCACCTCGGCCTGATAGGGGGTACTGACCGTGTGTTGCACTGGCACAGAGTAGCTACACACCGTCACATTGTGCGGGTACTGTGCTCACCCTGAGGGTGCAGTGAGGCGCCCAGCACTAGGTCCACAGCACCGTCCATGGCTGAAAGAGGCCATGGCGCAGGTCCAAAGCAGTGTTACTGTGTGAGAGAGGTAGTTTCTGCAGGAGCACCTTGGACATCTCTGTCTGTTTCAGTCAGGTGTAGCCCCCATGCACCACCACCACCCCCACCCCTCCCCCAGGGCCGAGGGTGGCAAACAGGGTCTCCTATCAAAAGATCCACAGTCTACCTCCCTGCAAAGGTGGCAGTAGAGGGGAACATTAACCCTAGTCCTGCTGAGAAACAGACACCCCACAGGGCAGTCAATGCAGCTCTGTACACAGCCATAACACAATAGCAAACAGACATTAGGCCTGGATATGGTATGCTTCACCCCACCACTATCTGATATTCCCCTGGTTCAAGCCATCAGCCACTGCACCCTGCAAGCCACTCCATCACAACACCTACCAGCTGCAAACAATCTGCTAGTGCCCAGTGGAGATGCCTGCACCCAGAACTGGGATGTCAGCATACACAGCAAGCAGATACATCAGTGACTGGGCACCAAAAGGAAACTCATATTTATCACATGAGAGAAATACTAGATAGCACCATGGGAGTGCCTAGCCATGCTGTGGTCACTGCACAGTCAGGGTGAGAGTGATCTCTCAGCAGGATATACTGAGGTCACCCTGTCTGTGTAGGTGGTGGCCGGGCACTACAATGTGCCTGTCACTGCCCTATGCCCTGTGCAGATGCACCTGGCCAGGCCACCCTGTCCGGCCTATACCCATGGTACCTTGCTCCTCATTATGCACATTGGCAGCCCAATACTGGCAACATTGCTGGCAGTGTGGACTGTGGAAGGTGTTTGCAGCCACCACACACTGGATAGACAGACAGCCACCCCCACACCTATGCCAGCATTGTGCTACTATAGAGGTGGTCAGCAGCCATACCCACCACACCAGTCTTGGGCATAGTATAGGCATGGATATGGTACACAAGGCTGTTGGGGGGTCAATCCCCAGGGTGGTGAACACTGTCAGAGACCAGACCTGCAGCACACACCGCAGACATCAGAATGATTGTTATGGTGGAGCTCAATGAGCAAAATGTGCTTAACGTAGGAATTGATATCTGCCAGTTATCATAGGAAACGTTTGATAGCTCTGTACCATATACCCAGGTGTAGGGTGGCATTGCTAAGGTATGCAACTGCTAGTATTGGGAGATACAGGCAGGGCCCAATGTCTTGCCTCTCCAGGAGGCATTGGCCAATGGGGCCTGTGGGTGGGTGTGTGGCCCTGTTGGCTGCTGCTTTACGGCAGAGTTCCCCAACTCCAGTCCTGGTGTTCCAAACACTGTTCGGGTTTTCATGCTGTCCCTCATACATATGCATGAGCCACATCTGCATACCATGGGGGTGGTGCATAGCTATGCAGCACAGGCATCTTTATTAGAGGCAGCATGAAGCCGGAATGGTGTGGGGCCCTCCAGGACTGCATTTGCGGGACTCTGCTTTAGGTAATTGCCTGTTTCTGGTGTCTGTGTTTGGTGTGGTAAAATATAGGCCATGTGTATGTTCTCTGCAATAAAGGAGTGTCTTTACTATCACTGTTTAGTGGTGGGTAAAACTATGGGGACTGGGTTGGCAGGAGCCCCAGCTGGGATTTGAACCTGTGACCCTCTGGTCTTACAGGCACTGGCTGTGTCTGTTGCACCACACTGTGGCCACAGAGACAGTGCAGTCCCTGGAGTTAGTTAAACCGGCCTGACGAGTCAGAAACCCTGCTCTGCAAAAGTTTACTGTGGCCTCATTTACCTTGTATGCAGACAAAGGTGCACATAAACCTCAGAAAAGACCTCGAAAAAGGGGCACACACCCATAACCAAGCTGGGCAACAATGATATCATTGGGCAACATTACACAACACTCCCAGGACAGCTCCATTACAATGAAATGATCTTTGAAAGGGTCTGCGGAGCGTAGACCCTTCCACATATCATTTCTTTTTTATTTGGTGCTTTCCAGGGAGTGTTGTTCCTTGTTGCCCATTGTTATCACTGTTGCCCAGCTGAATTATGCTTTTTAAAATGTTTCCTGTGGTCATTTTTAACGTTTTATGTGAAATTTTGTTCTGTGCACATGTATCACACTGCTCACGTTTTGTGGGTTTCCCCGGTTTTTCTGTACATTGCCGACGGAAATGGTTTCTCTTCCCTTTAAATGCCTTTAACGACAGGTTTTCATTCGCGTTGGAATTGAGCTCAGGAATTCAGTGCGTTAGTGTGAGGGGAGCCTCTCCCCGCCCACTCTCCACCCATTGACCCCTTCTCTCCGCCCACTCTCCACCTTCTGCGCTGTTTTAACGTGCCACGGGACTTTATGATCGTTAACTATGCTTAACGCGCGTAGTATTACGTTAACGGTCGTTAGCGCGTCGGTACGCGCGTTATACGGAACTTAAGGTCGTTAACGTCGTACAACGTGCGTTAGCCACGTTTATCGCACTTTAGTAAACATACCCCTTAGTGTGCAATCAGCCCCAAAACTTAGCATGGAGCCATGCTAACCAATAGGGATGTGCACAGCTTGTCCCTTTGCTGTTATCATATATTCAACACCCCCTCCTGTGCTGAGCTATCTTCTGCAAACACAGTAGGTGCAATTGCTGCCAGGTAAGTGCACTCACGCTAACTGCAACAGTGATAATGAGTGTGTGCTAAAGATGTCTATGTCAACATCCACAGTCCAACTCTAACCTGACCAGTCTTCACCCCAATCCACAATAAGTGGTTAGCACCAGATTTGTACTGTGGCCACATGGTAACAGTTCCCACAGCAGGCTTAACATATACAGTAAACCCCAACTAGTCAGTAAACCCCCAACTAATCAGCATGTGCCTTTAAGTCAGTGCTGGCAGTGTGACCAGAAGTACATTGCCAAGCCTTTCTTCCAAGGTAATGGAAAATTAAGTGACTTTCCCAAGGTGTGCTAATGGGAAGTGAACACTGCTCTTTTGGTTAGCAAGCAACTGCTCTAACCAGTAGACTACTCCTCTACTCCAGTGATATTGTAAACATGAACCATAATGATAAAAATAACAAATCCAACAAGTAAAAGACAATTAGCAAGAAATCAAGTGAAAAGCCAGATTTTCAAACATTTCTGAAAAGAATAATAGTCAGAAATAAGTTTTAACTTAAATGGCAAATCATTTCAACACTGGGGAGCCTGATACGTAACAATATTCTCACAATTGCTCTTTTTTTCTAAAATCCGTTTGGGAAGGACAGTGCAAATTTCTCAAATCTGAGGACCATCCTAATTTCAATGAAAGAGGAAAGGGCAGACAATTTCTTCTCTCACTTAAGTGGATTCTCCTCTGGCTGTGTCTGCAATTGTCTATTTAACTGCAATAATTTACTTTTTATTCACATTCAGTTTCAATTTATACTTTGTCACCTGAGATTTCACCTACTGGAAACAAAAACTTAACAGTGTGTAAGAATCCACCTGTAACTCTTGAAAATGAACTATTTGTTGCTGATACAGTGCATTGCAAAAGTATGCGTCTCCTCTGTGTTTGTCCTGATTTGTTGCATTACAACCTGGAATTAAAATGGAGCTTTGGGGGTTAGCACCATGTGATATACATTACATGCCTACAACTTTGACGGTGCAAAATATCCTTTATTGTGACACAAACAATAATTAAGACAAAAAAAACCTGAAAGCAGGAGTATGCATATGTATTCACTCCCCAAAGTCAATACATTGTAGAGCCACCTTTTGCTGAAATTACAGATGCAAGTCTTGTGGTATGAATCTATTAGCACATCTAGCCACTGGGAATTTCACCCATCCCTTAAGGCAAAACTACTCCAACTCCTCAAGTTAGTCGGGTTGTATTGGCATACAGCAATCTTCAAGTCATGCCACAGATTCTCAATCGGATTGAGATCTGGGCTTTGACTAGGTCATTCGAAGACAGTTAAATATTTCTCTTTAAACCAGCTTTAGTAGTATGTTTAGGGTCATTGTCCTTCTGGAAAGTGAACCTTTGTCCCAGTCTCAAATCTCTGGCAGACTGAAACAGGTTTTTCTCAAGAATTGCCCTTCATTTAGTGCCATCCATCGTTCCTTCAATCCTGACCAGTTTTCCTGTCCCTGCCAATGAAAAACATCTGTACACCATGATGCTGCCACCACTTTGTTTCACTATGGGAATAAGATTCTCGGGGTGATGGGAAGTGTTGGGTTTGTGCCACACATGGCCTTTCCCATGTTGGCCAAAAAGTTCAATTTTCGTCTCACCTGACCAGGGAACCTTCTTCCATGTATTTGATGGTCCGCCACATGTATTGTGCAAACTCCAAACATGTTTTCTTATTTCATTCTTTAAGCAAGGGCTTTTTTTTGGCCACTCTTCCATAAAGCCCAACTCTGTGGAGTGTATGGCTTAATGTGGCCCTATGGACAGATACTCCCATCTCCACTGTGGATCACTGCAGCTCCTTCAATGTTATCCTTGGTGTTTTTGTAGCATCTCTGATTAATGCCCTCCTTGCCTGGTCTGTGAGTTTTGGTGGGCGGCCTTCTTTTATCAGGATTGTAATGGTGCCATATTCTTTCTATTTTGTTATAATGGACTTAATCGTGCTCCATGGGATATTCAGAATTTGGGATATTTTTTTATATTGCAACCCTGATCTATACTTCTCCACAACTTTGTCTCTGACCTGTATGGAGTTCTTCATGGTCTTCATGTTGCTTAGTGATAAAGCAGAATCAGGGGCCTTTCAGAACAGGCATATTTATACAGGCATCATATGATAGATCATGTGACACTGATGGCACACAGGTGGACCCCAATCAACTAATTATGTGACTTCTGAGGTTAATTGATTGGACCAGATCTTATTTAGGGGTTTCATAGCAAAAGGGATGTATACATATGCACTACAACATTTCAGTTTTTACTTGTTTTTTTATATATGTAAGGTATTTTATTGTTGTTTCACTTCACCATTTTTGACTATATTGTTAGGTCCATTACCTAACATCCAAATGAACCTCCATTTTCATTCCAGGTTATAAGTAATGTGACAAAACAGGACAAAAACCAAGGGGATGAATATTTTTTTAAGGCACTGTAAGTGCTGTTGAGTCAGTGTCAACTCATGGTGACCCTATGGATAGTTGACCCAAACTGTGTTCAGTCTTCAGTCAGATGGCTCATTGTTGATAGAGTGGCACCCATAGCTGCTGTTATTCTATCAATCCATCCATCTCATTGTCGGCCTTCCTCTTTTACGTTGAACGTCTACCCTGCCAAGCATTATGTCTTTCTCCAAATATTTCTCCCTTTGCATGATGGGTCCAAAGTATGAAAGTCAAAGTCTTGTCATCTGAGCTTCTAAGAAAGCTTAGGTTTGATCTTCTCTAGTACTGATTGGTTTGTTCTATGGGCAGTCCATGATATATACAGTATTCGTTGCCAGCACCGTAATTCAAAGGTGTCAATTTTCTTCCTGTCTATCTTTTTCACTGTCCAATTTTTGCATCCATATGACATTATTGAAAACACCATGGCTTGAACAAGTCAAATCTTTGCATGGAGAGAGACATCTCTGCTCTTGAGAATCTTGTCTAGGGCCTTCTTAGCCATTATGCTAAGAGCAATGCATTGTCGTATTTCTTGACTGCTTGTCCTTTCTTTATTGATTGCTGATCCAAGTAGGTTAAAGTTGTCAATGGTTTCAATTTCTTCTCCATCAATGATAAACTTATTGGTTTTTCCAGTTGTCAGAATCTTTGCTTCTTAACATTAAGGTGCAGGCCCATTTTAAGACTATGTTCCTTGATCTTGAAAAACAAATGTTTCAGATCATCTTCACTTTCAGCCAGTAATATGGTATCATAAGCATTGCGAAGGTTGTTGATGAGTCTTCCATCAATCTTCACACCTCTGTTGTCTTCATACAGTCCTGCTTCTCTAATGATTTGTTCCGCACATAAATTAAATAGGTAGGGGGAAAGTATGCAGCCTTGTTGTATACCTTTGCTGATTTTAAACCATTCTGTTTCTCCTTCTTCCGTTCGAACTGTTGCTCATTGATCAGTGTAAAGGTTGTGTAAGAGAACTATCAGGTGTTCTAGTATACCCATGATTTTTAATGTGGCCCAGAGTTTCTCTTGGTTTATACAGTCAAAAGCCTTGCTGTCGTAAATAAAACACATATGGATGTCTTTTTGGTATTCCTTTGTCTTTTCAAGGATCTATCTCATATATGCAATGATTTCTCTCATTCCTTGCCCTTTCCTGAACCCTGCTTGCACTTCAGGCAGTTCTCATTCCAGGTATAATTGTAGTCTCTGCTGAATGATCTTGAGTAGAATCTTGCTGGCATGTGGTCTCAAAGTGATTGTGCGATAATTTCCTTAGTTAGTCGGGTTGCCTTTCTTCAGTATTAGTATAAACACAGATCTTTTCCAATCAGTTGGCCATGAATTTGTCTTCCAAATTTCCTGGCAGAGCCTTCTGAGTATCATAATGACAGAATCAATGCCATCAATGCCTAGTGCTTTGTTCTTTGTTCTTTGATAAGGCTTTCAATGCCTCTTCAACTTCTTCTTTCATGACCAATGGTTCCTGATGATAACGTACAGGTTGAAATGGCTGTTGGTCCACTTAATCTTTATTGTACAATGACTCTGTATATTCTTTCCACCTTTTCTTGATCTTCTCAGCATTATTCAACATGGATCCATGAGCATCTTTTAGCATTCCAATCCTAGGCTAGAATTCTTTCTTCAACTCTCGTAACTTTAGGAAAACCAATCTTGTTCTTCCTCTAATAGTTTCTGATTCTATTTCCTTGCATGCATCATTGTTGTACTTCTTGTCTTGTCTTGCTACACATTGGAAATCTCTGAGTTCTGTGATTGCCTCTCTCCTCTGGCTTTAGCTTTTCTGCATTTCTGGGCAATTTTCAGAGTTTCTTCAGTCATCCATTTTGGTTGTTTTTACTTTTCACCATTTGTAGTGATTTCTCATTTTCTTCCAACACAACCTTCTTGATGTCATCCCATAACTCTTCTGGAACTCTGTCATTTGTATCTAATGCAGAAAATTGATTTTGCTTGCAGTCTTTAAATTGCAGTGGTATATTCTCAAGGTCATATTTTGCTACATTTATGATTGGCTTGCTCTTTTTCAACTTTAGTTTGCGTTTGCATACTAGTACTTGGTGATTTGTGCCACAGTCAGCTCCAGGTCTGGTCTTTGTTGATGTTGTCGAGTTTTTCCATCATTCTCTTCCACAGATGTAGTCAATTTAATTCATGTACAATCCATTTGGTGAGGTCCATGTGTACAGTCGGCACTTGTGTTACTAGAAGAAGGTGTTCAAGATGAATAGATCATTGGTCTTACTAAATTCTATCAGTCTTTCTCCAGCTTCATTTCTGTTGCCAAGTCCATAATTTCCAACCACTTTGCCTTCCTCTTTGTTGACAACTTTTGCGTTCCAGTAACCCATGACTATCAGGATATCCTGTTTGCATATTCAGTTAATTCCAACTTGTACTTGTTCATAGAATTCATCAACTTCTTCCTCTTCTGCAATAGGGTAGACAACCAAGAAGGAATAGATAACATGAGGAAGGATCTAGCTAAGCTTGAAGAATAGTTGAGAATTTGGCAACTGAGATTTCATACTAAAAAATGCAGGTTGATGCATTTGGGCTGCAAAAATCCAAGGAAGCGGTACAGTATAGGGGGTGAAGTACTTCTGTCCACAAAAGAAGAGCGTTCCTAGAAGTGATTGTGTCTGATGATCTTAAAGTAGCTAAACAGGTAGAAAAGGTGATGGTGAAAGCTAGAAGGATGCATAGGGAGAGGAATGACTAGCAGAAAAAAAGAAGGCGATAGTGCCTCTATGTAAGTCTTTGGTGTGACCTCATTTAGAGTATTGTGTGAAATTCTACCACACCTTCAAAAGGACAAAAGGATATAAACAGGTTGGAGTCGGTGCAGAGGGTAGCTACTAAAATGGTTAATGGTCTTTGTTATAAAGTGTATGAGGACCAACTTAAGTATCTTAATATGTATACTTTAGGAGGAAGGCTGGATAGGGGAGATATGCTAGAGATGTTTAAATACCTCTGTGGTATAAATGCACAGGAGGAGAGCCTCTTTCAATTGAAAATAAGCTCCTCTATGAGGGAACATAGAATGAGGGTGAAAGGCGATAGACAGGAAGAATATATGGAAATATTTCTTTATGGAAAGAGTGGTAGATGCATGGAATAGTCTCCCAGTAGAGGTGGTAGAGATGAGGACAGTATCTGAAATCAAAAAAGCATGGGACAAACACAGAGGATCTCTAAAGGAAAAATGGGGACTATTGTAGTAGTTGATATAGAAGGGAAGACTAGATAGGCCATGTGGTCTTTTTCTGCTGTCATGTTTCTATGTTTCTTTGGCGGTCTGTCAGCGCATCTCTCAGGGACATGTATACTAGGCCTCATGTCTACTGTGGCAATCTGTCTGATGGGTGCAGACCTCCTCCTGTGTGATGTCTGTATTCTATGATGTTATCAGAGCCATGCATGTGTCTGGACAATGTTTGGAAACAGTCTCCATACGTGCCTAAGCATTTTGCAACTGTGCAGAAGTGTCCCCGTATCACACACTGTCTTCTAATCATGCTTGTTGTATGGGACACCATAGCAATGGGAGACATACACATCCCAGCATGCAATGTGTTTGATACAGGACTGAATATTTCTTGCCAGGCACATCTGGAGACTATTGGCAAGCCTAGGTTCTGTGGTATCTGAGAAAGACATACAGTAGTAACAATAGCAGTTGCACAGATAAGAACCATCACCACTTTTCAGTGATATGTGATATGGTGATAACACTGGATGTGCATCCTGCAGGAGCATGTGCATGTGATAGCCATGGTCAAGACATAACCGTGTCTCCACATCTGAGTACGTGTAGCCTGAGCATCTACAGATGTATCTGTCACCTAGTGGATACATTTGTGGGGTAAAGATACAGATTGTGTGGCCTGTTGAGATGCTTGCCTCATACCCAGCTGTGCTGTCACACACAGACAGTGGACACAGGGGATCAGAAGAGGCAGGCCATATGTGCTGAAGTACATGGCCTGCCGCAGGGAAGAAAACAGCGTCAGAAAGCCATTGTCTTTTGAAATACTGCTGTTGCCACACCCCCCCCCCCCAGTGAAATCGGCAGCAGCTGGGGGGGAGTGGCAGCTGAGGAGTTGCAGCGGCATGGCTTGGCAGGAGCGGTGTGGCCGGGGTTTCTGCTTAGGGTGACAGAAACCCTCAGGCCAGCCCTGGTTAGCAGAAACACATAATGTGGGTGATTTAAGTGGTTATGTGTGTTGACAGGTCCAGAAAAGGAGGATGGCTAACAGGCCACAGTGATCTTGTAAATGTGTGTAAAGCCATCGTTGTTCCACCTGCTAATAGCAGTACATAGCATTCATGCAATTTTTGTTACCAGTTATCATATGTGCACAACCGTTCAATCAGCTACTGGCTACAGCAGCAGCAGACTGGTATGAACCATTCCTGCATGTGGACCAGTATAGGCAGAGACCTGTACCTCTCTTTTTGGCAGCTAAACACATACAGCTATGTGCCTGCATGCAATGGTGTCATTCCAACACCAGTTCATGCCTATGGCCGGCATGAGGAAACAGGTGTTAAGCATAGACATCAGTGACACATATATGCTGTGTCAGGAGGGAGGCTATGCAGGTCCTGTGAGGCCTTGCATGCACTAATGTATTTGGAGTGTTTCAAATTGCACTTGTGAGTTGATATCTGCCTTTCCAGGCTACATAAACTTTGCTGGTCACAAGATTTGTACTGGCTGTTCACTCTCACCCAAGAAATACTGCCATAAGTTGTATGCTTGTTACAACTGCTTTTTTATCACCGCAACATGCTTTGTGGCTGCATAAAGCATTTTGTTGTGACATAATGCATTTTGTGGTGAATTAACGCTTTTTGCTCACCAATGCTCATAATGTCTGACTTCAGTGAGGCAGCTGCATACCGTACGAGGATAGCATGACAACCCAATTCAGGAAGCCATGCTTCAATGATGGGGACCTGCACCTGTTGGCCAACCTCTTCTGCTGCAAGCAGAAGAAGCTCTTGCCCACATACGGTGCATGCCATGACATGGGAAGGCTGCAACGCTCATGGCAGTGTATGGGGGAGTGCTTTGATGCAAGCATTAACTACCCAAGGACAGTAAGTACATGTGCACAGGAAACCTTTGCACATATGTCTACATTATGTTTATCACACAGATGATGTACGACCATTTTCAAACATGCCTATGTTTATAGCCTAGCTCACAAGGAGTGGGGAACCTCCATGCAGGGCCAGGCCAGGGGTTACTTCAGTCCAAGCCAGGGTCTTCAGTTATGCTACTACCTCCATGCCATGCAGGCATCCAAGCCCCTGCATGCATTGCCATATCCCCACATTGTCACTCATTCGATCAACACAGTCAGGGGAGGGGGCACCACTTAACTCTGCTGCACACCATGTGCTTCAGCACACTTGGCCTGCCACATGTGACCCCCCCCCCCCCCATCTTCTGTTGGAGGGAGGCCATGGGTAGTGAACTACAGGGACTGACACATACAGACATCTGCAGGCCCTTGACAGCCTCCAATACCACCTAGTGGACAACAGCCCAGCTCTGCCTCCATGTCCCCTGTATCACATTGGCTAAATGCACCCTACATGTGGATGCATTGTGTGGTTTTGACCCAGGAGGCCATTGAGATTCATGGAATTTTATCTTTCTTGGGACTTTTATAGAGCATTCACAACACCCTTCAGACATTAGTGTAGTTTAAAACGTTCACAATAGGGGCAGACTTGAAAAGAAGGAAACAATATTAATCAAGTAGGACAGAACACCCTCACTTCAGAGAGTTACAGACATACCAGGGACCAAGGGGCAGAGCAGAGAGGCCAGGGAGAGGTCAGTTGATTGGGAGCAGTAAATGAGATAGTTCTACAGAAATGGGTATTAAGGATGAATCTTGAGGGTCTGGAGGGAAGGTTCCATACAGAGAACTATGAGGAGCAAATTTCAGAGGGGGGTACCCAGGATGAAGAGAGCAGCAGGGGGCCTTGACTCAAGGCATATAGGTGGGGTTGGCAGAGGGTGCAGATGGCTGATGTGACTGGAACAGAGACTACAGAAGGAGTCGTGAAACAGATGACAATCAGACAGATATTGTGGGGTGTGCATGTTAATGAACCTGTAAACCCGAGTGAAGGTCTTGCAATGGATATGACATTTGATGGGCAGGTGGTGGAGATCATTGAGCAGTGGGGAAACATGGTCAGAGCAGGTGGTAGGAGACATGATCCAAGCAGCAGTATGTCCATTTCATTGTACAGTGCCTTGCGAAAGTAACTTCAGAAGTCACCAAGGATAACACTGAATGAGCTGCAAAGATCCACAGCGGAGATGGGAGTATCTATTGATAAGACCACTTTAAGCCACACACTCCACAGAGTGGGGCTTTATGGAAGAGTACCCAGAAAAAAGCCATTGCTTAAAGAAAGAAATAAGAAAACAAGTGTGGAGTTTGCACAACAGCATGTGGCGGACCCTCAAACACATGGAAGAAAGTTCTCTGGTCAGGTGAGATGAAACTTGAACTTTTTGGCCATCATGGGAAACACCATGTGTGGCGCAAACCCAACACTTCCCATCATCCCGAGAACATCAGTCCCATAGTGAAACATGGTGGTGGCAACATCGTACTGTGGGAATGTTTTTTCATTGGCAGGGACAGGAAAACTGGTCAGGATTGAAGAAATGATGGATGGCACTAAATACAGGGCAATTCTTGAGGAAAACCTGTTTCAGTCTGCCAGAGATTTGAGACTGGGACATAGGTTTAAAGGGAAACATTTAACTGTCTTGGTATGGCCTAGTCAAAGCCTAGACCTCAGTCCAATTAAGAATCTGTGGAGTGACTTGAAGATTGCTGTACGCCAACGCAACCCAACTAACTTGAAGATTTAGAAAAGGTTCAGAGAAGAGAATCCAAAATGGTAAAGGGGATGGAAGGATACTCCTATGAAGAAAGGCTAAAAAGGTTAGGGCTCATTAAGCTGGAAAAGAGAAGGCTGAGGGGAGATATGATAGAAGTCTATAAATTAATGAACGGAGTGGAACAGGTAAACGTAGATTGATTGATTGTTTACGTTATCAGAATATAGAAAGATTAGGGGACATGCAATGAAGCTACAGGGTAAACTATTTAAGACTAATAAAAGAAAATATTTTTTTCACTCAACGTGTAATCAAACTCTGGAATTTGTTACCGGAGGATGTAATAAAGGCTGTTAGTGTAGCTGGGTTTAAAAAAGGTTTGGACAAGTTCCTGGAGGAAAGATCCATAAACCATTATTAAGAAGGGACCCAGGATATCAATGCTTGACCCAGTACAATCATTGTGGAACCTGTCTTTTGGGGAAACTGCTAGGTAAGTATGACCTAGATTGGCCACTGTTGGAAACAGAATACTGGGCTTGATGGACCTTGGTCTGACCCAGTATGGCATATCTTATGTTCTTATGAAGCAGTTTTGCCTTAAGGAATGGGTGAAAATCCCAGTGGCTAGATGTGCTAATCTAATAGAGACATACCCCAAGAGACTTGCAGCTGTAATTGCAGCAAATGGTAGCTCTACAATGTATTGCCTTTGTTGGGGGGGGGGGGGGGGTGAATGCATATGCACACTCCTGCTTTCAGGGATTTTTTGTCTTAATTATTGTTTGTATCACAATAAATGATATTTTGCACCTTCAAAGTCATAGGCATGTTGTGTATATCACATGGTGTTAACCCTCAAAAATCCATTTTAATTCCAGGTTGTAATGCGACAAAAGAGGACAAACACAGAGGGGGATGAATACTTTTGCAAAGCACTGCATACTGCAAAGGTGTTGTTGGGGGAGACATGACAGTTATGCACACATGAGATAACTGACTTCAGGTGAAGGGTAGGCAGTGAGGTGGTGTTTGGGAAAGGACAGATTGCATGCAGTTTCAACATATTATTCATGTGCTGCCATTCTCAGAATCATCAGCAGAGACCTCATACCAACTGTCACATATGTATGTTTCGGCCAACTATTCTGACATGAATGCACAGACAATGGCAAGGACTGCTAACATTTGAGGTCCCGGGGATACATCTCTTCACATAAGTGATTGATATAAGTATGGTTTCTTGGGACCAGCAGATGTGGGTAAGGTAGCATATGCAAGCCAGTATTCCAGCCACTGCATACTGTGCAAACTATGTGTGTGTTTTCCCTTGCACTGCTGCAAGCCAACCACACATCTCGTGCAGCCACCAAAGTGCTTGGCACATGATCAGATGTACATCATGCATCACCCATCATGGCAGATGGGAACTCAAGAACCATGTGACATATCACATATGCATAACAATAGCGACAGACCCTCCAAAACAGGGCTATTCCATCAGCGAGGCTAGTATTTATGCACATTCTCATAGCAGCACCAGGATGTTGATGATGGGCAGTTTTTGATGTGAGATGTATAGCACATTTATCTCACAGGGTTGACACATTGGGCACATTCTCGATATCTCATTGCTATGACTACTACTATAGATTAATATTTATATAGCGCAACCAGACATATGCAGCACAGCACAGATACATGTAAGAGACAGGCCCTGCTCAACAGAGCGTATTATCTAGTCAACACAGTAGCTGTAGACACCGCATATATCTAGGGGGAATGGGAAGGAAACACAAAGGAGATTGGGTAAATCATTTTTTCAGGAGCAGCAGAATGGAGGTTATTTTGAAGCCTAGACCTGATAGGGGCCAGAGAAGAGGCATGATGTATAGACTTGGGTAGTGTATTCCAGGCATAAGGAGCAGCAAGGTGAAAGGAGCAAAGTGAGGAGTTTGCAAGAGCAGAGAGGGCACAGATAGACCCGATTTGCGAGGAGAGCAGAATTCCCATGGAAGGGTGTGGGGAGAGACAATTGAGTCATTCATGTCACACTTTCACATATGTGCACATCATGTCATATGCCTCAGTTGAGAATTGAGTTCACAACAGACAAATGGAAATATTTACTTGGGAACAGACAGGGCAACCCATTCTAGATAGCCTGATGTCACAATCATGTATATCAATGGTGACACCCTTAAGGCTCAAACTAAAGCCCTAGCAGCTAGCCCTCCCAATGGCTTTACCAGTGACATACACACATATATACATATATAATTGTGTGATTCCACCACACTCTGCTGTTGTCACACAATGCCCTTAAGATATGTTTGTTGAGCAACACTAATGAGGAGTGTTCCATGCTAATCATAGTTAGGGAACAAAACCTGAAGCAAACAGTTAGGATGGGCAGAATGTGTTGTACCAGGAAAGACCAGCTTTCACATCCAGTCCCGCAACACAGACATGTTTAGTGTATTGGCTAGATGGACAGACATGTCACACAGTATTGGCAGTGGTTATGCTTGGGGCTTCCATTATCCGAGCCCATAGACAGATTCTCTTTTGACTGAGCTACATCTGTTGCATCTAGTCATAAGGCCAATATATGCAATTTCTGAAGGGTCATACAGAGAGAATTGACAAGAGCATCATGGATACCACTGCCTTGTGTCAAGTCCTAGGAAGATAAGGAATCTGCTCACCTTGCACAGCATGTGAACATTCCAAGATCAATACATGCTGGAACACTGCATCTATTCTCATGCAGCCAGACTCACATAAATAATGTTACATTGAGGTGCATCATAGACCACAGCTTGCCATGTTATCCATCACTGCAGAACATACATGATCTTCATCCATGTCCACCTATTTGGGTAGGACTGGTCTGGTGTGTGAAAGCTCTGCTGTGGACCATTCTCAGCAATTTGGCCCAGTCCCAGGGTACATGAAAGACATCTGCTAGAATGAAAAACCCAGAAACAATTGTTGAACTACACTACATCCCACACTTAGGCAGCACACATAGCAGATAAACACAAAAGAGCAATGCCAATGGTATCACATATGCACAGTGGGCACCATAGGACCAAGGTACTATCAGTCTGGGAGCAAGATTTCAGGCATATATTATGCAGAGTACTTATCTCAGTCTGCCACCATTGCACTGTGACACAGCACTTACATATGGCCTTCATGGTGTTGTGGTGTAACATGTATATTGGCTTTAGTTCCAGCATGGCACTGATGGCATTCATATGTACTTCCCAGGTGGAGAATCTACGTAAGAAGGTCCAGGAGCTATGGTGCAAGCAGCTGATTTCATCTGGCAGGTGCGGGAGGAACTTTGCCCTGCATCAGATGGTGAGTCATGTAATACACGTGGCCCCAGGACATGATGACAGCTGTAAAATGTGCAAGAGGTTTCCCCAAGTCCACAAAATGTATACATATTGTCATGCATATCATAGCCTTAGGTGACAATCCTAGCTCATGTGCTCCAGGAACTGCATGCATGCAGGGTGTGGTGGACCTGGGAACTGTTTGGCCTTTATAGTCGTGCAGCTCAACATCATAACCTTGACATAGTATCCTATATTCTCCATATGTACATGTCAGCCATGTTTTCTGTCTCCACATGTTTCGCCAACATAGTGGCCAATGTTTGCGTGTAATGTGGCAGCCCAACTCACAAACATAGGATAGATACTGTTCACACACCAGACATGTTTTGGGCAGAAACAACTCCTCACCAGAGGCTACATATATCCCTTCACAGCATCACACTTGAACATACTTCTGCAGCACATGTCATATGAGCACTTGCCTAGTACTCCTGAATCTAAGCATAGTAAGCGGGAATCGAGATTTTAATGTTCCATAATCACATTGTTTATCTGCCACTTCCCTGGTCACCAAACATATTGCTCATCCATCATAGCATGCATGCTGGTATGCCTTTGATATGCTGCTGCTCCAATGTCTATCTCAGTGTCATCTACTGGGAGGGGCATAGTGATTCACAAATATATGCCTACCTGTATGGAGTGCCCTGAGACATCATCTGCTGGGTGTCTTCTCTGGGGTTTCTGTAGATTTCTCGTATTCACCACATGACATAGTTTCAGTGGAGGCATTGTGTGCGATGGCACAACATTGGAGAGGGAGCTTGAGCTACATTGGAGTGGCCCATCATGTGCACACAGCTTGCCATGTTCACATATTTCCCAAAGTTGACAAAGCATACTGTGATAAGGAAGCTTATCATAGCTCAGGAAGGAGCTATAGAAAAGGTGAAGTGACTCTGAACAAGCAACCTGTCAGTTCTGGTAGAAATAAGAAAACAATGTTCCCATAAAAGACTACCAGTCCCAGAATGTACCAGGTTTCCAACAGCCATTAGAGGAGCTGAAGTGGGGAAACGTGTGTTCAATCAGGAGGGCTATGAGGTAATCCCTAAGCACTCATCTCAAAGGGCAGGGCCTGATTCAGCACAGCTGCGCTGTGCTAGGGTGGAACACTCATCCAGGCAGAATAAAGGTAGAGTTTATTCTACAGAGAATTATCCTCAGAATCCTTATCCTCAGGATCAGCTTGGATATCCTCATCTTGGACATCTTCATCAATGGGAGGATCATCAGAAGCAGAAGCCAAACCGGACGGACAGAGAGGGCAAGAAACCCTTTGGAAGAAAGAAGAGAAAAGCATTTGGGAGGTCTAAAGTAGTCCATAGCAGTACGTATACTGGAAGGCATTCAAAAGGCAAGCATACACCATTGGACTGGGGAAAGCCAGAGGAATGGTGCTGCAGGGCTAGGAATCTCCAGACGGTACCTGTGAGGGAGACAGCTGCACGTGGAAGGGACCCTAAGACCCGTGAAAGAAGGTATGTGAAGAGAGATCCAGTGTCCAGGGATCTGGATTGGAAGGCTGGACATAAGAACTGGACTACATACTGGCCAGGCTATTTAGAGAGGAACTCTAACAGGAATGGAAGCTCAGGTATGAACACTGATCTATGCCCTAGCTATAACCTTGAAAGACAGCAGGGAAACAAGTATTCTCCTGAGAGCGCTACATTGAGAAATTCCTCTGTGCCAATCCATGATATTGAACCCATGATTGTTGAAGAAGGGGGAGCGGTCTTAGATACAGGCTGTGAATATATGGATTGCTCTCTGTCTAAACTCCTTTGGTAATTTTCTGTTACAAAGTACAGCAACCATCACAAAGAAATACAAACTTGTTCTTTAATCTACTCAGAAAAGCTCCTGAAGTAGGATTTGAGCCACGCAGTAGAAAGCAAGCCAGCTAAGGGGTTTCAGCTGGGTAACTGCTAGCAATTGAGCCTTACCTAATTGCTTGTGAGCTCTGAGGGAATCACTTCTGAGTCTATGTGGGAAGATATAAGAAGTTAACCTGAAAAGAACAGTTTTTCCCTTCTTTGTGGATTTTGTTTGTTGTTTAATACACTGCTAAGAAAATATTAGCTAAAGCCTACAGAAAAGACCAGTTTGTTACCAACCAGGTCTTTATTCTTTTGCTTTGATTGCCTGACAAAGTTCAACTGTTGTTTTCCTGATTTTGTTTTTCCAAGTTTAACACTGCAAGCAAGTATCCTGTTTTATGTGCTACCAAGCATATCTGTGTTGGGAGAAATAACCCCATAAATAAATATCTTATTGGCTTTACACTCAAGCACAACTAATTATTGTGAGCAGCTGTGTCTGGTGTGAATGGACTGCATTTCCCACAATCCCTTGCAAATCATATTGATATATGCACTTGCCAAGACTGTGAACATTCTCACCCAGGCAGCCGTCTGACAAATGGCGTAGTTGGCAGGATTGCTTTTGCGCAAAGGGATTTACTTGCTAAAGGATTACAACTCAAGTCTGAAGGAAAAGACAGTTCAAGCTTAAAAGCTGAAAGAAAAGATTTTCCCTCAACTGCACTTTGGAGGAGAGGTAGCTGTTCCAGGAATAAAAGACCCTGTGCAGAGCTGGATTCATCACTGGCATAAGGTAACAAGTACCTGGGCATGTCTAGTGGTGGATGGGAGTAAGGCACAGGGGTAATTGAGAGAAAAAAAAAGTAGAAAAAAACCCACACCTGTTTGGAAGGTGGTGCACTGCGGGGGTTTTTTTTTTGTGTTTTCTTGCAGGGATCAAGATGGATCCAAGGGAACTACCTCAGTGGATGGCAGCCCAGTTTAGCAGGCAACAGGAGATAGCACAGCAGGCTCAGGACACTGCTATGAAAGCCTTAATGGACCAGCAGAGGCCAGTGCTTGATCTGGTGCAAGCCCTAGTTAAACTGCAGAACCAAAGTGGACCAGATGCAAGACCAGCAGTAAATAATGGTACACCACATGTGGACAGTGTGGGACTCAATCAAGGAATTGGGGCATTTAGTTTTGGGAAGCTAACTCCAGATGATAATGTTGATGATTTTCTAGAGTCTTTTGAAAGAGTGGCACAAGCATTAGCATGGCCAGAGACCCAGTGGGCAGTAAGGCTGGCAGCCTCATTAACTGGAGAGGCGCTTGCAGCTTATAGAGCAATGCCAGCAGCCCAGGCTTTGAATTATAAGGATGTAAAGGCTGCTATTAGAGATCGCCTAGGGTTGTCTATTTCAGAGTATAGGCAAATGTTTAGAGCTACTACATTAAGAGTGGGTGAAACACCCAGGGCTCTGAGTCAGAGAATCAGAGGATTAGCTGTAAAATGGTTGGAGCCTGAGCAAAAGACGGTAGAAATGTTATTAGACATTATTATGCTTGAACAATTTATGTCTGCGGTGCCTAAAGATTTGCACACTTTCCTTATACAACAAAATTGCCAAAATCTTGGAGAGGCAACCATGCTAGCAGAGAGATTCTTAGAAGCCACGCGGGCTTGCCATAGAATGGGTGGCTCTCTGAAGATGGGTGCTGAGGCAAGCTGTGCTGTATCAGAAAAGAAAATAATTAGAAATGTTTCTGAAAATAAATGTACTGTGCCAAAGCAGATGACACAGTGGAGTAGAAAGAAATGTTTCAAGTGTGGAATATGGGGACATTTAGAAAAGGGATGCCAGACACACACTAGCTTAATGGGTGTGGATTTAAAACAGCCCAAAGAATGATTTCTTTTGATGGTTGATGTGCAAGGAATTACCACAAATGCTTTGTTAGACTCTGGGGCAGACCAGAGTATGATGTCAAAAAGGCTTTGGAAGAGGATAGAGGCCCAAGAAGGATTTGTGCCTAGAACCCCTGAAAGCCAAGTTCACATCAGATGCATTCATGGTGCTGCAACATCATATCCCACCTATAGGCTAAGGGTTAAGTGCCTGGGGGAACAAGAGGAAGTCTTGTTAGCAGTGGTGCCTAGGCTACCCTTTGATTTGGTTCTAGGAAGGGACTGGCCAAGATTTAAGCAGGGTCTAGTGGAAGGACTAGGAAAGAAGGAGGGAGAAGAATTAATGGTAATAGCTCCCGGGCCTTTATTTGGAAGTCCTCAGACCCCAGCTAAAAAGATGGTTAAGCGTCCAGAAGACCAAGCTACCCCAAAGCAGACATTCGTCTTAAAGTACCATAGGGTCACAGAGAAGACCCAAGCTCCTAAGCGGGCAACCCCTCAAGCTGCTGGGTTTGACCTGTGCAGCATAGAAAATGTGACTGTACCTAGCCAAGGGAGAGCCCTGGTTGACACCGGTCTCCAAGTGGAAATACCTATTGGATGCTATGGGAGAGTAGCCCCAAGGTCCGGATTAGCCCTTAAATATTTCATCGATGTGGGTGCGGGAGTAATTGATCCCGATTACAGAGGCAATATTAAAGTTCTGTTATTTAATTTTGGACAGAATGATTATCACGTGAAGACAGGAGACAGAATTGCCCAATTGATCTGTGAGAGGCTGGGTTTTCCACCTGTGGAGGAGGTCACATCCCTGGAAAATTCTGAGCGTGGAACCAAAGGCTTTGGTTCTACTGACGTCAAAGGGGTTAAAAGCCTAGCAGCCACCTGTGCCCGAGAGAGGGAGGTGAATGAAGAGGAAGATTTGGGACCCCAGGTATCTGATTGTAAAGAAAAATCAGAGCCCCAAATAGGTGAGGACCTGACAGTGGTACAACAGGAAGAAATTAGGAAATTGCTTAAAGAATTTCCAGATGTGTTGACACCCATAACTGGGGAGACACATTTGGTTGCCCATGAAATAATAACTCCACCTGGGAAGTTAATTCGTCAAAGGCCATACCGCTTGCCTGAAGCCAAGAGACAGGAAGTAGTGGCACAAGTCCAGGAGATATTGGACATGGGAGTAATAGAGGAGTCAAAGAGTCCCTGGAATAGCCCCATAGTCCTGGTGCCGAAGCCTGATGGATCTTTAAGATTTTGTATTGACTTCCGGCAGGTAAACGCAATATCAATTTTTGATGCATATCCAATGCCAAGAATTGAAGAGTTGTTGGACCAGCTGGGACAGGCTCAATACTTAACCACCCTTGATATGACAAAAGGATATTGGCAAATCCCTCTAACCAGGGAGTCGAAGCCGAAGACTGCGTTCAGCACCCCCGTTGGCCTTTTCCAGTTCAAGCGGATGCCTTTCGGAGTGCATGGAGCAGCGGTTACCTGCCAAAGGTTAGTGGATCAGGTACTTCGACCCCACCAAAATTATGCTTTTGCATATATGGATGATGTCATAATCCATAGTAACACCTGGGCGGAGCATCTAAAGAGGATCAGGGCAGTCTTGTGCTCCATGAAGCAAGCGGGAATCACTTTAAACCCGAAGAAGTGTGCCTTTGCAAATAGGGAGGTAAAATACCTAGGCCACCTAGTGGGAAGAGGAAAAATTAAACCTCTAATGAGTAAAGTAGATAGCATCAGGAATTTTCCCCCTCCAACAACAAAGAAGCAACTAAGAAGTTTCTTGGGACTTATTGGATACTACCGCAGATTTATACCGCAATTTGCAGAGAAAAGTGCAATTTTCACGGATATGCTGCGGAAGAATTGTCCAAACCAGCTAAAGTGGACACCTGAAGCTGAAAAAGCATTTTCAGTCCTAAAAGGAAAATTGTGTACAGGACCGGTACTGAAAGGGGTGGACTTCAGGAAACCCTTTCTGGTTCAAACAGATGCATCGGATGTAGGGCTAGGAGCGGTTCTATCCCAGTGTCATGAAGGGGAGGAGCATCCTGTGATGTACCTGAGCAGGAAGTTGTCACCGGCTGAACAAAAGTATTCCACAATAGAAAAAGAATGTTTAGCTATTAAGTGGTCAGTGGAGGCGTTAAGGTTGTACCTTACAGGGAGAAAGTTCCAGTTGGTCACAGACCATGCCCCACTTAAGTGGTTGCAGCAAACAGGGCCGGCCCGTACATTGAGCGAGAATGTTTTTTGCACAGGGCCCCGCGTTTCAGGGGGCCCCGCGCAAAAAACATTCTGATCCTAAAGTCAAATTAAAAAAAAAAAAAAAAAGCTGTCTTCTCCCGCTGCCGGGGCCGCCGCGGCAGAATCGAGTGTGCCGCGGGGCCCCCCCTGCCCAGCAGAGCCTGCCCTCCCCTGTATCCGCTCTCTCGTACAGCTGCCTGCAGTCTCACGCGCCGACTTTCAGAGCGCGAGGGGAGAGTTTCTCCCTCGCTGCTCTGTTAAGCCCACGGGGGCTGATGGGAAGTTCCCATCAGCCCCCGCGGGCTTAACAGAGCCGCGAAAGGGAAACTAGTCCCTTCGCGCTCTGAAAGCCGGTGCGTGAGACTGCAGGAAGCTGTACGAGAGAGCGGATACAGGGGAGGGCAGGCTCTGCTGGGCAGGGGGGGGGGCCCCCGCGGCACACTCGATTCTGCCGCGGCGGCCCCCTCGTTACTGCCGGGGCGGCCCCGGCCGCGGTTGAATACTGCTTTTTAAAAAAAAAATTTTTTGGCGGGGCTGGGGGGGGCGGGGCTGTGCTGGGCTGGGGTGGGGGTTAGGAATGCTGATGGTCTGGGGGGGTTAGGAGTGCTGATGGGCTATGGGGGGCTATGGGGGGCTGGGGGGGGTTAGGAGTGCTGATGGGCTGGGGGGTTAGGAGTGCTGATGGGCTATGAGGGGCTATGGGGGGCTGGGGGGTTAGGAGTGCTTATGGGCTATGGGGGGTTATGGGGGCTGGGGGGGTTAGGAGTGCTGATGGGCTGTGGGGGTTAGGAGTGGTGATAGGCTATGGGGAGGCTGGGGGGGTTAGGAGTGGTGATGGGCTATGGGGAGGCTTGGGGGGGGTTAGTAGTGGTGAGGGGCTATGGGGAGGCTGGGGGGTTAGGAGTGGTGATGGGCTATGGGGGGGATGGGGGGGTTAGGAGTGGTGATGGGCTATGGGGGGCTGGGAGGGGTTAGGAGTGGTGATGGGCTATGGGGGGCTGGGGGGGTTAGGAGTGGTGATGGGCTATGGGGGAGCTAAGTCTTTATATGGGCTGATGGGATTAGGACTGGAAGTGGGTTGATGGGGGGTTAGGACTGCTAATGGGCTATGGGGGGCTTAAACTAAAAATTGGGTGATGGGGGATTAGGATTGGAAATGGGCTGGTGGGATTAGGACTGGGAGTGGGCTGATGGGGAGGTTAGGACTGGTAATGGGGTATGGGGGGGCTTAAACTGAAAATTGGGTGAGGGGGATTAGGACGAAATGGGCGGAAGGGGTGGGGATAGAACTGGATGTGTGCTGTTCGGTTTAGGACGGGTAATGGACTGTGGGCGGAGGGGGGGTTAGGACTGGCAATTGGCTATGGGGGGGTTAGGACTGATCATGGGCTTTGGGGGGGCTAGGACAGGAACTGGGCTGATGGGGAGGGGCTAGGACTTGAGGTGGGCTGATGGGGTTAGGACTGATAATGGGCTGTGGGCTGTTGGGGGAGTTAGAACTGGTAATGGGCTATGGGGGGGTTAAGACTGGTAATGGGCTGTTGGCTGATGGGGGCAGTCTGGTAATGGGCTATGGGGGGTTAGGACTGATAATGGGCTATGGGGGGGCTAGGACAGGAAATGGGCTGATGGTGAGCGGTTAGGACTTGAGGTGGGCTGATGGGGTTAGGACTGGTAATGGGCTGTGGGCTGATGGGGGGGTTAGGACTGGCAATGGGCTATGGGGGTCAGACTGGAAATGGGCTGATGGGTTTAGGACTGGAAGTGGGTTGATGGGGGGGGCTAGTACTGGTATTGGGTTGGGGGGTTGCTAGGACTGGAAATGGGCTGATGGGGGGCTAGGACTGGAAATGGGCTGATGCAGGGACTAGAAGGGAATGGATGCTGGGTGAGGCTGGAACTAGAAGGGAGCTGATGTTGGGGGAGTATTAGAATGGGATGGGGCTGGGAGAGTAAAATGGAGAGGGGAAAAATATTTTGTGTGGGAGGGATAAAAAATCTACAATTGGCCAGGTATTGGGAGAGTAAGTGGGGATTGAGGATGGAGGGGTAAAATTTGAGTGGATGAAATAGGAATGAGGAAAGAGCAAAAGGAGAAAGATTAGTATGTTAAAGCAGATGTAGAGAGAGAGAATGGAAAAAAAATAGAAGAGAGAAGAAAGGACAAATGGACAGCAGATGATGGACAGTTAGCATAAAACATGAAGAAACCAGAAGAAAGTGGCTGGAGCAATTGCAACTGAAAAAAAAATGCACAAAAGGTAGAAAGATATCTCTTTATTTTGAATTTATTAACTGGAATATGAAAGCTCTGGGAAATGTGCATCATTAACGTCTACGCTTTGTTTGGTACAAGAGGAAATTAATTTATAGTTTTATTTCTACAGTGTTGTTGTACATTCCAAGTTTGGCTTTTGGGGTTCCCAGTTTAATTATTGCCTTCCTGTTTCTAAATTGTGATTCCTTGTTTGGTGATGGTCTATGTTCTGCATGTGTAACTGAGCTGAGGTATTCTGTTTATGTAATTCCTATTTGACATTGCCACTTGTTCTCTTTCCCCAGTAGGTCATGTATTGTTGTTCTCTGAAATGTATTGGTTTAATATTTGCAGTGTTACCTTTTGATAGGTAGCGTATGGTGCTTTGTGAGTCCTGGTAGTGCTGTTAGGATACGGCGGGTTTGCTATTGGTTCTAAATGGGCAGTGTTTGTAGTAGTTCCTAATGTGCCTGGCAGTTGGCACTGGATTATAGTAATGTAGAAATCTTTTAGTCTGTCTTTATCCATACACTCATTAAGAGACATGTTTACTAAACGTTAGTGTATGTTAGCATTATGCAAATATTTATGCAAATAAGGCCACTTATGCAAATCAGGCCCCGCACCGAGTCTCCGCACATGGCCCCGCACCCCCCTTGGGCCGCCCCTGGCAGCAAATGAAGAACCACAATGCCAAGTTGACACGCTGGTACATGGCCTTACAGGCATTTGATTTTCAAGTGGAACATCGTGCTGGGAAGTTACACAAGAATGCGGATGCCCTTTCCCGTATTACGGACTGTAGAGAAGAAGTTTCACCAGTTACACCAGTCCGTAATAACTTAAGCAGGGGGGTATGTGATAAGGAAGCTCATCATAGCTCAGGAAGGAGCTATAGAAAAGGTGAAGTGACTCTGAACAAGCAGCCTGTCAGTTCTGGTAGAAATAAGAAAACAGAATTTTCCCATAAAAGACTACCAGTCCCAGAATGCACCAGGTTTCCAACAGCCATTAGAGGAGCTGAAGTGGGGAAACGTGTGTTCAATCAGGAGGGCTATGAGGTAATCCCTAAGCACTCATCTCAAAGGGCAGGGCCTGATTCAGCACAGCTACGCTGTGCTAGGTTGGAGCACTCATCTAGGCAGAATAAAGGTAGAGTTTATTCTACAGAGAATTATCCTCAGAATCCTTATCCTCAGGATCAGCTTGGATATCCTCATATTGGACATCTTCATCATCGGGAGGATCATCAGAAGCAGAAGCCAAACCGGACGGACAGAGAGGGCAAGAAACCCTTTGGAAGAAAGAAGAGAAAAGCATTTGGGAGGTCTAAAGTAGTCCATAGCAGTACGTATACTGGAAGGCATTCAAAAGGCAAGCATACACCATTGGACTGGGGAAAGCCAGAGGAATGGTGCTGCAGGGCTAGGAATCTCCAGACGGTACCTGTGAGGGAGACGGCTGCACGTGGAAGGGACCCTAAGACCCGTGCCAGAAGGTATGTGAAGAGAGATCCAGTGTCCAGGGATCTGGATTGGAAGGCTGGACATAAGAACTAGACTACATACTGGCCAGGCTATTTAGAGAGGAACTGTAACAGCAATGGAAGCTCAGGTATGAACACTGATCTATGCCCTAGCTATAACCTTGAAAGACAGCAGGGAAACAAGTATTCTCCTGAGAGCGCTACATTGAGAAATTCCTCTGTGCCAATCCATGATATTGAACCCATGATTGTTGAAGAAGGGGGAGCGGTCTTAAATACAGGCTGTGAATATATGGATTGCTCTCTGTCTAAACTCCTTTGGTAATTTTCTGTTACAAAGTACAGCAACCATCACAAAGAAATACAAACTTGTTCTTTAATCTACTCAGAAAAGCTCCTGAAGTAGGATTTGAGCCACACAGTAGAAAGCAAGCCAGCTAAGGGGTTTCAGCTGGGTAACTGCTAGCAATTGAGCCTTACCTAATTGCTTGTGAGCTCTGAGGGAATCACTTCTGAGTCTATGTGGGAAGATATAAGAAGTTAACCTGAAAAGAACAGTTTTTCCCTTCTTTGTGGATTTTGTTTGTTGTTTGATACACTGCTAAGAAAAGACCAGTTTGTTACCAACCAGGTCTTTATTCTTTTGCTTTGATTGCCTGACAAAGTTCAACTGTTGTTTTCCTGATTTTGTTTTTCCAAGTTTAACACTGCAAGCAAGTATCCTGTTTTATGTGCTACCAAGCATATCTGTGTTGGGAGAAATAACCCCATAAATAAATATCTTATTGGCTTTACACTCAAGCACAACTAATTATTGTGAGCAGCTGTGTCTGGTGTGAATGGACTGCATTTCCCACAATCCCTTGCAAATCATATTGATATATGCACTTGCCAAGACTGTGAACATTCTCACCCAGGCAGCCGTCTGACAATACACATCTTGCGGTTTCAGAACACATATGATGCCATAATGGCTTGGTCTCATCATTACAATTGTGGAAGACTTCTGCTCCTACTTGCTTTTTCATTGGATGTGAATGTATATGTGGATGATATGTGGACTCCTATGGCCATTTGTTCACATGGCTGTGTCTGTAGAGCCACCTTTTCAAACACATACCATATTGACTGCAGCACTGCAATGATTTCCTGGCTAAGGGATTACATGTGCTGTCATGTAGAGGATCCTTCCGAGGCTATGGAACTGGGTGAAGCTGAAGAGATTGCTTCAGAAACTGTCAGCCAGGCAGAGCACATGGCCCAGGGTTGCCAAGGACAACATAAACAGAGTGAGTCACGAGGGGAGAAAACACGCCCAAACTGCAACGTAGCCTCGAACTCAGGGATTAAGGAGAAGCACCTGGTTGGGGGAGGGGTGCAGTAAAGCCCTAAGAAACAGGGATATAAAAAGTACTCACCAGAAGAGAGCTGGGGAACCAGAGGGAGAACCAGAGGCAGAACCAGCTGGAGTTGGAGAAGGAGACCAGAAAAGAGTTTCCGAATGGAGAGCTTCAGGTCCAGAGAGGGAGAGACGAGGACGAGGGACTCAGCACAGGAAGCCAGAGTAACAAAGACTCAAAGAGCCCGTGCCCAAAAGTCAGGTGGGAGCAATCCTAGACTGAGGTCTTATTGTGAAGGCAGCCAGTGGGAGAGACTACCTGAAAGGCTGGTTTGGGAGCACACAGAATCTCCTGAGAAAGAGACGTGCTGGCCAGAGGACATTTGTATAACTGAGAAAAAGGAAAGGCTAAAAGGCAGGAAAACACAGCCAGTGTGTGAAGCCCTTGCTGACCCAGCTGTGCTAAGAAATCCTTCCGTGAAGAAGCCAAAATGTAGGCTGTATAAACCGTGTAGAGAGGAAACTAGGTTTGAAAGTTTTCCTTGTGATTGCCAAGATTTGCTGGACTCTCCCTATGCCAAATCCCATATATATGGTAATGCTCCACCCTGCTCTTTAGAACCCGGTGAAGAGAGGTCTCGGGGAAATAGAGAGAGACTGCATTTTTAAACACCGTATAACTATCCACAAACTTACCTATCTGAAAGGGACTGTGAGGAAATGCAGACAGAGTTTGTTACCGAACAGACATCAGATGAGCAGATGGATTGCACGCTTTCCCTAGCTGATCACGTCATATCACTTTGCTGAACTAGCTGTTAACAAGGCTGTTGGAACAGCAGTGGAAAAAGCAAGAGTGTTTGCCTTTGTTTGAAAAGGGACTGCTGCATTTAAGTTTGTTCTGAACACTGTATGTTGAAAGCTGAAAGCCAAAGAAGCTGTTTATGTTCCTGAATTGTTTTTCTTTATGCCAGAAGTATGGTCATTTTTGTCCTTCATTTCATTTGCAATTAATCCACCCAGAAAGGGAAATAAAACCTTGTCATTTTTGCCTAACCCACTCGACTACAATTATTCCTGGCTTAGAGAATAAGAGGAAATACAACTCCCAGAAGGCAGTGCAGGGCCAACTGCACTACCCTGCTTCCTAAGTTTGGATAGCCCAGGCTGACCTACCCTACATGCCCCTGTCTCTAGGGAGGTTACTGGTGACAGTGCACAGACTAATACCATGTACAATGTTGTGCAGACACCATCCTCCCACATGACTGGATAAGCATTCGAGTGATGTATATCATCATGTCACATACTTACAGTCCACAGGTTTAAGGTATATGTATAGATATCTGTTTTGCCCAAGTTCTGTCATACTTTTCCACATTCATTTGCAGCATGGCCCATAGAGGTAGCATCTTCTTAGTGATTGAGGTAATTGGTTTATTGATGCACATGCAATTGGGGTCAGGTGTTAGAAGTTAGCATATCTACTGTACTGTCCACCCAGGTGCCTGCAGCCATCCTGCAGGGACAAAGTTAATATCTTCTACATCAGTGTCCCTTCAATGGTCTCACAATAATGATAGCTTCCAAAATGTTCCTTATAGCACACCTTATGATCATGTGGGCAGAGCATGGGGAAATTATGTAATCTTTAACCTATGTACCCCAGAACAGATATAGAAAGAGAGTTATAATATCATGTCATTTTGCCCCCATGCTCAGAGCTGCTGACCCTATATATATATATGGATGATGTCCCCTCACCTCCCATATTTCAACACATCAACAGTTCTATTGCATGTATACATATCAGCCTTGGCTACAATACTGCATTTCAGAATACCTATACTGTGGGACATGTGCCCAACTGGCTTCTATTTGCTGATTGAATTGAGACAAATGGACTAGGGTTTGGGCAAGGGATCACAGCCAGAGTCATACCTGTGGTAGTAGTATGCTGCTTTCCATTTCTGTCAATGCAACCACCATGACTGGTGGCTTACATGAGCTGCTGACATTATTCCTTGGAGAGGCATATATCTCCCAGGCAAGGAAAACAGTCCCAGTTGCAAAGATGTATAGCCTTGCAGCTAGTGTGGAATGGTATGAGCATGTTCAAGATGCAAATCCTGGTCATAAGTATACTTGTTGCTCACAGTGTAAGTTCTACTTTGAAGTTTCCATTCCATACAAGTGAGAAGGAAAATGTGCAGATGCTTCCAAGGGATTGAGATGCTCATGCAATTAGTGGTGTTCTATGAGGGAATCAGTGTAACTTGAGGAAGAGTGCAGAAAGGAGTGTATGCTATTATACGTTTGCTACTGTGTTGTATCAAGTACATGCAACAAGCAAGGATAGTTGTTGATGCACCCATATAAATCACCCTTTCCAAACAATACTTATGTGTACAGACTGCAAGGTCATGTACAATGACAGATCATGGCAGGCCATCTTCCAGATATGACCTTCCCAACAACTGGATTCTGGATATAAGATGCTAGGCAATCACCGGAAACCACCAACTATTAACTCCACATTTTTGTTCTTCTGGGTACATGGTAAGGTCATTTGCATGCTGCATGTGTCTGCATTATTGTGACTGTGACACACCTGCAGCACAAGGGGGCTTCTCATAAGACTATATGGCTCAGCATGTGCAACATCATATGCACTGAGTGCATCACATTTGCTAGTGCTTCAGCAATTGCTGTGAGCTGCCAAAGTTATTGTTTTATATTAAGGTGACAGTTGGAGACAGAGCCCTGATAACATCTTATGTGTGATGCAGCTAATGCTTGCCTGTATATTCTATTTTCACAGAGGCCAGGCCTTCAACAGCAGCTGCAGGGAGCAGCATAACTCAGGAGCCCACCCCAGAACCTGAGAAAGACCCAATGGCCCCAGGAGAAGAGCAGAGGAGGAGGATAACCCCCCGAGGATGAATTAAACATCCCAGAAAAGGAGGCCAGAGGAGGGGGGGGCTGGAGGAAACTCAGGACAGGGCCATGGAGGAGGCCCATAGCCAGATCACAGTGGCCACACTGGAGAGGCAATCTGCAGGATCCAGGATGCAGAAACCAGTCCCATCCTGCCTCCCCACTCAGGTCAAGGATCCCAGGGTTCAGATGACCCCGGGGAGCAGAGTCAGTTGCTCCACAGTACACCAGGGTCTGACAGGCAACCATTTGTGCCAGCAGCCACTGCCTCACTATCAGAGGCTTCCACCCAAACCCCATTTATGTGGAGTGTTTGGCTGGAGGACCCTGACAGTGTCATGGCTCTGGCAATGGCAGCCAATGTTTAGGCATAATATGACCTGATGATGTCTGTCGAGCAGCTGACCATCTGTGTGGCAAGGGTAGCTGATCATCTGGAGAGACTGGAGGGTGACAGTTGGGCTTCTCCAGACCATCTGCCATTCCCATATGGGAAGCCAGAGCCCCAAAAGTGAAGCATGTGGGGGAATATCCCTTAGGTCTCTTCTGCATCCAGGGGTCCTTTGCCATGCGAGGTGCCTTCCATTGGGAAATGTGTTCTAGGCCGTAGGTGTTTGTTCTGAATTTGGTGTTCATCAACAACTGCTGAACAAGATGGGATGTGTAAGCTGGGGCATTATCATTATGGAGCTACCGTTCACCATTCCTGTGCCACTCTGGCGCCTTACAAGAAAAATGTCATCTCTGCAACATGTCCACAGTGGGATGTGATAATCCATATTGATGGTTGTGCCTTTTTGCACAGGCAATTGTGGTCAACTTTATTGGCACTCTTACATTTTCAGTAGGTTGTATACAATATCTTGAGATAGAATTGGAAATATTCTAGCTGTCAGTCATCATAATGTTTTAGGAGTATGTTCTAAGTATACAATAATAAAAGAGAGATGTCTGTGCAATTGAGATGTCGTACTTTCTGAGTACAACACACATGATGACATGGACAACATTACTGCCACTCTTCACTGTTATTTGATGGCACAACCCTTGGCAGTGATGACAGCCTGCAAACGTTTATGGTAGCCATGTTTAAGTTTCATACATCTGGAGGTCTGCTGGTAGTGTATCCAACTCTTCAACTGAGATTTCTTTGAGCTCATGAATGTTTCTGGTATTCTTTATACCAGTGCCAGATATCAGCTATTTCCAAAGGGTCTCAACTGGATTGAGATCAGGACTCATTGCTGGTCATTTTCACAAGAATCCATTTGATCCTCTGAAACTATAGTTTTGTACTTTGGGATGTATGTCCTGGGTCATTGTGCTGTTATAGGACTCATGAGCTTCAACCCAGACCTAGCTTTCTGAGCCTAGGTAGCATATTCCACTCGGAAAAACCTTGGTAGTCCTATGACTTCATGATTCCTTGCATACATTTCCAGCTTCCAGTTAATGAGACAGCAAAAGGGACAAGCAACATTATGGCACATCCACCATATTTAATGGTGGGCAGGGGTTTTTTTTCACTTAGAACCCACATTTCTTCACCTTTAGATGTCTCAGTGGTCTGCATTGGCAAAGAGGTCACATTTGGTTTCCTCTGTCCACACAATATTTTCACAGATGGATTGTGGTTTCTCAAGGTGGCTTTGGGCAAAGATCAGTTGTGCCTTTTTAGGTCTGTGTTTGAGCAGCAGGGTCCTGCTCAGCTTGGGCAATGAGGTCCTTCTTTTTTGAGTGCACAGCATATGGTGCAGGTTTAAACCACCACTCCATATTGATTCAGGTCCACCTTAGGCTCTTTGGATATTGTATGGGGTGTTTTGGTCACAGTCCGTACTAACCTTCAAAGACTTCTAGGATTAATTTCCCTCTTCCCACCACATTCTGGGATGTTCTTGAAAGTTTCATGAGCAGAGACCTTCCAAATAATATTGCATACTGTTGACACAGTGATCCTGAAGTCCTTGGAGATGGCGTGGTACAGCTTTAAAGTTTAATGTTAGGTTAATAATGGCTTTTCTGATGGTCTCAGCCAGCTCTCTTGTCTTCACCATAGTGAAAACTGGAACCGTGAGTTAATGTGGTCATTTTACACATTAGAGCCATCATTTATTGGTTGATTCAAGTCATGTGAGTACTGACAGTTAATCACATGTGCCTCTTATGTTACTGCAATGGTATTGTGGTTCTTTCTATTACAACTAATATGATTAGTTTATAAGAGTAGAAATAATCATGTCCTGGCAAATATCTGTGCAAATATTGTCTGAAGCCATTTCACTTGGCACTTTTCTTTAGGAGATATGTGACATTTAAGGGTTGGACTGAGAAACTGCCAATATTGTTGACCACAACTGTACTCATTCTGAACAAGACACTGCTAATCCACAACAACTGTGATCATGATGTTCACATAGCTTCTCCCACAGCATCCATTATCAAGTTTTTGAGAGTGTGGAGTCTTGCATTGTGAAGATCAACCCTTAATTTCTGAGTCATAACCATACATCCATGAATAATTGACCACTGATCATTTGGATGGGCATAGAGTCATTTTATGCACATTCTGACAACTCTCTGGATGCTGGAAGGCCATCTTCATTTTGTTGTGGGTCCAAGACTTTTTGCAGACACTCTTCAGACACACTTCTCATCCACAGTCACAATATGATTGTACCTTGCACAGCAGAAAATGCTTTCCATATCCTCAGCACGTGCATAATGCAGCAAACAATATTTCAACTTTGTCTTCATTCCTGCTCATGTGTGGCCTTCCAGAACATTCATCAGTGTTCAGACTTTGGCAAACATCCTGAACACATTTGGACCAGTCATGAAGTGGGACACAACTCTGGCATTCAAACCCATATACTGGATGTAATTTGCCATACATTTCTTTGCAGGCATCTCCACAACTCACACAGAGTTGAACTCAGATTGGCAGTTCATCTTTTCCCAGTCATCATCTATGTCACAACTGCTTTGACAGAATACCCAACATCATTGGATTACTGCAACGTACTGTTGTGATGCAGGTATGCCACATTAAGCAAATGCACAGCACATAACTGTATTAGTGCATGCCTGATATCATCATGGTGCAACAAATGTTGTTCTGCAACAACACAAAACATGCTGATAGTTGGGATGAAACCTCTTATGGCCTGTCCCTCCCTTGACTACCCCACCCACATGTTCCCATTCACATGTTTGTGTTAATTTGCCAGAGCAGCTGTAAATAGTGTAGAAATAAATATTTTTCTATGTGGCTACATTCTTGACTCACGTGTGTGCATCATTGGGTTCATATCTGTTCATTGTTTCACACATATGGCAAGTGGTATCTGGTGATGTGATATGCACTAATTTGAGACACACATAGTGATGTCTATTAATGTACCTTTTAATAGGTGAATGCATACTGGCAACTGCAGCATACTCGGACATACATCAGTGGGTATGTTGACATGATCCAGTCCTTGTGAATGATGTGTATGAAACTGTACCCACAGGTGTACTTGCAAACATGACTCCTGTCTAACAAACTTGGCCCACATGTAGATTCTCATACCCTTGATACATTGACTGTCCACTCACCCCTAACTCAGCAGTATGTCCATGACAAATATTTTCCTGGACCCTATATTGCATACCTTTACTGCATGTTGAAAGATGGGCACATCTGCTGTAGACACGCCTTCACCATCCCATCACCGTGCTTGCATTCACCTGGTCATCCCTTGCAAAGTCAGAGAGGATATTGTCCCTTAGGCATAACATATCATTTATTTATTTAGCTAGGCTTATATACCACTTTTCTACAAGTCAAAGCGGTGTACATTCAGGTACTATATATCTATATCTATCTATTTATTTATTTATTTCCCTTGTCCCCAAAGGGCTCACAATCTATGTTTTTGTACCTGAGGCAATGAAGGGTTAAGCGACTTGCCCAAGGCCACCCGCAGGACTAGAAACCCAGTCTTTCTGGCCCAAGGTTGCTGTTCTCTAGCGGTATTTGAACCCTTGGCCCTCCAACCTGAGGTAACTTGCCCCAACCACTTGGCCACCCCTCCCACTCCACATAATTTATTGCAATGCCTCCTCTGATTCACAAGATGTAAAGTGCTGCATCTGACATGTGATACATATGACATGGCTTTTACTGAGATACTGCATCACATACCCTCCTACTCACTCATGGCACTGCCATCCCAAGGTTTTGAAACGGCATGCTGACAGCAAATGATATGTAGGAGACATATATCTGACCACCAAGGTTTGTCAAATGTAGAATGAGGGCACATTAACTCTACATCAAATAATGTACTGTATGTACACAAGTGCACATTGCTAATGAGCAATCAGTTAGATGCCTTCAGCCCAGCGATGCACAGTGTTACACAATTCCTCTATAAACTGTGTATTTCAGACAACCAACAATGATGCTCATGTTTCTTTACAGATGATGGAGCAACATAGCAGGAATAATTGTGGTCAGATATGATAATCTTACTGGCTGCCATTCCCTGCTGTAAACAGGGCCAGGCTCCCTACAGCGATGCAGCTCTGATCATTGTATGCATGCAATTCATAGATCACATATGTTGATTTGCCTCTTGTTTCTGCCACAGGGTACTTCACACCAGGGACACATGTTGGGTTCCCAGTAGCACTCATGGTGCCCACAGACCAAACTCTTAGACCTCCATTGCATTTGTGGAGACCACAGACTATTCTCACATTCTGGGAGTCAGTGGAGGGCAGGGGCTTCTGCATCTGCAGAATTCCTTACCAACATCAGGACATACACATGCTTAGGGTCTTGCCTTCATAGATTTTTTGACTGCACATTCTGTCTGCAAGCATGGGCATCACAATCATGCTCTGCAGACTACATGACTGTATGGCGGCTCATGCAGCACATTGCAATTTGACATGCTCCTGCTGGTTATTTGTCCAGGACATCTGAATTCAACATGTCAGTGATAATGCATGATATCTGCATGCCAAGGACTTTGCCTCATTCACATATATGCAGTACACATTGCCACATCTCACTCCTGTGATGGTGAGCTGCAAATATGTTCACACATCTTTTTTTTGCTTCATACGCACAGTATGACAGACAGTTCATTTCACAGACATGAATGGACACCAGTGGAGTCAATTCATGTAACTGAGTCTGTGACACCATGATGTATCACAGTACAGCTGCTGGACTAACACCCCTAAGTGATCAGATCCTATTTGATTGCAGAGCATTTGCTGTTTGCATGCTACACATACGTATTAGTCACTATCATTTGCTGTCATCATGGCCTACTTAATTTGTCAGGCAGTGTTTGCATGTATGCCCCACTAACTGTCTGCTTATTAGAGCACCTAATGCAAATATGTGGGGAAGCTGCTACAGGGCAATGTGACCCATAGTGTTTCCAGGATTTGTGGCACACAATGAATCAAATGACAGCAACATTATGGAGCTCACATGACCTACAAAGAGCCAGGACAGGGATGCAGAGGCACAGGGTCACAGTCCATGCTTGTCAGACTATTTGGCAGAACAGTCTTACATCTGAAGACCATCATACAGTCTATATTTATGTATTTGGCTGGATTTATATACCACTTTTCATAGAGATCAAAGCGGTTTACATGGAACCTTGAACATTTCAAACAATGTTTACATTGGACAATCAGCTTTATACAATAATGATTAAAAACAGAAATTGTTGCAAATTTTGGCTTGTTAAGTTACCTTTAACTATTTACAGAATGTTCTTCATGGGGGGGAGGGGGAATGGAGGAGGGTATTAGGAGGAGGAGGGCCCAAAGTGGAGGGTTAAGAGGTGGGTTGTGAGGAGCTTGCATACTGTAAGGTGGGGAGGTCTGCGGTGTTTCTTATGGGGTCAGGGTGGGAGTTCCAGGATGAGGGAGTGTATAGTTCAAAGGATCTGGCCCAAGCCTTTTGTGTGTTTCTTGCTCTTGCTTGGGGGGTATTCATTGTGGAGGATCTGTGTGGTCTGTCCATCTGTAGTGGTGTGATGAGGGATTGTAGGTGGGGTGATGATTGGTGGTTGAGGGCTTTGTGTATCAGTAGTAGAACTTTGTAGAGTGTTCTGATGTTGAGTGGAAGACAGTGAAGGTCTTTGAGGATAGAGGTGGAAGCCCCTTGGATAGTCTGTGCTGTGGTGTGGAGGGGAGGGCTGTTTGTAGGGGAAGGAACATTGACTTTGGGAGTCCATAGTATATTGAGTTGCAGTAGTTGTCATGTAGTATAGTGAGAGCCTGTAAGGACAAGCAGATGTCTGATGGGGCGAGGAGATGGCGGAGATGTCGGAGGGTCTGAATTTTATAGTAAATTGATCTTGCTGTGTTCGTTATTTGAGTCTTTAGGGTGAGGTGACTGCTGAGGGTGATTCCTAGGTATTTTACTTCTGGTTTGACTTGGATTTCTGTGTTGTTGAGAGTGATGGTAGTGGGAAGGGTGAATGATTCATTTTTTGTGACAAATAAGGATTCAGTTTTCTTGAAGTTTATGGATAAATGATTTGCAGATAGGCATTGTGAGAGGAATGAGAAGCATTGCTGGAGCTCATGGTAGGTAGTTTGTTCAGGTTGAATGGTGTGTAAAGCATGATGTCGTCTGCATAGATGTAATAGTTGATGCTGTGTGATTGGATGATATTGCAGAGGGGTTGCATATAGATGTTGAAAAGGGGAACTGAGAGAACAGATCCCTGGGAGGACGCCTTGAGCTTGAGTGTATGGGTTTGATGCTATCAATCCAATTCGTATCTGCTGGAGTCTGTTGTGGAGGTAAGTTTGGAATCATTTAAATATGGTGCCTTGTATTCCAATTGACTGGGGGTATTCTAGGAGGATGTTGTGGTTGATGGCGTCGAAGGCTGCTGAGATGTCAAGGAATAAGAGAATGAAGCCTTGGTGAATATTCTGAGTGCCCTTTATGAGGTTGTTCAGGAGAGAGGTAAGGAGGGTTTCCACTCCTTGGTGTGGTCAGAATCCATGTTGCTTTGGGTCAAATGGGGCATGGGTGTTGAGGTATTCTTGTAGCTGGATTTGAACAGTCTTCTTGATTATTTTGGTTATGAATGGTAGGCTTGCAATAGGTCGGTATAAGGAGGGATCAGATGGGTCAAGATGGTTTTTTTTATCTGAGGACAAATTGCTGAGAATTTTAGGCAGTCTAGTAAGTCACCATGCAGTAAGAACCTTTGTGTGAACTTTGCAAGGAATGGAGATAGTTCTGATTTGGTGGCTTTGATCCAGCTGACTGGACATTGATCAAGGGGGGATATAGTGGTATTGAGGGATGAGATGATTCTTTCTATGCTTTTAGCAGAGATATGTGTGAAGATGATCCATGAGTGCATTGGTGGGGTGACTTGGGGAGGATGATTTATTTGGGCTGAGGATTGAGGATGGTGGGTTGAGAAGTAGTTGACGAATTGTTGAGGAGCGATGGAGCTGTTGGTTGTATTGTCGGAGGATGATTTTGTAAGTTTTTTTACTAGGGTGAACAGCTCTCTTGGGCAGATGAGTGATCTTTGAATGAGTTTTGTGTGGTAGCTTTACTATGAGAGGTTTGTATCGTCGTTGTATTCTCTTAGTAGCGCTATGCAGCAGGATTGGTCCATGGGTAGCCAGGATTTTCTCCACCTGCGTTCTTGTTTCCATAGTTGCGCTTTGAGCTTCCATAGGTCTGGGGTGTATCAGGGGGTCCGTTTGTGACTAGTGTTCTGTGGAAAGGTTGAGGTTGATACTAATTCATTGATGGTTTGATTCCAGGTAGTAAATGTAGAGTCCAGGTCTTATATTTGAGTGTTGAGCATTGGAGAGATGTAGGCCAGGAATTATTCTTTATTGAATTGTCTGAAATGGTTCCTGTACAGCTTAGGGAGTGAGGTTTGCTTGTGGGTGGTGTTGATGGGCAGATGAAAGGTTACTAGCTTGTGGACAGACCAGGGTACTGGAAGAGTTTGGGTTGGTGGGGGAGGGTCAATGTGGGTAGGATTATTTTCTGTGAAGATGAGGTCAAGGATGTATCCTGTTGTCTACACTACTGTGTTGTCTGCCTTGACTAGATTGTAAGCTCTGATGAGCAGGGACCATCTTTTACATGTGTCTGTGCAGTGCTGCATAAGTCTTGTAGAGCTATACAAATGCTCAGTAGTAGTAATCATAGTAATTGTAGGATATTTCCTTTGCTGTGAGTGGAGGTACAATTTGTGATAGGTCCATTGCTGACATGGCTTCCAGGGAGGCTGTTGCTTGTTTGGTTGGGGTGGAATGGAGGTTGAGGTCTCCTAATATGATGAGGTCCTTGTGTTTTGTGTAGTTTTCGAGGGTGATATGGAGCAGACAGGAGAGGTTGCTAGTTGGCGCAGATGGGGAACGGTAGACTAGGCAGATGGTAAGTCGTCTGTAGGTGATGGTGAGCGTGTCCAGATTTGTTGTAGTTTCCACTGCTATTTTCTTGAAGTTCAGGTCTGATTTAGTGAGGATGAGGATGCCACCTCCTTTTCTGTGGGTACAAGGGGAGTGGAAGAGGCTGTAGCTGGGGGGGCCGAAGGTGATTGAGGATGACTTTGTCAGTTGCAGTAAGCCAAGACTCAGTAATGCAGAGCAGGGGTGGCCCAAGGGGGGTGCGGGGCCATGTGCGGAGATATATTGCGGGGCCTAATTTGCATAGGGAGCCTCATTTTCATAAATATTTGCATAATGTTAGCATGCATTTTTAGTAAACATGCTTCTTAATGAGTGTCTGGATAAAGAAAGACTAACAGATTTCTACATTACTATATTCCAGTGCCAACCGCCAGGCCCATTAGGAAGTACTATAAACACTGACCATTTAGAACTCATAGCAAATCTACCATATCATAACAGCTCTGCCAGGAGTCACAAAACACCAAACCCTACCTATCAAAAGGCAACACTGCAAATATTAAACCAATACATCTGAGAGAATGCCAATGCATCTCCTACTGGGGAAAAAGAACAAGTGACATGGTCAAATAGAAACCACATGAACAGAATACCTCAGCTTGGTTAAAATGCAGAACATAGACCTTCACCAAAGAACAAGGGATCACAATTTAGAAATAGGAAGACAATAATTAAACTGGGAACCCCAAAAGCCAAACTTGGGATGTACAACAACACTGGAGAAATAAAACTATAAATTAATTTCCTCTTGTACTAAACAAAACACAAAATACGTTAATGATGCACATTTCCCAGAGCTGATATATTCCAGTTAATAAATTCAAAATAAAAAAGTATTTTTTTACCTTTTGTTGCTTGTGCATTTTCTTTTTCAGTTGCAATTGCTCCAGTCACTTTTTTCTGGTTTCTTTGTGTCTTCTGCAAGCTATCCATTTGTCCTTTCTTCTCTTTTAGATTTTTTCCAATTTTTTTCTCTGTATCTGCTTTAACATACTGATCTTTCCCCTTTTGCTCTTTCCTCCATTTCTTTCCTTATTCCTTTATCATCCACTCAAATTTCACACTTCCATTCTCAATCTCCACTTACTCTTCCAATACCTGGCCCATCGTAGACTTTTCTTCCCTCCAACACAAAATATCTTTTACCCTCTCCATTTTCATTCCCCATCCCTTTCTAGTCCTCCCCCAAAATCAGCCCCTTATAGTTCTAGACCCACCCAGCATCTGCCCCCTTCTAGTCCCAGTCTCCAAAGCTTCCACATCAGCCCATTTCCAGTCCTAGCCTCCCATATGCTCTTTTCCAGTTCCATTCCAGCCCCGCATCAGCCCATTTCCACTCCAAGCTCCCTCATCAGCACATTTCCAATCCTAGCCCCCTCGTCCGCCCACTTCGTCCTATTCCAGCCCCCATCAGCCCATTTGCAGTCCTAATCCAGCTCTTCATCAGCCCATTTCCAGTCCAAGTTTCTTTCCCCCACCCACCATCACAGCTCATTTTGTCCATTCCCCCCCACTATCACAGCTCATTTGCAATCCTATCCCCCCCAACATCACAGCCCATTTGCAGTCTGTTCCCCCCATCACAGCCCAATTGCAGTCCTCCCCTCCATCACGGCCCAATTGCAGCCCGTTTCCCCCCCCCCCCACATCACAACCCATTTCTAGTCCATTTCCCCCCCCCACCATCACAGCCCACTTGCAGTCCTCCCCCCATCACAGCCAAATTGCAGTCCATTCCCCCCCCATCAGAGCCCATTTCCAGTCTGTTTCCCCCCCATCACATCCCATTTCCAGTCAGTTCCCCCCCATCACAGCCCGTCCAGTCCTAGCCGCCCCCCTCCCCTCCGAAGAGCCCTGCGCCATCTCAAGGGCTGCAGAGGGAGCCGGGGAAGCCCACGCGAGGCCTCGGCTCCCTCTGGACATCCCGCCAGCGTGAAGAGCCTTTACCTTCTCGCTGGCGGCTGTTTCAATGAAGCCACGAATGCCAGGAAAGGTTAAAGACAATGCCCTTTAACCTCTCCCGGCATTCGCGGCTTCATTGAAACAGCTTCCAGCGTGAAGGAAAAGGCTCTTCACGCTGGTGGGCTGTGCAGAGGGAGCCGGGGCCTCACTCGGGCTTCCCCGGCTCCCTCTGCAGCCATCCATTGAGTGAGAATTTGGTTCGCGCGGGGCTGTTCTGAAGCCGTGGCCCTGTGCGAACAACATTCTCGCTCAATGGACAGGTCGGCCCTGATTCAGAGTATGTCCAGGTTATGGGTGAAAGGGAGATCTCTTATTGAGGAGGTTTTGTTCTTTGTGGAGCGTGCATTGATGAGTGTGCAGTTGAGGGGTGCTGGCTTGAGCAGCTTGTTTTTGAGGAGCGGTGATGTTTTCTGTGTTGGGATTGTGATGAGGTTTTGTGTGTTGCAAGTGTGGGGGGAGATAGTTAAGCATTGTGTTGTAGAGGAAGAAGGGGAATAGGGTGTGGTAGAGGGGGGTGTGATGGGGAATTTGGATAGGGGTGTGGTGGAAGTGCTAGGAGAGTGTAAATGAGAGCATACAATTGCAGCATAGTGCTGTTCTGATGGGTTAGTTTGCTGACAGAGTGGCTGTGATGAGAGCCTCTTGCATATGGGTTATGGTGATGAGGGCTTCCTTGGTCCCGGCCTTGGTCCCTGCCTAAGGACCACACCAAAGGGCCCTTTGGCATGGCCCTTAGGCATGGGTGCACCTATGGGGAGGAGGATTTAGACTTCCTGCTGTGTTGTGCAGGAGGGTGTCTGGCATCCTCTGGAGATGTTCCCGCCATCTGGTTTGTGCAGATGGTGGAGTCTCTACTGCAAATTTGAATTTCCCACTGCGGCATGCAGGAGGGTGCTGGATTGGTGGTGAGAAGGGAGAGGAGGAGGGCTTACCTCCCCGCTCATCCAGCATCCTCTGGAGCTGTTCCCACCATCTGGTTTTGTTTATATATATTGTGGTCAGCAATTTGGCAGTGTCCTCTGCATTACAATAAATTCATATCACACTATCAATGGCTTTCAACATCCACTGTAAGATTTTCACATCTAGATTGGTACAATCCTTTCCCCTTCTTCCCTTCCTTTGTCATAACCCAACACACCTGTATTAGATAGCATTTGCTACTCTGGGCCAGACATATGTATAACACATTCACACATGTGATATTGGCATCAGGGATGTCCTAATGAAATTTGCCAGGCCTTCAGTACAGACCCTTGCACATTATCTCTTCTCGGAGATGAGGCATAATAGCAATCATTCAATAGAGCAGATGCACCACTGAATGCCTTGTGGGGGTACAGGGCTTCCAAGTTCTAGCACACAGCACCATGACCTATGATCCACACAGACTACCCCCCAAGCCAAAGTATTGTCAATCACCATCAGCTTCATTTGCGCCAATTGCTTCAATATTCTACATGCATTTCCCCTCACAGCAAGCCTTTCCCAACCCCTGGCCTTCATACACAACTTCCAGCCCCCTCTGATAGGATATTCTTTTGGAGGGGCATCAGCGGCAGGCCATGAGGGCACCTGCATGCAACAGTATTGACCCATTCGCAATGTGGGAAATGCTGGCGCTTGAAAACCTTTTTTTTTGGAGTCATGACTCACCCTACAGTCCAACCCAGATGTGTGGTTTCACTAATGGGTGGGCTAGCCCTGCTTGGCATTGCTGAGTCTTGAAATCCCAATCTTGGGTGTATGAGACAGTTACATTGCAACAGTGGTAGAAGCGAAAGCTGGTACATTGGTGTTAACAGCATAACACTTGAAAAAGATATGGAATCACCCTGTTGAGCCAGGGCAACAGTCTTCATTCTACGAGCACAGTCTATGTTGACTCATCAGAGGTTGTAGCATACAGTTGTCTCAAATTTGATCATTGACAGTTTAATGAAACACACGGGCCATGATTGTAAATGTGCTCTGTGCAGTGACCAGTGAGTGGCTGCTTACAGCTCTCGGCAGGCGATATGCATGTCATTGTTCATATTCATGATTTCCTGTGCATTTTGCTGATCCTCTCAGACATCCCATACAAGTATTTGAGTTGGCATCCCACTCTGATGGCATTTGGCCATGTCACCATACTACAGGGGTTCTGACATGTAGCCAGCTTTTCTTCCCCCAAACTCCATCCCAGGCAGACCACAGCATACCACAGAAGGCCAAGCACCTACATTTGATAGAGGTGTGCCAAATTTGCAGCTGCTGCCGTGCCATCTGCAGGGGCTGCAGTGCTATATCACACCAGAGCTATTTATTTATTTATTTATTTATTTACTACACATTTATATACCGCTACTTCCAGCGATCAGCGGCGGTTTGATTAATCTTCGTGGGGTAGTCAATCAAGACTTGGGGGGGGGGGGAATATACATAGATCTGAGGTCACAGCACACATGATGGCGTCTTCGGGGACAAATCATACGTTTTTACATTTATATATACATATTTACATATTTAAAACATATTTAAACATATATCAGCTTTTACAAATCACTAGCAGTAGAAGGTTATATTTGATTGTAATGGCATCGGAATAAGTGTGTTTTTAGCTCTTTTCTGAATTTGGTGATGTCCTTGGTTAGGCGCAGCTCACAGGGGAGTTGATTCCAGATAGTTGGTGCAGAGAAAGAGAAGGCTCTATGACTCGTAATTGTTTTCACTGCCCTGATGTTGATGGGGACTTGCAGGGTACCTGAGTTGATGGTTCTTCTGTCCCTATTTGTGGGTTGCATGCTGATAAGTGAGGATAGGAATGATGGGGATAGGTTGTTTATTAGCTTGAAGGTGGTCATTAATATCTTGTATTGAATCCTGGCTGCAATTGGTAGCCAGTGTAGCTCTATTAAAATGGGGGTAATGTGTTCAGCAATGCTTGTTCCCATTATGATCCTGGCTGTTACGTTCTGGGCCATCTGCAGGATATTTAGAGATTTTTTAGGTAGCCCTTGTAAGATGGCATTACAGTAATCCAAGTGCGGTATATCAGGGACGGAGGCTGTGGTAACTTCTGCCATGCAACAGACCAATTTAGTGACATTCATGCTCTCATAGCTTGAATCAACATTATGAAATTCCATGTAAAAAGGGGAAGGGGATGGCAGTGGGGATGTCCTATCGACTGCCTGGCCAGAATGAACAAATGGATGATGAAATGCTCAAAGAAATCAGGGAAGCTAACAAAAGTTACAACACAGTAATAATAATGGGTGATTTCAATTACCCCAGTATCAACTGGATCAGTGTCACGGCAGGACATGCTAGGGAGATAAAGTTTCTAGATGAAATAAATGATTGCTTCTTGGAGCAGCTGGTTCACGAACTGACCAGAGGGGAAGCTATTTTGAACCTAGTCCTTAGTGGAACACAAGATCTGGTGCAAAAGATAAGGGTGTTGGGGCCACTTGAATATAGTGATCATAGCATGATTGTGTGTGATTTAATAAATGAAGGAAAGATGGTAAGGAAATCCACAGTACTACCTTTTAACTTTCAAAAGGGAGACTATGATAAAATGAGGAAAATACTTAAGAAAAAACTAAAAGGAGCCATTGCAAAGGCTAAAGATTTATTTCAGGCTTGGGTGTTGTTTAAAAATACTATCTTGGAAGCCCAGACCAACTGTAATCCATGCTTTAAGAAAAGTAGAAGGAAGTCCAAAAAACTTCCAGCATAATTTAAAGGTGAGGTCAGAGAGGCTGTTGTTGCCAAAAATGCATCTTTCAGGAAATGGAAAAAGGAGCCAAATGACGAAAACTGGAAACAACACAAGCACTGGCATGTTAGATGCAACGCATTGATAAGGCAGGCAATGAGAGAATTTGAGAAGAAGCTTGCTGTGGAAGCAAAAATGCATAATAAAGACGTTTTCAAGTACATTTGTAGCAAACAACCTGTGAGAGAGTCAATTGGACCATTAGATGATGTAGGGCACTAAAGAGGCACTAAGAGGGGACAAGGCCATTGTGGAGAGACTGAATGAATTCTTTCCTTCGTTCTTTACTTAAGAAGATGTAGTAATGTTACCCAAGACAGAATTGGTATTTAAAGGAGATGCTGCGGAAAAATTGAAAGAAATATTGATACACTGGGAAGATTTTATTTATTTTATTTATTTATTTAACACTTCTTTTATACCGCGCTATTACAATCAGTGCGGTGTACATTGAACAAGAACATACTACAATGTATACAAGTAACATTGAGTTTTACATTGAACAGGGAACTTCAACAATAGGACAACCGGGGAAACTATGTACAGAATAACTTAATGATATATACAGTAATATAAAACTCATTTGGATGTTGCAAAGTGGTTCACTAATAGGACTAGAGAGAAGGTTGACCAACTAGCCCTTTTCGGGTTGTATTGAGGTGTTAGTTTTGTTAATGTCTAGGTTGACTTCCGGGTAGCATTTTGTGAACAAGTGGTATTTCAATGCTTTTCTGAATAGGATTAGGTTTTTGATAGCACGGATTTCGTGAGGTAGCGCATTCCAGTTTAGAGGTGCAAATAAGGAGAAGGCCCTGTTGGAGGTGGCCTTAGTGCACTTCGTTATTATTTTTGGGACAATTAAGGTGTTCATTGATGTGGTTCTCCTTTTTCTGTTTTCCAGGGTGCCATGGATAAGCTTGCTGATTGGCGTAGGGGGGCAGTTATTTAGTGCCTTGAAAGTAAGGACTAAAGACTTATACTGGATTCTGGTATGTAATGGTAACCAATGCAGTTCTTTCATGATGGGTGTTATATGGTCAGATCTTGATGAGCCGGAGAGGACTCTGGCGGCTGTATTCATGGCTAGGCGGAGCGGATTTAAAGTTGATTGAGGGAGGCCATGAAGGATGATGTTGGCAAAATCCAGGTGTGGGAGGACTAATGCCTGGAAGGTTGTTCGGAAGTCTGTGGGATCTAGTAGGGAGCGGAGGTGACGTAGCGATTTGATCTTATAATATATAGTTTTTGTGATGTTCTTGACATGCGTTGTCATGTCCAAGTGCTGATCCAATGTGATGCCGAGGTAACGGATGGTAGCTTTTGATTTCAACTCTATGTTGTTGACGAGTAGTGATGGAGGAGGTATGAACTTACGGTTCCTTGTGACAAAAAGAACGTCAGTTTTGTTGTGGTTAATCCGAAGGTTTTGTGATAGCAACCATTCGGCTACAGCTTCAAAACAGTTGATTATTGGGGAGAATACTGGATGTTCAATTGTGAACGGCATATATAGGAGGATGTCATCTGCGTAAGCGAGACATTGTACATTAAAGGATCTGATCAAGTCACATATCGGCTGCATGTAGATGTTAAACATTAGTGCCGATAAGGACGATCCTTGGGGTACTCCCTGTGATTGCAGGAATGGTTCTGAGGAAGCGTGACCTGTTTTTACTTGTTGCCACCTGTTAGATAGGTATGATTTACACCACTCGAGTGCTGTGCTTTGAATCCCCTTATCTTTCAAGCGTTGTAGGAGTATGTCATGACTCACAGAGTCGAAAGCGGCGGAGTTGTCCAGGAAGATGAGGACGAACCCCTGTTGTATGTTATTTATTCCTGTTACCAGAACATTGAATAGGGTTGTAAGGACTGTGTCAACTCCATGTGCTTCCCTGAAGCCATGTTGAGATGGATCTAGTGGTGCTTTAGTGTCAATATGATGTTGGATTTGTTGTTGGGCGGCCTTCTCAATGATTTTTGCGAGCTGTGGTATGCTCGAGATAGGCCTGAAGGAATCAACCTTGGATGGGTCCAGTCTATTATTCTTCAGTAGGGGCTTGATGGAAGTGTGTTTTAGACTCTGCGGGAATGAACCTGTTGAGAAAGACTGGTTCAGTATTTTGCTCAATATTTGACTGAGGTCATGTCGCATGTCCTTGATCCAGCTGGCTGGACATGGGTCATTAGGAGCTGTACTGGGGTTGATTGAGGCAATAATGTTCACAACCTCTCTATTTGATACAGTGGAGAAGTTGTGTAGTGGCATTGCATGGGATGCCTTAGGTGAAGTGGAGGCGTTATTGACATTTATGTCTGTGTTGGTTTTAATCATCTTTGATTGCAGGTAGTTTGCGTAGTCCTGCGGCTGAGGCATAGGGGGTTGTGCTGAGACCGGTTCACCTGTTATGGACTTTACTATGCTGAACAATGCGTGTGGTTTGTTGATGGAGCGTTTTATTAAGCCTGAGTGGTAGGTTTTCCTGCTCTGTGATATCTTTTCTCGGTGGGTAGTTAGGTATGAGCTGTATGCTACCAGCGCCTCAGGAGAGTGAGTTCGTCGCCACTGTCGCTCAAGTTTGCGTAGATGGTGGAGAGATGTACGAAGGTCTGTGGAGAACCATGGAGTATGTTCACGTTTTCGAATTCTCTTTTCGGTGAGTGATGGGCAGGATTACAACTATTCATGTTGTTATATACATCATTGTTATACATCATTGTTGTTATATACATCATTGTTGTTATATACATCATTGCTCATATCTATCCACATATGACCATCTGCTTTGGTCATGTCTACCTCTGTCAGCTGCCACACCATGCACAACCGAGTTAGCTTCTTGTCATAACTACACATCGCTCACATCTATCATATGCATACTGCGCACAGCAGCACTCCTGCACTGTCATGCCTTTCATAGACACATCAGGACCTTAGAGTCTCCTTGTAGGCACACTTACAAATGACTCAAGACCACACACTGACATCAGGGCACAGTTATAGACTACCCCTCACTTCAACAGTATCACTGGCTGCAACATTATCCTCCCATGTACTGTGTGACATGTAAGAACCATTTGGGTCATTTAGATCCATCTTTTCTTACCTTTCCTTCCATGCAGTCAGGGACAGCTCTACAATTGGTTCAGTGTGTTGTGCCTAAACATCAAGCTTTATACCCCCTCTCACTGTCAAACTCCATTATTTAGCTTGGATTACCCTGCTTTGGCTGCTTTCTGGAAGTAGCTGCCATAGGTGACTGCCTAGTTTGCCTAGTGGTTGGGCTGGCCCTGCATGCAGCCCCTGATATGTCACTTTCAGACAGGCTCCCTTATCCTGCATTAAGATGACCACCTTTTTCAGGCAGTATGGTGCATGATTGCTACCTTAATGCCCGGTATCCTCTTAGCGCCTGACAAGTGGTTCCTTGTTCCCTTAACGCGATACGTCTATTCCCCTCCCCGTCCTTTATCACACACAAACACCCTTAACGCTACTGTTTACACTCGTAATCCGGTGCTCCCTTAATGCTCCTTAGTAAACATACTCCTAAATTTTATTTGCAAATTTTTGGTATAGCAATGGGGGCTATGATAGCACCTTTCATGACCACATTATACATGGCACACTTTCTGTTATCTTTCATTTGCACATCTTGTTGGTATGAACATATTCTTTTTTTGGGATTGTTTTTTGAATGACAGCTTTTTCTTATGGAAGAGCTCCATAGAGGATTTGCAATCCCTTTTGAATTGGATTAATATCTTCAAATCTAACATCCAATTTACAGTGAAATTTCATGATGATCAGAATGAGTTTTTGGATGTGATAGTTTATTAACATCGTAATCAGTTGTTGTCTACATTATTTTGAAGCCTGTCCAGAGGAATAACCTGATGCGATATCACAATTTCCATCCAGAATCTCTTGAGAGAGGTCTACCTTTAGGTCAATTTCTCCATATTAGACAAATTTGTTCTATCTTGGAGGAATTTAAACATCATTCTAATGATGTTTGTTGTCGTTTATTGGACAGAAGTTATCCTGAAAAAAGTGATATCCCAGGCATATAGACATGCTAGATTCTCTCATTGTGAATCCAAGACAGACCTCTTGCTATCCATTCTACAACAGGCCATTTTAGATGTGATATTTACAAATTTTGTGATATTACCTTGACAGGCTCAAGCTGGACTGATGATACCACTGCTAAGATATACCACACTCGATGGCATATGACCTGCTTAGCATCTTTTGCTGCAAATTTGATCATTTGCCTTTTCCAATTGAAATATATTGGCCATATCATTCGCTCAAAACTCATTTACACAAACACCATTCAAGGATTAACACTAAAGTCTTATTGGTCCCAATGGTAAACCATTGTATATAGATGAATCACACATTTTTTGTTTTACATTGGTGTATTATTGATCACGTCCCCTTTGATCCTGAGGGAGGTTATCGAGAATCCTCCCTACAATATTTAGAACAATCGTGGAGTTTTAGCTTACAAACTGGTTGCCTCTAGGAGTCTTAATCAAGAATTAGATTGTTGGAGCCTCATTTAGAATGTTCTTCATACCTGATTAATCTTTTTAGGGTTATTAATTAAGAATTTGATTGGGGGAGCTACATTTAGTCTGTTCTTCATTTGATTGGCTTTGTTGTCATCCAACTAAATTTGATATGGTCATCAATGTCATCTCCCACTGTCTTTTTGGGTGCTTTAAAAAATGGGAGTTTTACCTGCTTACTTCATCCTGATCTGAATTTGTGATTCTGAAGCTTTCACTACTGACCGTTGACACAGATCTCCTGCAAATGTGAAGAGAGTTCGAAATACACTACTGCTTTCCCACTGGATGTTTGACAGTTTCACACTCTTACCTGAAGTCGTTAACATTGAGGCTTTCCAACAACTTTGCCAGGCATTTTATTACTATCAGCTAAGTACAGCTATCTTAAATGATGTTATCAAGTTTTGTGTTGGGCATATTACAGTTTGTGTTTGGCATATTTTTTGCCAAATAATATACTGTGGTGTATTAGATTATTAAAAGGAAAGGTTTGTTTTTCAAGAAATGTTTTCTTTGTAACAAATGCTCTGACAGAAAATGTAGGCTCTTGTTTTATATATTTTTAGTCTGACCTTGATTCATTTACTGATATTATTGTGGTGGACCTATGGGTTTTTTCATTTTAATTTCTAAAATACTGGCACAATTGTAAACATGGTGATCTAGACATCCCAATTCAGATCTCTGTCATATCTAAAATGTGCCTTCACATTTCTCATATCCCCTAAGTCCCAAATACCCTTAACTGTCAAGAAGGCTAGTTGACCATAGAGTTATTCATCTTAATTAGGGAGATATATCATAAAGAAAAAAACAATGATTTTATCTAAGGGATTGAGAGCTTACAATCTAGCTTAGTGAAATATATATGGGTAGTGGTTATAAAACAATTGTTTTTTAAAGACTGAGGCAGTTACATTCCCAGCACACGGTATGCAAGGCAAAGGGTGTGCAAGAGCCTGCACTATTTCTATGCAACTAGGGATGGATGCATTATCTCTAATACTTTGCCATCTACAACATTGAGGAGGTATAAATCTTAATGATTAATGCAGATTCTAGAAAGTTTACCCTATCTTCTGCCTTGGCATACTTTAACTAATTAGATCCGGGGCATCTTACCCTTCCAAAGAAACCTTGTAAGAAGGTGTTTAATCTTAGTAAAATTAAAGGAGAAAGGAACTTAAAGTGAAACATACAGAGCATATATGTGATTTTTGGAAATCCAGCCAGACCCACCAGGATGAAAAGAGTGGACACCAACTTAATAAAGCACCCCTATTCAATATAACGTAGTGTCCATATTATAATGTATAGTTCAATCCAAATTTTTATTGGAATAAACCTCAAGGTAGCTAATAGCCGAATAATCCCATTTGAGGTTAATTGTAGAAGAGGGCACCTAGTTTGAGGGCAAGTAGGTGCCTATTTGAAACCTATTATATAAAGACACATAGACACCTCCATGTCTTTATAAAATACTAGAGATGTCCATTCTTTAAAAACAGAAAAACCATGGGGTTTGAATGACTCTGTGGAGTGGAACACTGTCGTCTAATTAGTTTTGGATCAATAAAGTTGCTAGCAATGTTCCCTCTACGCAACTTGAAACTGTGCTGGCATCCTCCACTAGCATTCCTGACGGTGGGGGAGGTGCAAAGCGATCGTGCTTAGAATCGCGCAGCAAAGGCAGGTCCCAATGGATCTGCCTATGCTGTGCGATCTTAAGCGCAATCGCGTTTCACCTGCCCCAACTGGCAGGAACGCCTACGGAGGACTCCAGCGCACCTTCAAGCTGCTTAGAGGGGACTGGTTACCAGTATTTGCTGTTGATGTCAGCACAGTTCCTGAATGTTGGCTGTGCTGGCAACAGGAAGGATATTTAATGGCCTCTGGCATGTGCAGTTTGAATGCTGCAGTTCTACAAGCCACGTTTATTGCTTTTCAAGGACATGTAAGTAGATATTTTAAGCTGAAGTTATTGTTTCTTCAGAGGAATCGCTAAGCCCCTGGTGCAGAGTTACGAAACCTACAAGCAGGCCAGGTGAGAGTTGGCCTGTTTACCTCCTATGTGTTTCTTTACCATTCCCTCAAATATATCCTAATCCCAGTAGTGTTGTCCATCTTGACTAGACTGTAAGCTTAGGAGAAGAAATTGTCTCTTACATGTCTCTGTAAAGCACCACGTACGTCTTGTAGTGCTATATAAATGATAAGTATTAGTAATAGGTGCTCTGCCAACATCTTGAAGGCATAATTCAGTGGCAAAAAGATGGATGAATATACGGATATTTAGTCAGTTAAGTGGGAATGTAAAGTGTAATATAGAGTGGGATTTGAGTGAATGAGAGAAAAAAACGCTGTGGTGTATGTTTTACTCACAAAAGAAAAGCCCGGAAAAGGCCCTATTAAGCACCTCTAGTTATTTAAGCATTTTACTACATTTGAAAAGTAAGAATAAAAATGTCCCCTAGTGTTTCTACTTTTTGAGGAAGTAAACAAGAGATCTACATTTATCCATTCCACTCCACTCATTATTTTATACACCTCCATCATATCTCCCCTCAACTGTCTCTTTTTCAAGCCAAAGAGCCTAAATTTTAAGCCTTTCCTTATAGTGATCCCCTTCCATCCTCTTTAACATTTTGGTCACTCTTCTCTGCAACTTTTCTAATTCTGTTAAATGTTTTTTTAGATATGGTGACCACACCTTGTCCTCTTGATTTCATTCAGGGAATTCAGTAGTACCATTTAAATAGATACTACATATGAAAACCAATGTAAAGTTAAACAGATAAGATATGTATCAACATTTTTAAGGTCAGCCCATGCCTGAAAATTGATCTCTGTATTTAAAGTTCTGTTTCCCTGATGAGAAACATGTTTTGTTGCCTCTGCAGCTATGATAGAATTTAAATGTTATCCAAATAACATTTGAAATTCTACAAATTTTGTAGTTTGACATTTTGCATTTTATGATTAGTTGCCAGGAAAAATCCATTTCTTATATTTCAGGACAAAGACAACTATTAAAACGGACTGATTACTGCCATCCTCTTGGGAAATGTTCAGATAGTCCATGAAGTTTAGACTAACCTCCGAAAGCTGTTGCTCATCCCATATGTTCCTTTCCATCCTCTACTTTTTCAAAGATGACTATTGCTAGGGTTCAGAGGCACCATTTTGATCTTGGGTCATCAATGGGGCAGGAACATCCGGAAATTGTTCCTGCTACCCATTAGGAACCAGGGAATTCTTGGTAGATGCTAGGGACTGTTGGGGGTGGGAAGGTTTTGCTGATGCTTCTGTAGAACTGTTGAGGGGGCTCTTGGGGGTAGGGTGGGGATAAGAGGGTTATTTTGTAGGGGGAGTCCAGGGGGTGGTAGGATTTGTTGAGCATGTTGGAGGGGTAAATTGGTGTAGACTAAGGAGAAAAATGAAAGAAATATTTCTTTACAGAAAGGATCATGAATGTTTGGAACAGCTTCCTAGTAGAGATGATGGAGATGAAGATGAAATGTGAATTCAGAAAAACATGGGAAAAGTACATAGAATCTCTGAGGAAGAGGAAGGATTGTAGATAGGCAGACTGGATAGGCCATATGATCTTTATCTGTTCTAATTGTACGTATATGTTTCTATGAATAGCCTCACACTAAACACACACTGCTAAATCTCCAATACATCTTTGTTATGCTGGTTAAAATAGAGATGAATTTCAGAAGAAAAAGATCTCAGACTGTACCAGCACTGGTGTTTTTATAATGCATAGTTTGATGTGGCATAATTCACTCATAGGTCAAGAAAAAAAGCTCTGTTTTCATTATAGTCATTTAGAAAATTAACAATATCCTATTGTTCCCAATTGAATCATTTAAAACAAAGCAAACAATCTTCAGGTGTTGGAGCAGTGTGTGGTGTGCTATTGAGAGGCTACCCCTTCAGGGGTAATTCAAGTGATTCTCTTCAAAGGAATGTCAGCATGAAGGAGCAGGGCCGGCCCGTCCATTGAGCAAGAATGTTTTTTGCACAGGGCCCCGCATTTCAGGGGGCCCCTCGCAAAGAACATTCTGCTTTTTTAAAAATTAAATTTTAAAAAAAAAAAGCTGGCTGTTGCCGCTGCCGCCGCAGCAGCAACAGAATGGAGTGTCCTGCGGGGCCCCCTCTGCCCAGCTGAGCCCCTCTGCGCCAGCTTTCAGATACGCAAAGGGAGAGTGTCTCCCTCGCATCTCTGTTAAGCCTGCAGGGGCAGATGGGAAATTTCCCATCAGCCCCTGCTTCCCATCAGCCCCTGCAGGCTTAACAGAGACCCCTGCCTTACACCTCTGTCATTTAAGATTGTGAGTGGGCAAGGTGCAGATGTCCTAGACATCGAAAGGGTATATAGAATGTGTCACATTCCTCCTCGATTCTCACCACCACCAAAATGTTGTCTAATAGACAATATTTTGGTGGTGGTGAGAAGTGAGGAGGAATGTGACACATTCTAACTAACCTTTTTGATGTCTTGGACATCTGCACCTTGCCCACTCACAATCTTAAATGACAGAGGTGTAAGGCAGGGGTCTCCAAATCCAGCCCTGGAGGGCCACAAACCAGTCAGGTTGGCAGGATATCTCTAATGCATATATATCTCATGCATATTCATTAGGGATATCCCGAAAACCTGACTGGTCTGCAGCTCTCCAGGACCAGGGTTCCCTACCCCTGCCCTAAGGTAACAACAGGTCCTATGGACAAGCCTTTGCAACAGGGCTGAGTCATTAGGAACTCAGGCTAAACTTTCAGAACCCTTGTCTTCTTCCCTATCAAAAGCATCTCTAAGACCCATTGTTAGAAGTCTGCCTCCCATGTGTATGGGAAGGCAAGTCCAAGAAGGTAGGGTTCTTGTATTCTCCTTAGTGAAGCTGTAAAGTGAATGTGAGGTTCTCGTCTAATCTGATCTCAGCACAAGTATCTGATGCATTAGTTGCTATGCTTGTGTCTATTCAATTTTCTGAGGGTGCTATTGCTTTTTTTGGACAATGATAATGCCGGTTCTGCTTTAAATGTGACATTAGTGAATAGTATATGATGGCACAAACTAAGAACTTGCTTTTATACACTGCGAAGGCCCTATGTCATCTGAGTCTCCAAACTTTCCTCCTCTAAAAGAAATACAGTCATAACATCTTCCAAAAATTACTCCAACAAAAAACATAAAACAGTACAACATGAACTGGGCTTAGTCAGTCTGTCTTCCTGTTAACCAGCAATTCTTCGTTTCCTCCCTGCTGCTGTTTGCCACTGGTTCATTTGGCTTCTGCACAAACTTCCATGCTTTCCTCATCTGTTTCAGATTTCACTTAATTAACTCTGTCCAGGGTCTCCACTTCTATGGGTTCTAAACCGGAACTCCATCCATTTGGCTACAGTTCATCCACCTCCATTCAAGAGTCTTCCTCCAACTGCTTCTATTGTAAGCTTGTAACTATCCTACCCTGCCTACCCTACTCAGGACTTCCTTCCACAAAGCACCTCCTATCCCAGAATTCCTTCGGTGACTTCCTCTGTCTCTAGGGATATAGGGAAATGTCATATTCACTGCCTTTTCTATATCCTTTGCTCTGTATGTTGCAGTATTTATTCTTCTGTAGGCTTAGGTGCTTCCTTTTCTGCCTTACAATCCTTATATAGATTTTAATGTTAGGCTTGATGGTGGGATGATTGAAGGGCTTTCTTTCAATTGAAAGAGGCTCTCCACCTACACATTTATGTCACAGAGATATTTGAAGGTTTCTATCATAACTTCCCTCTCCTGCCTTTCTTCCAAAGTATACATATTGAGATTGTGAAGTCTATCCCCATATGCCTTGTGACGAAGCCCACCGATGACGATTTTAGTAGCTACCTTCTGCACCAACTCCATCCTCTTTATATTGTTTTAAAGATGTGTTCTTAATTTTACAAGCATTTAAAAAAAGTAACTTGATATGAGTTTTGCATTAGAAGAAGAAGCATGTTATTGAAAGGATATTGAAAATGAGAATGTGATATTTAATTGTTTGTCTTGTGTATGTATTTTTGTGATCTGCCCGAGATTCTGATAGAGTGGATAAGAAATGTTTTGAAATAAATAAATAAATTGCACACAATACTTTAAATGAGGTCTCATCAAAGACTTATACAGTGACACTATCACCTCCTTCTGGCCACTCCTCCTCCTGTGCACCCAAGAATCCTTCCGGTTTTCACCATCGCCTTTTCTACATGTTTAGCCATGTTCAGATCATCAAAAACAATCACCCCTAGATCCCATTCTTTTTCATGGACAAAAGTACTATAATTATTCATGCCCCTGTACTAGTCATTGTTGAAGCCTCATTTGGAATACTGTGCACAGTTTTGGAGTCCATATCTCACAAAGGATATGAAAAGACTTGAAATGCTTCACAGGAAGGTGACCAAAATGATTTGGAGCCTGCACTAGAAGCCGTATGAGAAGAAACTTGAAGACCTAAATATGTATACCCTAGAGAAGAAGAGGGAAAGAGGAGATATGATAGAGATGTTTAAATACTTAGAGTATTAATGAACAAACAAACCTTTTTCAAAGTTAGGGAAGCTGCAAAACTAGAGGGCATAAAATGAAGTTGCAAGGAGATAAACTTAAAAGCAACATCAGGAAATACTTTTTCACTGAAAGGGTGGTGGATTATTGGAATGCCCTCCCAAAGGAGGTGGTGGGGCAAAAATAGTGATTGAATTTAAAATGGCATGGGACAGACACAGTGGATCCCTTTATAGCAAGAAGATAAAATCAAAACAAACAAATATCTTTTATACTTCAATAATTCGAGGGGGTGATCTGCATGTAGAGGTGAGTAGAACCACTCTAGCCACCTTACTGAGCAGACAAAATTGACTATAGTGGTCTTTATTTACTGTCATAAACTATGTTGTTATGTTATCCCTCCCCCTCCCTATACTGTAATTACCTTGGATTTTTGCAGTCCAAATGCGTGACCCTGCAATTTTTTGTGTTAAATCTCAGCTTCTAACTTATCGACCCTTCTTCAAGCTTCACTAGATCCCTCCTCATGCTTTCTACACCTTCCTCGAGGTATATTGTATTGCAGATTGTGGTATTATCCACAAAGGAGCAAACTCATTCTAAAAGTGCTAACGCCGATGCACACATATACACCTGCTCTGAAGTTGGGGCATGTGTATGTGTATGTGTGTTTGTGCTCTATGTGTGTACATCACAGTGGTGCCCATGCCCCTTCCAGAGCACCCCCCCTCGGGAATGCCTATGCATGGTACACATAGATGTATATACCCGTTTTTCACTGTACATACTTATAAGCATATATGAGCTGCGCAATTTTATAAAAGGCCTTTTGTATGTATAAAATAGGATTTACACATAGAAAACATTTAAAATTTTCCCTCAAATGTTTTTTTCCAGGATCCTATAAAACTGAAATAAAATACATGGCATTTGGGTAAATCCTAATGATTTGGTTGAGGATAATAAGAGAGGTGCAGATGCATGGTATAGTGGAATTAAAAAAAGAGGAAAAGACTAGTGCTGGCTGTGATTTCAACAAGGGGGTGACAGTGAGACCTGAAGAAGATTAAATATGATGCCATGGTTCATTAGTGCTTGTTCTCATTAACAGAGAAGGGGAGAATGTGTTTTTAGTAAATCGGGCCATGAATCATTAGTGCTGGTTTTACTTTTTGCTATAGTACACAATGTAAAAATCTTTAGTTCAGCAACATCATAAAGAAATACTGGGTACAAATGGAATTACTGCTGGGTATCTTTTATAGCCTAAGCTGATATATCTCTTATTTGACTTTTTAACACTCTTTATATTGCTTTTCATAGGCAACTCAAATCTATAAGCCTGTGAAGTAAAACAAGGACTTAAGTAGGATTGCTTTGTCCTTAAGTAGCACTGCAGTACCATCCAATGATCATCTGCATCACTTGTCCACTTCTTCAAAACAGAGAATAAAGACCCCCCCCCCCCAAGAGTGGAGGAGTGGCCTAGTGGTTGGGCAAGGTACCTCAGGCCAGAAGCTCAGGGGTTCAAATCTCACTAGAGGACAGCAACCTTGGGCCAGAAGGACTGGGGTTTCTAGTCCCACAGGTGCTTCTTGTGGTCTTGGGCAAGCCACTTAACCCTCCATTGCCCATGTTCCCTGTAAAATAGTTATATCCAAGTTATAAATGCCCTGTTCAATGTAATTTCAGTTTATTCAATGTAAACCACCTTGATATCATGAAAGGCAGCATATAAGAAATGTTAAATAAATAAAATATTCTGTAAAGGCTTCTATAAAATGGTTTCCATGTGCTGAAAAACAACAGCCTCAACGTAACACATTGAATGAGGTTGCTGTATGAAACAATCCATGGTATAATTTTGTAACAAAAGTCCCTCATTCAATCCTTTATTTCTGCGACATATGATTATATCAAAATGTAGAATTGTGCTGGCCAATATTCAAAGCCCTTAGCTGGCCGCATAAGGGCATTGACCATGATATTCAGCAGCACTATCTCCACTGCCCTGGAACTCTTTGGTTAGTATATGGGCAGTCCATGAGGGGAACAGGGCATGTTAGCACAAAACAGCTAAATCTATTCATTTTCTGGTTTGCCTGATTTTTAGTAGGGCTGTCAGCAGATAACTTGGGCCACACAAAGGTTGTCCTAAATTGTAATCTGGCTAAGTCCCGGCTGAAAATCAGACAAACCAGATAAGTGTGCAGACTTGCTGGTTTGCACCACTCAACAGGGAGATTCATCAGCAATTCCAATCTGGTTACTGCTGCCAAATATCTTGCCGATATTTAAGCACCACACTTGGCATTTGAATATCGACAGATCTGAATATCAGGCCCGTGTTCTTCAATACTTTATAGTAGATCTCCAGTTTAGCTATGATATGATTAGGGCTTCTGATTTTAAGTTTTAACTAATAAATAAATTAAAAAACCTAATGCAAAATAATTACAATAAATGTTTATTACATAAACACCAGAAAAACACTACATCCCTAGCACTTTTCTTACCCCTCTCCTGACTTTTCTTATATCTCCAGTGAGTATTTGGGTCTTTTCTATATTAACTACTTCTAAGTGGCACAACCATACATATTTGATTCCACCCATGAATAGTATCTGTGGTACAAAAGCAGCAATAAACACTGATTCTTTTTGTACCCTTAAGAAACACCTAGTTAGCTGGAAAGTAAACACCTAAATTTATAATCTATAACCTAGGAATGGAAGCCCTAAATATGATGTTGCTACATTCATATTGGATTCAACTTTATTCTTTGTCTTCCATATTCATCTGTTCATTCATTTATTTGCTTATTTATCCACATTTGGGTCTGGCTAGTGCTTGGATGGATGACCTGGCAATCTACTTCCAGTCATACCTTGCCAATCTAAACCAGGGGCTGGGTTGTCAGGATTCAGCATTGACTCGATGGCACATGTTGTATTGCAGTACATTGCTTTACTTGCTTATCTATAGAACCTAAGCAAGTTCCAAAAGTACATATATAATTAATTAAAACATAAGCACAATAGAGAAAATACAAAAATCATATAACATAAAATCTAGGCGGTAAAATTACAAACGACATAACTACAAAAGAAAAGAGCAATAAAATCATAGAAACAAGACATACAGCTGTGATCAACATTATTGGGACTCTTACACTTCAACCCCTTAATGTTCAGTATCTCCTAAAAACAGTGCCAGTGAAATGGTTTTGGACTAGATATGCTCACATATTTGACACATAGAACAAGACCAATTAAAAAAGGAAATAGTAGGAAATAATGTAAAACTGGGACATAGCCAGTACATGATTATTGGCACCTTTCTAAACAATTCAAATCAGTTTGAACAGAAAAACCACATTCCCATTGCAGTAAAATTAGAAGCACCTGTGATCAATTGCCATTGCTCACATGATTTGAATCAACCAATGAATGTTGGCTCTAATGTTTAAAATGGCCACATTCACTCCCTGTCCCATTTCCACAATGATGAAGACAAGAGAGCTGTCTGAGGCCATCAGAAAAGCCAACACCATCAAACTTCAAAGGGGTACAAGGCCATCTTCAAATACCTTGAGATTCCTGTGTCTACAGGTCGCAGTGTTATAACAACATTTTCTGCTCATTGGAACTGACAAGAACTTCCCAGATGTGGTACGAAGAGGAAAATTAATCCAAGAAGTCTTTGAAGGATTGTGCAAACTGTTGGAAAAACACCATGTACAACATACAAAGAGCTTAAGGCTGACTTTGAACAATCGCGAGTGGTGATTTCAATCTACACGATATGCCACACACTGAAGACAGACATAAGAAGGCACCTCAGATATTTGCCCAAACCAGCCTTGAAAAACCACAATCTTTCTGGGACTGTTCTGTGGAAAGATGAAATCAAACTTGAGTTCTTTGGCAAGGCAGACTAGCGATATATTTACAGGCAACAAAATGAAGCTTATAAGGGAAAAAACATCCTTCCTACAGTTTAATGTGGTGGAAGTTCCATAATGTTGTGGAACTGTTTGGCTTCTTCAGGAACTGGAGGCCTGGAACATATTAAAGTAACCAGGACATCAGAGTACTACCAAGGTATTTTGGACTGAAATGTACTACCTAGTGTAAGAAAGCTAGGTCTGTGTCGAAGATTATGGATTCTCCAGCAGGACAATGACCCAAAACATATATCCAAAAGTACAAAAGAATGGTTAAAAGGGGAAAAATGGACTGTTTTAAACTGGCCCGCAATGAGTCTTTATCTCAATCTAATCAAGAACCTTTGGAAAGATCTGGAATCTGCCATTGGTAAAAGGAATCCTGGAAACATTCATGAGCTGGAACATATTGCAGTTGAAGAGTGGGAGAAACTACCATCAGATAAATGCACACAACTTATAGATGGCTACAAGAAATGTTGGGAGGCTGTCATCACTGCCAAGGGCTATGAATCAGATATTGGTGAAGAGTGCCATTAATCCTGTCCTGGTCATGGTTTTTTTTTTCGTAGAAAGTACGATGTCTAAGTTGCACAGACTTCTTTTTTTGTTGTTGTATACCTTTGAACATACTATTAAAATGTTATGATGACATACAGTTGGAATATTTCCAATTATTTCTCATGATATTGTACACAACATACTTAAAATTCAAGGGTGCCAATAATGTTGACCACAAAACTAAATCCATTGAGTTATCAGGATAGGTTTTGAGCCTCTTCCTAAAATTCAGAGGGTCTTCATTTTATCTCAGCTTGGCAGGTAATGTGGACCTGCTACTGAAAATGATCGTAACTGGAACACGTTTTATCACTGTGAAAATTAACCAGTCTTTGCAATGTGTTCTACTCCTCCATTCATAATCAACCTTTATTTGAAAGAAATTTACTATTGATAGTAAAATATCTTTGGGTGCATAAAGGGATAGAAACATTAGGATCAATAGTCAAAGGCTTACGCTGCATTTATGCATTTAAAATGAAGCGTTTTTTGGAAAACTTGCATATATATTCCTAAACTTGATTTTCAGAAGACCACAAGTTATCCATGTATATTTGCAAAGTCCTCTCATGAAGATGAATAAAAACTGGTGTTTTTAGTGTTTCAGACGTGTGGCTAAAACATATACATATAATTCAACTTTTCAGCACCTTGGAAGCTGCCAGTTGATAACATACAGTACATCCACTAAAACATAGGACTGCACCTTAAGTATTAGAAAGGAACCTATCAAAATTCACACAGAACACTTCTTGCTTAGGGACCTATTTCATAAGCTGTGTTCAGTGCTGGCTCAAGGGACTGTAGCACCCTGAACCACCTTTTGCTTTTGTGCCCCCCTTCCACTTCAGACTGATCTTGCAATGGAAGCTGCACAAACAGGGATGAATTTTTAGCTCACTGGCTCATTAAATGTCACCCTCCCATTAAACTTAATCTATGTAAGTTAAAAAAGCCTGTGTGACCCGTTGAACATTGTACTATCAGGACAAAATTCTGGAGGTTTGTTTTATGAAATGCTCATGCTCTGAAATAGCTGCAGTTGATGGGACTTTCTACCTTTCATAGATCCCAGTGTGATACCTTCCATTACTGGTTCATGGTAAAAATAGGAGCAGAGAATAGTGGTTGCCATATTAGTCCACATGGATATGTGGAAATAAGCAGTGCCGTCCCATCCACTAGAAAGGTGAATAGTGGAATACTCCTTGGATCTGTGCTGGGTCCTCTGTTTTTTAACATATTCATAAACGACCTGGAAATGGGAATAACGAGTGAGGTGATCAAATTTGTAGATGAAATTATTCAAAGTTGTTAAAACACAAGAAGACTGTAAAAAATTGCAAGAGGACCTTGATAAATTGGAAGACTGGATGTTCAAATGGCTGATGAAATTTAATGTGAACAAGTGCCAAGTTATGCACCTAGAAAAGAACAACCCAAATTATTGATGAAAGGTTCCACATTAGCAACCACCACCCAGGAAAAAGATTTAGGCATCATCATGGGTAACTCATTGAACCCTCCGCCCACAGTGCAGTGGTGGCCAAGAAAATAAATAGAATGCAAGGAATCATAAGGAAAGGAAAAGAGAATAAACCAAAGGATATTATAATGCTTCTGTATCATTCCATGATGCTACCACACCTTGAATATTGTGTGCAATTCTGGTTGCCATATCTTAAAAAGGATATAGCAGAATTAGAAAAGGTACAGAGAAGAGCCACCAAAATGGTAAAGGGGATGGAAGGATACTCCTATGAGGAAAGGCTTAAAAGGTTAGGGCTCTTCAACTTGGAACAGAGACTGCTGAGGGGAGATATGATAAAGGTCTATAAATTAATGAATGGAGTGGAACAGATAAACATAGATCGGTTGCTTACATCATCAAAAAGTAGAAAGACTAGGGGACAATGAAGATACAATGTAACCCATTTAAGAATAACAACAAAATATTTTTTCACTCACCACAAAATCAAATGCTGGAATTCGTTACCTGAGGATGTAGTAAAAACTGTTTGTGTAGCTGGGTCTAAAACAGTTTTGGACAAGTTCCTGGAGGAAAAGTCCATAAACCGTTTAAGGCTAATTCTGTTATGGTCATCCCCCAACTCTCTGATCCCACAGGAGCTAGACCTGCCCGCAGGATCAGAATCGAGTGCAACCAGTAGGACGTGTAGGCTGTTTTCCGATTCTGGGCTCCCAGACGTCCAGAATCAAAAAACAGCCTACACGTACTACTGGGCGGGAGGAGGCAGGCCTCAGTCGGAGTGAGGTGGGCTGTGGGCAGCACCATGACACCGTATATATAGAGCCAATTCCAAGGTCGGCCCTGTACGTCCGTGGTCAGCCATTTGTACGGGGGGACTTATTCCACCTTAGAATTGGAATAAGTCCCCCTGGACGGTGGAGCATGGAGGGCATTAGCCAGGAAAGGAAGTTGAGGTTTTGCAGAGGATTCCCTGCCGCTTGTCCCTGTCCATGGCAGGCCCAATTGGGGTCAAGCAATAGGGAAAAGAAAATCTCGGGGCTGCCGGGGATCGTGGCTCCTGCATGGAGCTGCAGTGCCAAGGCAACAGGATGCCACAGCACCGCAACCCCATGCAGGAGCCTGGCAACACAAGGAAAACACAGACCATCACTAATTAAAGATTAAGAAACTACAAAAGACAAAAAATAAAATGTAAAACCCTAGAATCAGACACGAAGCTATGAAACATGGAAGAAAGAGAAACAGAAATGCATTTCCCCCTGTAACGAACTATAAGACGTGCAAATTTTCAAAGGTGATATATTTCATTTCCTAAAAATTGACACTCTTGTACCTTTCTCATCTGATCATCTTATTTTTACAGTTGGTTGGTCCCCATCTCTCTTTACTGCTTCCTCTGGTTGGCTTTCTTTTAAGACCATTTCCAGATCTCATTTCCAATTTCTGTTTCTTTACACTCTGATTTCTTCATCTTTTCCTTCGCTACATCTCTCTCTGACATTGATTCTTCTATTTTTCTCATTTACCTTTTAACTAACTATGGCTTCACTCCATTCCTCTTTCTCCTTCCTACAATCTTCAGTCTAGGGTTGGCCTGTCACTTGTACGAGAATGTTGTTCCCACAGGGCCCCGCGCTTCAGAGGGCCCTGCGCCAACAACATTCTGCACATGGTCTATGGTTTGCTATAGTGCAGATGGAGGGTTTCATAGGGGTCTGGTGGAGGGAGATAGGAGCTATCAGTAACCTGGACAGATGGCTTATGTAGACTATGCTAAATAAGTCACACAGGGCACAGAGAAAGACCATGAAGAGGCATCCCTATCAGAGAATACATAGGCCTAGAACACAATTTCTAGGTCTCATGGATGACCAGTTCTGACCAGGTTCCATTCTGACAAGGCTGCCATCCAGCATGTCTATCAAGAGCTGGCCTCTACTGCGCTCCACCACATAGAGGGTGCAGGCCATGCCAGTCCAACTAAAGGTAGCTACATCCCTTGCTTTTTCACCATTGGCAGTTTCCACTATCTATTGGCCATCATCATGGGCCACAACCAGTCTGCCATATCACCCACACCTCTGACAATGTAGCCTTAATGCAGACTGTCCAGCAGATGCAGCAAACTATGATCCAGTTTTCTGAAATAGCCTGATTCCCATCTGTGTTGGGTATCATAGACTGCACACATATGCCCATCAGGCCCTGATGGAGGAGACCTACAAGGAAAGAAAAGCTTTTCACTTTCTCAACTTTCAAGTGAACTCCAATGCTCAGGGAAAAATAGCAGATATTTTTCCATGCACCTAGGGATGAACAACCCAAACTATGGTTACACGATGCAAGATTCCACATTAGGAACCACCACCCGGGAAAAAGATTTAGACATCATTGTGGATAACATGTTAAAACCCTTCTCCCAGTGTGCAGCGGCGGCCAAGAGAGCAAATAGAATGCTAGGTATCATAAGGAAAGGCATGGAAAATAAAACAAAGGATATTATAATGCATCTGTATCGTTCCATGGTGCGACCGCACTTTGAATATTGTGTGCAACTCTGGTCGCCATATCTTAAAAAGGATATAGCATTATTAGAAAAGGTCCAGAGAAGAGCCACCAAAATGGTAAAGGGGATGGAAGGATACCCCTATGAAGAAAGGCTAAAAAGGTTAGGGCTCTTTAATCTGGAAAAGAGACGGCTGAGGCGAGATATGATAGAAGTCTATAAACGTAGATCGATTGTTTACGTCATCAGAATATAGAAAGACTAGGGGGACATGCAATGAAGCTACAGGGTAAACTATTCAAGAAAAATTAGAGAAAATATTTTTTCACTCAACATGTAATCAAACTCTGGAATTTGTTACTGGAGGATGTAGTAAAGGCTGTTAGTGTAGCTGGGTTTTAAAAAAAGGTTTGGACAAGTTCCTGGAGGAAAGGTCCATAAACCATTTTTAAAAAGGGACCCGGGATATCACTGCTTGACTCAGTACAAGCATTGTGGAACCTGTGTCTTTTGGGGAAACTGCTAGGTACTTATGACCTAGATTGGCCACTGTTGGAAACGGGATACTGGGCTTGATGGACCTTGGTCTGATCCAGTATGTTCTTATGTTCTTAGTTAAGCTCTGACTAATCCATACTGTTAACTCTATATGCACATGCAATTAAGTCCTAGAGCTGTCTCTAAGATCCTGTCATATTTCTCAAAGCATTGTAGTGCCTAGTCACAGCAGCTCACATCCTGTTTCTCACATCATTACTATTGTCTGTTTCTTCCTACCTTTTCCAGGAATGGAAGAGAGAGAGGAGGATATCAACCACCTACACAAGAGGATCCCACCCATCCCCACCAGCTTGGCCTTATTGCAAGAAATGAACTCATCCACAAGATCAAGGGTTCAAGACCCACTGGCACTCCTTGTGGCCTTGGGCAAGTCACTTTACCCTCCATTGCCTCGGAAGAAAAGGCTGGCAATCTACTTCCGGTGATACATTGCCAAGAAAACCCAGAGGTAGCTGGGTCACTAGGAGTCAACACTGACTTGATGGCACTAAAAAATAAAAGTGAATATGTTTCAAGAAACAGTAAATACATAAGAACATAAGATATGCCATACTAGGTCAGACCGAGGTCCATCAAGCCCAGTATCCTGTTTCCAACAGTGGCCAATCTAGGTCATACGTACCTAGCAGTTTCCCCAAAAGACACAGGTTCCACAATGCTTGTATTGGGTCAAGCATTGATATCCTGGGTCCCTTCTTAATAATGGTTAATGGACCTTTCCTCCAGGAACTTGTCCAAACCTTTTTTAAACCCAGCTATACTAACAGCCTTTACTATATCCTCCAGTAACAAATTCCAGAGTTTGATTACACGTTGAGTGGAAAAAATATTTTCTTTTATTAGTTTTAAATAGTTTACCCTGTAGCTTCATTACATATTCCCTAGTCTTTCTATATTCTGATAACGTAAACAATCGACCTACGTTTACCCGTTCCACTCCGTTCATTAATTTATAGACTTCTATCATATCTCCCCTCAGCTGTCTCTTTTCCAGGTTAAAGAGCCCTAACATTTTTAGCTTTTCTTCATAGTGGTATCCTTCCATCCCCTTTACCATTTTGGTGGCTCTTCTCTGAACCTTTTCTAATAATAGCATATCCTTTTTAAGATACAGTGACCAGAATTGCACACAATATTGAAGGTGCGGTCTCACCATGGAACGATATAGAGACATTATAATATTCTTTGTTTTATTTTCCATCCTTTTCCTTATGATACCTAGCATTCTATTTGATCTCTTGGCCGCCGCTGCACACTGGGAGGAGGGATTTAACATGTTATCCACAATGATGTCTAAATCTTTTTCCCGGGTGGTGGTTCCTAATGTGGAACCTTGCATTGTGTAATCATAGTTTGGGTTGTTCTTCCCTAGGTGTATAACTTTGCACTTGTCCACATTAAATTTCATCTGCCATTTTGATGCCAAGTCTTCCAATTTATCAAGATCCTCTTGCAATTTACAATGCTTATATTCCCTAGCCCCTTCCCATCCCCCAGTTTGTAAAAGTACTGCTCATTCATTTCCCCATGTTTGCTTAAAGTGAATATCTTTTTCCCTTTCACATATCCCTTCCCTTCTTCAAATTTCCACCCTATACTCACTGCAAACACTGGCTATTTGTGCTGTGCAAGGGTGCTGGATGGCATGCCACTGCTCTTAGAAGAGCTCTCTGATAAATCATGCAGCAGATGGTCCACTAGAGTGAGTTGCAATGCTAATGATAGTGGAGGGGTCTCACAGGTGGCGGAGGCACGGGGCAATGAGACTGAGGAGGTGCTAGGCAGTGACTTGGAGGCTGTCTGTCTCATAGATGGCAGTGGTTGAGAGGCAGCAGAAGTGAGTCTTTTTGATGGTTGTATTTTGATAGCTGGCTGGGCTGTAAAGTAGGTTTGGGGTCTGATGTTTCTTCAAGTCCCTTTGTAGACTTCTGATCATTTGTATATTGACTTCTTAACTCCTGGCATAGGGCCACAATCTTATTGGAAAGGGACCACATCCCATTCACCAGCTTATTCCTCACTTCCAAATGCCTCTCTTACAGATGGGCTCTGTGCACTATGAGTGCTGCTACTTATTCCTGGGAAAGCAGTTGTTGGTTTTGCTTGAGAAGTCACTCACCATAGTGAGCCAGTTGTTGACTTTGTCTAGTTGCTTGATGAAGATCTTCTTCTGAAGTTCCTGTGTCACCCTAGCCAGCATGGTCATTGTAGGATGAGATGAGTGGATAGCCACCTTACTCTCCTTATCTTAAACCTCCAGCTGAGCTGGCTTGGTGATAGAAGCAACATACTTCTCCTCCTGGTACTGTTATTATACCTATTCCTGGGCCTTCTTTGTTGCTGGCTCTTTAAAAGTCTACTTGACCACCTTCTTTCTTGTGCTGGCTGATCCCATCCTCTTCACCATCCAAAGCCATGGCTTCACCTACAGATAAGGAAACAGCATACCATCAATATTTGATTGCCATAGGTAGGTTCACAGAAAATGTCTGTATGTGTATTCTCCTAGAAACTCTCTTCTCTGTTGCTACATATTCACAGAGTGTGTGACCCAAGCGGCATTTTGCTCATCATGTGCCTCACCAACCTGTAGGCCCATACCTTCAATGTGAAGGATCATCATACAGTCCTGCTACATCTAACACATTCAGCATAGCTCCAGGTCTGGTACACCAGTCTTTAAGCAATAGTCTGAAATGATTTACATGCAGCAGGCTGTAGCTGTGCCCAACAGAAATGTCTATATATCTGTAGGCCAGGTCAGATATATAGAAATATACCTATCCCTGCCTGGATGTCTTATTCATCTTAACATCTAGTGTTAATACAAAGGATTGAAATGGGACTCAAAATGTACTTTGACCTCCACACAGCTTACAACATACCCCACTTGGTGGCACATTAAGCGCATGGAAAAAGGCCTGGCAATCTACTTCTGGATGCACCTTGCCAAGAAAACCAAGGGGCTGGGTTGCCAGAAGTCAGCATTGATTCAATAAAATTTAGTGGTCTTCTCCTTGAATGAATACTTCACGGTATAAATCAATCTTGTTCATTCAATGTATCTCTTCAGTACAATATTCCTATAAGCATTCAATTATCTAATACAGGTCTCAGATAGACGTTGGCACTAGAATTCTGGGTATTATATATCCCCAGTTATGTGCCCGTTAACATCAACACTGTAAATATCACTCAAAAACTATAAATGAAGTACTTAGCTGAATGTATGCTATTATCTCCATACAGCCAGATAATCAATACATCTCACTGCTCATCTTCTGTTCTTCTTGCAAGCCCCAACACCATATCTCTAGGCGCCCTCGCATTTCTCCTATCGGGTTCCTCAGGGGACCTCGTGACACTTTCTATTTTCTACAAAAATAACTTATGTTGGTAACTGAACTTCTTATATCAATGTTCATTACAACGACTAACTTACTATTGCAATAAGACTGTAAATACCTGAATGAATGATGCCACCCACGTATTACTATTCCAAAACCTCCAACTCTTCCAGCTCGGAAGTGGTCCGAAAACGCCGCGCATGCGGACTCTCCCTCCTCCTGTCATTTTTAAACTGCTGTTGCCAGCGATCTATTGGACGCCCTTTAAAAACCTACTTTCGCTAGTGGCCTATGGCAACAAACCATACTACGGGCCATGCCTTTTAGATATGGCCACCTTCTCTACTATGCTAACGTTGAATTTTTTACTTCATACCTACACTTAGCCTCACCACTAGATGCATGCTGACCAATCAATACCCATATTCAAACCCTCAGGCTGAACCGTATCTAATTTGTGAATCCACCATTGCTCTCTATTTATTAACACTTGGTCCCTGTATGCCCATGCCTACTGAAGAGCTTACTTAACTCCCTCCTCACCAGTAACCTCACTGGGTTCTTGAAGCTACAAATAACTACATTCAAAAGCAATGGGAAGGTTATCAAGACAGCAATAAAATACACACAGTTCTATAGAGAATACACCAAAGCTTTGCGGAGAGAAACTGAGAGACACACGTTCTCCCTGTTTACTCTAACTTCTTAGCCATGGTTCACTTTATTTATAAGGCTTTTGTAGATGATACAGCATAATTTCACTTTATCATTATACGTCATGTATGTATCATATTGTAGGTCAACTTATTCAGTGTGGGTCAATGTGGAGCCATAAATGGAGTCCAAGACATAATTATTTACTGTTACATGGCCATTATAAGGAGACATACAGGAATCCAAGATATAGAATGACCTAATTGACATAATTGTTTACTGCTGATAACTTGATATCTTCTAACCTTGAGCGCTTCTTGATATCTACTAATTACTAACCCTGAAAGTATTTTAGCTAATAACCCTGAGACTGCTATCTGGTATCCCTGAGACAGAGAGGCTGGGGTACAACCTGCCCTTTCTTTATTTCAGGACATGTAAACCTTCACCTAGTAAGCTAATATATGAAGTTTTATTTCTAAGCAAGGTTCTGAACAGAATTAACTCTTTCTCGGGTTTATTCAGTCTAATAGTATATGGTACCCCGTACGAATATACATGCTTTCCAATATCAAATAACCAATTGTGGTAGCATGGCATGTTGAGGGGGGGGGGAGAATTTCTTTACAACACAGGCCAGACAGCAGATCAGGGAAAACAAAAGCAGCTTTAGTTCTGTCCCAGTTTGTTAAACCTCCACAAGCTGGTTCTCCCAGCCCTTCCTCTAGCCCCAGTTATAGTTCCTACCTGAGAACTCCCTTGCATGGCTTGCCTTGAAAGAACTTCTGGATTCATGGGCCTCTCTCCTCCTGCAGCCTGCTGTGCTCTTAATCTCTTTATCTGAGCCACACCCTCCCAGCCCTGGACTACAGACTGTTTTAAAAGGGACTGTTGATAATCCCTTTGGAGAGGGTGGGTAACATTCTATATACTCCATTACACAACCTCACCCTCAGCTCAATCATGCCCCATTGAGTGCCTGCCTCACCAGGGACCCTCACCAGGAAAGTAAGTCTGCGTTCAGGTGAGTCTGATCAGTCCTATGGCATACCTGGAACTGGTAGGGTTGGAGACTCAAAACCACCACATAATACGGCCACTGGACTCCTTATGTCGAGCCATCCACTTGAGGGATTGTTGGTCCATTATTAGCATAAACAGACAGCCAAACGGGTAGTATTTGAAGGTTTGAAGTGCCCACTTGACAGCTAGGGTCTCCTTCTCAATCACCCTATAATGCTTCTTCTGAGGAAGCAGTTTACGGCTGATGAATGCGATAGGATGTTCTTAACACCTGACTTCCTCAGCCAGAATGGCTCCTAGGCCTACCTCTGAAGCACCAGTTTGCACAATAAACAGTAGGTAGAAATCAGGGCTAATCAGGCTGAGTTCAAAGCACACAGCTTTCTAGAATGCCAGGTCCAAATCCAGTGACCACTGGATCCATTCAGGAGCTCTCTTCCAGAGGAGATTGGTTAATGGCTTTGCCACCTCTGCAAAATTAGGGATGAACCAGCGGTAATAGCCAATCACTCCAAGGAAGCAATGAACCTCTTTCTTTGATTTTAGGGTAAGGGACTTGGGCATGGCATCTACCTTCCGTAACTGAGGTTGTATCTGCCCATTTCTGATTAAATACCCCAGATATTGAACAGCTTGACCTCCCAGAAAACATTTGTAGGGGTTGACTGTCACCCAGCCTTCCACAGACTGGTCAACATGGCTTGTACTTGGGTTAGATGGGTGGTCCAGTCTCTGCTGTAGATGACGATGTTGTCAAAGTAGGCAGGGGCATACTCCTTGTGCAGTCTCAGTAGATAGTCGATTAGGCAATGGAACATGGCAGAAGCCCTGTGTAATCCAAAGGGCAGCACTGTAAACTGAGACAGACCTTGTGGTATCAAAAAATCAGTCTTCTCCTTGGTAGATGGAGTTAAGGATACCTCCCAGTATCCCTTGGTCAAATTCAAGAATGATATAAAGCATGCTCCACAGAGTTGCTTGATTAGCTTATCTACTCTGGGTATGGGATATGTTTCCAGTTTAGAAGCTGCATTGACCCTTCGGAAGTCAATGCATAGTATAATGCTTCCATCGGATTTAGGAACCACACAATGGGTAATGACCAGTCACTCATAGACTCTTTTATAACTCCTAGGTTAAGGATCTCTTCCAGCTCCTTGGTGATGGCCTGTCAGTGGGCCTCCAAAATATGATATGGTCATTGCCAGATAACCACCGCAGGGTCAGTAATGATATAATGACAAATGAGGGTGGTTTGTCCTGGCAGATGGATAACACCTTTAGGTTCTGGTGGATCAAACCTTCTAGATCTCTTCTCTGGGCAACAGAGAGCTGGTCTCCAGTCGGGACTTGAGCTGGATCCAATAGGGTTGAAACTTCCTGTCCAAAATCATCTCCCTGTACTATCATAGTCATCACTGGAGTCCACTTTTTCAATAGGTTAATATGGTAAATTTTGGCTTTCTTCCATTTATCTGGCTGGGCAATCTTGTAGTTAACAGACCCACTTTCTCTTCCATCTCATAGGACCCCTGCAATTTAAAGAGTAACTTGCTCTTGGATGAGGTCAGCAAGACTAAAACTCTGTCTCCTGGTTGAAAGGTAGGGTGCACAGCTGCCCAATTGCAGCCCCTGGCCTGTCAGCTTGGACGCTTTCCAGACTGGGTTTGTCCACTTTTCTGACTTTCCTCAGCCTGTCTTGCACTTGTATAACATACTCCACAAAATTACACCCGGCATGGGGTTCTTCTTCCATGTTTCCCTTATCACATCTAATATGCCTATTGACTGTCTTCCAACAACAACTCAAAAGGTGAAAACCTTGTGGAACTCTGAGGTACCTCATGGAAGACAAACATCAAATAGGTTAGGAGAATGTCCCAGTTCTTCTCGTCCTCCTTCATGAACATCTTTGACATCTGTTTCAGGGTTTTATTGAATTGCTCGATGAGGCCATCTGTCTATGAGTGATATATTGTTGTTCCTAATATCTTGACCTTCACCAAGGCACATACTTGCTTCATCACTTTGGATACAAAGGTGTTCCTTGATCTGTGATGATCTCGTTGGGTGTTCTCACTCAAGAGAATTATTTATTTTATTTGGAGGTTTACAATGTAACAAAACATAATACTGGTGAACTATTTACAATAAACAGTTAAACATGAGAACTATTTACAATCTGGGTATCGGGTAGCATAGTATGGGTATTGGGTAGCGTAGTTTATAATGACTAAAATATACTTGTTGCCTCAGGTGATTTGCTCCAAGAAATCTACTAGGTCCATGGTCACTCTTTCAATGGGGTTTCAATGATAGACATAGGCACTAGAGGGGCAGGTCAGATTCTGTCAGGGTTATGAAGCTGGCAATATAACTGCACCTGTTTATGGCCACCGGGCAAGAAAAACTGGGCTAAAACCTTCTCTAGTGTTTTCTCCACCTCCCAGGTGTCCCCCTAATAAATGGCTATGGGCCAGTGATAACACCTGCTTACGATAGGGCCGGAGACTATCTGTTGTTCTAAATCTTCCCCCTCGAGGGCCCCCTTGGCCACAATGTATAATAAATCTCCCTTTAGCACAAATAGGGAAATGTTCTTGCATGGGACTTCCCGTTACCTACTGGAGCCCCATCATAACATAAGAAATGCCATAGTGGATCAGACCAAGGTCCATCAAGCCCAGTATCCTGTTTCCAACAGTGACCAATCCAGGTCACAAGTACCTGGCAGGCTCCCAAAAAGGTACATAGGTTCCACAATACTTGTTCCTCTTTAATAATGGTTTATGGACCTTTCTTCCAGAAACTTGTCCAAACCTTTTTTCAAACCCAGTTACACTAACAACTTTTACTATATCCTCTGGTAACAAATTCCAGAGTTTGATTATGTGTTGAGTGAAAAAATATTTTATCTTATTACTCTTAAATGGGTTACATTGTAGCTTTACTGTGTGTCCTCTAGTCTTTCTACTATCAGATGGAGTAAACAACATATTTACATTTACCCATTCCATTCCATTCAGTAAGTTATAGATCTCTATCATATCACCCCTCAGCGGTCTCTTTTCCAGGTTGAAGAGCCCTAACCTTTTAAGTCTTTCCTCATAGAGGTATCCTTCCATCCCCTTTACCATTTTGAGGCTCTTCTCTGCACCTTTTCTAATTTTGCTATATCCTTTTTAAGATATGACAATTAGAATTGTTTTTGCTGTCTTGGCCTCTTCTACATACAGTTTGGAGGGTTTCAACATATTATCCACGGTGAAACTTAAATCTTTTCCCCAGATGCTGGTTCTTAATGTGGAACCTTTCATTGTGTACCCGTAGTTTGGGTTATTCTTTCCTAGGTGCATAACTTGGCACTTATGGATTACATGTTGAAACCCTCCGCCCAGTGTGCAGAGGCATCCAAGAAAGCAAATAGAATGCTAGAAACCATAAGGAAAGGAATGGAGAATAAAACAAAAGATATTATAATGCCTCTGTATTGTTCCATGGTGCAACCACACCTTGAATATTGTGTGCAGTTCTGGTCACTGTATCTTAAAAAGGATATAGCGCTATTAGAAAAGGTACAGTGAAGAGCCACCAAAATGGTTAAAGGGATGGAAGGATACCCCTATGAGAGGCTAAAAAGGTTATGACTCTTCAACCTGGAAAAGAGATAGCTGAGGGGAGATATGACAGAGGTCTATAAATTAATGACTGGAGTGGAACAGGTAAATATAGATCGATTGTTTGCACCTTCAAAATATAGAAAGACTAGGGGACATGCAATGAATCTACAGTGCAACCTATTTAAGAATAATAAGAGAAAATATTTTTTCACTCAACACGTAATAAAACTCTGGAGGATGTAGTAAAAGCTGTTAGAGTAGTTGGCTTTAAAAAGGTTTGGGCAAATTCCTGGAGGAAAGGTCCATAAACCATTATTAAAGGGGACCCAGACAATCCACTGCTTGCCCCAATGGAAGTATTGGTGAACCTGTGTCCTTGGGGAAACTACTAGGTACTTATGACCTAGATTGACCATTGTTGGAAATAGGATACTGGGCTTGAAAAGATTTAAGTTTCACCATGGATAATATGTTGATCTGACCCAGTATGGCATATCTTATGTTCTTACCTGTTTATTCACATCTTCAAAAAAACATAACAGATTAGTAAGACAAGACTTTCCTTTGCTAAATCCATGTTGGTTTTCTCCCATTAAACCATGGCTATCTACTGTGCATGGTCAGTAATTTTATTCTTTATAATGATTTTTACCATTTTGCCTCATACTGATGTCAGGCTCACCTGCCTTTAGTTTCCTGGAGCACCCCTGGAACCCTTTTTAAAAACTGGTGCTACATGTTCATTCTCCAATTTTCAGGCACTATAGATGATTTTAATGAGAGTTCACATATTATGAATAATAGGTCTGCAATTTCATATTTTAGTTATTTCAGCACTCTTAGATGTATACTATCCAGTCCAGGTGATTTATTACTCCTCAGTCTATCAAATAGTTGTTTTATCAATATTTTTTTCAATTTTTCCAATACATCACCTTTAAATATCATTTCAGGCATGGGTTACTTCCCTACCTCCTCCTCAGTAAAGTCTGAAGCAAAGAATTCATTCAGTCTCTCTATTACGGCCTCCCTTAGCGCCCCTTGTACTCCTGTATCATCTAATGGTCCAACTGACTCTCACAGGGTTTTTGCTATGAATATACTTGAAAGTTTTTATTATGCATTTTTGCTTCCATATCAAGCTTTTTTTCAAATTCTCTCTTTGCCTGCCTTTTCATTGCCTTCCAGCTAACTTGCCAGTGCTTATGTTGTTTCCCGTTTTCTTCATTTGGCTCCTTTTTCTACAGGATAGATGCTTTTTTTGCTACAACAGCCTCTCTGACTTCACAGTTAAACTATGCTGGCAGTGTTTTTTCCAGCCTTCCACTTTTCTTAACATATGAAATACATCTGGTTTGGGCTTCCAAGATAGCATTTTTAAACAATACCCATGCTTGATGTACATCTTTAACATTTGCAACTGCTTCTTTTAGTTTTTTCTTTATCTCTCTAGCATGTCCTGCTATGACGCTGACCCAATTGATACCAGGGAAATTAAAATGACCTATTACAATGTGTAACAAATTTTTACTTTTTCCTTGTTCCTGGGTAATAAGTGTTATTTTCCAATATCTTATGTCTCAAAACCATAGGAAATGGCAATTATGGCCCACAAATATTGCTTTTGGGACTAGGAGAGTGATATTTTTGAAAATTACCTATTTTGCAGATATTCTAGATAGATTTAGTGCAAAGTAAACTTGGAGTACCTTTTGGAAAATTCTAGAACTTTCTAGAGCTTTCCAGAACTTTGCAAAACCTTTGGAACTTAGTATAACATTTGAGAACTTTTAATAAAAATCTTTTGGTGACCATTATAATGTCACTTCCACCTCGTGTCTGTATAAACAAGGGATTTGCGCAGAGTGAACACAGTCATTCAGCAGCCTCCTTACCGACTGGAAACCTAGGAGCGAGCAACAACAACATGTCTCTTAAGCGCACCATTTTATTTTCATTCAAGCTTCTTAAGTGGACTGACATGGCATCAAGAGGCAGTAAGCATCTGGCAGATGCATTTTGCATTGTCTGGTGATTTAATCAAGACAAGAGCAAAAAAGAACTCCGTGAAAGCATTTGCCAAGATTCGTGAAGCTTACAAGGCATATTTCGGCATGCCTGTTGGGGATCAGGACAAACACTGGGTTCCTCATTTCATTTGCGAGCACTACAAGAAAATTCTGAAAGGTAAGATGACCAATTGATGCTGGTTTGACTGTGGCATTTTATGTTATAAAATCTTTATTATTACTGAATGTTTACATAATGTATAGAAACATAGAAACATAGAAAAATGACGACAGAAAAAGACCACATGGCCTATCTAGTCTATCCTTTCATATCAACAACTACAACAGTCCCCTTTTTACCTTTAGAGATCCTTTGTGTTTGTCCCATGCTTTTTTGAATTCGGATATTGTCCTCATCTCTACCTCTTCCACTGGGAGACTATTCCACAGATCCACCACTCTTTCCATAAAGAAATATTTCCGCATATCACTCCTGAATCTATACCCCTTGTCAGACGGCTGCCTAGGGTGAGAACTTACACAATCTTGATGATGCATATATTCATATGATTCTTGCAAGGTATTGTGGGTAATGTAGTTCATTCACTCCCAAACACAGCTGAAGACAATAATTGAGTTGTGAAACCAAGTGGTAAAGCCAATAAAATTCTTCTTTTATTGATGGGGTTTAATTCACCCAGCACAAGTATGCTTGTTAGCAATATAAATGAGGATACTTGCTTGCAGTGTTTAAATGGATAACATAAAGTCACAAAGCAAATCAGAAAACAACCTTCAGCTTGTCAGGCAATTAGCTAATGTTTTCTTAGCAAATAATTACCAAATAAAAAGGCACAAAGAAATGAATAAACTTTGCTTGTTAGGTTAACTTCTGCTTATTTTCCACGCAGATCCCAGCAGTGATTCTCCCTTGCTCACACACACAATCAGGTGCAGCTTTAATTACTATCAATTGACCAGCTGAAACCCTTTAGCTGGCTGGCTGCTACTGTGTGAACCCAAATCCTGCTTTAAGAGCTGTTTGCAAAAGAACAAAGTTAGGTTTCTTTGTGATGGCTGAGGTGTTTGCTCACAGAAAGCTAGCAATAGCATTTAGATAGAGAACAGTCCATGTAATGAATAGTTTCATCTGCTGTATCTCCCCCTTCATCAATCAGCATAGGGTCACTATCATACATTGGCACAGACGAGTCTTTCATTAAGGCACTATCATGAGAATGCTTATTCCCTTGCTGCCATTCACTATTATGGATAGGGTCTGGATCAGTGTTCATACCTGAGCCTCTCCTGCTATCATAATTCCTCTCTGTATAGCCTGGCCAGTATGTAATCCAATTCTGATGTCCAGCCTTCCAATCTTGATCCCTGGACACTGGATCTCCTCTCACATACCTTCTGGCATAGGTCTGAAAGTCCCTTCCACGTGCAGTCTTCTCTCTTCCAGGTAGCCACTGGTGATTCCTATCTCTGCCATTCCATTCCTCTGGCTGACTCCAGTCCAATGGACTCTGCTGGCATTTGGAATACCTCCCAGTATAGGTACTGCCTTGGATTCTCCCAGACCTTCCAATGGCCTTTCTTCTCTTCCTTCCAGAGAGTTTCCTTCTTTCTCTATCCGCTTGGCTTGGCTTCTGTTTCTCCAGGTGATGCTTAAACCTGTAGCTGGGCTGGAGCTTGTAGCCGTTGCTGAAGCTCTCCCTCTCCTGAAGCTCTTTCTGTAGCTGTTATCTGAAGAATAAGCTCTATTCTTATTCTGTCCTAATGTGTGCTCCTCCCTAATACAGCGCAGCTGTGTTGAATCAGGCCCTGCCCTTTGAGATGAGTGCTTAGGGATTACCTCATAGCTCTCTTGATTGCACACACATTTTCTCACTTCAGCCCCTCTCATGGCTGCTGGAAACCTGGTGCATTCTGGGACTGGTAGTATTTTATAAGAAAACTCTGTTTTCTTACTTCTACCAGAACTGACAGGTTGCTTGTTCAGAGTCACATCATCTTTTCTATAGCTCCTACCTGAGCTATGATAAGCTTCCTTATCACACCCTTCACCCTCATCCCATGTCCCCTCGTAGCAGAACTTGCTTTCAGTCGAAAGAGGCTCTCCCCCTGTGCATTTATGCCATGGATGTATTTAAACATCTCAATCATATCTCCGCTATCCCGCCTTTCTTCTAAGGTGTACATATTAAGATCCTTAAGTCTGTCCTCATATGCTTTATAATGAAGACCACTAATCATTTTAGTAGCCACCCTCTGTACTGACTCCATCCTGTTTATATCCTATTGAAGGTGCGGTCTCCAGAATTGCACACTATACTCCAAATGAGGTCGCACCAAAGACTTATACAGAGGCACTATCACCTTCTTTTTTCTGCTAGCCATTCCTCTCCATATGCACCCAAGCAGGGCCGGCCCGTCCATTGAGCAAGAATGTTTTTTGCACAGGGCCCCGCGTTTCAGGGGGCCCCGCGCAAAGAACATTCTGCTTTTTTTTTTTAAATTACATTAAAAAAAAAAACCTGTCTCTGGCTGCTGCCGCTGCCGCGTCCGTCGCAACAGCGGCAGAATGGAGTGTCCCACGGGGCCCCCTCTCCTCGTTGAGCCCTCCGCAAGGGCTTTCAGATTCGCGAAGGGAGAGTGCTCCCTCGCGTCTCTGTAAAGCCCGCAGGGGCTAATGGGAAATTTCCCATCTGCCCCTTTAGACGCGAGGGGCTGATGGGAAATTTCCCATTAGCCCCTGCGGGCTTTACAGAGACGCGAGGGAGCACTCTCCCTTCGCGAATCTGAAAGCCCTTGCAGAGGGCTCAACGAGGAGAGGGGGCCCCGCGGGACACTCCATTCTGCCGCTGCTGCGACGGATGCGGCAGCGGCAGCAGCTAGAGCCAGGTTTTTTTTTTTAATTTGCCAGAAGGGAAGGGAAGGGAAGGGAAGGGGAAGGGGGGTTAAGACTGGTAATGGGCTGGGGGGCTGATGGAGGCTGTCTGGAAATGGGGTGATGGGGGTTAGGACTGGAAATGGGCTTGGTGGGTGTGTGTTAGGACTGGAAATGGGCTGGGGGGTGTTAGGACTGGAAATGGGCTGGGGGGGGTTGTTAGGACTGGAAATGGGCTAGGGGGGTTAAGACTGCTAATGGGCTGGGGCTGATGGAGGCTGACTGGAAATGGTCTGGGGGGTAGGACTGGAAATGGGCTGGGGGGGGTTAAGACTGGTAATGGGCTGGGGGCTGATGGAGGCTGTCTGGAAATGGTCTGGGGGGGGGTAGGACTGGAAATGGGCTGGGGGGGGGTTAAGACTGGTAATGGGCTGGGGGCTGATGGAGGCTGTTTGGAAATGGGGTGATGGGGGGTTAGGACTTGAAATGGGCTGGGGGGGTTAGGACTGGAAATGTGCTGGGGGGGTTAAGACTGGTAATGGGCTGGGGGTTGATGGAGGCTGACTGGAAATGGGGTGATGGGGGATTAGGACTGGAAATGGGCTGGGGGGGTTGTTAAGACTGGTAATGGGATTTGGGCTGAGGGGGGCTGTGTGGACAGATGGTGATGGGGGGTTATGATTGCTAATGGGCTATGGGGGGTTAGGACTGCTAATGGGCTATGGGGGCGCTAGGACAGGAAATGGGCTGATGGGGAGGGGTTAGGACTTGAGGTGGACTGATGTGGTTAGGACTGGTAATGGGCTGTGGGCTGATGGGGGGGGGTTAGGACTGGCAATGGGCTATGGGGGGCTGACTGGAAATGGGCTGATGGGGGGGTTAAGACTGGAAGTGGGCTGATGGGGGGGTTAGGACTGGTAATGGGTTATAGGGGGGGCTTAAACTGAAAATGGGTTGATGGGGGGCTAGGACTGGTAATGGGTTGGGGGATTGCTATGACTGGAAATGGACTGAGTGGACGGGGAAGCTTGAACTGCAAATAGCTGATGGGGAGGGAGCTTGGAATGGAAATGGGCTGTGAGGGAAGGGAGCTAGGACTGAAAATGGGCTGATGGAGCAGCTAGGATAGGACTGGAAATGGGCTGTTGGGGGGAGCTAAGATTGGAAATGGGCTGTGGTGGGGGCTTGAATTGAAATGGACTCATGGAGGGGCTAGAACTGGAAGTAGGCTCATGGGGGGGCTTGGACTGGAATTGGGCTGAGTGGAGGGGAGCTAGGAATTGACATGGGCTGATGGTGGGGCTAGGAAATGACTAGAAATGGGCTGATGGGGGCTAGGATTGGAAATGAGCTGATGAAGGGACTAAGACTGAAAATGGCGGGGGGGGCTAGGAGTGGAAATGGGTTGATGGGGGCTAGGACTGGAAATGGGCTGATGCAGGGACTAGAAGGGAATGGATGCTGGGTGAGACTGGAACTAGAAGGGAGCTGATGTTGGGGGAGGATTAGAATGGGATGGGGCTGGGAGAGTAAAATGGAGAGGGGAAAAATATTTTGTGTGGGAGGGATGAAAAATCTACAATTGGCCGGGTATTGGGAGAGTAAGTGGGGATTGAGGATGGAGGGGTAAAATTTGTGTGGATGAAATAAGAATGAGGAAAGAGCAAAAGGAGAAAGATTAGTATGTTAAAGCAGATGTAGAGAGAGAGGATGGAAAGAAAACTAGAAGAGAGAAGAAAGGACAAATGGACAGCAGACGATGGAGAGTTAGCAGAAAACATGAAGAAACCAGAAGAAAGTGGCTGGAGCAATTGCAACTGAAAAAAAATGCACAAAAGGTAGAAAGATATCTCTTTATTTTGAATTTATTAACTGGAATATGAAAGCTCTGAGAAATGTGCATCATTAACGTCTGCGCTTTGTTTGGTACAAGAGGAAATTGATTTATAGTTTTATTTCTACAGTGTTGTTGTACATTCCAAGTTTGGCTTTTGGGGTTCCCAGTTTAATTATTGCCTTCCTGTTTCAAAATTGCGATTCCTTGTTTGGTGATGGTCTATGTTCTGCATGTATAACTGAGCTGAGGTATTCTGTTTATGTAATTCCTATTTGACATTGCCACTTGTTCTCTTTCCCCAGTATTCTCTGAAATGTACTGGTTTAATATTTGCAGTGTTTCCTTTTGATAGGTAGGGTCTGGTGCTTTGTGAGTCCTGGTAATGCTGTCAGGATACAGCGGGTTTGCTATGGGTTCTAAATGGGCAGCGTTTGTAGTAGTTCCTAATGTGCCTGGCGGTTGGCACTGGATTATAGTAATGTAGAAATCGTTTAGTCTTTCTTTATCCATACACTCATTAAGAGACATGTTTACTAAAAGTTAGTGTTTGGTAACATTATGCAAATATGTTTGCAAATAAGGCCACTTATGCAAATGAGGCCCCGCACCGAGTCTCCGCACATGGCCCCGCACCCCCCTTGGGCCGCCCCTGCACCCAAGCATCCTTCTGGCTTTTGCTGTCACCTTTTCTACCTGTTTAGCTACTTTAAGATCATCAGACACAACCACCCCTAGCTCCCGCTCTTCTTTAGTGGACAAAAGTACTTCACCCCCTATATTATATTGCTCCCTTGGATTGCTGCAGCCCAAATGCATGACCTTACATTTTTTAACACTAAATCCCAGCTGCCAAAATTCTAGACCATTCTTCAAGGGCAGTATAACGAGAACATGATGGGATACTACATTTGGGGGCTTATTCGTGAAAGTGATTTACAATATAATCATAAATGTCGAAAATCTTTTATGGTCTTTCTTGAATAACTTAAATATAAGCACATTTTATATGTTGTGGGTCTTTTATTTTATGTGAACAAACAGGCACCGGTAAGCCTGTTTTAACAATGAGAATATGTAAATTTCACAAATATGAATCTCCTGTTCACAAAAGCAAAGTTTAATGAGAATAATCACCATTTTCCTTACTTTTAAGTTATAGGCAATTAGGAAATAACAGTCACTACCCAGGAAGTTCAGGGCCGCGGAGCTAGTGCACGCGGCCCCTTAGTAACCGGGGGGGCGGCGAGGACGCGATCCCCCCCCTCCCGGGTGGCCGTGACGTCGGCGGGGGCAGGGGGGCGAGCCGGTGCGGTGCTGGACGCCCCATTGGCTCCTGTGGGCTGCCGGGAGGCAGGGGGAGCCAATGGGGCGTTAGGGAGGGCGGGACCATCCCGAGCGAGTGCGGGGACGCGCTGTGGCTCCGGCCTTTTCCAGGTCGGAGCCAGGCGCGTCGGGTTGCAGCACGAGGGTGCTCCAGGTACCGCTTGGCTGGGGGAAGGCAGTTAGGGGTCCGGTGGGGACAGAAGCACGTCGTCGTTGCCCGGGGGTGCCAGGGGGCTATCAAAAACCCTAACTACACACACTTTAAAAAAAACAAAAAACAAAACAGAAACGGACGAGGGGGGGGGGCTGGGGGGTGTGCTGGGCCAGAGGATTGATAGGCAAGGGTTGGGGGGGGAGGGGGGGTCTGAAAAGTCCTCGTGGGGCTGGGGACTGGAGGTTTGATTAAAAATAATAATAATAATAAATACTATATATAACACAACCCCGAAGTTAGTTACCATACCAAAAAAACAAAAAAAACAAAAAAAACCCAGATACATAAAACTTCAGCCGTTACAAGGGCCACAGGCAGCCCCTCGTGGTAGCAGGACTGTGAGCCATGCGGCCTGGAAAAGGGAGGGGGAGGATCCCGAGCGGCGGAGCGAGAAGGGGGCAAGGGAGGGGGGCTGGGGGGGCCCTTGGTGAGGATTTGTCAAGGTCTGCCCAAAGTGGGGAAAAAAGGGGTAGAGCGAAGGGGGGGCCCAGGGGCGCCGGTCTTCCAGCGACCCGGGGAAGGGGTAGAGGGGGCAGTAGGGGAACACGTGCGGGGGAGAGGGGACGGGGTGCGGGGGGGCCCACGCAGGCCCGGCCCGTAGGGGCGGGGGGGGCTGGGAGGCGCGACGCGGATTACGGACCGCCTGGGCCCAGAAGGGCGGCCAGGGGGGTCAGGGGAATTGGGTGGGGGACCTGTTGGCACTCTAGACAGGCGAGCGCCCGAAGCGGGGCTACCTCCGGTAGGGGGAGGGGTGCTTGCATTGGGTGAAGTGCGGGCTGCCGAGAGTGCGATGCCGGAGGGCCCCAGGAACTGGGCGGGAGTATCGGGGTGTGCATACCCGCCTTCGTGGGAGCACTGGCAAGGGGGGGGGGCCAAGGTACTTTGGGGGTGGAGTGGTTGGGAGCGTGGCAGCCCCCTTGGGCCAGGAGGGGGGCCCCTTCGCATTTTCCTGTGTTTTCCCCGCAGGTACCTTTTGGATGGCAGTACACCGGGAATCTGAGTTTCGGCGGTTCGAGGCCATCGGGTGCGGTGCCACTGGAGGGGTTGAGTGAGAGGATGTCAGCAGCAGCGCAAGTGGAGCCGGAGTCGCGGTCGGTCGGCGCTGAGGCTGCAGCGTCCGTGCAAGCGGCAGGTGAGTTGGCGGGAGATATGGGCGTGGACGTCGGGGCTGGGGCGTCAGCGGGGGACGGGGGGGGGGTAAAAAAGCAAGGAGGAAGAGGAGGCATCCTTGTCGCAGACGACGCAGGTCAGGGACTTCCTCCACCTCCTCCTCAGCTTCCTCGTCGGATTCTTTGGTCTCGGGCGGGGAGAAGGGGCAGGAATCGGGGGGGCTCGCGGGTAGAGCGAGCGGAGCCTCAGCCACGCCTTCGGTGGTGGCATATTCGGAGTTATGGGATGGCGTGCCGAAGAAGCTGCGGCGGAAGATTCTGCGACGGCGTTATATAGATATTTTTCGTCTGCTTGAGGGCCGCAAGCGGTCAGGGGACAGTAGGAGGAAGCGGAAGGAAGACGAGAAGGCGGGGAGGGTGCGGAGAGCGACGCGGAACGTGGTGAACTGGACGCGAGCTTTTTTACGCTTGGCTAGTGTGTGGGGGCATTCGCACCCGGAGCATTGCGGGATGCTCCTCGCCTATGCGGATTCCATTTTAGAGGCGGCACAAGTGCATGATGGTTGGGCATGGCTCAACTATGATGAGAAGTTCCGGGATAAGATGGAAGAAAACCGCTTGTTGTCTTGGGGGACGCAAGATATCAATCTGTGGCTGACGCAGATGGCGGTCAGACCCAGTGGTAGTGCGGCGGGCGGTGCACGTGGAGGAGCAGCTGGCGTTTCGGGGGCTGGGCGGCCCTTTCGGGGGGGGCGTACCCGGGGGGGGGTACAAAAAGCTTCAGCTTCAGGGGGGGGTCGGAGACGTCTGTTGGCGATATAACAAATCGTCCTGCCCGTTCCCGGATTGCAAATTCCGGCACGCCTGTTCCGTCTGCAACGGTCCGCATTCAGCGCTCAAATGTGTTAGGAGAGGTGCTGGGGGGCGGGAGCGCCCCCTTCCAAGCAGTGAGAGCCTCCTTTGCCTGGCTCCCACCCCAGTCCGGATAGAATCAATGCGTCCGTGGCTGCGAAGGTATCCGAAACGGAAGGACAGTGCGGTGATAGAGGAGGGTTTTAGTGAGGGGTTTCAGATTCCTGTAGTGGGTACGGTGCTCTGTACTACGGCTAGGAATTCGCCTTCGGTGAGGCGATTTGCGCAGTTAGTGCGGGACAAGCTAGCGGAGGAGATTGAATTAGGGCGGGTGGCAGGCCCCTTCGCGGAGCGGCCTTTTGCGGATCTCGTGATCTCCCCTTTGAGCGTGATCCTGAAGAAGGAGCAGGGGAAGTTCCGGTTGATTCACAACCTTTCCTTCCCCGCGGGTCGTCAGTTAACGACCATATCCCGGATCACCTGTGCACGGTTAGGTATGCATCTTTGGATGCGGCATTGGAGCTGGTGAGACGCTGCGGTCCGGGGTGCTTGATGGCGAAAGCAGATATCGAGTCAGCCTTCCGTCTGTTGCCGGTGCACCCGACGTCTTTTCCTCTGTTGGGGTTTTGTTTCGAAGGGTACAGCTATTTCGATAAGTGCATGCCCATGGGGTGCGCGATATCCTGTGCTTATTTTGAGCGGTTCAGTAGTTTTCTACATTGGGCAGTGGTGACACAGGTGGGGCGCGCCAACGTGGTGCACTATTTAGACGACTTCTTGTTCGTGGGCGAGGCTCAGTCGGAGTGCTGCGTGGATCTGCTGGGGGGCTTTGAGCGGTTGGCTCAGGGGTGGGGTGTCCCGCTAGCGGCGGGGAAGACGGAGGGCCCCGCGACCGTCATTACGTTCTTGGGGGTGGAGCTCGACTCGGGAGCGATGGTAGCCCGCCTGCCCGCGGCTAAGGTAGTGAAGCTCAGAGTCTTGGTAGCGAACGCGCTCGTTTCCAGCAAGCTCACATTACGGGAAATGCAGTCATTGATTGGCTCGTTGAATTTTGCGTGCAGGGTAATACCGATGGGGCGGGTCTTTTTGAGGCGGCTTTCGGTGGCTACGGTAGGGGTCCGTTTGCCTCATCATCGGATCAGGGTGTCGCAAAGCATTCGGGCAGACATGCGGGTGTGGGACGAGTTTCTCCGTGACTTCAACGGCACTACGGTTTTGCGGGAGGGGGAGGTCTCTAATACAGCGCTGCAACTGTACACGGATGCGGCGGGGGGAGCGGGCCTCGGGGTCTACTTTGGGGGTTCGTGGTGTGCTGCAGGGTGGCCCCTGGCGTGGCAGGAGTCGGGCCTGACCAAAAATATCACCTTTTTGGAATTGTTTCCGATCTTTGTGGTGTTGACCTTATGGCCGGATAGGCTTCGGAATCATCGGGTGGTCTGGTGGTGCGACAATGAGGCGGTGGTGTCTGTTGTAAACAATTATGCCCCACGCTGCAAGCCAGTGGCGGATTTAATGCGTCAAGTCGTGTTAGCGTGTTTGCGTTTGAACGTGGTGGTGCGGGCCCGCCATATTCCGGGTATTACTAACAAAATTGCTGACGCTCTTTCCCGTTTTCAGTGGGAGCAGTTTCGTAACTTGGCTCCGGAAGCCGAGGAAGAGGGAGCATCGGTCCCCGCGCACTTATGGCGGATTGGCCTGGAGGCATGACGGAGCTGCTGAGGAATTCCATGTTGGCGGCGACATGGGAGGCCTATCAGCGGGGTTGCAACAGTGTGGTAACTTTCCTCGCGGAGCATGGCTGGCGTCAGGGTCCGGTCCCTGAGCAGCTCCTCGGTCAATACGTGGTTGCGGCTAAGGCGGCGGGTCTTTCGAGGGCAATGGTGAAGAGGCATCTGGCGGGGTTTTCCTTCTTCGCAGGAGCGGTCGGTTGGGGGACGGGGGGAAGGGGTTTGTTGACTCGTCGGCTTTTGCAGGGCTGGGAGCGATCCCGTCCCACCCCGGCTGACTGGCGGCAGCCGATTACTCATGATTTGTTGGGCCGCTTGTTGGATGTTTTACCACAGGTGGCGTCCTCCGGGTACGAGGGTACGCTGTTTCGGGCTGTTTTTTCGGTGGCCTTCTTCGGTGCCTTTCGCGTGGGGGAGTTGGTGGCGGAGTCGGGTTCTAATGCGGGTGCGCGTGAATTGAAGGTCCATCAGGTGCGGGTGGGGGAGGGCACGGTTCGGATTCACTTAGTGCGCTCCAAGACCGATCAGGCGGGGAGAGGTGCCTGGGTGGTGCTGCGTGCCATACCGGGGGCGCTTGCTTGCCCAGTCCGGTTGCTGAGCGCCTACTTGCGGGTGCGGCCGGCTGGGGAGGGCAGTCTGTTTATTCATGAAGATGTGCGAGTGCTCACGCGCTACCAACTTACGGTGGTGCTGCGGTTGTCGTTGCGACGGGTCGGGGAGGACCCCGGTAGGTTCGCTCCACATTCTTTCTGCATTGGCGCAGCGACCAGCGCAGCAGCGGAGGGTCTTTCTGCGCAGGCAATACAACAGATAGGGCAGTGGAGATCGCAAGCGTTCCAGGGCTATGTGCGCTTGTAACGGGCTGTGGGGGGGTGCTAATGCTGTTGTTCTTTATTTTGCAGAAAGGGGCCTTGCATCGTGTCGCTGTTGGGTGATTGGCCACTCATTTGTGTACTGTGCCGGTCGGCGAGCAGCAACACGGCCATTGGGGACACATCTTGGACTGGAAGCGCAAGGGGTGACCGTATCATGGCTGGGCGAGTGCGGACTCCGGTGGATCCAGCTGTTGCCTTTGCTGCGGCATCACGAGCGCGTGAGAGGAACGCCGGATATCCTGCTGATTCATCTCGGCGGCAATGATCTGGTGTCCTGGACTTGCAAGCAGCTCATCCGCGCAGTGCACAAGGACCTGGGGGAGGTTTTCAGATTGTTTCCAGGGGTGATTGTGATTTGGTCGGATATCCTTCCACGGCCAGCCTGTTGGGACCAGCGACGATGGTCCAGAGGGCTGACTAAAGTCAATCGCCAAATAGGCAGGTGGGTGGGGGAGCGGGGGGTGTGCCAGATCTTGCACCCATGGGTGGAGGTGAAGTGTGCTGGCCTGTTCCGGCCGGATGGTGTTCACCTCTCGCCGATAGGGATGGACCTCCTACTTAATGACTGGCAGGAGGCCATGGAGGGTGTCCGGCAGGGGAGTTGGGCTGGTCGCAGCTTTAGGTTGGGGGCGGCTCAGGTCCATAGGGCCTGAGCCGGTGGCGGGATCCCGGAGGTTTCCGGGTTCCGGAGACGGAGGCAAGCTTGTGGGCGGGGGTGGGGGACCCCCGCCCGGATAACCCCTCAGGTTTTTGCTAGTAGTATGGCGAAGCCGGACGAGGGAGGGCTAGGCTGTTTAGCCGGGGCCCGGACTCAGTAGAAGCGGAAGCGACATCATCTTGCTACTCACATGGCGGGTGAGGGGTTGCGCTTCGAAAAAGGGGGGGGGGAAATGTTATGGTGTTGAATTGTTATTGGGTTATTGTTAATGGTTAATAAAGCTGCGACCAGTTTTAAGCCCAAAATTGTATGATGGTCTTTTATCAAAGGATGTGTGTGGAGGGGAGGGGGAGGGGCGACGGGTCCGCCTTACCCGGTTAGTTCAGGGCCGCGGAGCTAGTGCACGCGGCCCCTTGGTAACCGGGGGGGCGGCGAGGACGCGATCCCCCCCTCCCGGGTGCCCGTGATGTCGGCGGGGGCAGGGGGGGCGAGCCGGTGCGGTGCTGGATGCCCCATTGGCTCCTGTGGGCTGCCGGGAGGCAGGGGGAGCCAATGGGGCGTAAGGGAGGGCGGGACCAGCCCGAGCGAGTGCGGGGATGCACCGTGGCTCCGGCCTTTTCCAGGTCGGAGCCAGGCGCGTCGGGTTCCCGCCCGCCCACCCTAGCGTGGGAGTGGGGGGGGGGGGACTGGGGGTCTCGGTTCTGGGTTGTTGCAGCTGGGGGGGGTGGCGGGATCCCGGAGGTTTCCAGGTTCCGGAGCCGGAGGCAAGCTTGTGGGTGGGGGTGGGGGACCCCCGCCCGGATAACCCCTCAGGTTTTTGCTAGTAGTATGGCGAAGCCGGACGAGGGAGGGCTAGGCTGTTTAGCCGGGGCCCGGACTCAGTAGAAGCAGAAGCGACGTCATCTTGCTACTCACATGGCGGGTGAGGGGTCACGCTTCGAAAAAGGGGGGGGGAAATGTTATGGTGTTGAATTGTTATTGGGTTATTGTTAATGGTTAATAAAGCTGCGACCAGTTTTAAGCCCAAAATTGTGTGATGGTCTTTTATCAAAGGGTGTGTGTGGAGGGGAGGGGGAGGGGCGACGGGTCCGCCTTACCCGGTTACAAAAATTGTGTTACACAGTGTTATTACTGTGTTGTAACTTTTGTTAGCGTCATCGATTTCTTTTAGCATTTCATCATCCATCTGTTCTTTCTGATCAGGCATTCAGTAGTACACCCCCACTGCCATCATCTTTCAATTTTTACATGGAATTTCTGTCCATAGAGAATCTATAGTGTATTTTTTTCCCTGCAAACTTTAATCCTGTGTGACTGAATGCCCTATTTAACATAGAATGCAACCCTTCCACCAATTTGATGTACCCTATCATTGTGATATAGTTTGTAACCAGGTAACACAATGTCCCATGGTTGTCCTCTTTCCATCAGGTCTGCCAATAATATCTAACCTTTCATTAAGTGCTATATATTCTCCAATCTTATTTTTTAGATTTCTAGAATTTGCATAAAGACATTTTAGAGGTTGTATTTTATTCATATTAATCTGGTTATCAGTTGATAAGGGTAATTTGGAATCCACTTCCATAACCTGCTCTCGGTCATGTTTATGGGACTTATCCTCTTGCTGGGCTTTCTTGAAGCTCCCTGGGTCTTCCACCAGCCCCCATTCTGGGAAGGGAACTATTTTATTTGAGTCACTACTGCTGAGCCCTGACCTATCCCCAGGGATTTCTTCTTTAGTTCCCTCTCCCCAGATCCCTCCACCATAGCTGCCCCCAGATTCTGCTGGTAGTGTAGCTTTTCCTGATGGCACTGACTCTGGGACTTAGCAGGTTTGGGAATCTTGACATATACATAGGTCTGGGTATTCTGGGGGGAAGATCTCTGGGACGTCTTCCTGGTCCGACTTAGTGGAGCCGTCTGTTAGCCGGACCCATATCACTCTGAAGTTTGCATAGTCTCAGCCAATCACCACTGGATATGGTAGTCAGGGTACCACCATGATCTCAAATGTGGCTTGTTCTGCCGGAGTCTTAAGTGAAATCTGTGTCATCGGATACTTCCTCTAGTCTCCATGCATACAGGCCATTATTACTGTCTTTGTATAATCAATTTGAAATTGGATTATGGTTTCCCATTGAATGAGAGTCTGCACACTCCTGGAGTCTATCAAAGCCTGGAGGCAGGTCCCCTCAAGCTCCATTGGAATCACAAAGTTCTGGGCTCCTGGGTTGGGATTGTCCACAAAAGCACAGGTGTGAAGAGTCATCTATGACACATTCTTTGGGGTGGTGAAGCCTGCCAAAATCTGCTCCAGTAGCGCAATCTTTGCTCTCGGGCCCAGTCTTTTCCTCCAGTTGCAGCCACTTCCATGTGAGATCATTCAACTGATAGAAGAACCTCCAAGGGCTCTCTTTATCTGGAGGCTCCTCTTCTGAATCACTGGCAGTTGGCTTCTGGGGTGCAGCCAGGCTGTTTGAGTATGGTGACTTTGACAGCTGCATAGCTGTCTATGATCGCAACAGACCTTTGCTAAGAGTGCCACAGTATCCTTTGAAATGAAGTAGAAGAAGGCATCAGATCAGTAAACATAGAACTTTGAATCAAGATTTCATCTTTCCTAAAAAAACAAAAAAGGAAAAAGTTGCTGTTTGTACTTCCTCTGAAGTTATGGAAAGTGCTTCCTTACTTGATATTACTAGTGCCCAATTTGCTGAACTTATTTCCCTTTCTAGAGCCATAGTTACAGTGTATATAGACTCTAGATACTCCTGGGGGATATTTCTTCCTATTGAGATTGTTGTTTAAAATGTTCTGTAAGAATAATTTTCATGTCATAAGGACTTTAGCTATATATTTTTTTATTTATCTATTTTAATATATACTGTCACAAGTGAAACAGTAAAATAAACATATAAAAGAAACCAAGTTGGGACTAACACACTCTCTCTAGCTACAAGGAACCGTGTAAGCATTTTTGGCTCAAAAAATAAAAATGTTTTGCCATCACAAATTATAGCACAAACACAAGGAAAACAAAGCACATATTGCGGCCCAAGGGACAAAGCCCTAGAACGCAGAGCCAGGAACCCCTGATGCTGCTTCTGTGTGCATCTTGAACAGTCAGGAAAAATACAAATAGGAGAGCCAAAAAATAACGTATCTATATATCGGAAATAAAGTTTAAACACCAGGTTGTGATCCACTTCCAAGGCAAAGGTCAATATCAGGATACTCTACTGGGCTACAATCTCCATGGAGGACTTCAAGAACTCTGTTAGGTTATCCCCAATAGCCGTTCCTTGGCCCAAAGATGACTGACACGGATTTATGGCAAGATACTGAGCCCTCACCAAACGGGGGAAGGTTCCCAGGGTCCATCCCTAAAACCTCGCTCAGATATTTCCTCATCATTTTGATTGGTAAAATCAACAGAGATCTGGGGAAACTTAACAGGCACAAATTATTACATCTGGCCATGTTCTCAAGATACTCAATTTGCCCAGCAGAGATAGAAATATCTTTCATCAGAGCATCATTTACCAATTGAAAAGTGTCCCATTTTGACTAGAGGGCAGTAATTCTAGATGCATTTGTTTCCAATTTCTTGGAATGTTCCACCACAGTCTGGGTCACAAGTGACAAATCCCCAATAAGGCAACCCAAAACAGTTTGAAGAGAGGAGTTATACCTTGAATAACACCCTTCAGTGACTCCATTGTCACAACCTGTGGAATCTTTACCTCGCCAACTTGTCAACTAGAAGAGAGCTCACCCAGCTCCTGAGCAATAACTTCCAAAGCTCTTCAGATGTTTTTCTTCCCCCTCTGCACTCCATTCTCTGGGGGAGGCAAAAATGCTGGTGAAGTACCTCCCAATTGGGGCAAACATGCAGACTCAACAGATCGCAAGTGTCCCAGAACACCATCAGCAAAATCACTTCCAGGATATGGAGGCAGCTGAATGGGGCTCAATCAAGCTCCTTCACTGCTGCCCATTATACCTCCTCCAGATAGGTTGAGAGCTACCAGAGTTGAGATGCCTGAAGCAACACCAAACATCTCCAACGTCGGATGAGCAAAGAACCAGGGAGAGAGCTCTCCGGGAGGTTAGTCTGCTCCTTCCCATTCCTCTTGCCAATATTTCAAGAGACAAAAGTCCCCCAATGCCAACAAAATGGAGTGAAAGCAGAAGCGTCCTCAGAGCTGCACCCTCACAGCGCCATCTTGGATCCTCCAGGACTTTAGCTATATTAAATGCATAATGTTAATTAAGACATATGTAGAGAATTGTTATTTAGAATGAGCACATGTCCACCTGTTGCTAGACCAATTACATTTTAGAGGGAAAAGGGGCATTGTTTACTCTCACTGTGTTTTGTTTATTATTAAGAATATAAATTTATATCTTCTACATACAGTTCACTTCAATGCAGTATTGAGCTTTAACAGTTGTTTGATATTTCTAGAACTGGAAGGCCGCGGAGCCCCGTGCGCGCGGCCGCACTTAACCGGGGGGGGGGGCGCCTAGCGCGCTCCCCGCGGGCTGGCTGTGGCGGCGGCGGCTAAAGTGCGGGATTTGAAATGATTGGCTCCCGCGGGGGTTTTGACAACACAGGAGCCAATCATTGATGAGGGAGCGCATGAGGGGGGGAGTGGTGTGGAGCGTGGCCGTCTTTGCGGCCCTGAGGTGCGAGGCGGCGGTTGCTGAGCTCTGGAGCAGCGTTCCTTACGGTTGTCGGTTGCCGCAGTGAGGTGTCGGGTCTGCCTGGGCGTTTTTTCCTTCAGTGCTGGGGGTCTTGGTTCGGCCTTTCGGGAGACGGTGATTCTCGTGGCCTGAACAGGAGCCGCGTTGCGGGTGAGTGATCGGGCAGGAGCGGACGACGCTGCAGGAGCTGAAGATCGGGTTTTGCCTCGGGGACCGGAGCCTCTGATTCGGCGGGGCAGTGCAGGAGATCAGCTTCAGCAGCAGGAGCTGCAGGGCTGCGTTGGGTGATTCGTCTATCGTCGGTGCAGGCAAGTGGGGACATTTTAGTGCTTGGCCTGCTACTGGGTGACTACTCCGGTATATTAAAACAAATCCTAATAAAATACATAATTAAATTAACGCTATGCCTCACACTCCATGGGGTAAGGGTGGGTCCTGTGGCAGGGGTGCAGCTCGGGGTGTGGGATTGGGGGGGGGGGTGGGGGTACGGGAGGGCCACCTGGCAGGGGTGCAGGTAAGGGAGTGAGATTAGGGGGGTGGGGGTAAAGGAGGGCAACCTGGCAGGGGTGCAGGTAAGGGAGTGAGATTGGGAGTGGGTGTACAAGGGGATACACCTCGGGCAGGGTCTGTGTATGCAAGACCGAGCAGGCGGGGGTCTATGCGCCAGAGGGGGGGTGAGCGGGGTAGGAGTGGGCAGAGGAAGACTCAAAGGGGTAATTTAGCTCGGGCTGGTAGTGTGCATGCTGGTAGGGGAGACGCTGTTCCTAGTGGACCGGTCAGCCCTGGTTTTCCCCAGGTTGGCAGTGGGGATAGTGGGCAGGGCCCTCTTGGGCAACAAGCTGAGCGGGAGGGGGGTGCCTGTCCCACTGCTGCTTTGGTAGGCTCTCCAGCAGTGTCTTCGGGGTCTAGTTATCCCGCAGCTTGGATGGCCGGGGTGGCTGGGAGAGCGGCAGCGGGGTATTCTGGGGTTGCTAATTTACCCATTCCACCGGGGGATCATCCTTCGGGCTGGGAACATTGGGTTGGGGGCGGGCAAGGTTCTTCTCGGGGGGCTTGGGCGGGAATGTGGCAGCCCCCCTGGGCCCCGGCAGGTGTTGCTTCGCCGTTTGGTGTCTTCTCTCCGCAGGTTCCACCAGGTTGGCTCTTCAGGGGCGACGCAGACCCATCTGGCTCACAACAGCGCGGAGTGGGGGAGTCCAGCGGTGACGGGGGCCATCGGGAAGACGATGCTGGTCCAGGCATGGCTGCTGCTCCATTACAGCAGGCGAGCAGTTCGGGTGAAGGCATGCCCAGTGCTGCGGCAGGTGAGTTACCTTTGGGCTCTCTGGGGGGAGGGGGTGAAGGTGGAGTTTTAGCGGTTCCTGAGGCGGTGCGCAAGAAGGCCAAAAAGAAGCGTAGGCATTCCTGTCACTGGCGTCGTACGTCGGATTCGTCTTCTGGGTCGTCTGTTCGATCTTCGTCGACTTCTTCTACGTCTGGGGAGAGTGCGAAGGGCGAGCGGAGCAGAAGTTCGGTGCAGCCTACGTTGGCAGCCTTCTCGGAGTTATGGGAGGGGGTGCCTAGGAGATTGAGGAAGAAAATTCAGAAAAGGCGTTATATCGATATCTTCCGGTTGATGGAGGGCAGGAAGAGGATGGGGGATAGTCAGAAGAAGCGGAAGGAAGATGAAAAGGCAGGGCGGGTCCGCCGAGTAGCTAGGAATGTGGTTAATTGGACTAGGGCGTTCCTACGTCTTGCTAGCGTCTGGGGGCATCTGCATACGGATCAATATGGGATGCTCTTGGCTTATATGGACTCCATTTTAGAGGCGTCTCAGTCGCATCAGGGTTGGGCCTGGCTCAACTATGATGAGAAATTCCGTGATAAAATGGAGGAGAACCGGCTTTTATCTTGGGGAACTCAGGATATAAATTTATGGTTAACCCAGATGGCGGTTCGCCCGGGTGGGGGGTTAGGGGTTGGTGGAAAAGGGGGGGGGGGGTAGGGGCCGGCGAAGGGCAGGGGCGGTCCTTTCGTGCGAGTGGGATTCCCTCAGGACAGCGTGCAGTCGGGGGCGGTGCAGGAGATTTATGTTGGCGCTTCAACAAGTCTTCGTGCCCCTTTCCAGACTGTAAGTTCCGGCACGCCTGTTCTCTCTGCGCAGGAGGGCATTCCGCACTCAAGTGTGGCAAACGTCTGTCCGTGGGTCCGGGAGTGCCCTCTACCAAGCCGTAGGGACCTTGAGGAGTTAGCCCCGACTCCAATTCGTTTTGAGGTTATCTCTCCAAGGTTGCGGCGGTATCCTCGGGGCAGGGCTGGGAAGGTGTTGGAAGAGGGGTTTCGTACAGGATTTGCTATTCCAGTTGAGGGGACGGTGGTGTCGGGTAAAGTTCGGAATGCGCCCTCCGTTCGGCAATTTCGGCATCTTGTTCGGGACAAGCTGGCAGTGGAGCTACGCTTGGGTAGGGTGGCTGGTCCCTTTGTGGAACCGCCCTTCTCCGACCTAGTTGTGTCCCCTTTGGGGATCATCCCCAAGAAGGAGCCCGGCAAATACAGGTTGATTCATAATTTGTCTTTTCCTTTTGGTTCTTCAGTCAACGACCACATTCCGAAGGAGTGTTGTACGGTGCGTTATGCATCTTTTGATTCGGCGGTGGAGCTGGTACGGCGCTGTGGTAGTGAAAGCCTATTGGCTAAGGTCGATATTGAGTCCGCTTTTCGTTTGCTGCCGGTGCACCCTTCAGCTTTTCATTTGTTAGGTTTCTGCTTTGAGGGCCATTTCTATTATGATAAGTGCATGCCCATGGGTTGTTCGGTGTCCTGTGCTTATTTCGAATTGTTCAGTACTTTTTTGCATTGGGTCTTCGTGAAACGAACTGGCTGTACGACCGCAGTGCATTATTTGGATGATTTCTTGTTTGTTGGGGAAGCCCGTTCGGGACAGTGCCAGGCGTTTCTGGATGGTTTTGTGCGTTTAGCGCAGGAATGGGGAGTTCCATTGGCTGTGGATAAAACTGAAGGCCCTGTGACGAGACTTACCTTTCTGGGTGTGGAATTGGATACTGTGGCCATGGTAGCGCGCTTGCCCATGGAGAAGGTGCAAAAGTTGAGGGTGTTGGTGGCAAATGCGCTGGCCTCCCGTAAAATGACGTTGAAGGAAATGCAGTCGCTGATTGACTCTTTGAACTTTGCCTGTCGGGTGATCCCGATGGGTCGGGTGTTTTTGCATCGTTTTGCTGTGGCCACGATAGGGATTTCTAGGCCTCATCACCGTATTCGGGTATCATGGAGTATGCGGGCGGATTTGAGTGTGTGGGACACCTTTTTGCAGGACTTTAATGGTTGTACAGTTTTTCGGGATTTAGAAGTTACTAGTGATGAGCTACAATTGTTTACGGATGCCGCAGGAGGTTTGGGTCTGGGGGTGTACTTCGGTGGTTCGTGGTGTGCGGAGCCATGGCCGGAAGCGTGGCGCGTGGCGGGTCTTACCCGTAATGTCACCTTTTTGGAATTGTTCCCGATACTAGTGGTTCTGACATTATGGCCTGACCGACTTCGCAATCACGCCTTGGTATGGTGGTGTGATAATGCCGCGGTGGTTGGTGTAGTTAATAACTACGCCCCGCGCTGTGTGCAGGTGGCTGATCTGATGCGTCAGGTGGTGTTAGCTTGTTTGAGACTCAATGTGGTGGTGAGGGCTAGGCACATACCTGGAGCTACTAACCGGATTGCTGACTCTCTTTCCCGTTTTAAGTGAAAGCTGTTTCGGGCCTTGGCGCCGGCTGCGGACGAGGAAGGGGCATCGGTACCGGCGCACCTATGGCGGATTGGTCTGCTGAGATGATGCAATTACTGGAAAGCTCCGTATCAGCTTCTACCTGGACGGCGTATCGACGGGGCTGCCGCTGTATTGAGACCTTCCTGGCGCAACGTGGATGGCAGTATGGACCGGTTTCGGATCACTTAATTAGTCAGTATGTCCTTTCGGCCAGGGCAGCGGGGTTTTCGCGGTCCGTGGTGCGTATGCATCTGGCGGGGTTTTCTTTTTTCTCAAAGGCGGTGGGGTGGGGGGCAGCTGGGGGGGGCTTTTTGACGCGCAGGTTGTTACAGGGTTGGGAACGTTCCTCGCCTGCACCGGTTGATGGCAGGCGCCCGATTACCCACGACTTGCTCGTCCGGCTGTGCAGCGGCCTGCCTCATGTAGCTACCTCCCCTTTTGAAGTCGCGCTTTTTCGCGCAGTCTTTACGGTTGCCTTTTTTGGGGCTTTTCGTATTGGCGAGCTAGTCGCGGAGTCGCGTAGTGCATCGCCTGGTCGGGGATTGCTAAGATCACACGTGTTGTTCATACGGGGTGGGGTTCGGATTTGGTTGGCGCGTTCCAAGACTGATCCCTCGGGCAAAGGGACTTGGGTGTTTCTGCGGGCCATGCTCGGGGCGCTCATGTGTCCTGTGGCCTCTCTGCGGGAGTATTTGCTACTGCGGCCTGGAGGGGTGGCAAATCTTTTTCTACATGCGGATGGGCAGGTGCTCACCCGTTTTCAGTTTACCGCTGTATTGTGGTTAGCGCTGCGATGGCTGGGTGAGGACCCGGGTCAGTTCGCGCCTCACTCCTTTTGGATCGGGGCGGAGACTACTGCTGCTGGGGTAGGCTTACCCGAGCAAGAGATTAAGCGGATTGGCAGATGGAAGTCCCAGGCTTTTCGCACCTATGTGCGGTTATGAGGGGGGGGGGGAGAGACTAACTGTTCATTTTGTTTTGCAGATCATGGTCCAGGATCGGGATTGTGTAGCTGTTGGGTGATTGGCCATTCCTTTGTTTACTGGGCCGGTCGGCGAGCAGCAACACGGCCTGTTGGCAAGAACCTTGGCTTGGCGACTTCCTTGGTGACCCTTTCATGGCTAGGCGAGCGAGGCCTTCGGTGGATACAGCTCTTGCCTTTGCTGCGGCACCATGAACGTCAGCGAGGGACGCCCGACATCATCTTGATTCATCTTGGGGGCAACGATTTGGGGGCTTGGACTTGTCGTCAGTTGATTCGCGCAGCTCAGCGCGACTTTCGCGAATTGTTGCTTATGTTTCCAGATGTGGTTCTTGTTTGGTCGGATATCATTCCACGGCCTGCTTCCTGGGGTCAACGGCAATGGTCCCGGGGTTTAACCAAAATCAATCGGCAGATTGGCCGATGGGTGGGGGAGCGGGGAGGTTGTCAGGTTTTCCATCCCTGGGCGGAGGTGGCCTGTTCGGGATTATACCGGCAGGATGGGGTACATCTGTCCCCGGTTGGGATGGATTTACTCTTAAATGATTGGCAGGAGGCCTTGGAGGATATTCTACGGACTAGGTCGGGCTGGTCGCAGCTTTGCCTTGGGGGGGCGGCTCAGGTGGAGGTATCCTGAGCCGTTGGCGGGATCCCGGAGGTTTCCGGGGTCCGGAGCCGGAGGTAATCCTTAGGGCGGGGGTGGGGTACCCCCGACCTGGACAATCCCTCGGGCTTTTGCTAATAATATGGCGAAGCCGGAAGAGGGAGGGATAAGAAAATAGCCGGGGCTTGTGCCCGGCGGAAGCGGAAACAGCGTCACCTTGCTAATGATATGGCGGGTGAGGGCTTGATCCGCGGGGAAAAGGGGGGGGGTTAAGATTGTTGGATTTATGGAATGTTTTGTTATTGTTAAAAGGCTAATAAAAGCTGCGACCAGTTTAAGTCCAGAACATGTTTGATGTGATTATTGCATAGGTATGAAATAAGGAAGGTGGAAGGGGGGGGGGAGCGGGGTGGGGAAGCGGCTTGTGCGCCTTACCCGGTTACTGGAAGGCCGCGGAGCCCCGTGCGTGCGGCCGCACTTAACCGGGGGGGCGCCTGGCGCGCGCTCCCCGCGGGCTGGCTGTGGCGGCGGCGGCTAAAGTGCGGGATTTGAAATGATTGGCTCCCGCGGGGGTTTTGACAACGCGGGAGCCAATCATTGATGAGGGAGCGCATGAGGGGGGGAGCGGTGTGGAGCGTGGCCGTCTTTGCAGCCCTGAGGTGCGAGGCGGCGGTTGCTCCCTCCCTCCCACCCTTCTGTGGGTCCGCGGGACCTGGTGTTTGGGGTGTTGCAGCTGGGAGGGGGGTGGCGGGATCCTGGAGGTTTCCGGGGTCCGGAGCCGGAGGTAATCCTTAGGGTGGGGGTGGGGTACCCCCGACCTGGACAATCCCTCGGGCTTTTGCTAATAATATGGCGAAGCCGGAAGAGGGAGGGATAAGAAAATAGCCGGGGCTTGTGCCCGGCGGAAGCGGAAACAGCGTCACCTTGCTAATGATATGGCGGGTGAGGGCTTGATCCGCGGGGAAAAGGGGGGGGGTTTAAGATTGTTGGATTTATGGAATGTTTTGTTATTGTTAAAAGGCTAATAAAAGCTGCGACCAGTTTAAGTCCAGAACATGTTTGATGTGATTATTGCATAGGTATGAAATAAGGAAGGTGGAAGGGGGGGGGGAGCGGGGTGGGGAAGCGGCTTGTGCGCCTTACCCGGTTAGACTTACTATATAAGGATACATTAGTATGGCATGAAGGAACATCTATTATGTAGTTGGTGGAATGATGCAAGTGATAAGAAGTGTTATGAAAAGTGAGATGGGATATTAATAGGGAAAAAAGAAGACTTTGATGGACAGTAAATTGGTGAAGGTAATCTAAGAGCAAAATATAAAAACCTAATGACTATTTTCAAAAATTTTCACCAATCCTCAGCAGATATTCTACAATCTATAATTTCAAAAGACAAGAGCATAAGACCAAGACAATCTCAAAATATCAATAAACGTAATACTCCTTTGAACTTCAACAAATCAAAACGACTTCTAAAAGAGCATTTTCCTTTATGACACCAGAGTTATGGAATTCTATTCCTGAAGACTTAAGAACTCAGGAAGACATTAAGGACTTTCGCAAATCTTTAAAGACTTATTTATTTATAGAATCATTTGGTGAAATAACTTAAATTTAGCATTATATATATTTAATTTCACTATGATATAGTATTATAACATACTGTTTTGTTTTGTATTTATATTGTAATGTATTGTTTTTGTTTTCCCATACCCAGTATGTAAGCCTTTGTTGTCTTGTCAACCATTTTGATTGAAGGATAAGGTGGTATACAAAACTGGTTAAATAAATAAATAAATAAATAAATGATGATGTAAAATGATGTGTCAATCTAATGAATATATAAAGAAAAATTAAAACTCTACTCTGCAACCCTAATTGATTATTCCATCTCCATTACCTCTAATTAGGGAAGCCATCTAAACCCAGACACAGATGGGTGTACTTTGCATTCTGATGGGCTCTAGAAAAACCACACTGGCCATGTGGTGCTTCCAGATATTCTTTTACCTCATGTTGCCTCTGTGTATCATGACCAGACACACAAAGAGAAAGGGGGAATGGTTCACACATCTTTCTCACAAGATTGGTACAATTCTAAATTTGTCAAAATTGCAGAAGAGTGTGTAACATGCCTGATCTGTAAACAGCACAATAGTGCTAAACCTGTGAAGACCAATCAAAGGCACAAGCCACAGCCACTGGAACTGTTTCTGAATTTATAAATGGATTACATCCAATTTTTCAAATGTCAAGGATTTGAATACTGTTAGGTGATTGTTTAATTCCTGGATGGGTAGACATTTATTCTTACAGAAGGTAGGTACAGTATTACTACTAGTAAAAATGAAATGAAGTTTGTCTTATTGCAAAATCTAATCAAGAGTGTTTTGTCTTTTCACTTAAAGGTGGTTGCTGTTCTTCCAAATCAGGGATCTCCAACTCTAGTACTAGAGGGCCACAAACCAGTGAAGTTTTCAGGATGTTCCTAATGAATATTCATGGATATATTTGCATGCACTGCCCCCATTGTATTCAACGAAGCCTTGGAGCTATGTAACCAGTTTCAATCCCAGAGATTCCAGCAAAATAATTGCCCAGATTCCAAATGGAAAGGATCATGCCAAGTTCTCCTGATTACCTGCTGCAGTGAAGTGTGAAAACTGTCTACTTGGATTCATTCGTCACATTGCCAAAAAGGATACCAGCTAATAAGAGTAGAAGGTCCAATCTTTGGGAGACACCAAGCTTAAACTTCAGAGAAAGGTGAAGTACACTACAAAGTCCTGAAGAACTGCTGTGAAGCAGGATCAAATTATTTTAAGAATGGAAGGAGAACCATTAGACTGATTTTGTGGGGAAGACCAAAGTTGAAAGTGGTTTCTGTTGGGGACAATTACTTTCTTACTTATTATTTTCTTTTGTTAATGTTACCTTCCCAAGTAGCAGTAATTCTAAAGCATAATTCTGCTATGTATATTTCTGAGAGTAAATTTGATGAAGTGCAGAGATTGATAGAAATAACAATATGCATTGTCAGTGGACCCCTAGAGAGATCTATGACAAAAAGTGTGTGTGGGGGGGGGGGGGCAAACTGTAGAAAGAAAGGGTTAACCAGAGACTGAAAACCTAAACTTCTAAAAAATAACAGACTACTGACTTGTTGGGTTTCAGACTAATTAATGAGCCTAGTCAAACATTTAGCTTGACTGTGTCTCCAGGAACTGTCTGCAGAAACTTACACCAACAAGATAAAGTATTATAATTCAAGGTTGCCAAATGTATAAATTATCTGTAAGCTTTGCTGTATTTCCTAAACAAGTCAAAGCCACTGCAAGGGAACTTTGGATAAAACATTCAGTTGTATACTGTTTGTTTTCTCTCCTGCTAGCAAACTAAACAATAGTGCTCAAGCAGGCATTGTGTTGTGTAATTGTATTTCAGAATCCACAACATCAACTATCTTACCCCTGAACTGCACTTAACCCATCTTCCCCATCCATCCCCAATTGTCCTGATCAGACATCCAATATACAAATTACTCTCTCCAACCCCATCTGCTCATTTGATACACATACCAACTGATCATTCACCAATGCCCCTCACTACATCGAGTTTCTCCACTCATCTACATCTCATTACAAACCAATCTCATTACAAACTCCATGCTTACCCCTATGAAAGGCTACTTAAGCAGTTAACCATTTCTCACCTCCATACTCCCTTTCCATCAGGCTCTCAGACAGCACTTTGGCACACTCACCTCAACAATTTGCACACACCCCTTCCACCTCCAGCCCACTTAATCCACTCAGTCCATGATCCAACTTGAGACCACATCCACACATTCTGCAAAAAAAACTCCTCCCCCGACTTCCCATCTCCAGAGGAACCTCCTTTCCTAAGTGAGTGCCCCAGGGCTTGTCCTGCAAAATCACTATCACACAGCACACTTACCTTCCCAATGCAATCACACCTTCCTCTATCTCCCCCACCCGTACCCAAAATATAACCAAACAAAACATAGTCCACAGATGGCCATACCGCACTCATACTTTCCAACACATACCGACCTCCTAAACATGTACCTTGCAGTCAAGTCCATCTGAACCCAACACATATCTCACTATTCAAGGAAGAACAAGTTGAAGAAATGGGAAGAACAAAAAACCTCAGTGCAGGCACCCAAAGACCCCCTATAAGCAAAAAAGAAAAGGAAAAATAGCAAAGATACACACTAAAATCAGTGAGGTACTAAAAATAATAACAAAAAGGATAAAGAAACATGTGAGTCAAAGCCCGATCAGGCCGTACTCCAACAGTGTATTGTAAAAACAAAAAAGACAGATATATATTTTAAAAAGTCTCTTATCTTTCATCAATAGTTCTGCATATACACAGACCCCGATTCTATCTTGGATGTCCCAGCCCTCTGTGCACCCGGTTGGAACCGCATGCCCAGAGTTAGATGGGATTCTGATCCCACGGGACACATCTAGTTTTCAGACATCTGGGACCTCAAACCTACAGTCATTAAAGGGCCATTAAAGCCTTTAATGTGGGCCATTAAAGCTTTTAATGTGGCCAGCTCCATTACAGCCTCATGGACCGTGCCCTCAGCGTCACCATCTTGCTGCTGTATCTTGGTAAAGCGGGAGTTAAACTCCAAGAGAGTGCACTGCACTGCACTCAGCTGCTCCCCAAGTTTAGCAAAGCAGCCACGTAGGGCCACTACCACCACCTCAGTTGTGTTGGATAAGCTGTAGGCTCAATTGTTCCTCCACATCTGAACCAACTGCAGATTTGGGGCATCTATTGTCCTTGTCCCATTTTGCAACTTTAGTTGCCATCCCCTCTGTGGAGCACTGCACATATTTGACCATGCACCATCAACCGGTTATCCCCATCAAATTTGACTGCTACTTACTTAAAAACAAAAAGGAGCAGAAGGGAAAAGACAAGTGGGGTGGTCTCGAGCAAGGACAGAGAGCTAGTTCCCTGATCTCCTAGAATAGTTTTAAAAGTTGTTAAATCTTTTGTAACTGATGCATGTTTTTTATAGAGTGCATCATGCTTTGAGTGATGTAGTAAGGCATGCTATCAAATTGAATGAATGAATAAATAAATAAATACATAAATAACCCGTATATAGTTACCTAATTATGTCACAAGTTATAACACCTGTTTCATTGTAAATACAGCACAGCCTAGTCTGAGATGTATGTTACTGTTGTATGTAAACCGCACTGATTTTAAATAGCGCAGTATATAAGAAACATTAAATAAAATAATAATAAAATAAATAAATAACCCTAAGATTATAGTTTTTTTCTGAAATAATATGGTTAATAAAAATGTGGAGTAAGGTAAGTGCTGCTTCTTCTTTTGTTTGGCCATTGCAACATCAGAATCAAATTGGATTTTCAGTTTAGTTTATTCAAATGCCTTTTATTTCTATTTGAGGTGAATGTGTGCATACCTTATGGTCCTCTGTTATCTATCTTCTGACTGAAAAAGCATTCATTATAATTTCATAAATGCTACTTCCTTTCTGGAAGTGGCAAGGCCAGCAAATGAGAGTGGGAGGAAGAGAAAATCAGAAGCAAAGTTTGGTATCTTTTTTTTTATATTTAAACTTTCAAATTTGTTATTCAAATGTTCATGATTCTAAAATGTTATAAAGTTTATTAGAATTTCAATGAGATGTGCTTTGATTTTGTAGCTTGAGTCTGTGGGTAAACTGTGAGGATAATATGACCTTCCGACTGTCTTCTGCTCTGCATAATTTACCATGTTGTTGCATGAAAAGCTGTTGAACTGTTTTGCAAGAAGAAGGGATGAATTTGGGATGCATTTTATCCTACTGCATTCAAAACAGTTTGAATTTTGTTTATTCAGACAGACAAGAAAGCAATAAATAAACTGTTCATTTGTCACTGACACTGTATATTTTGTATCTGTAAGATGCATTGAATTAGAATGCAATTTAGAGTCATTATAAGCTCACTGGACTAAAATAATAAATAACAAAGCAGTTTCTCACTTCCATTCTCAGTCAACCTCACTCATTTTCAGTCTGCATTCTGAAGGAGCAGAAGGCTTATGAGAACCCTAAGGGGCTGCTTTTAATCAGTGTCTAAATTTCGGGAAACAAATTTTGAGAAGCCAGTTACCTAGGTAAATACCAAGTGTTGGTATTTACCTGTTATAAATACAAAGCCCTATTGATGCCATTCTTCATTTGAACACATTTTTTTTAGAAAATGGCTTTTCCTGTTGTACCTGTAGTTAAATAGACATATTTTCCTACAGCCTTAAATATATTTTACAAAAGGCTCTGCATTCAGCAAGCTCTTTGCGAAATATATTGCAAATTTTGAAAGACACATCTTAGTCATTCCTTTTTAGACCTAGACACCTTATACAAAATTTGGCTGCACAGTTATATGTTCACTGGTTGAATTTCACAATTACAGTATACCACCTAATAGCATTTTGTTTTCCATCTGATACACATCAATTTTCAAAACATCGTAACCGGGCAAGGCGGACGTGTAGCTCGCGCCCTGTCCCAACCACCCCACCCCCCCAAACAGTTCTTTCCCCTCCCCTCCTCCTTGGAATAACCACAATCAGAGACAATATGGCATTACAACTGGTCGCAGCTTTATTAAGATAACATTATCCAAACATAAACAACCATAACTTCTTAATCCAGGTTCCGGTAGCGGGATGAACCCTCACCAGCCATGTTATTAGCAAAGTGAGTTCCCTCCCGCCTCCGCCGGGCACCGTCCACCGGCAATTCCAACCCCCCTACTCCGGCTTCGCTATATTATTAGCAAAAGCCCCGAGGGGTCCACCGGGTCGGGGGTACCCCACCCACGCCCTGCGCATTGCCAAGCCTCCGGAACCCGGACACCTCCGGGATCCCGCCCACCCCCTCCAGCTGCAACACCCCTATTCACAAACCACCCCCTGGCACAAACGCTGAACACAGGGGGGGGAGGGCGGGAACTCCAATCCTCTTGGCTAATCCCCGAGGACTGAAGCCTCGTGGCATGCGCCCCCCCCCTCACCTTCCTTAACTTACATTGGCTCCCGCACCAATTTGCAACTTGTGGGAGCCAATCAATTTAAAAAATGCCGCTGCCTGCGCCTCCCCACCGCCGTACTCGCCGCCGATGCCGGGGGCATGCACACGCCGCCCACCCGGTTATCGGCGGCCTGCATGTACGCGGCCCCGCGGCCTTATCGTTATAGGAAAGCATGGATTCTGAAGTCATATGTATACATACATGCAATTGCTACCCATTAATAACATTTTGGTTTTGGAGCAGATCCACCAATTTTTCAGAAAACATCAGTGGGTCCATCAATGATGAACTTATTGAGGTGCAGGACCATTTTAAGACTATGTTCCTTGTTCTTGAGAAGCAAATGTTTCAGATTGTCTTCACTTTCAGCCAATAATGTGGTATCATCAACATAGCGAAGCTTATTGATGAGTCTTCCACCAATCTTCACACCTCGGTTGTCTTCATACAGTCCTACTTCTCTGATGAGATGTTCTGCACATAAATTAAAGAGGTAGGGGGAAAGTATGCAGCCTTCTTGAGCAACTTTGCTGATTTTAAATCATTCTCCTTGTTCTCTTCTTGATCAATGTAAAGGTTGTGTAAGAGAACTATCAGATGTTCTGGTATACCCATACGTCTTAATGTGGCCCAGAGTTTCTCATGGTTTACACAATCAATGGCCTTGCTATAGTCAGTAAAGCAGATATAGATATCCTTTTGGTATTCTTTTGCCTTTTCAAGGATCCATCTCATTTCCACAATGATATCTCTTATTCCTTGCCCGGTCCTGGAAAGGAGAAGCAATCAAGAAATCTGGCAATGCATTGCTCTTGGCAGAATGGCTAGGAAGGACCTAGAAAAGATTCTCAAAAGTACTGTCCAACTCTCCATGGTATTTTCAATAACATCATATGGACAGTTGGACAGTGATAAAGATAGGAAAAAAGTTGATTCCTTAGATGACAAGAGTTCCACTTTCATACTTTGGACACATCATGCAAAAGAGATCGTTAGAGAAAGACATCATGCTTGGCAAGGTAGAAGGTCAACGCAAAAGAGGAAGGCCAGCAATGAGATGGATCGATACAATAGCAGCAGCTATGGGTGGCAATCTATCAACAATGAGCTGCCTAACTGAAGACCGAACACAGTTTAGGTCAACTATCCAGAGGGTTGCTATGAGTCAACACTGATTTGATGGCACCTAACAACAAAAGTGGGTCCGTAAAGATCATGAGAGGGGTATGTTCGGGAAGATCCACATATTTCATAAATAAATATGCACAATTGCCTTACTGGGCAGACTAGATGGATCATACTGGTCTTTATCTGCTATCATATACTATGTTACTATGTTAACTAATAACTTTTTCTTTCAATATCCTTTATGCATATGATTTATGCCAATTTTTCAGGAGACGTCAGGGGAGTTGAAACAGTTGTATCCTCGAAAATCAACTGCATTAGTGTGATTATTTCTGAAGATCTCAAGGTGGCAAAACAGTGTGACAAGGCAGTGACAAAAGCCAGGAGGATGTTGGGTTGCATACAAAGAGGAATTCCCAGCCAAAGGAAGAGGTACTAATGTTGTTGTTAAGTGCTGTCAAGTCGGAGTCGACTCATGGCAACCTTCTGGATAGCTATCCTAAATTTTGTTCGGTCTTCAGTCAGGAGGCTCATTGTTGACAGACTGAACCAGTAGCTGCTGTTATTGTATCGATCCATCTCATTGCCGGCCTTCCTCTTTTGCGTTGACCTTCTATCTTACCAAACATGATGTCTTTCTCTAATGATCTCTCTCTTCGCATGATGTGTCCAAAGTATGAAAGTCGAAGTCTTGTCATCTGAGCTTCTAAAGAAAGCTTAGGGTTCATCTCCTCTAGTACCGGCTGGTTTGTTCTTTGGGCAGTCCATGATATACACAGTATTCGCCGCCAGCACTATAATTCAAAGGCATCAATTTTCTTCCTGTCTATCTTTTTCACGTTCCAGCTTTCACATCCATATGATGTTATTTAAAATACCATGGCTTGAGCAAGTCAAATCTTTGTATGGAGAGAGACATCTCTGCTCTTGAGAATCTTATCTAGGTCTTTCATAGCCATTCTGCCAAGAGCAATGTGTCATCTGATTTCTTGACTGCTTGTTGCTTCTTTATTGATAGTTGATCCAAGTAGGTTAAAGTTGTTCACAATTTCAATTTCTTCTCCTTCAATGATGAACCTGTTGATTATGCTAGCTGTCATGATCTTTGTCTTCTTTACATTAACGTGCAGGCCCATTTTGAGACTATGTTCTTTGATTGTGAGAAGCAAATGTTTCAGATCATCTTCACTTTCAGCCAGTAATGTGGTATCATCAGCATAGCGAAGGTTGTTGATGAGTCTTCCACCAATTTTCACACCTCTGTTTTCTTCATACAATCCTGCTTCTCTGATGATATGTTCTGCATATAAATTAAACAGGTAGGGGGAAAGTATGCAGCCTTGTCTTACACCTTTGCTTATTTTAAGCCATTCTGTTTCTCCTTGATCTTTTCGAACTGTTGCTTCTTGATCAATGTACAGATTGTGTGAGAGTACCATCAGGTGTTCTGGTATACCCATGCTTCTTAATGTGGCCCAGAGTTTCTCATGGTTTACACAGTCAAAAGCTTTGCTATAGTCGATAAAGCACAAATAGATATCCTTTTGGTATACTTTAGTCTTTTCAAGGATCCATCTCACATCCGCAATGATGTCTCTCGTTCCTCGCCCTTTCTTGAACCCTGCTTGCATTTCAGGTAGTTCTTGTTCCAGGTATGGTTGTAGTCTCTTTTGAATATTCTTCAGTAGAATCTTGCTGGTATGTGGGATCAGAGCGATTGTGTGATAATTTCCACAGTCAGTTGTATCACCTTTCTTTAGTATTGGTATAAACACAGATCTTTTCCAGTCAGTTGGCCATGATGTTGTCTTCCATATTTCTTGGCAGAGCCTTGTAAGTACGGTGACAGCTGCATCAGATTGCTGTACTACTTCTATGGGAATGCTATCAGTGCCTGGTGCTTTGTTCTTTGATAAGGCTTTCAATGCTACTTCTGTAGTAGCGAAGTGCACGCAATGAATAACCAGGAGTCTATTTACTAGAATTCAAACCTGTTTATTTTGTGCACAGGCTCAGACACCTGTCAAAGGTCACTTTCAAAATGGTCTGAGCAATGGCGTTCAATAAAACAACAGCTTTTATAGTTTTCCTCATCAGTTCTATACAGGCAAACTCCTCATTGGTCCCGGTGGCCCCCTCACCCCCCATCCATTTCTGACCGGGCCCACACCGCATCTCCCCCCGCTCTGAGGCCTTTCTAGCCATAGCTCTTTATCTAGACATAACATTCTGCCTTGCTTTTTGCTTACAAGGTCACTCGCAGCACAGACACTGTGTGAAAAGCAAGATTCTGAAATACATCTGTGGATAATATAACAAACTCAATGGAAAAGTTTTACATTCTTATCAGCAAAAGCAGCTTGAAGCAGAATTCTATTTTCTCTGGCTTTTAGCTCTGCTCAGTTCTAATATTCTGAAGTGGGGGTTGGGGACTCAGGCCTAACCTACAGGCTTCATAACATACATTTACAGGCTATGCTAGGCCATAGCCTATCACATTCCCCCCTTTGATTATTCTCACCCGCAAGTGAGAAAGGGTGAGAATTAAATCACATATGGTACTCTACACTAGGGTGGAGGGATCAATGTGTGATACAGGGTTAGGGTAGTAATGCCACATTGCTAGTATCTGTGAATCTGCCTTGCGTTCAACAATTCTATCAATGGTTGAGTTCAGCATACGCAAGCATAAGGGAAGGAAACATGGGATACATAAGCACACAGCCACAATCAAGAAAACTATCAATACAAGTGTCTTCAGGCCGCCCATACCTGAAAACCACGAACCAAACCAGCCATCAAGTTGCAAGCCATGCCAGGTTTGGACTGGGACATAAGTTTGTTTTCTCATGTGATTGGCTATGTCTTCTACAACCTGCCCTTCATTATCAATTTGCAAACAACAGTTAGTCAAATTAAGCTTGCCACATACACCTCCTTCAGCTTCAAGCAGATAATCTAATGCTAAGCGGTTCTGGTAAATGGCTGTACGCATCTGTGTGGCTTGTTTGGCTAACAAGGTTAGTGCTCTGCTAGTTTCATTGGTTATAATTTCAACAACAGCTTGCAAATGTATAATACGGTCCAACATATATACAGGAGTGCGGTAGCCCCAAGAACCATCTTGTGCCCAGGTAGCAGGTCCATAGTAAGAAACAATTCTCTCAGGTGGCCATTCTTCAGAGGTTGCATCCCATTTGTCCCACTGGCCGATTTTGAGAGCCTCTCGCTTCTGTCGGGTTTTGTATACAGGGAATCCCAATTGTTCTCCGTGGGAAAGGGGCAAAAGGAAGAAAGATGGTCGTATAGTTCCTAGAACACATGCCCCTCCCCAATTGGCAGGGAGTTTAGCATATGCTCGTGTGCCACAAATCCAATAAAGTCCAGGTGGAGCTTGCCAGGTGCTATGCGTAGCCAGGTTTGTCCATATCCTGGCCAAGTGAGGAAAGACGATCAAAGGATTAGAAGGTTCCGGAGTATTGGCACCTGACCACCAAGATGTCTTCTCAGTAGTAGCATTGTAATATTTCTGGTTCAAACAGACCAACTGTCCTACTAATGCAGTCAATTGTGGTCCTGCTCGTACAAAACATAGTCTATCCACTATGGAGTGGGCGAGGACCCATTCATTGGTAGTGTTATGAACATCAGTCTGGTTATATGGTACGGAATAGTTCAGTTCTTGCGCTTCCCAAGGCCATTGGTCTCCCATCTGAGTTCCTTCACAAAAGAGACAGTCTTAGACATGGAGGCTGGAGGCCACAGCTCCAGCTAGTTCGATGAACAAATTCTGTGAAGCGTGGGGAACTACAAATTCTGCCTTCATGGCCTCGTGGAAGGTATGATGTATGCGATAAGGTGAAGAAACATGAGTCTTTACATTCAGTTGGATGAACACGATGGTTCCAGGATCAGTTCCACCTCCTGCTATGCGCAAGCCAAATCGAAATCCTTGCTTCCATTGACTGGGGTCAAAGATCTGGAGTCGTAGAGGATTGCATGTACCTTTCTTGCACTTGTTGGGTTCCAGTAGGGGTAATCTTTCCAATATAGCTTTGCGATTATCTCCAGTTTGTCCTGTAGGGCCACCAGACCAGGTGACATAGTACACGCAGTCCCACTTCGGACAGTAGTAGTCTGCTTCTGATGATTTGCTATACGTTGTTGGTGAGCGTGTTCCAGTGCACATTCCCCATCTATATGCACCTTCAGGACACATATATTTCTCATCATAATAATAAGCTTGTTCCCATGATCCACACCTGTAGTAATTATTTCTGTTGATTAAGTCACAAGCATCAAAATACAGGTACGCAGGTTGGGTGGAATCAGAGAGTTGACTTGTGGCGTTGACAAGGGCTCCATCTTCATCATTCCATCTCAGTTCCAGGACATAGTAAGATGGATTCTGTCGAGGTCTGAAACAAGTACGAGTCTTTCCCTTTGTACAGACGTTCAGTTCTGTACCATTATTGATACACTGGCTGACTATGCCAGTACAAGTATAGTAAGAGTGATAAAGTAGAATCTGAGTGACTTGCATTCCGGTTCGGGTGGTGGTTATACAGGCTGCACAAAGGGGCAAAGCAAGGGTTCTCAAGTGTCCCAGGGCTACCGCAAGAATAAAACCGTAATTAGTAAGCATCATGATCATAGTCTTTAATAATTGATGAGGTAGGTAATGGTTGATTGAGGTAGATAGATAATGGTTGATTGGTTGATAGAGTCTACAATGAAAATAATGCAAAACTGTAGGACAGCTCTTTGATGTCCAGGAGTAGGTTGGCAAAGTCTTTACGATGATGGATCTTGTCTTCGCAGTGTGAGTCGCAATGGTGCTGCAGGATTAGCGATTGAGGTCCAGGGGCGACTCTCAGGAACTGCTGCTGGCTTTACTCGACTGTGGTGGATCCAGGAGTCGATTTCTGCCACTTTGACTGCTGTTGGGGTTGATAACAAGACGATGTATGGCCCTTTCCACTGAGGCGCCAATGGTGTCTTCTTCCACTCTTTTACCCACACCGAGGCTCCAGGCTTGAAAGGATGCAAGGGCTCTGTTAGATTGATAGGCAACTGGTCTTGCACCCAGGCATGAAGGCCCTGTAAAACAGAACTTAGAGCCAACAATTCTTGCCTAGTGATTACTGATCCAATTTGATTCATATCCCCCCTTATTCCCTGAAATATGGGCGGGGGCCTCCCATACAAAATCTCAAACGGGGATACTCCTAATGGCATGGTGGGGGCTGAACGTATCCGGAGAAGGGCTATGGGGAGAGCTTGGGGCCATTTCAGGTGGGCTTCTTCACAGAGCTTAGATAACTGAAACTTCAGGGTTCGGTTCATTCTCTCTACTTTCCCTGAACTCTGGGGTCTATAAGCTGTGTGTAACTTCCATTGTATTTGCAGGGCATGAGCTAGCTGCTGGGTTACTTGTGATACAAAAGAGGGCCCATTGTCAGACCCCATGGTCAAAGGTATTCCGAATCGGGGGATGATCTCATGGAGCAAGGCTTTAGTGACTTCCCTGGCCTTCTCAGTTCTAGTGGGAAAAGCTTCCACCCATCCAGAAAAGGTACAGACTAGGACTAACAAGTAGCGATATCCATTCGCTCGTGGAATTTCTGCAAAGTCTATTTGAATATTCCCCATGGGGGTAACTCCTACTGACTGAGCTCTTGGGGGTGGGACAGGACCTTGTCGGGCATTGTTCTTGGCACAAGTCACACATCTTCGGGCTACTGAGGTGGTCAGAGGTCCCAGCAATGAGATATAAAAGTATGGTTTTAGAGCGTCTGCCATTTTGGTTTTTCCATAGTGTGTGGCTTGATGAAAGGCTTGGACAAAGGCAGGACCTAGGGCTTCGGGAATCACGGTCATGCCAGGGGGTGAGCTCCCTTCAGGCGGTGGCAACACTATCCATCCAGTTTCCGATAGTTGCCCCCCCTCCTGTCGACAGTAATGGTCAATCTCTGTCTGGGTATATCTGGGTGTCCATGCACTAAGAGGTACTGGAAATATGGCTGCTTGAATTGTTACACTAGGGGTAGTAATTTGTCCAGCAATAGCTGCTTCTTGGGCTGTGGCATCGGCAAATCTATTTCCTCGGGACACTTCTCCATCTCCAGTTTGATGGCCTCGACAATGCATTACAGCAACGCGTTTGGGGGCCCATACTGCTTCCAATAAAGTCAATATCTCTGGGCCATACTTGACAGACTTGCCTCCTGAGGTGATTAATCCACGCTCATTATACAGGGCTCCATGGGCATGTAAGGTTGTAAAAGCATATTTGGAGTCTGTGTAGACGTTCAGGTTAATTCCTGTTCCAAGTTTGAGTGCGCGTGTGAGGGCTATCAATTCAGTCTTTTGTGCTGAGGTTCCTGGGGCCAGAGCTGATGCTTCTACTACCATGTCCAGGGTCACCACTGCATAACCAGCACATCGCTGTCCTTCGACTATGAGGCTACTCCCATCCACGAAGAAAGTTCTGTCTGGGTGGTCCAAAGGGATATCAGTTAAGTCTGGGCGACTTGAATATACAGTGTCCATTACTTCCAAGCAATCATGGTCAGGAGGGCCTGGACCGGTTGGCAATAGGGTAGCTGGGTTCAGAGTTTGGCTGACACTCAATTGCAATCGAGGATTCTCACATAGCATGCTTTGATATTTCAACATTCGAGGATTAGTGAGCCAATGGTTTCCTTTGTGTTCCATCAGGGTTAAGACAGCATGTGGTACGGTGACTTGAAGCTCTTGTCCTAGGGTGAGCTTGTCCGCTTCGCTCACTAAGAGGGCTGTGGCTGCTACAGCTCTCAGGCAAGGTGGCCATCCTTTGGCAACAGGATCCAATTGTTTTGACAGGTAGGCTACAGGTCGCTGCCAAGACCCAAGAGACTGAGTCAAGACTCCCAATGCATTTCCTCTTGACTCATGGACATATAGGCGAAAGGGTTTCTGCACATCTGGTAGTCCCAAAAACAGGGATGACATCAACGCTGTTTTTAGGGATTTGAATGCTTTATCTTGTTCTGGGCCCCATTCCAAGGGGGATCATTCCGCTCCTTTTGTGACTTGGTACAAGGGTTTTGCCATGAGCGCAAAATTCGGTATCCATATGCGGCAATAGCCTGCAGCTCCCAGGAAAGCCCGCACCTGCTTTCTAGTGGTGGGGGTTGGGATGCGGCATACTGCTTCCTTTCGTTCAAGTCCTAATTTCCGGGTTCCTTTAGACAGATGGAACCCTAAGTATTTCACTTCTGTCTGGCACAGCTGCGCCTTGGCTCTCGAGACCTTGTATCCAGCTTCATTCAAGAGGTGCAAGAGATCGCTGGTAGCTTGCACACAATCAGTTTCGTTGTTGGTGGCTATAAGCAAGTCATCTACATATTGGAGTAAGATTCGTTTTCCTGGCGTTACAGGGTAACGACAGATCTTGACTGAGGGCTGCACTGAAGATAGTGGGTGAATTCTTAAATCCTTGTGGTAGTCGAGTCCAAGTGAGTTGTCCTCGTCGTCCTGTGGTAGGGTTTTCCCATTCAAATGCAAACAAAAGCTGACTGGCAGATGCCAGGCATATACAGAAAGAGGCATCCTTTAAGTCCAAAACTGTGAAATGTGTGGCTTCCGCTGGAATCAGTCCCAGGAGGGTGTAAGGATTTGGTACTACTGGATGTATGGTTTCAACTGCACTGTTCACTCGACGTAGATCCTGCACTGGGCAGTAATCACCTGTCCCAGGCTTCTCGATTGGAAGAAGGGGGTTGTTCCAGGGTGATTGGCATTCTCTAAGGAGTCCAAACTGCAGTAGTTTCTTCAGGTGGCGATGGATACCTTAAATTGCTGGTCGTGGGAGGGGATACTGACGCACATGCACTGGTTCCGCTCCTGGTTTAAGGGTGACAAGCACAGGAGCTATATTCTTTGCCAGGCCAGGTGGATTATTCTCTGCCCATACTCCAGGCGGGGCTGCAATGCTGGTAGGTATGCTGGAGCTTGCTGCTTTGGATGTAGGTAAATAGAACCGCCATTCTTCTTCTTGGGGTACAGCTAACACCATCAGGCCAGCAGGTTTAGAATTTATAGTCATTTCCATTTTTCCCCCTTCAACGAAGGATATCTGTGCTTGAAGCTTTGCAAGCATGTCTCGGCCCAAAAGGGGAACTGGGCATTCAGGCATATACAGGAACTGGTGTGTTATCGTCTGTCCCCCTAGTTCACAGGCGCGGTTCTGCAGAAAAGGTCTTGTGGTTCTCGTTCCAGTAGCTCCCACTATTGTGACAGATCGAGAGGACACAGGAGCCACAGGTTTGGCTACTACTGAATGCTCGGCCCCTGTGTCTACCATAAAGTCCATATGCTGGTCTCCAATCTTTAATTTGACCATAGGCTCCTGGAGACCTAAGACGAACTTGGAGCCCGGTCTGGCCTAGCCCTCATTATCCATAGAATTGTTCTTGGCGGTTGCCACTCCTGCTATGGCAGTCTCTTCTTGCTGTTGAAACTGCGCGCGCTGCATCCCCCCTCGCTGCTGGAACCGCCCCCCCACTCTCCTAGCGCTTCCGCCTCCCCTCCAGGGGGTGGAGCTAATGTTCGGGCACTCGTTCTTCCAATGTCCTTCTTCCTTGCAATAGGCGCACTGGTTTGCACCTAAGGGGGGCCGAGCGCTCCCCCGGCCCCTTCCCCATCCTCTGGCTCTTCTATTAGGATATCCTCCTCCGTGTCCTTCCACTAATGCTGCAGCGAGCAGATATGCTTTCTTCTTCATCTTTCTTTCACTTTCCCGTTGGCATTCTTGATCACGATTCACAAATACCTTTTGTGCGACTTCCATTAACTGTGTTGAGTTCATGACCGCAAATCCTTCTAATTTCTGCAGTTTTCGTTTTATGTCTCCCTGGGACTGACTCACAAAGGCGGCGTTCACCATACGCAAATTCTCCTGGGCTGCTGGATCATATGGAGTGTAAAGTCTATAGGCTTCAGTTAATCGTTCATAGAAAGCAGCTGGACTTTCATCTGGGTGTTGAAGAATGTCCGCTACTTTCCCAACGTTCATAGCTCTCTGCCCTCCCTTCTTTAGGCCCTGCAGTAAGGCATGGCGGAACTGGGCGAGGGCCTTCTCTCCGTCATCACTATTTGGGTCCCATCCGGGATCTTCATTTGGGAAATCTGCGGCTGCTGCCCTTCGGGGATCTAGGTCTCGCCCTTCTTCAGGGTTTTCTTCCAACCATCTAGTGGTTGCTCGCACTTCCCGGATAGGGAAGCTCGCATCCGACATTCCCACTTGATCCACATTGCGATACATCAAACCAATAACCCTAAGAAAGAAGATTCCCCACCTTCCCAAAGCTTAAAATGTGCCCTCATAAATGCTCACTCAATTCGGAAAAAATGGCCTGTAATCCTAGATATAGTTACCCTTCACAATCTTGATGCACTCATGATCACAGAAACTTGGTTATCAAAAGAAGACAATGTCCTCATTAACCAACTCATTCCACCAAACTTCTCTATACACACAACCCACAGAGAAAACAAGAAGGGAGGAGGAGCACTCATACTCACCAAGTCTGAACTCCTTTTCAATACAACTAACTCCTATAGCACAAACAACCTGGATATAATCACTATAGTGAACAAGCAATGCTCCATCAACTTGGTCTACAGAGCCCCCTCAAGCTCCCCAGATGACCTTCCCACCATATTAGACCTGGCCGCCAATACCAACAACCTCAAAACCCCAAACTGGATAATGGGAGATCTCAATCTCCCCTCACTGCAGCAAAACAAGTCCTCGTCCCTCCTCGATGCCATTGAAAATCTTGGATATAAACAGCTAATCATGGAGCCCACACATACCAAAGGAAACATTCTTGACATGGTTTTCACTCCACAGTCTGTTTATGAACAAAACAGCAACATTATAAAATCTATCACCGATGTTCCATGGTCAGACCACAAACTTATAAATCTACAAATTCCCTTGAGCGACATCCATCTAGTTAACAACAGAAAACTGGACAACACTTCAAGAGCCCCAACAAGAGGCTTCCGACCTTTCAACAAAGACCTTATTCTGACAAGTACCCAACCACTCTTCAGTAACACAACACTCAACCTTGATGAATCAATTGCCGCATGGAACAACAGCCTCAGGACCGTTGCTCAACTACCACACAAAAAGAACTCATCAAGGAAAAGAACCTCTGCTCCATGGTTTTCTCCCGATCTACGGTCTTCTCTTGCGCACCTACGAAGACTTGAAAAACACTGGCGCCGATCACTATCAAGCGATGATCAGGCAGCTTACAATCTCCACTTAGCAACTCACCTCAAAGCAATCACAAACAAAAAGAAACAATTTCACACCGATATGCTCAAAAGGTCATTGAACAAACCTCGTGACCTTTTCAGTTTAGTCAAATCACTATCAAATGAACCATCCTCTGAACAAAAGGAAGATATTCACCCACAAGAATTTGCTGATTACTTGCAGTCAAAACTTCTACAGACAGATAAGCTCTCAACAACCAATGTACAAGAAACTACCTGCCTAATATCCCTGTCTGCACTTACCACACCTTCTGCTAAACACATTGAAGACATAATCACCTCAATCAATACTACCACCGCTCAAACTGATCCTTGCCCAGCCTTCTGGATAAAGGATCTTCGAAGTTCATTTAGCCCTTTCATTGCAAGAATCATGAACCTCTTATTTACAACCGGCTCCTTCCCCTCTGCACTAGAGCTCACGTCTATTAGGCCACTGCTAAAAAACTCCAAACTAGACCCAAAAAGGGCTGACTCATACAGGCCCATAGCCAGTATCCCCCTCTTAGCAAAGATATTTGAGAAAGAGGTGCAACGTCAAATCCAAGATCACATAGATTCCGCAGCTCCTCTAGACCATTTTCAACATGGCTTCAGAGAATATCATGGCATTGAAACACTTCTTACCACCCTCTTTAATAATATACTCACTAGCATAGACAACATCCGGCAAGGCGTTGTGCTAATCTTCCTAGATATAGCAGCAGCGTTTTATTCAGTAAATCATGAGATACTCCTTGGACGACTGAAAGAAAAAGGCATCTGCAACTCTGCACTTGAATGGTGTAAATCTTACCTGGATACTAGAATGGAATACGTAAAATCTGCAACAGGAGAATCAAAACTCTTCCATCAAAAACAAGGCGTTCCGCAAGGGTCCTCTCTTTCATCTCTCATGTTTAACATATATATGCAGCCTATCTGCAATATCATCAGATCATCCAATGTGAAATGAATGATATATGCAGATGATATTCTACTTTACATGCCATTTTCCACAATGCAAATGGACTTATTGCCCATAATAAACTGCTTCGACGCAGTCTCAGAATGGCTTCTGTCACAGAACCTTTGCATTCAGCACAAGAAAACTGAGGTTCTCTTTGTCACAAGAAACTCCAACTTCGTACCACCATCACATATAAGTGTTAAGGGAGCTAATCTATACACTAAAGAAACAATAAGATACCTCAGAGTCACGCTAGACCACCGTCTAGATATGAAACAATATTGTAAAAGCTGTGTACTTCAAGATACGCACACTCAGGCACCTACGTCCCTTACTAGATCCAGAGGACTTCAAAACCATCTACCAAGCACTAATCTTACCACATTTCGACTTCGCCAATGCTATTCTGCAAGGACTCCCACAATCCACCTTGAGCTCACTGCAGCTTGCCATGAATACTGCTGCAAGGGTCCTACAAGGAGCGTCCAAGAGTGAACACATTACACCTATCCTCAAGCAACTCCATTGGCTCCCTATTCATGGCAGGCTTATGTTCAAGACCTTGATACTCACATATAAGGCCATCAAGGGTATATCATCCAACTCACTTACTGAGCTCATCCAAACTGTACCACCAAACAGATCTAGAAGACAGGTAGCCTTAAACTCTCTAATAATGCCAAAGGCCATAACAATATCTAGCCACTCAACAGCGAACAGAGCTTTCATGCTTTGCGCCCCAAAATGCTGGAACTTGCTACCGCCTGAAATCCGTGCCATAACCGACCTAGCCCAATTCAGAAAGGCCCTTAAATTTAACTTATTTATCAAATACTACCCTTTATGAAGTGCAACATATTAACTCCACCAAAATCCTAGCATCCATGCTAATGTATCTATTCTATGTAAATAGTTCAATCATGTTTGATCATGTTATCTAGTTATCAGATTTTATGTTCTATGTAAATAGTTCCCCCATGTTTTTTTCCAAGTTGATTCTCCTGTTATATGTAACACCGAACAACCTGTCGTTCTGGTCTTTTGTGTTATCTATAAACCGCGCTGATGCCGAAAAGTGCGGTATATAAAAAATTGTAATAAAGAAATAAATAAATAAATATCTGTGCCCGCTCTTCAGTAGTAAAGAGGGTAGCCAAGAGCTGGCGACAGTCAGACCAGGTGGGCTGGTGGGTTTGCATAATACTGGACATTAACTCTGTTAAATCTTGGGGCTTCTCAGTATAGGAGGCATAATGCGTTTTCCAGTTCAATAAATCTGTTGTGGTGAAAGGCACATAAACTAGACTGGTCGGTCCGACCACAACCTGACCCTCTTCATTTACAATAGGTAATCCTGGGACCTGCCGCAGTGGCATTTGGCGAACTTCTCTCTGGCCCACTGTTCTGCTTCTGAGGACATAACGCAGATTTGCGGGGGTAGTTCTGCTGCTGGTGCTTGGACTAGTGGATGGCCCTGGACTGGCATCTAACCCTCTGCTAGCGGATGCCTCAGGGGATGATGGTTCTACTGCAGAGCCTCGCTCAGGACTAGGGCTCCGGCTCCTCCTTGGGGAAGGGATCTGGTCTTCAGGTGTTGGAGGCGGTTGGTGATCGGGTGGAGGTACTTCAGCTGGGGGTTGTCTTTCCACTTTCGGCTCCACTCGGGGTACTCGTGGAGCCGATGGGACTGGAGTATACAGAAAAGCGGGTGGATAACCTGGGACCTCTGGAGGATCTGGGGCTGCAAAAATAGGGGGCTTTTCCTTCTTAGCAGGGACTCCCATTGCAGTTGCTAACAGAATTCTACTCTGCCCCTCACGGCAATGCTTCATCCAAGGGGGTTGCTTCTCACAGATAGCTAGCCAGGAATCTATATAGGGAAACTGCTCAGAACTATATCTGCGTACCACCTGGTGCACTCGGGACACAATTTGAATATCAAAAGTACCTTCTGGTGGCCACACGGCGTCCAACGCCGGCCACACACTACTACACAATATTTCTAAGCGGGTTGGTGACATTTTTACCCCATAATCACCACTAAACCCCTTCTTAAAATTCGTGATCATACAGTTCAACGGAGTTTGTACGGACTCTGCCCCTCCCATTATGACATATGACGGACAAGACAGCAAACAGAAAGGATGGGTAGGATGGCTGCGGGTAAGGGGTCCGCACAGCCCACGGAACAAGGAGGGGGACAAACACCAGACGCTTCCTCCTTTTCGCGACCTGGGCGCAGTCACCTGGCCAGGAACTGCGCTACTTAGGAGCCCGCTCTTGCTCGGCCTGTATTGCAAGACCTCTCATGCACACTTCACACAACCAAACATGCTAGCATTTCCCAAATTCCAAATTCCCGGGCTAACTGACTAAACTAAAATTACCAAACCAAAAGGGTCAGTGGCTTCGCCCCGCACATACTCATGCAGGGTTACTAGGACCGCCCTGGGAGTTGATCAGACTCCCTTTACCTGTTACCATACCATACTAGTCTCGAGACTTTCCCAGAGCTAACTGACTAAGAACCAGAAAAATCAATACTCACCGGATCCGGTAGCTAATGCGCTGCGCAACCAGTTCCACCTCAGGTTGAATCCTGAACTCCCCTCCCGGGTTCGAGGTGTTGGCCGGCCGGAACCAGCAAGCCTGCCGAGGCAGGGCGGAACCCTCCGATGCAAGGGACCGGCGGCGCCTGGGCTCCTCTCCGCTGTCGGCCGGCTGCGGGCCCAGCCAGACCAAACCTGGAGGCGGTAATACGTGGTAGTATTCACTTGCGCACCATTCACGTACCCCACCCTTCCTGGTCAGGAACCAATGTAGTAGCGAAGTGCACACAATGAATATACCAGGAGTCTATTTACTAGAATTCAAACCTGTTTATTTTGTGCACAGGCTCAGACACCTGTCAAAGGTCACTTTCAAAATGGTCTGAGCAATGGCGTTCAATAAAACAACAGCATTTATAGTTTTCCTCATCAGTTCTATACAGGCAAACTCCTCATTGGTCCCGGTGGCCCCCTCACCCCCCATCCATTTCTGAACGGGCCCACACCGCATCTCCCCCCGCTCTGAGGCCTTCCTAGCCATGGCTCTATATCTAGACATAACATTCTGCCTTGTTTTTTGCTTACAAGGTCACTCGCAGCACAGACACTGTGTGAAAAGCAAGATTCTGAAATACATCTGTGGATAATATAACAAACTCAATGGAAAAGTTTTACATTCTTATCAGCAAAAGCAGCTTGAAGCAGAATTCTATTTTCTCTGGCTTTTAGCTCTGCTCAGTTCTAATATTCTGAAGTGGGGGTTGGGGACTCAGGCCTAACCTACAGGCTTCATAACATACATTTACAGGCTATGCTAGGCCATAGCCTATCACACTTCAACTTCTTCTTTCATCACCAATGGTTCCCGATGATAAGGTACAGGTTGAACGGCTGTTGGTCCATTTGATCTTTATCATGTAAAAACTCAGTATATTCCTTCCATCTTTTCTTGATCTTCTCAGCATCATTCAACATAGAACCTTGAACATCTTGTAAACATTCCAATTCGAGGCTGGAACTTTTTCTTTAACTCTCGTAGCTTTAGCAAAGCTGATCTTGTTCTTCCTCTAATAGTTTCTGCTTCTATTTCCTTGCATGCGTCATTGTAGTACTTTTCCTTGTCCTATCTTGCTGCACGTTGGAAATATCTGTTGAGTTCTCTGATTGTCTTTCTTTCTCCTCTGGCTTTAGCTTCTCTGCATTTCCGGGCAATTTTCAGAGTTTCTTCCGTCATCCATTTTGGCCGTTTTTTCTTTTTCACCTTTTGTAGAGACTTCTCGCTTTCTTCCAACACAACCTTCTTGATGTCATTCCATAACTCTTCCGGAGCTCTGTCATTTGTATCTAAAGCAGCAAATCGATTTTGTAGGCAGTCTTTAAATTCCAGTGGTATATTCTCAAGGTCATATTTTGCTGCATTCATGAGTGGTTTGCTCTTTTTCAACTTTAGCTTGAGTTTGCATACTAGTAGTAGTTGATGATCCGTACCACAGCCAGCTACAGGTTTTGTCTTTGTTGATGTTATAGAGCTTTTCCATCGTTGACTTCCACAGATGTAGTCAATTTGATTTTTATACAATCCATTGGGTGAAGTCCATGTGTACAGTCGCCGCTTGTGTTGCTGGAAGAAGGTGTTTGAGATGAATAGATCGTTGGTCTTGCAGAATTCTATCAGTCTTTCTCCAGCTTCATTTCTGTTGCCAAGCCCATATTTTCCAACTACTTTGTCTTCTTCTTTGTTGCCAACCTTTGTGTTCCAGTCACCCAAGACTATCAGGATATCCTGTTTGCATGTTCTGTCAATTTCATCTTGTACTTGTTCATAGAACTCTTCAATTTCGTTCTCTTCTGCAGCTGTTGTTGGGGCATATACTTGAATTATAGTTGTGTTGATAGGCATTCCTCGTAGACAAATAGAGATTAAGCGTTCACTGACTGCATTTTATTTCATTACAGTTCTTGCAAGTTCCTTCTTTATTATAAATGCAACACCATTTCTTCTTTGTCTTTCATTTCCAGCATAGTAGACCATGTGATCATCTGATGCAAAGCACCCGATGCCAGTCCATTTCAGTTTGCTGATACCCAACAGATCAAGTTGTATACGTTCCATTTCATTCTTGACCACCTCCAACTTCCCTTGGTTCATGCTTCGTACGTTCCATGCTCCAATGTGTAAGACATCTTTACAGCTTCTGACTCTCATTTCATGCACAGCTACATCAGCAGTCAGATGTCCCGAGGGCTTTGATCCAACCACATCATAAATGCTGGCTTTACTCTGTAAAGTCTTCAGCTCTTCCCCAATAGCCAGTTCAGTGCCTTCCGACCTGGAGGTCTTATCTTCCAGCATTACAGCACAATTTGTTTTGTTGTAACTATCCATTGGGTTTTCATGGCAAGATACAGAAGTAGATTGCCGGGCCTTTCTTCCATACAGTTTAAGTTTGGTGTTGTTGCCGTTGTCACAGAAATGTGATCCTCCGCCATCAACACTGTCCCATTCTGCTGCTGCCCAGATGGGTGGTTTGTCTTGGTCTGTCACCTCAGCTGAGACCTGCCCTCTTGGGAGACCCTGCCAGTAGTTAAACTACCGATAGTTTAGCTCTCAGTATCACTGATGCACACAAGCCCTCACAGCACTACAAGCTGCAAACCTAATGCCACTGTATAAGTCACTGGTGAGGCCTCACTTGGAATACTGTGTTCAGTTTTGGAGGCCATATCTTGCAAAGGATGTAAAAAGACTGGAAACTGTTCAGAGGAAGGCGACCAAAATGATTTGGATCCTGTGTCAGAAGCCTTATGTGAAGAGACTTGAAGAACTAAATAGGTACACTTTGGAGGAGAGGAGGGATAGGGGAGATATGATTCAGACCTTTAAATACTTAAAGAGAAATAATGAACAAACAAACCTCTTCCAAAGACGGGGAAGCTGTAAAACTAGAGGGCATAACTTGAAGCTGCGAGGGGGTAAACTGAAAGGCAATGTCAGGAAATACTTTTTCACTGAAATGGTGGTGGATGCTTTGAATGCCCTCCCGATGGGAGTGGTGGGGACAAATACAGTGACAGAATTCAAAATGGCATGGGACAGACACAGTGGATTTACAGCAACAGGATAAAATCAAAATAAACTTAACTAATTTCTCAACAAATAGGGGTGTCCTACACGGAGCGGTGGGTTCACCCCTAAACAAAGGCATGGGGAGGGGTGGCCTGCATAGAGCGACAGGTGCACCTACTCTTGCCATCTTACTGGGCAGACTAGATGGACCATACTGGTCTTTATCTGCCGTCATTTCCTATGTTACTATATTTCTATATTAATGCCTGCAAAAAAAAAAAAAGGGCACGACCACTTAAAATACCCCCCCCCCCAAAAAAATAAAATGGTCAGACCAGAACTATGAGCTAAATGCAAATTTTTGTTGGAATATTTGTTTTGAAAGGGGATAAGACCTTTTGAAGAACAAACACTTCCTTTTAAATCATTTAAAGTGGTGATCAAACCATAAAAACAGTGTAAAGTGCTCAAAGCACAAAACTTGAAAATTAAAAAGACTAGCACTTATCCGCTCAAATAATTCATCTTTCTGTCTTATAAGAGTCAGTAACCCCCTCAAAAATTTGCATTCACCTCATAATTCTGGTCTGACCTTTTTTTTGGGATAACATTGAACAGCAGTCATCTTGGATTCTGGAACACGATTCCACATGTTGTGTATAGGCATCTTCAGGAGCATAGTTTGGGTGGAGCAGAGGTCAGCATTGGGATGTACATGCATTTTATTTATTTATTTATTTATTTATTTATTTATTTATACATTTTTTCTATACCGCCACTTCCAGAGATCAGTGGCGGTTTACAGGTAACAAACATTAATAATAGAGCACTATTATTTTACATAGAACAGATTTAGAAAAAAAGAACATTCAACTATTAAGTGTAACTTAAAAATACAATGAGATAACATATGCATTTAATAAAATATGCATATACAGTATACACAAATAGAGTATATACAAACATTTACACCTTTTTTTGGTATGGTTGTAAAGTTGCGTTCCAGTATTTGTCTGCTTTTGGAGATACGTCTGGGTACCTATTTTAGGAGAGTACATAAGCCTTACTTTGCCTTTTTAAAATAACAATGATCTTTCCTCAATAGAACATATTAGCCCAATTTTTATACAAGATGAACACCTAAATTTAGGCTCCTAAATTAGGCTTCTAAACATGTGCCTTAATTTCAGTCAAATTTAGGAGCCAAAGTTTTTATCTGAAAATTCATCTTCAGTTGCAGTAATGACTTCCCATGTTTTATCCAAGTTCTCTGACCTTGTTCTCTGTAAAACCAAACAGTTTGTTCATTATGGTATGTTGTTATATTGTAAACCGCGCTGATGCTGAATAGAGCGGTATATAAGAGCCTGTAATAAATAAAATAAATAAAATAAATAAATTTCGGAGTTTAAAAGCTATTTAAGTCTGCCATTCATTTGCCTAGATTTAGGAGCCTAATTTAGGTGCCTAGTGCTTAAAATCAGTACTAACTTCCTAACTCCTTTCCCTGCCCTAAATCTATCCCATTTTGACACCCACCTTTTATGCCATTTAATTTAGGAGTGTGAAGGCGCATTTTACAATGGGATGTCAAAGTGTAATCTGAGACGTCAAAGCCAGAACGTCTGAAAAAAAAATGCAGGCACATTTAAGTTTGGGCACAATTTCAGAAACGTGAACATGCCCGATATGGATGTTTATGCAAATGTCTCCAGAATAGCACCTCAGAACATAGATGTCTAATAGCACAATGGTTAAACTAGTTTGTTGGGAGGAGGGTGGCCAGGGATTCAAATCCTATCATGGGTGTTTGTGATCTTAGACTAGTCACTTCACTCTCTAAATGTTTTAAGGCAAATACAAGCACTTTCATGATGCCTATTTGTGCTTACAGCAGGTCTAAACATGGACATGCCTACAGACGTTGATCCTGAAATCAAACGGAGACATGTAAGTCCATTGCACCTCCACCACACCCCCTTGACACTTGGACATCCCTACACAGGAGTCGTCTGAAACATCATTTGTGGAATGGCTTCGGAAAAGTTTTAATGATTTCAATGTTCAAGTGCAGATCTTCAGACATCCTAAATCAAGACTAAGGGCCCCATTCATGAATGCAGATTGCAGGGCTGTATGTCCTTGTGGGATGTACAGCCCCACAAGCCACCTGGACCTTAAAACCCCTCCTGCCCTCCTGCATGTCTTGGGCCAGTCGGCAGCATGTATAGGGCTGATTTAGGTCACAGCCCTGTTCCTACTGCCTGGCCCATAGGGACACACTGCTTATACTACCTCAGAGGTAGTATAAGCAGCAAAAACCCAGTGATTGGGCCGGGGAAACTCCCCAGGGCCGGGGTCGGGCGAGGGGGGTCCCTGCCACCTGACCATGCTCATGGCAGGCCAACTGTGGGTCAAGTGGTGGAGATAAGGGAGGCTGGAGCCACAGATGTCAGGGGTGCCTGCAGGAAGGATGTCTCTGAAGGCAGCAGGAGCATGCCGGGCCATCCTCGGTCCAGATTCTGGCTGTCGCAGGAACGTTTTGTTCGCATGGAGCAGAATCGGGTCCAAACAGGCCCGTCTTGCCTGGAGCCATCTGGACAGCTCAGACATGCCCCTACGAGGATCAGGCTCCACACCTTTTAAAATGACCCCATTAGTGAAATTTTAAGAAAAAATTTAGGCACTCAGCCCAAGTAAATTTTCAGAGGGCAATTTAGGAGCATAATTCTAAAAGTTAGGAGTATAATTCCTTTGAATATTGGGCCATTGGTCTTAAAATTAAGAAACATATCTTTCTGTTATATATCAGTGGGTATGCAGGAAAAAAAAAAGAAAATGAAAGAGAATGTGCATTTAAAGAAGTGAATCCAACCAGCACAAGAAATGAACAGGTTTGTTCAGTCAACCAGATCATGTTTAATATTTTGTGCAACAGGAACATAAATTGCTTTGATTACGTCTTTGTGTCTTAAGACCTATGAATTCCAAATACTCATATTCTAGTTTTTGTAGCATAAGGGAACTTTGCAGAATTTTGATCTGTGGCACTGCAGAGCGGGAAAAGAGGGCTAAGCTGGCACTGCATGGAGAAGATTGGGCATTGCTATTGGGAGTGAGGGCTGAGGACTGTGGTATTGCAGGGAAAGGAAGGGACTTTGTGTCACTGCCATTGGGGGAATGGTATTCGGAGTAGAAAGAAGGGGCTTATCTGTCTGCTTCAGATTTGAGGGGGAGAAAGATGGGGCCGTGAGGCACTGCAGCATCAGAAAAGAGAACTATGTTTAGTTTATTAACATTCTTGCTATATATCACCTTTTGGGAATAACAAAGTGATTTACAAAGGAAAGAAAGATATAATCATTGGTAATCAATTCAGAGCTAACATGTTGGGGCAGAATCATACAGTAGGTTGGTCTGTGATCCTTGGGGCGATTAAGCTTTCAATTCAAAATGTTCTATAAATAGGTGAGTTTTTAATTCTTTGTGGAAGGCTGTAAGGTCTGACATATTTCTTATTCTTTCAGGAAGGTAATTCCAGAGACCTGGTGCATACAGCGAAAATGCTCTGTTGCAGGTGGTTTGGTTCCTCTTAGCTCGTTGGGCAAGGTTATTATGTTTTGGATACATCTTCTGGTTCTAGAGCCATCTATATGACTGATTTTAAGTAGGTTGATGATAGGTTCTGTGTGATTTTGAATATATTTAACAGGACCTTGTATTTAATTCTACTTGCAATTGGAAGCCAGTGTAATTGTTTTAGTATCGGGATAGTGTGTTCAGATTTTGATGCTCCATAGATGAGTTGGGTGATTTTGCACTGTACCATTTGTACTGTAGTTGAAATAAAGTATATTTTGGTATACCCTGATAGCAAATGCTGCAAAAGTCAAAGTGTGGGAAGGTCTTTGCCTGGGTTACTGTGTGGAAGTGTTGTGGTGATAGCAGCGGTCATAATTGTTGTGGGGTTCTTATTTTGTTGTAAATTGCTCTATTTGTTTTACTGATATGTGAGGTTAGTTTAGTTGTTGATTAAGGATTATTCCTAGATATTACACTTCTTGTTTCACTTCTAGGTCTGTGTCCTTGACTTTTAGTGTTGTTAGTGGGGAAAAGGCTTTTTCTCTGGTTATATATAATTCCTCTGTTTTTTTGCAATTTATTGTTAACCTGTGTGCCGATAGCCAATGTGTGACTTCGATGAAGCAATTTACTATTTTGGTGTGATCCAGTTTTGAAGTGTTGTAGGGTATATCAATGTTACTATCATATCTCCTCAGTCCTCCTTTATTTTGGGGTACACATATTTAGGACCTCCAGCCTCTGATGGAGACCTCTTACCATTCTGATCTCTTTCCTCTGTATCAACTCCAGTTTCTTTATATCCTTAGTGAAACACAACCTCCAAATCAGAATACGGTGCTCCAAGTGAGGCCTTACTAGTGTCCTGTATGGAACATTATTACCTACTGATTTCTGCTGGTTCTGTTCCTGTCTATGCAGCCTAGCATCCTTCTGGCTTTGACCATCACTTTGCCGCATTGTTTTGCCACCTTGAGATCCTCAGATACTATCATCCCAAAGTCTCTATCCTGGTCCAGGCTCTCCCCGCCATTGCATACTGTTTGTTTGGTTTCCGCACCCCAGATGCATTACTCTCTACTTCTTTGAATGAGAGGTTAACTCCTAGTATTCTACCAATCCTCTAGATTTTATTGATTGCTTCTCATTTTTCCGATTCCCTCTGGGGTGTCCACTCTATTGTGGTTTTCCTTCTAACCCTTCAGCAATATCATTTACATATATACTAAACAGAATTGACTCCAGGACCAACCCTTGATGCACTCCACAACCACTAACATCTGTCATTCAACCAGTTTTTAATCCAGTTGGCTACCCTGTGACCCGCCCCCAAGTTACTCAGTTTATTTATAAGCCTCCTATGAAGAGCTTTATCAAAGGCTTTGCTGAAATGCAGGTACACCACATCCAGCATATGCCCTCTGGTTCTTGAGTCACCAAGTCTAGTCTCCATCCAGTTATTACAAGAACTGGACACTGCTGCAGTAACAGCCATTGTGATGCTGTGATCCATCTGTGACAGCAGCTGCTGGATGATGTCATTGGATACCCATGGGACACATTATTTGCAGTTTATCACTTATAACTGGTAAACCCAATTTTGCCATTAGGGTGTTCCATTGCTGTTTTTTGGTTATAATCAAAATGTTAAAACCCCTGCTTATATTTAGTACTATACTGGAACACCACTTTTTTCTTCACTAGATGCAGCAGCGCTCAATATTCTCGGCAGGGGAAAGAAGCATATACTTGCATGTGACTTTAATGTAGATGTGTTCTGGTGCAAAGCTTGTACACTGTGGGAGAGGTTACTATTTGCATCTGTATTTTAAGAAAGATGAGGTAATTTTAGAAGAGGTTGCTCAGGTTGGGAATATAAGGAGGCACCTATTTCAATGTTACTTTATAAAGACACATAGATGTCTTTGGAGTGCAAAGATGATGCAACCAACGCAACAATAGCTCCAAAACCATGGCTGATAGGTGCAACATTACCATGTTAACTGTCGGGGGGGTGCGCAGCATTCTCCCAGAAGTTAACGTGGAGCCCTGTCCCCTAACACAGGCCACATTAACTCCACCTATTGAGGTAGCTTTAGGTGAATCCACACTAATCACATGGGAGCAGGGCCGGTGCGAGGACTGGAGGTACCCTGAGTGGGCCTCCTTCCTGCTGACCCCCACTGCCCCCTCCCCTCCCGTGCCCATTGCTGCTGCTGGTCCCTCTCCAGGGATGACAGTGGCTGCAATTGACCCTGAAACTGTGATTCAGCACTTACCCTCTATTTTCAGGGCTGCAGCACGGTTTCATTCTGCCCAGTCTGCCATTTCAGTCCCCCTATTCCGCAGATTTCTGGTTTATACAAAACTGAAAGTCCAGGGTGGAAGTGGGCAATGGGCAGCAACGGGTGCATCCTAGTTTGTCTAAAGGTAGCGCTAGACCTGCACAGGAGGGGACATTATGCACAATATAGCACTGCAGGGCAGAAGTAATGGAGACACTAAGTACAGCACTAGTTATGAGTAGTTTTGCAACCTTAGCTCCACGAACAGGGAAGTATGCTGTTGCGAACTACAATCACTCAAAGGAGCAGCTTTTGAGAAACACTTCCCTTTCAGTTGTTAGCAAAGGGTATAATAGACATATAGAGTTCATGAAGGCTTTTCCCTTTATGATGTGCTTGGCAGATACAATACCTGAAGACACAGTGCTATGGGAGAAATGATGAAAGCCATTATGTGATATCAAGCATACAAAACATATGTGCATTTAAGAACTGCTATAGAAACTTTACTTGAGGTGACAATTAGCCAGTGAAGTTGATTTCCCAGTCACTATTTTCTTCTATGCGTCTCTCTTTCTATAGTTGCTATTCGCTACGTCTTTCTATTGAAAAGGGGCCTGTGAGTGTTTGAGAGGGCATTTAGACGAGACAGAGTGGTGTCTGCAGCCTGGCCAAGCATTTTTAGCTGCCTGCCCTTAATTCAGAATATTGCACATTGCAGTGAGGCTGATAATTGATACATTGATTCATTTATTCTTTTGTAAAACCCTATAATGACAATTTTACGAAATGCATAAATAAATAATCTATAGTGCATTGGAGAATGAACTAGGAATACACCCAGCTAAAGGAATTGTAGTCATCTTTCTCAAAGCAGCATGAACTTTATTGACTGCCTTTGCCAAACATAGGATATGATTATTTTTTTATTTGTTCATGTGACAAATAACTTTACAAAGTCCCAAGCGGGGATGACTCAACCCTCTAACAACTGCATTCTCAATCTTCTAGACCTTTGACATAGATCAATTCACAATCTGAGAAGAAAATCAAATTAGAAAAAGCAATTGCCAAAGAAAGAATACAACAACAATAATATAAAATATAAGAGAGGAAAAATGCATTTTTCTTACAATTTTGAAAGCAAAATCATATCAACCACACACAGCTATATTCTACTATATATAAGTTCCCAGAGGAAAAATATTGAAATCCTCCTCAGAATCCTACTCTGTAAGAAATTCAAATGACTTTTCACCATCAGGAATCTTTTATGTTCTGTTATCTAATAAGTCCTTAATCATATCAAAATCTGAGTTAATTTATTTCTGATTTTTCAAGTTAAGTACAATGTTCACCGATTGTAAAATATGACGTTAACATTAATGTGTGGTTTTAACATACCCACAGGATTTACTGAACTATGGTAAGCAAGTAAACTCACTACTTGGTGTGAGAATACATCTAATCAGGAACCTATCCCACAATGTCAAATGAAAGAGGTAGCCCTGCTTTCTGCAACCTCCATCAGGGAGTCTCTTCCCTGCATTTTATCAGAGTGGTAGCTGTGTTAGTCTGGAGTAGCAAAAAAGACAGAGGCAGCTGGCCCTTATAGACCGACCAATGTATTGAGATGAATTTTCAAGGACAGGCACCCATGTCATCCAATGAATTTGATGGGCCAGTTCCTGCTTACGTTCACGATGCATAACTGTTGACATATTTCCATGGCAATGTGCACAGAGTTTTCTGGCAGTGTGCACTTCTTAACACGGTGGTAATTTGCGTCAGTTTACTGTGTCGGGAACTTAGTGCAGCATTCTAATGCACGGCTTTCTGCATCAAGGCATTAACGCTTACTAATTTTTCTAATAACGAGTCTCATACAGTTCCAGTTTGAATGAGGGAACATCTACATGGAGAGAAACAAAATATTATTTGGTGTTGAAAGTAGTTAGGTTTTTCTTTTTTGGAGTTTTGTTAATTTTGGGAGAAAGATAGTCAAGAGGCCTGCAAAGGGTAAGGGTAAGGGAGGCACACAGGGTTGGCATGACAATCAGGAATAATAGGCAGCTGCCTAAAGCGCTGATGGTCTAGGGGCTGTCCACTGCCAGGGATCTGCAGCAGCGGCAGTGACTTCAGATAGTCCTGTAGCGCTTATCTAAACCCATTTGTGATTCTGCCCCATCCCATGCCTGTTGGAATTTTGGAAACCTCAACTAAGGAAACATCTTACAAGGAAAGGGAGTATATGATGATCACAGAATGTTCATGACAAATAAAGACGCACACAAAGGAAATTACTAGTTCTCTGTGCAATAGTGCCTTCATCCTTTGTAACATGTCCCATGTGTTAATTAAAGTCAGACTCATTAGTAGTACTTCTAGCATGATTTTTATAGCACATATCAAATAGAGTTCATAAGTCAGCATGGGCGCCCATAGAGTTTCATAAAACTAGATCAGTATTTTGTAAAATATGCAGCGAGAACCACATTGTTTATATACCACACATATGGCAGAGAGGCCAAGACGAAGGAAAGAGAAAAAGGGCAGAGAACAGAGAAGAGGGTAAATAATAGTCTGGGAGTAGAAAGGAGGGTAAAAGGAGGCAGACGACAAAGAAGTATGAAAGGGGACACAGACTTACCATGAACTCCTCCATGGACCAAACTACAAAAGTTGCTCTATGTTGAAATACACTAGATACAAGTTGAGTGTTAAGTAATATTATTGATATAATTATTGTTACTGTTTATAAGTTTTAAGAGAAATAGACTAATATCAGACTAATGTTTAAAATATACAGGTTGGAGTAATTTGTGAATGAGCACCCATCAATATTTATGGCAATACATAACTTAAAGTGAATAGAGTATATTAAATAATAATGGGAGAGAGGATGACAGTTCAAGGATATATTGTTTCTGACACCCCTTGTGATGGCCTAGGTGCATGCTGACAGTCTAAAATACAAAGTATGTGCCTGCTTATGTGTCCCACCCACCTAGTACATGCCCATTCCCCACCCAATAACATTCTCCTTGTGTAAGTACCTACCTCTCTCTGCAAAATCATATGCGCACGCATATTACACCCCCATTATTAAATAGACCAAACAAACAATTCCCTGTATTCTCATGTAGGTGCCATTTTTTCATGTGGACTTGATAGATAGGCTTTATAAAATTACCCCCTAAGCTGGTTGTATTGCCAGCATGAAACATCCATGATCTAATTGGCTTGCCTTCAGACATTCATGTATTCTGGAGTGGGAAAGAAAGGTCTGCAATCAAAGAACAGATGGCAACTGGCTAAAGTAATTAAGTGCTGAAAATTCAATCGCTCTTTATACAAGCTGCACTGAATATATAATCAGAAATTTGACTGGTGGGCTCAGGCAATCAGTAAAATGTTTCCTTGGCTGTGATAAACCATTTTGTAATACAAATAGAATGCTTATGATAGTCAATACGGTATATATCATATTCAGAAGGTTCTTACAGACGAAATTGAGTCCTGAATTTCATCAGGCACTGTGGAATTCAGGACTGAAATTCCATTTGTGTTATAGTAAACAGCCCCTTAGGGTTTGAAGGATGTAGAGTAAAATATTCAAATTAAAATGATCAAATACTTTGAAGCAAACATTAAGGAACTTAATAGCAGCATTGGTTTCTACATCCATTATCATGCATAGCCCTCTTGGGGCTATAAATTCTGTGATTTGTCTCCTTCGGGGATGTTGTTTCTTTGTGTACACATCCACCCTGTCCCCCCCCCCCCCCCCGCCATCTTTTTATTTTACACTTCTTCAGAGCTTTTAAAACAACAAACACACATTCCCATTGCAACACAACCTGCAATTTTGACATTTGGCCAATATCATCTCTAGCTCATTTTGCTTTGACCTGAAGGGAGCATAGCTCTTGTTAGTCCAATTAAAAAAAGATCACAACTTGTTGTTTCATCACTATTTCTAGCAATGTAAAGGAGAACTGAAAACTTCAGGATAATGTATGTAGGAACAGGGTTACAGAGTCTCTCACCAGTAGGTCATCAGGTCAAATTCCAGTTCAGGTATCCTATGTGATTTTAGATTATGGTCTTACGCTAGCGCCAGGGTCCACTGCAGAAGCATACAGTAAGTTAAAAATTAACCCTGATAAAACTATCACTTTGTCCAGAAGAAACAAACCATGGGCTATTTTTTCAACAAACTGTAAGGAATTTCTAAGTAATATAGAAATGAAAAAAAAGCAAAAACAAAGCATACAATCATAGAGTTGGAGGGCCTGCACTAAAATACAAAGGCAGAAGCAGGTACTGGTGCTTGCTGAGTATACAGGATATTGAGCTGATAAATGGGGGCAAAGGCTATGTGGTGCTGGGAGTAAGAGGTTAGATAAGCAGTTCATCTCTCCTGCCTGTAGAGGCCACTGTGAACCTCCAGGACTAGCTAATAGTCCTCCTCAGCTGTTTGACCTGTACTTCCTGCTAGTGGGCATCTTGCTTCCTGCCCAAAATATATATTTTGCAGACTCTATTGATTGCCAGAAAATGGTCACTGCATCCTCAACTTCCGAATTCTGTTACAGTTGTGGTCAACATCACTGGTCAACAAATTTTTACAAAAGTCATGTTACTGAAATAAAAATAGTCATTTCTTATCAATTTTTATATGCTGAAAACGAATATGACAGTGAAATTGCAAAGCTGGCTCTAGTTATTTTGTAATCTACAAGAATTAATGTTTACATCACAAAATGCATGTCAATAGTAAATATAATAGGCCTGGTTTAGTTGAAATATTCTGCTTAGTTATTACTCTCTGCTTTGTTTAAGTTAAGATGTTCTATGTAAAACAAACTTCGCTTTGTTAACTATTGTTAATTGTACACCGCAACTGATCGCTGGAAGATGCGGTATATAAATGAGTGTAAAATAAATAAATAAATAAATAAATAAGGCCTTCGGTTAATACCTGTAAAAAACCAAGTCATAGACTACTTCTTAGATTTTTTCGCCTGTCTCTTGTACAGCTGTTTGGGAGCTTCTCTGGGGAGTGTCCAGTAGTAGTCAGCAGGCATTGTAGTGGACCATTTTCCCTGGTATCTTTGCTCCATCATTGCGATATCCTGGTGAAAACGTTCGCCCTGCCCATCACTAACTATACCACAGTTGTCAGCAAAGAAATCGAGATGGGAATCAAGGAAATGGATCTTTAGAGACATATTGCAGCCAAGTTTCTGATACTGCATCAGCATGTCTTCTACTAGTTCCTTGTAGTTTTCTGCCCTAACATTCCCAAGAAAGTTTGTTGACACTAGGCGAAAAGCAGTATTGTGCTTGTTTCACATCACCCTGCAGCAAGTTGTTGAACCGGTCATCTTTGAAGAGCTCTCAAATCTGAGGACCCACAAAAACTCCCTCTTTAATCTTTGCTTCGCTGAGTTGAGGGAATTTTTCATGCAGGTATTGGAAAGCTAGCGAAGTGCGGACCATGGCTTTCACAAAGTTTTTCATCAAACCTAGTTTGATGTGAAGGGGTGGTAGCAGGATTTTGTGAGCCTCAACCAGAGCTGGGTGCTGGATATTCTTCTCTCCAACTGTTACATTTTGTCTGTGATTCCATTCCTTCCGCAAGTAGTTCCAATCCCTTGCTCGGCTATCCCACTCACATAAGAAACACATGTATTTTATATATCCCTGCTGCAGTCCCATTAAAAGAGCAACTACCTTCAAGTCACCACAGAGGTGCCAGCTGTACTTGTTATAGTTAATGGAAGTCAGTAGATGCTTTAAGTTATCGTATGTCTCTTTCATGTGGACGGCATGCGCTACTGGAATAGATGGAAGACAGTTTCCATTGTTCAAAAGCACAGCCTTCAGACTCAGTTTCGAAGAGTCTATAAATAGTCTCCAGTCTTGTGGGTCACGAGTGATTTTTAAGGCATTCATGAGGCTTTCAATATTGGAACAGAATACCAGATTACTTTCCTTTCTGAAGAAAGGCTCCAACTGTTGGTGGCGCTTTCGATATGAAGTAATGTTGACATCTTCTTCTAGAAGATTCCATTGTTGGAGTCTTGATCCTAGCAATTCTGCCTTGTTCTTGGATAAGTCCAAATCACGAACCAGGTCATTTAGTTCTTCCTGTGTTATTCTGTGTGGAGTTGATATGCATCCCAGTGAAAATCTGGGTCACTGCATGCTGACGGAGCAGGAGAAGAACAGGTCACCTCACCCTTGTCCTCATCAGATGAATCAAGAGAATATTCTGATGGAGGTTCTGGAATAGGAAGTCCCTCACCATGTGGAACTGGTCTCAATGCAGACGGAATGTTTGGGTAGACTATGCTCGACTTCTTTTGCTTTGTTATTCCGCTGGAAAGAAGAGGAACCAAGCAGAAGTAACAGTCATTTATGTGGTTGCTTGGCTCTCTCCACACCATGGGGACTGCAAACGGCATTGATGGTCTTTTGCAATTCAACCACTGTGAAAGCTGTGTTGTACATGTAGCACAGCATATATGCGGGGCCCAAGGCTTGTCTTGGTCACCAATCTTGCATCCGAAGTAAAGATGATATGCCTTCTTCAGTTGAGAAGTGATACTTTTCTTCTGGTTGGCAAATGTCACTTCCCCACAAATGTAGCAGAAATTCTCAATGGTATTAACGCACTTTCACGGCATTACTGTTCTGTATTGTACCTAAATAGCTAAAATTATATGATTAATAAAAGTTACATGTAACAGTAGCTTAAACTGTCTCGCACACAGTCTGAAATATTTTAAATGCTCAACCTTTCCGACTGCGTATAGTACACTGCTAACGTCAGATGGCTTCAGCAGCCGTCTGGCAGTAGTATTGCATTGCATCAGAAAATGATGCAATCAACTCTGGATGATGTGTGCATGCTGGTATTATGCAATGTGATGCAATATTACATCATTCAAGGCTTATTTGGGATGTTGTTGATGTCCTACTGGATAAATTTACACGGTGAAACATCAAAAATGAACTACATGCAATATCTTCAAAACGAGATCCAATAAAAAATTTTTAATGTTATATTCGTGTTCAGCTCACCAAGATACTACAGATTAGGGCCTTTTAAAGTCAGTAATGATTTCAATGTTGACCAGTGATATTGGCACCCTTGCATTTTAGATATGCAGTGTAGAATATCTTGAAAAATAATTGGAAATCTTCCAACGGTATGTCATAATATTTTAATAGTATGTTCAAAGGTATACAAGAAAAAAAAAGATGTCTGTGCTGCTCAGATGTAGTAATTTCTGAGAAAAAAAACCCAAAATATGACCTTTACAGGATTAATAGCACCCTTCACTAATATTTGTTTGCATAACCCTTGGTAGTGATAACAACCTCCAAATGTTTCTTGTAGCCTTCTATAAGTTCCGTACATGTGTCTGCTAGCAGTTTCTTCCACTCTTCAATTGCGATTTGTTCCAGCTCATGAATGCTTCTAAGATTCCTTTTATGAATGGCAGATTTCAGCTCTTTTCAAAAGTTCTCAATTGGATTAGGATCAGGACTCATCGCTGGCCAATTTAAAACAGTCCATTTGTTCCTTTTTAACCATTCTTTTGTACTTTTGGATGTATGTTTTGGGTCATTGTCCTGCTAGAATACACATGACCTTTCACTAGACCTAGCTTTCTGACACTAGGTAGCACATTTCAGTCCAAAATACTTTGGTAGTCCTCTGACTTCATGATTCCTTTAATACGTTCTAGGCTTCCAATTTCTGAGACAGCAAAACAGCCTCACAACATCATGGAACCTCCACCACTATAGGGAGGGTTTTTTTTTTTTTTTCATTATAAGCTTCATTTCTTCACCTGTCAATGTATTGCTGGTCTGCATTGTCAAGGAGCTGAAGGTTTGGTTTCAACTGTCCACAGAACATTCTCCCAGAAGAGTTGTGGTTTTTAAAGGTGGCCTGGGCAAAGATTAGGCGTGTCTTTTTATGTCTGTGTTTGAGCAGTGAGGTCCCCTTGGCCTTCAGCCATGAAGTCCTTCTTTGTTTAGTGCATGGCATATGGTGCAGGTTGAAACCACCACTCCAGATTGCTCCAGGTGAGCCTTAAGCTCTTTGGATGTTGCACGTGGTGTTTTCCAGCAGTTCACACTATCTTTCAAAGAATTCTTGGATTTATTTTCCTCTTCCCACCATGTCCTGGGAGTTTCTTGAGTTCCACGAGCAGAAAACCTCTTAATAACATTTCAAACTGTAGACACAGGAATTCCAAGGTCTTGTTTGGTCATGTTTGGTGACAGGCTGCCTGAGATTGACTTTTCTGACAGTCTCAGGCAGCTCTTTTGTCTTCATCATTGTGGAAATGGAATAGAGAGTGAATGTGGTCATTTTAAATATTAGAACCATCATTCACTGGTTGATTCAAGTCATGTGAACACTGAAACTGATCACAGGTATGTCTAATTTTACTGCAGTGGGAATGTGGTTCTGTTTAAATGGATTTAAATTGTTTATAAGGGTGCCAATAATTATGTCCTAGCAATGTCCCAGTTTTTATAATATTTCCAACTTTTCATTTTTTTATTTATCTTGTTTTATTTGATTCTTTTAAGTGTCAAATATGTGTACATATATAGTCCAAAGCCATTGCACTGGCCACTTTTGTTTAGGAGATATGGGACATTAAGGGGTTGAACTGCAAGATGCCAACAATGTTGACCACAACTCTAAATATGTTCCTATACTTGCTTGACTGTAATGATTTCATTATTGTCTCCTTGCATCCTTCTCTATCCAAGTCAGACTGCGGTGAAGTTCTAAAGAATGCTAGCACTTGAAGGCCCAATCAATGGGGACGATGTCCTGCATCTTTTACTACTACTTATCTTTTCCAGCATGATTCTGTCTGGTGTACGGATTTACTCTCTACTGGCTGAATTCTTTGACAGTAAGTTCTGGCCATGACCTTGTTGAGATAGCTGTGACTTTGACTGTCTGTGAGAAACTACTGGATGAATTAAACTGAGGTCTGAACCATCTGACCGTGTAGGTAAACTTACTTGTTGCAGCTCATATAGCTGATGCCAGGGAGGCTCAACTGTAGGAGGTTCCTGCATCTCCCACAGATTCAGTGCAGCCCCACAAAATGCTGAGTTCCTAAATCCACCCCTTAGGTGCTCAACATTAATCCACTTTCAAAGAGACTTGCTTAAATGCCTAACTCGGCAATTAGGTGCCGTATACTCTTTAAAAATTGATCCAAAAGCATAGTGCTAAATATAGTACATAGGCCCTCATGTTAAGTAATACTGTTTTTGGTAAAACCAAATCCTTTTTATGTTAATGATCATATCAAATTCTTTACAGAATGTGAGGGATAGGGCTCAAAGAGATCTCTTCCATTTAGTTATTTATTTGAAAATCTTATATACTGCCTTATCTGCAAAAAGACATCCAAAGTAGTTTACATAAAATAGTCAAATAACATTCTAATCCCCATCTCCCCCCCCAAAAAAAACCCCATAAAAGACAATAACATAGTCAAATCTCATCAAACATAACTAACATAAAATGACAACTGACTTTCAGCCAAAATATCTGAACACACCTTAAGTATAAAAAAGAGTGACTTTCCTTCCTATTAAAGATCCTCACTCAAACTGACTATCAGAGAACAATCTCTTAAAATTCCTAGCTCATATCAAATTGGGAATAGCCAAGTCTTCAGATGATTCCTTAAGTTAATATAGTTCTGCTCCAGCTGTAGTCCTATTCCAAAGAAACGTAGCAGTAATAGAAAAAGCTCTCTTCCAAGTCTCTACCTTCCTTGTATTTTTCACTGATGGGGTGAAAACTTTTCCCTGCTGGAATGAGTGCAAAGGCCTATTAGGGCTATACCAATGTAATTTATTTCTCAAACAAACTGTTCCCGACCCATGCAACAATTGAAGGGTCACTGCACACTCTATACTGCATTTGGCTTTGCTTCGGTAAAATGCTCCAACAACGGAGAAGCCAAAATCCATCTTGGTATTTCCAGAATTAACCTCACTGCAGTATTCTGAGCAGATTGGAGCCTTGCCAAGATCCTATCAGATAATCTTATATATAAGCCATTACAATAATCTGGATGTGCAAGCAGATAGGCCTGCACCACCATTTGAAACAAATTCACATCTAATAAAGGATAGAATTTCTTTATCAACTTCAACTTCACAAAAATCACTTTCACACTTGAGAAATCTGAGCTTCCAAGTTCAACTCCAAGTCCACATAATCTTCATCGGTGCCTTCACCCTGCTGCACTGATGATCCTCCGATGAAGCAAGGGTCCCTGCACACTCTACCAAGGCCTGATCTCTCCGCCAGCTTCAGGCAGCATGGAGGTAAGTCCTTCCCCCTGCAGCTGCATCATTGAGTCCGACCTCCTGATTCATAAAGGACTGCCTTAGGCGCACCCATACCAGAAATCTAGCACCTAAGGACCGCACCAAAGGGCCTTTAGGCATGGCCCTTAGAGTGGCCATTAAACCATAAAACGCTAATCATAGACTCGTATGGGCTTTTTCTCACCATCACAGCCCACACTACCAGAACACTTTCCCTAAACAACAACCAACCAGAAGACTACATGAAATTGAGCAACATGGAAGTGACAATAAACAGTTATGCCTTCCTTATCCTGCATTCTGTGAGTGATGGGAGTACAGATACTGATAGCTACCCTCATTACTGTGTCAGTCGATCCAGGTCATAAAAATCAGATACCCATAATTCACAACCACAAATACCCACTAGATGAAGCTCAATCACTTCTGATCTATACACATTATCAGAAAAGATGGATTAGCAAGGATCTCAACTCACTCAGACAAAGGATCTCTTGCTTGGAACAAAATGACACCCCCAATAAGATTTGCTCTCATTAATGCCTGCTTTGTTCGGAACAAAATTCAAACACTAACTGACTTCATCAAAGACCATAACCTATACATCTTATGCAGAAAAGAAACTTGGTTCTCTGACTCTGACTCTGTTCCATGAAATCAGCAATGTCTCCCTTCATATTCGATATTCACATCAAATAGAACACACAGCAGGGGTGGAGTGGTCTGTTTAATCTCTAAAGAAATCCAGAAGCTCAATGTCACTGACACCAACTTCCCCAAAGAAATGGACATTCTAAATATAGCCAACAACTCCATCTCACTCTGCCTAGCAAACAGAGTCCACCAAGGCAATGCATCAGAGCTCACCACCCTTCCTTGAAACTTCCTCCTCCCTCACAACTAATCACCAGCATCTAGTAATACTCGGTGACCTCAACCTAGCCTCCACCCTCACTTTCCAATCCAGTGCCTTCCTTGATGCCATGGAAGCTCTTGACTATACCCAGATCCTCACCAGTCCAATCCACACAAAAGGTAACATCCTAGAGACCTGGTAGTCATGCCTTCTAACCTCCTCCAAGTAGCTCATCAAGCTCCTCCTATGATCCTCCCAGTACATTTGTCAAAACTTGAAACCATTCTCATCCACATCCACCTAACCCTGCAGTAAACAATCCAGATACCCTCACCCTACACCACTCAGAGATTCTGAGAGTTCAATAATGAACACTTCCTGGAAATAGGCATCCCAAAACTAGACTCTATAGCAGCTGCAAAAGTTGACCTCAACATGTTAACCTAAGGTTGGAACAATATCCTATCTGCAGCAGCCCTTGCCCCTTCAGAACAGGGCCCCATGGTTCTCATCCTCACTCCAGAAACAGAAAAACAACTTATGCCGCCTAGAACATAAATGGAGAAGCTCAAAAGATCCACACCTCTGCACAGCCAACATGGAACAGCTTAAACTACACAAAAAAGAAACACTAAAATGTAAAAAAGAATACCATCTCCATTCTCATCACCAGTGCAATAAACAAACCAAGGGAAACTATTCCCAATAGCGAAAACACTCCTAAAGGAATCAAATAAGGGAAACCCACAAGACCAGATGTGCTTTCAGAAGTCTGCTTCTTATCTAATTTCCAAGCAGATACACACACCCCTAACGGAGCATTTCTCAATGACACCCAACCATAAAGTGATACCCCAGAAGCCACGGTCTGTTTGTACTCCCATCACTCAAAAATATTGAAGATTCAATCCAGGTCCTTAACACAACAACCTCTGCACAGGAGCCTTGCCCTGTATCCTGGGTAAAGCTCACTAGATCTCACCTCAGCACATATTTAATGAGCATTGTACATGCCTTCTTGACATTAGGCCTTAAACCCACCTCCGTAAAACAAACATCAAGTCAACCTCTTCTGAAAAGTACCAAGTTAGACCCAGCCTCCCCAAAGTCCTATAGACCTACGTATATATCCAACATCTCATTTATTGCGAAGATTTAAGAGAAAATCGTCCTTACCCAACTCCAGGATCACCTCAACGAACATGCTCCACTTGATTCTTATCAGCACGGGTTCAGACAGTATCACAGAGTCAAAACCCTAATTACCTCTCTACTGAATACACTCACAACCTGCTCACAAAACCCTAAGAATAGTTTTATCCTAATATTCCTCAACATTGCTTCTGCCTTCAATTCCATCCCACACCATCTTTTCCTACAACGACCCTCGGAGATTGGAGTCCAAGGCATCACACTCAACTGGTTCCACTCTTACCTGGATTCTCAAAAACAGCAAGTCGGAGTTGGCAAAACGTTCTCAATTCCATTCACCCACAAACAGGCGTTCCTCACGGCTCAAGCCTCTCTGCATTCCTTTTCAATATCTACCTCCAACCATTATGACAAATATTCAGAACACACAAAATTCAATACCAAATTTATACTGATGATATAATGTTCTTCACCCCCATCAATGTTCTCTCTATTAACCTCACTAGCCTTCAAAATTGCTTCAAAGATGCAAAATGATGGCTCACTTAGTACAACCTACACATCAACAATGAGAAAACTAAAACCTTGTACATAACCACTGACCTGACCTCCTCACCACCAACATTGAGACTTGACCACGTGGAAATCAAAATCAAAACCAAAATCAAATATCTGGGCATCACAATAGACCAACAACTAAACTTCCAACCACATATGGCTGTCTATCATAAATTAAGAACATTTAAACACCTCTGCTCCCTTCTCCCAGCAGAACTAATCCGAACCGTCTGCCAAGCCATGATTACACATGTGCTGGACTACTGTAATATCATCTACAAGGGTCTTCCCAAACACACCCTCCACTCCTTACAAATGGCCCAGAACACGACAGCACGAATAATCACAAGGGCCCCCTACTGAACACTCTAATACAACTGCCTTGACTTCCCATCACCATCAGAATTAAATACAAGGCCCTCACCATGATCTTTAAAATACAACATAAAGAATCCTCTGCCTGCCTCCAGACTCTCATCTCAAACTTCAAGAACAGTAGGTCATGAAAAAACACCACCCTCAACCTTCTAATAATCCCAACTTTGAAAATCAGGAGCAAGCAATCCCATCTGCAATCGAGTATTCACCCTATTCGCCCCCACATTATGAAACTCATTACCTTCAATACTAAGAGGATACTCAGACCTATCTGAATTAAAAAAAACCCTAAAAACATACCTCTTCCGGAATGAATACAGCATAAACCTAGATCCACAGACTCAACCACCCTAGTCTCACACCTGCAAGGAACCACCACCCCTAGTACATTGTATCAAGTATATATGTTGAATATCTACCCACCATGCAGACTGATACTGTAAATAGTTCAGAGTAGTAAAACATACTTTTGCCTGTTGTTACCTTGTTCTAGTTCCATGTAAAACTGTGTGCCTTCCAAGACCCTGTTACACTTTGGTTAATTGTAAACCACCTTGAATTGTAGAAAGGTGGTATTAAAATTAATTAAAATAAATAAATAAATAATCCCTGACCTTAGTCACCACTGGATAATCCCCAGAGCTCAAATTCAGCAAAGGTCCAACAATCCCTGGATCACTGTATCCAATTCAAAGCACCTCAGCATTCAATATAAGATTATTGCACAGCAATCCTCCAGCTGCAGTCCTTCCTCCAGCTGCTGCAATTTCAAGTTCTTAACTCCATCTATAGGGAAGACCAGCTGGATATCATTGGCATAAATAAAAAATCTAAACCCCAGTGCCGACAAACTGTTTCTACAGGCTGCAGGTACAGATTAAACAAAAGAGTTGACAGGCAGGACCCCTTGGAGCCCCACAGGAAATCAAATACACATCAGATGCAAACTGACTCCTTTGTACCACCGCTATCCTTCCCCGATCAAAAGATTCAATCTACTGGAGCACTTTCATGCGAATACCCAGCATATTGCAACCATCAATCTTCCATTATTAGATTCCAATGATATTACACAAGAATCCTCTTGCCCTTCATACTCAAGTATTGGGAGATAAGGAAAAGAATACCTTAAACAGCAGGGTCTGGAAGAACTTTTCAAAGTCTCCAAAGGTGTCTGGGGGAGGGGAGAATAGCTGGTGGAGGTGGGACAGTTCTGGGGATGTAGTTTTATGAGGTAGGGATAGCTGCGGCGTTTTGAGGATGGGGATAGTTTGCAGAGTGGTGGGGCAGTGTGGGGGATATTTTGTAGGGGTAAGGGCAATGTGTGATGGGGTCTTTATTGTGGATGGGGCAGTTTGTGGGGTGATGTGGCCATTGCAAGATGTTTATTGGAGTGAAGGCAGTTTGTCTGTGATAGTGTAGGTTTTTGATATGGCGCAGTTTGCAAGGAGGTAAAGCAGTTTCAGTAGGCTGGGGCAGTTTGTGGTCTGGTGGGGCAATTGTGGGGTGAACAGTTTGGGGGAGGGGTTCAGAGAGTTTAGAACAAGAAGAATCAGTTTGAAAGGAAGAATGCATTGGGCCATTTTCTTTTTTTGGGGGGGGAGGGGGGGACTTATTCCACTGGAATGCCCAATCTGATTTGGTCCATTTTCGAACTTCATGTCTTTCGATTAGTTTTTCCCATATGCCAAGTTTCATCACATTCTGTTAAATTTTAAGAAAGTTATTTTGCTCCCAGACAGACAGATGAGCAGACATTTGACCTCTTTTGTCTAATTTTCTCCAACGTTTGTGGGGTTGGAAAGAATAAACAAGTGGAGAAAGCATGCAGAACATGGCTCATGGAATGTTTTCCTACTTTTGTGTGTGTGTGTGTGTGTGTGTGTGTGTGTGAGAATGTGCATGCACACACCTGTTTCTTTGTATCTGCAATGACTGTGTGTGTGTGTGTGTGGTCACGTGCACGTGTATGCCTTGTGCACCTAGGTTTTGTAGGTTTATCTGTATACCTCTACATTTTTGGTGTGTGTGTTTTAGTGGGCTGGTATGTCTGTTTGTGTTTATATGCATGTGCATGGGTTTCTGTGTCATTGCATGTGTGCTTGTATGTGTGTCTGTGCATGCTTGCATGTGTGTGCCTGTGTGGACATGTTAATATGTGTATGTGTGCCCTTCCACTGCTAAATCCAGACTTCATTCTACCTTGCTGCACCATATACCTGGAATAGACTACCTGGGTCGGTATTTCTGGTTCTATTCAAATCCAGACTGAAAACCCATCTCTTCAAGGCTGCTTTTGGATCCTGGTCACCTTATTCTCTTGTTTCACCCATGTGTGTTATAACCATTTCCCGTTAGTTCTACCCTAATTCCCTGTTTATTGCAAATTGCCTGTCTTGAATAGATTGTGAAGAGGGACTGTCTCTTACGTGTATGTGCATGGTGTGAGTATGTTTTATGGTGCTATACAAATAATAAGGAGTAGTAGTAGTACTTTGTATTTGAGAAAGAAACTTAAAGGATGGCTCTTTGGCAATGCTTTTACTTACAGGGTGCTCCAAGGGGGCTAATTTAGCAGGAAGGTTATAAATTGAAGGTTTCACAGTTCTCTTGATCTGATTTGATTTAACGTTAATTTATATTATGGATTTTATGATTTTTTTTATGTTTTGTGTATGAATGTCTTATCATTTTCTTGTGAATATTTTTATGGTAACTCACCTAGAAGTTTTATGAGAGATAAAAAATACTGGTGATAATAATAATAATAATAATGTGAGATTTATCACCCTCCCTTTCCTTGCTTGGCCATCCTTTGTCCTAGAAGGGAGTGAGTGAGTAGAATATAGATGGGAAAGGACTATATGAGAGTAACCTGATCTCCAGCTGTGAATTATTCCCCTTCTACCTTTATTATTCCATCTCTTCTGTAATCTGTTCATAATACTTTTTCCTATCTTTTATACAGGTCTCCATACCCGTTACTCAGGGTCTGTATTAAAAGCACATTTCAATTTAAAAAATGACAGGCTTAGGAACAAACTGTATGAAACAATGAAAACCATTCTTCTGCTGTGATTGCCTGCCTTGCTGAAACAGGACTGACAATTGAGGTGTGAGTCACATCCCTCTTATCTGTTCTTCGGTGCAGTCTCAAACTGCTTTTTTGTTTAAAATCATTTGAATCCCTTGCTCTCCAGCCTAACTGTCTGGCCCAATCAATTGAGGGGCCAATTCATTAAAGCCCAAAAGTGTTAGCATGCACTCCAAACTGTTTTAGAATGCATGATAAATAGCAGTGTATCCACCAAGTCCTCGTGTGAACATTATGGCATTTGGATTATAAACCATAGCGTCTAGGTGAATGCTAATGAGAATAGAAGAGATTCAGATGAAGGAGCAAAAAGCAGGCTAAAGTTATTCTGTATCATTGAACCATGAGCTATTTAGTGAATAATCACCAGTGCCAACAATATATCAGCTTGTCTGGACCATAGGATATGCATCGATTGCATATGCTATAAAATTCTCTTTCTGGCCAGAAGCACTTTGTGGGATAAGACAGAAGTATTTTGGCTGATAACAGCAAGAAACACTGCAGCAAGCAAGAGAGAGAAACAGAGATGGAGGGAGAATAAAGAAATGAGAGGGAGTTAGAGGAGTGAAAAGAGAGAGAGTGGGACGGACAATAGATGGCAGAAAGGAGGCGGACGTGCCTGTGGACTTTCAGGCCAGGAAAACCATGCCACTCATTTCTTTCCCTAATACCATTCTTAGCTGCACATCTTGCATTTTTCTCTTACTCGTCAGGTTACTGGGGGAGGAAGAAGGGGTTAAAGGCGAGTCCTGTGGTGAAAAAAGTGAAGAATACTGGGTTGGAAAGAAGGAAAGAATGGGTACCAGGTATAATGATACTGGGATTACAGTGGCCTACAGCATCTGGTGGCATCAAAAATATGAGAATTGGTAAAAGAAGGGAGAAAGCTTCCCTTCCCTTGAATCTCCCCGAGTTTTATATCCTTATTTTGTATTATCTACCCTCAAACAATTCAGAGGTAAGAGGGTTGTGTAAATTGTGAATGAAGGCTCATTGACTAGAATCTCAGCTCTAGTTCTGACTGAGCTGAGGACCCCAAGGAGTAAAAGGAAACGGCAAGGTCAGAAAATGCATAATGAAGACCAATGATTAATCATTTGAGAGCTGCATTTCGCTCTGCATATTATTTTGCAAAACCCCCTAATAAGCCTTTCACAGATATGGTGTAACATCTGCTGCTGGTCAGCAGAAGAACTGTTGATACATATTACTCAAGTATAACAGCAGAAAGGTCTGCAAAGAGTTCATGTCTCTTATAGCGTCAGTGATAACAAAAACAATTTGATTGTCAATTTCCAAAAATCCGCTAGTATAAACCTATTACATAACGGTTCAACTGACAAAATCACTTGAAGGAGAACTGATCTTTTTCCCATAAGACACTGGAAAGAGAGAAAACTGAAAAAGTTATTTTTGTTATGGGTTATTGAACTTAATAGTCAGGGACGTTTCCCAGGATTCAATAAACCCTATATCATAGTGCTAGAAAGAAACAAGAAGGACGTAACAGTCAGAGGCAAATTTCTACATGCCTGTTTGTTATCTACTTTCTCCAGGCTCGCACTGCTTGCCGTGGTTGAAAGTAAGACTCTGGAGCTGCTGAACCTTTAGCATAATTAAGTTTGGTGGAATATGATTTGTAGGTCTTCTCTGTTGTGTTTAAGCGCAAAAATGATAGAATGAAAACATAACGAGGAATTTAATGAAGCCAGCTGTAACTTTTGCACATCAGACTATTAAGAAGAATATAGAATGTAAGTGCTTACTGAAAAATATCTCTTGCCTTTTATTATCAAATGAAGTAGCCAATAAAGATAATAGAATGCTTCAGTTATTTGAACTAGCCCAGTGACACTGTGGCAATGGCTGCGCCAAGCACTGACAAGCAGGGATCTGGGCTGAGTTGCCAAGCCCCTGGAGTTGGACTGGGGATGCAGCAGAGGCGGCATTTACAGCCCCAGGGAGGAAGTCCCGGGCATTGCATAGCAGGAACACTTAGGGGCTTGTTTATAAAACCGCGGCTCCAATAACGATCGGAAACCACTACCGCGGCTTTGTAAACAAGCCCTTTAGTCCCACTCATGCCGTATGCATTGCAGGTTTCAGAGGGAGATGCGCTTATTGGTCACTGATCAAGGACTGTCGCTGCATGCCTGGGAGATTTAAATGGAGGATGAGAGGGGGGGGGGGCAATAGGTTAGCTGTGAATGAAGGTTCATAGCACCATGGCCCCAGAACAGGTTGGTTCTAACTGAAATGAAAAGAAAAAAAAAAAAAAAGACAGAAGGATTATTTTTTCTGACTCTACAAGATTTTAAAAAGGATGTAATTGGTATAACAAGGTGTTTGAAAGATAATAATGTCCATAGGTGGCAGACCTTGGTGAGCTTCTAGAACCCTGGCCTGATCAAGTTTCTGGCTGGCTCCTGATTTTATCTTCACGCTGTCACCAAAATAACTGTTGCCGGCCCTGCATGGTTGAGCTATGCTGATGCCTTTCTTCTTGTGCAGATCTTAGGAGACTGAGATTGAAAAACCATTGCAGAAATGCAGGCATCTATATGGCTCAGACTCACATACAGTAGCTGAGCAGATGCTTTGGAGATGGAGAGGGAAGTACTGCAGAATAAGCAAGGTTTGCATGTGGAGGAGGATGAAGGCAGGAAGGTAGCCTAGCTACCTGTTTCCCCGAAAATAAGACCGGGTCTTATATTTATTTTTGCTCCAAAAGATGCACTAGGGCTTATTTTCAGGGTAGGGCTTATTTTTTTTTTTCATATACAGCATGACAGCACAGAATGAGTGGCGTTGCAGCTCCCGCCCGCACAGATGATGGAAGTGGCCTGCAGCACATCACCGGCACCCGATCGGCGTCAGGGAGTGGAGCAGGAGGAAAGCTCCTCCCTGGTCCACCCGCCGAAGCCAATCAGGCTACAACAGCACCATCTTCAAAAGAGCAGAGCACCCTTAGCGCGAAGGAAGAGGCCGCAGCTCAGCACCGGCACTCAATCGGCATCGGGGAGTGGAGCAGGAGGAAAGCTCCTCCCCAGTCCACCTGCTGAAGCCAATCAGGACACAACAGCACCAACTGTATTTAAAAGAGAGTGCCCTTGGCGTGAAGGAAGTGGCCCGCAGCACAGCACCGGCACCCGTTCGGCATCGGGGAGTGGAGCAGGAGGAAAACTCCTCCCTGGTGACCCCTCCCCCCAGGTACCAAATCTGTCAGACATGATCTGCACTAGGTCTTATTTTCGGGGTAGGACTTATATTATGGGACTCTCAGAAAAACGTGCTAGGTCTTATTTTCAGGATAGGTCTTATTTTCGGGGAAACACAGTAGTTGAAGGGCGTGGCAAACAGAGTTGGGAAACAGACTAGCTAGAGGGACTAACTTGCAGTCTATGTGGGAGAGCAGTCTGGCTCATAAGGAGAGAATGATTGCATAGGGACAGCTGCCAGTGGAAGGCAAGAACAATTGTTTTAGGGGAATGATTGACGGAGCAGGCTTGCATGCTCTGGGTACAGGGAAGAGGGCAGGTTCTATGTGTGTGAGAAAGAGAGAAGATAGAGAAGGGGTGAGGATACACGAGAGATTAGGGCCAGAGTAGGAGCAGGGCTACTTTAGTCCCTCTCTCCCCAATATGGATTTCCTCTTAAACCCAGAAACTTCTTCCTTCCTTTCCCTGTTTTCCCCAGGGAACAGAATGACCAGCAGGAAGAAAGAGGTGATAGTGCCTCTGTAGAAGTCATTGGTGTGACCTCATTTGGAGTATCATGTGCAATTCTGGAGGCCGCACCTTCAAAAGGATATTTAACAGGATGGAATTGGTGCAGAGGGTGGCTACCAAAATGGTCATTAGGCTTCTTCATAAAGCATATGAGGACAGATGTATACTTTGGAAGAAAGACGGGATATATGATGTAAATGCAAAGCAATGTGTGCCTTCAAGCCAGTGCTGACTCCTGGCGACCCAGAAGCTCCTGAATTTTCTTAGCAGTGTGATCAGAAATAGATTTCCATGTCTTTCTTCAAAGGCAATGAAGGGTTAAGTGACTTATGCAAGGCCACAAGGAGTGCTAGTGAGAATCAAACCCTGACCTTTTCTTCCAAAATAGCCAGTGCTGTAACCACTAGGCTATTTTGGAAGAAAGACAGGTGAAGGAAGATATGATAGAGACATTTAAATACCTGTGTGGCACAAATGCACAGGCGGAGAGCCTCTTTCAATTGAAATAAAGTTCTGCAATGAGAGGACATAGGATGAATGTGAAAGGAAATAGACGTCACTGATGCTCCTTAATCAGAATGGGTCTACCAAAAAGATTTTCTCTCAGTTATTTCAGTTTATAATATGGAGTTTATTGTAGTTATGTTTGAAATTCACCCTGGTATTTGGTGGAATATGATTTAGGTTATTGTTCTATAAAACAGGCACAACATATGCTCTGATGTACCTTTCCTTTCTAGGTAGCCCTCTATTGGAGTGTTTTTGCCACAACGTCTCCTATCGACCCAAGCCCCGCCTTCTGGCTTAGGAGCACGAAAGCAGAGCTTGCCGCAATCCTCCTCAAACTAATATCAGCCTTCTTCATCCAAGGATACTTCCCAAAATTCCTTAAAACAGCTTCCATCTGACCAGTACTAAAAAATCCTTAGATGTAAGCAGTCTACCTGCACATAGTCAATCAGAGATGTGAACGACTCTCTAATTTTAAATAGTTACAGTTCTGTGTTATAAATAATGTTATCTGCCTGTTCCATTTATAAGAATTAACCGTTCCTTGTACACCTGTTTCATGTGATGTTGAACTTTGTTCCCTGTAAACTGCGCGGATCCTTGGAAATGCAGTATATAAGAATAAATAAATAACTGCTGCACATAATGCAATAGCTTATACTTAGAAATTGCCTTTTAGAAGACTGCCCAGGATATAGACCCCTAAACCTATGCTCAGATGGATGTTTTTCTGACCTGGTATGAGGTGTTCCTGGGGGTGAGGTTTGAGTGGATCTTGCACATATGTGTGTATTTTATGACAAATATGCCTATAAGCCTGAAAAGTAAGCTGACAGACTTGTATGTACATATTTTCCCTCTTAAAACTGGTGCAACTTATGCATATTCTGGCCACATTTAGCTTGGTGGCCTCTTATGCATGAAGAGCAAATAGGCATCTATTTGTAGCCTGCTTTGTAAAGACCTATTGGTGACTATGGGTCTGTTTACTAAAACATGTTCAGCTTTTGCAGCTAACACAGCAAAAAAGTGCGGATAGTGCGGCATTAGCTGCAAAAGCCCCGTGTTATCTGTTGGGGACATTGAAGAGTAGCAAATCACCTGGACCGGATGGTATACATCCAATGGTGTTGAAAGAACTGAAATATGGGATTGCAGACCTGCTGTTAGTAATCTGTGAACTATCATTAAAAACATCTGTAATATCTGAAGATTGGAGGATCGCCATTGTAAAACCAATTTTTAAAAAGGGTTCCAGGGTTGATCCGGGAAACTACAGCCTAATGTCAGTACCAGGAAAAATGGTAGAAACCATCATAAAGAACAAAATTACTCAGCATGTAGATAGTCATGGCCAAATGGGAGACAGCCAACATGGCTTTAGACAAGAAGATCTTGTCTTACTAATCTGTTATGTTTTTTGAAGGTGTGAATAAACAGGCAGACAAAGGTGATTCAGTTGATAGTGTATCTGGACTTTCAGAAAGCCTTTGACAAAGTCCCTCATCAGAGACTTTTGGCAAAACTAAAAAGTCATGGGATAGGAGGCAGTGTACTATTGTGGATCAAGAACTGGTTAAAAGATAGAAAGCAGAGGGTAGGACTCAAAGGCCAATATTCCCAATGGAAAAAGGTGACTAATGGAGTACCCCAGGGATCTGTGCTGGGTCCGCTGCTTTTTGACATATTCATAAATGACCTGGAAAAGGGAATAACGAGTGAGGTTATCAAATTTGCAGATGATACAAAACTATTTAAAGTTGTTAAAACCCAAGAGGATTGTGGAAAATTGCAAGAGGATCTTGATAAATTGGAAGACTGGGCATCCAAATGGTAGATGAAACTTAATGTGGACAAGTGCAAAGTTATGCACCTAGGAAAGAACATCCCAAACTATGGTTACATGATGCAAGGTTCCACATTGGGCACCACCACCCAGGAAAAAAAATTAGGGGTCATCGTGGATAACATGCTAAAACCCTCCGCCCAGTGTGCAGCAGCGGCCAAGAGAGCAAATAGAATGCTAGGTATCATAAGGAAAGGAATGGAAAATAAAACAAAGGATATTATAATGCCTCTGTATCGTTCCATGGTGCGACTGCACCTTGAATATTGTGTGCAATTCTGGTCGCTGTATCTTAAAAAGGATATAGCGTTATTAGAAAAGGTACAGAGAAGAGCCACCAAAATGGTAAAGGGGATGGAGGGCTACTCCTATGAAGAGAGGCTAAAAAGGTTAGGGCTCTTCAACATGGAAAAGAGATGGCTGAGGGGAGATATGATAGAGGTCTATAAGTTAATGAATGGAGTGAAACGGGTAAACGTAGATCGATTGTTTACGTTATCAGAATATAGAAAGACTAGGGGACATGCAATGAAGCTATAGGGTAAACTATTTAAGACAAATAAGAGAAAACATTTTTTTCACTCAATGAGTATTGAAACTCTGGAATTTGTTACCAGAGGATGTAGTAAAAGCTCTTAGCATAGCTGGGTTTAAAAAAAGGTTTGGACAAGTTCCTGGAGGAAAAGTCCATAAACCATTATTAAAAAGGGATCCAGGATATCAATGCTTGACCCAATACAAGCATTGTGGAACCTGTGTCTTTTGGGGAAACTGCTAGGTACTGAAGACCTAGATGGCCACTGTTGGAAACAGGATACTGGGCTTGATGGACCTTGGTCTGACCCAGTATGGCATATCTTATGTTCTTATCTAGTTAAAAAGCTGCTTTATTTCCTTTTTAAAGGTTAATGCCAGCAGTCTGGTTTCATCACGATAAAGGTGGAGCTCCACCCTTCTGAAGAACGCCTCCCTTCCCCAGAATGTTGCCCAGTTCCTAACAAATCCAACCCTCCCTTCTTTGCACCATCGTCTCATCCATGCATTGAGACTCTAGAGCTCTGTTTGCCTTTTGGGTGCTGCGCAGGGAACAGGAAACATTTCAGAGAATGTTACCCTGGAAGTTCTGGTTTTCAGCTTTCTACCTAAAAGCCTAAATTTTGCCTTCAGAACCTCCCTCCCACACTTTCCTATGTCATTTTAGATGTGGAGTAACTTTATAAAAGCCATTTTATCCATGTATACTGTGATGTACATGCAAAAATGCCTTTATAAAATTACCCTCTGTATAATCTGCACTTTACCTATCTTGTTTAATGTAACTTCTGCTTTTGTTTTTTGAGTTTATTGTAAGCCGCTTTGATTCCTGAAAAGCGGTATAAAAGCACAAATAAAGAAAGAAAGAAAGAAGAATAGATGCAAAAAGGAATCACTTTATCGGGTTTATTTCAGAAGCCACATTCATGATTTACATGTGTATATACCAACACTTACACATGAAAATGGAATGCATGTTTAAATGATGATATTAGAAAGGGCCGAATGTGGATGTCATTACCATGTGTAAGTTGCAGGGGGTATGGTTCGGGCATAGCAAAGGTGGGTCAAAATCTATATTGTTTTATATGGGGTAGACACATGCCTGCGTTATGATTTACACCTGACTCCCCAGCATGTTTGTGTTTTGAAAAAGTGCTTGTTTTGGTCAGCCCTTTACAGGTGGGATTAAGGGGGGGGGGGATTACCCTCATTAATCCCCTCTTGTTTATTTCTCCTTCCATATTGAAATTAGAAGAAGATAGCGGCATCTGTAGTTAACAGCCATCATTTACATGTGTAGGCTTGTAAAATGTCTGAGACACATGTAAATCTTTGGCAACTACATGTGTAAGTCACAAAATACCAGCCTACAGGTGTAGGTAGTGGCACTTCACATGTGCATGTAGCTGTGTTTCCTCTATGTTTATTCTCATGGGAAGACTGGCTTCTTCTGCTGTCTATCGACACATATCTCTGTGCAGTCTTTTTCTGTATTATAGAACGGCTCTGTGTTTACCAGAGCTCCTTCTGAAATCCTTTGGAAACTGTAAATGTTGCAAGCTAAATGTCTAGGTTCTGATCTCTGCGTCTTTTCTATAATGGGCCTTTTAGTGGAAATGTAAAGTAAAAAAGGAGCAGCGAGTTCTGGGAAGTGGAGATATGGGCAAAGATGGAGGAAAGATTTGCTTGGTTAGCTTGGTCCCTCTCTACCAAAAAGTTGTTCCACTGCCCCTGTTGGTGTCCTTCTGCACTATAAAATGTCAATGCAAATCGAACACTTGGATAGAAAATAAAACCTGAGTTGAAGCATTTGTTGACAAACTGAAGACCATCCTCTCACATATTCTTTTTAATTGAAATTATTCTTCCTGATACAATTCTAAAGATGAGGGGCTCAGCAGCCATTGTGAAACACTTTTCAGTAAGACACAATACTGCAATACATCCGCCGCTGCTCTCAGTGCCATTATTGAAAAATTGTACTGTTATCGGCTCATTGCACTCAAGAGCTTTAGCAAATGGGCAGTGTGCTATTTCAGAATGGTACAGAGATTTTCCTATGGTTATTGAAGGTCTGTGTTTTGATTATTTATCGCTCTGTTGCTTAAAAATATTCTTGTACTGTTAACGGCTAGTTGTTTTGTAGTTGGCTGAAGACAACCCCATGATGTAAGTTTGTTGGACTCCCTGAACATTCTTAGAGCTGAGTTTTATAGGGCTCCTCATGAACCATTATGTGCAAGTAACTACAATAGTGAAGCAAAACAAAGGCATTCTGTCTTAAAAGCACATTATGGCTGAAACGCAGAAACACCTATAAATACATTACTGTAGAGCAGGGGTTCTCAACCCACTCCTCGGGACAGGCCTAGCCAGTGAGGTTTAGAGCCTATACAAGAAATCTTGCACTAAAATCATGTTAACAAATGAGTTTGAAAAATTGCATTGTGCATGGTAAAACATCCCTTAACATGCCATGCAATACCTTAAGATTTTACAACACCGGCGTTTGTATAATTATTTGATTTTTTTGTATAGTATCGCTTCGCAAAAAGGATTACAGAGCAGATGCACAGCTATGATTTGGAATGCATATACAGTATAAGGTAATAAAGAAAACCACCAACCCAAACTGAAAATCAATTAAAAACAGTCTGAAATACCGATGTTTTGCACTGTTTCCAAAAGCCGGCTGAATGTGCCATAGTCCTGGGCTCACAGGACATGGCATTCCAGTACTTCAGGCATACACAAGATGTTAATCTAATACTATCCGGACAAGAGCCTGCTGGGAAGAATGTATAATGAAGCAGTTCATTGTATCTATATATACAAGCGATAAATAAAAAGGAGCACAGCTCTGGAAATCATTTTAAACTCTCTTTGGGCTACAGGAAACCAATACAGAGCTTTCAGAACTATAGTGATATGTTCATAAGAAACTTTTCAAGTCACCAGCCAGGCCATTGTAGCTGTGACAGCTGACACTTTGGAAGCCCTACAAGAAAAGAATTGCAGTTATGATTGTATGCGTTCCCGGTGTTTTAGTAGGCTGTGTGCTGCACTTATCAGTCGGTATTTCTAGAGCAAAATATTCACTCTAGGGAATGATGTTGGTAGGAGTGTGTATAATTTTCCACATACCTAATGAGCATGCACATAACCACACAATCCTTCATAAATTTACTCAAACTGATGGGAGGTGGAGCTGGTGATTCAAATGCAGCTGGTGTTGGTGATCTTCCCATATCAAGTGATGCTTCCAGGTGCTGTCACCACGGTGCTGAAGTCCTGTGCTGACAGCAGAGGATTCTGAGCCCCCCACTGAATGTACTCTGCCAGGTCCGTGTGGTTCAGGAAGGCTGTACTGTCAGCTGTCTCTGAATTACAGCTAGAGAGTCATGTTGCACAATGACTGCACTGCTGGGAGCTACGCTGGAGAGATGGGGTTTGAGGGGAGAAGCTGGGGAAGGGACTTACTGGGGAAGACAAAGGGCTTAGGGAATGAGTGGGAGGCTGTGATAGATTATGGAACATGTGTGGGAGGGGGAGCTGGAGTATACAAGATAGGGGATGCATGTGTAAGGAGGGGTGGGGGGAGAGGGGTGGGTAAGGAGACATGTGTGGAAGGTGAGATGAGCTGGAGGAGACAGGACATAGGGAATGTGTGTGTGTGTGTGTGTGTGTGTGTGTGTGTGAGGGGAGATCTTGGGACCAAAGAGGTTAAGGGGACATGTGTGGAAGGAGAAATTAATGGGGGAAAGGCATGAGTATGGGGGGGGGGGACTCACATACATACACATATAAACATACTGTGCTCTTGTGAATATACTGTGTCACAAGAGCACACCTACCCACTTTCTCTCATTTACATATTTTCAACAGTGAACACCCAGACTCAGACTACATACATATAGATTTCCCCCTGTGAAAGCCCCCCTGCAATATACCCTTCAGCCATAGACAAGCACAAATATTCCCCTATAGTAGTCCTAGTGCACTATAATCCAGCCTGGTTTCCAGGATGCCCCTAATGAATATTCATGAGGTTTATTTGCATCCACTGCCTCGCATTGTATTCAAATATATCTCATGAATATTCATTAACAACATCCTGAAAACCAGGCTGGATTGTGGTGCACTAGGATAAGAATTGGCCACCCCTGCCCTATAGTATCCTCTCATCCACTAAAGACATACTGAACCCAGCTGCTTGCCCTCACAAACACATCCACCCACTCATTCCATGCACTTAAGCCCATCACGCCTAGAAGTCATTCAGTGCACACCTCACACATTGCAATCAATCATTCACCACCCACACAGTCACACACTAACACACTGCACCCACTTCCCAACCTAACCATACTTTGCTCAGGCACTCTATACATGAGGTCACACACTCAGTCAGTGAGTGACCTGAGACATCTGGTCCCAGGAATATATGCATAACTATTGCAAAACTACCTGCATCGATTTTTAAGCAAGTGTTACAATCTTATTTACATGAAAAATAAAACTAATTACTCAGCCATAAGTCTGAGTGTCCATAGTAGCATAATAAGAAGGAAAGAGGGCTACAAGCTGAAACTGCCTAGCTCTTCTCTGTGCATGTTAACAGTGTCCAGGTGTGAGTGATTCTGTCAGCCTGCCTGCTAATTGGACTGTTCTGTAGGGCACTTACCTAAGCTTTCATAGACTCTTGCCTCTTGAGTATGTTGAGGCTTCTGTTTCGAAGGCTTTTTGTTCCTTTCACTGTGTCACATGCCTAGTTCTGTGAACTCTGGAAGAATAGTCTACAACTCTTGCTGAAAGTTTTTCTGGCTTCTTGCCTTGTTGGGCCCAGCCAGGGGCTAGGCCAAAGTAGATGTCAGAATTTTTTCCTGTTGTTGTTTTCTGACATTATAATTCAGAGTCCTTGTGTGGAATTTCAAGTGGCTGTCATACTACTAGAGGCATTGAACAAGCCAGCATCAGACCCTGGATGTTAGATAGTGGCTCCATTCAGATGATCTGCAGGAAATACCTAAACACTAAAAGCTGCAGGTTGCCCTGTGATGGCAAACATGTCACCCCTCCCCCCTCTCCATTAACGCTTCAGGAGCTTCCCTTTTCTTTCCATGAAAATTCAGTTACACCTAAGGAACATATAAGGACTTCCTAATGGATTGTATTTAGTGGGTCCTGACACATCTACAGGGTTTTCCTACAGATGAAATCCAGGTGGGCCTTTTTAGCTACCTTCTCAAAGAAAAGACCATATGCTGGGTTTGTCCGTACTGGAAGGTGATAGCACATTTTTATATCATTTGAAAGACTTGATAACTGTATTACTTCCAGGTTTGGAAAATTGTGTCCTGCTTCAAAGACTCCAAACTTGGTTTCAAGGACTCTGACGCCATGGACTCCAGTTTCTCCCTGGGCTACAGCTACCTCTGCTCCAGTACCTCCTGCTTCAAAGATCCCACCATCTCTGACTCTAGTCATAGTCTCAGAGACGTTTGTACTGCACTCTGCCTCTGTATCACTCCATGGTGGGACCACACCTTGAGTATTATGTGCAGCTCTGATCACTATAGCTCAAAAAATATATAGTGGAATTAGAAAAAGTACAGAGAATGGCAACCACCCCTCTCTTGGATCGTACACATCAACTTCTCGTCCCCAATCATGTACAAACCCAAAGGAACTGTGCATGATTAGGGATGAGAGGCTAGTGTGTATGAACCAAGAAAGGGACCTTGAGGGTTATAGTATCTGAGGATCTCAAGGTCGTAAAACAATGTGACTAGGCGGTGGCCAAAGCCAGAAGGCTTATAGGCTGTATACAGACAGGAGTATGCATCAGGAAGAAAGAGGTATTAGTGCCTCTGTACATGCCATTGGTGAGGCCTCACTTAGAATATTGTGTTCAGTTTCGGAGACTGTACCTTGCATAGGATATAAAAAGACTTGAAATGGTTCAGAGGAAGGCGACCAAGATGATATTGGGCCTGCACCAGAAAGCAGAGGGTAGGGCTAAATGGTCAATTTTCCCAATGGAGAAAAGTGAATAGTGGAGGGAGTGCCAAACATGACATGGGTGTAATAGGGAAAGAAAGGGGTAAATATGGACATGAGGGTAAATAGGATGAGAAAGAAATGGAGAGATGCTGGACATGGGAGTAACAGGGAGGGGATGGTATGGAGAAAGGAGAGATGCTGGACACAGGGGGATAGGAAGGGAGAGGGGGATACGGAAGAATAGAGGGAAGAGAAAGAGTGGAGATGCTGAATGAAGAAAAAGAGAGTGTGAGAGAGAGAGAGCGGGGAGAGACCTTGGATGGGGTGGCTGGAGAGAAAAGACTGGGGTATAATGGACCAGGGAAGAAGAGGAGGGGAATGGGGGAGCTGGAATGAGGATTAAAAGTGGTGGGGGGAGGGATTGAGGAATGGATAATAAGGAGTAGTGAAATCTGAGTGGACAGAGAGATAGAAAAATAAATGGAAGAACAATGAAAAGATATATATCCAATATGTAAAGAAGTAAAAAGAGCAAAAGGGGAGGCAAGAAATGTCAGATGGACAAGAGACTGGGCCGGATGGTATACATCCAAGGGTGTTGAAAGAACTGAAATATGAGATTTCAGACCTGCTATTAGTAATTTGTGGACTATCATTAAAATCATCTCTAATACCTGAAGATTGGAGGATGGCCAATGTAACACCAATTTTTGAAAAGGGTTCCAGGGGTCATCCGGGAAACTACAGACTGGTGAGCCTCACGTCAGTACCGGGAAAAATGGTAGAAACCATCATAAAGAACAAAATTACTCAGCAAGAAGATAGTCATGGCCTAATGGGAGACAGCCAACATGGCTTTAGACAAGGAAGATCTTATCTTAATAATCTGTTGTGTTTTTTTGAAAGTGTGAATAAACAGGTGGACAAAGGTGAGTCGGTTGATATAGTGTATCTGTACTTTCAGAAAGCCTTTGACAAGGTCCCTCATCAGAGACTTTTGGCAAAACTAAAGAGTCATGGGATAGGAGACAGTGTACTACTGTGGATCAAGAACTGGTTAAAAGATAGAAAGCAGAGGACTAAATTGGACTAAATGGCCAATTTTCCCAATGGAGAAAGGTGAATAGTGGTGTACCCCAGGGATCTGTGCTGGGTCTGCTGCTTTTTGACATATTCATAAATGACCTGGAAAGAGGAATAGCGAGTGAGGTTATCAAATTTGCAGATGACACAAAACTATTTAAAGTTGTTAAAACCCAAGAGGATTGTGGAAAATTGCAAGAGGATCTTGATAAATTAGAAGACTGGGCATCAAAATGACAGATGAAATTTAATGTGGACAAGTGCAAAGTTATGCACCTAGGGAAGAACAACCCAAACTATGGTTACACAGTGCAAGGTTCCACATTAGGAACCACCACCCAGGAAAAAGATTTAGGCGTCATTGTGGATAACATGTTAAAACCCTCGGCCCAGTGTGCAGCGGCTGCAAAGAGAGCAAATAGAATGCTAGGTATCATAAGGAAAGGAATGGAAAATAAAACAAAAGATATTATAATGCCTCTATATCGTTCCATGGTGAGAACGCACCTTGAATATTGTGCGCAATTCTGGTCGCCATATCTTAAAAAGGGTATAGAGTTATTAGAAAAGGTTCAGAGAAGAGCCACCAAAATGGTAAAGTAGATGGAAGGCTACTCCTATGAAGAGAGGCTAACAAGGTTAGGGCTCTTTAACCTGGAAAAGAGACGGCTGAGGGGAGATATGATAGAAGTCTATAAATTAATGAACGGAGTGGAACGGGTAAACGTAGATCGATTGTTTACGTTATCAGAATATAGAAAGACTAGGGGACATGCAATGAAGTTACAGGGTAAACTAAGACTAATAAAAGAAAATATTTTTTCACTCAACATGTAATCAAACTCTGGAATTTGTTACCGGAGGATTTAGTAAAGGCTGTTAGTGTAGCTGGGTTTAAAAAAGGTTTTGACAAGTTCCTGGAGGAAAGGTCCATAAACCATTATTAAGAAGGGACCCAGGATATCAATGCTTGACCCAGTACAAGCATTGTGGAACCTGTGTCTTTTGGGGAAACTGCTAGGTACGTATGACCTAGATTGGCCACTATTGGAAACAGGATACTGGGCTTGATGGACCTTGGTCTGACCCAGTATGACATATCTTATATTCTTATGTTCTTATGTTCTTAAAGAGAGCTATGAGAAGACAAAGGAAAGCAGAAACCTCAGATCAGAAGTAGCATGATCACAGAATAAAATGGTCAGACAACAAAAAGAATGAAATAACTTTATTTTCAATATAGGGATAGGACTTTACACTATCTTTAAATGTTACACAGTACAAGGAAATGCATCTTTTTCTATTTCTGTGGTGCTATATTGCATGCAGAGTCTGGCTTCTTGAGGTTTCAGTTTAATTTTGTCTACATATTTTTATTTTTATTTTAGGTTGGGGGTCACTTATTCTGTACTTGGTGAGGATCTACTGTATGTTCTGAGTGTGTGACCAAGGCCAGTGTTTTGTTAACATGAAGTTTATATGTAGGGATCTGCACTATAGCGATCTGATTTGTTCAGCTTTTGAAATAGGCATATGGATGTTCTAGGGTCCGCTGTAATATATACAGTGCTGCTTTTTTCTGGGTAAGCTCCTTATTGTGTGAATTTTGAAAGTTGGTGCTGGTTTGGTATGGTAGATTTGCTCTATAGATCCTCAGTGACTTTTGTAGGTCTTTGTATTAGTTCAGAATATGCCTGGTATTGGTGAATGTTTATGTTGTTATTGAGATGACCAGAATCAGATTTTTTATATATAAATTGTGTTCTATGGGTGAATGTCCTAGTTCTGCTCTGTATACATTGTCGAAGGAGGGGTTTCTGTGGATGCAGAATATATGTTCAAAAAGAAAAAGCAACAAACATAACATACGTAGGTTATAACAACAAAATAAAGTAAATTATAATTTTATAATTTGGTGTTGTAAACTGTACTGTGGTTCTCGCTTTTCTTTTCGTTCCTTAGTGTGCGATTATCTTGCATGTCCTTTGCTTTTTGCACAATATATACGTATTTACATTAACACCATGCTGGTCCAGTGTGCAGTTTCAGAGGAGTTATGTTGGGGTTGACCAACCACTTTTGTTGTTTGGCTCATTTAGTGGCGTGTTTACTAAGCTCCGTGCAGGTAAGATGTGCGGACTACACGGGGCTGAAGGCTAACTGCAAGAGGGGGCAGGTACCTCCCCCTGCAACTGCCGTGCTTGAGGTGGCATTAGTTGCACCCATGCTACTTGCACCGAATCATTGTGTTCGTTTCTGCCGACAATGCGGATGTTTGTGTGTCAGAGTTCTTTCTTTTGCCGGGAGGAAAGAAATCCTTAAAATCTAGGAGCAATAGCAAAAGCATGAATCTTACTCCCTGGTCTGGCTGGAAAGTGGGTTTTTTTCACTCTTTTCTCGCTCCAGCTTCATCTGCTACTGCCAATATATTGATTGCATGCGTGCCAGTAGGAAGTGAAGCTCGAGCGAGAGAAAGCCAGAATAACACAGGCTCAGTCAAGAAATGAAAACACATCCTGTGATTCAGTTAGAAGGCATAGATGTACTGGGGAGGTGAGGGCAACCAATTTTGCAACCCCATTGGAGCTCTGGGAGCTGTTTTAGCAATGTGGAATCAGGGTAGCCCTAAATGATAATCTTTTGCAGTACTGGTTGGCTGTTTAGGGATGTGGCGTTTACACTTGGGAGTCTGCAGAAGGCTGTTTGTCTTATCAAAGCATGGCACAGAAAAACATGTTAGGGAAAAATTGTAATCAGATTGCTTTAACATATTTTATGGACACTAATGTTTGGGTTTCCTGGTCTAGTTTATTAAAAGTGAATTGCCTGGGCACAGTTAAGTCAGTACTTACTCCTGGCGATTCAGAAGCATCTGGGGTTTCTTGGCAAGGGGTGACCGGAAGTAGACTGCCAGGCCTTTCTTCCAAGGCAATGGAAGGCAAAGTGACTTGCCCAAGGCCACAAGGAGTACCAGTGGGCATCGAACACTGGTCTCTTGGTCTCCACTAGGCTGCTCCTCCACTCCAAATATATAGGGAGGCTATATATATTTTTTATTTTACAGCAGTCTAATAACATGCTTGTATACCGTTGGCCTATTTTATTAATTATTCATCATCGCGCTACAGCTTGTAAACAACTGGCTTGACATGAAACCTGTTTAACATGTGGTTTAAATCAGCAGTATGTTAATGTCTTCGCTGTCTTCCTACAGTGACAGACTTATGTTGCGACTATTCTTTGCATCAACATTATACCAGTTTTGCTTATAGTTTCTAGATTTACATTGACTGCTTGGTTATCATGTTGTTGATTCTTACATTCTGTGCAAAAGCTATCTCCTGCATATTTTTTCAATGAGTAAAATATTTCTGAGTTGTCCATACAGCTAATAGTTTATCTTTTGATCCATATCTAAAATTTAGCATGCTCTTAAACTTTCACAGCCTCTTCATATGATGCTAAGTATTTACTCAATGACTTTATTTAAAGCATTACTGCTGAATTAGTCACCCAAGCTCTAAAATTGATTAAAGAACAGAGCTCACTGATATCAAATCAATCAAAATAAAAATGAAAATGTCATCGAGGGGGACTATTTATAGAATGCAGGCACAGTGTTCCCAGTAGGATCGTAAATGTAGAGATGGTAAGCAGTGCAAGGATTCTCTATGAATATCACCCTGAAGGTAATACAAATGGTAGATTACTTGGTATAGGTTTTTAAAAGAGACTGAAAAGCGACCCAGTTGTGGATTTCTGTGTTGATATAATGAGTCTCCTTGTATGTTGTGCACAGTTTGAATTTTTGACAGGACTGTAGATATTGTTATGATGCTGGAGGATGAATGTTGTATGGTTAGCTTTTGCTATTATACTGGATGTCTGAGTCAACAATAATGTGAATGATTTCTTTACAATTTTTTCCTTAAATGTTATCAGTGACTCCTAGATGTTGAGTTTTCTGAAGCTACTGTGTTCACCCCACTTCCTGATGGAGCCACGGGTGAAATGCTTGATGCGTCACAAATAGCACTGGAGTGGAGAGAGGATTGGAAGAGAAATTGAAGCATCGTGGAAGGAGAAAAGTGATTATTACAATTGGAAGAAGTTTGTTAATATTATAAGAATTTGAATCTTTTGGGGAGATGTTGAGGAGGGTTTTTTTTAGACCCATGATGTGTGTCATATAAGGCCTGAACATTGGCCAGGGAACATTTAAAGCCTGTTTACTGGAAAGCTTTGTACAACACTGAGGTCTTTTTCCTTCTGTTGTTATTCTGTGTTACACCATACTGTATATTGTCAGCCAATTTTTTTGAGTATTAGCTGTTGAGAGGGACTTCAGTGGGGTACCAAAGCCCTCTGAAAGGGTTAATATGGAGAACGGTTTAGAATTTGTTAATAGCCTGAATCCTGGCAGTTTAGAATTCACTAGCAGCCTGGAGAGAGATGTGTACCCACAACCAAGGCCATGTTTAGCAGAATGGGACAGAATGTTTTTGCTTCTCCTAATTCAGCTGAGCAATATGTCTGTGCTTACTTTGACCTATAGCATGGCTTGTAGCACATGGATAAACTGTGCTGAATTTGTACCATGCAGCAGATTTCTCTCAATAAATGAGGTGCTCTGGCCTAGCGAGGGTGAGGGGATTTGCAGGAACTACGCAAGTTTGCAGGAATGTGGGCTCTTTCCCCTTAAGGCCTTGAGTCCTGTGTTTTTAACATAATTCTCTGTGTGTGAATTGTTTTATTGCTTATGATTACTTCTCTCTCTCTCTCCCATTGCTTTGAGTGAAAAGATTGAACTCCAAGAGCCCAGGTTCTGTTGCCTGATGAGGGGTGGAGCAGGCCATACAATAGCATGTTTGGATTTTTGCTATTTGAGCTACACTCTTTACTGGGAATTATATTAAAACAACAACTCCTCCTCGGAGAGTAAGGCTGCACCTGATTTTGTCCATACACTCACACTGGTCTTTACAGGGATCACAATGAAATATATCATGTTGACCTCGCTTACCTCCTGTGGTACTGTATACACAAAGGTTCACCAACTAGACTCTCCCAGGTACCCAAAGTCTTGGTACCTGTAAGCCTTGGATGATTTCAGTATCTAACTCCTTTCTCCTTGTCTTAGGCTGTACCTCTTCAAGAACCTTGCATTTTGGAGAGGTTACAATGTTGCTGATGGATTGGGAGAGTCCACCATGTTAACTGGCCTTTTTGTTTTTGGCCAGTTATCATGGATAAATCCTTGGCTTCAGGTTTAGAAAACCTTGGCCTAAAGCAGGCATTATATTTTTGGAATTAACAAAATGCAAGGTGTGCCTTTGAGTCAATGTTGACTTCTGGTGACCCGGCAGCTCCTGTTTTTCTGGGCAGTGTGACCAGAAGTACATTGCCAGGCATTTCTACCGAGGCAATGGAGGGTAAAGTGACTTGCCCAAGGCCACAAGGAATGCTAGTGAGAATCAAATCCTTAAATGCCATTAATAACCGTCGTTTGTTAAAGATATGACACATTTTTTAACCTTTTGCAATCTGTGGGTTTGCGAGGCTTTCTATCAGAAGGTTGGCTGGTTACATTCGGTGTTGTCAAGCAGGCCCTTGGGAGGAGAGATAATGTGGGTCAACAACAACTGAGTATTATGATGCAACTAGCCCAGCTAATGTTATGTGAAACCTTTTTATAATGATGTTTGACTGTATCAACAATGTTCTGGAGTAGCTATAGGGGGTCACAATGGCACCTTTGATAGCGAATCTTGATATAGCTCATTTTGAGTCTGCATGGTCCCCAGACAATTTGTATTCACAATATATACATATGTGGGTTTGTTGTATTGACAATGTTTTTGTCCTATGGAGGGGGTCTGAAGAATGTCTTATGAATTTCCATAAATGGCTTAATCAATAGGACCTGCACATCCAGTTCTCAATGTCTCATGAGAGGGACTTGTTGCTTTTTTAGATGTGCAAGTAATGAAGGTGCAACATGGTTTTGAGACTTCGGTCTTTAGGAAAAGTACTGACAGAAAAGCACTCTTGCATTATGATAGTGCACACCTGACAGTGTTGAAGAATGGGCTTCCATTTTCTCAATTTTTATGATATCGTAGAAACTGCAGCTCTGTGTCTGATATCTTAACCAATCACATAGACTGGCTGTGCCATTTAAAGAGAGAGGCAATCCACCTTAGGTGATTAGGTGAGCTCGGAAACACACTCTCTGTAATGATAGAAGTAGGTTTCTTTCCCCTATGAATAGAAAACAAATCTTTGAGGATTCCCGATATATGCATTTGATTACAAATATTCTCCATTGAGTCGTCATCTGCAATGGATAGTTTGCTCTCATTTTAAGGTGCTTTCTACCTTATTTAAGGTCTCGGATTTGAACCTTGGATGGTTTATTTGTGGAGTTCAAATCTAAGGGACGTACTAAGTCTGGCATCTCCCAGAGATAGAGATGAGTTATCTTTTTCAATGGGGCATAGACGTTGTGGGTCATGTTCCTTATGTACAGTATAATGATGGTGGAAACTATGTTTTTCTAATATCATGGGTGACAGTGGAAGCTACACTGGCATACCACTCGTATGTCAGAATTTGTTGTTTATATGCTTCTTTGCCTGTGTGGTCTTGCCTATATTGGTAAGATGATGTGGCAGCTTCGAACGCAGCTGATTGAACATCGGAGCAAGTTGAAATTGGGAATTCAGGGAGCACCGCTGGTTCAACATAGCATTGCACCAGTCATGTTTTCACTGATTTTAAATTTCAAGTGTTGGATCACATTCCTCTGTTGAAGTGGGGAGGGGTATCGGGCTTCCAGGTTAATTCAGTGGGAAAAATACTGCATTTTCTATTTTGATACAGTAAAACGAGGGGGACTGAATGAGTTTATTGACTGGAGAGCATGTTGGTGAATGTAGTTGTTGGTAGTGAAAGGGGTTATAGTGCCAGTGGGTGGGTATTGTTTGTATGTTTTTTTTGAGTTGGGTTCCGATTGGCTGTTGATGTGATTTTGTCATGGAGTTTTCCTGGATGGGTTGCGACTTTAGGCTTTCTCTCTTTTAAAAGGGCACAGATGCAGCTTTTTTTTTCTTGTACTCAGTGGTTTCCAGGCAGATTTATTGGGCAATTTTGGCTAACATTGTTCTGATGTGAGTAAGTCTAACATTTTTTGGTGGGGGAGGGGTGGTTTTCTGTATGAGTTTTGTTTGTATTCTTCTAAGCATTTGGTGACCAGCAATGATATGTTTTTCTTTGTGCTTTTGGCATTCTTATAGGTGGCTTTGATTCAGGACATTGGGTGGTTTTACTCCCTGAAGCAGCTCAGGTGAAACACCTGGCTTAGGAGTAACACACTGTTGTTGACCCATGTCATAAGCTAAATATTATTAATGCTTGAGTTGTAGCACTGTAGCCCATGTCTATATTGAAGCCTTAAAAGTTGAACTTATGAGACAATGCTATTGAACTGAATTGACATGAATGGTATACCTAGGGGTTGAAAGTGAAATACACATACATTGGAGGCTTTTTCGTTTGACCTGTGATGTGATGTGATGTGATATAATGCAGCGATGGCGAGCTGGTGATGTCCTATGCAAATTGCCTGCTTTGTTTGCTGTTTTATTGAGCCATTGCGTTGGCCTTTGAGAGATATCCTGAGGTCTTTTTTCCTCCAATGTTGTTGTATTGACAGTCTGCTGGCAGCTTTTATGTTGTTTTTTCTAGTTCTGTTTTTCATATTTTTTGAGTGCTTTATTGACTAGGCATAATTTTGATGCTTGATGGAATTTATGTATTTTTTAAAAATCTCAATAGAACAAAAACAAATCATCCTCGCAAGTGGCAGTGAACTGAAAGTTTATATTTTGAAGCCCCTTGTCTCCCAAGATGACATGCTTGAAGCAGGAGTTTATAGGGTTCAGTTCGTCCAGCCACTGAATTGGTTAAGCATCTTGCCATGCCCTCTGGTGTATTTGGATAAGCTGCCTGCTGAGTGTTTGCTTTCATGAATGGAAAAAAGCCAACTGAAAAGCCCGCCTGCCTGACTGACAGGAGCTGCATTTGGGATGATTGAAGACATGGTATACCCGGCCTCTTTGTATCCACATATATTTACGCCAACTGCTGTAGTTACAAAGTGAATTTCTCTCCGTTCCATGTCTGCCTGTAGAAGAACTGACCATTATCTGCATTTTTAATTTTATCCTTCACTGTGCTGCAATCGCTCATTCATCTACGGTGCATGAAAGTGTTACACAAATATTAAACATACCATATGGCAAGGACTTGGAAAAAGTAAACCTTGCATACAGCAAGTGTTTTTGTGCTACCGAGGTAGAAAATCAGTGGTGAACTGCATATGCTTTGTTCTTGAGCTGCTATGGGGCTTTGGTTCCAGATGGACATAACAAAAACACCTTACTTCAGCGCTGATGTATGATAAGTAAGAGAGAGAGAGAGAAATAGGGCAGATCTGACTTTTGGGAGCATGTTCATTTTAATTGTTGCATTCATCATAGCTACAGTAATAGTTCCTCGGTAACATCGCTCACTTTGAATATTTAGGACTTTGGCTTAGTCACTGAAACTTTATTGTGGCTTGAATACAATTCTCTTCAATAACAGAAATGAAGGTAAAATGTAATTTCAGCTTCATGCTTTGGAATGGAAATCCACAAGTTATTGTAATCTAGTTTTGCTTTTATGTTTCTGAGGGTAAAGGAGGAAAGGATGATGTAGATGACTCCTATGCTTAGAAGGAATGATACCAAAAACATAAAAGCTGGGATAAATGTTTGCATGCAAATGAAACATATCTGCTATTCCCAAATGTTTTTATTTTCTACACATTTTCAGAGAATGTCATGTAGTCAGCAGCCCCATTTTGCAGGATTCTGCAGTTTCCAAAATTGCTATAGATCCTGCCTCCTGCTGTGTTACCCAAGTGGTATGTTCTGCATGTCCTCACTGATGGTAGCTGACCTAGTTGCTGTTTATTACCACTGAGCAAGGTACTCATGATCAAGGAATATAGTCTTAAAATGGGTCTGCATCTTAACCTTAAGAAGACAAAGATCCTGACAATTAGCAAAATCAATAAGTTCATCGTTGATGGAGAAGAAATTTGAAATAGTGGACAACTTTAACATACTTGGATCAACTATCAATAAAGAAGCAACAAGCAGTCAAGAAATCCGACGACGCATTGCTCTTTGCAGTACGGCTATGAAGGACCTAGACAAGATTCTCAAGAGCAGAGATGTCTCTCTCCATACAAAGATATGACTTGTTCAAGCCATGGCATTTTCAGTAACATCATATGGATGCAAAGGCTGGACAGTGAAAAAGATAGGCAGGAAGAAAATTGATGCCTTTGAATTATGGTGCTGGTGATGAATATTTTGTATACCATGGACTGCCCAAAGAACAAACCACTCAGTACTAGAGATCAAACCTAAGCTTTCTTTAGAAGCTCAGATGACAAGACTTCGACTTTCATACTTTGGACACATCATGTGAAGAGAGAGATCATTAGAGAAAGACATCATGCTTGTCAAGGTAGAAGATAAATGTAAAAGAGGAAGGCCAGCAATGAGACAGATCGATAAAACAGCAGCTACGGGTGCCAGTCTGTCAACAATGAGTTGCCTGACTGAAGACTGAACACAATTTAGGATAGCTATCCAGAGGGTCACCATGAGTTGACACCGACTTGACGGCACTTAACAACAGCAACAACAAGGTGGCAGTAGCAGTAGCAGGGTCATACCAAGGGCTATGCGAGTGGTGCAGCTACACGGGGGCAAGTATGGAAGGGGCATTGATACCATCACTGGGTTTCCAGGGAGCTCAAAAAGAGTGAGTTCCTGCACATCTCAGGGGATACCAGATTCCAGAGTCACACAGGGTGCATTTCTAGCTTGGTGTTGTCCTGAACAGTATCTCCAGTTTCCAATCATAAATTAGACTGAAGGGTAGTCTATTGGAGTACTGTGAGCTCAGAACCAGGGAACCGAGTTCAAATCCCATTGCTCTCACTATTGCTCAGTGTGATCCTGGGTAAGTTATTTCACTCTTCATTGCCCCTGGTAAGAAAACATTGTAAAACCTCTGAAACAGTGAAATATCTACTGTACCAGAAATGTAACTAGCCTTGAGCTAGAGTTTGGAAAGGAAAGTAATCAAATCATGGGAGTAGTTTGGGGAGGGAAGGGGGTCATTGCACCCCAAAACGAGTTGGCTCTTGTGTCAAAATGGCTCCAGCCTGCCCTCCCACCAGCACACTGCCACAGTCACCGCTGCTGATTTTCTGAGTCTGCAGCGGCAGCGCTGAGAGTGGGGGCAGGCTGTAGCTATTTTGGTGCAAGAGCCAACTTGTTTTCAGGGGCATCTGACTGGCATTTCCCTTTTAACCATTCCACAACCCCCCACTCCCCTCCCTCCGCCTCCACTACTGCTTTTTCTGTGTCTGTAGTGGTTTCCAATAAAAAAGAAAAAAGACCCAGCCTCTCCTGAGCTCGGAAGACTGGTCTGGTCCTGCCCCTCTCTGAAGCATGCTTCGCATCAGGGTGGGTGGTCCTAGACAATACTTTCTAGCACAGAGGTGCATAGAGCTACGTTTTTTTTCTTTTTTTAATCCAGACACTGCCGCTGCCACTGTAGACACATCAAAAGTAGCTGTGTGGGAGGGGGTGGGGTGTGGAATGTCTGGAAGGGAAATGCTGGGCAGATGAACACAAAGGTGGTGGAGGGGTGGATTGCTGGGAGGGAAACGCTGGCCAGATGAACATGAAGGGGGGGATGGAATGGCTGGAAGGGAAATAGTAGGCAAAAGTTGGAAATGAAGGGGGGCAGAGGGCAGATACTGAATAGGAAGTGTGGAGGGGATAGTACAGGGCAGATGCTGGAGTCAAAGGGAGGTGAAAGGCAGATAATGGACACAGTGTGGGAAGTGGAAGCGGATGCAGGACACGGCTGATGGGCAAATGCTGGATATGGGATGGAGAGCAGAGGCCAGACATGGGGTAGGAATCATAAAGAGATGGAGGGCAAATGGCTGCTGAACACAGTATAGAGGTCATAGGGGGATAAATGGCAGATGCTGGATATAAAATGGGAGAGTGGAGGGTAGATGGTGGACATGGGGTGATAGAGAGAGAGGGGATATGCTGGACATTGGGTGGGATGAGATGGGGAGATGCTAGACATGGAGGTGAGGGAGATAGGGAGAATACTGGACATGGGGGATAGGATGAACAAAAGGGGAGAGGCATGGGGTTGGGAAGAGAGGGGGAGACAAGACAAGTTAGGAGAGAAGAGGATAGATGCTGAACACAGAAAGATGGAAGAGTGAGGAATAAGTGGCTGGGGAAGGATAGAGTTTTGGAGTAAGAGGGCTGTGTTAAAGGTTGAAAAGTGGTAGATTGACACAGTAAAAAAGAAGGAGATTGAGAACTGGATATAAAAAGGAGAAATGAAATCTGAGTTGATAAAGAGAGAAAAATAAATGGAAGAAAGCTGAAAGAAAAAGATCAGTGCCAGAGATGGATGTAGGGGAGCAAGTGAAAAAGGCTGGAGTGGAGAGAAGTGGCAGGTGGATTGCAGACTCTGGAAAAGAGAGTTGAGGGAAGACAGGACGCAAAAAACAGATTACTGAAACAAAGGCAATTAGAAAAATAAAATTGCCATGCAATAAAGGCAAAGAATTCCATTTCTGTTTAATGACTAAAATATGTCGTTTTTTGGATTTTATAAATATCATCTTTATATTTTGCACAGTAGAGGGAAAAATGCATCACTTTCTATTTCTTGTGTTAGCCTGACTTCTTGTGGTTTCAATTTATTTTCTTTTACATATTTCTACTTTGAGTTTGCTATAATGTCTTATGAACTTGGTGAAGGGTCTAACTGTGTTCTGCCTATCTGACTGAGACCACGTGTTCTGTTAGCATGGAGCCAGAAGTCCTTCCAAGGCAAGCCATGCACAGGAGTTCTGAGGTAGGAACTTTACCTGGGGCTTGAGTAGGGGCCAGGAGAAACAGCTTGTGGAGAACAAACAAGCTGGGGCAGCATAAAAGCTATCTTTGTTTTCTGTGGACTGCTATCTCTCCTGTGTTTTAGTTTCATGAAGGTTTAACAAACTGGGGCAGAATAAAACCTAACTTTGTTTTCCCTGATCTGCTGTTCAGTGTTTTAGTGAAAACCCCTTCCTACAGCACTCCACACTACCACAGTGCTGCTTTTTTCTGGGTGGCCTCCTTAATGTGTTAGTTTGAGAAGCTGGTGTTGTTATGATATGGTAGATTTGCTTTATAGGTCTTCAGTGACTTTTATAGGGTTTTGTGTTAGTTCACAATCTGCCTGGTACTAGAGAGGCTGTTAATGAGATAACCCCAGATTTGGATTTATTTTTCCCTGTATGCTGAGTGCTATGGTCAAATGTTCTACATAGTTCTGCTTTGTAGCTGCAGTATGTTAGAGCAGCAGTTTGTTAGATGGAAATAGATGTTCAGAAAGAAAAAGGGAACCACAATTTTTTTGTCCCTTTGCATGTGAGCACCTTACATCAACTTTGTTTTTTGCAGAATATATATTTACAGGTGTCAGTACCTTTTTTTATCTTAAAGTGCCAGGCTAAATAATTCAACAGCTACAATTGTTTCTGCATTTTAATTATATAGCCTGGGAATATGTTGCTTTCCTCATAAGAACATAAGAGATGCCATCCTGGGAGATACCAGAGGTCCATCAAGCCCAGTATCCTTTTTCGAACACTGACCAATCCAGGTCAGGTTCGGAAAAGATAGACAGATTCCATGCTGCTTATCTCAGGGGTAAGCAGTGGATTTCCTTTGTCTCCTTTAATAATGTTTTTTTTAACTTTTCCTCCAAGAACTTGCCCAAACCTTTATTAAACCCAGCTCCACTAACAGTTTTTACTACAACCTCCGGCAACAAATTGCAGAGTTTGATTACGCATTCAGTGAAAAAATATTTTCTCTGATTAGTTTTAAATGTGCTACATTGCAGTTTCATTGTGCATCTCCTAGTCTTTTAACTTTTTGAAGGAATAAACAACCAATCTATGTTTACCCTTTCCTCTCCACTCATTTTGTAGACCTTTATCATATCTACCCTAAGCTGTCTCTTTGCCAAGCTGAAGAACCTTTCCTTGTTGATATATCTGTCCATCCAATTTATCATTTTGGTCACACTTCTCTCTACCTTTTCTAATTCTGCTATATCCTTTTTTAGATATGGTGACAGAATTGCACACAATATTCAAGGTGCAGTCACACCATGGAATGATAGAGAGCCATTATAATATCTTGGTTTTATTCTCCATTCCTTTTCTTATAATTCCTAGCATTCTATTTGTTTTCTTGGCCGCCGCTACATACTCCGAAGCAGAGAATTTCAACGTATTATCGAGGATGACGCCTAGTCCCTTTTCCTGAGTCCTAATGTGGAACCTTGCATTGTGTAACTGTAGTTTGGATTGTTTTTCCCTAAGTACATAAGTTTGCATGTGTCCACATTAAATTTCATCTGTCATTTGAACGCCAAGTCCATCCTTCACATGTTTGATATACTGGCTTCCTATCCATCTAGTGGTTTTATAAAGATAAACTACAATGAATATGCAAACACATGCAAATATGGAGATGGATATGCAAATATGTCACCACACCCTTTGTCTACCCAAATGACGCAGTTAAACTATGCCCATGAATCAAATCTGAGATCCAAATCCAAAATATTCATGTATCACAGGTACTGGGAGAATCAGCATTAGCAAAGTGGTGCATTTATCAAATCACAAAAGTCTGTCTTTAATGCCTGATTTTAAAGGAGTATTCATAAAATAATTTGATGCAAAATCCTCTGAGAGGGGTGTTAATTATAAAGGGGTTTACAGGAGATATACTCAGTCCTCCTTAAAAGACAGAAGTCCAGCCCAGCTTAATAGAAATAGAGCTGGGGAACAGAGGAAGAGAGGCAGGGCTCAGATAGAGAACTTGAAACCCTGGGCCCTAGGGAGCAGAGGGAGCTCAGCCTGGAAGAAGGAAGGGCTCAGGAACAGGACTGTACTAAGGGCTGTGCGAGTGGGGCGACTGCACAGGTAGGGTTGCCAACCAGCTGGTATTCAGCTTGCCTGACCGGTTTTTATATGGCCAAGCTGGCTGCTGGCAGAGATTTAAAAACAACTGTTCAAAAGCCATTTTTTTTGCTCTGACCAGCCCCAATCTTGGGGCCAGTGCAAAAAAAAAAAAAACGGCTTTTCATCAATCTCTCCTTGTGCCTCCGCAGTCTCACCTTCTTCTGTGATCCAGTCATGGTCCCTGCATCTTATAGAGCCACGGCTCTGATGGCAATAATAATTTAAAATAAAACCCAAACTAGTGTGGAGTCTTCCAGCCACTGCTATGGAAACCCTACTGCTGCGTCCGGTCCCCAAAAGGAAGTTACGCTAGAGGGAGCGGGACGCATCAGCAGGAGTGTCATAGCAGATGTCGAAAGGGTCCGCAATGGTTTTGGTTTTATTTTAAATTATTAACGCTATATCAGCCATGGCTCTGTAAGACACAGGAGCTGCAGCTGCCAGGACTGGCCATATGCATGCAGCAGGACAGCTTCAGGCTGTGATCGAGGCTGTCAGCGGCCATGATGGGCCCGACTATAGCCCTGGGCAGTGGTGGCAGAATTTAAAAAGAAAAGAGAAGCCGCATGATTGTGGCTGAGTGGATCCATGGGGCTGGGTTCAGGCAGCATATGAGGTCATGGCAGGGTGTCAGGGAGCAAGGCTTCTTCTCCCATTAACTTGGCAGCATTGCAACGCTGGTTGCCAGCATACCCCGAGGAAAGGAGTGCCCTATTTTTGTGGGAGGGTTTTTCGTTGGGGTTTAGTTTTCCATTTGATGGCCTGCCATTGAAGCATGCAAGTTGTAATTCCTCCTCATTATCCATGAACAATGATATTGTACATGAGAAAAGTGGAAAAGACCTGTTTGCCAAAAGGATTGCGGTTCATTTCTGTGGTCCGTCCTTTCAGGATATCACCTTTAGGTCTTGTGCCAAAGAAAGAGCTGGGCAAGTTTCATCTAATTTCCAACTTGTCTTCCTGGTGAGGTATAGTTAATTATTCCTTTCTTCAACCTCAGTGCTTCATTCGACCAGGCTATCAATATGTTGAGACAGGCCTGGGGGCATTGATGGCAAAAGCTGATAGAGAGTTCACTTTTTGCTTTTTGCTGGCACACCCAGCTTCATTTCGTTTGCTGGAATTTTTTCTTTGAAGGAGGCTATTACTTTGTTAAGTGTATGCCGATGGGGTGTTCCTTGGCCTGTGCAAGTTTTGAAGCATTTACGACTTTGGGTGATCATAAGAACATAAGATATGCCATACCGGGGCAGACCAAAGGTCCATCAAGCCCAATATCCTGTTTCCAACAGTGGCCAATCAACATCACAAGTACCTGTGTGGGAGCCAGAGGAGAAAGAGTTAACAGAAAGAAATCTAAATGTTATCTGAATTTGGAATTGTACTGAGATGTGACATGAAGCTTTCAGAGGTATGTGACATCACATGGAAAAGATGTGAAAACACACTTATCAGTAAGTGGTGGACAGAGAGAGTAAAAGGCAATCATGAGAGATAAACATGACAACTTAGCATGAAGAAGAACAAATGGCCCCCAGTATAGCTGTCAGAACACGGGGAGTTAAAGAGATATATTTCTTGGGAAATGAGGAGTGGGAGAGAACCAAGCAAGAGAACCAGGTAAAGAACCGAGTGAGGGGGCAAAGATCAGATAACAATATAAATCTGACAAGGCCCAAGCTGATAATTGCAGGCATGGGCCTGAGAAAAGGTAAACGGAGAAGGGTACAGACATGAGTACAATAACATGGCAAATCACACAAGTGGGGGCCCTAGACAGTTGAACATGAATTAGATAATTAGAAAAAAATGTGCAAAATAGCAAGTATGGTCCTGAGCAAGGGTATACAATGTGACAGAACCAGATACACGATGAGTTTGTCTCCTGTGCAGTGAAGGCTGTGTGGGGTGTGCATTCCCTGGATTCCCTATGGCCCCAGTATCCCTACTGAGAGTTTTGTGTGTGTGCTAGTTATCTTGTGTAAATTGTTCTAGTGTCGTGTGTGTATGTCTGTAACACTGATTTCTTTTGTCCAGAATGCCTGTCACACATCCTCTCTTTTGAGTTACAGACAGGACAGAAGGATGTACTTTTGTTTGCTATTTCTGAGTCAGGAAGTAAGACAGAATCATGCAGGGAAGAGCAAACATTCTTGCTTGTAGCTGTTTAGAGATCTTCACTCAGAAAAGAACATCTTTATCTTTATCTTTATTTAGTTATTTGATATACCGCTTAAGTCGAAACATAAAAGCGGTGTACAATAAACCCAAAATGACTGCTAAAACAGGAGGAAAGGAACACCATTCACCAATAGGACAGCAGAAGGAGGACAACAAAGAAGAGGAGAAAAAAGCGAAAAAGGGAGAGAAGAGAAAGGAGCATAAAGACTCAAGAGGGAGTGCACGGAAGGTTAAAACTACGCTGAAACAAATGGGTCAGCCTTGAAACGAGTGAAGGATGGCTCTGACCAGAGGCTAAGGTGGAGTGAGTTCCAAAAAGAGCCAGAAAGAATAAAGCAGAGGAGTGGGTACATTCAAGATATGCCTGTGTAGGGGAAGGGAGTGACAGATGATAATTATGGACAGAACGTAAGAGACGGTGGGGAGTTTGATGATGAAGGAGGTCTGCACGATATTGAGGTATGGAAGAGTGGATGGTTCGGTGAGCAAAAATGAGAATTTTATACTGAATCCTAAAGTGTACTGGCAGCCAGTGAAGGCGTGCAAGAAGGGGAGTAACATGTTCATAGTGGCTGGAGGAGGTGAGAATGTGGGCGGCAGGATTTTGTAGAAGCTAAAGCCAGTAAATTTGGGAATGATCCTGTTTTCTGTGAGATCTGTAATTCCACTAGACTGCTTTTGTCTTTGTTCTTAGTCTTCTTGTTCTTGTAAGATAGGGAATAATAAAGAATCCTTTTGGAAAGAAAAATCTGCGAGATAGTTATTACCATGTACGAATGAGTGCACTGTCCTGCATAAGGCGAGGTCTATTGGGAAGTGTAAGTCTTCCCTGTGTGTTTCTTTTATTGGGACGTGATATGTCCTCTCTGAGTGTTTTTCCCCTTTTGCACGGAGAAAGTGGTTTGGTGATTCCATCTGGCCAATGGAGTCGGCCTTCCTTTGGTCCGTACACCTGTCAGCAGGGCTGGCGCTTCCATTAGGTGAACTAGCTGGTCGCCTAGAGCACTGGACCTCCGGGGGCACCTAGTGCCGCCGCTGCCACGCTTCTCTGGAGTCTGTAATGGTAGCAATAGTTCAGAAACTGTGAGGCAGCACTTATGTCTGCCCCCTCCGAAGCATATTTCAGACTGGAAGTGTGTGTCAAAAGGGGGTGGTAAAAGTCGATGGTCGAGAGCAGAAACCACAAGGCAGCACCAGCGTCTTAAACCAAAAAGCCATTTCGTTTATATGAAGAAAATGTAAGAGTCTGCATACCAAGGAACTAAAAGAAAGAGCGAGAACCACAGCACAGTTTATAAAATTAAATTATAACTCAGTTTTATTTTGTTGTTATAAACTGCGTTTTGGTTCTTGCTTTTTCGTTTTGAACATATATTTTGCATCCACAGAACCCCCTTCCTCAACAGTGGGTGCAGAGCAGAACGAGGACATTCACCCACAGAACTCAATATCTTAAAAAAAAAACATTATCCAGTCCCAGGCATATTGTGAACTAATACAAAACCCTACAACAAAGTCACCGAGTATCTATAGAGCAAATCTCCCATACCATACCATATCAGCACCAACTTCCAAAACTCACATAAGAAGGCCATCCAAAAAGAGCATCACTGTAAATACTACAGTGGGCCCTGGAACATCCAAACACCTATTTGGACAGCTGAACAATTCAGATTACTACAGTACAGATCCCTATATACAAACTCCATGTTAACAGAACACCTGGTTTTGGTCACACACTCAAAACACAGATACTCACCAAGTACAGAATAAGTGACCGAAACCTAAAAATAAACATATGTAGATAAAAATTAAACTACAACCTCAAGAAGCCAGATTCTGCATACAATGCAATCACCAGAGAAATAGAAAGAGATGCATTTCCATGTACTGTATAAAATATAAAGATAGCACCGTCTGGTCATTAAATTGAAAATAAAATTCTCTTCTAACTATTGTCTGACCATTTTATTCTCTGATCATGTAGGCCCCAATCTGAGGTTTCTGTATTTCTGTGTCTCCCAGTGCACCCTCCTGTCAACTTTCCCCCAGAGACGGCATGAGGGTGTTGCAGGGTCATGTGTAGAGATTCACTGTGGCATCATTTGCATAAATTTAGTATACTTTATTTTAATATGTATATGCCACCCATCTAAAATCTTAGGCGGCTTCTAAACATACTCATGCAATTTAGTAAAACAATGTTACAATAAAACAAGTATAATAATAAAACATGAAATTTGATTAATGAAGAATCACTTACACAGCCCCCCTCCCACAATCAAACCATTATAAGTATCCGCACATCAGATTTATTTTGCAATGACCAGATTATTGATGAGGAGGGAAGCTACAAAATGAGAAACTAATCCTGGTAGCCATGAATTCAAACGCTGGATTGGATTGTGTTAGAGCTGGAAAAGTCCGGAACTCAGCAGCGGTGAAGCTTTCAGGCTACTAAACAAAATTAAACTGAGACATTCTCTGAAAATTTGAAATTTCCTTGAATCTGAACAAAATATTTTAAATTTCAGTCTGGGAGCATGAAGAATACAAAACTGCAAATCTCAAAAACACTACATATTCCAGTACCTCCCCCCAACCAACACCCTACAGTTGACCTCACCAAGAACCCAGAGTACAGGATGCATAGAGCAAATCTACTAATCCATAACAGCACTAACTTCCAAAACACACAACATGGAGTGTACCCAGAAAAGGGCAACACCATAAATATTGCAGCGGGCCCTAGAACATCCATACACCTGTTTGAAAAGCTGAACAAGCCAAATTACTACAGTACAGTATAGATCCCTATGTACAAACTCAATTTTAACAGAATACCTGGCCTCAGTCACACATTCAGAACACAGACTCTCACCAAGTACAGAATAAGTGCCTACAACCTAAAATAAAAATATGTAGACAAAAATTAAACTGAAACAGACTCCACATGCAGTGCAATGTCAGATATAAATGCAGTTCCCCATACTGTGTAAAATAGCAGCAGAATATAAATGATGTGTCAGGCTAGGCAGCATGTTAGAACATTCATAACACGAATGTATGACTCTCTCAATGTCAACACAATACAAAGAAACATCTTAATTAGGCAGCAAAGAAGACAAGTGCAGTTAGGACATATAGACAGAAGGGTAAGACAAAGCCAAAAGGACAAATAAAAGTGTGTGGCTAGATAAATTATATGTACAGGTGAATAAGGTAAATAGATCTGTATCAGTTACAGGGTGTGTGACAGACTAGTCCAGATGTGATATGAGTGATCAGTCAGTTGCTGAAGGCATTAAAGGCTTGGGAGACGAGCCAGGCTTTTACTGCTTCCTGAAGTAAAGTTAGTCTTGAGTTAGGTGTAACCCCTCTAGGAGCGAGTTTCAGAGTATGGGGGCTACTCCTGAGAAGGCTCGCTGGTGAGTGTAACACTGTGTGATTTTCTTTGACAAGGGTACAGTTAGAGATGCTCCTTGAAATGTGTGTAGAGGGCTAACATTTCTTAGGTGCTCTGGTCTGTTTTGTCTCAGGGCCTTGAAAATCAGATAGAGAGTTTTACATTTGGACCTATAGGGTACTGGTAGCCAGTGCAGTTTTTGGAAGAAGGGCGTGATATGATCATGCCACTTGCAACCCTCTATCAGTCGTGCTTCAGCATTCTTTGTGGTTTGACCAATATGCAGGGCATTACAGTAGTCTAGCCATGACATCATCATGGCATGGACCACTGTGATCAGACCTGTCTTCTTGATCTATGGAGAGAGATTTGTAGTTGCTGCAGGTGATAGAAGCAGTTTTTAAAGGTTGCATGACTTTCTGAGATCAAAGTGAATAAAGTGTCCAGTGGTATCCTAAGATTCCTAACATGTGATTTTAGGCGAAGTTCATAGTCCCAAAAAGGATTTTGATGTTAAATACTTGTCTGCTTGTGCTAAGAATCTCTGTTTGCTTCAAGCAAAACATGTTGTTTTTTTGTCCATTCCTGATTTGCTATTAGGAAGGTAGTCAGTTTTCTCAACACTGTGGATGGATCTGGTTCAGTGAATAATTCATCGGCATAGATTTAGAATTTTGTGTACATTCCTGGGCAGCTACTAGCTATCTCCTTGTCACAATGGAGGTGGAATCACTGTACAGCAATATCTCCCATGAAGACAGCATAGCGGCATGCTACATATTCCTAAAGACAACCTCCCTGGACCATGTGTACACAGCAGAAATTGCAAAGCTAACTGAATTCATCCCAACCCACAACTACTTCAGCTTTAATAATGACATCTCTCTATAGATTATGGGAACAGCCATGGGCACCAGATGGCACTACAGTATTCCAGCCTCTTTATGTCAGAATTGGAGGAGACATTTCTGAATAGTTACCACAACAAACCTTTCAGATATTACCGGTACATAGAAAGAGTTGCCAAGTTACCCATTTCCAGGAGTGAAATTTTAAGCCAGCCCTGGATTTATGGCAATCTCATCCTGAGGCATTATGGGACCTGCAACACTGATTCCAATGCGTAAAATCAGGGACTACAAATACCATACTGCATTGCAATGCAAATTTAAAATAAGAACTGGCAGCAAATCTCACTACTAGAACTGGGTAACTTGGTAACTCTGCATAGATGATCTCTTCATAATTTGGACTGAAGGAGAAGAGAATCTTAAATATTTCTACAACTCCTTCAATGCATGCCATCCCACAATCAGATTCCAAATGTATTACTCCATGGAAAGCATTAACCTTTTAGACTCTACATTCTCAGTCTGCAGTAGTTACCTACAAACATCAATATAGAGAAAACAAACTGACAGGTGCAGCTGCTTTCATAACTCCAGTTTCTTTCCTCCACGTAATCCATTATATTCATCCAGGCTACAACCACATTTGCTCTGACCCACAAGACCAGAACAAACATCTCAAAGTCCTTTCAGAATTCTTTGAACAAAAGCCCCCAAACTATGGAACTCTCTTCCATTGTACCTTAGGGGAAGAGTCATCCTTCAAAACATTTAAGAAAGGCCTAAAGGCCTATTACTTTGAACTTTCTCATAACCTGCCCTCTGACTATTTCGGTGGATGGCACTGCGAAACGAGGCAGCATCCATCCCTTCTCCATTTTTCTCCTTCTCACCCTATTATTGTAATTCTCTATTCTTTTCCTTCTAGCTTGTTCTGCTTTTATTTTCCATATTTTATCTATAAAAGAACAAAGGAGAGCATGCATACCCATAGGTAATGTAAAGCAGAGCAAGGAACAGGTGCACCAAATAGTGGTGGGTTTAAGCAGCTTTATTAGAAAACCCCAACACGTTTCGACTGAACACCTTCTTCAGGGGGTACTGGCCTCAAATAAAATCATAAAATCATAACAGAGAATCATGAAAAATATCAAATATATGGACATAAACAAGAAGATTAATAAATAAATACAGATGAACTTCTATAAAAAATACAAAATATAAAAGCAATGAGAGCATGTTAAAATCAAAAGTAAAAGCATATGAAATGGGGAAGGGGCTATAAACTGGCTAACAAAAGTGCAAAAGTAATGCTAATGAGCAATATATACAACAACAAGTAGAGGGACAAGGAGGGCATATATTGTTGGCAAAGAAAATATTCAAACAGTAATAACACAAAAAAATTATATGTACAGGGTGGCCCAAAAAAAGTGAGAACATCTCGTAGCATATACATTATTTAAAAATTCAAAAAGACAGATGTAAACAATTGATAAAAAAAAAAGATGGCGACCGGAAATTGTCGAAATAAAGACGTTATATAGCTAAAAAAAGGTAAATAAGTATACTATTTAAGCTTTTAATTTACGAGATGTTCTCACTTTTTTTGGGCCACCCTGTATATTTATACTGGAGCCAGGAAAGTGACAGAGCATAGCAGAAAGACAGAAACTCATACAATATGAACTCACTGCTAGGAAACTCATACAATATGAACTCACTGCTAGGAAGGGCAAAAATGAAAGATGGATCACATATATGAAGTCCTAAAAGAGAAGTGATACTAAATCAGAAATAAATATATGCCCAAAACGGACTTGGAACTATTGGGAGAAAAAAACACTTGCCTTCACAACAGACTGTGACACATTCAAACACCAATCTGATAGGAAAAGGGGGAACACAGAATGCACCGTTGTTTAAAAGCCAGCCGGATTCGTGCCAAAGAAGGGTCAAAGTTCAGAGGCTCAAAGAAACTCAAAGTAACTATGCATGGTAAAAAAGCAAACAAAGAATATATAGCTGCAATGCGTGTAATATAAACAAGGGGTCTCAATGTGAACATAGAAAAGAATACGTGCATAGTACTATGAACTACCTGTAGCTTAAATTAAAACAAAGCCGGTGAAGGACCCCGTGCAGCTTCGTCCTGCCCCCAAAGGAAGTTACATGTAACTTCCTTTCGGGGTGGGACGAAGCTGCATGGAATCCTTCAAGGCTCTACACCGGCTTTGCTTTAATTTAAGCTACAGATCACCCGCACAGCTGCAGTTCTAAGAGGCAGGAGCCGCAGCTGCAGGAAGAGAAGAGAGTGAGTTTGCCACTGCCGAAAAGTGTACTCGGCAGCGGCAGCAACTTGTGCACTTGTTTTTTTTTTAACTTTTGAAGGTGAAGTAAGGCAGTTGTTTTGGGGGCAAATTTTGCCGCCCTCAAAACTTTGCCACTTGAGGCAGCCACCTCACTTCGCCTAATTATAGAGCCACCCTGAATCATTGGATAGAATCTCACCACATCCTGGCAGATCTGAAGTTCCTAGTACTGAAAGTATTACGTCCCCACAGGAGAGGAGGAGACACAGATAGGTTTCTATTGCGTTTGGAACAAAGATTCATTTACAACCTGAATACAATACATTCTCATGGTCTTAATTTACCGTAGAACATGATTTTTCAGTGTTTTTATAGGTCTCCTATATTTTACTATGCACTATTTATTTATATTTTTAATTTCATTTTATTATTTTTATCTTCCTCCCCCTCCCTTCTTCCTCCCCTTCCCCATCCCCACCCTCCCCTCTGCCTCCCCTTTCCATATCCCCCTCTTGCCCTCCCCTCCCCTCCCCTCCTTCCTCACTTCCCCCCTCCCTCCTTCCCTTCCCCCTTCCCTCCTCACCTCCCCTCCATTCCCTATTTTGATCTGTGGTTTCAAAAATTGTTGTTTTTTTTCCATACTGAACCTTTTGGAGTTTTACTTTTAGGTTACTGGTTTTAATCAGGCCCCTGGTCTTGGAGTTCTGCTTATTTAATGCTTTTATTTTTATTTTTACCACCATTAGTTTTACCTCCTTTTTTAGAAGCTTATTAGTATTTGTTAGTTTTATCCTTTTATCTTTTTAGTTCTTAAGTTATGACTCATTTACTTTTGATTAGTAGATTTTATTTATTTATTTATTTATTTATTTATTTACGAGAAAATACTCCCTGGCAAGGTTTACTACACTTTTTATCACAATGGTTCTCTCATTTGGAAAGTTATAAAACAGAGTTCTGAATACTACAAGATGTCAGTCCTTGACATCCCTTGGCAACCCCTATAAATATATTCCTTTGGGGGTTTTTTCTCCGCTTTTAAATATAGAAGTGTGGCCTGGCTTAAATAACCCAAATGCAGTATTTCCTTTGTTTCTTACCCAATATAAGTTCAAGACATCACAGAGACTTTTATCATGCTTTTTTATTGGTTTTATTTATACAGTTTTTACACTGCAGAGTGCTCATCTTGGCTTTCTATTAAGTTCTTGACATTTTTATTTATACACGTTTTTAGGAGCATCAATCTTGATGACCAAGCTGTGCATATTTTAAGATATCATGGAGACTTTTATTGTGCCTTTTTAAGTTGTTTTACATATACAGTTTTTACTCTGCAGAGTGTTTATCACTTTTATTATGCTCTTTGTAGTGTAATCACATACTTTTTTAGGAGCATCAATCTGGGTGACCCGGTTGTGGATATTGTAATACAATTGCCTTTATCTTTTGTCTCATTTTATTTTGTGGGCACTTTTATGGCGTTATGGTGCAGACGGTCTCATTCTGACTTTTAGTATTTGATCACCTGGTTTGATGTTTTTTTCAAATTAAGTTATCTGCCCATACACAAATAGCCACCCATAACAGATCTAGGTTTGTCGACGTTTTTATAATTTCACTTTAAACTTTGCAACATCACTTGGATTTCCAATTTAATTTGAGATGCCCCTCTGTTCTTGCAATAGGTACTCTTATTCAAGTATAGATGACTCCATTTAGCTGTTGTATATCCCGACTGAGCATGGAGCATGCTATCAGCAATACAAAATAGGGATACATACTCCTCCTGTTTTTTGACCATTTACCGGCATTATAGTGAGTGTAATAGTCTCTTTTACATATCAATTGGTTTCCCTTCTTTCTCTCTTTCTCTCTGTGTGCACCTTATTGTCAATGGGTGGACCTTTCTTTGCTCTCAAGGCTATATTGATTATACACTAAGGGGTATGTTTACTAAACCGTGGTAAAGTCACCAGCGGTAAAGGCGGCGTTAAGGTGTCCGAAGCCATATAAGGCTGTGGGTGGGTAGGAGGCATGCTGGCATTAGGGTGCCTTGGACCATTTAACATAAGCTAACAGGACCAAGTGTGGCAAGGTGACAAGGCACCTTAAGTTGAAGGCGCCATAAGTTAAGGTGCCCTAACTCAAGGTGCCCATGAGAGTTAAGGTGCTTTAAGGTGACAAGCATGCACTTTGAGACACGAAAACAGTTGTAACCTAAATGCTGGATAGAGCACTAAGGAATGTCAATGTAAAGGTGATAGAAGAAAGGACAGGTGGGAGTTGATGGACCCGCCATATCAGTGGGCACCCAATGTGGCAGTCAGTAAATTGGACAAGCATGTGGGAGGCAGCTGTACCAATGCACAGGAGGGTGCCAATGTAAAATGGTGCAATGTCAGTGTGTGGCATAGGATGGGAAAGACATGTCACTCAGCGGAGCCAGAAATCACAAGATTTTTGCAGCAACAGGTGGACAGAGTAGTAGTGGTGACGTGCAGATCAGGCACAGGAGAGGCGAGCCCGAAGAGCTGAAATGTGGAAAAGAGTGCCAATGTAGTTCATGGAGTAGCATAGGAAGTCATGACTGTACACAGCTGACAAAGGCAGATAGATGGGCCGAAGAACTGATGGCGGCTGAGGAGAGGGTGTTATCGGCTGGCAGCACCGATGTGCAGAGCCCTGACTGTTACAGACATGAAAACAATCTGAGTAGCACAGTCATGAAAAGAATGGGTAGGAATTGAACCTCTGTCCCCTGCTTATAAAGGCATTGCACTAACCAGTAGACTACACCTCCATACACAGCAATGGCTGGATTCAAAGAGACTGTGGGTCACTGCCTAAAACTTCTGCTGTGTATGCCAGCCAAGGGTAGCCCCACCAATACCCAGTGCACACACCGAACAGCAATCTATAGCTGATCCCCAAGTGGAGAATACAATAGCCATTATCTCAGCTCAGTAAGATGCACTGACAGTGTGTGATACAAGCACAGAGCAGCTATGAACCGTGCCAATGAGCAGTTTCTGCCGTCACCTTGATGGTGACAATGGGCGAACAGCACCAGGTCCCCAGTACCTGAAGTTCTAGAAATGGTCTCTGCCACCCGTGCTGCAGATCCCTATCACTCCCAGTGTATAGCAGGTGTTGTTTGCAGTGTGATATGCTGGTCACCTTGTGTCCTGCAGCTTGCACCAGTTATATCTGGCCCTGTGCTCTGTCCCTGTCTGACAAGGACACACCTAGAACAATGCATGTCAATACCTAGTGTTACAATGCTGATGCCATGTCTGCCAACTACCAGGGAGGGAGTGGCAGAACTAGCATGGGGTTGCTACTACGGTCCTGCTGGCCCTACCAATACCACTGGGAGTAGACCTGGAATTCCTCATGTCCCAACACCTAGGTCTAACCCACAGCAAACACAATCAGACTGCACCTGCTGCCCACCACTGGGTTCACCAACCATGCACATACCAACTACAGAGTTTGCTACTCAGTACACATTGCATGTACACAGAGCAACCATGGACACTCAGCAGTTGGTTCCGTGATCGAGCCCCCAGAACAGGAAGTGAACCCACATTGCTAAAACCAGACACTATATAGCACTATGTGGATACATAGCCATGCCATGGTCACTGCTCAGTCAGAGTGAGAGTGCCCTCCCGGCATGACATGCTGTGGCCACCCGGTCCTTGCAGGTGGCAGTTGGGTACTATGACGTCCCAGCCATTGATCCACCCCTGATGCAGACACATCCTGGCCAATCTGCCCTGTTTCAGCCCATACCCACAATACTTTGCTCCTCATCACGCACATTTGTAGGCTAATGCTGGAAACAGCTTAGGCACTGCAAGACTCAGTGAGGAGTAGAAAGCCACAAAAAATGGATAGATATACACACACATACACATTCATATTGACGCACTGTGCAAAAATGGGGATGGTTGGTATTCCTGCCTGCCACTCTGGTCCCAATCTCAGCTCAGGCATTGTTAAGGTGTGCTCATAAGAACATAAGATATGCCATACTGGGTCAGACCAAGGTCCATCAAGCCCAGTATCCTGTTTCCAATAGTGGCCAATCTAGGTCATACGTACCTAGCAGTTTCCCCAAAAGACACAGGTTCCACAATGCTTGTACTGGGTCAAGCATTGATATCCTGGGTCCCTTCTTAATAATGGTTTATGGACCTTTCCTCCAGGAACTTGTCCAAACCTTTTTTAAACCCAGCTACACTAACAGCCTTTACTACATCCTCCGGTAACAAATTCCAGAGTTTGATTACACGTTGACTGAAAAAATATTTTCTTTTATTAGTCTTAAATAGTTTACCCTATAGCTTCATTGCATGTCCCCTAGTCTTTCTATATTCTGATAACGTAAACAATCGATCTACGTTTACCCGTTCCACTCCGTTCATTAATTTATAGATTTCTATCATATCTCCCCTCAGTCGTCTCTTTTCCAGGTTAAAGAGCCCTAACCTTTTTAGCCTTTCTTCATAGGAGTATCCTTCCATCCCCTTTACCATTTTGGTGGCTCTTGTGCAGGAGCTAGTAGTGCACGCTGATGTTAATGCACACTCAGTGTGCCGGTGCTATCAGCCTGACTCCCCATCCAGCTGAGGATAGTGGAGCCTGTCTGTGTAGGTGTTTGTACCCTTGCTGGCCAATTCATTGGGGGTTGCACATGTTGGTATTGTACCTGCACTATGGGATAAAGTCTAACCACAGGGACATGCATTGCATGATCCACAGCCAGGACCCAAACCTGTAACTCTTTGCTCTTATACACACCAACTGTGTGTAGTGCTCCCTGGGGCTGACATGTTTCCCATCAGACAGACCTTGGCACATGTTGCACTGTGCACAGCACACTGGAGCAGGGCCTGGCCTTGGTCTACTGCAGGAGGGTCTAATGCCCGGTACTGACATCAGGCTGACCGGTCTATAGTTTCCCAGATCACCCGTGGAACCCTTTTTGAAAACTGGTGTTACATTGGCCATTCTCCAATCTTCAGGTACTATAGATGATTTTAATGATAGTTCACAGATTACTAAAAGTAGGTCTGCAATCTCATATTTCAGTTCTTTCAGCATCTGGGATGTATGCCATCTGGTCCAGGTGATTTGCTACTCTTTAGTTTTTCAAATAGCTATATTACATCTTCCCAATTTATCAAGATTTGTTTCAACTCCTCTGAAACATCACCTTTAAATATCATTTCTGGAGTGGGTAAGTTTTCTACATCCTCTTGAGTAAAGACTGAAGCAAACAGTCTCTGCTATGGCCTTGTCCTCTGTTAGTGCCCCTTTTGTCCCTCTATCATCTAAAGGTCCAATTGACTCTCTTGCTAGTGTTTTGCTATGAATGTTCTTTAAAAAAGTTTCTATTATGCATTTTTGCTTGTACAGCAAGCTTCTTTTCAAACTTTCTCTTTTCCTGCCTTATTAATATCTTGCATTTAACTTGTCAGTAGTTATGTTGTTACCTCTTTTTGTCATTTTCAGAAAGATTCACCTTTAGTTATAACAGCCTCTCTGATCTCCCCTTTAAACCATGCTGGCTGTCGATTGCCTTCCTTCTACCTTTCTTAAAACATGGAATACATCTGGCCTGGGCTTCCAAGATAGTATTGTTAAATAACACGTAGGCATGATGCAAACCCATAACCTTTGCCATTGTTCTTTAGTTTTTTGCTTAACCTTTTTCCTCATTTTATTATAATCTCCTTTTTTAAAGTTAAAGGCTAATACAGTCATACAGTCAATTTCCTTGTTATCCTCCCTCTATTTATTAAATCAAATGTGATCATGTTTTGATCGGTATTGCTAAGTGGCCCCAACACCATTATCTTTTGCACCAGATCCTGTGTTCCATTAAGGAATAAGTCTAAAATAGTTTCCTCTCATGTTGGTTCATGATTCAGCTGCTCCATGAAGTGGTCATTTATTTCATCTAGAAACGTTATCCCCCTAGTATGTCCAGCTGTGACATTGACCCAGTCAATGCCAGAAAAATTGAAATCTTCCAGTATTACTGTGTTGTAAACTTTGTAAGCTTCTCTAACGTCTGTTAGCATTTCATCATCTGTCTGTTTATTTATCTATTTATTTATTTAACATGTTTTTTTTATACCACCCTATCATTAATTCAGGGTGGTTTATAGAAAACATATCATCAAAACCAAACTTTTACATAGAACAGGGTATTGAACTTGAATGATTATATGGGGTTCAAAGGGGTGTGGTAAAGAAAAATTATTAACATTAAAGCAGCAATGTTTTATACATGATGTAGTTATTTATGGGTTGAGGATACAGGTCCATGGGAGAGATTCATTGACATTGTAGCTATAGACTGTAATAGTTATGTTTATGCAATATGTTCATAGGGTGGGTCCATAGTATTCCATAAGGAGATAGGTCTTTATTGCTGTCCTGTAGTCTGATAGGTCCTTGATGGCTCGTATTGAGGTGGGTAGCTCATTCCATAGTGGGGGAGCGTATATGGAGAAAACTCTTTTGCAAATTGATTGTTTGGTTTTCATCTTGCTTGTAGGGATGTCCAAGGTGTTGTTATTGGATATTCTTCTTGTTCTGTTCTGCGGTGTTTTCCTGATCATTGGTTGAAGGATGGGAGGTGATAGGTTGTGGATTATTCTGGATTATTATTAAGGTCTTGTATTTGGATCATATGGTGACTGGGAGCCAGTGCAGCCGATGTAGGTGGAGGTTATGTAACTGTATCTTGCTGTTCCAGTAATTATTCGAGCTGCAGTGTTTTGCACCAGTTGGAGAGGGAGTATTGTTTTCTTGGGAAGGCCCTGGTAGATTATGTTGCAATAATCTAATATGGATGATTTGACACACTGTTCTGAAGTCACTATCACCGAGTAAAGGCTTGAGTTTGTGCACTGCTCTTAATTTGTGGTAGGCTGTTTTGGTCGTTCTCTTTATGTGTGATTGAAAGCTGAATTGTTGGTCAAATATAACTCTGAGGTATTTGACTTCTTGTTTGGTTGTTAGAGTATAGTCTAAGATATTTATTGAATTTGGTGGAAAGAATATATTGTTCCTGGTGATGAGTAGCACTTTTGATTTTTTGAAGTTTATAGAGAGGTTTTGTTCTTCGAGCCATCCTGTTATTCCTTTGAGGCATGTGGTGATCTGTGAATAATCTTGGTGTTCGATGTTTATAGGAATAAATACTATTATGTCATCTGTATATATCCTGTATTGTATGTTATGTTGTTTTATGATGTTGCCGAGTGGTTGTAAGTATATATTGAAAAGCAGTGCTGAGAGAGCGAAGCCCTGCAGAACACCTTGTTGTGGAATGAAAGGTCTTGATTGTTGGCTTCCAGATCTCACTTGTTGCTTCCGGTGGGATAGGTATGATAGAATCCATTTCATCACTATACCATAGATCCCTATTTCTTGAAGCCTTTGTAGTAGGTTATTATGGTTGATGGAGCTGCAGTGAGGTCAATGAAGAATAGTACAAAGCCTTTCCGTATGTCATTTATACCCATTATAAGGGCATCCATAAGTGACATAATTAGTGTTTCCACACTGTGATTCTGTTTAAATCCATACTGGGGTAGGTCTAGTGGGGCATGGTTGTCTATGTATTCCTGTAGTTGTTGCTGGACTATTTTTTCAATTACCTTGATTATAAAAGGTAGGCTTGAAATTGGTTGATAGGAGCTAGGGTCCTTGGTATCAAGATTCTTGCCTTTCAGAATAGGTCTTATGGATGCTTGTTTGAGTTGTGAGGGAAGGTATCCTTGTATGAGCAATGACCGGGTGATCTTTAGTAGGTATGGCATTAAATATTCTCTGTTTAATCCAATTGACTGGGGTCGATGGGTGATGTAGTTGTATTAATATTGGTTATTATAGAGTCAAGTTACTTTTCTGAGGGGATGTGGAATGAGCCCCATGTTTTTTTGTCGTTATGATGAGCATGGGATATGTCCGGTTGGGTAAGTTTAGAGGATGGTTGCTTGTGGTTTTTTTCTGTAGGAAGTCTGCCAGGTCTTGTGGAGTTATGGAGTTCGCATCATCTGGTTCTCTTGGTTCTTTAGTTAGCCTGTTTACTTTGTCAAATACTGTAGTTCTCTTGACTTGTTAAGGGATTTCATTATCAGGTTTGTATGATATTCCTTCTTACAATTGTTTAGCATGTTGTGGTAAATGGCTTGCATTTCATTGTATTTTGTTAGATGGTTTTGGTCTTTGGTTCAACGCCATTGTCTCTCAAGTTTCCTTAGTTGTTTCTTCTGTTCATTGATTTCACTCGAGAACCATGGAGCACCGTGTTTTCTTCTGCTGCTTTGAACTGCTTTGTTTGGGGCTATTACTGCATTGTGGGGCTATTGCTGCATTGTTTGGGGCTATTGCTGCATTGTTCCAATTAGTAATGATGGAATTGAGGTCTGTTGTATTTTGCTTAGGCTCTGGTAATCCTTACTCTAAGAATTTTTCCTTGTTGTAGATCCAGAATCTCCTTCTTTCCTTCAGGGCTGTTTCTGGTATTCTTTCCATTACAAGTGCATTGATGGAGAAGGTGACTATGTGGTGGTCCAAACATGGGACTGGTGTGACTATTAGTTGTGTTGGGTACAAAAATGAGGTCAAGAGTCCCCCCTTTCTTTTTTGTTGGAGTATTTACTATCTGGATATACAGGGTGGCCCAAAAAAAGTGAGAACATCTCGTAGCATATAAGTTATTTAAAAATTCAAAAAGACAGATGTAAATGATTGACAAATTTTAAAAAAAAGATGGCGACCAGAAATTGTTGAAATAAAGACGTTATATAGCTAAAAAAGGTAAATAAGTAAACTAAGCTTTTAATTTACGAGATGTTCTCATTTTTTTTTGGTCACCCTGTAGTGTAGATCCTTCATTCCTTCCGAGAATGTAGCTGCATCATGCTGTGACAGCGATGGGAGGTTAGGGTCTCCTAGGATGAGGAGGGGTTTGTTCTGTGTGGTATAGATGCACACTAGCTCTAGGATGGTTGAGAGTTTATCTTCATCAGAACTTGCAGCTCTGTATATGAGGCATAATGCTAGGTGCTTATTTGAGATTGTTATTATATTTCTTCCTTTTGAACGAAAGGAGGAGGTTGTGGTGAAGTTTAGATATGCCATTGCTATGATCATGACCCTCCTACCTCTTCATGAAGGCCTTGTGGAGTTATGTATTGTATATGGTTGAGAGGCAATTTGGTTTATAATAACATCTGAGTCGGAAAGCCATGTTTTGGTGATGCACATTAAATCTATATTCTGATTTTGTATGTAATCCAGTATTGTATGGAATTTGCTTTGGATTGATCGAGCATTGATTAGTGCACATTTGAGTGGGGTATGCTATTGAGTCTTGGTTGGGGCTGCCTCTGAATAGGTAGTGGGGGTTAGCTGGATTATCCTTCATGGTCTGTTGTGTAGATTTTGGTTGGTATGTATCTTATGAATTGCGTATCTGCTTGATTGTATGATTGGGATCAGCTGAGCTAATGTGAGGATAGTCATTTCTCCAGAATTCAGGAACGTGGGTTTGAGGACTGAAAGTGTGAGGAGGATAAAGGCAAGTAGATTCTTGCTCATTGTGTATATTTTCTTGTTGCTTTATTTTTAATAATGAATAGGACCACTGAGGTGAAAGTTACATACAAGACTGGAGCTTGATGGTGACTGATGGTGGCTTGTGTTTGTATCTATGTGTATATTCGTTTGGCAGAGGAATTTAGCTGGTTGCTTCTGTGTGAGGTGAGCAAAATGTGTCAGAGATTACTCACCATCCTGTGGAGTTCAGTCTACCTTTAGTCGGCTTTGTTCAGTGCTGTTCGCTCTTGCTATATCATCTTGCTTGCTTGTCATGAACCTTTTCTTCAGTTGCTGCAGGTTTATAAGGTGCCCCTCTTACTTCCTACAGCCATTCAATGGTTTGTTGGTGCTTTCTGGGTTTTTAATGTTTTCTATTGTGGTCCATGCCTAAGGGCCACACCAAAGGGCCCTCTGGCGAGGCATTCCCATGCCTGTAGGTCCTCCTGCTGGCACTGAGATTTAACTGTTGCTGGAGTGCGGTGGGCTGGATCAGCCTTGTGCTGGAGATTGGGGAGGGGCTTCCCTTCCCGCTTGCCTCCCCGATGCTGATCCTGCCTACTAGGGGGGCTGGCTGAGTCCTTGCGCCTGCCGGGGCTTAAATTTAACTGTTGCTGGGGTATGGTGGGGTACAGTGGACCGGATCATCCTTGTGGTGGTGATTGAGGAGAGGCTTTCCTTCACACTCGTCTCCCCGACACTGATCCTGCCTGCTATGGGGACTGGCTGAGCCAGGCGGATGGTAGTACGCTCCCACTGCCATTCCCTTCCCCTTTTTAAATGAAATTTTTATCTGTAGAGATTCCACAGTGTATTTTGTTTGCAGCAAAACCTATCTCCTTTATTCTGTTATCCTGAGAGTATCAGGCAAAGCTATGATAGTTTACTATTTGGATAACGTTTTGTTTGGGGACCTTTTGAGGTCAGATGAGTATGCATAGTTGGTTATAACCCTTTGGAGGGTGGCATTAGAGCTGGGTGTGTCGCTCGCTGAGAAAAAATCTGAAGGGCCATCTACAAAACCCACTTGGGGATAGAGCTGGACTCTGTGGAGATGGAGTCCAGGCTGCCAAAAGAGAAGGTTGAGGCCCTTCAGAGGGAGCTTAGAGAGGTGAAGTGTAAGAAGAAGCTCACACTACATCAGGTTCAGTCATTGCTTGGCAAATTCAATTTTGCAAGCAAAGTGATCCCTGTGGGCCACGTATTTATGTATCAACTGATGCACTTGACACATGGGCTTGTTAAGAAGCATCAGCTGGTGCAGGTGTCTCAGCGGGTATGGGATGATAGGAAATCTGCGGTTCCTTTTTGATGCAGTTGAATGGACCTCTGTTTTGCAGCCCCCCCCCTCAACCCCAGTGATGAATTGGGGCTTAGAGCTTTTCTCTGTTGCTTCTAGAAGCAACAGAGAAAACCTCAGGGAGCTTAGTGTGCGCTGGCATGGCCAGAGGCCTGGAGGGTGAAAGGCTGGTATTGTAATATAACCTTCTTGAGTTGTTCCCAGTGTGGTTTGCATTGATGCTTTGAGGGGAACATTTTACACATCACCGGGTGATACTGTGCTCTTACAACATGGCTGTGATGCAACTGATTAACCAGCAGATAGTGCATTTCCCTTTGTTGGAGGAGTTGATGTGGCTCAAAGTATTGCGCTGCTTACAGATGAACACCACACTATTTGCTAAGCATGTACCAGCTATCTGTAATAAAATTGCAGCTGCTCTTTTATTTCCAGTGGATACATTTATGGACACTGGCTCTTCATGAGGATGTCATCCCTACTCAAATGTCAGAGGACTTATGGGTGGCCTTGTCAGAGTCATTAAGGGCCCGATATTCTTTTTGGAAGGCTATGCGCCACGTCAATGCATAGCCCTGCCTCCGACCCTCAAACCTGGATATTCAGTGCTGGGGTCATATATGGCCCCACCATTGAATATCCGGGTATTGCTACAAAACCTGGAAGCCACCGAAGCTAATCGGGCAGTAGCAATATTGCATGTTGCCCGGTTAGTGCCTGCACCGTAAAGATAAGCAAGGGTTTTCCTTGCCTATGTTTTCAGGTCAGAGCACTAACCAGGCAGCATGCAATATTGCTGCCGCCCAGTTATCTCGTGCCCCCACCTACGTTCCACCCCAGAACACCCCTGACATGCCCCAATGCTAGCCGTATAGCATCAAAACACATAGGGGACATAGATGGGGATATTCAATGACACTACCTGTGTATATGTCATTGAATATCCCCATCTAAGGCATTTACTCAGTTTACCAGGCTGTAAACCATGTAAATGCCCTTTGAATATAGGGCCCTAAGAGTTTGCTGAGGAGTTCATTGGCCGTCAATTTCTGGAAGGCATACACAGCAGGATAGAGGAGATCTGCAGAACTCAGTTGGCAACACAATGTACTGAGTGGAGTTCATAATGTATGCAAAGCAAACGGGCATGTCGGCAGGCGTGCTGGTGACATCATTGGCAGGCATTGCTTTTTATCAGTAAGATACATGGGTTCCAAGACCCAGTGGCTTCTTTCTTAATCCGAAAGTTGCTGAGGGGGTAGACTCGCCTGGTAGATATGAGGGTGAGATGGGTCGCCTGTCAATAACACATGCTGTCTTAATGTGGTTGTTGAAGGCACTCCAGTATGTGTGCTACACATCCTTCCAGGTGGCATTTATATTTACATTCTATGCTGTTTTGCGGGTGAGTGAACTTGTCACCCCAGCAAACCACACCACCAGTTTTACTGGGCTATGGAGTGATGATGTCTGGGTGGAGGATAACAGGGTATGCTGGAGGATCTGGTAGTCCAAGACAGCTCAGGGGGGAAAAGAGGCTTGGATAGTGCTCCAGGGTTCTCCAGGATTGCTCACATTTCTTTTGTTTTTTTTTATTTATGCAATTATCAAATTACAATTAAGCAGAAAATGCTTATAAAAAAATCAGCTTCTGCCTAAGAAAATTCAAAGGAAATAGATACTGATGTACAGAATAAAATTAAATACAAATCATCAGAAGCTATCAAAGTTCTCAATAATAGCAGGAAACAAGTGAATGAACAAAGGAAAATAAGTAAATCATACAGGTTTTATCATAAGGAAAAAGACACACCATGCACATATCAGAATTATTTGAGGCACTGAGGCTGACATCAAACTAGGAAATTGTTTTCTAGCAAGAAAATCAGTTAGATTTCTAGGTTCATAAAAAATATACTTCAGTGATTGATGTTTAATGATACACGGGAGCCTGAGAAAACACAAAGCACCTAACTGTAGAACCCCTAGACCCCCCCCCCCCCCTCCTTCTTTGCATTTCCTTAGTCACATCAGAATAAATCCGAACCACAGTATCCATAAATTTAACATCATCCTTTCTAAAATAAACTCTTAAGATTTTATCCCTATACATCAATGAACCACAAGTTACCACCACCAGAGTGGCCACCTTAACAACATCAGAAATATTAAACACTTTCTGAATTTGTCTGCCTCACTAATAAATCCATATCAACTTTAGCTTGTTGTTGAAGCATGTTCCCAACCTCACCATGTTTCACAGATGGAAGATAACAAATTTTTACAATGTTAGGGATAAATTCTACCAAAAAAACAGTACCTCAACTAAATATCTAATAAATGCTTCCCTAGGTGAAAGAGATGTAAATCGAGGAAAGTTCAGCATACACAAATTACTGATGTTAGTAGTATTCTCCAAAGCTTCAATCTTTAAATGTAAGTTAGTCACATCTTTCACCAATACTGATTCAAGTGTAGAAATCTCTTGCATATGCTGATCAAGTTCCTTTAAATTCATCCTTACCACATCAAAATCCAATGAAGACGTCCATCTTAGCCTCCAACTGTTCTACTCTGGAATTTAAGGTGTTTATATATGGGGCCAAGGCAAAGCCCAGATCAACAATAGCTTGCCAAATTGTATCCAAAGTGATAACTGGGGACAATTATGCAAAATATAGCCACAGAAGAAGTCCCTAGCTGAGGCCCTGAAGAAGAAGAGGAAGATATCTCACTCACCATCAAAACAACCAAAGGACACGTCTGGCAATGCCAAATACTCCTTCCAGGTTTAGGGGCCTGTGAATCCTTGCTGTTTCCTGCCTAGTCCAACAGCTCTTTCCCTTTCTTACGGATGTTGCCGTGGTGCTTTTCGATGCACATGAGCCAAGCAAAGATGCCGAGAGACTCACAGCGCAATGCTGTAATGGAAGATCTCAAGACATTAGGCTTAGAGATATGTCAAGCCCAGAACCATTGTCAGGTACCCCTGCCCCCGATGTGAGCTGCAGTGGGCTTCCCTCAGAGTATATAGCGTCCGAAGACTGGCAAACAAAGGCATCAATAGGACTCGAGGGTGCTGTCCTGTTCTGGGAGGGATATGCTTGGGTCTTCCCCTTTCTCTTCCCCATTATAGGGGGGGAAAAAAGGCAGGAAGTAAATGCCATGGTACAAGGCCTCATGCAGGTGCGGCCATCTACTCACATTTGTTTTCTTACCAGTTTCGGGTGCAGGTGCCTTGCCCCTAGAGGTCTGCGTCTAGATGTGCAGGCATTCTTTCATCTTCTGGGACCAAAAAAGAGCTGCAGAGTCCTGGCTGGGACTGCATCTGGGGCTGGCAGTGCTAGATATTTGGATCAGGTGGATGGGGATTAGGGACACGTTGTAGAGTCAGCTCATCCCGACCCTCTTGCATGCATGGAATTTTTACTTTCCACAAATGTTTTTGATTTATCTGGGTGGTGTGTGTGTGTGAGTGTGTGTGTGTGTGGGGGGGTAATGGGTAATTATTTTTGTTCAGTTAAGGGTATGGACTTAATTTAACAAATGAAAAGTGACTTGTTGATGATTAGGTATTCTTTTCCAAATGCCCATTTTTTATGGTCACAGATCTTTAATAGTTTGGTCTGGAGGGATGCACAAAGGCCCACAGTGATAGGGTCAATGTGGTGGCGGGCAAGTTTATTGTTTCATTGGGTGGGTGGGCTTGGTGCTTTTGCATAAGCTTTTGACTACCAACTGTTCAGGGCTCTATCATAATGATGGCATCCACCTTTCAGACATCGGTCTGGAGTTATCCTGAGTACTGTGCAGATGCTTTAAAAACTTCCTGTAGTAGCAGAGGGACTGTAGCTTGAGTGGGGGAGCGGTTGAGAGCTGGAGGCTGTCATCACTGATAGTAGGGTCTAAGAAGTTGGTCAGGTTATTAGATATGGGAAAGGGGGGAGGGTATGAAGACTTGCATGTGGCACCACTGTGAGCTTCAGGGGCACAACCGTGTGCCACCACTGGCTGTGTGGAGGCAAGGAGGAAAGGGGAAAATTCCACAGGGTTAGTGCAGCCTCATCATGGCTGACTGCAGCTATGAAGTGTGGGGGAGAAGAGGTGGTAATGCTAAGTGAATGAAGTGTTTACACTGGGGTGAAGCTAATCTGGGAGATGTAATGTTTCTCTATGGTTGCAAAGTTGAAATGTTGCAATTTTTGAATAAAGCTGTGGCTATTCATGTTTGCCACATAGTTGAGTATTCATTGGAGTGGGTGAAGTAAGGAAGGAAGTGTGAGTACCTATGCTGTGATATTTTGTTATCCAGAATCTAAACTAAAAATTCCCTGATGCAGAAAATCAAATAGTTATTCTTAGCTTATGTCACTGATTCCCTGAATAATCAGATATACCCCCCTTGTACATAGTTATCATAATTATTGTACTTAGTTATATTGATTACTGAACTAATTGTTGGAACTTAAGTGTTCTTGTTCACTGTACAACACTTGTACCCTTGCACTGTTACTTCTGTTTTGTTTTATGTAAACCAGCTTGGATTGTAGAAAAATGGTATATAAATATAGTAACATAGTAAATGACGGCAGATAAAGACCAGTATGGTCCATCTAGTTTGCCTAGTAAGATGGCAAGAGTAGGTGCACCTGCCGCCCCGTGCAGGTCACCCCTCCCCATGTCTTTGTTTTAGGGGTGAACCCACCTCTGTGTAGGATACCCCTGTATGTTGAGAAATTAGATAGTTAAGTTTATTTTGATTTTATCCTGTTGCTGTAAAGGGATCCACTGTGTCTGTCCCATGCCGTTTTGAATTCTGTCACTGTATTTGCCCCACCACTTCCATCGGGAGGGCATTCCAAGCATCCACCACCCTTTCAGTGAAAAAGTATTTCCTGAAATGCCTTTCAATTTACCCCCTTGCAGTTTCATGTTATGCCCTCTAATTTTACTGCTTCCCCGTCTTTGGAAGAGGTTTGTTTGTTCATTATTTCTCTTTAAGTATTTAAAGGTCTGAATCATATCTCCCCTGTCCCTCCTCTCCTCCAGAGTGTACATATTTTAGGTCTTCAAGTCTCTTCTCATAAGGCTTCTGACACAGGCTCCAAATCATTTTGGTCGTCTTCCTCTGAACAGTTTCCAGTCTTTTTATATCCTTTGCAAGATATGGTCTCCAAAACTGAACACAGTATTCCAAGTGAGGCCTCACCAGTGACTTATACAGTGGCATTAGTACCTCTTCCTTTCTGCTGGTAATACCTCTTTGTATGCAACCCAACATCCTCCTGGCTTTTGCCACTGCCTTGTCGCACTGTTTTGCCACCTTGAGATCCTCAGAAATAATCACACCAAGGTCCTTCTCCTGGTCCGTGCACACCAACCTCTCGCCCCCTATTGCATACAATTCCCCTGGATTTCTACTTCCCAAGTGCATGACACTGCACTTCTTTCCATTAAATCTTAACTGCCAAGCATTAGACCATTCTTCCATCTTTTGTAGATCTTTCCTCATGTTATCCACTCCCTCAGGGGAGTCCACTCTGTTGCAAATTTTTGTGTCATCTGCAAAAAGACAGACTTTTCCATGCAGTCCTTCAGCAATATCACTCACAAATACATTGAACAGTGCCAGGCCCATGACCGAACCCTGGGGCACCCCGCTAATCACCCTTCTTTCATCCGAGTGAGCTCCATTTATCATCACCTTCTGTCGACTGTCAGTCAACCAATTTCTGATCCAGTTCACCACCTTGGGACCCATCCCAAATCTACTGAGTTTATTGATAAGCCACCTTTGAGGAACAGTATCAAAGGATTTGCTGAAATCCAGGTAGATGACATCCATCGCATGCCCCTGATCTAGTTTTCTGGTCACCCAGTCAAAGAACTCAATCAGATTTGTTTGGCAAGATGTTCCTTTGGTAAAACCATGTTGCCTCGGATCATGCAACCTGTTGGTTTTGAGAAAGTCCACTATTTGCTCTTTCAGAAGCACCTCCATTACTTTTCCCGCCACCGAGGTAAGGCTCATGGGCCTGTAGTTTGTCACTTCTTCCCTGTCACCACTTTTGTGAAGAGGAACCACATCCGCCCTTCTCCAGTCCTGAGGAACTACTCCTGTTTCCAAGGATCTGTTGAATATATCCTTTAACGGCCCTGAAAGAACCTCTCTAAGCTCTTTCAGTATCCTGGGATGTATTCCATTCGGTCCCATGGCCTTGTCCACTTTCAGTTTTGCAAGTTGTTCTAACACATCATCTTCTGTGAATGGTGTGGTATCTACTTCATTCCCATTTTTATATTTGGGAGTCACAGATGATCCTTCTCCAGGATTTTCTTTAGTTAAAAAAGAGCAGAAGTATTTGTTTAGCAATTTCGCTTTTTCAATGTCACTTTCCACGAATCCGTTCCCAGCACGTCTGAGTCCTGCAATTCTATTTCTGATTTTCCTCCTCTCCTGAATATGCCTGAAGAAAGTTTTGTCGCCACACTTCACATCTTTAGCCATCTTTTCCTCTGCCTTTGATTTTGCTTTCCTTATTTCTCTTTTTGTCTCTTTTAGTTTGATCCTGTATTCCTTTCTGTGTTCCTCTGTTTGCAAACCTTTGAATTTTGTGAAAGCTGTGTTTTTTTGCCTTTATTTGGAGAACTTTGGAGCCACTTTGGAGAACCAAATAGGTTTCCTTCTCCTTTTGTTTTTATTTACTTTCCTTACATTTTTATCTGTCGCCCCTTTTATTGCCACCTTTAGTTTAGCCCCTTGCAATTCCACTTCCCTTATCCCCTTCCACCCTACCAACTCCTCCTTCAGTTACTTGGCCATTTTACCGAAGTACATGTTTTTGAAGTTTAGGACTTTGAGCTTGCTATGATTGGACTGCACCTTGGCTTTTATCTCAAACCACACCGTATGATGATCGCTGCTGCTCACAGGGGCACCCTCCCAAATAAATAAATAAATAAAATAGTTGCCCTTTGAAAACATGAATTCTTGTCGGTTGGAGATTAGCTCCAGTTTATTATAAGCTGTATAGAAGATGGTGGAGTGGAGGAGTAGCCTAGTGGTTAGAACACTGGCTTGGTAACCAGGGTTCAATTCCCACTAGCACTCCTTGTGGCCTTGGGCAAGTCACTTAACCCTCCATTGCCTCAGAAGAAAGGCCTGGCAATCTACTTCCAGTGACACTGCCAAGAAAACCCAGGAGCTTCTGGGTTGCCAGGAGTCAGGACTGACTCAAAGGCACACACTGCTGCTGCTGTATAGAAGATAAATCAACTTTAACATAAGTGATTTAAATTTTAAAAGATGAGAGATAAGTATTATATACTTTAATATTATTGGTGATTTTGAAGAATTCTGAACCTTGATTGACACGGGATGAGTATACACATATATACAAAAAAACTATGGGCCCAATATTCAGCGGCAGCGGTATAGCACAATTACAGTGTCTCACCATCGCCGCTGAACATTAGACCTGGATATTCAATGCCGGGCCATATCCAATTTCCAATACTGAATACCCAGTTCAGTCGGATTGCGAGGAAGCTAACTGGGCAGTGACAATATTCAACCGCCAGTTAGCTTCAGCAGGGAAAGCTAGGACAGCCTTTATTGCACCTGACTTTTGCCACCAAGGGATAACCAGACATAGATAAACATATATATTGGGTCCTATGATTTTAGGCCAATGAAGAATTTTTAGAGTGACTTGGTATTCCTGAATATATGCTCCCTTTCAGAAGGTCCATAAACAATTTTTTATGCCTAATTGGATATGGTTATTGATATTTTATTAGGCACATTTCATGTAAGCGATACTATCTGACCAGTCATAAGTACTGTGATGAAGCTGAAGCCATTGAAGCTATAGACTTAGAAAAAAACACTGTTTATTATAAAGCAACTGACTCACAAAAGGTGCAGTTACCTAAAAGTGCAGTTAGAGGGAGCAGGCACGAGGCTGCAGAAGCTAAGCTGACACACCCAGGTTATGAGAATGCAGGAGCTAATCAGGTACACCTGAGTAGAGAGCCAGGAAGCTCAGTGGAGAAACGGCTTTATAAACAGTGCTCAGAAGGAAGAAAGCAGAGAGGAGCTGAGAGAGGACCTCAAGCTCAGAGAGGACCTCAAGCTGAGAGAGGAACTGAGAGAGGACCTCAAGCTCAGAGAGGACCTCGAGCTGAGAGAGGAACTGAGAGAGAGGACTACGAGCTGAGAGAGGAGCTGAGAGAGGACCTCAAACTCAGAGAGGAACACAAGTTCAGAGAGGAAATGAGAAGGGACCTGAGAGAGGAACCTCACATACTGAAAGGCAGAGAAGCTTGGAGTACCTACAAGGAAGAGCTAAGTTCCAGGGAGGACAAGGCCATTCCAGAAATCTCCAGGAGCCAGTCTTCAGGGAAGACGGTGACTGCCAGGTAGAGCAAATACCAGCAGAGCACATCTTAAAGATCCAAGGTACAGTTATATTTCCTTTCCAAGATGTGAGCCAGCTCCTAGAAAAGCTTATAACCCAGAGAACCGTACTGATAGGAAACAAAGCTGGGAAAGGCTTGTGAAACCTTTACAGAGAGGCATAGTAAAAAGCCATAACAGTTATTTGCCAAACCAAGACCAGCAAGGCTGGGGAATATTGGAGAGATCTATTGAACTACAACCTGCCTTATCCAGGGAAAGCTCAGGACTAGCTGACAACACGGCTGAAGAGTAACCTATGCAAATAGAGGTGATAGAACCAGAGCCGTTGCAGTTAGAGCACCCGATGGACTGCTCACTTTATGTTTCCAAGAGTCTAGAGTCTCTCACAGAATTGTAACCAGCAGGACATGCTTTAACATATCTTTTTGGCTTTTGCTAAGCTGAAAGAAGAAGTTTTGTATTTGTTTTTCCTCTTGGTGTTGAAAACCTGTTTGAACTCAAAGAACTGTGAAGCGCCTGTAACAGTTACTGACTTTGTAAATATTTTGGCATGAACCCTGAAGTAAGGTACATTCTGTTTTTGTCTTCCTGGAGAACCTTTGCACAACAAAGGGAATAAAAACCACTTAAGTTTAACAACTATTTCTTTATGAAGTGGGACTAGAAAGACCATGATGCAACTGGTCTAGAAAAGGTTTTCTTTCTTCAACCAACAATAAGTGGCCAATTTTCCCAATGGAGAAAGGTGAATAGTGGTGTACCCCAGGGATCTGTGCTGGGTCCGCTGCTTTTTGACATATTCATAAATGACCTGGAAAGTGGAATAACGAGTGAGGTGATCAAATTTGCAGATGACACAAAACTATTTAAAGTTGTTAAAACCCAAGAGGATTGTGAAAAATTGCAAGAGGATCTTGATAAATTGGAAGACTGGGCATCAAAATGGCAGATGAAATTTAATGTGGACAAGTGCAAGGTTATGCACCTAGGGAAGAACAACCCAAACTATGGTTACACGATGCAAGGTTCCACATTAGGAACCACCACCCAGGAAAAAGATTTAGGCGTCATTGTGGATACCATGTTAAAACCCTCGGCCCAGTGTGCAGCGGCAGCCAAGAGAGCAAATAGAATGCTAGGTATGATAAGGAAAGGAATGGAAAATAAAACAAAAGATATTATAATGCCTCTATATCGTTCCATGGTGAGACCGCACCTTGAATATTGTGTGCAATTCTGGTCACCGTATCTTAAAAAGGATATAGCGATTTTAGAAAAGGTTCAGAGAAGAGCCACCAAAATTATAAAGGGGATGGAAGGATACTCCTATGAGGAAAGGCTAAAAAGGTTAGGGCTCTTTAACCTGGAAAAGAGACGGCTGAGGGGAGATATGATAGAAGTCTATAAATTAATGAACGGAGCGGAACGGGTAAACGTAGATCGATTGTTTACGTTATCAGAATATAGAAAGACTAGGGGACATGCAATGAAGCTACAGGGTAAACTATTTAAGACTAATAAAAGAAAATATTTTTTCACTCAACGTGTAATCAAACTCTGGAATTTGTTACCGGAGGATGTAGTAAAGGCTGTTAGTGTAGCTGGGTTTAAAAAAGGTTTGGACAAGTTCCTGGAGGAAAGGTCCATAAACCATTATTAAGAAGTGACCAAAGATATCAATGCTTGACCCAGTACAAGCATTGTGGAACTTGTGTCTCTTGGGGAAACTGCTAGGTACATATGACCTAGATTGGCCACTGTTGGAAACAGAATACTGGGCTTGATGGACCTTGGTCTGACCCAGTATGGCATATCTTATGTTCTTATGTTCTTAAGTGTCTGCCCTCTCCTTTCTGCACACTCCCACTAGGAGGGGCTGTGACAGTACACATGGCTTTGGTTGCGCATGCAGGTGGCAAAATGTGAAGTCAGACCCCCCACTGAAGATGAGCACAGGACAGCTGGCCACTGTGATGTAACCTCCACTGGTACAGAAGAGGAGTGTCAAGATATGAGGAAGAATGCTGCTGTGCATCGGCTGGGACCCCGTGACCACTGGCACAAGAAAAGGAGGAGAGCCACAGTGTGAGGGGAACAGAGCAATGTGCTGGAGGGAGCCAACACCCTTATGCTAAAACAGGAGGAGAAGAGTTGTGCCACGAGGGAGAACAGAGTCCCGTGCCAGCAGGATTCCTACCCCTGTTGGTAGAAGAAGAGGAGAAGTTCAATGTGAGGGAGAACACATGTAAGTGTGGACCTAATCCTCACTGATGTGCACGTGCATGTGTGTTATATATATATATATATATATACACACACACACACCCCTTCATAAATTATTAGTAAATGTGGTTATTTCAGAATGATATCATTCTGAATCACCTCTTAAAATATTAATCTATATAGGTAAGTGTCCAGAGTGAAACTCTGCCCTACTACTCTGTAGACTAAGGAATACAGCTTGCTCCTTGAGTTAAGCCTGGGACACAAACTCATGGACTGGGAGTACTTTAAAAATGTGACTGGGTTTATCATGCCTGAAAAGAAGACATGGCACACTGATAAAACTGGTGACTCGGCAAAATAATTGCCTGCTTGCACTTGTTTGATTTTAAAACTCAACCCATATACCACAGGTTCCAGAAGAGAAGGAAGACTATTATTATTCACACCTCGGGAAATAGAGGGATCAGAAGGGATAATAACTTTCCTGAGTTCATTCCAAAGGTTTGTGGTAGAGCCAGAAATACATCCCTGGAGTCCTGATCCCTACCACCTGCAGTAATCACTTCATCCTCTTAGAGAGACACAGATCCTGTATGCACTTTAGTATATTAGTAACCTTTATAAAGTGAAAAGCTATTACTACTATAATGGGAATAACGTGGAGCATCACATCCTTACCCAAGCGGAAAGCATTGTTGTTTCTGAAAAGAAAAAAAATACCATGATTGATGAAATTTAGCATGAAGTCTCACAGGACTCTGTGCAACATGCAGGTTTGCATTCCAATTCACAGGGGTCACTGCGGCAGATATAGCCACAGACCAAAGCTGTGTTTTTCAGGTTACATTTAAGACACTGAAAGACCTTTTATTTTATGAAGAAGAGAAGTTGTTAAGATTCTGCACAACTAAATTGAAAAATATTATTAAAATAACCCTTCCTGACATTTATGTGTTAGAGTAGTTGGCACTGCAACAGGAATGATGGCAACAGAACTAAAAGTTGGCATATACAGTATATGGCCCAGGAAAACATTTGAGTGTGAGGTTATAGTTAACTAGATTGATGGATATACAGAGAAAATACATATGTAGTTTCAGTATTTAAACCTATGTATATAAAGCAGGAGTTAATATGCAAAAATAGCTTCTTTTAGAATTGTTTGAACTATAAAAGGATAAAATAATGCACTCAGAGCCTGCATGCAAATCAATTTGCCCAACGTGAGTGGAATCTTTAGCAGGCTCATTTTGGGGGAGGGTTACTGTTTACATGCATACTTTACAAAATAGGCAAATAAAATAAGCTTGAAATTTGTTGCATATTATATAGCAGGTAGAACTATGTTTATTTAGTTAAAATAGTTATGTCAATGTCAAATTGTATGTCAAATCACTGAAGTAATCACATCAACATTCAAACATCACAAATACAGCATACATAAATATAAAATACAACCAAAGCAAAATCATATAACAGCATTAAAATAAATCCTACATTATACACCTGCTGAAACAGATGTGTATTTAAACTCCTGCATGTCCTCCTTCATTTGTAATGAATATGGAAGTATTTTTCACATTTTTGGTGCATAAAATATAAATGCTCGCACATGAGTAAACTGAGTTTTTCCAAAATTCAAAGATGGAAAAGCATAAAAAAACCCAGCAAACTGGTACACACGTCAGCTGAAGGACATGAAGTTCACTCTCTGAATCACAAAGAGAAATGGAGAAACAGCAGATCAAATGACAGCCTAAACACATATAAGCTCAAACTACAGGAATACCAGGCAGCTACAATTTAAACAAAAAATGCCTACTATACAAAGTTGATCCAGTCCAAGAGCTCTTTGAAATATTTAAATCACTAACTAAAGATGTAATATAACATCAGGAAAACAACCACCTAACCACACAAATGATGGCAGACTACTTCCTGACCCTAACCTCATCTCACAACAAGAGCATATACACACTCATCAGCACAACAAACCAACAAGGGACAGAACATCATAACACATGGAATGCATTCACTAAAATCATACCCAATTACCTATATCTCAGCATCAACATAACCATCTCTCCACTTGACCCATGCCTAGTCAGCTGGATCAAGCTTGCAAGACAGGAATTCATCCAATAATACTCAAGATCACTCACCTATCTCTGCAACAATGATACATACCACCAGAACTCAAGATGTCCTCCATCTGCCCAGTACAAAAGGGGGCATCTAACGATATCAACTTACCAACCTCCTATAGGTCTATAGCCAGCCTCCCTTTCATGGTTAAAATATTAGAAAAATTGTCCATCAGCAACTCCAGGTTCATATAGAAACACATTTCCCACTCGACCACTAACAATACGGATTTAGACCTCACCTTGGAGTGGAATCTCTAATGATCACCTTACTAGACAACTTTATTAGGGGCACTGACAAACCCAACACGGGCTTCATACTCATTTTCTCAGACATAAAAGAAGCATTTGATTCCATACCGCACAACTTAATCATCCAGCAACTGCAAGCAATTGGACTAAAGACACTCCTCTCACCTGATTCAAATCTTGCCTAATATATCGATAGCTCCAAGTAAGAATAGACTCCATGAAATTAGTCCTATACACTCAAACCCAAGGAGTCCCTCAAGGTTCCACCCTCTCCTCATTAATATTCAACATCTTTCTTCAACCAATATGCACAGTCATAAAAGCATTCAACATCCTATACCACATCTATGTTGATGATGTTATGATTTACACACCCATCAACACATCCAACCCGAATATCACGTCCATAACAAAATGCTTCTCCTCTATCAGAGAATGTCTCACAAAACACCACATGTCTATAAACCTCAAGAAAACAGAAGCCTTTTACATTATCAGAGACAGTAGCTTTAAACCACCAAACACCATAAATCTTGATAGGACCCAAATCCAAGTTAAACAGGAAGTATGCTACCTAGGAGTCACAGGACATCACAAAGAGCATCTACTTCAAACTCACAACATCACAAAGAGCATCTACTTCAAACTCAAAACAATCCAACGCCTCAAACCTCTCCTAACCCACAATGACTTTCGATCAGTCCTCCAAGCAACTGTCTTTCCACACCTTATTTATTTATTTATTATTTATTTATTTATTTATTTACAGTCTCTTTTATACCGCGCTATTCAGCATCAGTGCGGTTTCCATACAACAACTTACACATCTCAATAGCTGATTCGTGTTTACATTGAACAAGGTACATTGAACTTGGATAACAGGGTGCAACAAGGAAGTTGAACTTGGATAACAAGGGATTAACTATATACATCTGTATGGCAAAATAGGCATCACATCTCTAATCGTAGTTGTGTTTGGCTATGTAGTAGGGCTTACTGAAAAGTGTCGTCTAAGTTGTGGATGAGGGTATTAAGGTGCTGTCTGGGGGTAGTATAGGAGGAAGAGATGGTACTTCAATGCCTTTCTAAACTGTGTTGACTATTGTAATATCCTCCAAGGCCTACCAAAAACAGCCATCTACCCTCTCTAGCTTGTTCTCAATACAGCAGCATGATCCATCTGCTCACACAAGTACACTGGCTACCACTAATTGAACATATAAAATACAAATCTATCCTCACAATCTTTAAAATCCTAAATAACCTATCTTCACCACACTTGTAATCACTACTTCAAGAGACACCTGACAACAGGAAGTGACAAACTGGCTCACAGAACATGCTAAGCATACCAACACTATTTAATAAAACCAGCTCCACCACATCAAAAAGAGCTTTCTCCCTATTTGTTCCATCTCTATGGAACTCTATCCCTGATAAACTTTGGGCCACAAATGACATAACAATGTTCATAAAACCTCTCAGGACTCATATCTTCAAAGACTATTTCTCAGACAACATCACATAGCTAGCCATCAACCAAATCCTTAGTCCCTAATCCCCTACCCCTCCCTCCCCCTACCTACTTCACCCTCCTATGACTATCTAATGCAAACAAGGTATCCATACATATATTAATTTAAGTTAATGTTACATGTATTATATAACTTGATTATCCTTTTATAATATATACCATTCTGTTACAATGCAAACGGCTTTGACCACAGGATAAAGCAATATAGAAAAACGGTTAAATAAAAAAAAAATAAGTTTCACAGACAACCTATGGGTTATCTTGAATATCTGCATAATTATTTTATATTTAACACAATACTCAACTGGGAGCCAATGTCGCTGGATTAGCAATGGAATAATATTAGTCATTTAATTTAGTCATTTAATATCATCTGCACCACAACATTTCAAATCACTTGTAAATATGTCAGTGCTGATGCTGATAAATCCTGTTAAACTAGGTTGCAATAATCCAAACACGGATTTATCAAAGTCTGAAGAACGTGCGTGAACATTCTATGGAGTAATTTTCAAAGAGAAAATGTATGCACCCTTTCCTTTTGAAAACTGATTTAACTTGCCGCTGAAGATAGATGGCATGTTATATAAATTATCCTCCACATTATTAAATAACCATTTCCTTTAAGAACAAGTGACAAGTGGATATTCCACTGTGACATTGATTGGCGTTATGCTCTTGTTATTAAGGTGAGAAAAGAAACACTGAAGAAAACATAAAGTAGAAAGAATTAGAAAAAGAAATTAGAAGGTAAACATAAGGTAAAAATAGTGGACAATAAGGATGTGCACTGCCAAGAAATGTTTCGGTTTGTTTTTGAAACTTTTAGATATTTCCTTGATTCATAGATTAATGTGCATTAAATCAGCAGGTGGGTAGAACCCTTAGTTACGGGAAACATCTCTATCTCTGATTTTTAAGGCCCTCAGAAAAAATGGACCAGAACACCTAAAGTATAAGGTAACCCTCTACACACCGAGCTTCCCTAACTGAACTATCTTGAAGGGAAATCATGTGATGTGACACCCGCTAGCATGTTTTCTCAGGAGTAGCCCCCACACTCTGGCACTCAAGCCCAGAAGGACTGTGCCTAACTGAAGACTGCCTCTACTGTACTTCAGCAAGCAGATAAAAGACTCACTTTCCTCCCAAATCTTTACTGGCTGTGATGACTGAATCCACTCACTCTACCTAGCCATTTGTGTTTATCTCTATGCCTTTGCCTTACCCATCTTGTTTGTCTATATATCATAATTGCACTTCAGAACATTGTGATTATTGTATGTTACATGATTGTTCTACTGTGCTGCCTTTTATGATGCTTATTTATACTGTGCTGACATTATGAGTATCCTGTTTTATCTGTATGTTCTTCCGTGTGGCCTATCAAGATATATTGTTTGTATTCTGCTGACATTTAATTATATTTCTGTTCTGCTGTGCTGTTTTAACATGTACATTTTTTTTACTGTACTGTCAAGTTAATGCTGACTTCTGACAACCCAGCAGCCCCTGGGTTTACTTGACAAGGTATGACCAGAAGTAGATTGTCAGACCTTCTTCTGAGGCAATGGAGGGTAAGGTGACTTGCCCAGGGTCATAAGGAATACCAATGAGATTCAAACCCTGATCTCTTGGGTTTTAGGCTAATGCTCTAACCATTAGGCTACTCCTCCATCACTAAGGTGTACATTACTGGAACTATATTATGCTGCTGCTATTAGTAACATTTAATTTGCTTATCTAAGGGCCCCATTCCAAAATGCAGGTTGTGGGGCTGCACATCCTGGCGGGATGTACTGCCCCGCAAACCATCGGGGCCCGATTCTCCCACCGGCTCTCCCTGTATATCCTGTGCAACCGGTGGGGGGTGGGAGGCGGTGAGATTAGGGTGGAGCAGGGGCGGGCCAGCCTGACAGCACATACAGGGCCAATTCAGATCATGGCCCTGTATGTGCTGCCAAGCCCATGGGGATGCGCTACTTATTCCAACTCAAAGGTGGAATAAGCAGCACTTTTGCCACGATTGGGGCTGGGGATCCCCCCCAGGCCCGGGGTCGGGTGTGTGGGGTCCCCACCGCCTGATTCAGAATATGGCAGGCCAATCTTGTGTCGGGCAGTGGGGAAAAGAGGGGTCGGGAGCACTGGAGTCGTGGGGAAAAGGGGGGGTGGGGGCACTTGCGGGGAGGATGTCCCCGCAGGCAGCAGGGGCAGACTGGACCATCCTCGGGCCTGATTCTGGCCGTCATGGGAACGTTTTGTTCCCATGGTCCAGAATTGGGTCCAAATGGACCCATTTTGCTTGGGGCCATCCAGACAACCTGCATATGCCCCTATCGGAATTGGGATCCAGTTGTCTATTATGCTATTGTTAATAAAAAAGGGCTGAAAGCGGTGCAGAGGAAGTTGACCAAAATGATTTGGAGCCTGCGTCAGAAGATTTATGAGAAGAGACTTGAAGACCTAAATATGTACACTCTGGAGGAGAGGAGGGACAGGGGAGATATGATTCAGACCTTTAAATACTTAAAGGGGTATGTTTACTAAACCTTCTTAACGTGTGCACGGCGGTAGCGTGCAGGATGCCATAAAAGGAGTGGGTGGTCCGGTCAAAAAGTAACAAGCACGTTAACGCACTCTAGTACACGCGGTGCACCATACCGCACGGAAAGGGAGTGGCATGCGTCACCGCGCGTAAAACCTAAGTAGGCGCGTTGAGCTACAAACATAGCATTAGAGGTGTAGTGCAATGGTTAGTACACTGACAGATGCTCCAGGGGTCCTGAGTTTGACTCCCAAGTGGGCCAGTTGAATAATAATACTTTACCCAGTGCAGTCAGAGGCATATGCCAGTTGTATTTATATTGGTGCTGCCAGCAAACACACCGCCAAAGTGCCGTAACATAAGGTGCCGCATAAGGCACACCAGAGGGCATATCATAAAGTGCACTGTCTGCCAAGGCACCCTATAATGTTGCCTATGGGGAGCCTTATAAGGTGCTGCACAGGGTGTTGTATAGGGTGCCCCATGAGACTCCGCAAGGTCACAGCACTGTTTCTGATGGCAGCACTGCACATGTTAATGCATGGATACTTAAGTAGGCGCGCTGAGATGCAAACATAGCAATAGAGGTGTAGTGCAATGGTTAGTACACTGACAGATGCTCCAAGGGTCCTGAGTTCCACTCCCAAGTGGGCCAGATGAATAATAATACCTCTATCAAGTGCTGTCAGAGGTATGTGCCAGTCCTATTGAAAACTGTGCTGCTAGCAAACACACCCTCAAAGTGCTATAACATAAGGCACTCCAGAGGGCAGATCATAAAGTGCACTGTCTGCCAAGGCACCCTATAATGTTGCCCATAAGGTGCTGAATAGGTGCCCTATGAGTCACAGCACTGTTTTTGATGGCAGCAATGTGCATGTGAACGAATGGAAATCGTAAGTAGGTGTGCTGACCCACAAACATAGCAATAGAGGTGTAGTACAATGGTTAATACACTGACAGATAGTACAGGGGTCATGAGTTCAAGTCCCCACTGCACCTAATGAATAAAGTTGGCAGAGAGAATCCCCTTTTACTGCTATCAACTGTACAACAATCTGTGCTGTTAAGCAGAGTGGAAGCTAAAGACCACGGCCAAACACAGAGGAGTGGTATAAAAAATTATTTATTAGCAGACCCAACTCAACGGTTTAAATAAAGAAATTGAATATCATGCTTTTTTATGATTTAGACCCCATTTAAGCTACTTCGATTTTCTTTTAGTACCTTGCATTCAATAATCTCCTGTAATGTTAGTGCAAAGGTGTTCTTATTATAATTTATTCAACTATTTATTCATTTTTTATATTCTCTTATCTTATACTTTATATGGATAACCTAATATTTATTGTATCTATGTAGGTACTATCCAATTTTAGTACTCCCCCTTTAAGCCCTTTTGCTGTTATGATTAGTGCTATCTATTACGTGCAGGTGCAGCTTTCAAATTTCCCTCCTCTGCACTTTTACATCTTAGGCTCACTGTGGTGCCTTCTACTTTATAGCTTTTATTGCCTCTCATGTTTTTGTTTAGTTATATTTAGTCCTCTTATGGCATCTACATTAGTTTTCCTTTGTGTTCTGTTTAGATAAGGTGCCAATCATGATGACGTTTTCATGGGAGGGTTTTCTTTTGTCCTTTTATTTTGCTTCCTTGCACTTGCGCGGCGTTTTCCCGCTCAAGCGATTCTGCTGGTATGTGCTGGTTGTTTGTTTGTTTTTATTTTATCCCGCATATGCGTCTATTATATTTATGCTTGCACGATCTTGTTTTGAATGTCCTTTTTCATATTTTTGTTATTACGATTTGTTTAGTTGCACCCGATCCGTTGCATCTTTGCTGTTACGGTTTACGCTACCTACTACATGCAGGTGCAGTTTTCCAGTGGTTTCTTTTCCTGCATCTTCTAAATTTTTTCTATGGACTAGGGTCACTGTATTACCCTTTGGAGTCTGTTTACTAAAAGGCCGGTGGTGTGCGGTCCGCGGTACCGAGCGGGTGCCGTATAAGGAGTGGGCGTTCCGTCGTGAAGAACAGAAGCTGTGATTGACAGATGCGCTAAGGTGCGCGGCGCCCGTGTGGTTAGTGCCCTGTGACATTACGGAGTTTGATCTGTGCACATGGATCACACTGCTCACGGTTTTTGGGCTTCCACTATTGTGCTGCACATTGCTGACGGAAACGGTTTCTTTTCCCTGCACAGCACCTCTAACGCGAGTGTTTCACTGGCGTTAAATTTCTTTGCAGATTCGGGCACGCTCCTGTGCGGCGAGTCTCTCCCCTCCCACATTCCGCCCACTGACCCCGTCTCTCCGCCCCTAGGGGGCCTTCCTCCGCCCTCATTTCGCCTTTGCACGCCTCTTTCGCACATTACCGCCCCGCAAATGTGCGCGTTGTCGGCGCACGCTTGCGGGACCCGTTAATGTGCCGCGCACTCGTACGGGGCACTTAAGAGCACTTAAATACATCTTTTAGAGCGCTCATGTGCGCCCCGTACAAGTGCGCCGTTTAGTAAACAGACCCCTTTATGTTATTATGATTTATCCTGCTGAACCCGATATATTGCATTCTTGCTGTTATGACCTACTACATGCAGGTGTAGTTTTGCAATGGTTTTTTCTCCTGTATATTAATTTTTTATATAGTTTTTATAGACTAGGGTCACTGTGTTACCCTTTAATTTTAGTACGGTGTTTTTAGAGTCTTTCTGCTTTTTATAGAGTTTTTTGCCTCACGTTGCCCCTTAAAGTTTCGGTATGTATCTTCAAATATATTTCTCTTGGTTTGCGATTCTACCAGCGCTTTTTATCTTTATGTTGGGCTACATTTTTCTAGTATTCAGTTCATATGTGTTTATTTTGTGCTATTGCCCCTTGTGTTTATTTTCACTCAGTCCCTTTATGGCATCTACAGTGGTTTCTTACTCTTGCTTTGTTTTTAGAAAGTGCCAATCATGATCATGTTTTCATGGGAGGGTCTCCCTCTTGCCTTTTTAGTTTACCTCCTTGCATTTGCGCGTTTTTCCCGCTCAAGCGTTCCTGCTGCTATGTGCTGCTTGGCTGTTTTTTATTTCACTTTGCACATGTTTTTATCATATTCAACAGCATATTATGATTTGTTCAACAGCACCTGATGTATTGTAATTTTGCTGTTATGATTTGCGCTACCTATTACGTGCCGGTGCACCTCTATAATGGTTTCTTCTCCTATATTTTTCATGAATTAGGGTCATTATGTCACCTTTTAATTTCAGTCTGTTGTCTTTTGAGTTTTTTGCCTTTTTTAAAAAAATTATTTTGCCCTCACGTTGCCGTTTTGATTTGTTTCCACACATATCTCTCTTGGATTGTGATCCTACATTTACTGTTGGGCTACACCTCTTTTAATTTCTAATTATTAAGTTTGTATGTGCGTTTTTAAGGTTTTGCTATTACCCCTTATGTTCGTGTTCATTTATACTCAGTTTCTTTATGGTATCCACAGTAGTCTCCCACTCTCGTTCTGTTTACATAAGGTGTCAATCGTGATGACATTATTATGAGATGTTTCTCTTGTTCTTTAATTTTGCTTCTTTGCACTTGCATGGCGTTTTCCCGCTCAAGCGATCCTGCTGGCATGTGCCTTTTGTTCAATTTCATCTCGCATATGCCTTTATCATACTCATGCATGAACGCTTTTGTTTTTTGGAATCCCCCCTCTTTTATACTTTTACTATTTATGATTTGTTCTGCTGTACTTGATGCATAGTTTTGTAGTTTTTATGCCTTTTTTGGTCTTTTTAATGTCCCCCCTCCATAGTCAGTGCTATTAACAAGTCTTTTGAACAAACCCTGTCTACTTGGTTCGTTATGTTATTGTTAGCTTACACACTGCTTATCCTTTGAATGGTCTGTATCTTTTTAATGTTTTTTTGCCTATTACACTGTTTGCCTGTAGGCATTTTTTCTTTCCTTTGTTACTCATGTGATAGTTATTTTTATTAAGTTTTTTATGCTGTATATGAATTACTTTAAGGTTTGGTGGTATATATGTATATATATTCTGTCATGTGTTTTTAGTTTTTTACATGCAGTTTATTGTTTCTAATCTCTTATATTTATTTGTTTTTTACAAACTGTATTTCTACCCTACTTGACCCTTGGCCGTACTGTTTATTTAATGATATTTGCATGTTTTTACTTATTCCCCTGTAGATTGGGAAGAGTGGTTCGGTCCACCATTTTCAGGTTGTTTGTTTGTCCATCCATGGTAATGTATTTCACTTTTTATGACATAAATTGAGGATGTTTTTATTGCTGCATAACTATTGTTATTTTATTTCTGTACTTCTATTTTTCAATTTGTTTTTAATATTGATATTTGTGTCTGTCCATTTTAGACCCCTGAAGGCCTCCGGCCGAAACCGTTGAGTTGGGTCTGCTAATAAAGAATTTTTTATACCACTCCTCTGTGTTTGGCCGTGGTCTTTAGCTTCCGCTCTGCTTAACTGTTCCTCCTGCAGAAGACCTTCTTCTTTCCCTTTACCAACAATCTGTGCTGCCATCTAAAGATAACTGCACCCTAGTGCCATAAAGTAATGCACCTTTTAGGGTTCACCAGAAGGCGCATCTGAAACAACCACGCCAGCGAAAGTGGGGTATGATGTGCCCCAGAGGCCATGTTGAAAGGTTGCCAACCCCCAAGGCACCGTAGTAGGCACCCCAGAAGCTGCCTGAACCGAATGTGTGCCGCAAGATGCCCCAAAGATGTACAAGTGAACCCCCAAACTGTGGTCAAGAGCAGAAAGGTCACCCAATTAAAAGGGCAAGAGAGGTATGTGCCAAACACCCACGTACCCAAACACTGCACAGAGTAGTAAGGAAAGACAATGCATAAGTAATGGAAGGATGTAGATCAGAGCTGATGGACCAGACAAAGCAGCCCCCAGCCCATGTGGCAGTTACAAAAATGGAAAGACATATTGGGGGGCAGCTGTAGCTATGCACAGAGCGGTGGTAATGTACTATGCAATAATAACAGTGTGTGGCAGAGGATGGGAAGATGTATGCAGCAGAGGAGGTAGAAGTGGCAGGATAGGTGCAATGTCAGGATGAAAGTGGAGTAGCAGTGACATGCAGAGCACACACATAAGAGGCAAACAGGGAGAGCTGCAATGCAGGACTGTGTAGGAGTGCAGGACGTGGGGTAGCAGCATGCACATCAGGGTAGGATGACACACACCTGGAAGACACACGTAGATGGACAGAAGGATGGCTCACAACAGTGATGAGGGTACAATGTGCTCACAGCACAGCTCTGCACAGAAATGACTGTCACAGGAATGAAAAGTAGTCCTGCAGCACAGGCATACAAATGAAAGAGAACAGAGAGGAAGCTAGCCTATGACCAGTAGCACAAATGGCAATGCACAAACCGGTAGGCCACGCCACCAACGTGAGTGCATTAGCAAAGGCTGCATACAAAAATAGTGCAGGGCAGCACATATGACGACCTGCTGGCTGTCAGGACAGACAAACCCCCAACAGTAACCATGTTGAAATGTACATGCAAATCTGCTGTGTACAGATCAGATCACAGTCTGTACTTGGTACCAGAGCCACATAGAACTACATGCACACACACAATGAAATGTTATGCAGTGGACACAGCATGCAAAAGAGGAACGTACCCAAACCCCAAGGGCAGCATAGGATGGCGTGTGGAGCTGCTGCAAAATCTTGCACATCCATAGCGGAGTGTGTAGGGGTCATAAAAATGGCACAAGAAATTTTCAGCACATATATATGTATATAGTTTACCCTGTTTTCCAAGTTACTTGTTCCTGTTCAATGTAATGACCTGACTTTTGTTCATTGTCGGTTACCTTCTTGTTTTTATGTAAACCGCGCTGATCGCAAATAGTGCGGTATATAAGAAATGTAAATAAATAAATAAAAATAAAAATATATTTATTTATTTGAAAGCTTTTATATACCATCTTAGTGACAAGTATCATTCAAAATGGTTTGCAGATCAAAAAGCACAATTTCAGATAGAAAAAGATAAAAACAGAATAAAAGACTGCGGTCCCTGCTGAGGTATCACTTAACTGTGTAGTAAGACCTCTGTGCAACATCCCTTCTCATCGATTCCAGTGCTGTCTGTTTTGCTACATCTTCTGGAGAAGCCATACTCATTTCTAAAAAAAAGATGTTCAATGATTTTGTGAGAAGTTATTTGAAGGACTTGTCAAATATGCAATACCAGCGACCTACTGGGGTGCCTTCTCATTCATTGTGTATCTGGACTTTCAGAAAGCCTTTGACAAGGTCCCTCATGAGAGACTTTTGGCAAAACTAAAGAGTCATGGGATAGGAGGCAGTGTACTACTGTGGATCAGGAACTGGTTAAAAGATAGAAAGCAGAGGGTAGGGCTAAATGGCCAATTTTCCCAATGGAGAAAGGTGAATAGTGGTGTACCCCAGGGATCTGTGCTGGGTCCGCTGCTTTTTGACATATTCATAAATGACCTGGAAAGTGGAATAACGAGTGAGGTTATCAAATTTGCTGATGACACAAAACTATTTAAAGTTGTTAAAACCCAGGAGGATTGTGGAAAATTGCAAGAGGATCTTGATAAATTGGAAGACTGGGCATCAAAATGGCAGATGAAATTTAATGTGGAGAAGTGCAAGGTTATGCACCTAGGGAAGAACAACCCAAACTATGGTTACACGATGCAAGGTTCCACATTAGGAACCACCACCCAAGAAAAAGATTTAGGCGTCCTTGTGGATACCATGTTAAAACCCTCGGCCCAGTGTGCAGCGGCGGCCAAGAGAGCAAATAGAATGCTAGGTATGATAAGGAAAGGAATGGAAAATAAAACAAAAGATATTATAATGCCTCTATATCGTTCCATGGTGAGACCGCACCTTGAATATTGTGTGCAATTCTGGTCGCCGTATCTTAAAAAGGATATAGCGATTTTAGAAAAGGTTCAGAGAAGAGCCACCAAAATGGTAAAGGGGATGGAAGGCTACTCCTATGAAGAAAGGCTAAAAAGGTTGGGGCTCTTTAACCTGGAAAAGAGACGGCTGAGGGGAGATATGATAGAAGTCTATAAATTAATGAACGGAGTGGAACGGGTAAACGTAGATCGATTGTTTACCTTATCAGAATATAGAAAGACTAGGGGACATGCAATGAAGCTACAGGGTAAACTATTTAAGACTAATAAAAGAAAATATTTTTTCACTCAACGTGTAATCAAACTCTGGAATTTGTTACCGGAGGATGTAGTAAAGGCTGTTAGTGTAGCTGGGTTTAAAAAAGGTTTGGACAAGTTCCTGGAGGAAAGGTCCATAAACCATTATTAAGAAGGGACCCAGGATATCAATGCTTGAACCAATACAAGCATTGTGGAACCTGTGTCCCTTGGGGAAACTGCTAGGTACGTATGACCTAGATTGGCCACTGTTGGAAACAGAATACTGGGCTTGATGGACCTTGGTCTGACCCAGTATGGCATATCTTATGTTCTTATGTTCTTATGTTCTAGTATGCATTACTCTAGCACCGAGAAATACATGATCTTTTCAGGATCCTATAATATCCTTGCAGTCTCCTTTAGAGTTAGAACTGGGGAGAGCACATTCGTTTCCTTCATCCTCTCTGGAATTTAAAATATTTCAAGTAGGGAAGTTTTGGGATTCCTTTGATACCCACCCTGTCTTTCCTGAGGATGCAGAAGAAGTTCTACAGGAGTCCCTTCCAATCTTTCTCCTCCCCTGGTGAGAAATGAATCTCCATATGAGGACATCTCTTATCCTAGAGTCATATATAAGATGGCCAAAGTAATACTTTTGCTACTACAGAAACATGTAAAAGAAAGTCAGATATATTTGATCTTCTAAAGTATATCAATGGTCACTTTTCCTACTGCAGGTCCAACAATACTGTGTTGCCTGTCTCCAAGAACATGGATATAATTATAAGATCCAATTGACATTAGGTTTAAATAAAGTCCAGCTTTCACACTCCATTGTTAAGGTTGAAACTGCATGAGGAAGGCCAAGAAGCGTGGAAAGTTTAACAATACTCCTCTGGACTATTTGGTCAAGAAGGTGTTTCAACGGGCCATGCTTCCAGCCTGCATAGTGGCTCATCAGCTTTGTGTGGTCCATTACATTCATATAGTCTTCCAGAAAGTCCAAACCTTTTTGACTACCCTTTTGCCTCAGGCTCAGACTGTCTTTGCACTACCTGGATAATGCCGAGGCAGTCTGTGGACAGAGGAGGAACAGAGATGTATGTTATCCAGTTAGTGGTGATTTTCATTATCACAATGCAGAGCATTTGAGGGGGCACTCATCAGTGCGCTTCAGCAAAGCAAGCTCATACTCAGTGCTAGAAATGTTAAATAACTGCTCAAAGCTGGTAGGCCTCAGCCATATCCTCCCTTGTCAGGGCTAGAGGCCATCTGCCCACAGGAACAAGGCCCTTGGCAGTGACGTGGTCTTAGGTGCGTGTATGCACTGCTATGTGCCCCCCTCCCACCTCATGCAGAGGAGAAGGGGTCGGTTGGCATCTTTTGATGGCACATCATCATGTTGCCACTATGTGAAACACCTAATTTTCATGCCCCACCCTTTCTGCACTCTTCTGCCACCAACTCTGGCTATATGGCCAGTACAGTCTGAGGCACACAGGCCGTATGTCCTGATACCTCCGCAACACACCACACCAGCAGCCCTCTGACAACTATCCAGTCTGTATGCAGACATGAACAGCATTTAGTCAAGACAGCTGTTGATGTTTCTGTAGTTGTTTGCCTACTGTCGCAGTAGAGGCTCTCCTGATCTGCAGGCCCTGGTTTTGCGGCTGTTGTGATCTATTATCATGGCAGCTGCATCATGTAAAGCCTCCAAACAGGTGGTCTAGGCAGATGCCTAGGTATTCTGCTGACATCTCCTATATGCCATATTGTATTCTTATGTGTTTGCCTTGCTTCTGCCCTTCATATTTCCTAATGCTCATGTACGAACTGCACATTCGCAATGCACTAGCAAGACGAGTACAACTAGCGCCTAGTCAGATGCAAGTGGTAATTACACCCATGCTAATGCAGCGGCCCCAACCACAGGACACATCACACTCCCCCACTATCTTAGCCTCACCTATCCGCATAGCATTTTTAGCATGTTCATCTTTAGCCATGTGCTCCTGGCTAATGCACAGTCAAACACACATTAGCCCAGTGCTAAATCCCCACTCCTGGCTACTGCTCTTTAATAAACATGTCCCTAGAGTAGTAGCAGCTTTCTTCCACATTATATATTATCCTGTGGATTTGTGCCCTTGCGTTGTACTTAGAAGTTACTGATGTGCTCTTTAAAAGCAAATGTTTACCATCCAGGGCCGTATCAAGGGTTGTGCAAGCACAGAAGTGGGTGCTGATATCATCACTGGGCTCACTGGGTGTACTGAATTACTAAACGTTGCTGGGTGGAGGGGGGCATCAAATTTGTTAACTTCACAGGGCATATTTCAAGCTTGGAATGGTCCTGTTACCATCCATTCCTCTTATGAATATTTCTCTGTTGACGCTTAGCATATCCTTTTCTGGCTAATTGCATGTTTTATAAATGCTTAATAGGCTATATTTCCTTCATGCCTTCTCAAATATCCAAACCTGCTTTGGCATATGAATTTCCCAGTACATTGTGAATTTGTTTGATGTGTTTTTCCTGTTATTTTCTTTCATCACCATACTCATGTCTTTTGAAAGCAGCACGTACTGACAGAAGCCTTTCATTTTTCTTCATGGACCTTAATTTTATTGAATTACTTTAGCTGTCTGGTTTATTTTCATCACCTTTATAAGAATAAATTCTTCCTCTTGTAGCAGTTGCTCTTGTGTGTGTGTGTATGTATATAGTATTGCAGCAATGCAATGTGTGCCTTCAAGTCAATGCTGACCCCTGGTGAACCAGCAGGTCCTGGGTTTTCTTGGTAGGGGATTGCCAAGCCTTTCTTCAGAGACAATGGAAAGTTAAGTGACTTGCCCAAGGCTGCAAGGAGTGCTAGTAAGAATCAAATGTTGGTATCCTGCTTACCAAGCCAATACACTAACCACTAGGCTACTCCTCCACTCCATATATAGATTTAGTGTGTGTTTTTAGGACATCACTAATGAATATTTACAAGCAGTGGCATAAGTTACAATGAGAGACCCCCAAGCAAAAGATTGCTGAGGGCCCCTCATTGTCACAGTGGTAGCACAACCCCCATGCGGCAGTGGTGGCGGCAAATGTATTTCATTGTGTTTGCGGTGCTGTCTCCACTCTTGTAAGTTTGCTGCTTGCCCATCGTCTATTCCCCACCGGGTTGACATGGGGTGGCTGTTATCACAAGACTTTGGCCCGGCAAGGAACGGCCACTGGGCCTATGGCATACTTACAACAGTGGAGGCAGCATGGCAAACACGATAAAGGAAGTTTGCTGCACTGCTGCCTCTGCCGCTGTGTTGTCACCCTTTCTGCCTGGGCCTCCCACATTGCAGGGGCTGCTTGGGTGAAATTTACGCCACTGTTCACAAGAGATTTGCAATCAATGAAGACAATGGGCATGCAAATCTATCTAATACATATTTATTCATTATGGATATTCTGAAAACCCTGCTGGCTTCTCATTTAATCCTTGAAAAGTGCATAGCTGAATTTTCAGTTCGAGATCAAGGCCTCTTTTGTATCTTGACTCTGTATGCTCCTGTATCACCAGTGTGTAACAAGACCATTTCTAGTCCATGCTCTGTTGTGTATCAGTCTTGAATAAATTGTAAGCCATAGGGAGGAGTGGCCTAGTGGTCAGGGCAAGGTACCTCAGGCCAGAAAGTCAGGGGCTCAAATCCCTCTAGAGGACAGCAACCTTGGGCTTGAAGGACTGGGGTTTATAGTCCCACAGGCACACCCTGTAGTCTTGGGCAAGCCACCTAACCCTCCATTGCCCATGTTCCCTTTAAAGTAGTTATCTCCCCATTCAATGTAATTTCAGTTTCTTCAGTGTAAACCACCTTGTTATCATGAAAGGCTGTATATAAGAAATGTTAAATAAATAAAAATATTGAGAAGGGACTGTCTCCAATGTGTATATCTACAGGGCGGCATATACCTCATAGTGCTATACAAATGATCAACCCTTTTCCTCATTATCCTTGGTAGTATAATGCCAAATTTTCAAAAATTTCAGATTTCCTCTCTCTCTCTACTGTAGTATGCTTTAAATCTCTGAAACACTTCCTGGTGATTGTATTCTTTTTTTGGTAAGGAGAACAGTATTCCAAACAATAATCCTGTCTTTTTCATTGTTTTTCTCTTGAACAGTTATTGCTTCCAAGTAAAACATGACTCTCCATGAAAAGAATTCATTTCCAGTCACTTTCCATGCAGCCTACACATTTCACTTTATGGGAACTTTTAGATGTTTGATTTTCTGCTATCTGCTCTAGCTCATGGCTTTTTGTGTCTTCATAATAATAATTTGGATTTTTGGTCAACCTTTCAAATAATGTTCAAGGCAGCTAATAGAACTATTCATTATCCAAGGACAGAAAGTCCCTTCTCAAAAGAGTATGTAGTCTAAGGGATATGTTGACTAAGGTGTCATAGGTTTTTGTACCACTGCATAGCATGTGCAAAAATGTCGGCATGGTAGATGCAAACCCTGTGTGGTAAATGCTGGGGGCATGCCCACCATATTCACAGGGAAGATTTTTTTGCATAGGCCCGGAGAACAACTGTTTTTCTTAAGTGCTGTCGAGTCAGTGTTGACGCCTGGCGACCCTCTGGATAGCTGACCTAAACTTTGTTCAGTTTTCAGCCAAGCTCATTGTTGATAGAGTGGTATCCATAGCTGCTGTTATTGTATTGATTCTCCTCATTGCTGGCCTCTCTCTTTTACGGTGACCTTCTATCTTGCCAAGCATTATGTCTTTCTCCAATGATCTCTCTCTTCGCATGATGTGTCCAAAGTATGAAAATCAAAGTCTTATCATCTGAGCTTCTAAGGAAAGCTTAGGTTTGATCTCCTCTAGTACTGACTACTAGTTTGTTCTTCGGGCAGTCCATGATATACACCATAGGTTTTCAACCCAGTCCTCGAGGAACCCTAGGCCAGTCAGGTTTTCAGGATTCCCACAATGAATATGCATAATATATATTTGCATACAATGAAGGCAGGACATGCAAATCTCTCTCATGCATATTCATTCTGGGAATCCTGAAAACCTGACTGGCCTAGGGTTCCCCGAGGACTAGGTTGAAAACCCCTGATTATACACAGTATTTGTCACCAGCACTATTATTCAAAGGCATCATTTTATTTCTGTCTATTTTGCCAGTTGTCAGGATCTTTGTCTTCTTAACGTTAAGGTGCAGACCCATTTTAAGGCTATGTTCCTTAATCTTGAGAAACAAATGTTTCAAAAATGCAATGTGTGCCTTCGAGTCAGTCCTGACTCCAAATGTTTCAGATCATCTTTATTTTCAGCCAGTAATGTGGTATTATCAGCATAGCAAAGGTTGTTGATTCTTCTACCAATCTTCACACCTCAGTTGTCTTCATACTGTCCTGCTTCTCTGATGATTTGTTCTGCATATAAATTAAAGAGATAGGGGGAAAGAATGCAGTCTTGGCATACACCTTTGCTGATTTTAAACCATTCTGTTTCTCCTATTTCTGTTGCTTCTTGATCAAGGTAAAGATTGTGCAAGAGAACTATCGGATGTTCTGGTATACCCATGTTTCTTAATGTGGCCCAGAGTTTCTCATAGTTTAACAGTCAAAAGCCTTGCTGTTGTCAATAAACACATATGGATATCCTTTTGGTATTCTTTTCTCTTTTCAAGGATCCATCTCACATCTGCGATGATGTCTCTCGTTCCTTGCCCTTTCCTGAACTCTGCTTGCATTTCATGCAGTTCTCCTTCCAGATTTGGTTGTAGTCTCTGCTGAATGATCTTGAGTCGTGAGCTAAAGTATGAATGAATGTATGTATGTATGTATGTCTAAATGTTGGAAGGTTAGCCGTGAGGAAAAAGCTACCTCTCGTGGCAGTACTTCCATTTTACTTAATTTAAAGAGCTCCAACAAGAGCTTGAAAGTAGGTAAAACCACCATGTAATAGTGTGTACTACACCAAAACGTATTCAAAAAATATTTTCCTTCTAACAAACATGAACTATTGGAACCGATCCACGATCGTATACGGAGCATGCGCTAGCATCCTGAAGAATTGGGGAGCTAAACTTTTGTTTTCAGTAAAGGAGAGCATTGATACAGGGCATTGATATTGATTTGACCGAAACGCAGTACTGTGTTCTTTTTCAAAGCTGCGGATACCTAAGATACTGAAATCTAACCGAGTCTGGAGAAATGCTATGGCTTGGGTTTCCATGGACAACAGATAAGTAACGTCCTATTGGATCGGTTTCAGTAGTTCATGTTTGTTGGAAGGAAAATATTTTTTGAATACGTTTTGGTGTAGGGCACACTATTACATGGTGGTTTTAACTACTTTAAAGCTCTTGTTGGAGCTCTTTAAATTGAGTAAAACGGAAGTACTGCCATGAGAGGTAGTTTTTTCCTCACGGCTAACCTTCCAACATTTACACATACATACATTCATACTTTAGCTCACGACTTTTTTGATTTTGTTCTATTTTTGTTTTTGTGAGATTTACATAGAGTAAAAGTTATTTTTGGAATATTAAATGATCTTGAGTAGCAACTTGCTGGCATGTGGGATCAGAGCAATTGTGTGGTAATTTCCAGTCAGTCAGGTCACCATTCTTCAGTATTGGTATAAACACAGATCTTTTCCAGTCAGTTGGCCATGGATTTGTCTTCCAAATTTCCTGACCGAGCCTTGTAAATATGGTAACATCTTCATCTGATTGTTGTAATACTTAAATGGGAATGCCACCAATGCCTGGTGCTTTGTTCTTTGATAAGTTTTTCAATGCTACTTTGACATCTTCTTTTATCACTAATGGTTCCTGATCATAAAGTACAGGTTGAAACGGCTGTTGGTCCACTTGATCTTTATGGTATAATGATTTTGTATATTCTTTCCACCCTTTCTTGATCTTCTCAGCATCATTCAACATCTTGTAGCATTCCAATTCGAGACTGGATTTTTTTCTTTAACTCTCATAGGCTTAGAAAACCAATCTTGTTCTTCCTCTAATAGTTTCTGATTCTATTTCCTTGCATGTGTCATTGTAGTACTTCTCCATGTCTTGTCTTGCTGCATGTTGGAAATCTGTATTGAGTTCTGCAATTGCCTCTCTCCTCTGACTTTAGCTTCTCTGTGTTTCTGTACAATTTTCAGAGTTTCTTCAATCATCCATTTTGGCTGGGGTTTTTTTTACTTTATGTAGAGACTTCTCACTTTCTTCCAACACAGCTTTCTTGATGTCATCCCATAACTCTTCTAGAACTCTGTCACATGTATCTAAAGCAGCAAATTGATTTTTCAGGCAGTCTTTAGATTCCAGGTCATATTTCGCTACATTCATGAGTGGCTTGCTCTTTTTCAACTTAAGCTTGTGTTTGCATGCTAGTAGTTGGTGATCTGTACCACAGTCATCTCCAGGTTTTACCTTTGTTGATGTTATCAAGATTTTCCATCGTTATCTTCCACAAATGTAGTCACTTTAATTTCCATACAATCCATTGGGTGAAGTCCATGTGTACAGTTGGTGCTTGTTTTGCTGTAAGAAGGTGTTTGAAATGAATAAATAATTGGTCATGCAGAATTCTATCATCTTTCTCCAGCTTTGTTTCTGTTACCAAGTCTATATTTTCCAACCACTTTGCCTTCTTCTTTGTTGCCACCTTTTGCATTCCAGTCACCCATGACTATCAGGATATCCTGTTTGTATGTTCTATCAAGTTCAGTTTGTAATTGTTCATAGAACTCATCAACGTCTTCCTCTTCTGCAGCTGTTGTTGGGGTATATACCTGAATTATAGTTGTGTTGATGGGATTTCCTCATAGACAAATAGAAATTAAGCATTCACTGATTGCATTGTATTTTATTACAGTTCTTGTAAGATTCTTCTTAATTATAAATGCAACACCATTTTCTTTTTGTCTTTCATTTCCAGCATAATAGACCATATGATCATCAGTTGCAAAGTGCCCAAAGCCAGTCCATTTCAGTTCGCTGACACCCCACAGATTGAGTTGTACATGTTCCATTTCATTAATGACCACCTCCAGCTTCCCTTGGATCATGCTTCATATGTTCCATGTCCCAATATGTAAGACATCTTTGCAACTTCTGACTCTCATTTCATGTGCAGCTACATCAGCAGATCCTACCACATCATAAATGCTGACTTTACTCTGAGAAGTCTTCAGCTTATCCCCAGTAGACCATTTGAGTACCTTCCAACCTGGGAGTCTCATGTTCCAGCACTATAGTGCAATTTGTTTTGAGACTATCCAGTGGAGTTTCATGGCAAGATACAGAAGTAGATTTGCCAGGCCTTTTTGTGCAGTTAGTTCCAGTGTAGTTGCATTTGTCACAGAAATGTGATCTTCTGATTACAATGCCATCCCATTCTGCTGCTGCCCAGATGAGTGGTTTGTGTTAGTGTGACATCTCAGCTGAGACCTATCTTGGCAGACCCTGCCAGTAGCTAAGCTGCTGATAGCTTAGCTCTCAACATCACTGATGCACACAAGCCCTCACAGCACGACAAGCTGCAAATCAAGTGAGAGGACAACTACAGGGAATAAATAAGTGGCTGCAACCACAATGGGCCCCATTCATGAATGTGGGTTGCGGGGCTGCACATCCCAGCGGGACATGCAGCCATTAAAGCCCCTTGACTCTATTCCCCTTCCTGTCCTCCCCGCATGTCTTGTGCTGTAAGATGGGGAGGATCACGGCCATGTACATACTGCTGGGCCTATAGGGGCACGCTGCTTATACCACCTCATAAGTGGTATAAGCAGTGAAAACCCGGCGATCAGTGCCAGGTGTGGGGGGTTCCCGCCACCTGACATAGGCCACAGAAGGCCAGCCGTGGGTCAGGTGGTGGGGATAAGGGGGACCAGAGCCATGGATATTGGGCACCTGGGGAGAGGATGTCCCTGCAGGTGGCAGGGCACACTGGGCTATCCTCAGTCCCGATTCTGGCTGCTGTGGGACCAGAATTGGGTCCAAATGGGCCCATCTTGACCGGATGTGCCCCTAAGAGAATCGGGCTCCATGTCTCCCCCCAAAGAAACAAACCTTCCAATGAAGCCCCCCCATTCAAAGCCCCCTCCCCATCAAGACCCACCCTACTGGTGCATCCCCCCATCAAACCCACTTGCTAATTAACCCCTCCTTCAGCATCGCCCACACCTTAGACTACAGGCCAACATGGCTGCTGTCACCCAAGATACCGCACCCTCCCAACCCAGAGCAAGTAGCCCTCCCCCTGAAGCAGTCCCCCAGGTTTCCTGCTCATTGATCTGACCACTAGGCCATTCCTTCTTGCATTTATTAAGATTCTGCACAAGATAATGGTGACTGGTACTGTGTTCTTTTCGTGAACATACAGATTAATAAGTGTTGGACAAACAAGGTTTTCTTGGCAACATATTGCCACAAGTACAACTTCATCCTGATTACAAGCAGAAGTTGAAAAGAACCACTCTGAAATGCTGCGGCACTCCAGCTGCTCAAACTGACTGATTCAAATGCATTTCAGAAGCAGCTTTGTCTTGTCCTTTCTACTTACATATTTAGCCGTGGTATCAGCTTACAGGAGATTAGGGGGTGTATTGAGGGAGGAGTTAAGAGGTGTAGGAAGGGAGGAGTGTCCTAGTGAGTGGGGCAAGTTACCTCAGGCCAAAAGGCCAGTGGTTCAAATCCCACCAGAGGACAGCAACCTTGGGCCAGAAGGACTGGGGCTTCCAGTCCCACAGGTGTACCCTATGGTTTTGGGCAAGCCACTTAACCCTCCATTGCCCACATTTCCTGTAAAATAGTTACCTCCAAGTTATAATGCCCTGCTCAATGTAATTTCAGTTTGTTCAATATAAACCACCTTGATATCATGAAAGGCAGTATAAAAGAAATGTTAAAAAAATAAAATGTACCAACCCACAACAATGTTTGTAGGTTAGTACCAGTTCTACAAAATTTAACTAAAAGATGCAAATAATCACTTGGCTGATTTACATCTTAAAGGTCTCATGGAATTTTTTATGTTACCATAGCCAGGAACTATGAGCATTACTGGCTATAGCAGCGAGTGATTTTGGTTTTTTTTTTCAGTCTCTTCATACAATGATACAAACATAGTAACATAGTAAATGACGGCAGATAAAGACCAGCATGGTCCATCCAGTCCGCCCAGCAAGATGGCAAGAGTAGGTGCACCTGTCACTCTGTGCAGGCCACCCCCCCCCCATGTCTTTGTTTAGGGGTAAACCCACCACTCCATGTAGGACACTCCTATTTGTTGAGACGTTATATGGTTCAGAAGTTAGATGGTACCGTTTATTTTGTTTTTGTCCTATTGCCATAAAAGGGATACACTGTGTTTGTCCCATGCCGTTTTGAATTCCGTCACCGTGTTTGCCCCCACCACTTCCTTCGGGAGGGCATTACAAGCATCCACCACCCTTTCAGTGAAAAAATATTTCCTGACATTGCCTTTCAATTTACCACCTTGCAGCTTCATGTTATGCCCTCTAGTTTTACAGCTTCCCCGTCTTTGGAAGAGGTTTGTTTATTCATCATTTCTCTTTAAGTATTTAAAGGTCTGAATCATATCTCCCCTGTCCCTCCTCTCCTCCAAAGTGTACATATTGTCACGCTCCCCTGCTACTGGCCAAAGGCTTTATAGTAGGGGTGACCGCTGTTTTGCTTCTGAGTGTCCTTTATACTATCCAGCAGCAAGGGTTGCTGGGATATGTAGTTTTTGGTTTCACTCTCACAAAAATGTGTTGTGGCACAAGGGTCTTTTGGAACAGATAAATTTATTATTATTGTTGGGTTTTCCCCTCACATAGGTTCTCAGGCAAATAAGCAAAGCAATATAATTCTTTTCCAGAATAAACAGAAAAACAGCAGCAACTGAAAAGCATCAAATAAAAGTGGAAAACTGTTTCTTCACAGCAGCACAAAACTTCCAAACAACTTTGTAGTTCTTCTTACCAAAGCTTGTTTATCTTAGGAGCAGTCTTTCTACATTATACATGGAACAGTCTCTCTTACAGTAATCAGGTGAGTCAGGAATATCAGCTACTTCATTAAACATCTCCTTGCTTGCATTCTCACGGCTCTGTTTAGGAGAACTTCTTGGCTGCAATCCTGGGATAGCTATTTGCAGCTGTTCTAAGAAGACTCCACTCTCACTGACCGTGACTTCTTCTAGTTCAGGAAATGGGTTAGAACGTAAGCTCTTCCTTATGGTTGTCACATTAGCTTTAAACCATTTGTCAAAAGAGTATCTGCTAGGTGCTTTCACAGCCGTGCTACCCTGGTACCTATTAGCACTTGCTCTTAACTGTTTTACAACGTCTTCCACAAAACTCTGGCTTGGCAGTAACCCTGACGTACCTTTTCTGTTGACCTTGCTTTGTCTGTGCTCGGAGCTCTCTTCCTCTCTACAGGGAAATGGCTTTGCCCTGTCTTCAGGAAGCTCCCACAACGGCTTAGGTTTAGCTTCAAGGTAACCAGTAATGGACCCACCAGAATCCTTCTTGCCTGGGGCTGGGTTCCAAGACTCCTTCAGTTGCTGCCTTCCTTGCTGAAGTGGAATAGACCCTTGTAAAGGCTTTTCCCTGCCTTCTTGTACGTCCTGATTCTCAGTGCTGCTCTGGTACTGCGTGCTGTTCTGAAAGACTAGCCCTGAAGCTGGTTTAAAACGTCTTTCTTGTTCAGGCACGCCCTTCTGACTATCCAGGTGCACCACATTAGGGCTGCTTCCAGCTCTTACGTCATGAATCTGACTGAGCTGCATTCTCTCTGAAAGCTTCCTGCTGTCATGGAAACCTGGCTTGCTCTGGCTTTTAAAGGTGCAGTGCTCGCTCTTTTTCCCTTCTGTCTGCTCAGGAATGCTTTCGGTACCACAATATTTAGGTCTTCAAGTCTCTTCTCATAAGGCTTCTGACGCAGGCTCCAAATCATTTTGGTCGCTTTCCTCTGAACAGTTTCCAGTCTTTTTACATCTTTTGCAAGATATGGTCTCCAAAACTGAACACAGTATTCCAAGTGAGGCCTCACCAGTGACTTATACAGTGGCATAAGTACCTCTTCCTTTCTGCTGGTAATCCCTCTCTATATGCAGCCCAACATCCTCCGGCCTTTTGCCACCGCCTTATCACACTGTTTTGCCACCTTGAGATCATCAGAGATAATCACACCGAGGTCTTTCTCCTGAATCGTTCATACCAACCTCTCGCCCCCTATCGTTTACATTTCCCTTGGATTTCTGCTACCCAAGTGCATGACACTGCACTTTTTCGCATTAAATCATAGTTGCCAAGCATTAGACCAGTCTTCCAGCTTTTGTAGTTCTTTCCTCATGTTAACCACTCCCTCGGGGGAGTCCACTCTGTTGCAAATTTTTGTGTCGTCTGCAAAAAGACAGACTTTTCCATTCAGTCCTTCAGCAATATCACTCACAAATTCCTTGAACAGTGCCGGACCCAGGACCGAAACCTGGGGCACCCCGCTAATTACCTTCCTCTCATCCGAGTGAGCTCCATGTACAATCACCTTCTGTCGTCTGTCAGTCAACCAATTTCTAATCCAGTTTACCATCTTGGGACCCATCCCCAAGCTACTGAGTTTGTTGACAAGCCTCCTATGAGGAACAGTATCAAAGGCTTTGCTGAAATCCAGGTAGATGACATCCATCGCATGCCCCTGATCTAGTTCCTTGGTCACCCAGTCAAAGAACTCAATCAGATTTGTTTGGCAAGACCGTCCTTCAGTAAAACCATGTTGCCTCGGATCTTGCATCCTGTTGGTTTTGAGAAAGTTCACTATTCACTGTTTCCGGAGCGCCTCCATTACTTTTCCCGCCACCGAGGTAAGGCTCATGGGCCTGTAGTTTGACACTTCTTCCCTGTCACCACTTTTGTGTAGAGGTACCACATCAGCCATTCTCCAGTCCTGAGGAGCCTCTCCTGTTTCCAAGGATCTGTTGAAGACATCCTTTAACGGTCCTGCAAGAACCTCTCTGAGCTCTTTCAGTATCCTAGGATGTATCCCATCCGGTCCCATGGCTTTGTCCACTTTCAGTTTAGCAAATTGTTCTAACACCTCGTCTTCTGTGAATGGTGTGGTATCTACTTCATTCCCATTTTTATATTTGGGAGTCATAGCTGGTCCATCTCCAGGATCTTCTTTAGTAAAAACAGAGCAGAAGTATTTATTTAGCAATTCCGCTTTTTCAGTGTCACTTTCCACGAGTCCTTTCCCAGCACTTCTGAGTCCTGCAATTCCAACTCTGATCTTCTTCCTTTCCCGAATATACCTGAAGAAAGTTTTGTTGCTACCCTTAACATCTTTAGCCATCCTTTCCTCTGCCTTTGATTTTGCTATCCTTATTACTCTTTTAGACTCTTTGAGTTGGATCCTGTATTCATTTCTGTGTTCTTCTGTTTGCAAGCTTTTGAATTTTGCGAAAGTTGTGTTTTTTGCCTTTATTTGAGCAGCCACCTCTTTGGAAAACCAAATAGGTTTCCTTCTCCTCTTGTTTTTATTTATTTTTCCTACATATTTATCTGTTGCCCCATTTATTGCCTTCTTTAGTTTAGCCCATTGCAATTCCACTTCCTTTATCTCCTTCCACCCCGTCATCTCCTCCTTTAAGTACTCTGCCATTTTATTGAAGTCAGTGTATTTGAAGTTTAGGACTTTGAGCTTGCTATGATTGGCCTGTACCATGGCTTTTATCTCAAACCACACCGTGTGATGGTCGCTGTTGCTCACAGGGGCACTCACGCAGACATTCGACACACTATCACTGTTGGTGAGCACTACATCCAGTGTTAAGTTTTCCCTGGTTGGTTCCATCACCATTTGTCTAAATAATGCATCTTGGAGAGCATCCACAATCTTTTTGCTTCTTTCCAGATGTGCAGAAGGAGTAATCCAATCCACATCAGGTAGATTAAAGTCACCCAATATGATCGCTTCCCCCTTTGATGCTATCTTGGCAATATCTTTAATCAATTCGTTATCTCTCTCTTCAATTTGAGTTGGAGGTCTGTAGACTACAGCAATATGGATGACAGTGCCATCTCCTCTTTCCAACGCAATCCAGAGCGCTTCTTCTTTTCCCCATGTTCCCTACATTTCAGTAGCTTTAATATTGCTTTTGACATACAAGGCTACTCCACCTCCTTTTCCATTTTCTCTGTCTCTTCTGAATAGATTATAGTCAGCTATGGCTATATCCCAATTGTGCGATTCATTAAGCCATGTTTCTGTAATGGCCACAATGTCCAAATTTGTTTCCACCATTAAGGCTTCCAGGTCTGGAATTTTGTTGGCTAAGCTTCGAGCATTTGTGCTCATTGCTTTCCATCATTTTCCTGGCTTTTGTGTATTTTGCATTGATTTTGTTCTGCCTACTTCTTCCCACATGCTTTTGATGTGTAGTTTAAAAGTGTGGCTGTTTCTGATGGCGTTCTGCTTTTGCTGGGGGTGGCATGCAGATGTTGACCTTCCACGTCTGTCACCCCCTTTTTCCTAGTTTAAATGCATATCCACATACTGCCTGAATTTTTCACTTAGGATTCTTTTCCCTGCGACAGAGAGATGTAGTCCATCGGCACAGTATAGTCTCTTGTTGGTCCATCTGTTGTCCCAGTTGCCAATAAATCTGAATCCTTCTTGTTTGCACCAGCTCTGGAGCCATGTATTAAAGCTGTTAATGCGATGCAGCCTTTTTGTCCACTTACCAAGAACAGGTAGAACTTCTGAGAATGCAACAGTGTTAACAATGCACTTGAGTTTCTCTCCCAGAGATTGGAAGTCCTTTTGGGCTGTGGAGGCACTGTTCCTAGCCAGGTCGTTTATGCCTAAGTGGATAATAACATCTGGTTTGGAGTGTTCACTTTTTGCGCCAAGTAATTCAACAACTTGGTTTGTATTCCTGCTGGCTGAAGAGCCTGGTAGGCACATGACTATCTTCTCTCCTTTGAACTGTGTTCCCAAGTTAGTGCCTCTGATGATGGAATCTCCAAGTAGTAGTAGTTTTCTGTTTGGTGAGGTTTTCTTCATATTTGGTGCTTTAGCAGGGGATTGGAGTGGAGTTTAGCAGGGGATTGGAGTGGAGGAGTGGCCTAGTGGTTGGGGCAAGGTACTTCAGGCTGGAAGGTCGGGGGTTCAAATCCCACTAGAGGACAGCAACCTTGGGCCGGAAGGACTGGGGTTTCTAGTCCCACAGGTGCTCCTTGTGGTCTTGGGCAAGCCACTTAACTCTCCATAGCCCATGTTCCCTGTAAAATAGTTATCTCCAAGTTATAATGCCCTCTTCAATGTAATATCAGTTTGTTCAATGTAAACTGCACTGATGCAGAGTAGTGTGGTATATAAGAGAATGTAAGTAAATAAATAAATTGGGCATTGTCTGACTCATTTAAGGGCTCTTCAGTTTTTTTGGATTGAGCATCCTCATTAGCCAAAGCAGAGAAGGCATTATGCAGGGATATCTCTTGATGTAGAGGATGTCTCTGTGTTACAGGTCGCAATCTACCAGAACCCACTGTGATCCATTTGTTCCTAGGGCATTTGATTCTTTGTGGGAGCGGTGGTGGACTTTGTTCAGTTTGTATCCTAGAAGAGGTGCGCTTCATTGCAGCCAGTTCCTCCCTCAGTAGAGACACTTCTTTATGCATGGCAGCTAGGTCTTTCCTTAATAGACTCAGTTCTTCATGCATGGCAGCTGACTTTAGGCATATAGGACAAGCTGTTAGGCTCCAAATGATTCGTCTTTGAATGAAAGTACCGCAGTTATTGCACTGAATACAAGACATGTTATTTATGCAGTCTCAGAAGAGGAAGAAGAAGAAGAAGATGAAGATGTGGCTTTTAACCCAGGTTAGGAACGATAGATGACACGTATGTGACCACTATATAGGTAATGTAGCCCCTGGGGTGGATGGGGCGAGGGGTAAGGTGGGCGGGAACCTAAGTGTCTCTGGCCAATAGGCTGTTCCTGAACTGTGGGCACACACAGTGTAGTAGGTAAGGGAACCCACCACTAAGGACAAAGAGACACATGCAGCACAGGAAATGGAGGTCCACAACACTAACTCAGCAGGGGGGAGGGGTAGTCCCTCAGGGAAGGTAAGAGAAAGTTTAAAACTTAAACCTCTACAGCAATGGAGTGGGTAAGAGAACCCAATACTAAGGACAGATAGATAGCTATGTGGAGACAAACAGATTCACAGTTATTTGGAAACAAGGACTCACAGTTATGCAGCAAACTCAGTAAAAATCACATAAGAACATAAGAACATAAGACATGCCATACTGGGTCAGACCGAGGTCCATCAAGCCCAGTATCCTGTTTCCAACAGTGGCCAATCTAGGTCATACGTACCTAGCAATATCCCCAAAAGACACAGGTTCCACAATGTTTGTACTGGGTCAAGCATTGATATCCTGGGTCCCTTTTTAATAGTGGTTTATGGACCTTTCCTCCAGGAACTTGTCCAAACCTTTTTTAAACCCAGCTATACTAACAGCCCTTACTACATCCTCCGGTAACAGATTCCAGAGATTGATTACACGTTGAGTGAAAAAATATTTTCTCTTATTTGTCTTAAATAGTTTACCCTGTAGTTTCATTACATGTCCCCTAGTCTTTCTATATTCTGATAAGGTAAACAATTGATCTACGTTTACCCGTTCCACTCCGTTCATTAATTTATAGACCTCTATCATATCTCCCCTCAGCCGTCTCTTTTCCAGGTTAAAGAGCCCTAACCTTTTTAGCCTCTCTTCATAGGAGTAGCCTTCCATCCCCTTCACCAATTTGGTGGCTCTTCTCTGTACTTTTTCTAATAACTCTATGTCCTTTTTAAGATACGGTGACCAGAATTGGGAGAGCTCTGGAAGCACTCCTCTTCTTAAAGAACAGAAAGGCAAGTCTCTTCATACAAGGAGGGAGGAGTGGCTCAGTGGTTGGGACAGGTTACCTCAGGCCAGAAGGCTGGGGGTTCAATTCCCACATGGGGACAAGCAACTTCAGGCCAGAGGGACTGGGGTCTCTAGTCCAATGGCCACTCCTTGTGGCCTTGGGCAAGCCACTTAACCCTCCATTGCCTCAGGTACACCTAGATTGTGAGCCCTTCAGGGACAAGGGAATAAGAACTACCTGTTAGCATACATGTAAACCAAACTGATTCTAAATAGCACAGTTTAAAAAAGAAATAAATAAAATAGTGATGTATTTTATTAAAGGGCCCTGTGGTCTGAATCAGAGGTCACTCCTGACACCCTCCCCAGAGGGGACTTCAACTCCCTGGTGATACAGTGAACCCACTGTCTCCCCCACCTCCCAGCCATGACACAGAGCTGCAATGTTTTAAAGCCTCCTCTTCCCAAAGTCCTGCCCCTTTCTGGAATCCCACTCAAAGTTTTCTCTAGGAAGCTAAACTGAGAACGTTTTCAGATGAAGTGAGATTCCTGAGTTTGACTGAGCATTGACATACAAATTAGTGCTCTTAAACACAGATTCCTAAAGTTAGGCTTACAGTTCATTTCCCTAGAACAGGGTGGTTAGCTCAGTTACTGCTAGGTGCATATCTATTTGCTCTGTTCTAATTCTTCTACCATAGCTAGCTACTATTTAGGGACCTAAAGTTAGTTATCTTATGAAAATAGGATCCTAAATTCAAGTGCTCAGTCCTAGGGTAAATTAAGCTTCTATCTCTTAAGTTATATGTTTAAGCTCTTAGAAAATTGACTTCTTAGCATTAACGTTTTGAAATAAATATAAATTACATCACTTACAAAAGTATCTTTCTTTACATATGAATAGTATTTTGGGGTCAATTTCTACAAATGGGTTGATTATGTGCATACCGTGACAGTAATGAACCTCACTCCTAAGCCAGGGTATGTGGAGAATGATCTCAGCCTCTCAAATTTACTGCTAACGCTCACCATCGTACTTGCATTGTGCCCAAGAGAGCCTCCTTCTGGAGTTCCTGAGATGTAACATGTATAAACAACTTGCCAAGGTGTGGATGGAAATTCTTCTTAATCAGACCTGTGGCTCCCAGTATGATGGGAAATAGTTCTGTATCTTTCTGCCGCATATTTCTAGTCTCTGACTGCATTTCTTGTACTACAGGATCTTCTCCCTCTCCACATGATTCACAGAATAATCGCTTGGGACTGACACTTCTAATCATTGCCATTCTGATTTTTGCTTTACCACTGTGTCTGGATTCCTCACAGGCGATCATAACTTCCTCATTCTCTGTAGCTCTCTTTGGGTTATGATCCCAGAGCTTTTCAGGCAGCCAGATTATTGCCTCTTTTCTTTCCAGTTAAAAATATGCGCACATTCATAACATATATACTATTACACTCTGAAGAAAAGAGGTGGCATTAAGTCGGAAAGCAAATTATATGCTAAGATTTCATGATCTGCAAAACGCATAATTTCTGACACATATTTTTACCATGTTCCACATGCCAGTGGTTTTTCAAAAGAGAACTCCAAAAGAATTTTTTTGAAAATGAGCTTGCAGCCCCTTGGGTATTTCATGGAGACTCTTAGGGGCATGTTTACTAAAGGTTAACGCATTAGGTGCTGCCACTGCCAATTTATTTATATAGACCATTGCAGCACTTAATGCATGTTAACTTAATGCACATTAACCGTTAGTAAACATGCCCCTTAGTATATTACTAATGCTAAGGATAAGCACCAGATTCAGCAAGAGATTTTCTGGCTAACTGTATGCTCCTCTTTATTCATTATATTGGGCTATTAATCCCCCAGGGAGAGGGTTTCTATCCTTGGGGCTGCTGTGGATGATGGGGAGAAGCTGGATTAACTGGTAATTAAGGAAACAATTCCTACTGGATACAGTACTTACTCAGGTCAGGACTACAGGCAGGAGATGTTTGGGTCTTTGGCAGCATCCCTCTCCCCCTCTCCCTCCCCCTCCCATCCCCCTCCCCCTCCCATCCATGCAGTGTTTTGAGGAAAACATTTAGGGTTGTAGAATGAAGGCTTTCTCTAGTATCTTGGAATTGATGGCAAACAAATCCAGCTGGCCCCCACAGGCCATGTTTCAAGGGAGAACCTATTCAATGTTGGGTAGGGATATGCATTTTTGTATCATTTTGTTTCATTTTTTAAGCATACACACTATTTCATGTGGAGGATAACTTTGTAAAAGGTCATCTAGATTGGGTCACCTATTTTCCTCCCTCATTTTAAATACATATGGGGTCATTCCAACTCGTGAAAAGCAGGGATGGACATCCCAATGGGATGCCCATCCCTGCTATTTGTGCCTTTTCCTGCCTGTGGCTAATTTCCCCGCCAGTTGTACGGGGAAGTCAGCCGTGGGCAGGGAAACGGGAGGATCGGGGTGGAGTTAGGGCGGGCTGTGGGTGGTCATCGACCTTGGACATACTAATTCTAATGTCGGCCCCATACATCTGGGGCCAGCAACCTGCACGGAGAAGTTATTCCACCTCCAAGGTGGAATAACTTCCCTAGATGCCAGAGTTCAGCAGACCCGAGGCCAGAAAGCGGCAGGAGGGGGTAGTGAGCATTCCCCACATCCCGACCCTGGTTTTGGGAAGCCGGATCGTGGGTTGGGCTATGGGGAATGCAGTGCAGGAGCCGGTGGCCGGGATCGCGGCTTTACAATGGAGCTACGGTGCCATGGCAACCGGACGCCATGGTGCCATGGCTCCATTGTAAAGCCCAGACTGAGTTAGTCGGCATGGCCTGTACGTGCAGGCCAGACTGAATCGCAGTCCTGGCCTGCACGTACTGGCCTGTTCGTGATTATGATCCTCCAGGGCTAGACATGCCCCATGGGATCAGAATCGCGACACCCTCTGTACATCTGGTTCAGACCAGGCGTACAGAGGTCTTATACATCCAGGACAAAATCTGGCCTATATTGGTAAATTCCTCTTTTTAACATGGCTAAAAGTATAAAGTTTTCAATCCAGGTAGGCTAACTGGATTAATATCTATTTTGTCAAAAAATAAAATAGAGTATCAGCAAAAAAGTGTATATTGGTGAGACCACCAGTGATTAAAAGTCATATTTGCATAAAGCTAAGAAGAGGCTCCTATTGTACAGGATTGTTTGTGCAATATTGTTTCTCTTCACTTTATATGTATGGTAATTGATCAGGTAAAGGTTGATGAAAGTTGCTATTATAGCCTGAGCAGCGTTGGATATAAGAACTACAGTCACTTGAACTTGATGACTTGAATGCTTGCACTGAGTGTTTTTTTACTTGAATGGCTCTAATGAAAAGATTTTTCCTACCCGTTGGAGAGTCAGGGCAGTGAGCCTAACAGTGCTTAGTTTTAATGAATGTTTGTGTAAATGCTGTCCCACCATCTTTCTTTGTGTGAAAAGCTAACTGAGAAGATAATATATGCAGTTTGAGTGATTCTAAAACTTTGAATGATGAAACGCTGAAATTGAGGAAATAGTTGAGACAACGTTCCATGTAAAATGTTCTGGTTTTGTTAAATGTAAACCGCCACTGATCTCTGGAAGGGGTGGTACAGAAAAAAACAATAAATAAATAAAATAAATACATTGAGGAAGAGTGTGAGAAAGAAAGATCATTTGACAAGTCTCTGAAGCAGAAGGTTATTCTTATGAAATGAAGGCCTTTGTTGGGCTTCAATATTTATATGTGGGACTAGCTAGGAATGGCTCCTTGAGATGGACTGCCTGTTTAAAGTTAAGGAAAAATGTTTTTAGCAGGCTTTGTCCAGTAAGCATGATCAATTGAGGGAAATTCTGCATATTGTCGACAAGAAGATTTGATAAATTATAGTGCACTCGCAACTGGAATTTTTGAGAGATGAGTGTCATTAATAGATGACATTTATATTTTTTGGATCAGCTGATGACATTTTCTATGAAATTCTCTATATAATAGTACATGACTTTTTTATTTGAAGTTCATAGTTTGATAATAAATTGAAAAAAAATTAAAAATATATAAAAATAAGATATATATAATCAAGGAGTTCTTTTTGTATCAGTGATGGTGATGAGAAGCCTCACATAATAATATTAATTGTGGTTGGATTAAATTCTGAGATCCCTTTTCTTGTTTTATAGTAATGCCTATTCTTACAGGTAAATGGCTTTGAAATCTGCTCCCAACATGTTGCACGTTTTGGAGGTTATTTTAGAAGCCTTACTGAAAATTTTTAACATGGAAAATCCAGCATTTACATGTGGAAGTGGGATCTATGTATAAATAATGATTTTAGCAAAGGCTAAATTTACATGTGGATGTATGTAATATGTAGAAATTGCAAGGAGACATGTTGGGGGAGGGTCAAAAATCTACACATATATTCCCCTATTTCATACAGAGGCACATTCTGTACTATGCGCCCCGGTCTCTGTGTGTCTGGTCGGAGGTAGACGTGAATCTGATCCTGCGGGACACGTCTAGCCACTGCGGAATCAGAATCACGTCTAGGCCTGTATGTGCAGGGCGGGACCATAAGTCCCCTGTCCAGTCTACTAGACCTGGACATAAAGGGCTGACTTCAGAATTGGCCCTGTATGTCCAGGGCCGCAGACCATCCACTGCCCACCCTAACTCGGGCTCCACACCGCCCCTTCCCGCCCCCACTTAAGCCTCCCCGTACAAACTCCTTGTTCGTACATCCCCACTATTCGCAGGACATAATAGACCCCATAGTGAATGCACATGTATGACCCAAATCGTCAACACTTGGATATCTAGTGGCTGTCCGAGAGGTATAGATTTTTGAATAGTTCTTGTTTTGGTCAGCCTTTACAGGAGGAATTAAGGGAGTTATCCTTCTTAATCCCCAGTGCTTTTTTCCCACCTCCAAACTACTATTAAATAAAGACAGTGGCCTCTGTACTGAACTGGCAGCATTTATACTTATAGGTTTGCAAAATGGCCCACACACTTACATGTTGTGTTGTCTTCACTAGTTTCTAGCATGAGTAGATTTGAGTCTACATGTTGGCAAATACGCATGTCATAAGAACATAAGATATGCCATACTGGGTCAGACCAAGGTCCATCAAGCCCAGTATTCTGTTTCCAGCAGTGGCCAATCTAGGTCATATGTACCTAGCAGTTTCCCCAAGGGACACAGGTTCCACAATGCTTGTATTGGTTCAAGCATTGATATCCTGGGTCCCTTCTTAATAATGGTTTATGGACCTTTCCTCCAGGAACTTGTCCAAACCTTTTTTAAACCCAGCTACACTAACAGCCTTTACTACATCCTCCGGTAACAAATTCCAGAGTTTGATTACACTTTGAGTGAAAAAATATTTTCTTTTATTAGTCTTAAATAGTTTACCCTGTAGCTTCATTGCATGTCCCCTAGTCTTTCTATATTCTGATAAGGTAAACAATCGATCTAGGTTTACCCGTTCCACTCCGTTCATTAATTTATAGACTTCTATCATATCTCCCCTCAGCCATCTCTTTTCCAGGTTAAGGAGCCCTAACCTTTTTAGCCTTTCTTCATAGGAGTATCCTTCCATCCCCTTTACCATTTTGGTGGCTCTTCTCTGAACCTTTTCTAAAATCGCTATATTCTTTTTAAGATACGGCGACCAGAATTGCACACAATATTCAAGGTGCGGTCTCACCATGGAACGATATAGAGGCATTATAATATATTTTGTTTTATTTTCCATTCCTTTCCTTATCATACCTAGCATTCTATTTGCTCTCTTGGCTGCCGCTGCTGCACACTGGGCCAAGGGTTTTAACATGGTATCCACAATGACGCCTAAATCTTTTTCCTGGGTGGTAGTTCCTAATGTGGAACCTTGCATCGTGTAACCATAGTTTGGGTTGTTCTTCCCTAGGTGCATAACCTTGCACTTGTCCACATTAAATTTCATCTGCCATTTTGATGCCCAGTCTTCCAATTTATCAAGATCTTCTTGCAATTTTCCACAATCCTCTTGGGTTTTAACAACTTTAAATAGTTTTGTGTCATCTGCAAATTTGATAACCTCACTCATTATTCCACTTTCCAGGTCATTTATGAATATGTCAAAATGCAACGGACCCAGCACAGATCCCAGGTGTACACCACTATTCACCTTTCTCCATTGGGAAATTGGCCATTTAGCCCTACCCTCTGCTTTCTATCTTTTAACCAGTTCCTGATCCACAATAGTACACTGCCTCCTATCCCATGACTCTTTAGTTTTGCCAAAAGTCTCTCATGAGGGACCTTGTCAAAGGCTTTCTGAAAGTCCAGATACACAATATCAACTGACTCACCTTTGTCCACCTGATTATTCACTCCTTCAAAAAAACATAACAGATTAGTAAGACAAGATCTTCCTTGTCTAAAGCCATGTTGGCTGTCTCCCATTAGGTCATGACTATCTACATGCTGAGTAATTTTATTCTTTATGATGGTTTCTACCATTTTTCCCGGTACTGACGTCAGGCTCACCGGTCTGTAGTTTCCCGGATCACCCCTGGAACCCTTTTTAAAAATTGGTGTTGCATTGGCTATCCTCCAATCTTTAGGTATTAGAGATGATTTTAATGATAGTTCAAAGATTACTAATAGCAGGTCTGCAATCTCATATTTCAGTTCTTTCAACACCTTTGGATGTATACCATCCGGCCCAGGTGATTTTCTACTCTTCAGTTTATCTAATAGTTGTAATACATCTTCCCGATGTATCGATATTTCCTTCAATTCTTCCGCACCTTTAAATACCACTTCAGTCATGGGTAACATCCCTACATCTTCCTCAGTAAAGACCGAAGCAAAGAATTCATTCAGTCTCTCCGCTATCGCCTTGTCGCCTCTTAGTGCTCCTTTAACCCCTTTATCATCTAATGGACCAACTGACTGACAGTTTTTTTGATACGAATGTCCTTATGCATATTCCTGCATGTCCTTATGCATATTTTAGAAAAGGCTCCATGTTTGTAAGTACCTTTTTGAAAATACCCCCAGAACTGTGTATGTCCTGACCTCAACATTTCACTTCCAATTCCCATGCACCATATAAAATTTGACTTATTGTAAGGTATTATATTTTCTATTGTATTTTGAGATTGCATGCCTGATATTATATTATGCTATAATGCTCTACAATGTCTTACAACCATCTCTAAAAATATATATACAATTTTACCATTTAAGTTGATATGGAATATAGTGTAATGTGTTTTGGAATATCATGCATATGACTTGAAATAAGAGATGTGTTCTAGAAAGAAAAGAGTCTAACAACCTCTACTTCTTGGGAAGGTTAATGTTAAATATATACCACTATGTTATGTTTATATATGGCAGTTGTCATCAAATGATCCTGATGGATGGTCTTTTCCACTAAAAGGTTGCCAGTGGCACTGAACAGTAAAATATCTTCACTGAATATGTCCTGGCACAATTAACATTTAGCAACAATTAAATGCAAGAGATACCTAGGAGCAATGGTGCAGACAGACTGAACATCATTTGTGTCTTGAAAAACTCCTGGAGGGAAACACGGCTGGCCGTCAACGGAAAAAGTCACAGTTCCTCTTCAGTCCTAAGTTTAAAGAATTCTAATGCCAGCCAAGTGCTTATTAAGTTCTTGATTGGCATCTTTCCAATGGCTTTACTGCCATCCCTTGTGATCATATTCAAAGAAGAGTGACTTTAAATCTTTTCCCAAAGTCTAGCTGCTTTTTGGAGAAGCTGACTTTTGGCTGTTCAAAGCACTCATTAAGCAGATATCTTAATGAGTACCGCAGTGAATTTATTCCTTAGACATTCTCCAACCCGATTCTCAGTGATGCAATAACAGTTAAAAATAAAGGTGAAACAGGTCACACATGTCTTAATTGACCCTCTCTGTTTATGAGCTGTGGAAACAGGACTATTTTGAGAGACAAAGGTATTCCCAAATAGCAGATGTGGCTTAAGAGGATATGGAATGGTGAAAAAGACATAGGGGTATGTTTACTAAGCAGTCTTAACGTGCGTCCGGCGATGTTATTGGGCGATAAGGTACCCTATCGCCCGATAAAGGCGCATTACCAGGCGCTAAGGTACCTTAGCACGCGATAACGCGTGCAGCGGCGCAAATGAGCGCTGAGGGCGGAGAAAGGCGCCCAGAGGGCGGAGGAAGGCTCCCCAGGGGCGGAGAGAGAGGGTCAATGGGTGGAGAGTGGGAGGGGAGAGGCTCCCTGCACACTAACGCCGTGGAATCCGGGGCTGAAAACTAACACCAGTGAAACCCTCGCGTTAGAGCAGATTTAAAGGGAAAAGAAACCATTTACGTCAGCAATGTACAGCAAAACCAGAGAAACCTACAAAGGTGATAAGTGTGATATATGTGCACGGAATAAAAGGACAAATAAACATTGAAAATGACCTGAACAAAATGGAAAAAATACATAACCAAGCTGGCCAATGGTGATATTAATGGGAAACATCAAAACACACTCCCAAGAAAGCTCCAAAAAAAAGATGTGACTTTTGGAAGTGTCTATGCTCCGTCCCCATACAAGGTGAATGAGCCCAAAGTGAAAGTGGCTGATCAGGGTTTTCCCTCTCCATTGGACATGTTTCCTATGGCGTGCACATGTTCCACAACAGCAGGGCGGGCATGTCGGAATGGGCAACTGGACAGATGCTGGAGAAGGGGAAACAGAGGGCTGCAGGCGGCGCATGCTGTGGTGCAGCTGGGCCACAGTGCGGACTAGGGTGATGCCTAGGTGGCCCATGGGAATACTGAAACAGTAGAGCAGCCAGACAGCAACTGATAAGGTCCCAACATGGGCATGAGTGTGTCTCCCACAGTGTCACAGAGGATAGTACCCAGCAGGTACCCCCAAGGGCACAGAACTTTGGCAGGCGGCGTTGGGGGGAAGCGTGGACAGCTATGCAGGCACCCCTACCCCAGAACCTGCACCATAGGCAGCTGCCTACCCGCACACTGGATGGCCTGAGACTGTGCACCACCAGCACCACCAGCAGAAGGGCATGTCAGCATGGTGGCAGAGGGGTACTGGTGGTGGAGGGGCCAGTGGCTGCTGCCCACAGCAGAACATGGCCTAGCCCTGTGTAGGTGGGTGCCATGCGCTGCAACAGACAGGCCCTGTCTGACAAACAGTCATGGTATCCCCAGGGAATGCACTGTCTCTGTGGCAACAGAGTGATAAGTGCACACAGTCAGTGTGTTCAAGAGCAGAAGGTCACAGGTTCAAGTCCCAGCTGTGGTTCCTGCCAACCCAGTTCCCATGATTTACCCACTGCTAATACAGACAGAACCTTTATTGCAGATGATGTAAACATGCCCAAAACACCTACATTTTACCCTACAGAGCACAGACACCATAAACATGCGCATTACCTAGAGCAGAGTCTCCCAAATGCAGTCCTGGAGGGCCAAACACCATTCAGGTTCCATGCTGCCTCTAATAAATATGGCTGTGCTGCATTTCTATGCACTGCCCCCATGGTATGCAGATGTATCTCATGCACATTCATTAGGGACAGCATGAAAACTCGAACAGTGTTTGGCCCACCAGGACTGGAGTTGGGCACCTCTGCCCTAAAGCAGCGGCCAACAGGGGCAGACATACCCGCACCCACAGGCTCCATTATCCAATGCCTCCTGGAGAGGCAGGATGTTGGACCCTGCATGCATCTCCCAATACTAGCACTTGCATACCTTAGCAATGCCACCCTAAACCTGGAAATACGGTACACAGCTATCAAAAGGTTGCTATGATTACTGGCAGATAGAAATTCCTAAGTTAAGCACAATTTGCTGATTGAGCTGCATCATAGCAACCTTTCTGATGTCTGTGGAGTGTGCTTCAGGTCTGGTGTCTGACAGTGTTTACCACCCTGGGGAGTGACCCCAACAGTATTGCGTACCATAGCCATGCCTGCACTGTGCCCAGGACTGGTGAGGTGGCCAGGGCTGCCAAACACCTCTATAGTTGCACAATGCTGGCATAGGTGTGGGGAGTGTGTGTCTGTCTATCCAGTGTGTGGTGGATGCTAACACCTTCATCAGCCCACACTGCTAGCACTGTTGCCAGTATTGGCCTGCCAATGTGCATAATGAGGAGCAAGGTACTGTGGGTATAGCCTGGACAGGGCGGCCTGGCCTGGATGCATCAGCACAGGGCATAGGGCAATGGCTCGGACATTGTAGTGCCTGGCCACGACCTGCACCGACAGGGTGGCCACAGCATGTCCTGCTGGGAGGTCACTCTCACGCTGACTGAACAGTGACCATGGCATGGCTAGGCTCCCCCATAGTGCTGTGTTGTCTTTTTCTTCAGTGAAATATATGTGTTATTTTCTCTGGGGGCTAATCACTGTCTTATTTGCTTGGTAGGTGTGCTTGCATTGCAGATTTTGGGTGCACACATCTCTTCCAGGATCATGCACTGTGGACCAGATAGCAGACTGTCTGTAGTTATAGGTGTATGGCTGGAACACCTTGCAGGGTGCAGCGACTGGTGACTCACTGTGCTTGCTGCTGGTGAATGTCAGATGGTGGTGGGGCAGCTGAGCATTTCCAGGCCTACTGTCTTCCTCCCATTGCCTTAGGGATGTGTACAGCTCTGCATTGGCTGCCCTGTAGGATGTCTGTTCCCCAGCATGACTGGGGTTGATGGCCCCCCTCTACTGCCACTGTTGCAGGGAGGTAGAATGTGGATCCATTGGTGGGGGAATTCTGTCTCCCACCCTGAGCCACAGGGGGTGGGTTGGGTGGTGGTGGTACATAATCTGCCTATGGGTCCAAACACCCCCCTGTCACTTACATCATGTTACCATGGCACAAAGACAGAATATGCACTATTCTGGGTGTATCATAGCCCATAAGGGCCAGACCTGCTGATAACTTCAGATAGACACTAATGTATCCTAGGTGTGTTTGCTGGACCTACCTATCACACACACTAGCACTGATGGGTATCTGTGACATGGCTTATTTCAGCCGTTGCAGGTGCTGCGGACCTGGTGCTGGCCGCCCCACCTCACCCTCAGGGTGAGCACAATACCCACACAATGTGACGGTCTGTAGCTACTCTGTGCCACTAACACACACCGTCGGCACCCCCTACCAGGCTGAGGTGCTGTGGGGTGAATACCCCATCTTGTGATCATCTGTAGACTGCTGATATGCATGTGCTGTGCATCATGGGTACGGGTGGGTTGCCCCTATCCTGGTAGCCATAGCAGATTGTTTCTGTGGTGACGTGCCGTCCTTCTGTAGCCAGCCAGGGGTTTGTTTGCAGTTGTAGAGCAACTGGTTACTTCACTGTCTGTGGAGCTGGAGGTCATGGGTTCTAGCCCACAGTGGGGTTATTTGATAGGGCTGTCCGAGGCATTGTCTATTTTTAATGTACATTAGTGCTGCCAGCAAAAACACCCTCAGAGTACTGTAACCTTAAGGCGCCCCATAAGTCACCTTATAAGGCGCCTTATAAGGTGTCCTATAGGGGACATTGTAGGGTGTCTTGGCAGACAGTGCACTTTATAATGTGCCCTCTGGAGTGCCTTATAGGGTGCCTTATGCGGCACCTTAGGTTACGCCACTGTGAGGGTGTGTTTGCTGGCAGCACTAATTAAAATAATACTACAATGCCTCAAAAAGCACTACTTAACATAAAGGGAAATGCCTCAGCCAGCCTTATTCATTAGGCACACTGGGGGATCAAACTCATGTGGAGTGGAGAAGTGGCCTAGTGGTTGGGGCAAGGTATTTCAGGCCGGAAGGTCAGGAGTTCAAATCCCACTAGAGGACAGCAACCTTGGGCCGGAAGGACTGGGGTTTCTAGTCCCGCAGGTGCTCCTTGTGGTCTTGGGCAAGCCACTTAACCCCCCATAGCCCATGTTCCCTGTAAAATAGTTATCTCCAAGTTATAATGCCCTGTTCACTGTAATTTCAGTTTGTTCCATGTAAACCACACTGATGCAGAATAGCACGGTATATAAGAGAATGTAAATAAATAAATGTCCCCAGTACCATCAGTCAGTGTATTAACTATTGTGCTACACCTCTGTTTCTGTGTTTTGATGTCAGTGCGCCTACTGAAGATTTCCACGCATTAACGTGCTTAGCGGCTTCTCGCCCGATAATGTGTTCAGCGCACGTTATCGCACGAAAATCCCATTTTGCTATGTTAAGACCGACACGCCCACTCCTTTTATGGCAGCCTGCACACTATCACCGGGCGCACGTTAAGACTGCTTAGTAAACATACCCCATAGAGTCATGGTTTTGTCCGCATTCCTATAAATAAAGGGTTATTTACTCAAATGTTTGCTTCTTGGCTCCCTCTGGACCAAATCTGTTTATTCCTGCCTCAGGATAAAATATCTTCAGATGCTTCTTTTCCAGAACTGCAAAAGTCCATTCTGCTCAAAAGAAGCATTTTAACTTTTATTTTATTTTCTTCTCAGTGCAAAAATAGGAAAACTATCTACAACAGCCTTGCTGTATAACTATCACATTCCATCAGAAGGAAATATAAAGCAACCTTCTGCTATTTAAATCAATCACTAACCTCCACAGTGCAGAACCCTGTTTATAGGGATAGTTCCACTTTTCTCGCAGGAGATTGTAGCACTTATCTCTTAAAAGAATGACTTGACCCAGACAAATTGCTTATAGTACACTAAAACAAGGCTGCCTCCATCTTCAAACCAATACTTCACCTTCTTTCCTAACTATCACGCCATTCCTACTTAGCCCTCAAATACACTCTCCTGTCATACCTCACACATTCACAAGGGTTCTGTTAAATCAATATAACAAATACACACATAGACCTTGCAAGCCTTCATCTGGCAAGGCATAATACTAATTCAGTCATATCTTACTGCTCATATCTTTCATATTACACATACTGGAGCAGGACAGTGTTGTAGAGCAGTGGGTGTTCTGCTCATTCCCCTTCATTATCTAGAACTGCAATTATGACTACTGCTGATCATTTGTGCAGTGCTACAAGTAGGGGCGGACCTACTGTGAAACTAGGGCCCCTAATCCCGGAGGGGCCACAGAAGCGACTTCAGTCTACATTGCTTAAAAATGTTGGGGCTACTGTATAAGAAGTTTTTTTTTAAACAACAATAATAATAATATAGCATAATTCAATACAAAATAATACTTTAATAACCTTTTAATTTTTATTTTAACTATCATGTAGCATAGTCGTAAACAAAAAAATGTTTTGTGATGTAGTGGTTAAACGTTTAAAAGCATTGTGGTAATCTGTCATGGAACAGCCCCATTGAAGAAGATAACAGTGGTTACCCAGACCTTGTTGCTGGTTGCAAAGGGGACCCAAAACAGTTCAAGCTTCAGGGCCCCAAAAATATAGGTCCACCACGTGGCTACAAGGCATATGCAATGCTGTACAGACATGTGTAAAAGACTTCCCTGCTCATCGGAGTTTATAATCTTGTCTAAAAATACAACATAACAGCTATGTCTAGGACAGGGGTGGGCAATTCTGGTTTTCATGCTGTCCCTAATAAATATTCATGGACCTATTTCCATACAATGGAAGGCAGTGGATTCAAATAGATCTCATAAATATTCATTAGGGACATCATGAAAACCAGGCTGGATTGTGGTGCACGAGGGCCGGAATTGCCCACCCCTGGTCTAGGGGAATGGTAAGGAAACACATAGGATATTAAATGGATCAGGATCCAAAAACAGCCTAGAAGAGGTGAGTTTTCAGCCTGGATTTGAAAAGGGCAGGAGATGAAGCCTGATGTATAGACTGAGGTAATATGTTCCAAGCATAAGGAGCAGCAAGGTAGAAGAATCAAAGTCTGGAGTTGGCAGTAGAAGAGAAGGGCACAGATAGAAGCCATCTATCCAAAGAATGGAGTTTCAGAGGAAGGGTGTAGGAAGAGATAAGAGAGGAAAGGTAGTGAAGAGCAGCAGAATGAGCGCACTTATAGGTCAGTAGGAGAAGTTTGAACTGGATATGGAAATGGATAGGGAGCCAATGAAGCGACTTGAGAAGAGGGGTTATATGAGCTTATCAAGGCTGGCAGAAGATTAACCGCGCAGCTGAATTCTGAACAGATTGAAGGGGAGAGAGATGACTCAGAGGGAGACCAGCAAGGAAAACGTTGCAAAAATCTAGACGGGAGGTGACTAAAGAGTGGTTAAGTGTCTTAGTAATATGTTTAGAAAGGAAGGAAGGAATTATGCTGATGTTATAGAGAAAGAAATGACAGGCTTTAGCTATCAGTTGGATGTGTGTGGAGAAGGAGAGGGAAGAGTGAAACACAACCCCAAGGTTGCGAGCCCAGGAAACAAGGAGGAGTAGAACATTATCCACAGAGACTGAGAAAACAGGAAAGGGGAAGGTGGATTTATGGGGAAAGATAAGAAGCTCATTTTTGAACATGTTCAATTTCAAATGACAGTGAGACATCCAGGCAGCAATGTCAGATAAGCAGGCAGAGATCAGGACCTGCATTGCTGAAGAGATTTCAGGTATAGAGATGTAGATTTGAGAGTCATAAGTGTAAACATAGTACTGAAAAAATATTGGAGATGAATGTACCAAGGGATTGGATATAGAAAGAGAAAAGGAACAGACCCAAGACAGACCATTGGGGTTCACCAGGTGAGAGCAGGATAGTAGTAGAGGAGATCACTAGAACAAACACTGAAAGAGTGGTGGGAGAGATAAGAAGAGAACCAGGATAGCGCAGAGCCCTTAAAACCAAGCGAGGACAAGGTGGTGGTCAACAGTGTCAAAAGCAGCAGAAAAGTCAAGAAGGATGAACATAAGAACATAAGATACTGGGTCAGACCAAGGTCCATCAAGCCCAGTATCCTGTTTCCAACAGTGGCCATTCTAGGTCACAAGTACCTAGCAGTTTCCCAAAAAGACATAGGTCCCACAATGCTTGTATTGGGTCAAACAGTGATATCCTGGTTCCCTTTTAATAACGGATTATGGACCTTTCCTCCAGGAACTTGTCCAAACATTTTTTAAACTTTGCTACACTAACAGCTTTTGCTACATCCTCTGGTAACAAATTTCAGAGTTTGATTATGTGTTGAGTGAATAACTATTTTCTCTTATTAGTCTTAAATAACTTCATTGCATGTCCTCTAGTCTTTCTATATTTTGATGTGTAAATAATCAGTCTACGTTTACCTGTACCACTCCATTCATTAATTTTATAGACCTCTATCATATCTCCCATTAGCAGTCACTTTTCCAGGTTGAAGAACCCTAACCTTTTTAGTCTCTCTTCATAGGGGTATTCTTCCATCCCCTTCACCATTTTGGTGGCTCTTTTCTGTACCTTTTCTAATAATGCTATACCCTTTTTAAGATACAGCGACCAGAATTGCACACAATATTCAAAGTACGGTTGCACCATGGAACGATACAGAGGCATTATAATATTTGTTTTATTCTCCATTCCTTTCCTTATGATACCTAGCATTCTATTTGCACTTTTGGCCGCCGTTGCACATTGGGTGGAGGGTTTCAACATGTTATCCATGATGACACCTAAATCTTTTTCCTGAGTGGTGGTTCCTAATGTGGAACCTTGCATCGTGTAACCATAGTTTGGGTTGTTCTTTCCTAGGTGCATAACATTGCACTTATCCACATTAAATTTTATCTGCCATTTGGATATCCAGCCTTCCAATTTATCAAGGCTCTCTTGCAATTTTCCACAATCCTCATGAGTTTTAACAATTTTGAATAGTTTTGTGTCATATGCAGATTTGATTACCTTACTCGTTATTCGCATTTCCAGGTCATTTATGAATATGTTAAAAAGCAGAGGACCCAGCACAGATCCTTGGGGTACTCCATTAAAACCTTTCTCCATTGGGAAAATTGGCCATTTAGCCCTACCCTCTGCTTTCTATCTTTTAGCCAGTCCCTGATCCACAGTAGTGCACTGTCTCTAATGAGGTTCCTTGTCAAAGGCTTTTTGAAAGTCCAAATACACTATATCAAGCAACTCATCTTTATCTACCTGTTTATTCACACTTTCAAAAAAACATAACAGATTAGTAAGACCTTCTTTGGCTAAAGCCATGTTGGCTATCTCCCATTAAGCCATGACTTTCTACATGTTCAGTAATTTTGTCCTTTATAATGGTTTCTTCCATTTTTCCCGGTAGTGATGTCAGGCTCACCGGTCTGTAGTTTCCTGGATCACCCCTGGAACCCTTTTTAAAAATTGGCGTTACATTGGCCATCCTCCAATCTTCAGGTATTACAGATGATTTTAATAATAGTTCACAAATTACTAACAGTAGGTCTGCAATCTCATATTTCAGTTCTTTCAATACCCTTGGATGTATACCATGCAGTCCAGGTGATTTGCTACTCTTCAGTTTATCAAATTAGTTGTAATGCATCTTTCCGGTATATCGCTATTTCTTTCAATTCTTCTGAAGCATCACCTTTAAATACCATTTCAATCATGGATAGCATCCCTACATCTTCCTCAGCAAAGACTGAAGCAAAGAAGTCATTCAGTTTCTCCACTATGGCATTATCTCCTCTGGGTGCCATCTAATGGTCCAACTGACTCACAGGTTTTTTGCTATGAATGTACTTGAAAAAGTCTTTATTATATGTTTTTGCTTCCACAGCAAGCTTTTTCTTAAATTCTCTTTTTGCCTGTCTTATCAATGCCTTGTATCTATTTTGCCAGTGCTTATGTTGTTTCCAGTTTTGTTCATTTGGCTACTTTTTCTATTTCTATTGGAGTGACCCCAAAAGTATTGCGTACCATAGGCATGCCTGCATTGTGCCCAGGACTGGAGCGGTGGCCAGGGCTGCCAAACACCTCTATAGTTGTACAATGCTGGCATAGGTGTGGGAGTGTGTGTCTGTCTATCCAGTGTGTGGTGGCTGAAAACACCCTCCACAGCCCACACTGCCAGCACTGTTGCCAGTATTGGCCTGCCAATGTGCATAATGAGGAACAAGGTACCATGGGTATAGCCCGGGCAGGGTGGCCTGGCCAGGATGCATCTGCACAGGGTATAGGGCAATGGCTGGGACATTGTAGTGCCCGGCCACCACCTGCACAGACAGGGTGGCCACAGCATGTCCTGCTGGGAGATCACTCTCACCTTGACTGAGCAGTGACCATGGCATGGCTAGGTTCCCCCATAGTGCCCTATAATATTTTTCTCATGTGATATTTATGGGTTCCCTTTTAGGGCCCAATCAATGACCTATATGCTTGGTGTGTATGCATCTCCTCCAGGAACATGCACTATGGACTAGCTAGCAGACTGTCTGCAGCTAATATGTGCTGTGCTGGAACACCTTGCAGGGTGCAGTGGCTGGAGGCTTGCTGCAGGAGAATATCAGACAGTGGTCGGGTGCAGCTGAGCATTTCCAGGCCTAATGTCTGTCTGCTATTGCTTTATAGATGTGTACAGAGCTGCATTGACTACGCTGTAGGGTGTCTGTTCCCCAGCAGGACTGCGGTTGATGGTCCCCTCTACTTCTGCCATTCCAGGGAGGTAAAATGTGGATCTGTTGGTGGGAGACCCTGTTTCCCACCCTCAGCCCCAGAGGGTGGGTTGGGTGGTGGTACACAATCTGACTATGGGTCCATAAGGGCTAAACCTGATCTGAGAAATACAGATGTATCCAAAGTGTGTCTGCAGAAACTACACTAGCAATGCTGGGGACCTGCAGCATGGCCTATTTCTGCCATGGATGGTGCTGTGGACCTGGTGTTGGGTGCCCCACCTCACCCTCAGGGGGAGCACAGTACCCGCACAATGTGACGGTGTGTAGCTACTCTGTGCCAGTAACACACATGGTCAGTTCCCCCTACCAGGCCGAAGTGCTCTGGTAGGGTGCATACCCCATCTTGTGTTCATCTGTAGACTGCTGATTTGCATGTGCAGTGCATCATGGGTACGGGTGGGTTAACCCTATCCTGGTGATCACAGCAGACTGTTTGTGTGGTGATGTGCAGTCCTTCTGCAGCCAGCCAGGGGCTTGTTAGCAGTTATAGAGCTGTAGCCCACTGTTTACTTCACTGCCTGTGGAGCCAGAGGTCATGGGTTCAAACCCACAGTGGGGTTATTTGATAGGGCTCTCCAAAGCATTATCTATTTTTAATGTACATTAGTGCTGCCAGCAAAAACACCCTCAGCTTACTGTAACCATAAGGTGCCTCAGAAGGCGCTTTATAGGGCACCCTATACAGCTCCTTCTGAGGCACCTTATGGTTACTGTCCATATAAGGTGCCTTATAAGGTATCCTATGGAGCGCCTTATAGGGTGCCCTATAGGGGACATTATAGGGTGCCGTGGCGGACAGTGCACTTTATAATGTGCCCTATGGAGTGCCTTTTAGGGTGCCTTATGCGGCACCTTAGGTTACGGCATGTGAGGGTGTGTTTGCTGACAGCAATAATTAAAATACAAATAAACTGCCTCAGGAAAAAATACTTACATGTCAAAGCTGATGCCTCAGCCTGCCTTATGCATTAGGCACACTGGGGGATCAAACTCATGACTCCTGTATTATCAGGCAGTGTATTAACCACTGTGCTACACCTCTGTTTCTATGCTTGCATGTCTGGGCGCCTACTTAAGATTACCGCGCGTTAACATGCTTAGCGGCGCTTCGCCCGATAATGTGCGCAGGAGAGTGCGTTATCGTGCGATACTCACGTTTTGCTGCTTTAAGACTGAAACGCCCACTCCTTTTATGGCAGCCTGCACACTATCGCTGGGCGCACATTAAGACGGTTTAGTAAACATACCCCTAGGAGCTGTTTGAAGCAGTAAATATGATTGCTGTATAACAGCTCATTGTTCTGAGGGCCTCCTTAATGAACATCCATAACATTTTTGTCTGAACTTTGTTTTACCGGCAGTCTGATTTTGAAACTGGATTCAGTGAGCAATATTTTATTGTTTTCTGTTTCCTTGGGGTCCTGTGCAATAGTAACGTTAAAAAATAGGCTTAAATAAACACCTTTTGGATTTCTCACAAAGCCATCCTGATAAATAATTACCCCCAATGCAGACAAATGCAATGGGCCCTATGGAAAATAATGTGTTAAAATGACATTAATGTGCACTGTGAGTAAGTGATAACTCTCCCTCCTCAGTATCGGCAAATTGTTTTCTCAAAGTGCTGCTCCATATTGGTTCTGTTGGCCGATATTGTTTTTGTTCAATTAAGCATTTCCAAGTTCAATAAGGCAAAAGAAAATTCCATGTTTGAAAGCAGCAGAAATAGTTGAAATAGATAGTAATAGACTAAGAATGAGACATTTGAAAGTGATAACTGCAAGGAAAATATAAAAAATGGGGAGATGTGTAGGAAGGGAATCATAAGAAAACGTAGTGAGCTTAAAGCCGGAGAAAAGATGAGCAGTTTCCTGATCCAGGATTCCAAGTAAAGAAGAAATGGTGAAAGGGGCCAAGGAGAGAAGAAAGGAATTAAGTCTGGTATGTGGAGAGGGCAGCATGTGAAGTAAACAGGTAGTTTTTCCATGTAGGTAGCTTAATTTTTGCTTCCATAATGCTTATAGATACCACATTACTGGCTGAAAGTAAAGATGATCTGAAACTTCTGCTTATCAAGATCAAAGAACATAACCTTAAAATGGGCCTGGACCTTAACATGAAGAAGACAAAGATCCTGACAATTGGCAAAATCAATAATTTCATCCTTGATGAAGAAGAAATAAAAATCATTGAAAACTTTACCCTGCTTGGATCAATAATCAATAAACAAACAATGAACAGTCAAGAAATTCAACAATGGATTGCTCTTGCCAGAACGACTATGAAGCACCTAGCCAAGATTTCCAAGTGCAAAGATGTATCTTTTTATAAAAAGATTTGACTTGTCCAAGCCATGGTATGTTCAATAACATAAGGAAGAAAATCAGTTCCTTCAAATTATGGTGCTGGTGAAGAACAATGTGTATACCATGGACTACCCAAAGAACAAATCAATTGGTGCTAGAGGAGATCAAACCTGAGTTTTTCTTAGAGGCTCAAGAGATAAGACTTTGACTTTCATACTTTGGACACATCATATGAAGAGAAATATCATAATCAAAAGGTTGAAGGTCAATGTAATATAGGAAAGCTAGCAATGCAATGGATCAATATAGTAACAGCAGCTATGGATGTCATGTTATCAATAATTACTGTAGCTGCCTGACTTAAGACCAAATATAGTTTAGGACAACTATCCACAGGGTCACCATGAGTAGACATCAACTCACGGCACTTAACAGTATGACACTTAAAACTTCACATTGATAGAGTTATATATTTTCTAGATATGGAACAGGTGCTCATTTTGTGGGTAGATGATGAGCTACATGGGTGCATTCTAGGAATGGGTACAGGTAAGAATAATTTGGTTAGTTTTCATTTTTTTCACAGATTTATTTTGATTTTTAAGTGTTTTCTGGTTAATTTCACATTTTACTAGAGAATTTTACTGCATGCTAATTTTGACTTGACATGCACTAACTGACAAATTAAGGTGTGCTAAGTTGATTGGCGTGTTTTTAAATTAGTTTAGCACACACTAAATTATTTAAGATTCACTCATAAATGCATATCCCTAGTGCAGTCAATGTCTGTAATGACCTTGGGAAAACTCTCCCTGTAGTGTGAAAATATATCAGATTTATACAGCAGATCATGGCAGCAAAATTGTACCACTTGTTCTTTGGAAACAGCATTTCACAGGCACACACTTAAGTCATTTTAGTAAATTAATTTGGTCTCTCTGTATTATCTTCTCAGTATATGATGTCCTCTTGTCCTTTTCTATTTTCATCTCTCTATGCTCTTACAACCTTCCTCCATGGACTGCCCCAGCTTTATTCCCTGTTTACTAATTTGAGTCATGAGATGCTAGCACTATTTCTGTGGCCCCAAAGGTTGCTGTGAGAGCATAGACCTAATTTTGGATCTATGTTTTCAGAGACAGTAAACAGAGAGGTGTGTTGGCAGTAGTGAGTAGGATGCACTTTATAGTTCCCTGAGAAGAAATACATTCTGCAACAATTGCCTTGGCCACAGGACCATGATGCACTGGGATCCTGGTTGTATTTATCTTCATAACAGGAGATCTAGTTTTAGGATTATCAGATGACTTCATGTTAGTTAGGACAGTTCTGGTTTAACAACATTGTAAGTATTGAGATGAAGTCTTGCCTTTTTTATAGAACTGAGACTGCATGTTGCTAGGGCAGGTCCTGCCACTGGGCATCTGTGGCGGCAGAGTTTGGGGATGGCAGCGCGACAAGTAAGTAGCACTTTAATGCTATTGTCAGCATGGTGCGGGCTCTTCAGCACAGACCTGGGCTCAAGCCTTGCTCTGTCCCAACTTCCCCCTCCAAGAAGAAGATTGCATTGGGAGGGGGGAGGAATGTGGCAGCCCTTGAGCACAGATGTGCTCGAAGACCCTACATCACACTGAAGCTTTGCAGTCTCAGCAGGCTAGCAGCAGTAGCGGCTCAGGCAGGCACAGGGAAGGAAAGGGGTGAAGATACTGAACATGGGGAGGGGGTGATAGGGAAGGAGAGATAAGATGCTGGCAATCTGGGGAGCAAGGGGCAAGGGGATATGATGACCTCCTGGGGGGGTAAAGAATGGGAGGGGAGACACTGGATTGGGGGGGATGGAAACAGTAAAGGGGAGAAGCTGGTCTATGGTGGGGGGGGGGGTAGAGAAGAGAAGAGGAGATGCGAGACTTTAGGGGGTGGAGGTGAGGGAAGGGGAGATGATGGACTCTTTGACATTAGTTACCCCCAGGCTGCTTTGCATGTTACTGTATGAACTGAAACAAAACAAGAAATACCTCAGTCTGTCCTAGATGACATAGAATCATCTGGTAACATTGCCTAGGTTAAAATACCTGTCACAACCCAGTTTTAATGAGGCCATGGATCTTGTTTTTGTACTAAACAACACAGGATTTCTATGTACTAAAGTGTGAGAAGGATTTACTGTTACTGTACCGTAATACTGTAGCTAGAATTACTGCCTGGTAATTGCAATGCCTCTATTGTATCAGGAGCATTCCCAACATCTTCCCATGCAATCAATACAGAGACAATCATCTTTACTGTCTGCTAAGTGCATTGCAGATAATGTGACGCAGAGAGCTATGCCCTGCTTAGATGATTTTACCTTTGCTGTATCATCTGCCACATTAACAGTTAACACGCAGTAATTTCCCCTGCGTTAACTGTAAGGCATAGTCCCTGCTCCATCTCCTCTCATTCTACACCCGTTCTCTTCCTTGTTCCACACTATTGGTTAACATGGAAATGAACATGCGTTAATTGCAAAGTGCCATGTTGACTACTGAGTTAACAACTAATGCAGCTAAATAAATAACCCCCTTTATAATTTGGCATAATTGATGTTCTCTATTCTTAAGATGCAATGAATTAGCATACCAAGTAAAAGTTAAAGAGGTCCGAGAGAATGTTATGAACTTTTGCAGAGCTACTTGTCTCTGTAAGGTCAAGTTTTAACAAGTGCTTTCTTAAATATAAAAAACTCACCAAATCATTTTTGCTTAAAAGAAAGGCAAGTATGAAGAGTATGATAAAATAATGATTCATACGAGGGTTTATGCTAATATTATATTTATGAATCAAGTAGAGGGAAGGAGTAGCTTAGCGGGTAAAACAATAGGCCAAGAAACGAGGAAGTCGGAATTCAAATCCAGCTTCTCCAACTGATGCTCCTTGTGACCTTGAGTAGGTCAGTTCAACCTCTGTTGCTTGAGGTAGAAACATAGGCTCCATATTACCAAGCTGCAGTATGTGTTATTTGCAAGTTAATACACATCAATTGGCCATAACTTAGGGGTATGTTTACTAAACTGCAATAACATTACCGGCGAAAAGTGCAGTGCTAACGTGAGCAATGACATATAAAGAAGTGGGAGTATCGGCGTTGAGGTAGCAATGGCTGTGTAATGCGCGGTAAAGGGCGCCTTGCCAGGTATCACACGTTAAATGGACAATACATATTGAAGCTGACAACACATTACAAGGCTGAAGGCACAGTATAAGGTGCCCTGTAGGGCGCCTTATAAAGCGCCTTATGAGGCGCCTCAGGTTAAGGCACCTTAACTGATGTAACCCTAACATTGCACAGAGCACCAAAGAAAGGCAATGGACAAGTGATGCAAGGAAGTAGAGGTGGGAGCTGATGGACCTGCCAAATCTGCATGCAGCCGATATGGCAGCCGGCAAAATGGACAAACATATTGGAGGCAGCTGTACCGATGCACAGGGTGTTGGCAATGTAAAGTGCTACAATGACAGTGGGTGGAAGATGATGGGAATACGTGTTTGCCAGTGGAGGTAGAGGTGATAAGACATTTGCAATGATAGGAGGACAGAGGAGTAGTAGTATCATGCAGAGCAGACACAGGAGAGGCAAGCATGGAGAGCCGCAATGCAGAAAAGGGTACCAGTGCAGGACATGGGGTAGCACCAGCACATGAAGACAGGATGCTACACAACTGACAGATGCAGATAGACGGACAGAAGGATGGCTGGCAACTGTGATGAGGGTATTATGTGCTGGCAGCACAGATCTGCAGAGATATGACTGTCACAGGAATGATAAGGACCTGCCTTGGACAGGCCTACTAAAATGAGACTATGGAGGGATTGAACCCATGACCTCTGCCTAGATTGTTATTGTATTAACCAGTGGGCTATACCTCTATGGTGTCTGTCCTAGCAATGGCTGGCTACAGAAAGACTGCAGGTCACTGCACAAACTGTCTGCTGTGTCCACCAGGATAGGTTAAACCCACCAGTACCCATGATGCACTGCACACGCAGAACAGCAGTCTAATCTGTTCACCAGATAGGGTGTGCAGCTCTCCAGCACCTCAGCGTGGTAGGAGGAACTGACCATGCATGATACTGGTACAGAGTAGCCACACACCATGCCTTTGTGCCAGTACTGTGTTCACCCTGAGAGTGAGGTGGGGCGGCCAGCACCAGGTCCCCAGTACCCGTGTTGTTTGAGATAGGCATTGCTGCAGGACCCTATCATTGCTAGTATGTGGCAGGTATTCTTTGCAGTCACACCTAAGATAATCCTATGTCCATCTGTATTCCCCCAGTCATATCTAGCTCTTGGAGACCAGGAGCCACCCAGGTTAGCATATCCAGTGTGGCTACCATGGTCAATTATTATAAGAGCAGGGGAGGTGTCTGGACCCACATGCGGATTATGTAGCACCACCTACCAACCCGCCCTGTCTAAGTCAAGGTGGTGGATAGGATCTGCCCCCAACAGACCAACACTCTACATCTTTGCAATGGAAGCAGTAGAGGGGCATGATGAAGGGCTGTAGGACCATCTACCCCAGTCCTGCCGGCAAAAGGGCACCATCCAGGGCAGTTGATGCAGATCTGTACATTCACACACACACTGGCAAACAGGCCCTGGAAAAGCTCAGCTGCCCCCCACAACAATCAGACATTCACCTGCAGAGAGCACAGCCAGTCTGCACCTTGCAAGGCATTCTAGCCATGCACATGCTAACAGTCCACTAGCAGTCTATAGTGCATGCCCCCAGAGGAACTATGTGCACACATAGGTGGGATACAAGCACAGACACCAAGCAAGTATCTCAGTAATTGGACTCCAAAAACAGAAAACACACAGATACCTCCTGAAGAAACACTGTACAGCACTCTGTGGGAACCTAGCCATGCCATGGTCACTGCTCAGTCAGAGTGAGAGTACCCTCACAGCACGACATGGTTGGGCACTACAATGTCCCAGCCATTACCTCACACCCTGCACAGATGCACCCTGCCCAGGTCCGCCCTGTCTGGGCCATACCCACAATACCTTGCTCTTCATTATGCACATTGGCAGGCTACGCTAGAAACAGTGTAAGCATTGTGGGCCCAGTGAGGAGTAGGCAGCCACAAAACAATGGATAGACATACACACTCCCACTCCTATTTCAGCATTGTGCAAAGATAGGGGTGGTTGGCAGCCCTGCCTGCCACACTAGTCCTGAGCACAGTGCAGGCGTTGCTAAGGTATGCAGGTGCTAGTAGTAGTGCTTTGGTGGTAAGTGCTGCTCCGTGCCGGGCCCAGGAGCCTGACTCTCCATGAGGCTTTGGATGGTGGAGCCTGTATGGGTGTTGTGTGCCCCTGTTGGCCGATGCTCTAGGGCAGGGGTGGGCAATTCTGGTCCTGGAGGGCTGCACACTAGTCAGGTTTTTCATGATGTCCCTAATGAATATTCATGGACCTATTTCCATACAATGGAAGGCAGTGGATGCAAATAGATCTCATGAATATTCATTAGGGACATCATGAAAACCTGACTGGTCTGTGGCCCTCCAGGACCAGAATTACCCACCCCTGCTCTAGGGAGTGCACATGTTTATGTTGTATGTGCTATGTAGGGTAAAATTTAGGGATATGGTCTGCAGGGGGCCACAGCTGGGACTTGAACATGTGACCTTCTAGCCCAGAACACACTGGCTGTTGTGTACTGCACCATATTGTTGCCACAGAGGTAGGTTGGTCCCTGGGGATACCATGACTGTTCATCAGACAGACTTTGTTGCACTGCACGCCACTCATCTGAACAGGGCTTGACCTTGGTCTGCTGTGAGCAGCTGCCATTGCCCCTCCACCACCAGCACCCCTCCCCCACCATGCTGACATGCCCATATGCTGGTGGTGCACAGTCCCAGGCCATCCAGTGTTCAGGTAGGCGGCTGCCTAGGGTTTGGGTTTTTGGGTAGGGGTGCCTACATAGGCATCCACGCTTCCCCCCCGGCACCGCCTGCCAATGTCATGTGCCCTTTGGGGTACCTGCTGAGTAATGTTCCCTGGATGGGACACTGTGGGACACGGACTCATGGGCATGTTTGACCTTGGTCAGTTGCTGTCTTGCTGATTTCCAGTTTCCTCCCTTCCGCGTTCCCATGTGCCACCTAGGTATCTGCCTAGCCCACCCTGTGCCCCAGCTGCCCCACTGCATGTCCCGCCTGCAGCCCACTATGCCCCATTTGCAGCCTTGCCATAGTGCCCTTTCATATCTGAGCACTATGCTGTTGCTGCACATGTAGCACTACTACCAATGTTTTTGGGCTCCCTTCCTATGCTGTACATTGCTGACACTGAAATGCTATCTCTCTCCTGCAAATGTGCATCTAATGCCAGGTTTTCACTCACGGTAATTTTCTGTCCTTCAGTTCACAGCGATAATGCCGTGGTAGCGTCTCCCGCCCACTCCCCATCCATTGACCCCTTCTCTCCGCCCTCTCTCCACCCTCCTTGCGGGACATAGCGCTACCGGAGATGTTATAAGTGACCTTAACACATGCTAATGTTGCATCTGGTTATGTTAGCACGCGTTAAGGTCCTTATCGTGCGATAATGTAGCCTCTGCTACATTATTGCGGTTTAGTAACATACCCCTTAGATTATTTGTCAAAATAACAGAGATTTTTTATTACAATGCAAATTAAATAATAATGAGCTACAAGGCATGCAAATACATGCAGAACAGTTCATTATTATGCAAAATGAGTAAAACAACTTGGGGGGGGGGGGCTGTAGAAGCAATGCATCAGATGTCTTCCTGTTTAAAATGTATCAGTGATTGAGGGATGGGTGATCTGAGAGGGGGTGCTCTTGTTCCTGAAAGGATTGGAGGGAGGAGTGGCTCAGTGATTGGGATCAGTTACCTTATGCCAGAAGGCCAGGGGTTCAATTCCCACATGGGGGCAAGCAATCTCAGCCCAGAGGGACTAGAGTCTCTAGTCCCATGGCCAGAGGGACTGGGGTTCTCTAGTCCCATGGCCACTCCTTGTGGCCTTGGGCAAGCCACTCAACCCTCCATTGCCTCAGGTACACTTAGATTGTGAGCCCTTCAGGGACAAGGGAATAGAAAGTACCTGTTAGTATACATGTAAACCACACTGATTCTAAAGAGCACTGTATAAAAAAAATAAATTGGAGTGGGGCAAGCTATTGTTTTTTCCACATGGGGCCCACTGTGTTTGCATCCTTGTAAGCTGGGAACATACAATGTTGTCAGTAGTGTAATACAAAATCAAATTTAGCATGGGATCCACTAACCAGCAGTACTGAGGTTCTGTGGGTCAGTGAATCTAGTGGTAAATTTTCCAGAAGTATAACAGCACATACACCCTCCTTTTCCTTCTAGGACAGGGAAATATCTACTGCATGTCAATGTAGCTCTTCTTAGTATGGGTTTGGAAAGGCGAGTAATTAAGTCTAAAATTTCAATCCAAAGTCTGCCGGCTCCCAGCAGGATTAATGGTTGCTGTGAATGAAGCCACCTGGTTCTCATACACTGATCACCGTTCATAGAGATGCTATTTATTTTGTGCTATCCCCACAAGCACATTCTGCTAATCTGATTTGGCAAATATGAAAGTAAATATATTCCCTAAGCATGAAGGAGACCCCCCCCTCCGACGCCAAGATGTCACCAGAAGTTTGCTTTTCTATTCCCAGCATGTGCTCTAAACAACTAACATCGTTTCCCTTCCAGACAAGATTCTGGCGTTCTGCTAATTCGGTGCCTCAGTCTGTGAACTGCTCCATCTTTGCTGTGCAAGCACTGCTCTTGCTGCTACTGCATCGAATGAATGACAAATGCAGCTTGTTCTTCCACTAAGAAAATGCCCTTGGGGGATAAAGAAAAGGAACAAAGACTTTATGATAAAAAGGAAAAAGAAAAAAAATGCAGAAGCACAAACAACTTCAGCATCATGTGCTCTGGCTCAGTTTTATGTGAGAGCAGTTTCTTATTTAGAAAAAAGTGTTCAGTATACAACCTTGGCTATCATAACGTCTCCCAAAGAAACATAAGCTCGATATTTCTGACATTTCCACTAACTTTAAAGAAAGAAAAACTGTTGCTCACATTGCTTAATGCAGGAAGAAGCATTAATGTAGCACAGAACTCAGCAAATAATAATTAAAAATATAGTACCTTTGCAACAGAATCAAATGCCCCATAATATTTTTGAGGTTCTCTGTTAAGTCAGTATTCAGAAGTATGTGTGCCTTAAGCTTTGCCATTACAGCTGATGTAGGTTTTTAGGTCAATTTTGAAACCCCATGGCCAGCATTTGTTTAAAACATTTGGCACTTTTAAATCTTTTATGGATATTCAGTGGTGCTGAATATATATGTGGAGGCACATTCTAAGTTGGCCGCCCAGGCCCCTGTGCACTGGATCGGAAGTGGGACACACAGAGGAAGTTCTGAGTCTGATTGTGTGGGGGCTAGATGTGCCCCGCGGGATCGGATTCAGGTCTGAGCATGTATATGCAGGCTGATACCCAATTCAGATTGATCTGCACATACAGGCCCCTGCCCAGCTAACTCATTCAGGCTCCTGAATGGAGTCACGGTGCTATGGTGTCCTGTTGCCATGGCACCATGACTCCATTCAGAAGCTGCAATCCCCAGCCGCCATCCATTTCTTCCTTTCCCCGCAGCCCAACCCCTGATCTGGCCTCCCATGCCCAGGGTCAGTCTACAGGGAACCCCCTGCACCCCTCACCCCATTTCTGCCACCTGGGCCTGTCATCCCCCGACATCCAGGGGGGGGCTTATTTCATCTATGAGGTGGAATAAGTTCCCCAGACATACAGGGCTGACTTCAGAATCGACCCTGTATGTCCAGGGCCTCGTACCGCCCACTGCTCACCCTCACCCTGTCTCCACAAGGCCCTCTCACATCCCCGTCTAAGCCTCCCCGTACAAATTTAGCATGGGATCCAATAACCATGGGGAGACTTTCATCGGGGACAGCAAGGGGGCGAATAGCGGGGATGGATATTCCAACAGGACGTCCATCCCCATTATCCACATGTCGGAATAGACCCAATAGCCCCTGAGCTATATAGATAGTGGTAGTATTCAGCCTCTATATGTCTGAAGGTACATTTTAAAAAGGTCGTTTCTGTGATATCTGAGACATCTATGTCAAGAAAATCTCCAGTTCTTTGGGAAGGATAGCATTGAAGGTGGACACGTGTAAGTACTTTGTAAAACGGACACATTTTTGCTTCAATAACATAAATATGTCTGTCGCAATATAAAGAGAATGGTAACATGCAGAATAAGAGCCCAGACATGTACAGAAAATCAGCTGATTTGAGGAATGTGGACTTGTGAGATCTGGATGTGCATGCTACCCGCCACATACAGTAGATGTGCCAGCACCGGGATTTCGGAACATGTGCATGTATAGGAGACGACATGCACCTCCCAGCCTGCCCTTTTGGAAACTGAGATGCAGCAGTGTAGCAGTAGACAATGAGGCCTCAGTAATGATCTGCTAGAATTTTTGAATTGGTGAAAAATATTGAGAGAATTAGAGGGCATTCTGCCCTTTGCTGCACTGTTATTAGATGGCCGAAACAAGCACTTTTCAAATGTCTATTTGTGCCCCGGGGCAGGTGTAGACATGGACATGTCCACCAGTGGATTTAAAGATGTGGCAGCACTCTAAAACTGACGGCACAAATGTAACTGTGTTGGAACATTCCAGAATGCTTCTGCCTTGCCCCCAGGCCACATAGACATGATCATGCCATCTCTGAATGGCCATTTTCAGATGTCAAAATCAAGGATTAGACTTCTAAAATGACCCTGGAACTAAGCAGTTTAAGTTAGGAAAGTGTTTTTCCTGTCCTGAACATCACCACCGTCCATATAGCTAGAAAGAACTCCTTCACACTACTCTTGTTGCACCCCAGCTCCATATGGATAGTCCCTGAATTATCGATACATTGCTGCTGAACAATCACACATAAGGCACTTACAGCTTTAGCGGATGCTACTAAATGTATAGGTAACTTTTAATATCCATCCCTTTGCCTTTAGTGGTCACTGCAGGTTATGTTAGGAGACACTTTTACTCTATATCTGCTAACAGATATGTAGAGATTCAAGCTCTTATAGCTTCAGTGTTCACCATTACAGTCAGAAGTCCAGTTAGGGCCATACCGAGCCAGAATCACGCCGTGTGCAACTTGCATATCGGGCACGCGCCCCCCTCCTCCTCATACCCCCGACCAGCTGCTGCCTTCTCTAGCCCTGCGCTGCCACCCTCTATTCCTCCACGGCAGCACCAGCAGCAGGGCAAGCACAGGCAGTGGCTGGACAGAGGTGTAGGGAGGAGGTGGGGCAACGCAACCGATATGCAAGTCACAGGTCTGCTCTGCTCTGCTGCTACCAAACTTTAAGCAGATCTGATCCCTCCCTTCTCTGACATAACGTCAGAGGAGGGAGGAACAGGCCTGCAGAAAGACCCACGCAAAGGCTTAGGGAGTGCATTTCGGCTGCCTGCTGTTGCTCTGCCGCCGCTGAGAGAACAAAAAGTGGCAGCGGCAGGGCAATAGCAGGCAGCCAAAATGCGCCCCTTAAACCTTTGTATCCTTTGTGGCTGCAGAGGAGGGAGGAACAGGCCTGCAGAAAGACCCGCGTCAAAGGCTTAGGGAGTGCATTTCGGCTGCCTGCTATTGCCCTGCCGCTGCCACTTTTTGTTCTCTCAGCGGCAGCAGGGCAACAGCAGGCAGCCGAAATGCGCTCCTTAAAACCTTTGTGTCCTGTGTGGCTGCACCGCTCGCACAGGGCTGGGTATGGTACTGAGTCAAGTTACACTGCTCTTCAGCTGGAACTTGCTTTCGGCCTGTAGGAGATTATGCTGCATTTGCAGCAGTCAAGTGTCAGTTTCAAGAGAAAGTAATATCTTTCCCATATGAGGAGTAAGAGTCTCATGCTTCATAGGTGGAATGCCCCTGGGCATAGTTTGGGGAAGGCGAGGGGGACATTGCCCCCCAAACGAGTTGCCCCAATGGCCACAACCCTTTTTTCTGTCCATAAGGATCCAATCTCCCGCAGGCAGAAGAGAAGGAGATCTCTTCTCTTCTTCCTGCAAGGGATGGGCTCCCCACAGGCAGACAACCTGCCTCTGGACCATGATCCACTGCCTTCCCCTTCGTTTCTGCCTGCGGGGATCCCATTCCCCACAGGACAGAAGACAAGGGAATGGCTTCAATCATGGCAAAGACCCCTTCTATCTGCCTGCGGGAAATGGGATCCCCGTATGCAGAACAGAAGGGGGAGGCCACAGTCACATTCCAGAGGCAAGGTGCCTGCCTGCGAGGACCCAGTCCCCTGTGGGCAGAAGAGAAGACCCTCTTCTATCTGCCCGTGGGAGATCAGATCCCGGCTGGCAGAGGAGGTTGTGGCCTGCAGCTGAAAAGGTGTTTGGGGGAGGAAGTGAAGTAAAAGCAGGGAAAATTTAAAGGGGAAGTAGCCTATTTAAAAAAGGAGGGTGGGGGAGGAGATTTTAGGGCAGAGGATAGGAATGCTAGGGGGGGGGGGGGTTAGTGAAGGGGGAGAGTCTAAGGGTAACAGAGGAGGAAAGCCAGCAGGAGAGCAGAGAGAAGGGGAGGGAACAGACCAAGATGTTGCCAAAAAGAGCATTCCCCTCCCCCTAGAACACACACAAGCACATCATCTTTCCCCCCACACCACACATTCACACACACAGGCACCCCATGTCCTCACCACAGACATGCATACATGCAGCACCCCACCTTCTCATGACAGACACGCACACATAAAGGCACCTGACCTCCGCACCACATAGAGAGTCTCCCCAGCTCTGGAGCACACACACATGCACGCACCGCAACTCCATACCCCACCACCACAAAGGCACCCATCGCCACATCTCACGCACAGACAGGCACACCACCGTTGCACCACATACACATACAGACATGTAATATCTGAAGCTATAACTGTTGTTATCTGTATTCTTGTCTAGCGATCCCATATGGTATAGGAAATCTGGCGCTGGTCTTGTGAGACAAGAACATGAGACCAGCGCGAAAGAAAATGGGGAGGGGCCAAAGGGGTCACAAACACTGGATCCTAAGGTGCCCACTGCAATATTTATGGTGTTAGTCTTTTGGGTAGTCTCCTTATTATGTTAATTTTAGAAGCTGGTGTCATTATGGTATGGTAGATTTGCTTTAATAGGTTTTTGTGTTAGTTCACAATCTGCCTGGTACTGGAGAGGTTGTTAATGAGATGACACTGGAATCCGATTTTTTTTTTTGTATGTTGGGTTCTTTGGTGAAATGTCCTAGTTCTGCTCTGTACCTACTGTTGGAGGATGGTTTCACTGGATGCAAAATAGACGTTCAAAAAGAAAAAGAGAACCATAGCACAGTTCCTAACACCCAAAATAAAATAAGTTATAATTTATTTTGATGTTAAAAACTGTGTCGTGGTTCTCTTTTTCTTTTTGTCCCTTGGTGTGTGAGCACTTTACATCTCCTCTGTTTTTTGGCGAATATACTGTATATCTATAGGTGTCAGTATTTTTATTAATCTTTCCCCCTAAAACCTCCCCTCCTCCTCCTCCTTTCTCAGTCTTTGTGGATAACTTTGTACTCCTTCCAGTTTTCCTTTGGCCCTCCAGGACTGCAGTTGGGAACCTCTGCTCTAGAGACTGCACATGTCTATGATGTATGTGCTCTGTAGGGTAAAATATAGGCGTTTATGGCATGTTTATTTTATCTGCAATAAAGGTTCCTTCTATATTACCATGGTTTAGTACTGGGTAAAATATAGGGACATGGTCTGCAGGAGCTACAGCTGGGACTTGAACCTGCGACTGTCTGCCCCTGAACACACAGGCTGTGTGTACTGCACCAAACTGTTGCCACAGAAACAGGTCATTCCCTGGGGATACCATTACTGTTCGTCAGGACAGACCTTGTCTTTTGCAGTGCATGGCACCCACCTAAACAGGGCTTGGCCTTGGTCTGCTGTGGGCAGATGCCACTGCCCCCCCTCCTCCACCAGCACCCCTCCGCCACCATGCTAACATGCCCTTATGCCAGTGGTGCTGGTGGTGCACAGTCCCAGACCATCCAGTGTGCCAGTAGGCGGCTGCCTATGGTGTATGATATGGGGTCGGGGTGCCTGCATAGACATCCACGCTTCCCCCGGCACCGCCTGCCAATGTTATGTGCCCTTTGGGGTACTTGATGGGTGATGTCCATTGTGGCACTGTGGGACACACACTCGTGGACATGTTTGCCCTTGGTCAGTTGCTCTCTTGCTGGATTTCCGTTTCTTCTACATTCCGTATGTATCACCTAGGCATCTGCCTAGTCCACCCTGTGCCCCAGCTGCCCCAATGAGTGTCCTGCCTTCAGCCCCCTATACCCCATTGCAGCCTCACCATAGTAACCCTTTCATACTTGGGCACTATGCTGTTTGCCGCACATGCATCACTACTATCACTTTTCTTGGTCTCCCTGCCTTTTGCTGTACATTGCTGACTGAAATGGTTTCTCTCTCCTGCAAATGTGCCTCTAACGTGAGGTTTTTCAGTGGCGTTAATTTTCAGACCCTGATTTCACAGCGTTAGTGTTCCTGGGGCCTCTCCCCGCCCACTCTCCGCCCATTGACCCCTTATCTCCGCCCTCTGGGAGCCTTACTGCACCCTCTGTGCGCCTTAACGCCACAGGTGACGTTATCGCACGATAAGTGATGTTATCGCCTGGTATTATTGCGTGATAATGTCGCCGCTCTGCGACGTTAGTGCTGTTTAGTAAACATACCCCTCGGTATCTGCAGCTCACCAGGAACCCTGGAAATCTGGGGGAAACACAAAACAATTCAAACCTCGTGCTTTCATAGGTTAATTTTATTCCTAAACATGAAGACAACATAGAATTTCTGAGGGAAGCCAGTATGTACAGTGAGAAAATAAAGCATAAACAGAGAACCTAACTCTACTTGAGCATTGGGTATTTACATATTAATAGTTCCTTTTACTGCAAGGAGCCAAGCCTAAGCTTGTTAGCTGTGAAAAAGAACACTTGTGAAGTTTATGTCCTTCATCACACAACATAGCCTTTAAAATGTCCCTCTTACAGCTTTCTTCCTGGGCTTCATTAACTCACTTCCTCTTTCAGGTCCATCCTTTATACCTGTACCCACAGCGTGGGAAGATAAAATAAGCAAGTCCATAGATAAGCACTAGAAGCCTCTCATGGCCAGCTACCATGCTCCCAGGGACAATATTGTTTGGTGCATCCTGGAATGCACTGGGCGAGATCAGACTACCATATAAGGCCCCCCTATGTTGCATCCTGGCATAACTGAACTTGCGTCGTGCATCCCAAGAGGAAATATGGGGGGTGGGAGGTCACTCTGCCATATAAGGCATGTTTTACCTTATATGGCAGTCTTACCTAACCTACCGGTTGGCTTCTAGGATGCAACACACAGGGTCAGGCAATGCCATTTTGCAAGGTAGTGATGCGGAGGTGGAAGCGTGTGGGCAACTTCTGCCACCACAACACTTAAGGTACTGGGGGGGTTCGGGGCCACTGACCACCAGGTCTTTTGTGTTTTGAGGGGATGGGGGCAACCAGGGCCACCAGGTCTTTTTTTGTTTGGGTTGTAGAGGGACTGGGGCCACTGGGCCACCAAAGATTTTAGTTTTGTCAGTGTTCACAGTGGCCTCCTGACATTGTGCGATGGTATCAGGGGCTTTCCCCAATGCCTGGTTTATCTGAGGTGAAGGGTCAAACTTCGCCTCAGATGATCTGTTTTCTCTCAGTTGGATCTTTATGCCTGCCTAAAGCTGGCATGAAGATCCAGTGTTAAAAATGTTAAAAACTGTGCTATGTTTTAATGCAGGTTCTTTTTTTACATTAGATGCAATTAAATATACAGTGATTTGCCTGCCCCTTGCACCTGCAATTTATCATGGTGGTTTTCCAGGTACTAGCTTGTCATTAGAAAGGAAGCCTAGCATGGGAAAAAGAAGCAACACTAAGGGGTATGTTTACTAAATGGCAGTAGTACGTCTGCTTCTGTGAGATATTGGGGTTGTGGTGGCTTCTGTGTGATATTGGGGTTGTGGTGGCTTCTGTGTGATATTGGAGTTGTGGCTCTGATATTGTATGGAAACTGCTACTGCCATTTAGTAAACATACCCTCAGTTTTTCTGTATCTGAGGAGGTGCAGGGTTAAGTGACTTGCCCAAAGCCTCATGGAACATCAGTGAAATATGAATCCTGGTCTTTCTTGTATCTGTCTGCTGCCCTAACCACTATGCTATTCTTAGCCAGCATGAGTAGTACTTTCTTTAAATGCCAGATGCCATGGACAAAATATACCAGATATTCAGAAAGCGGCTGCCATTGAATCTTCAATATGTGCAGTCAGCACTGAGGCTACCCAGATAGTAGTTAAATTCAGCCACTATCTGACTAGCCAAATCTCATAGACTTAGCTTTTTACCTATCCTAAGATATGCAGATATTTACCAGATGGTGGCACTGGAAATGGCTGCTTTCAGAATAAGTACTGACTCCTCTCCAAGCCCCCTTCCTATGGACTACCCTGGCACATTTTAGAAAGTTCCGGGGCAGTCATAAAGAAGTAAGCCTAACTCTATCTAAGTGGTGGAGTAGCCTAGTGCTTAGAGCAACTGCCTAATACCCAGAAGATCAAGGATTCAGTTCCCACGAACACTCCTCATGACCTTGGGGTAAATCACTTTACCCTCCACTTGTCTCTGAAGGCCTAGCAATCTACCTCTGTGATATATATTGCCAAGAAAACCAAAGGCAGCTGGTCCCCAGGAGTCCAGCACTGACTTGATTGCACTAAAATAAGATATTTGTCTTTATAAAATACTAGCATTCACTTAAGCGCTGTACATGACTCCGGTGCGACATTTTGCAAATTAAGTGCTTACTTTTATCATATTTTATCATCCACCATGCTACTTGCTCACACTGCCAAATGCTCATCCAAACTCTGCCCCTGTGCACACCCACAGTGAAAGAATGTGTCATGCAATTAATGCATTTCTTACTTATATACCAGTTGGTATTTTCAAGAGGCCATGTATGCACATATGTGGCCAAATGCTTGCAATAACTAAAATACTGCCATTCCTGCACTTTGTTAGTTCCTAACAATTACCCCCATAGTGCTCACTCTTGCTCAGGTTGCTTCACACTATTGCTTAAAATTGCTCACTATTGATGATGACACAATGTTCAATGCAGAAAGGAAGCCATAGGCGTCAGTATGGGGCTCGCCCACACGGGCCCTGGTCTCAGCAAAATTTTGCCAAGCAGCTGCAACCTGTCCATCAAGGCCATAATCATGGCCTTCCCCTCCTTATCTGCCTGTGGGGATCCCATCTCCTGTGAGTAGAAGAGAAGGGAATGGTGGCAAAGACTGATGTCTGCCCTTAGGGATCCCATCTCTTAAAGACAGACAGAATGAGTCTTTGCCACGATGATGGCCATTTCTATTTCCTTTCTCCTTGTTATCTCCCATGGAAGATGGAATCCTCAGCAGTAGAACAGGATGGGACAGTTGCAGGTATCTAGGGGTGGAGTTAAGATGCAGCCTTGGGGCGGAGTCAGTGCAGAGCTTGGGCTCCTCCAATTATATAGGCGTTCCACTGCTCCCTGAAGAAACTGATATTCTTTACGACAATCCAAATTTGCATTATTATATGATCTTCAAGTGGCCCAACCAGCTACCTACACCACATGGCCCCAAACTACCCATTCCCATTTAGAGCTATAAGCAGATAGCCTTTACGTATGTGTGTCGTATCCCCCTCCTGTTAAATGAATAACTCCAATTGTGTTGTTGACCACTTTGATTGAAAGATAATGTGGTATACACAACTGTCTACATAAATAAATCTCAACAAGATTGTCAATGCTATTTGCATTCACAGACTACCCTCTTTAATGAAAATGACGGGGGTCCAAGGCTGATTTGGCATTGAAGCTTCAAAGCAGTATTTCGTTAGCTCCTTTCTTACAGCTAGGGAGAAGGGCATATAGGATGGTAATTCTTTATAAAGTCATTACATGTGTGTGTGCGCAGGTTGTGCACGTTAGTGGTAGTCTTACAAACATGCCAGTTGGTGTATGTGTGTTACCATGCTCTGGTGTATTTTGGGGCTGGGGAATGTGGATGTTGGGCGGGGAGTGGGAGAGTTTTGCAAAGTGTCAAGTATAAAATACTACCTTAATTTAAGCACACATCTTCTAGTACTTAACACACCTGGCTATAGAGCAAGTAAATGTCTAATGCCCTTGAATTTTAGGTGCCGTCCCTCATGCCTCCGTTTTGAGATTATGGTGCTTCATGTTACACAGCTTATGCACTTAGCCGCATACTGGTAACAGAGACAGAAGAGAGAGCATGAAAGTTCAAGATTAATGGAAACTATGTACCAGAGCAGCATTCCAAAGAGTCCCCATTGTAATGAAAGTATTTCACATGAGAACTTTTCGGCAGGTTGGAACATGTGTCCAAAAATGTCATGACAATCAGCATCGTGAGACACACTGAGTGTCGGCTGTTATATTCATCCCTTTTTTCATGATTTTGTTTCAATTTGTCTTCTTTTATTGGACTGTTACCCCCATGACTGTGGCCAAAGTAATGGATATAAAGAACAGATATTTCTGATGTTACTCCCACCCTAGATTTCATCCGCCTATTTGAGCTTCTGGGCTAAGGTTCTTCCAAAAATTTTGCAGGCAAATCTGGAATATTTAACAGTTAAAGGTGGGCGGAAGGGAGAAAGGGACATCTGATGTATTTCCAGGATTTGAGCAACTAGGTGGGACGAAGAGAATAGTGGAGTTATTATTTTGCCCCCCTATCTATCCCATGACATCATGATATCACTTTCAAACAGACCAAAGTGACAGAGAAATAGAACAGTGCAAGATATCTCCTTTATACTTGTGCAAAATAAAAGGATAATGGATTCTCAATTCTTAAAACTGGCATATTCAAATCACTAATTTGAAGATCGGTTTTATTCTACCCCACTGTCCCCCATCTGCTAGAATCGGGATTAGGAGGCTGTCAAACCGGTTGGGAGATCAGGGACACAGTTCTAATATCAGGGACAATCCCCCAAATCCCGGAACATCTGGTAACTTTATGCTCCTTGCCCTCCTACGATCCTTGGTGGCATATGGAACGCCATGCCTCTTATAACCTAATGCAAGAAAGTTTTGCCACGCGTTCTACTTTTATATAGCAAAAGACCTATCCCATTCTAATTGAAGAGAAAGTAAAATGCTTAATGTTGGGTATCTGAATACACATTCTCGATTTAAAGTTATAGTCAGGATAATCCCGCCTTTAGGCAAGCTTACAATCGACTATGGGCAGCATTTTAAGCACTGGGCAGCTTCATCGACACTGTTGGGTGCAGCCCAGTTATCAAAGTAATAAGAGCAGTAGGAGGAAGTCAACTCCCCCCCCCCCCACCAAACCCAACGCGTCAGGATAGAGTGCCATCTATCTCCCTTCCCTCCATCCACCCTCACCCTATCCACGCAGACCGCCCCCCCCCCCCACCCAAACCCAACGCCTTTCAGGATAGAGTGCCATCTATCTCCCTTCCCTTCCTCCCTCCACCTCACGCCTCTCACTCAGACTAGCCCCCCCCCCACCAAACCCAACACTTCAGGATAGAGTGCCATCTATCTCCCTTCCCTCCCCCGCCGCCACCCCCTCACTCAGACTAGCCCCACCCCCCCCCACCAAACCCACTCTTCAGGATAGAGTGCCCTCTATCCCCTTTCCCTTCCTTCCCTCCACCT